>OX090896.1:12176644-14576644 GCA_944319695.1 Tiphia femorata | reverse complement strand
GCATCTTGCGCCGCGAGACCTCGTGGCTCGCGGAATTTGCTCGAATTTCTCGATGGGTTTGGACGGAGTGTCTGTAAACTTATTAGGTAGCTGGTCGTAATTGATTAAAGTTAATAGAGGGTTTGTTGGAATCTAGGAGGCTGTATAAAGTGTTCCGCCATTATTTTGCTAAATCCTGAGATATGACATATCTGAAATTATTTATTTATTTGTACCTTAACTGTATAGCTTCAGAATATATCTTGTTGCATCCGAGCACGTTTGACTTTCGACATTTTCGTAAATCCTCAATTACTGAAATATGACCACGCGAGTGTGTATTTTTTATTTCGAGATTGCCGAGAGGGTAAAACTATCGCGAGCCAGTGCGCATTAAACGTCTCTATTTCACGCCGGTTTTTGCGCATGGCGGTTCGCGCGCAGTTAACGTAATGTCTCGCTGACAATGAGACGGGCGTTGCGCGAAGTTACACAGCGCCTTAATAATCGTTACTTAACTGTGCCATAGTGGTTTCGTACGGTGCGAAATAGCCCAGATTCTTGGGCCACGCGGGCGTATAATTCGCGTGTCCGTTTTCTATCTACAATGAGCACATTTGCAGCCCGCAAAAGAAACGCATCGAAAATATTGCAATGAAAATCTTCGCGTAGGATAATTCCTCTAGTATACGTGAGTATTTTTCTGGCCATTGCCACTCTTGAATGAAGTTGATTAATGGCGATACCAAGAAAAATTGCAAACCTTGATAGATGAGCAACCGATAGGTGCCGTGCAACTTGTTACGAAGAAACTCCGAGCTCTCGTCACTCCAGCGCTGAAGGTGCTTTTAATTATAAAGTATCTCAACCGACGATCAGCATTGTGAATTTTTCCCGCGAGAAAATCAAACCTTTCATTAGACCGGCGTGAATAAAATTAAAACATTAATTATATCTAGTCCTCATTGAGTACACTGGGTCGACTTGGAAGATGTAGAAAAATGCGAGGTGGGTTGGTATGTATAATGATTCCACGCCTGGAAGAGGCCATCCAATTCAGCACACACCTCCTGCAGCAAGAAATCGAAAACATTTGTTGTAATCGTTAAGAGAAAGTACTTTCCCCGACTTTAATGAATCATTAAGACCGCTCTTGGAACTTATTTTGCACTTAACATCGGAATAATGATGCATTTCACGTTAATGCATCCTAACACTTTTCCCATGGCAAGTCTAATATACCAGATTCAGGAAAATTACCAGAAGTTTTCACATTTCCGATTCGATTGTTCAATCAACAAGGTTTTTACTCACTTCGCGTACTTCATTGGACAAGTATTCTTTTCAGGAAATATCGACGGCCATCTGCGCGATAACTAATTAAATTGTTTTTACGAAATAATTATTTCTGTTATTACATCGCAGGTAAACGAAGTTTTTATAAAACGAGAAGTCTTCGCAGAACGCAAGGCGAGAGCGTAGATTGCACATGATATGGTTGACGAAACATCTTTATCATGATAATTGTTTACGAGAGCATCGTTTCGATGGTTTCCCATCCATTAAGATCATTAATCATCACCTCTCTCCTTATCATTGGAAAACGTTTCACTCGAAATTAACAGTTGCCTGTTGAAAGCTCCATTCACTTGTTTCGTTATGTCTTATTAACACTAGAACTACCAAGCCGGTCAAAATGACTGGTGAACGAAACAAGTTTCCATATGAAAGCAAAAGTAAATGGCAGCTCAGTGATAAAATAAACGCTCTCTCTGTAAAAATGAATGGTCATCAAAAGAAGTTTCCACACGAAAACCAAAATTGGTAGTTCTAATGTTAAAAATAAACTCTTGTGAAAAATTGGCGCACCCGGTCATTTCGACTGGTCGGTATTTCTAGTGTTAATTAAAGATAGGGATTTACGAACACGAGAAATTCGTTTTGTCCAAGAAATTTGACGCGACGATAAAAACTTGTTGTTTTGCTGCTAAAATTACGACACGAAGAAAACTCAAGATAGTTTGACTCTAGCATCACAAACCTCATCAAAATTGCATCGTCTGTAAACTGAAATACCTACCGACGAAATTGGCACGCTAACCATGGCCCGTTAGTACCCTCGCATTATCGTCTGGCAACGAAACTGCCTCTACACCTGTAATCCGTAAATTGAAATTAGATCGTTCAACGAAGTTCGATAACCGAAGGGGCCTCCATTATGCACGCCAGACGAGGTCGATGACTGGCAACAGTGAAAACGCTTAGCTCACCATCTTCATTACACGGGTGAATGACCTCTCGAGTGTCGGCAATATTAAATCTTTTTTTCATTCCTGGAAAGATTCCACTGCGTGTATCAGAAAATTTTCCATGAATCCATATTTCAGGAAATTCCATTTACTTGCATTGTCGTTCACGTGCGATATCGATCAAATTGCAAGGGGGTGGTCGGGTATAAAATTATGCAAACTTTCACGATTAAAAGTAAAGTGTACGCAGATTTCTCGGACTACGAAATTGAAAAGCGAAATTCGGTGAATCGCTTTGACCTTTAACCGTTACCTGCACCCATGTTACCCGAACCAATGGGTGAGCAAGCGCCCTTACTTACGTCACCCAGTGTGTGCACACGAACGTGTAAAGCGTGGCGACGACACGCCGGCCGCGCCGTGACGAGGTCGGGAAAGTTGTGAGCCGTCGTCCTCGATCCTTCACGAGTTCTCCACACCCTTCGCCCTGGAGGCTCAGGCAGCAAGCAGACGGACACGCGGACGATTCGGGCTCGTCGTACTGCAATCGAATCCTTTAATTGCGTCGCCGTCGACCACGAGGCAACGCAATATTTTTCAATCGACGTTTCGCGAGCACGGTTGGCCGATCTTCGCGCGGAAATGGTTTTGAAAGAGAATCTTGCAGCACCGCGCTCGCGAAGGTCATCGATATTCTTTCCAGCGCTTTTGTTTCCTCCCTGGTGCATTGTTAATTTTGACGTGTGCGTCTCGATTGTATAATGAAAACCAAATGGTCGTTACGAATAATAGGAAAGGCTTGTCTGATTAATGCACGCGGTACTCTCGGTAATTCATTAAATTCAATATCAATCGGATTCTCGACGTGTCTCACCCACGCCTGCGGGGCACTCGTTTATCTCGATTGATTTAGCGAGTGTCCACGCGAATGGCAAAGCCGGCTGGGAAACTAATTTCTATCACGCAATGTCATTCCTCTCCAAGAGCTTGATTGATCTCATGCTGAGATCGATCTTGCGACTACCTACGTGTATCGCGAAATTATTCGCGATTTTCAATTTGAAATGTAAAAAGGTTCGCGCATGCGCAGTCACTCGCTCGGCACCGATGCAATCGGCATGGATGACGAAAGTTGAACGTCGTCGTCTCTCCGCGCTCGTGAAATGAAATATCCTCCGCGAGTTATCCGGTAACGGGACTGATTCAATCTCTTGTTTATGATCTCCCACGAACGAGAGTCACGCTAATGCTTCCCGTTTGTATTTCGGGATTATGATTGGACGAGGGAGAAAGTTACTTCGGTTACAGGTGATCTTGCGGAGGCTGCCTCGTGAGTTAACGGGCGCGGATAGGAATTGTGGTTCACGGAGAGATCGCAGATTAAGACATTCTCTTTCGGGACGTTAGAAGAATAGTAAAAACGTTGTTAGCAGTTTCTTCGAATTTTTGACACCACTCGTAACAACGTGCGGAAGGGACAGATTTTTTCATTGCTCCATTATTATCGTCTTACAGCCATTTATAGCCGTCTCTGGGCGTGAAAACGTTTGACGTGCAAAGATATAATACAAGGTAAAGAGAAATTTAAAATCTCGTTCATCGTGGGTCCAGCCTCGTGGCAGCCGTGAGAATGTGCTTTTAGATGGCCATAAATTCACGCGCAGATAACAGATCGTATAAAAGGATCCTGAAATTGTTCACACGACCCGTCCGGCGATCTGTATGAAATGCTTAAAAAAATTAATTGTTATTATTGTGCAACTTTCTCCGGCACGTTGACTTCTGCGATCGTCCGCTATTTTTGCGTACTTTAAGTTTATATAGGAGTCGCGAGTGTGGGAAGATCTGAAGAGTAAGCCATGCTTTCGTGTAGTTAAACTATGAAGTAAAATTTTTAGATGATACTAAAAGAGAATGTTGCCAGAGAATTGTACGCCGATAAGGAACCAAAGTCTTTTAGATTGGTAATAAAATCTTCAACAAAACACGAAGAAATGCCAGCTGGTGATTTGCTCGTTAGAACGTCAGAAGAAACTCTTCGTACTTGATTCATTCTACATGTGTTCTGCGAATTGTGCCGTTAGGGTACGAGCGACAACAAAGGTGAAAATACGATATACAAGCGTGGAAAATGCGATTATCTCCCTTTTGTCTAAAGAATGGAATGGACGAGTCATGTTCACACGTGGAAAATATCCGACTTCTTTTGTAAAATCTTTTGCGTAGAAATCCATTTATAGCGGCGAACACCTTACTGCGATCTGCAATTTGGTGATTCAACTTTGACAAGACTCATACGAAAGCCTATTCATTAAGAGTATTATTGCAATTTTCCGTTCCTACGGCTTAGCTTAATTCACGAGAAAACATGCACGGAGGCAACTCCATAAAAATTTCGAGTGTCCCGAAGCGCGTCGAAACACAACCTCGCCGTTGACATTGTAGAGTCAGCTTCTCGTGAAAACCGACAATTTATGTGCTAAGGGACACAACTTTACGCGAAACCAACGCGTCGTTGCGTCAGTTCCAAGAATAAACTTTTCCATCGTGCTCCTCCTTCGCTCTGCCACTTGGTTCTGCTTCTACTAAGCTCCACTTCCTTCGCTAGAAAGTCTCAGGAATTAAAGTGCTCGGTATATGCGACTTAGTTCAAGAAAATCTAGAAAGACGGAATTGCAACCTGTCCCCTGAAATCTGCACCGAATATCTCCCGCGCTATATCGTGCACGGTTAACGTCCTCGGGCTCATAACACTGATTATTACGTTTACGTCGCGTGTGCCGACACGACGTGACACGCTGGAACGTGACATGCTACTAGCACGATAGCTTGATACAATACTTCGAGTAACCAGACCTAATTTAGACGGATTTCTCGAGCGAAACCTCTACTGCGAACCGCGCGCGCTCGCCACCATTTCCGCGTGCAAGTGAGAGATGAAGGAAAGTTGGAGACACGCGTGATAGGCCGCGCGAAGAAGTAGGTGAGATAGTGGAAGAAAGGTAGGCGTTAGAAAATTTCGGTACATCGATGAAAACAGTTTTCTCAGTGGTTCATGTCGTTTCGTTTAATGTTTAAAATAATCGAAGTTGAAAAAGTTACGAACAAAAAATTCTCTCATCTGTTTAGGGACCGTGGTGTTAGTACTTTCTACGAGAATATTAAAGGAATACAGATGTAAGGCGAGATAGAGGCTAAATACAGGGTACTCGGCGCAAGTTCACGCTCCAGTCAGTTGTTGCGAATATTACAAGGTTGAAATTACGAAAATTGTCCTCCTAATTATTCTGACAGATCCTTCGATGCAGTTTGTGGAATTCCGGTTACATCTGCTTCTAAATATAACGTATAATTACATATTTAGTAGCAAAAAAGCGAGCTGCTCCCATTATCTCGCACGCTTAACATCTAATAAAGCTTCATAATAGCCTTCAAACAAGTATGAAGAACGCAAAGATTATGTAGGAATTACATGGCAAAGCGATTAGGTAAATGTTTGGGTTGCGATCTTAAAATTAGATGGACGGTTTTTCATTTAATTGTACAGTTCTAAATTACACGGTAGTACAGCTCTAGTGCTTTCATCGATATCTCATCGTGCCTTACACTAGTGTTAAAAATTACAAGTTTGGCGCTCTTACCACACGTAGATTTATAAATACTTTCTGTCCCTTTCCAATATTTATAATTTACCGAATTTTTCACGCACTTCCCATACATTACTTCTAATCACAGGTCGAGCACCGAAACGATTTTATGTGTTTACGAATCTTATGAGCGATATTTCATAGGACGAAAGTGAAACGTCTTCTGGTCGGGGGAAAGTGGCCCGTTTACGAGCGAAACGGTAGAAATATCAATTATCAATGGGCATGAGCGTTATTCATTACAACCTGTTTCAAAGCAACGATTATTTCTCGGTCAGTACCCGCCTTGGGTGCCTCTATAAATGACTCCCGCCATATTTTCTTACAGCGATAATTAGTACGAGTTTATGGCTCGACGGTGCGAAGCAGGTTGTAGAGGAATGGCTCTTATTACTGGAATATTATTCCACGAAGCGTCAAATATTTCCCTTCCGGCACAGATTTTTACCGCCATTGCGTGTTTAACTCGCTTAATTATGTATAGTCATATTTATAATGACTCTGGTCAGACAGTGTAACATTGACGCGATTTATTCAATTTTTACACGATTTAATTTACCTTTCGCGTTTCCACTCATCGTAGAGAGAATTGATTGCGCCAACTGTCTATAATTGTGCCGCAATAAATTTATAAGTTCTCCTTACAACGAACCGGTCTAATCATAACGTGACCGATGCTCCCATGTATAATTCACCAGCGAAATGAATGTTTCTTCTCGGACGAAGAAGTAGTTGTGCAACAAGGCGTCGATTGAATGCATGCGTCTATAATATTTCAAGAATGTTGTTAGAATTCCTTCAGTGCGCGTACCCATTGACAAAAGTGACATAGAGGAGAGGATCGAACAACTACCGTGAAAATCGGAGAACGAAGTTAGAACGCTTTCATCCTCGAACCGTTAGATTGAATTCATGCCGAATCTAATCTCAAAGCGTGCTTAGTTACTTCGAAAAGGATTATCCCAGAAGCTACACCACGTTCTTTAATTAAGAACAAATTGACTGTTAAAATTCTTTCGAATTTATCCTCTCCGTGACGAGAGAGGCAACTGATTTACTTTGGTATATCGATAAGGCAATCGCATATGCGCATTCGAGTAAACGTGGGAGTGGCAATCGGAGTCTTGGCCACTTCGCGGTTCAACGGATTTGCAAGCGAACGAAACTATCTAATTTATTCGAGATCCAAGAGGTGAACGACTTTTCTCGTGGCTCGAGCAAAAATGATCTAATATGCGCGAACGGGGCCTGCGAAATATGAAATCACGCGATACCGGTGGCGTTAATATCCCCGTTATTATTTGTGGGGGTTCGTGGGTTGGTTTCGTGATCGATGGTACTCGTGCATTTCGCGCACGAGTATTCCACGGATTCGTCGTCGAATTTCACGCATTTGGATGGATCGGGCTTGTGCAAACAAGCGGCATACGCAACATTCTTGGGTAGCGCTGGCTCGTCGCGCGGATCGGAAACGTGTTTCGCACCGCTGCTGGTATAAGAGCGCGTTTCACCAAAAGTGATTATGTATCTCGGGAGAGGAACGGTTCTTCGCTTCTTTCGAGAGATAGTCGAGATCGAGTGTCGATACTCTGAAATATCGTCGACACAACGTTCACGAGTTTACGGCGAAACTTCGTTTATTTCGCGTGCAAACGGATCGAGGCACTCCCGGTCGGATAATTAATTGGAAATAACGGTCGTCGATATTTCAAGATTAAGCGAAGTGTTTAGATGTGGAATTTCAACCTGGGTTCATTTAAATTAGCATCGACTCGTTAAGTTCGTATTGCATCCCATTTCTATCATTTTTCCTTTCCCCGCTGTCGAATTATTTAACGTCGATTGTTATATTCTACGGGGTGCTTTACGTTATCGAGGAAACGAACGTGATACACAATATGTTCATCCGGGATAAAAAAGAAACGCGTTTCTCGAGTAGAGTCGAAACATTTCTCCGTGGCCGATTATTCTTCTTAAACTGCCATCACGCGGACATCGGCATCGCCGCAAAAATCTCTTTTATGGTCGACGACGGGTCTACCACGTGTGTGCTGTCCGCTTCCATCGTGAATTCCATCCCGTTCTTTTCTTTTATGACGGCGAGACGGGGACGACTGGTGGTGCGTCCATAAAACCTGCGCGTCTGCTTTCTTCATTTGGCAGAATGAAAAGCGCGGATGAGGACATTACGTGCCGCCTCTTCTTTTTCCTCCGCGCTACAGACGGACTAGCGTTTTTACAGCCAATAGCGCCGATTTCACGTGAGCGATACTCACTGCCAGTAACATTCCATCGTTGCAAATTACGAAGACTAAAATAGCACGGATTTCACGTGAACGATACTTAGCGTCAATAAAATGCCACCGCCGCAAATCGCGAAGATTAAAATTGTCCAATGGTGTATTGTCTCCTCATAGATTCCTTCCACTTCCGGGGACCCTAATAAGCAGCGAACAATTAGGGAAATACGACGGTTCCTGGAAACGCGAGCCACTGACAATGGGAGGTACCTAACTAGGAATCTTCACTTTCCTCATTGTTCGTCACGCGTCCGCGTACAATTTCGCTCCGAAAGGTGGATGAAGTGCAGGAGTAGGAACAGGTGCAGGAAGACGAGGACATCTGGTAGGAATGCGCGGTCGTCCTCAACGAGATCGAGGAAAGTTTTTAATTATTCGGCCTCCCGTTCTTGGCCACCTAGCACACAGGAGTAGTGGGCTCCGCGAGTTTTACGACTTCCCCGGGCATCGTACAATTATCTCTTTCTTCGCTCGGGCCCGTTCGTTCACTCGTTCGCTCACTCGCGCGATGCCAACGTTGCCACACGCGTCCTTACTGCACACGCGCCCGACTTTTTTTGCCGGAGCGCAACCGCGCTAGCATTTCTGTTTAATTCTCATGGATTTATAGCGTCTGCTCTACGACGTTCCGCCGTCTCCGTTAAAGAAGGAACAGACCTCGAAATTATGAAATCGCGTGTTTTCCTGGTTCCGTCCCGCGTGCGCGCGAGACACTAATAATACGTTGAACAGGTATACATTACCAATTACCCATTCTTCCTCATTACTCGTCGGACGATTATCGAGGAAGCCGTCGATCGAGCGCCGGAAAAACTTCTATCCAGAGAAAGGTAGAGGGAAGAAGCTTTTTCGTTAAAGTTCAAGTTTGGTCGGTCGATACCCATCTCGGGTGTGGCCGCTATTGTCGATAGCCGCGTTCGCATTAATGCTTTTTTAATTGTTATCGTAAATCATACGGCTGATTCAGCGCTCCACGTTCCGTGACTAATGCGCAAAACGATGGCTCGCCGATTTTTCGCTGATATTGCCGAGTATCGTGATGAGGTTTTTCAGATCTTGTTATTGCTCGGCGAGAGGGAGGCCGGAACATTGTTGCGTCGTTGAGGAAAGTATCGAGGAGCAGACTACGTAATTATGGTTGCGAACGATGATTCTCGTAAAGTATAGAGTACCGCTTTCACAAAATTTTCGTATGCTTCTAAAACCGCTAGAACGGAACTTCTGTGTCCTTGAAATTACAATTTTTCACCTAGTATCGTTGAGTTAACACAGAATGCTAGAAGTGGATGGTGAAAAAAGTGAACGTTGCAAATCAGAATTCCGAGGAAATTACGGCAAATGAATTACAGCCGATAGTCCTGCTAGCTTCTGTAAGCTTATTGCAATAATAACCGTGATTTATGAGGATAGGTACTTAACCTACACAACTTTACGGTCTGTAAAAGAAAAATAAGCGAACTTAATGAAACTTAGACGCAAGAGGCAGCCCACCTGCGATCTTCGACGATTCGCGTTGCAACAAATTGCTCGAATTCGTCAATTCGTACAACAATATTTTTACTGACAATTAAAGTCTTAATAAAGGAAGACCCTCAACGGTTCCTACCAAAATCCGTAGAAATTCGCAGGTATCAACGCTCGTAAAGGGAGAAAGAATTTATCGTTCTTTTCGGCCCTGCCGAAAATAACGGTGAGAAGAAATAAACATACTCGCAATAGCGGTGCGATAAAATCCCGTCATTAGGGTTCAAGACGGGAACTCTCACATGTTGGCAAGAGTATTTCGTGAACAGTCACTGCACACATAAAACTTTTACATCTTTCCACGTGACCCGGATCCACGCATTTCAAGAGGATAATATCATTTCACGCTTTGAGTGAAAATCCGAACTGGTCTGGTCGTTTGAAGGCATTTTATCTCCTGATCTGGTCAGGAATGTATCCTTTCATCCTGCCCGGTGCGTCTTCGCGAATTGATCAAATATTACGGGTCGTCAATTTGTCAATATAATACAGACGCCACGCGTCACGGACACCTGGTAGAAGTTTTCTTCATGCGGTCATTCTTATTAACATAAAGGTGCCAGGTTAACCGGAATTTCTACTTCAAAGTAATTTATAACTATTGCTTTCGCGATTTGTCGTTTGACGGTAGTATGAATTAATGGGAAGAAATACTGGATGCCACGACACATCGACGGGATAATGAATAAAACACTTGTCGGAGAAAGAGAAGGATCATCGGATTCGTGTCAGTGGAACGAGTGCGTATCTCATGTGACGTTCTCGTGCTGTAGGACTTCGTCGTTTGCGACCTTGGATCGATCGCGACTACGCCAAATAAGAGAAGTAGGAGCGTGAGATAATGCTCCGTTTTCTAACATCTGTTTGAAAAAAAAGAGCGGATGATGATTAAAGACTGCATTAAAGTCTTCCTGGTACGATACACTCGTGGTAAACGGATTCTTTCCAAAGAAGTCGCGCGGCTAGTAAATATTTACATTTTGCACAAGAAGTCAGAGGTAATTAGCGGGTCGTTTAAACTCTGTGGCTACTTGCTTTCAATGTGGTTCGCGCCTGTGAATCCGTTCGATGATACACACTCGAGTGTACTAAACGCGACGGTCGTAAGCAAGAAAAGCACCTACCATGCGGGATATCTATATGTTTTACGAGAAGTCCGAGATAATTAGCGGGTAATTTAAAACTATGTCTTTACTTCGTGTCGCGCGCATACGTGTTTTCCCCGCTTCGAATGAACGTCACGTACGCAGGGGGAGACTGGAAGAAAAAGACCTTTGCGTCCTATTCGCTTTATCGTCCTTAGTCCTCCATAAGGTTTTTCACGAAACGACACACTTGCATTTCCTTAAGCACCACCGTGTGTCGGGACATCTACGATTCTGCTAATAAGGTAACAGTTAATATTAGCTTTTCATATTCGTAAGAAGCTGTGGTCTGGTGCTTTGTTCTCGTCCGTTCGGGATATTGCGGATATTTTGAAAGTAAGAGCGACTGGAGGCTGCCCGGGGGAACGTGGAAAGTTTTCCTTTAATAATATCCATGTTAGTTTAGGAGAAACACCGTTGGGGTCGCGCGGTAGATGGTTAATGGTCTCGAGATACACAAGGGTCGACAAAATATTTTGTTACCGATGAACGAGTGTTTACGCGGGTACTAGCAAAGTGTACTTGTGCGCAGTCAAGAATGGCTTTCTTACCAGGAGTGTTTCTTGTAAAAACAAACGGACAAACACCACTGGACTGAATATCAAATATTTTCTTCCTACAAGATAGTCACGTTGTTTCGGTCAACTCGACTAAAGTCAAAGCAACGTGTACCAGAGGTACGAGAAATACGAATTTTTAAGTTTACTGAAAACAAGTATCGCGTCATTTCTATTTTCCGCGCAGTAGTCTATTACCCTTACGAGTAGTCGACGTAAACGATGGTCAAGGGGGGAAAAACCTGTCATTGTCCATGACCAGGTAACTGTACAAGCAACTTCTCCGGTCTCGTGCCTCGTCCCAATCCAATCTTAGCTTCGTGGACCCCTGACTACACGACATGCCGAGGCAAAGTACAAGCGCCCCTTATTTAATTAACGGGCGTCGATAGTGTCGAGCGCCCGTACGAAACGGCACCATTAATTACACTAACAGCGTCAGGCCGGTGAACAACGTCCTCCACCATCGTGTGCGTTTCCGTTTAGGTAGAAGGAGTCTCGAGACACGGCCTTCTCGTTTCGAATTCGCTCGTCTGCGAAACAAGGCTGGCCGAGCTTACGCAACGAGTGCGTGGATCTCCAAGGCATAAATTTCTGACGAGGGGCTCACCTGCGCATGTAAAAATCGACGTTAAGTAAGAAGAACCCGGTTTGTCCTCCCGCGTGCACTTGACATTGGGCGAAACGAGACCCCGGCCACCATTGGACACGCACGAAACTAGTTCGACGGCTTTCCCGTCGGTCATTGACAGACGTGCGCGAACCTTCGACGCGATGCCCACGGGAGATTCATTGTCGGAGGCGAAATTGTTCGATGCAATCTTCGTAATTAGCAGGGAAGAATGGAGTGTCCTGAATCGGGAGGTAGCCGAAGTCGCTTCGTCGATTAGTCGACGTGGTCCGAAGCCCGGTGGGTAACTTGAGACTTTCGAAGTTGGCGATACGGAAAGTGAAATAAGCGTGTGATTAGGTAATCTTAATGCTTTCACCGTGTGCACCAGTGTAAATTATATCATAGTCTTGGAGTGTGGGACCCGGGTTTAATGATCGTGGCAGAGTAGGAGATCGATGATACGCGAAAGTCTCTTTGGGGAAACCGAACATTCTTGAGGGAGCATGTTGCAAGTATAGTAGCTTATGAAGTTTTTTCGAGTATTCGTATGTTTTGTTATACTAATTGCGAAGTGTTGCTACACCTTCTGTCGATTGCATTTCTACACCTTAGTTTCTCCTTATTCGTTACGGCTCCTAAGTTTTTCAATTAACAATTAAAGTTGTCGTTTCTCTGGATAGCTCACGAGTGCAGTGAATAAGTACTGTTAATCAAAATAACGGTGTCTGACTCCATATCTGTAATATTGCTTGCGTGCTGCGTACTATAAATCATATCATTGGACATATGTTAGAGATACGCTCTTACTCTGGAAGGTGTTACTAGCTTGTAACAGAGTCTATTCGTGCAAAGAGAAGGCATCGTGAGTGGAAAGGGTTAAACTGTACAGGTCCGATGAAGTGTTTGATCAGCCCATTAATTTCACATCAACTTCAATAGCTGACAATCTACTACTAAGTTACAGCACCAACTTGCAGCGACAAGTAACCATTAGAGTTTCACGTAGGTGTCTGTACTTTACCGATGAACCATACCATTTATAAGTCAACGCTTCCTGTAACCGTTCTACGAATTCAGTTTGCGCGAAAAATCCAATCTCTCTAAGTGTGGCCCTCTGAAAGAATTATTCGAACAATATGATACCGTCGAATATTTCTATTCGTTAATTCTTTCCCCCACCAACCAATCCTCTTTACTATCTGGGTTTCGCGAGCCGTTGGAACTCTCAATTCTCTCACAACACTCTTCTAGATTATTGCGAGGGTGATCGTCATAAAGAAGTGTTCCAATGAATATCCCTGTCTTTCATTTCTGTCGTCCATATCTTGTCTGGTTCAGTTTCTCCACTGAGCAACTCGTACGATCGCACACCATCTGTATCTCGCGAAAATAAGAAACCTGATACCGGTGCGAATCGAACTGCTCGACGCCTTTTACGCTCGTGACTTCGTTGGATGGGCAAGGCCCGATCGAACGGCGAAGGTGAAGGCGTAATTGTAACGGTGAAAACCTCCACGCTACGGATACACAAATCACACAGCCCCCACCTCCCTTCGAGAGTCCAAGTTGACGATCATGTGCGCGACTACGCCCTTTCACTCTCTATTTTCGATCGAACCAGTACAGCTTTTCCGAGGAGCATAAAAGAGGGAGGTTAAGGAAGAGGAGGAGCTGAAGGACAGTTGGTATTCATCGACGGTTATAGATTAGCTCGGCATTGCTCTATGTTTACGACTAAGCCACTGTGATTGTCCTGTTGAACAACAGGAAGAAAGATTCATCCGATAGATTGAGGATGGACAGGGTAGAACAGTAAGAGTAGAAAATGGTCGACCATGGAACATCGCCCACGCACTCTCCGTTTCCGTTGAACTCTGGACATCCCGAAGAGGAAGGAGAATTAGAAGGTCCGTCGACGTCGACGGGCAGCGGGAGCCGCGACTCGTGAAACTGTGTCACACGCTTTCTGCATCAGCTGGCCGACGACTAGGCCTGGAGGAGATCGAAAGAGTGGGAAAGGAGAGCGTTGGACAGGGACAGTGACGACGGGTCGGTTGCCCGGGCGGATTCAATGTAAATGAAATCGAATCTACGCGGGCGGTTGATTTATCTGTGCCAGTGGAATTCGATCGGGACCAACGGGACTCGCCGTCTTCCGCGTAAAGTCTGCATGTACACTTGAGAGGCCGTCACTGCGAAATGGAGCTCGCCTGAACTCGATTCGCCGAACGAGCGAATGGCCGGCGCGCGCGGGGCGTCACGCGAAAGTGATCCGCCGAACGTCGATCTGCCGATGGATCGATTTAGCGTACGGTTCATTAGAAGGATACAATCCGATGATCGATGGGAATGGGCCGCCCGACGGATTGGACGTGACGTTGCTCTCCTGCGTTCAGTGGCCTTTGCTTATCGCTTGTCCTACACGTCTTCTCTTCTACTATAATTAAGATTACCGGTTGAGACGTTAGCCTAATGGCGACCCGACCTCCAGGCTTTTAAAGTTTATTAAGTGGTAAGGCGGACTAAATTGCGATGTCTAACGTGGTCGATTCGAAATTAGGCTGTTCCACTCACGGTGAAAGATTCGAGCTAGGGGTGCCCACTGTGAGCGCAGGTGTGCGCAGGTGTTCCTTGGTGCTCTTCAGGAAGTTTCTGTAACATTGATTCTTGATGGACGCGTTAACATACCGCTGGTAATTAAGATTTCGTGGTGTCTCAAGATCGTTCACGAAGACGTTCGATCTTGTAAGTACAAGAGCAAGTCGATGCCTTCACGAAAGTGCACCGGGATCGAAGTGGCTGAAGTAAGATCGGATTGTCACTGTAAGTAATGCCCGTTAACACGGTGACAAAGAAATGGCATAATTTCACTGAAGTTCTACTTTTACATATCGATTTCACTTGACCCAAAATTAACGTTTGCTCTGACGGAATCGGCGAGAGCGGTAACTTTCATTATTTATAGTACTAATTAAACTTCGCCCCACTACTCGCTCGTAGAAAAGTCGCCCTGGGCAATTACCTCGAAGTCCCACTGACAGATGCTTACTTCTCGTGTCTAAATATTCTAATACCTGCTTCTCCCTTGAATTTAGGACACGGAGTAACCCCATTACTCCACGCCAATAATTAATAACGACATTGGGAACGATTCGCGTATTATACATTTTCCCGTAATCGGTGCGTACCAATTCGTCCTGTTTGACGCAGGAAAGCATAAATCCACGGAAATGAATAGAGCGAGGCTGGGCGCTGTGGTAGTCGTCCGTTTTACTGCCGGATAGACTGATGAGGGTGAAGATATAAATGGGAGAAAGGAGTGCACCATTGGTCGCAGTCAACGAGGAACAATAAGCCAAGAGGAGAGGATCGTAAATACGTCGTCAAGGAGGAAATGTTAGGCGGATCGATTTGCCAGTCCGATTCGTAAGCGATGCCGGTAGTAGACGAGATATTCGAGCAACTAAACCCCGTATGCATTTTACGGTGCATCGTGTCTGGAATGCATTCAGCGGACCGCTCCACTGGCGGACGTCTTGTGTGCAAATCAGTCTGGACTTGGCTCGATGCGTATGCGACCTTAACCTTTCCGGGATAGGAAGAGAAGGAAGGTAAGCAGCCATGACGGGATGTATAAAACATGAACGTGGACAAAGGAGTTTCGAAACCGAAAACACTTGTTGAAGAGGACTCGTGAATTGCGCTAGAGATGTAAGATAATCGTGGCTTCCGTCGTGCATTATGTGGTACTCGGTTGTTCTATTTGCCATCATCCTTGTGAAGAGCAATTCATTTTTTCAAGCCGTTTGCATTCACTTATTTAATATGGAATTTTGTTTTTCGCAAAATAAACACATCAGTCTGAGGATCAAAACACATTTATAAATTAAACTTAGAAGATAAATCCACGTTCTATTGAATTAGAGTGGAATTAGTTCTCTGGTAAGAAGCTCGGAACGCGTAGAACGTGGGGAGCAAGAAGAGGTCCGTAAAAAAAGTTGAAAGTACAGCAGCGGGCATCGACGCGCAATTATTGCAGGACGCATTTCTTTGTATTAACACTTTCCCGCCTTCGAGAGTTATTACAGCGGGAACTTACAGTTCTAATAAACGAAAATCGGGACCATTAAGTTCCAACACGACGTAATAACCGACTGTCCCAGAAATCTTCGTCACGCACTGCGCAGTTCGTCGTCTTGCTTTCGTTAGCAGCTTAGAACCCAACTGCAAGACCCCCAGCATACGATTCTAATTAACTGGTTTTCCAAAAAACGTTCGAATTACTTTCGTCCAAAACGGAAATAAATGTATCGACGTTTTCAATGGACTTTCAAAAAGCTGTCGACGGTAACAACCAGCTTGCGTAAGTTTACGCGACTTCCTTATATCTTTATTAACGAGTATCCGTCCGGCTCCGAATTATTCGTACGTGTCCATTCGCGTTTCTTACGATTAAGTCAATATCATTAATGTCGCAAAATTGGAGGATTGCAGAAGTCCCGTTGTACGTAAGGAGGATGAAAAAAGAACGAGCCATTATTGTGCAAGTGTAACTTTTACTTATAGCTAGGTCTACGATGGGTTAATTACAACTGAACGCAGTAATACTCTACATAACGCCGCGGTAACAATCAGATATTGTACTTAATTACGGTGATAGACTTGCGGCATTCATTCTTCGCTAGCTAATTCTATTTCGTGGGCGCCGATCCGATTAAAGGCGGCTTCCCTTCTCAGTAATATTTCACAAAATATTCGCCGACAATTAGGAGAGATATCGAACTCACCCCACCCGAAAATTTCATTCCAATCGAGCAATAAAATATTACACATGGGAGTCGTATCGTAAAAGTTTCCAGAGGTTCGGATAATTAATACGCATTAAGTGCCTTTCCCTTGGCAATTATTCAATTGCAAAAGCATCGCGTTACAAATGATGCCCACGCCCCGCTCTGAAATCAGCATCGACGATAAGCATCGTAGTGGATTTACATTTTTTTCATTTTCTCGCGGTTCACGCACGTGACGACGCGGCTTCTTTCACGGAACGATTAGCAACGAAAGCATTCCTTCGCGAGCCGCTCATCCGGGCATTGAGCATGACGTATGAAGAGAATTAGAGGAAGCGCGGTCCTTGGCGTTAGTAGGACGATCCTTGTGGACGATAAATGGCAGGCATGAAATTTATCGCGGCACCACGCGCTCACATCCGGCTATTACGAGGGACGATAATCCTTTCTCTCGGGATCGATCCCTGTATCGAAGGTGGTCGGTACCACGATCCTAGGAACTGTTCGAGAATCGATCGAGATTCCGGGTGGTGGAAATGCATCCAATGAAATGGAAGAGCCGAGCAGCGGGCGTCTTATGTAATTCGATTTCGAACGCGGAAGCGTAGTAGGTAGCACGTAAACTGTTCATAGGATATAATGTGTAGGTCGGAGTTATCGCATTATTCGAGAGCGAGGACGTGGGAGTGGACGGAAGATCGAGAGTTCACTATTTCCAATTTACAATGTCGTGTATTCCACCTTCACATTGTTTACAATTGCAGGGCCACTTTTCTGCTCCGTTTCAACGCTCCACGAAAGTATCATACGGCGTTGCACAATCTACTCGCGCGAATCGTGGATCATCCCACACGTTGGATCCAGTATACCAAACTCACGATTGCTCCTTTCGCGCCTCGCGCCTCGGGCTCCCATCCACCTGGTCTGATTTACGTCCCCACGTGTATTCCAACCCGGGAGATAGGCAATCTGGTCTCCTCGTGCGATCGCGCGTACGATATACCTGCTCGCACGAGGGAGAATAAACGCTTCGAGGCTATTCCGTAAGATGAGACGGGGACAAGGACAAGGCCAAGTTCACGAGCGGATCATCGCACTTTCCATCTGGTGTGTGCGGTCCCGGCTTTCCACGCAGTCCAGCACACGCGCCGAGTGGCTCCGTTCATTCGTTCTCCTCTAACGCCGGTGTGAAACGACGCGCAACACGTCGGCCAATAGACACGCAGGTGCGCCACCTGCTGCAAGCCACGGGAGAACATCTATCCGCAGAGCAGTCGCGTGCTCGATGAAAGACGTAAATAAACGAACGATTTCACTCTCGAGCCCGTTCTTCGCCTTTTACGAGATGTTTTTATTGTTACGTGACTCCGTGCTATTATACGATATCGTTGAGAGCTGTTGCTCGTGGACGAACTCGTCTATTTGGAAAAATCGATTCTCCTCATTTCTCTCATTCCAGGATTCAATTTTTAGCGTCTGCTTAATTGACTCCGATTGTTTTGCATAGCTGAGACGTGAGATAATTCGACGAATCTCAATTGGGAGGCTTTACGAAATAGTAAAACTACAGAGGAGAGGTAAACTGCACGAAATATTCGTTACGAGATAAACCCCCGAGCTTATGTGGCACGTTGCAACTCGGCGGAGCACGTAAAAGCAACTGTGACTAAAGGATTCCAATTAAGATCGTTGCACTCCCGTTCCGAGAATATCTCGCGCAGAAACGTTCATTAGGCGAGCTCGTACAGGTATCTCTCGCTGGGGGCGAGATTCGAGCGTGTGTCTGGGCGCACAAAGTGCTACTTGTTCTTAATTAATGAGCCGAGCATAAATTCACAATGTGGCGATCACTCGATGCCGCGCGCAAAACTAGTCCGACGTCGAGTCTATCATCCAGAAATATGATAAATGACCCCCTCGTAAATGAAATTGAATATATATCCACGGGGTAGTTAAATATTACCCAACGATTCTACATTGTCCGCAGAAGCAACGGTAACGAACAGCTCAGGCGACGACACGTTGTGACATTTATTCTGTGTGCCATTTTGGCTTTCTACTCGCAACTGACGATTTTCGAAGGTTCCTTATAATTTCGCGACATTCCCTTGCAATTTTGTAATAAATTACAGATCCGCTCCTTTCGTAACGAGGGATAAATAGGTATGGCGCATAAATAATAACAGAAAAACCTACGTTGCGTGCTTAGCCGAGGAAGGAAATGCGAAAGCGATGCGCTAATATTACATTTCGTACAGCGCTTTACGCGTGCCTGTATGCGCCAATTGCGCGCAAGTTACGCGCGCGCTTTTTTTATTTCCGTATTTGGGTGAAAACCCAGTTTGAAGAGTAATTATCCGGGCAATACTTCTATTTCCAGAAAAATCTCAACGCTTCGTGCATTTACATCTTTACACGACGGTCCTTTAGAATCTTCAATATCTACACGAAATCATCCAATACATATTTAGGACCTTCCCACTCGAGATTACAGCACAGCGATCATATTAACCGGCGTAACTCTCGGGCTAACGACCGTAGCACTCCACACCTAGGCAAACGCAGCGCGAACGAACAAACCTCATTCGAAAAACAAACAACGCAGTGCGCCACGCGCGAGCGGACGATCGCGCCGATTCCGAGAAAATCCACGTGCATTGAACTTGCACTTTCAAAGAGCAACCGCGATCGCCATCAGCAACACGCATCGGCGTCAGTCTCGCGCACGAGCGCATTACGAAACGAAATGTTTGTACTATTCTCATTAGGATCTCGTGTGAGTCGCGGGCGCGGGTACTCGTGTGCCGCGAATTCCTCGGGCCGAGCCTTGACTTATACCGAAGTACGGTTGGACCTACCCAAGCCTTCCTTCGTGCTACCTTTACCCAGAGAGCCGTGCGAAAATATCGCAGTCACTTTCAATGGATCAATAGGATCGGCCCTACTCCTCCTCTGGGCTTCTTCCTACGCTCTTATTTTCTCTCCTCGTCTTTCAATTGTGCGAGGTACGAGTAAGAGGACGCGCGTGGTGCGCGATTCGAATAACACCGAGGAACAGGGGCACGGAGCCTCCATCAAGAGGGCGACATTAAAACAGTATCCATGGTTCGGAGTCGATGCCGTCCCATTATAACGACCAGGACTCGCGATCCCCGCGACCTTTCCCGTTCGATCTTTCGCAAAGGCAAATTGCAAGAGTCCTGGTGACTCCCACGGTAAATATCAGTGGCGATGCATGCGCGCGATGGATGCGCTAGTTACAGTTCTACTTGACTATTGATGGGACGGAACTTTTGTTCCTTGTATGGACTTGGAATGCCATCGGTTCGATCGGTGGATGGAATCTGGGCAGGTGCTCGTGGGTGAGTTTCGTAATGTCATCTCGCGCGAGTTCGATTTGTTTTCTTCGGCTTGACCCGTTTAACGACGATTTTGTTTTGTGAGAAAGAAAGATTTTTAATTTAGTTGCGAATTCTTTTGAACGGGTTCTATGAATTGTCGGGTGGGTTGAAATGTATTCCTGTGTACGAAAGAGACTGACTTTGGAAAGTGCGTTTATTACGGGCAAGTAATTATTTTAGTAAATCCGTTATCTTCCAAAATTCGTGGAGAGATAGGTGTAAAATTACTTTCTTCTCGACGCTGATTTCAACACTTTCACTGCTCTCACGGTCTCTCGTCCGCAATGGCGCACTGTCGTTCCTGAAAAAAAGATACCCCGCAGAAAAGGAAAAGTGGACATCGATCAATTGCAAAAATCGTATAGACCCAGTCATTGGTGATTTTCACGTCGGCACAGTATCGCAAAAAAAGGTAAAGTTAACTGAAAGGAGCCACGATTAAATCGAATTATAGTCAATTTGTATAACGATATTTTGTTGACTTTTATTTCCGGATGCGTCGATTTTATCCTCTTGCAAGAAATCGCTGATCTGATATTTTACAACACCTGTTTCTACAAGAATAAAAATTTCTCTGTTACAATCTTTGCATTCAGGTACTCGACCCCACTACTCGAGGACGAGGCGGTGTAGTTTTAGCACGCAACTCGTCCGTCAACGCTCTCACTTTTCTCCTTATGCGGTCCTTCGCATTGTGTAAAGTAAGGAGATTTCCTAGTGCGCCGTAGATTTCAATTGAACGCAGAAACAATTCTCGCCTTAGTCCCCGGTGCTCCTCTGAGAATATATGTTTATTTCTTCCGTCTAGTCATCCGCAACATTCATCCGAAGCATTTTTCTACGCATCTTATCCTCGACTCACGTTTGTTTGCCTTCTAACCGGGCCATTGCATCGTTCGGACGTACTTTCGAAATCGATTTGCATCGGATGATCGACAGTTCGTACGGAGCGAGGCGCACTTGCGGACATACCGTTGGAACGATCGATGACCATGAGCGCCGTTAACGCCGTCAGACAAATATTTACAACTCACTCCAACGTCGAGAAGAATTATGAATTATAGAGTATACTCGGCATATTTAATGAATTCTAGACGGCACGGCGTCTCGTCTCACGATTTTACGTGACGCGCCACGATACCACGAATGCCTCGAGAGTGAGGAACGAAAAGGGACGGTCGGGAAAATAGGAGAGTGGGCATTAAATCGGTTTGACCGAGAGAACCGCGTCGGGACGCCGGCCGTCGAGTGAGACGTCAAAGATAATTGAGCCGCTCTAGAAGTTCGCAGCATCTTTACGTGACCGTAGTGAATCGCGCGCGCGCGAACTTAATCGTCGTGGTTTGCTTTCGCAAGGTATGCCGAGGTGTGCATGCAAGATATCAAGACCCTGCTCTCCCGCGGAGACGGAGAGAGAAAAAAGAGAGAAGAACAGATCCACGATGGAACACGAGATGGACGAGTTAATACCGGGGTATTCCTTTCACGCGCGCAATACCGAATTATCGTCAATTTGCAACTTAATTGTCCGGTAAGTATGAAATTATCGTAAATTCGAGACTGTCCGGTCTCTTATGCCGTCAGTTCGTTACACGTCGATCAGGAGAAATTACATATTACTGTGAGGACCGTATATTAACAGTTAACGTGGAATTTTATTTTTTTTTAACCTGCCTCAGTCACGCGCATGCGTGTGAATCTTGCCGTCGGAAGTCCACGTGCAGCAGGGTGTCATTGACAGTGACATTGAACCTGCTTTTGTTCCCTTCGACAATTCTGCCCCTGGGGGTAAGAGGCACTTTCTTATTGACGCGCGAAAGTCGTTTCGTTTATTTAAGCAGCCCATAACGGGGTACCTTCCCCACTGTCGCTCCTTGTAAAAAGTACGAGTTCCGTCTGCTCATTCAGACCGACGTGCTCTTAATTGCGGAAAAGGGTAACGAGTCTTGCCTTTCATAAAGCGGAAGGAATGCGATTGTGTGGCGCGTGGGCTTTAAATTGGTCTTATTGTTTAAGCCCCTTGGGGATTTCGAAGTTGACGTTCCCAGGGCGCACGTGCACGGGGAAAAACCACAAAAAAACTGAAAAACATCCTGTTGGGAAACGTAGCTGGGACGATTGAGAATACTCGATAAATTACACTCGTATTTCACAAAAATAATTTATTGCATGCGACATATCGCAACTCGAATTTCAGCAATTCGATCTTCTAAGGAAGTCAAAATTAGGGTCACAGGTGTTACTCGTCATTTGAGAAACAATGTCTCAGCTCCACTTGACACTTCGTCGCGTGCTCATGCGCAACCGTGTTCTTTCAAGAGAACTTCCACTTGCAAAACAAACATCGCCCGTTTTCTGCGGGCCTAATGAGTGGACTAGCTCTCATTGTTAGGCCTTTTTTCCCTTCCACTTCTCTCGTGTCGCGGTCCGTTTCTTACTACGGTGCGACCAACATCATGGAAATCTGCTGGTACCGTCGTCTTCTGCTACCTATTGCCTCACGTCACATTGTCATCATAAAGAGCATCCGCGTGACGATTTCTTTCAGCGTCATGGAATGGCTGGACTCTTTCTATCTGGTTGGCGCGCAAAGTGGAGGCCCGAGCGACTTACGTAACCCACATTTTCCTGCAGTAACCACACGCGCTTTCCCAACACGTGAAAATTATATAATAAATGGGGCAAACGTTAAAAGTCTAGTAGAATCCATCGGATGTGCACATAGGGACATTGCTACTGTGAAATTTTCGATTTCATCAGCGAAGTGGTCATGATTATAATACAATTAGCGCTTGTTTTTGTAGTATTATCGACTTTTTTCTCGATAATACTTTTTTTATGACGGCTCGATGATGATTAACGATTTCTCTCTCGGTGTATCCTTGAAGTCTCGTTCCTTCATCGCGCATCAGGTAGTAATGCATGCGTGGAACCTTGCCCTTGCCACTGAATGACCTTCCGAATGTGACGCGGCAAACACCGTAGTGAATCGACGCCCGTTGTCCCTCGGGTGAACGACCGAATTAATGCCCGAATCCAACGAAATGTTAGGGAGACTACCGAAAACAGGTTGTACCCGCCGTTACCCGGCGAGAATGGCCTTCATATTTCGTGGGCACACGTCGACGGTGCCGTAATAAAGCAGTAGCGTAGCGGTAAACTTCTTTCCACCATAGATTCGGATTAACTTTTTTTCTCCAAAGAATTTTTCTATCAATAATTTTAGATTGCAGAAATTTAAGATACAATTGCCGATAAGTACAGTTATTGATACTCTTTAGTACGGGGATTCTAAAATTTATTGCATGATTGGTTAGGGTTAGGTCTTCTCCTCCTTCATGTTCATTTGCCTTTCTCCTCTTTTTCTTGCAAAATTCCGCGTGGAAGCCTAGATCGCGCGTACCGACTATCAGCAACCGTGCATCATCGTGTTTCGCGTAGAAAAGGAAAATTTCGTGGAACCATCTTTACGACGGTGAATGGCGAAACTTTGCCCAGATATTGCGCGGTGGCACTTTCGTCGTGTTGTAAATCATTCGGCGGACGTATAGTTGAAGTATTTCTCGTCGTACATCGCGCACAATCGTCCTGTCGCATTTCTTCCTGAAAACTCCAAGTGTGTTCGTGTTCACTCGATTCTTCTTCCCGTTGGCGAAATAATTTCTGGATAGAGGCGAATCGCGTGACTCGCGGACGGGGTTGATTCGATCGGAGGTAATGGAGGAGGAGAAGGTTCTCGTTGAATCGCTTGAAGCTTATATCATTGGATTACATCAGCGAGCTTTCAACGGTAGCGGAAAATGGGATCGTACGAAACGAGAAAACGCGGGAAAGCGCGAAAGTTCTGCGTGGGATTCGTTCGGAGAAAGAAAAGACAGGTGCGCATGCGGCTCTTACCGAAGATTAAGATTAAGATTCATTGGACGTGAGCTCGAGACAAAACGACCTTTCGCAATAATTTGAGGAACTGAGAAATCAGGGCTTATGCGTTTCCCCTATACAGTGATCGTTTCGATCTTGGTGGTATATTTTTAAACTGTTCAGGCCGCTGTCTATAAATTTCCTTTGCGATATTTACTGCATTCGCTCGATCGTTTCTCGTCTACCTATCATACCGGATCTCCGAAACTCACGATTCTATGTTCATATTTCTCAAGCAGTCTATCTCCCGAGCGATAGATTTTCACGTTCAACACCGCTTCTCCTAAAGAGTGACCGAATCGACGAGCTCACTGTACCATCGAGTCTCCAATCAACATTCCACAATGGCCATATAAATTTCGTCGGCGGGCTGGCTTTTCCTCGTTATTTTCACCTTCTGGCTCCACCTGGAATTTGATTTCGCACTATCGTCCGGCAGTAATTCTCCGAATCTGAGAAATTTTTTGTCTCTCGCGTCTCGCAGTAAATAAGATCGAGGTCGAGACTCACCGCCGGAGGAATATATTTCAGTGGTAACGCGTTTCCGCGATATTTTTATGTCTACCGCGTTTCCATCTGGACGGTTCGCAACGGAATAAGGCAATTACGCGCGAACATTACGTTTCACGTTGGTCCTGCGTTTCCTCGCCGCCGCGCAATCCTCCGAAACCACTTCGTTTGCCTTTCGTGGCGTCCGAATCAGCGAGATCGACGGGGCGCGGTTACCTTGCGCAGTCGTCGCCTCGCGCCAGCTTTTTGCATTTTATTAAGCCTTCCCTTTCCTCGTCTACTCTCCTTCTCGCTCTTTTGTTTCCTGCCACTATCTGTTGTGGAGGAGAAATCACGCGCTCTGGTTTGAAAATTACTTTTCTGGGAACGGCACCGCCGCTCACGCAATCGATCGACTTTCAGCATTGCCGTTTCGAGTCGGCGTAGCTCGATATTTGCATTAAAAGCGACCACTTGGGAAAGTAAAATTATCTGCGATTAAACTGGGGATACTTCAGGAAATATGTAAAGTGCATTTTTCTCTTGCAAAAATATTTTTTTCCTGTTCCGTGCCAACCAAGGACTTGCTGCATATTAATTATAGTCACACGGGAATATGTGGAGCATTATTCGCAGGATTGCTCCTGCTTTTTCGTAATATAGCTCGTGCTCTATTCGCTGCTTTGTATCTTAAGAAAATGATCGTCGGATTGCAGCCTGGTGCTCCTCTGGATAATATCTCATCATAATTTATGGGTATATTATTCACAGGGAACTGGTATTTCGCGATAAGATTGTGCGCGTGTGCTGGGCCAGACAGTGCCGCTACTTTGTATGTTTGGGAATTTCTAGCCATTTTACAGGACGGTAGATTGCGAGAAAGCGCAGGTTGCACCGTCGCAACGTGAAATAATTTTCGAAGTGAAAATCCGTCTATAATAAATTGAAAAATTATTAATTAAGGAAATATCTGGTTGCGACATACGCTAATTTCGCGAACCGCTTACAAAATGTTTTACGAGAAATGGTTAAAAACATGGGCGCGTAAAACAATAAATCAACCACGGTCCTGGTTAATTAATTAACATGCCGAAAGCTAATAAAAACATAACTCGAACGAGACGGGCCGTAAAAATGGAAATTCGCATTATCCAATCGATTCTACGCCTCCCTCGTTTTACGTCCGGTTTTCAATATACCTACGGCGCGCGGAATCGGAAATCCCCAAGTGACACGAATTTCGAGCCCGTCATTAATTACCTAATTTAATTGCAGACTGGCAATTTTATCGTGCGTGCGAATCTCCCATCTCGCTTACCCTATTCCAGACCGTCGAATACTCACGATCGAATTTAAATCCGACTGTACAACCTTTCGCTTTCTACTCCCTCCGCAGCCTCCTCCTTCTCGTGGACTCGGAGGGAAACAAATGCGCTTGGACAAATATACGTCGGCGTCGCGTGGCAAAATAATCGTCGATTTAGCTCGCGGCGCGCGAATGACAGTGAGCGATGCCCAGTTATATCGAGAGATAGTCGACTTATCTCGCAAATTGATTGTTGCAGAAAGAGCATCGCGAGATACTCACGGCGAGTAGTCTCTTAGGAACGTCGATTGTGTCGACCAACAAAACGACTGACGTCGAGGTGGCTAGTTATGCGCTACTGGATTTAAATCTATCTTATATCCTTTCGCTTCCTGGTTTTTGTCGAGCGGGTTAATGTACATTGTCCCGACGTAAGAGCGGCCGAACCAAAGGCAAAACGTATCGAAGGCAAGCACCTCCGTGTACCTCATAAAGATTGTCGTCGTGTACCGCGCCGTGCTCTCAGATATGATAAGATTTATTCGGAGTCAGGTGAACACCATTGGGACAATCGGAAAAATGTGAGAAAGGGGGAAGAACGCGAAAACGTAATTTACGACAGTGAGCTTGCGAGCATTAGGTAGTTTCTATTATTGTTGGACTGGTAAATATGTTTACATTATTAAGTGGACAGCTTTGATTAATTAATATTGTTACCATACGAAGCACGCCTCTGGGAAAAGAAAACGGTAACGGGAACTTTTATTTTTCATATATTCCTATAGGAAATTGACGATATAAAAGTACACGTGCTGGCGTGCACGGCGCGCCTCCATAAGACGCACGTTGTTGCTCCACTTTCTTCACACTGTCGTTTTTACCTCAATCTCGTTTTATTACCTTTCTCTTTCTCACATTTCATTTTCCTGACTTTGATAATTTTGGTGATTTATCAGACGTGACTGAGCCGTAAGCGGGGCACAGCCTGCGGGCGTATTTATTACTGAATACTGAAAAATCGATATAACAACGTACCTCCATCGAAGAAACTTTCCTATGATAAAGTGGTCGAGTGTCCTGAGATATGGTGAATTTTTTTGACAAATTGCGCGAGTAATAATCGTCTGCTATTATTATTTCTTCATTGGACCGACCAATCATGACTACCAAAAAATGCTAATCGTCACCCTTCGCTGAGTCAGCATTAAGTTAAATCACGATTCCACTCACGGTAATTCTCGTTGGCCGGTGGTGACTTTCTTAACTGCACCGCTCATTTGCATAACCTACCGCGTCGATCCGCACGGCTCATTACGAAAACTACCCATCGATGTATAGCGAAAAGTAAAAGCGCAGCATCTAGCAAGAGACCACCAGGGATTTGCTCGTCCCTCTCCTTGGTCCCTCTCCCACACCCCAAGACGCACAGTTTCACCGGTTCCCCTTGTGAGACTTTCCGCTCGGGACCATTGGAGAAAAACGAACTAAGACCAAACTCGTGACATCCGCGCGCATAATCGAGCGAAAGTCAACTTTAACGTTGCCTCGGATGTGCCCCCATAGGATCGGACGTGGGATCTCTTACCCGATCGTAACAAACTTTTTTCTGGTTGTTTAATAACACCGATGCAATCGGACAAGGGGAAACTGGAGGCTGGATGGATAGACCGGTCGTGCCAGGAGTCAGGGCCTCGATCGTTATCCGATATGTCTTCCGAGATGCTTTATGATTTGCATTTTTATTTATCCTTCTCGTTTATCCTCTTGGCAACGCGGGTAATATTTAGGGACACTTCTGCGAGAGGTAATAATTTTCTCCAGCGCGAGCCCTCCACGATCATTTGAGACACAGACCGAAAAATAATTTCCTCCGTCGTTTTTGCGTGCACGCGTTGTACGTCAGTAATATCGTACCATCAGTTGTTTTCTTACGAAAGGAGAGATTCTTTTGTCGACGGGGAATATACATCCTCGAAAAAGTTTGTTCCCAGCCCGCTTAATATCGCAATCTATCCGTCGATCTATCCTCGTGAATTAAGTTACGTTCGCGGAAGCTTCTCTCGAACGGTTCTCAAAGTATATACCGAAGCCTATCGATCCATCCATTCGTCCGTTCGTCTAATCAATCTAATCGACTCCCTTCCCGTGACTCGGTTCCCGGACAATTTATTTTTCCCAGGATTTTCCGTGCGCATTTTTGCCTCGTAACGCTCGACTAGGACGTCTCGTAAATCACGAAATGCTCTTGTAGTTTCGCGAGTGGACGCGAAGGAACGAGCGCGCGACCGGCCGGAACGGAGAATTACAATAGAGGAGGGACGGTTCGTGAATGGAATACTCGGAGACTTCTTGGAGCTCCCGCGATATCCGCCGCCAATTTATGAAGGCCCGACATTAAATTACCGTGCGCACGGACGATGACGTAACGCGAGCAAGCACCTCCTTGCCTTACGGGCGATCGGTCGGAAATTGACCTGTTCCCGATCAGAGCGAGTCATAACGCGCGTCCGATTCTCTCCTCGTGGGAATTTCTAGGTTGATGATTTTAGGGTTAAGGGGGTAGTTATAGGGGGATGCTCGTGGATCGTGAGATGAGCCGAACGTAAAAGATAATGGCGGATGTGATTACGTGCGGTGAGAACGTCGTGGAAAAGTGAAAAGAGAGAGCATTCTACGAGATATCGATCAGGGAAAAGCGATTAGATCTTAGATAGGGGATTAAAGATTTTGAACTAAGGTTAATTTTGGGTTTGCTGAACGAAGTTGCGAAGTGCATAATGCTAGAGGTAATCGAGGTTACGTTACGAGCTGGTGTCCCGCGGAAGGGAAAAACGATCGATTTTTTTTTAGATGGCGATCGGAGGAATCGATATTATCTTTAATCTGCAGCGGATATTTTAAGGAAAGTTCAATGTTTCGATAGGTTCTCGATTATTTTACTTCCTTCATCGCGTGACCGTGGTAGCCTGTCGGTCGTTATTATTTCAATATCCCGCTAGTCTACCGTTCCTTTCTCACAGATCGAGAACTTTTTACAATTTTCAATCTCGGTTGTCAAATCATTGTGACATTTCAACAACCTCCCAAGGGTCCCATAACGATTAGACTGTTGGCGCGTTTCGACGTTCCCACAGGAAATTGTTTTTACAGTTTATTATCGAGACTCACCGAGGCGCGAAAGAGATACTTGCGACACTTCGTCGCCTTGGCCCTTTTTTCTGCACTCCCTTATGCAATTGAGTAAATAAATGCAGATCGAGGGAAGGAGGAGGAATGCGAGTCGACCATAGCTCGAGGTAATCATAGATGATATTCTAATTGCACGTGGCCCCTTATCTCACGCATCGGAATTCTTGCTTAGAAATCGTAGATCTATGGATCCAGAGTTCAAGGAATGTTGGATTCTCACGGTTTCGCAACATTGCAACGAGCAATTAAAGATCGAAGGTTGCGAGACCCGTGGCTATTATTGATTTTTGATCGAACATGCTGCTCTCGACGAAATCCGAGTAGCCCGTTTGCTTATGACAGGTTGCAAACACTGTAATTCGGAGTAGCCAACGGTCGAATGTACTTTCGATTATTTTTGCTCTGCGATATTTTCCGCGTTGGTCCTTTTTCATCTCATTTGCAGGAGGTGTAATTAAAAAGTTGCGCGACTTTAGGCTCTAAAGTTACGAACCTCGATAAAAAAGAAATATTCGTGATTAACTCAGAAGGGAAATTTCTTACACGTTGGCAAAAGTAAATTTCCAAAACGAGGATAAAACAAAATCCCTTTTCTCTTCTCAAATGTAATGAACTCCACCCAAGGAAGCACCGGCGTCTCTTCACGCCACATAAATTTTACCTTCCGCCTTAAATGGAACGGACTTCGATTTTATAACGCATCGTCTGCCACAGTAATGAAAATTTAAGTCTGCGCTCGCGGAAGCCGGTGAAGTATCCAGGTCGACGAAACTTTGTGGAAGCGCGTAGTGTTCAGTGAAAGTTCAGCGCGGGTTGCGTTCTTGTGATTTGCCGAATTCAGGGATGCGAATTGCGAGGCATTAAATTAAAAATCCCCCGAGAGCACCGCAGCTCCTCCGCGAGACTTTTGACGAGTTAGCGACTTCCGCGTGGTAGAAAGTGCATCTTTTTTAGGTAATTGCCAAAAGGGGTCACCTTCCCTGGCATTAACATCTGACAGTTCGGTCCACAAATCGTAAAGAGAAATCTCTATTTGGAATTCGTTGGTGTGCTTGTATGGAAATGAGGAAGGAAGGCGAGAGACCGCCGGTTACGCATCTCTCTACGCCTACAGATAACGGAATTTATGCACGATGGGGCATCCGCGATAAAATTCGCGGAATATTTTCGTTAAACGAGCATGCGGGCCTTCGGTGGTAGGCGTTTTTTAGGTGTCGCCTTAAATCACCCCTGGGCGAATGTGAAACGTATAGGGAAATGGTGAACGTTTCAGGTGTCTTTCGCACGAAATCGTGGAGAATAAAAAAATCGAATCTTTAGGAATTCTTGCGGCCAGCTTTGTCTCTGTTTTTCCATGCACAACTCGAAGCGTGTTTATCGGAATAGTTTAAAAATCGAAAACTTTTTTTATCCACTTTCTTTGTCCGTCATCTCAATCGCTATACAAAATTTCTGAAATTCAGCGCTAATGTAAGTGGAGCGAATATTGTCTTGGGTGCGACGCCCGTCGTCGTCGTCGCCGCGATGCCAAAGAAAGCGAGCTTGCAAAAAGGTTAATTGATAGTTTCGCCAAGCATTGCGAGAGCAGGAGAGGAAATCGTGGCACCGTATCATTCGACGTTCCGGTGATAAAGCGGGCGACGGATTTTTTGTCAGTACGTTCGTCTCATTAGAAACTTGCGATTTCGCTCTGCGAGCCCGTGCCGCAGCGGCAGTCGCGAAATTCTTCCACGAATATCGAGTGGAAGCCCGAGTAATTGGATTTGTCATTTGATACTTTATGCGACATAAAGGCTCCACGGTAAGAGGGTTGTAAAGTTCAGCCTTTGGACACGCGTGCATTAATGAAAGTTTCCGATACGAGAACTGTGCTGCAGTCGGGTCGTTAGGATGGAATCCGTCCAATGCGCGTGCCCCTTTTTTTCTCATGCTCGGATTTCATTCACCGTGTCGCGTCTCGATATTTTCACACGTGCTCGGTGTAAGCAGTATGGGAGGAAAGCTCATTTATTAACGAGGCGACTGTTGCCTCGCGTGTCGCAATTTACTTCTCATGATAATCGTAACATTTCTTGCGCACACACTCGCGAGCAATTAATTTCCATCTTTACAGGATAGTTTAACTCTAGTGTACCGGGGGATAGAGTAATGAGAATCACTTCCCTCTCGCGGCGAAATGGAAAGATTTTAAATTCTGGTCACGACTGCGACATCCGTCAGTCTCCTCCTCTCCTTACTACGAGATAATAAAATTCGACAGAGAGACATTATTGGTTCGCGCGGGAGCTACGAAAATGGAATCTGTGCCAACTGGCTGGTTGCGCAACAGAATCCTTCCTACTTTATAAGGAAGACGCGCCAGATAGCTCGGTGATAAACTTTCTTAGGGAAGAGAGATGCGTACTCGGATCGTTGATTCTCCACGGGCATTCTTCGGTAGGTACACGTAGACATCCCTGGGAAGCGACCTCATCTCCGATAAATATATAAATAAATGCGCTGTACAAGCTCATAAGACTTGACCGTCCTCACGGGTGTGTACGTACATATGTACCAGTATATACATTATATATATTTAATTGCGCGCGAGCAGAGGCGGTGCGATTCCGCGGCACGCTCAAAAGGCTTATATTTTTCCTTATTAAGGCACGAGGAGGCGTTACACGTACATACGTGCTTGTTAACTTACGCAAACCGTGAGAAATTCTTATGCTCTTGCCAGAAGCGCGCGCTGCACCATTGGCCGGGAAGAAGATAGTCAAGAGAGCAGGGAGTAGTTCCCCTTTACGTGACTTCTTTACGAACTTTCTTTCGACCTGTCGTCATTGCTTCCCATCGACGATTCCGAGATGATTCAAGCGTCTTATGTCACCTCGAGAAAATGTTTATGATGGGATTCGAACGTAGAAATGCTGAAATAATGGAGCAAGGAATCCCTGCCCGAATTTACAAAGTTTCTTTCACAAGCAGAGATTTTTCTGCCACTCTCCGAATAATACTTTCCAGCGTGTCCTTCCCTTCTTTACTTTCCAGCCGCATCTTTTTTGTTCCTTCTCCACTGTCATACCTATCTGACAATGGCAAATATTTTAATTCATTGAAATATTGCGAGAGGTGTGGGTACGGGCGTGTAGAGTGGGGATTGGAAAATATTAATGACATTTTCTTTTTTACAGACGCGTCACCCGCCCCATCCGATCAGTCGACTGCGTCTTCCTTCTGGACCCCCAGCATTAAAAGCGCCAACATCTTCAACCAAGAGGAGTCGTCCAACTTCTTCTCGTCAGCCCATGGCCTGGTCCAGACTCATCCCACAGGCAGCAGTGTCTTCCGAAGTGGTTTCGGCGGTATCGACAATCTCGGTAGCCGAGGTGTCACCGTTCGGCCGCCGAGGACGAGGCCTCTTGATTACAGTGAGCGTTCCACCGCCGAATTGCGAAGGAACCCGTCGTTGTCCGCCCCTGACGAGTGCGCGCGTGCCTGTCGGGAGAACGAGCCTCCTAGGATATGTTATTACCACTTCACTCTCGAATATTATACCGTGCTGGGAGCGTAAGTCTAATAATGACAAAATTAGGTATTCTTTACTTTCTTTTGAGCGAATAAAACAATAAGATGGGTACACATTTTTAGAGCCTGCCAAGTATGCACCCCGAACGCAACGAACGTGGTCTGGAGCGACTGCCAGTGCGTGCTCGCCGACGGCGTGGAACGTGGCATTTTGACTGCAAACAGGATGGTACCTGGACCTAGCATTCAAGTCTGTCAGGGTGACAAGGTCGTAGTGGACGTGGAGAACCACATGGAGGGCATGGAGGTCACTATTCACTGGCACGGTGTCTGGCAACGAGGATCACAGTATTACGATGGTGTGCCCTACGTGACGCAGTGTCCCATTCAAGAAGGAAATACGTTCAGGTATGTCGAAAGTTTCTTCACCGTTTAGCCTTTGAACACGCGATGGACCGAATTGAAGTGGTTCGAAAGGATAACTGAGTTGGCTAACACTTTTTTTCGATAAAAAAAAGGTACCAATGGAATGCTCAAAATGAGGGCACCCACTTCTGGCATGCTCACACTGGTTTGCAAAAAATGGACGGTCTCTACGGTAGCATAGTTGTGCGACAGCCTCCCAGCAAGGATCCCAACAGTCCTTTGTATGATTATGACTTGACTACTCACGTAATTGTCATCAGTGATTGGTTCCACGAGACAGCGGCCGAACGTTATCCTGGAAGATTGGCGGTGAACACCGGCCAGGCACCCGAGAGTGTTTTGATCAATGGAAAAGGTCAATTCAGGGTACGACTTACATTGTCTTCATTATTAGTTGTGCGATACTGCCTGGAGTAAGATTGTTTAGTTCTCGGCATGGCAGCATCAATGGTAGGTCGATTGCCTAATCCTTGCGCTCTTTCAAAGGACCCAAATACTGGTTTCATGACCAACACACCCTTGGAAGTCTTCACCATAACTCCCGGACGTCGTTATCGATTCCGATTGATCAATTCGTTCGGATCCGTCTGCCCGGCGCAAATCACATTCGAAGGCCACACCCTCACTGTCATCGCTACAGACGGTGAAGCTGTACAACCTGTCAATGTCAATACTATCATCTCATTCTCTGGTAAGATGTCTTACTTTCTTCTGGCTCTTGATTGATTTGAACCGACGAGATGATTTCTATTTGATAAGTATGCTGTGTAGTGGGCATTCCGTTGCTCTCGTCTTCTGCGTTAGAAAAGAGAAACTCAATCGTCAATATTCACTTTAAATTGATTTCGAATTTACTGACAAATGAAACTTGCAGGTGAACGTTACGACTTCGTGGTAAATGCCGATCAGCCTGTAGGAGCATATTGGATTCAGTTACGTGCTCTTGGCGAATGCGGCATTCCACGTTCCCAACAGTTAGCTGTTGTGCGCTACGCCCGGGGTCCTTACCAACCATCCACAACGCCGCCCACGTATGACTATGGTTTGCCGCAAGGCATCGTAAGTGTTATTCATATTACGTCTTTCACTTACTTTCACTCTGCCTCTACTTTCATCCGTTCGACTATTATTTTATTTTTTTGCAACTTTTTTCTCACCTGGTCTAAGCGATATGTGGTTGTAAGAGTGAATTAAGGAGTGCCTCTTTATCTTCCTATAGTATGGATAAAACAAAGGGAATTTTCTTACGCTGAAATGATATGATGAAAATTACAGGTTCCACTTTTATTGATCGTAGGTAACTTACTGTGAGTAGGTAGAGCATATCGGCAGCTAATAAGTCGGTTAGTTACTTGCCGTCGATGCCGTAAAATATTATTATAATAATCCTTTTGCAATGAAAAAATTGATAACATGTAGTTTTACTTTTATCTAAATCCACAATTCAAGATTAATGTGTAAAATATTATTTAATATTACACAATTGAAATATCTTGCTTGTAGGTTTTGAATCCCCTGGATGCCATTTGCAACCGTCCACGAGACGATGCAGTTTGCGTGAGCCAGTTGAAAAATGCACGCCACGTTGACCAAGGAATTTTACAGCAGCGTCCAGACGTTAAAATATTCTTGCCATTCCGATTCTTGTTCTATAGACCGGAGGAAGTGTTCCAGCCACAGACTTACAACCGCTTCTTAGGTATGTATCATACTCGGGTGTAACATATAAAAGCTAACACACGATCCTTGTGTGAGACGTATTTCGCAAAAGCTTTAAACGATCGCGATAATTTCCATACGATTTTCAAAGGCAAACACTTGACTGCACGTGCGCTATATTAAATTGACCGTAGTGATATTCACTTGCTCCTCGAACGTGAATTTGAAAGTCTACAAGGGTAGGCATTAGTCTAAATGACATGGACGCCAATGCTAGCGCCACAAGTCAATGTATCGGATTCGAGTGGGGACACGCGAGAAAATACCCTCCTCGCCGTGTACTCTTCGGTGCTAACGAATAATCACTTGTGCATTTGCAGTGGCCCCAACCGGTGATCATGTAATTTCACTGGTCGACGAGATCTCGTTCACATTTCCGCCGGCACCACCACTTTCACAAATCGATGACATCCCGCCCGAACAATTTTGCAACGGGGATAATAGGCCGGCTGATTGCGGCGCTAACTGCATGTGTACACATCAGGTTGACATTCCGCATAATGCCGTCGTCGAAGTGGTCCTCGTCGACGAAGGTGAGCGAAGCCAATTATTTCCCTCTTGGTAACAGTTGGACACCCACGATGTGCGCATTAACGGCACGCTCATAAATGGTGTGCAAACTGGTTCCGTTATTTGTTCGTCCCTTAAAATCAACGTATCTAATTACAGTACAACAGCCGAATCTCTCGCATCCGTTCCATTTGCACGGTTACGCCTTCAACGTGATCGGTATCGGTCGCTCCCCCGACAGAAACGTGAAGAAGATCAACTTGAAGCATGCGTTGGATCTCGATAAGAGGGGTCTGCTTAACAGGCAGTTCGACCTGCCACCTGCCAAGGACACCATCGCTGTGCCCAACAACGGCTACGTCATCTTCAGATTCCGCGCCGACAATCCAGGTACGAAATTGACAAAGCATTCCTACGTAGTTTCTCGATAAATTGCCTTCCACTACCCATCGTTCTCCGAAAGAAGGACGTACAATGTGTTGCTCGTAGAAGAATTCCCTATTGGCAATAAGCTCGGGGCATGATATCTCAGACGACTCTTTCTCTTTACTTCCCAGGATATTGGCTATTCCACTGTCACTTCCTCTTCCACATATTGATCGGAATGAATCTCATTCTCCACGTGGGGACGCACGCGGACCTTCCGCCCATACCGCCCAACTTCCCCACGTGTGGGGACCACTTGCCGCCCATCACGCCCCCTCTGTCGCTGGGTAGTTCGTATCACTGATCATTTCCATTCGTGCGAGAGAGACGAGAAGAAGAAGAACCAGAAGTGGAAAAAAGCAGAAGCAACAGAAAAAGAGGAGGAGGAGGAGGAAAAAGAAAAATATGAAGAGGGAGCTCAGTAACTGAGGACGATCCAAAGCACACACATTCACACACGTTCAGACGATCACACAACACGCAGTCAAATGCGCACAGAGAAACTCACCATACGTACACACGATGTCTGTAGAATATTTCTGTAAGTAGTGCCTTATGTTCTTTTTTTCTCCTTCGGATTTCGCAACACCGTTGGGCCGTACTCGGGAATGCGCCTCGTGGAGGGGGCGAAGGACCGTCGTAACTGAGGGACGACTTTGGAATGAAGAAGAACAGGAGGAGGAGGTGGAGAAGGTGGAGGAGAACGAGGCGAAGGATACAAAGGGGACAGGGAGGGTTGAAGGATTTTTTTTTTCCTTTTTTTTGGGGAAGGAATATGTAGGGTGGTCGAGATACGGCCTGGAGAAAGAACGTTGGAGACGATCGCGGGAAGTCTTTGCCTGCCATTCGCACGAGTCCTCGAGGTGACGTCACGTTTTTGACGGTGGTCGATATTTATTCGCATGCTCACATCCATCGGACGCGAAATTCGTCGAGAGAATCGCGTCGGATGGGGTGTAAAATAGAGGCGCGGAACTCGTCGAGGGAAATGCGTCGCACGGGGCGTAAGAGGGACGCGGCACTCGTCGTGATCGACGGGAAGGAAAGAACGTAAAAAGGACGGAGGAGGTATTATAAGTATAACTTTAATGGTGTAAGAGGGATGCGCGTAATTGCAAGAAGAGGAACATCACAGTCCGGTAAAAAGGGTACGAATGGTTACTCTAATCTTCATTGTAACTCTTGTACATAATTGTAGAAATAGTCGTTTATATCGGAGTCGCGAAGTTTCGAACGACGACGACGGTGGTAGTTTAAAATGTGTGAACGAAAGAGAGAAAGAGAGTGGAGAGAGCGAGAGGAGAGTGCGTTAAGATTAACAAACTTCGCCGAAAGGTTTATCGGACGGTGTGTTATCGATCGTGGATCCCGGATCCGTTCGATCTTAGGAATGACCGAAAGAGATCGTTCGGATCCGCGCATCCACCTCAAGTGACCTTACAATTAGTTAGGAGAGAAAATTCGACCTCGCGCCCCTCAACGAAGAGGCTCGAGGTCGCGTTGTTCAATTTTCGTTCTTGTCCCGTCAGCCTTCCAAATTATCCTTAAAATTATTATTTTTATTTTTATTACTATCGCTATTATTATCAACATCATTATTACAATTATTATTATTTTTATTATTATTATTATTATTTTAAGTATTATCGTCGACTAGAGTAATTAGGATAAATTATTGTTATCGACAGAGAGTAGAAGGTATCGTCGAATTCGATGAAAGTACTCGATGAGAAATACTCAATGAAATTGATTAATGATTATCAGACGCGTAGTCTGAATGATATTGAAGCGGATCGATGATTTCCGTCGGAGGATGCCGGAAAAAAAAAGAATCCAATCGATTTTCAGAATCGAGATTAGGCCCATGGTGACAAGGCTGACGCACACGATCATTTTGATGCGTCGCGCAAACGTCGTCAACGTGCGCCATCATCGCGTTGCGAACGACAGATGTACATTTAATGTTTTTTTTTTCTTCTTTTTTTTACTTCATGGTGCTTCCAGTTCGCTACGGACAAGGACACGAAAAGAGTGTGTTTGGATCCGCGAGCAAACTTCGCGCGAGTAACGCTTTAACGTTCGATCGTGCTTCTACACGTGCCGAACGGTAAATCGATTACCCCTACACGCGCGTGCCGATCAATGTTATGACAATTACCCCTGTAGTTAAGAAGTGATTCATTTCGCCTAAGTACACGTAATCCATGACATCCCATCTCATCATCAAGACACACGCACATACACGACACACATCCACCCCTCCCCAATCACAAACCGACTCTGTCATTGTTAGTGCAGACGTTATAAATTATCAACGTTGGCACTATTCCCTCGCGTCCTTACACGTTTGTTAATCTGTTCTCTTTCCTCTTGCTTTCTCCGTTTTCAGCATTCTTTCCATTTCTCTCTGGCTTCAGTCAACAACCAGGAAGTGCGTTTCTGTTATCATGAAACCGAATGCGATCCCAGAAGGGAGATAGGATTATCTTGTAAAATTTACGATGGACTGTGCAACAACATAATTGCAAGATCGTAGAACGAATGTAGATACGATTCTCCTCTCGCGGAGAGAACAGAGAGGGGGACAGTCCATCGATAAGAATCATTGATAAGAGACGCATCCCTTATTACATAGAGATAGTTTTCTCGATAAGAAAAAGGGAGAACGTACCTGTCGTTAGTCATACGCTCATAGCACGTCTCTTCGTTCTTGGAATTCTTACCAGGGATCTTCTCATGAACGTGAGACCCCACCATTCCTCAGGACCCTGCCTGTACCCCAAAACCAACACCCAAGTCGAGGAACAGTTTCCAAGATTACATGTATCGTTAATTATTACCGATGAACACAAAACACACACGTACAGAGGCATAGAAGACGAACATCGAGAACAAAGAATTCCTACTGGTTCCTCGACAAGATTCGAATACAAAGCCACCACCTTCGTTCGCTGTATCATACTCACGAGCAAAAAATTATCACGCGACTCATTATTCCCTTTCTCCACCCCCCCCTAATTAAGTTAAGATTCATACATTCTACGTTTAACGGAGATTCCAGACGAGTATTCGCATATTAACGCAGAAACGATCCACTCGTCACAGAGACCAAGAAAGCATGCATCTAGGGGTACTATAACGGCCATAGTCAATTTAACTGTTTGTCGCTAATGCGACAGGTATCTGAAGAGCACAGGGTAATTCGGTGTATTCGATTTATTCTCATATTTCTAATTTTCATCGTCAAACGGATCTCACGTGACGCCAGTAAAGAAGTTACGCGAGATTCGACGCGTGAGATGCGGCAGTGACCGTTCCACGGAACAAACAAAAGAGGGAAAAATATAGTATGGGAGAAACGAAACGTTCGTGATTATCACGAACGAGAACGTCTACGATAAAGTAATACCAAGGGTGAGATTTGTGAAAGCGATACCGGGAGCAACGAAGTTTACCATGTATGTAACTTAGATTACCGTGATCGTTGCTCCCCGATCGCTCGATCATTTCTCGCTTTCCACAAAAAAAAACTGTATTTTTAATAATAAACTTGTTTTTAAAAAATCCCAGGGTTCGCCTGAAATCCCAACCGTTGCGCAATCAAGACTGAATGATTTACACGGGTGAATAAATTCGAAGGGAATATCTCATGCATACTTTACCATTCCCGAACAAGCTTAATAAGCTTAATTATTTATGATGATTGCGAAGTTCATGCAAACACGTGTTTATCATCGGAAATGTTAAATTTACCGTTGATTACTGCAGGATTAAACTTTTAACCCGCTTACGCATTACAATGAAACGCAGGCCGCAGCTCATTTTGAAGCAGTACAATTTAACTGTACCAATACTTCGGATAAATGAGTTGAAAAACCTTCGTATATTTGTACAGTTTTAAAAAGTGTAATAAAAGTTTATGAAGTTTTATTACATCACGCAGCAAGCAAGTAAGAGGTCTAATAATATTATATAAAACTTTATTAAATGTTTGATTGCTTGTGAGTCGCATCGGTACTCTTAACCGACATTACAAAATTTTAGTAATTTACAATCGACGTGTCGAGGGTGCATTAAAATCAGTGTAAGATGCGCAAGAGCAAGGACGTTGAAGGAACGAACTAAACGACAAATCCGACCATGGTTATTGAAAATATATCGTTTATGAGAAAAGTATACGAATAAACAGAATTTTCATCGCAGTATTTTTTTTAGCTTTCGTACGCTTTCGAAATATACAATCCTGGCTGAACGTCTATTTCTTCCAATAAACATCAGTCGTTCGAAGACCATGAATACTTAATGTCGTAATAATATTTCAGTGTAAAAAATATACTATATACTTGTATGTAACGCACCTTACATACATACATATCTATATGCGTAATTGGTATACTAATCTGAAGTTAGAAAATAGAATCTCTGTCGTCCACTGTCGTCTCTTCGTAGTTAAAAAGCATCGACTTGGGGAGCGGTTACAGACAATTAATGTTAATATAGATATTTATGTACAACGACACATAAACGATATGGACTCTAAATTTAATATCGCTCTGTGCCTAGGAGAGACGCCACAGTGCATGTGCTCTGGCGACTAATTATTTATAATACATACGCAAACTACCATGAGGATGCAGCGATAAATGGGAGAGGGGGAGAGGGCGCGAGATTAAAAATCGCTCACGAGTATTGCACGATAGTTGCAACAAGCGAACGAGACAATTTCTTGCCATTCCAGCGTTTCAATTAAAATTAAAGGGAACGATTCTAACGAACAGCGCATGAAACGATATTACAAAATTCCCGTGGCACAGAATCGTTCGCGCAAAAAGTTTCACGACACACATTCCAGGTTAATGCTTCATTGCGAATTGCGAGAACGACTTGCAGGAGAGAAATTATGGTAATTGCAATTGATTAAGATAATGCGCGCCCTAATACGATGACTATGAGGATCTAGGAAGAACGAAGTCGATGACGCATCATCGAGAACTCTTAATGAGGAGTGACACACACGGTAGTACGGAGAATTCCATCTAAATTGTATACTCGCTTCTTTCGTATAGCTACTAGAAATGGAGCGTAGAGTTCTGCATTGGCATTCGTTTAATGTAGCGTTAATGGAGGGTACGGAATGTCGTAATTATTTAGAGATAGGATGTTAAAGGAGGAACGAGTGGATATGAAGGGTGGGGGATCGAGGAATCACTTCCCGGAGTAGTGAGAACCGATGTTGGATGGCGGGCCCCTGTGATGATGATGATGCTTTTGACCCGGTCCAGAGTATCTGCTACCAGGACGCGAATGTACTATGGCGTAGTGATCGCTGTTGGTCGATATCGACCTCGTCGAATTCATCGTTGATCCTCCGGAGGCGTATCCTTGCTTGCCGTTCAGGGAGTATCTAGAGGCAAAAAGGAGAGTACGTTCAAGCATTGGAGGAATGGTGAAAAATATAGACATGTGCAAAGATTAGAAAAGCCGTGAAAGGCGACTGCATTACTTGACTTCTGCATTATTTTATTAGCTTTCCACGAAATGCATTTCAAGCAAAGTTTAGTAACGTGTTCAATGAGGTAGTTTATGAAATTAATATGAGTTGCGGTGATAAGTTGCTTAAGTCAAACCTCGACCCGTATTGAGAACCGTGCCAGCTCCTATATGGATCGTAGTCCTCGATTATCGACGGTTCCTTCTCGATTATGTCAGTCCTCGTGCAGCTGCACGTCATGGCGGAGCACAGAAATATGTTTATGATGAGCATAATGAGGAACAGAATTCCGAGGGCTACCGCCAACCACAGGAGCCATAACGGGTGAACGTTCACGTCATCGTACAGTGTTTGTATAACTGTGAACAAGAATATCGAGGTGACGTTTAAACGCTCAAGAAATCCGTTCGATTGTGCTGATAAATATGCATGCATTCCACGGTGCATATTTGTGTTTATGCATTTTCTAATGGCACAGTAACAGTCGATAAAGTAGAAACATGAGAAGCGACATGTAATGTATAGAGAAAAGCAGTTGGTTTCAGGTTGTGCCACAGTGAATACGTTTCAGTAATTAACTGTTAAAGCCTACATTATATTCATATGCATATATGTCGACTGCGTCTCACATTATGGATCTTACGATAAAATAAAAAGACGATACCACCAGAACGGAGTGAGTTCGTTTAATATTGTGAGCAATAACGAAAAAATCGCCTCAATTTCTACAGACCCATTCATTTGTCGTTGTGGAATTTCACTAATCACCTGGAATCTTTTTTATCAGCGTTCTCTTTATGTTTACAATTCTAAGTGGAAACCGATTGCGATACAATTCTGCATGTTACAAGAAAACACATGAATTATTTATTTCGAATTTAACTTACTGGGTGTTTCACCGGGCTCCAAAACAAAGACACTAGTGCTCGCGAGAAGCACACCTTCTTCGCCCACTACGTCTTGACCATTATTCTGCGAGCCACCCTTAATCCCTTCGTCCTTGTCACCGTCGCAGACTGGGGTTCCGCAGCTGCCTGTAAATATACCGTATAAATAAATATTCTCAATCTAAACGAAGCTCTCGCAATATCGATATGCATCGCGTGTGCGCGTTACTCTCGGAAATGTCACAACCAACGATACACGCACGCACACACGCATATCCTCGTTGTAACTCACCTCTGCATACCGCGATGTCGCATTGGAAATGCACTTGGGGACTGTCGGAGAACCGGAACATGGAGAACAATGTGGCATCCGCCATCCCGGTATTTCGATCGTATACGAATTTCGTCATGACGCGTGTCTTCTCGGGGCATCTTCGGGAATGAAAATAAAGCGAACAATTGCGAACCGTTATTGCATTGTTTCAGGGAACGTGCTACGGATGGAACATTGAAAAAGGTGCATTACCCATCGGCGTCTATCAGCTGAACGCTGGTGTTCCTCTTGTTGAAGGCGAAACAGGATTTCACTCTGATGCCGTACATTCCTGTCGAGTAGAACGAGTAGTTAGGAATGAGAAGGTGGTGGAGGAGGATCTTATAAGGGACACCGGAGCGAATTCGTTTCTCTCCTTCTGTCTATCTTTCTTTTTTTTTTTAAAACAATTTATCGCTCGTGTCGCGTGGAAGGGAAGAGAAGGCTCTTAAAAGCGATGGCTACGAAAAGTAATACGAACCATCTGGGCGCGAGATCTCGGCTCGTAGCGTATAGTTGCGGCCGTAAATAGCCTCTTGCACTCTTCGTCCTCCGTCCAGTAAGCGCAAGGACACTAAGGAGGTCTCGTTCCTGCCGCGAAGATCGGTATTAGTTACATCGGTGATTTATTCGTCCCTCGTCCGCTCGCTCTCGGCCAACCACGGCCGGTGTGTGCAACTCGGAATGGCGCGCGCGTGGAAAAACGATTCGAGGTAATTTTATTCGCTACTAAAGGAGCCAAGAAACCAATCGTAGAGAATCGAGGAGGCTTGCACCCGTGCGTTAGTGCTCGCACGCGTCGTGCCACCGTTCCATTCGCACCTTTGAAAGCGCCGGAACCATAAACCGATACAATTGCTCGTCTCGTGTAACAACGCATCGCCAGCATTCTCTCGAACCGCACGTATGTTACGGATTAATTGTGAACAAGATGATCGAGCCGAAGGGCACTGTAGCGTAACGCACGATGTACCGATCTCTCGATAATAATGCTCTTCCAATTCGATTCCCGATACGATAAGAAGGGTAATAATAATTTTCGACGCCGCAACCGCGCGTGCATTGTTAAGAACGGGTCAAGGGGAATGGCACGGACGTACGCGCTCCGCTCGTATACCTAGTACACGTAAGGAGGCAATTATTAATCCTTCGTTAATTAAAGCTTGTCAGAGGCGCGCGCGAGCGCGAGCTGTGTTTTAAGATTTTCTCCATCCCTTTAATTCCGCTACGGAGAACACACGAGAAGAAAGCGAATCTCTTCGGAAAAATTCGAATGTTCGCGCTTACCGTGCGACGGCTTGTAGTAGGTGCACCTTTCGGGTCCATGAAAGCGTGACAAGAGATTTTCCATTATGAATAACGTCGATAACGTAATAATAGCTGGTAATGGGAGATAAAGATCCTACGACCCACCCTCTTTTGTTCTTTCCTCCGCGTCGCTCATTAAAGTGCGAGCTCGCTCTCTCTCTCTCTCCCTCCTTCTCTCCCTCACCTCTTCCTTCGTATCTTTCAACGCGCTCTTAAATCCGTATCGCGATTTACGGCAACGATAGAGAGGCACCACGTAACATAATTATCGCCTCGCGTTCGGAAAGCGTCGAAATGCCACTCGCGCGAACTTTCTAAGGGAGATATGACGCTGGCGAATTTATCCGTTGCGCGACGACAAGGCCCGCGGGCGCGGGCGCACATGCTCGAGCACTCATTATACTTGACCAAACCAGCCCGACCGGTAAAAGTCGAAGGATGAGAGAAAGTCTTGCGCCCGTGTGCCGCGCCCCACCGCCCCCTACGCCTGTTCGCGCGGTTTTTGACCGCGCGAGGGACAAAGGAGTAAGAGTCGATTTTTTTACGACCGCGCGAGGGAGGAAGGAGATCGATGAGGTTCTCTCGAGAGGGGTGTCGACGAGGTAAGCATAAGGTCGTTGCTCGACTCACTTTGCATTTTTGAAGCCAGCCTTCCCACACGTGATTACGTAAAATTTGTCGTCAGCCAGCTCCAGGGTTTTGTGTATTCGCACTGCGATTGGAATCGATCGCTCTTCCGTACTCTGAAAATAAGATTTACAAGTAACAGTTTTTTTCTTATCGAGCCAGAGTCCTTAGAGGTTGATGACTTCGATCAAAAATTCGAGGAGCTTCGTCCAATTAATTACTATCTTCCGGAGATAATCTCTCGAACAAACTTTCTCGAAGTTCCGCGTACCCTTCATAAACCGAAGTGTAATTAAAGATTAAAAAGTACGTAACTCATTATCGAGAGAACCTTTCCATCGAAAGCTTTCATTTTAATAAACGAGTCTCGTAATTTTGAGAGTCATTCTGGAAATGACGCGGGGTAAATATAGTCTCTCACATTGTTGACGAGGACCCCACAGTAGTCGGGTGTTCCCTTGGGCGCCAAAAGATTTATCCCGAGCGTGGCATGGGTGGATCCGTTTCCCGGCACCATGCACTGCGGGGTACGAAAATCCCTAGCGTGAACCGCGCCCACGAAGCTCTGGTTGAGATTCACGCGAATCGTCATGTAGCCAGCCTTGCATGTCGCCGTCACCGTGGGCTGAAACTCCGTGTCCAATAATTGTCCGCTGACCTATAATCAAGAAGCAGACACCGGTGAACGGGGGCGAACTGTGCTGCGACGGTGGTCCCTAATTAACGCACGAATCCTCCCATTAATCGCCGCGTCATCGCGCCACGTCCGCCCCGTATGCGTGACGAGCGCAAATGCGTTTACACATGGGAAATAAAAGAAGCCCTGCCGAGCATGATTATTTTTCACGAGTAATGCACGACTCCACGCATTTCTATTCTACGACGTTACGTGGGTGCAGCTCAGATTCACTCTATTACCAGCACGAAACTTAATTACACGAGAAATTACCAGCTTCGACTCGCTTCGGCCGCGGACTTTTTTCTCCCCTCGACATTAAAAACTCACATCTACCCCTAAACACTCTACCGTCCACGAGCGGTGGAGCGAAGGGCGGAAAAGAGAACTCGAACGTCGACAAAAGCAACGACATTTTCTCGGTTCAATACTAACTTAACGCGCAAGTAAACTTGGACCGGTCTGGGCGGCCCGGCCCGCGCTCAAGCTATCGGCCCACGCTAACTTTCAATTTCACGCGGCCGGACGGGGACCACTCCGTAACTCCGATAATATATACCGGGGGAGTAAGTTGGATCGGAGGAGTAGAGTAGAGAGCCTATCCTTGCGCGGTTATGCCCTCGCACTCACGTACGCCTTGAGATGGGCACACTAAAATCCGTTTTCAGGGCGACGGGTGGGACGAGAAGTGGGAGAGGTGGTGGACGAGGAGGAGGTGGTGGAGGAGGACGGGCACCGCCACTCGCGAGGAGATACTCGCGAGACAAAGAGACGGTGAGAGACGTAGGCGTGCGCAAGGACACGCGGCTTAAATGTCCAGGCGTATGCCGTCGTCGTCGTTGCTGCCGTTGCCGATGCTGTTGCGGCTGCTGGTCGCGTTGCTGCGTGCACCGGGCCGGGTGGTGGTGCTGGATGGCGGTGCTTGGCGAACGGATGCGCCTCTACGCGTATGGTGTCGATCGGTGGTAGAGGGTAAACGACGTAGAGGGAAAGAGAAATAGAGAGGGAGAAAGAGGAAGGAGAAGAGAGGTGTAGGGAGTGATAGGAATGGACCATAAGGTACTCGAAGATCTTTATATAGGAGGGGTTTTCGAAGTGGTGGGAAGATTTTTTGCTTCTTTCTTTGCGCGCGTTGTTGTTCCACCATTGAGCACTTACCAGGGCGCATGGGCGCGGGAGGTTCGAATATCTCAGGAGAATATGTAGGGAGGGAGAAGAGGGTGCAGAAATCTTTCGAGAGGGTCGAGACGAAGGCGCAGATGATCGCGACTGGCCAATAAGGTACGGTGAGATCTTTGTACGGGCACGGGAGGATTTTGCGGGGGTAGGGTGAGATTTTTGTTGTTCCGTCGTTGTTACGCGGTGCGTGAACAAGGACGCGTGCCGCGAATTGCTCCTCCGCACTTTCGATGCCATCGATTCGAGGCAAGAGATCGGGAGAATCTTCGCAGGGGATGATGCGAAGATTTTCAGTAATTTACTACAATTATGCGAAGGCCAAATAAAATAGTACGAGGAGATTACCCGGAAAATACAATTACTCACGGTGAGTTAGCTCGTGCGAAATTGTTTTCTCCTTAACGAGCATTCTCCGCTAATTTAGCCATCTCGACGAATGCTTATCTTAAAATCTTCTTAGGAACGGATCACTCGACGTGCCTACACGAATTAATATCAATTTGTCGCTCATAGATGCGTCAAGGGCGTGTGCAGCTTGAAACCTTTGTCTTGCGGGTGAAGAAGAACGTTTTTTCTTATTTTTGTGAAAGCGAGAAAAATTGATCCGGGAACGAAGAGAGGCAGCACCAAGGCTGGACCGTGTTGGTCATTAAGTCCTCGCGAGATCTTCATACAGATGCGATTTTTCCTCTCTCCTCGTTATTCGGAACACGCGCAAGGACGGCACGCGGGGCCCTGTAGTATCTCAGCGGTGCGATCGGTACGCGTAAATTACCCATCAGTAAAGTTCTGGCCGATCGGTCCACAGTTTATCGGGACGTCATGCTCGTCCTTTTATCGTTCACGCTCGTGAAGCGAACACTCGCCGACGTCTGTAAGGACGAATTCCTTTGACGTATCGATCCCTGAAAGATAATCATCCTCGTCCATGGGATCCTTCGGTCGGGCGTTCAGACAATGGATTCTGAGAGCTTACGCGCGAGAGGATGATTTTTATCCCGTCCACTCTTTTTTTCTCTCGTCCAGGATGCAAACGAGGACGAGAAGATTAACGCGGACGGGTCCAAGACTAATTTAAATTTTATGGGGACTGTCAAACTTCCTCCGGTGTCTCACCGCTGAAACGCATTCTCCAGACAAAAATAATAATGCACGAGAGTGGAGATATGAGTGGTCGGAGTGGACCGATACGATTTATTGCGAACAACGCGGAAAAAAATTTTCTCCCGCGTCCAACCTTCGCGCGTCCACTGTCCTTCTTTTCTCTTCTCCGTCGCCTCGTTATCCTCAAGCTTATTGCGCGTTCCTGGAATATCCAAATTCCGCGAAACACCGACCACGGAGAATTCCACGGTGGAAGAACTCCATTTCGCGCGTGCCAGCCGATAAGGCCTTACAGAGATTTCCATTCTAACGCGGATTTCGCAGTGCCTTCATTTTTCTCACTCCTTCCTTCTCTTCTTTCTTCCCTCTCGCACTTCACTCGGGGCGTGGACAAGGCCGTTCGGCTTGAGTGTCGCACGAACTCGTTGAGCTGCGACGAGAAGGGAAAAATCACGGCGGCCTGTGCCCGTGATCCACAAAGGAGAGACGAGGCGCGAGGCGCGCGTCGAGATCGTCCGCTTCGTCCGACAGATTTTTTCCGGAGACCGTAGAATTTCGTTCTTGGCGTCTCCGGGCGTCCACAGGCCGTTACTCACGCCGTGCGCAGGGACGCGAGACTCTCGTGGTACCGGTACGCCCGTCGTCCGCGCGGTGAGACGAGAGAAAAGAGAAAAAATGGCGCAAGAGAAGAGAATGAAAAATACGGGGGGCGCATCTCAAGAACGGAAACAATCACGGACTGCTATCGATTTTGCTGCACGACTTCGAATTGGAAATCACAGCGAACCGATCTTTTTCTCAACCACTTTCCCCTCCCCGTTTGGGACTCTCGCACGGTTCTTGCGTAATCGGTCCAGCTTCTTGGTCAATCGCTCGCTCCCAATTTTTGCCGAAGGATCGAGAACAAGTTTCGAGGCTTTTATCTAGCCTCTATCAGCGGTCCGATTGAAAGTATCCAACGAGCTGCCTTACGCTCGTGGATTTGGTCGACGGATCTCAGGTATGCATCCGAACGTGCAGCCTAGGAGCATAAAAATAATAAAACTCGTTTCTGCCCCGCATCGGACAATGCGATTGGCTCGGTGAGACTCGTTGAAATATACCCCTGACGATAGGTCCACGAGTGCAGAGAGAGGAAGGGTAGCGGGAGATAAGGAAAATCTACGAGGAGAAGGATTTATGGTGAAACGAGGGGCACCGTGCGTCGGTGGGTACGGCACTGCGATTGCCGTGAAAGAATCGAAGGAGATACGCGCGTCCGCCGCACGTCGCTCGTCCGTCTAGTACGAAACTAGACGCGTGACGTAATCGGAATTCTTACGCGGTCTGCGTGGCTGCGTGAGTGTAAGACTCGAGTGAAAATAAAAGTGGCCGACGGTGACGTCAGGAGTCCTTATACGAACGAAAGTCGCGGCATCGAGGAGAGTAAGAGAGTGGGAAGAAGTTCGTGTTCATTGTCGTGGGTGGAACATTTTGGTATAAAATGAACAGTTGTAAATTATTCTGCGCAAAATCAAAATTTAAAAATCAAAATGATCGATAGAAAAAATGTGTGCAAGGTGAAGAGTACGATTTCGAGAAGTACATTTTAATCTCTAAATAAGGTGCGCCTCTGTAATAGATCTTTCTCGCAAAAAAGTTCCTCGCCATTCGAACACCTCACGCGAGCACTTAAAAGCAAGTAAGTAGGAGCCTCGCGTACCTTGTACGGAGCCTCGTTCACATAAATAAGTCGCATTGGTTAATTTGTTCGCTTACCCATTGATTCCATCGATAGTCCTTCGCGCGCGCGCTACCCGAGAGAACGAGGGAGAGAAAGAGAAGGACTAAGAAGAGAGAAAAAATTCTCGGCAGATATCGCGTATCGGTATTCCTTATATACCCAATTAACCTATCGTCATTCGCATTTCGTCGTGCCGTTAGAAAAAGTCGCGCGAGTACTCGAGGAACAGCGGCGTATCGCATCGAGATTTAATTCTATCGCCCCTTTGGGTCTGCAATTTCAATACATTCCGATGGTACACACCCATGCCGCTGAGTATGCGCGGACCGCATGCGAGCCGATAGAATTATGTCAGCCTCACGGGCGATATGAGGCTTGTCGTGTATATGTCTCTCTCTCTCTTTCTCATTCTCTCTCCAGCAATTTTCCTCTCCTCGCGATCGCCCCTACAACCGCGTAAATACGCGCGTCGTATGGATTACAAGGATGTAACGACGCGATGAAAATGTTGTACCGTAGTTTGTTGCAGTTCGCCCGGCACAATGTCTCGAATTTTATCGTTAATGGATTTCGGTGAGACGGTGGCGTTAAAGTTTGAGGTTAATACGGGGTGGGATGGATTTTTTCAATTGCCTCCTATCGTATGCGTGAGCGTTGCCAGAGCTATTATCGTACCGTACGAGACGTCTTGTAGTAAATAATAGCGTGGCGTAACCGTGCTCGTTACGAGACTTAATATCGAAACCTGTCCTTTACTCATCGATTCGTCGATATTTATTTCACGTTGATCTCATATTTACCCGCATACGCGTTGCACGCGCTTGACGCGCGTTTTTCCCGATTTTACCGTAAGGAGGACGTAATTACAGCACAATACCATTACGGTACAGGAACAATGCATACCGAAAAGCCGATCTTTGAACCGTGAACCCACCCATTCATCGCGCCACACGGTCACTCATCGATTAACACGTCCGCATAACGCTTGCCGCATCGCGGAATATCATTCTACGAAGCTTGACACTAGGGGGAAAAAAACACCGGAAGAAAACAGCAAACGACCTCCTCCGTCTCTTGTAACATATTATTCGTCACCCTTTCACGCGGACTTCAATCTCTCGCTCGTTAATTAAAGTAATTCTGAAGATGCGCGCGCGCGCGCGCGGTTGGTCCATCGTACCTACCGCCTGTCGCGCGCGCGATTCAAGAAGTCTTAGGCGCGCGTTAAGCTTCTCGTGCATCCATCCACGAGGGTAATTCAAAAGTACAATGGCGTCGGGAGGCAAATAACAAAGGCCAGAACGAAAAGCAGCGAGGGCCTCGGGGCCGTAAACGTATCTATCCGGCCGACTCTTCGCCGCACCATGGCGAATCGGCAATGAAAGCGGAACAGAAATGAACTGCGTGTGGCTTTTGCGCTCCAAGGGAGAGCTAAAAGTGAGCGCCTGAGAGGAGGCACTACCGACGCTTCCACCCGACGCGAGGAAGTCGTGGAACAATGCGGCCCGTGTCACACTCGTAAACCGCGAGGTGTACCGCAGTTATTGACGTTACAATTGCGCGCCTCGCGACATCGTTCCGTTCTCGGAAAAGGTTTCCCAGTAATTGTTAAAACCCCCGAGAAGACTCCGTGTCGAGGAACGAGAGCTGGTCGGGGAAGGTTTCGACTTTTTTCACGCGTAGAGAGTGCGAGGCTTTCGTTAACGAGGGGCTTTGTTTTGAGGTGTTGCGAGAGAATCGTGAACGTGAATGAATGCGAACGAAGGAATTCGTAGAATCACGCAAGTGTAACTCAATTATTGATGCAGAATCACTTAAGGAAATTTTCTACAGTAATTTAATCGATCGTTGAAATAGGTACGTAAACTTTATTTATAACCGATTTCTTATTATTTCATAATCGGATCACGTGTAGAAAATTTAGATTTTTCGAATTTTACGCAAAGGGTCTGTGCTCGAGAATTCAACGGGAAATTTTCATGGGTGCACGCGCCTCGGTTGTCGATTTTATCCCTCGAAGAAGAGCGTCGTACGTGGGTCCTATGTTATTGACCCTGATCCGGTCGGACTTCGTCGTTCTTCCCTTCTCTTTATTCCTTTTTACTTCCACTGCGCCGAACTCGGCAGCATTTTCTGTGCCCCGAGTCTCGAAGCACCAGTGGTGAGTCGTTCGCGGAATGCACGAGCGAACGTCCCCTGGAACAATGTCTCTTTAAAGTGCCTCGCTTCCTGTAAGGCTCCCAGCGAAGGGAAGGATCGCAATTGTACTTCCCCCTTTTTTAAATTCCTTTCACGAGGTTATGAACAAGTGCATTTGCTCCTTTCCGATCCGTCCTATCGGCTCGGAGTAGAGCTAGCAAATGCAGGGAACGGAAGCTTCAATGGATTCTCAATACAGCCAACTTGGAAGTGCTAGTTTAACTGCAAAGTTTAATTATATTTTACGTATACGGTATTGTTTCTCAAACCCTCTCGATGCTTCGAAATTTCAATGTTTAAGTGTACTCAATATTTCTTCACAAGTTGCTGCATCCCGTGCTGACCGAATATTTCGCAGCATCGAAAATATCCACCGTCCCAAGAATTCTTCGTAATTTCGATTCTGAATGCTGGGCCGCGCTAGGAATTTTTCTCCTTTATCCCGCACGCGTGTGAGTCCATCGTTTCGATTGGAGTGTAATAAGCTTCGCGGTGCATTAATCGTCGGCCGGCCTCAGTTATCAGATCGAGGTGCACTGGCAGATATTTTTAATTAATGACCGCCCCTGAGATTATCTTGGACCTCATCTTCCACCGATTCTCCTCCTCCTTGTTCTCTCCCTACCCTATCCCGGCGGAACCCGAAAGCGTGCAAGTGAAAGCATACGGGGTCGTCTGAATTGTGGTGAGGAGACGAGAAAAAATTTTCCACCCGAAGGAAAAGGTGCACGATGTAAGGACGTACCCAAACGATCGGCAATTATCGGTGGATAATTAGAGGGTAGCGCGAATCGAGCGAGGCACGAAAATCCCGTAAATCGACGCGTTATACGAAGATCACGATCTTTGATTCCCGTTGCGCGTAAACATATTTTTCCTTTCGTCGGCTGGTACCGAGAAATCTATATGTCGCGAAAAATCGGCGAGGCGAGCAACGAAGTAGATTCATCTCTTCGCTTTGATTCTTTAATATTTATACACTTCGGAAGTCTCGCGTGCACTGACGTAATTAAATCGAAGGGTAGTCTTCGACTGGCCAATGAGAGGTTACTTTATAAATCAACCCGTATAGCGGTCCAACTTCCCCCGATTCCGTGGGAAACATAGTGATAAGTCTCGCGAAGCGCGATAAATCGATCTTCCGCGCTTATCGTTTGTATGTACATGCAGCCGCACACGCGAGCGAAACGAAGTGAACTCGAAAAGCACGACCTTCGTAGTACATCCCGAGGAACTCTTCTTCTATTTCTCGACGACGACGTCCCGTCGATCAATTAATCGATCCATTAATTATCCACCGCGATTTTTCCAATCCTTTTCCTCGAGAATTACCGGACTACCGCGAGGGGGAGAGAACCGCGTCGGCTTCTACGACATCATCGAGATGCAGAGAGGAACAACTCGTGTTTTGACACGAGGACTATAAATCAATGGGCCTGCTCTTATTTCTTTGGGTTCGGCTACCCAACCGGATAAACCCGTATCACCCGTAAATCTTGTGATTTTTCCATTGTACCTCTCCACTCTGTATTCACTTCTGCCGAGTAGGGTACCTCGCGATGTCCGCGTGCGCGAGGACGCGAGACTCGAGAGCGCGAAATTCATTTCAGGGGGGTAAATTTATTTTCGCGCTTATTCTCCTTTTGTCCACGTACCTTTGGATATCGCATTGGGGGCCTCGCGCGATTCCCCGGGACGCTCGTTGAAAGGCGAAAGTGAATTGCATTAAATTATTACGTTTATGAAAGATGCCCGTAGTGCGAGATAATGCTGCGGAAGAGAGATCGAGAGAGAAGGAGGGAAGAGAATTTCGCTCGAGGCGAATCGCCGCGGCTCGTGGGCATCTGCGCCAAAATCGATAAACGATAAGTTTGAATAATACCGGTGTTTGACCAGGTAAACATTATGGTTGCCCCTTTCGCGTGCCTCGCGGATGTTCCGCGATGTATCGGCGGGGCGTTCTTATCCGCGATAAGATCCCGGGAATTTTTCACGCGCCTCAGCGTTCTCCATCGCGAGCCGGTCGAGTAGAAATTGAAATTGCAAGTGGTGCGAAATTGAAAGTACTTATCCCGCCGATTCTCTTAAATTCGGAAGATAGCTCGCGAAGATAGAAGCATTCGCGAGATTCCGATCTCCTCTTCCACTTCTATTTACAGTGCAAACATTCCTCTCGTTCCTGAGTTCTCTTTCCTGTGAAGACTTTCTAAAAAAATGTTCTTATCGATCCACCTTCTCGATTCGTGAGAATCAAATTTGATTTCGATTTCTTATTGTTTTTTTCGAATTTTAATTGGATGCCATTAAAACGAATGCAATTTCTTCGATCGGCCAAGGGCCACAGAATTCCTGACGAAGGAACGAGCGTGCGCTACTTGAACTCCACGAATCGAATCGAAACAGGGCGCGCACCTGGACGCGTTGGAATGCGATTGTACGGTACTCGTAAAGAAATCAAGGAGGGCCGCTGATTAGTATGGTTTATCTAACGGATGCAAATGAGCTTCGCATGAGGCAGGAGTAACGCGCGAGCTCCGAGGTGATTCGCTGCTCTCGGTATCGAGTCGGGGAATTCGGTCGTTTTACACGCACCGGCATACAAATTCGGCTCGTTAAATGCACGGCTGGTCATTTAATTAACGGTACCCGGTGCAATTGCGAATTCGTCCGGTGCGCGCATGCAACGCCATTATTGGCATCGAACGAAATAGCCTTACCGTTCGTTCGATCGATCCGAAAGACGAAATGCCGACGAAGCGAATTCGAGAGGATCCCGGCGAGAAATTCGGCTGCTTGAGAGAAAGAGACTGCGGGAGAGAGAAAGGAAACGGCCCGTAATATTTTTTCCACCGAAGTCAAGGTGAAAGTGAAAGTCTCCTGCGTTATGCGTAGTTAAATAAAACGTAACCGGCCCATGGTGGTGGACGGAAGCGACGATAAAAAAGGATGTTTATGCTCGAGATCGTTTCTGAAAGTCTCTTATGTCTCCTCGCAAAATTTCCCAGTGATATCGACCCGGGGAGCGACGCCCACAGCCGTTAGTCGGGTTACACGATGTAAGCTTGCAAGCTTCGTGAAGTGCAAATAATTCACACTTGATTGTCGCTTTTAGAAAGTCTCGCGTGATACCCGAAAAGAAAATAATTTTAAAAAACATTCTACTTGTCGGGCCATCGTTTCAAGAACATTCGTAAATTTCGCTTCTCACATTTCGAGAAGCCTCGACTTCCGAGTTTAGAAAGTCACCCCTCCACAATCCATTTCCATAAATAATTCGGCTCTTTTCCGCGACTCCGGCGTAGCGTCGATCTAAAAAAAAAAAGAAAGATGTTCGACAATTTCTATCACCGGCACGCGAGATCATTCCCTCCACCTTTATGTCACCCTGAATTCGATTCCCAGTTTTAGAAAGCTGCTGCCACCCGCACATCCCCCCATTTCCATATTCACCGGATTCTATTCGCGGAACCCCCTTTGCGCGATCCATCATGCGACAACTTCCGCGTTCTCGCGACGCCGAGCGCGGGGACTTTGAACTTCGCCAGACACCGGAAAGGAGAAAGTGATTAAAAAATTCCCGTCGAGCGATGATATCGGTCGCGATCGCCCGCTCGAGGCAACCCCACGCGCATCGAAGCCTTTTAATTCGTCGATGAAGAAAACAGTTTGCCGAGTGGGGGCCTCGTGACGAAAGAAAATCTTTCGGATCTCGCTTTACGGTCCTCGATCGTGCTCGTATCTCGACCGGAAAGATACGTCATTGACCACGCGGAAGGCATGGAGAGGGATTACAATTATAGGTAGCGCGAACGCTCGTCAACGGCTATCGTTCAATTTATTCGACAGGCTATACTTCGTCGCTCCGATGCTAAATGGGAGTTATATATTTGTTGCAGATTGCTAAATTGGCGGAACGCGTGCCCCGTCCATTTTTCTCGCAATTATCTACTTCGATTGCATAACGGTATCATCGACCGTGAACGATCATCCACCGTCTTTCATCTTGGGTTTAGTCACACCGATTTCGGCGATTGTAAAGGGAAAGTGAGAGAACCGAAAAATGCGTAGATTTAACACCGTTTCAACGGTTCGACGCAGTTCGCAGGTGGTGGGCGAACGGAAAAACTGTGGAAGCAACCTCGATACATAAAATTACCGGATGATAGAGCGCTTCGTGTCTGCCATTGTCTACCGTGACTCATTCGAACGAGACGCCCACCGTAACGCGATTAACGTTCGCGCACGCGGAACAGTTTCGCAGTTTCTGCTCTTTTGTTGAGGGCAAATAAATTACGAGTGTGTGCGCGTGCTCGTTTGCACGCACGCGCGTTGGTATAGTTTGAATCAGGGACGCGTATAATAATTCTTTTCGACTTACTCCACGTGGATTATAGAGCCACGAGGATTCTTCCTCAACGGAGAGAATTGGCAAGAACGAGGAGCGTGCCGATAAATTTCAGGGCACGTACGGCACGAGTGTTATCCCTCAATAAGAAACGCGCGAAAATATATGTGAGCGTCTAAGAGTACCACGAGTACCGTACAAATATACACGTACGGACAGACAAATGGACAGATAGAGATAATTCGAGCCAACAAAAGGCTCGGGCTTTGCAATCCGAGCTCAAGGACGAACCGATGCGAACCCCACCTCCTCTTCCCCTCGAAGAAGGAGAAAAAAAAAAGAAGCTCAAACGTACTTGCGGGGCGAGTACCACGAGCTCTCGTAGTATCTCCACTCTCTTATCCGCGAGCACTTTACAAATCGTACGACCCGCGGTGGTGGGTACGCGCCACGCGGTGCGCCACGTAGGTGAATACGGTGAAAAGAACGATTTGTCAGATTCGTTTCACGGGCATTACGCTCGCGGCCCCGCCGCCATGGACCGGTACGGAATAAAGTATGGTACGAGGTGAAAGTTAAAGGTAAAAAAGGCAAGGCAGACGAAACGTTCTTATTACCATCGACGGTTAGTCGCCCCGCTGTTAAAGCCACGATCTCCTCGTCCTTTGTGATCCTCTCCCTCCTTCTCTCCCCCTGTCCTTCTATTTCTTACTCTTTCAGTTTCTCTCCCTTTTGTCTCTCTCTTTCCGTTACCTTTATACGTCTCTCACCCCCCCCCCCTGCCTTCTATTCCTTCTGTTTTTCTCTCCACTCTCTTTCTCTCCTTTAGACATTTGCCTCCTGCCCCCATCTCTATGCTCCTTTTACTCTTCTCTTTCCTTCTCCTTCTATTTCTTTATTTTCCTCCCTCTCTCTCTCTTCCTCTCTTCTCAACTCCCTCAACCTTCTCATCCCTCTTTCCCCTCGGTACGCAGCATCTTAAAGTCTGGATAGGATTCGCCGGTCGCTCGTGTGTTTACGACAATGCCATTTCGTCCGACGCACCCACACCTCACCAGCAACACAACGAACGCTCATGTGGACGCGCGCTTTTCGAACACCCACACGTACAGACACGTGCGTGGAACGCTCCGCCGATTTCGTACCGACATCGACCGCCGAACGGCCATAGGCATAAATCATGATCCTCACTGACGTGCTTCATTTGCCCACTGCCACGGGCACACGCGTCCCATGTGGTACTACACATGCGAGGCATGCGCGAGAACCACCACGTGACGTCGGAGATGTTCTGCGGCGTGTCTCGCGGTAAACAATGGTACCGAAAGGTGGTCTGTATTCTTTGTTCCCGAGCGATCCATGAAAAACATGATCCGCGATTGGAAATTTCATTTTCCACGCGACTGGGATTTGCGAATTTGTCAGGGGAACGGGGAATGTGAAAGTGGACAAAGAGAGATTGGTTTGTATTTGAATTGCATTTCGAGAATACGCGACATAGAACATCACTTTGTTACATTGGATAATTGGAAATAAGCAAAATATTGTCAGTCGGAGAATAAGTTGTTTCGAGTCACAGAGGTTAACAAAGATCTTTTAGCAAGTAAGTTGATCGTGGAGACGAGCAAATCGCGTTTTCCAGGGTACTACACGGTGCACGCGCGATTTTCGATTTCGTTCCTCTCGCGCGATCGCGTCCGCCCACGCAATCATCGGTACGAAGATATACGCTTAGCACGGTATAAAGGAAGATATACAACGGCGCTCGGTGGAATTTATTCCGTAACATCATCGGTTTATCCGGTGCATTGTCTTTTCCCGTTGCAAGTGGGACACGGAGGATTTCGAAATTGCCCAGCGCCAATGCGTTCGAGTCGCGGATGTGCCTTTTTAGTTCCGGGGCGATTTGTTCGCAGCGAGTGAAACTGGATCGTTCCAATCGCAGAGACACACCGCTCGCCCCTCAGCATGGAGATATTAAACTTGCAAGTGGCCGTTAAGGTATCCACGGCGAGAGGAAATCGAGAAAAGTCGTCCTTCGTGTTAGCGGGATCGGCGGAATGAGCACGCGCGCTCGCTCGAGAAGCAACGGTACAGAAATCGTTAAATATTCAACGAGTAATTTTTCGGTATCGCTTGGTCGTTGCGCTTTGCTCTCGCACGGACGGATGGACGAGCGCAACTTCCGCCATAAAGAATTTCGCAATCTCACGTTGCCCCTGCTACATTTAGCAAGTAAAATTTGCAATATGGAATTCGGTGCTCTAACCTCGCCGGTGAAGAGCGAAATAAATTTTTCATTTACATCTTACCACACGCGTTTAGCTAAATTCGTCAGATACGTTAGCACGATTGCGCACAATTTCCTCCCATTCAGGTGCATGCCTCTGGGAAAAATTACGCTCGGAATTTAAGCTGGTTACCGCAAATTCGCGGAAATTCGACGATTTCACGCGGCAGCGCCCGGTTTGCGGTGGCATTTAGCGGAAAGTTGCAAGATTTCAATTGCGTGCTCATTTGGTCGGTTCTCGAAACTCGATGAGCGACGGGAAAGAGAGAGGCAGAGTGGTGGAAGAGGAGAGTGGCGCTTCGTCGCTCGCGCCAGGTTGTTCAGACCATTAATTGTAACTGTTGTAAGGCAATGGTGCCTGTTTTAGCCGGATGATACCGTCATGCGTAAATACGTAATTTGCTTGGCACGTGGTACCCGTCGTGGAGTGGCCTACATGCATTTAGAATCAAGCCTTTGCACATTCGTAATCACGGCAGTGGGCCGGTTAATTAAACGTTTCACCTTTAACGTTCCGGTATCGGCCGACGTAAACGTTTTCACTCCCACATTACACCCGGTGATTATTCGTGGATGCGCGCACGTGCGCTCCAGCAAGTTTTGACGTGGAGAGAATTTGATGCGAATTGATTCACCTTAAATTTAATACGCGATCCGTTTCGATTCGCTCGTTTGCCAAGAGAGAACATTCTTGGATAATTCCATGGCGTGCAGCTGAACAGTGGGCGCGGTGATAAATTGAGTTTAATCCCATTGAAATTCGCGAATCTTCCCATGCGTGTCTGCCATTGTGGATCTACGGAGTTTTTTGCAATTTAACGTGGTTTCATTTTCATTAGAGAAAGTGTACCACAGTTCAGAGGTTTCTATCATTTCTAGGTATTCCATTTCTGAGTAAATGGCCACTCTTAGTAATGGACGGCACATGCTCCCGTGCACATTTACTATTCTCATAATGGCCAAATTATCATAGATTTCTCATAAACATCACGAATACTTTTATCTGAGCTAAGTATTTTTTTTCAGCAAGGACGGATCATCATTATCCATCATTTTTAATCGAAAAAAAACTGAGAAAAAACATTTGTCTTTTCCTCTTTCGCGTACGAATCGCCTTTCCCGGAGGCCTGTTACACAACATCTGAGCGAAACATTTTTGCAATGCGTCGTCCCATTCGTCCTCGCGCCACATCCGAGGTAAACTCCTCCGCTCATTCCTTCCCTTAAAAGGTACTCTTACGCGAGGCACCCGCTAATTATTTTTCCTCGTGGGGCGCGTTCACTTTCATCGGCGTTTAGTAACATCTTGATAATCGGTGGAAAATAATGAAAGCGGGGAATAGCGGTGAAATCGCGTATTGTGCGTAGTACGTGGTGGCGCACGTATGCTTGCGTACACGCGCTCGCGTGCATATACGACGTTCTACACGCAGAAATGGTACGCGGCGTCATCATTAGAGGCGCTTCCGTTTGCTCTGCCGCACACAGAACACAAAACACACACGGGGGCAAGAGGATGCGCGTGCAACACGCTGACAGCCATGCGTGATTCCCAAGTAGCCACGCCACATCATTCTGAGTTATTTTTCTTTTTGTTCTCTTTTTTCATTGCCGTCTTTCTAGGAGAATTAAGGAAATCGAGCGAGTGTTCCAAATGGCAGGATAAATGGATGAAAACCGTTCGCCAACGATTTTAGAGGAATTCTGTCGTGCTTCGCCGATGATCGATTCTTATTGGTCAGGCGAGGTTCGCAGAAGCCGAACGATGGAAATGAGTCGGGCGAAGTTCGAGAGTAATTTAGCGATAAGTGAGAGGGAATGGTGCGAAAGGCGTTGGGAATGCAGGAAAGAAGATACTTGTGGTTTTCAGGAACATTGTGTTACGTGGTACGTCGGTAATTTTGTAGCGAGAAAAAAAAAATTTCTGATCGATTTATTTTACGAGGAACTGAATGTTTTACGAGTGTTCCCCAATTTTCAAGCATACTGGCCCTTTTTTTAGTAATAGCAGTTTATTATTTTCCCGAATGCAAATCTATTGGCAGTGTGATACCGAACATGGGAGGACGTCGGTTCTTAGCGAATATTGCATTGGAAAATTGATCACTAGAGATCTACCGTTAGATAGAGAAAATAAGCAACAGTCAATCCGGCGTAACGACTTTGAACTTATTCCCGCGTGAGGCCTCATCAAGAGCACCACGCTACATGTCTTCTAACATTTCCCATCTAATTAGAAAGAATAATACGGCGTGTTAACATACAATTAAATACAAAACATTAGAAATACCCCTTGAACCTGATGAATGAACTCGAGCATCAAACTCTCATATGCGAGAGAGAAAGGAAATAAAAAATAAAATTGTCCACCTCTAGGAAATCCGTGAAATCGCCCGAATGATCAATTTAGTAAACCTCCAATCTAATACGTGTTTCCCACGCGCTGCGAGTGCTTGCATTAAAAAAGAAAAACTCCACGAAAAAAAAGGAGAAATAGAGAAAAAATAGAAAACCTCCTCTGGCGAACATCGCAAACAGCACGCCGCTAAACCAACAATCTCGGAGGGGTCGTGAAGCGCGCGCGAGCCACGCTCGTCGTCCAAACCGCAAACGATTAAATCAATATCCTTCGAGGGGGTCTACTCCGCTCGTGTGTGCCAATGGAACGTCTCTATCCCTCTTAGGTGGAGGGACTTGGAGAGGGAAGGGACGAAGGGTCGGCGGGGAGAGAAGCGCAACATGCGATTTTGCGTTACCGCGATATTACCATCGCGCGCGTTCGCCATCGATCCTGCCATCTTGATAAAACGAATGACACAACGACGTGCTCGCGCGCGCTACGATCGCACGAGGAACTCGCGCGCGGAGTGCCACGGGGGGATCGCCGACGATGTTGCGTACCGCTCGTAGCCCCGGCGGAGCGGAGCGTGGCGTCTCTCGCTCCTTTCGCAACCTTAAAGAAAAGACTTATTATCGTCTTGGTCTCGTGGTATACGTAGGACGTAGGCCACAACGTAGGCAGGAACTATCTGGTTCGCGTCGCCGGAGCTCGCCCGAAATGGGCATGGGCGACGAGAGGAAAAGTAATACTGGCGCGCGTCCCCGACTTTCGTTTTTACGATGCCCCCGCGCCGACGAGGCGTGCGAGTCAACGAGTGAAGATGAGAGGAGCCTTTTATTTCTCTCCTTTTTTTATTCGAAAGAATGTAAAGCTGCAGGGAAATTGCATTTCCGTTACGTGGTCGTGCGAGGGAGGGTGAGGATTGATGCAAAAGGCTCAGTAATAGCTTGGTAAGGCGTAATTTTACTTTTAAGGAGCGTCTATGAAAATATTCGACCCGAGAGGCCGATAAGGTATTAGGAGTCATGTAGAGTAAGTGTCGTAAATTAGTCGGTGGAACGAAAGAAAAATTTGCGATACCAGGTGGGGTCAGTGGAGAATTCGTTCGCGTCACTTTTTTCCGCATTATGAAATTCTTCGTCCGATACCCACGCGCTCAGCGCCCAGACCCTCGATCTTAAGCTGCTCTCGCGGGCAGCTGATTACGGGGCATTTTATGTAACATATTGTAAGAAGGAAAGGTGCGTTTATCGGTAGCCTTTTACACGCTAATGCGGGCGGGCGAGCCGAGTAAAAGGGTGCGCACAATATTTGGAATTCCGAAGCGTAGCAGTTTGGCGCGATATGGACGAATATTTTACGAGCACCATGTGGCGAAGCGTCGTAAACCTTCGGTCAACATTTGCATTTTGTATCGATAAGAATATATACGCTCGCACGTGAATCCCTCGTAATTCGCGTTTTTCTATTCTAGCTCCATTCCGATTTCGAGTGTATTGAAAAACGTTTCAATTGCAAGAAATCATTTCGAAATCCTCGAATTTCTCGGTGATCCTTCGTCACTCCCTGGCACGCGCACTTGAACGGTTATCCTTCTTTGCGCGGAAGGAATAAATTCCAGAGATCACGTGAGTCGCATGAGCGAGGAGGCGGATAAGGTTTTCCATACGAGGAATTACGTATTCGAGGACGGGTATATGTGTCGTCACAAGTAAAAGCTCGCCCCGTATGAAAGATAAACTAACTGCTTCTTCATCCATAGATTCTCCTTTATTTCACATTTTCTATCGTACATGAATTTCGTGGAACGTCCACGCGTGTTCGCTGCCCTCTCGTGAAATTGGATAAATGTCGAATAAAACTGATAAAGCTCGATATACGAATTACAAATTCTCCGTCGTAGATGAACATGGACGTGGTGCAAATTCAGTAGAGACGAATCGTGCCTATCGATACTTTCAATTGGCTTTGGTTAGTCTTGGCGAATCAATTGATTTTCCCTTGACATCTCACGTATGAGTTCGCGGAGCGAGCGACGAGGAACACACCAAGATCGATACAATGGACGCCGAATTTGTCGCCGACCGGGCTTTTGTCATCGTCGTTACACGAGTATTGTTGTAACCGGGCCCGTCCTCATAAATATTAATAGGCGATCGCGAGAAGTTGCGTAGAGAAACGGTCCGTGAATCGAATAAGGCCACGAGGTATTACGGGGCAAGTCGTAATGTTCGATTGGAAGGATCGCGTATGGCCAGTTTGTGGAGACGGTGGTGGTGGATCCTGTATAGCAGAAGGTGGAGGGTGAAGAAGGTGGCGAGCAGATGCGAAAATTGTAAACAATTTGCCTCTACACGAATCTCCCATTAATGGTGCCCCACGGTTCGCAAGATAGCGAGTGGGTCCCTCGACACGACCGACGATTGTGCCCGTCGAGACTGGAATGGAATGGAATGGAATTTTCTGGTCGCGGTTCGCGACCGCGTGTCGCGAGCCCAATATTGTAAATGGGAAGGAGAATGTAAGAGTTACGCGCGACGGCGCGCGCGCTCGTAACTCTGTAATTGCCAGTAAAACAGATCATAGACAAGCTCGCGTCCTCGGTAAATGTGTTTGTGTTTGCGCGAAGGATTCGACGGATCGTTCGACGTCGGTGGAGGAAGGGAAAACATAAATTTGTAACAACGGGGTGTGTGATTTGTTATTTACCTGGGAGCACTATTACGCCACGCTAAGGAAACGATATTCGTAAGACATTCTTCTGGACTCGTGACGCCATCGTAGAAAAATTTCACGGTAAAACGTCTCGAGTCTTCTCTCAGAATCGTACGAACCGTGCAGTGACTAATTTCTCGACGAAACCGCAGGTGCGTCCGACTTCGAAAAGTTAATCATCGGCACACGTGTGATTAATAGGTAAGTACGAAAAGTAAATCGCTAATTGCGAACAGTTCGCCGGTGTCGAACAATAAATTATTTCCAATAAGCGAACTGAGTCAGAGCCTTGCTGGGAGGCAAAAGACAAACGCTTCGACTCCTTGTGGCACGCAACTGCTCCTCCCTCGCGAAGGGTCCTTAAAAAAGCGAGGGAACGATTTTTACGATTGCGTCCCGTGCCCCTCGTCATAATTCTCCAATAACGATCGACCGGGACGATCGAATAAAAAGCCACCCTCTCCCTCTTCCAAGGAGCGGTGCCCGTTCCTTCGGCAAAGAAAATCCTTCGAAGTTACTTAGAGTTCCCCGCCTTTACCTCCCCCTGTTGTTCGATCAAGGGCCAATAATTCTACATCTAAGAAGTTATCGACGACGTAGATGATTAACCGCGCGTATATTCCCTCTCCTTGCCCACTTCTCTCTACTCCTCTCACCGTCTTTCATGCTCCTTCTCTCTTTCACTCGCGCGCGCGCAAACGCCGCGGCGTCGGCGTCGGCGTACGTTTACAGTCGATTAAAATTTCTTTTTAACGAGGCGCGCGTTCTGCGTGCCCCTCCGGTGCGCGGAGGTCGGCCCGGCATGTTCCGTCGGTACGCAAGGGGGGCCCCGGCCGCGCATTCCTGCTCGCAATAGGGCAGGGCCCTACGGGCCCCGCCACAGCCACCATCGACCACGTCTTTTCGTCGCACAATATATTTTGGACCGCGAGGGAGCGGGCCGACGGGAGGGAGACGAGGAGGGACACGAGAGAACGAGAAGACGAGAGAAGGATGGAGAGAAGAGAGTCACGCCAGGGTCCTCTGAAAGCGGAGAGAGGAAAAGAGAGGGAGAGAGGGGGAGAGAAAGAGAGAGAGAGAGAGAATCTTTCTCCGTGCCTTGTTTCATTCTTTTTGCTTCTCCCTCTTCTTATTCTTCTTCTTCCTCCTCTTTCTTCCCTCTTTCCTCACGGACTCGGAGAGGACGACTGAACGGCGAGGCGATCGAGACGAAGCCGCCGACCATGGGGGATTTTTGCGCTAAGGGAACGCGCGCGCGCGCGACCGGAGAGAGGTTGCATCGAGATATTTATTCTTGCATAATCCAACCCTCCCTCTTTCTCTCTTTCCATCTCGATCCCTCTTTCCTCCCTATCCTCCCCCCTTTATTGTAGTCCCGTAAACATCCATGGCGAGCGAGTTTACGAGCGTTACCGTAACGAATACCGTGAGGTACTCTTGGTGAGCGAGCGCGGAATGTTATAGTAATAAGTCATCCAGTCGTAAAGATACCCTCGGGAACATGGTGGATCGTGAGAATTAGGCTTTTTCAAATTTTCGCCGATGTTTCTTGCCCACGAATTCCGCCGTGGAGTTTTGTTGCCTCTTTTCGAGAAAGGTTTCCGTGATCTCCTGCGGAGTACACCGGTTAGCCTCCGTGGATGAGATCTCGTTAAGCGTTCTCACGTCGAAGCCTTTTTGCTCGAAACTGTTTTGTTCATATTTTTATCGATTTTCCCGCATGATCGCGGTAACGTTCATTCGGCCGTATAGTTCGGACAAGGGAAGCTCGATAGCGATGCGTATCCTCGTTGAAGTCTTCATTTATCACGGATGCAAGTATGTTTGCGAAAAGAAAGTTTCAAGATCGATATTTTCTCGGAGTCGGACCCCCTTCAAGTGCACCGGGTCTAAAAATAAACTTGCTCATAAATAAACGTGTAAGGACGGGTGACACCGAAATAAACCATAAAACATAATGAACTACACCGCGACTGCTTTATTTCAGTCGTACTGGCGATGAGCAGCGGGGAAAAATGCTCGAACCGACAAATCATTCGATGAGCGTTGGACGCTTCGGTTGGTCTCGCGGCTTCAAAGTTTAAATAAAACAGTAATTAAAGAACTGGTTCTCCGAGGCGTGCCGAGTACAATTTGCCAATAGCATCGTGACAAACGACGCCTTCATATTTATGCATGTGCGAGCAGGGCTAACCGCGATTCCATGCGCGGGGCCCATGCTATAACCGACAAACACCATTTTCTTTGCTCCGCGCGCGGCACGACGAAATTTATATGTTGCCAATTCCGCTCTTCAACCACGTAGGACTGCTCGGAAGGGTATCTTTATTTCGTTCTCTGCAGTCAAAGGAGAAAAAGCTCCCTTCCGAACGACGACGAAGAATTAATATTCCGTATAATATTCAATGTGATCGCTATATTTTTCAAGCATTAATTTTAACGTCACAGGGGACCTAAATATAATACGTCGATCATTTGATATATTATCGATATTCTAACTTCGAAAAATTTGTGAAAAGTCAATAGAGTTTTACCGTTCGCAGCATTATCTCGGAGCACGCGTGCGAGCCCTCGTATACTTATTCCGAGCCACGCAATGTAAATATATTAAAGAAAGAATAATTCACGGGCAAGGAGCGTGCAACATTAAAGTGCCATATCGGAGAACACCCAGAATCGCGATTTATCACGAAATCTCCACGCCACGGAGCCGATCTCGTTGCGTATCGCATCGGCGAAGGTCTAACGGTACCAAATGCGCGCGGACGTGCCGCTCTGCGAGTGCGCACGCTCCCTCTCACCATCTCCCTCTTTCTCTCGCACTCCTTGGTACCCAACAAATCATATTTTTACTCCCTACGCGCTTTACCGGCCATCGCGCGTCAACGCGGGCCGCGCAGGAATTTGTCATTTACGCTCGAGCGCCTCATTCCGCTCGCGCGTAATTCACGACAAACCACGGCGTCGGGACGCGCGATACATCGCGGCCGGAGCAGCACACGCGATGCTAAAAAGGAAGAAATGGTCCACGCACAACATGGCAATTCCATGACTGCGGGCATCGAAATTCCCTTAACAAGCGGGACGCGCGCGTGCGATCGAAATCCCGATTAACACCTACACTCGTGGTCGTATACGCACACGCACGTGTTCTCAGCGGTTCCCTCTCCTTCGAGCGCGTTACACGCACGTGCAAATTTCGCGTACTACGCTCGAGCGTGTCGCTTGTCCGCGCGATCCAGGCGTAAAACTAAAATACCGAAAGGATGCGCCAGAAAACGGTAATACATATATACATACGTTCCGATACGGAAGCGTTCCGCGATCGGACGGGCTGCGCGCGGCATAATACGACCTCGCATCTGCATACCAAATCATCGTCCAAGCTCGTCACGGCATCGTGGCTGAAGAAGATCAGAAGAGACGAGGGAAAGGTGGGAACGGAGGAGAAAGACGAAAAGTTTAAACGTGAATTCCCTCCTTCTTGTATCGTACTCGCGCGTCCAGGTCCAGTAGGCGGTACCAGGACACGAAAGAGGACCGAAACGATTTATAAAAACAAAAAGAACGAAATGAGGAGTGATATTTTTGGACTCTTACCTCACCGAGGACGCAGAGCGCCACGAGGATCCACCAGGGACCACCTTGCAGCGCTCGTAAGATGCGCGTAGGTGGTGTACTTGGGGTGGTGGTGGTGGTCCCGCTGGACGACGGGGAGGAGGCGGAGTGTCCGCTCCGTGGCAGTCGCATCTTCGACGTGTGATGGGTGGTCAGCATGTGGTACGACCTCACACCGCCCTGTCGTTGAGGATCGTCAAGGATCGACGACGATGTACGATCCACGATCGAGGATCGTCGAAGAGGAGGGAACAGGCGACACGGCCACCGCCCGCGCGCGCGACAATGACAACCGCGAGAGGACGTCCGCAAGGGCGTCGCGTTTACTACGCGAGATGAGGATGGACGAGACTCTCTTGAGGTGTAGCGGAAGGAGCCTCTCTCACGTCACATTTTCACCGTTTCCCGCGAAGAGCCTCCTCATGGTAAGCGGGCGAGTCCCTTGCCGCGACTGATCCTCCTCGAGAGGGTCCACTCCTCCTGCTGTGCTCCTGGCGCGGGTACCACGTTAGGAAGGAAGAAGGTGGGCAGGCGGGCGAGAAGTCGCGGCACGAGGCCACCACACCGGGGACGGTGTTAGTGGTAGTGGAGGTAGTAGTATTAGTGGGAGTAGAGTAGTCGGCACGTTCCCTCTTTCTCTCTCGCCTCTCTGCTCGGTGCTACTGTCGCGCGCAGGAAGAACGACGACTGTGACGTTCGTGTGGATGACCACGAGGGCGACGGCGACCGAAAACGTGAGGAAGTTGACAACTAGGACGTACCGAGCGTAACCACGACGACGATAAAGACGCGCGCGCGCGCGCTCTCTACCGTTCACGTTGTTGCTCCTCTCCGATGGCTCACGCTCGCTCTCGAGGATGACTGAGCGTGAACTCTCCCGCGTGCTCAGGAATCACCCGGTGGAAAGTGTTCCGTGAAAAGTCCTCGTCTAGCACCGTTCGACGGCGTGTTGTCGTGTTCGCGAGCTCTCTTTGCCGCGGGTTTCACGCGGCTAGCGAACGTTAGACTGGCGCAATAATGACTGCGTGGTCTGCCTGGCTCTACCGAGCTGCTGCCCCCAGGGACGCTCAGGTGTTTCAGTAGGCACCAAGGTGGGGATGGATGATGCCGCCGCCGCCACGGCGGCCATTCCCTTTTCATCCTCTGTGTATTGGGATGCACGCATTCGTGTCTCTGGTCTCGACCACGCTGGCGGACCCCAACCGCACACGGGCCACTCATCGTCCACCGGATGGCGCGCGCTGTAGCTTACCGTGCCTGCCGTCAGGGTGCAGCAGTATTCGACGCGGCCGGTCGATTGCAGCAGGAATCTACGGAATCGGCGCGGACAGCACACTCTCCGATTTTGGGTTTTGGAGAACGAAGGATGGTTTTGGAGAACGCTCGGAGAACGGAGTTTCGTCGGTGTGGTGATTTTTTCATTATTCTTGGATTCGGATTCCACGTGATATTTTATGTTGTCGAATGCGTCTAATGTTCGTTTATTCTTCTCGGTAAAAAATGATACGTCTGAATGTTTAATTTTCGAGTTTTCGATAAGACATCTTGTATTACAGGATTCTGTTGAAAAAATAATTCGAATGAGCATAAGATAGGCACTTTGCGGCAGGATGTAATCCTAAAATTCTGAAACATATGCATGTGAATATTATCGAAATATGCGCTGTCTAGTTGCATATACTAAACCGAGCCCCAGTCGACAGTACCACAAAGGGTTAAGGAGACTCAGGGTGTAATCGAGCAGATGATACACACGCTTGTTGGGTTCCCTTCCTTCATTTGAATACCGATAGACCCTAATGAAAGTTAAGCAAGATTCAAAGGAAAATAAAGGATAACGAGGAATGCGAGTGCCCCCGTCCCACGATCTACGCTCATACGTGTGGGCCCCGACTGACCAACGGCTACCCCCCCACCATCATCTAACCTCAAGTTCTAAGCGTTCCCGTTGTTGCTTAACCTCGATGATCGCGCGAGAACCACGCTGGAGGAGGGGGAGTTGAAGGAGGTGAAGGAGGTGGAGGAGAAAGAGGGGGATGGAGTGTGTGGCTTTGACCACGACATAAAGTATACTTCGCGCGCGCAGTGTACACTACCTTCCCTCCTCCTGCTTCTCCACCTTCTCTTTCTCATCCCCTTTTCGAGCTAGCTGGAAACCGATTCGAACTACGTGGACGTACAAAGCCAAGGGGGAAGCCCGTAAAAGATAAACTCTATCGACAATTAGGACAACAGGGTGCACCCACACGCTCTCCCCCCTCTTTGGTACACGATTACGAAGAGCACTAAGGCACACAACAACACATACACGCACGTACAGAGAGAGAGAGAGAGAGAGAGAGAAAGAGTAGGCGAGTTGTCCAGAGTACACAAGCGTGTATTCCCAAGCGGTGACCTATTCAAGCTTGAACCCACTTCGATCACGTTTCCGCGGTGCCCGGTACATGTTCGAGGGAACGTCTGGGATCTCTCGTTTCCTCTTTCACTTGTTCTCTAATTCTTTCTTTTCCTCCCTTCCTCTCCATGAGAGTTCTCCAGATTGCGCGCCCTAGCAGGGGCGTTTCATTTAACTTCGTCGGAGCGAAAAGTGTGCGAAATAGGGCGTGAGGCCTTCGTCTAAATGAGAGGGAGAAGGGGAGAAAGAGGGTTGCGGATGAATTCCTGGTGTACGGTGAACGTAAAATGCGGGGCACAGGAGGGTTGGAAGAGGGGGGGGGGGTGGCATCTTTGCTCTGGCTCGACTCCGTTCGTCTCTGGTATCTCGAATATGCGAGTGGGACTAGGTGCTGACGCGTGCATGTGTGCGTGTTAGCGTGCATGAGTTTTTCTTTGAGAGATTTGACGAGCGTCATGTGCACAGATGCGGTGGTGATGACGGTTGGTTCCGGTAAACACAGGTATCGAGCGCGTAAGTACACGAATAGAATGCCTCTATGTCGCGAGAGTTTATGTTCCAAGTTTCCTCATAGTTCTCCTCGAGCGAAAGAGTATACGCGCGAGGAACACGGAAGTGAGCTCGCTCCGGAAGTTTGGAAAATGGAATCTTGAGGCGGGGTTGTTGCGATGGGATTATTGGAGGGTTGAGATATCGAATTGTGCTCGACGGCGCGAGTGGGGGTAGTGGTTTTCGGATATTGGAGAACCGATTGACGAGGATGGACGAGGAGCTGAATACAACGAGAAGCTGAATTCGTAAGTAGGGCCTTAAGTAGCTTATCCACTCTCCTCATATATTCTCGTGTACGTTCTTTCCACCATATTTATCATCGGTTTAACGGGCAGTAGGTAGACGAATCTGTCTCAAGATGAGTATGAGTATACACATAGAGATAAATAAGGGATGCGATTCAATTTACTATGGATAAGATAAAAATGGAACGACGGTAAATGTAGTAATTTTAACCGACCGATTTATCTGGCGGTATTTATGTTTAATAAATAATGAAATGGGCAGACTGCACGTACGTACCTTTTAGCGGATGTTGAATCCGTACCTACGCGGAAGCATGGCATAAAATGCGCTAAAAGCTATGTTTTAAGCTAAAGTGGGTTTTGCTCCGCTCTTAAGCGCGATTTTCCTAGGTACCTTCGAGACCGAGAATTTACATCGTGGATCTGTATCTCGCCAGATTGCAGTAGATTATGTGAAAATGATTGCGCGGATTTAGCAAGTGTCAAGCACCGTTTTCGTCTTCATCCCTCACCTTCCACTTCACTCCCCTTTCCCACCCTCCTCTACCCACTTTGACTGTTCCTCCATTTATCTGATCTTGGGGTACTCTCTGTTTCTCTTTATAGAAAGGATTTCATTTTTATACTTCCTTCCTTTCTTCCATCTCGTCCCACCCTTCCTTCCTTCGTTGTCTCCTTTCTCGTCTTCTAGCCCCTATTCTTTTGTTCTCCCCTTTGTTACACCTCCGCGATTCAAGCGCCAGAAATTAAGTAAGGCCATTTCTCTCGAAACGTAATATCCGCAGAGGCACTGTAACTGGAAAGTTCGACGTATAAAAGTGGAGAGTGGTGACACCCACGCGAAACTATTTGCGGATAGCATTGGTAGAACGTCGGTTGTTACAGACACCAGTGAGCGAAAATCCAAAGTTATTTGAGACCGAGGAAAATAAATTCTTAAGAGAACGTTCTCACGGATAGTCTTTCGAAAAATCTCGATACCTCTCCAACCCTACGAATCAATATCAACCGGAAATATCGGAAAAATGAGGAAGAGGCGGTCAATGGACGAAGTCATAGACCTACTAATATCATAATTCGGTGATCTCTTAGTTAGAAATGCCCGAATCTATGGAGTAAACCAAGTGCATCGAAAAACCGGTATTCGCTTACTTCCAGTCGATTTTCCATTTCCTCTATTCATTAGCGATTATTCTCATCGGAGAAAACACAGAAATCAATTAAGAGGTCCGCGGGGGCAAGAGGCGCGCCGCCGACTTTACCAACGTACCCTCAATGAGCCGCGTCACCCACCATTGTACGAACCCACCACAAGCGCAAATCCATTTTCATTCTCCGCCACGAGCATCCCTTGTAACCCCATCCACCACCGGCGCTTCCAACCACCCACCCACCCTGGTCGGTTGGTCGAGCCACGAGACCACCGTCCCCCGGACTCCCTTGAAACTCTCCACGGCTCGAACTTTTAGCCTCTCCTCGAGAATTAAGAACAGCACCGTGAGGAAGTTTCCAAGAGTGAGCGAGCCGATCCCACCCGCTCTACTATGGTCTCCGAAAAGTATGGCGCGTCGTTAGCGCGCACAAATGAATTGCAAGCGCGCGAAGAGGAGCGGGGTTGGAGGGGACGGAAAACGGTGCCGACGACCGCCAGTTTGTAAGAAGAAGCCGGCGGGCAGTGCCGACGGGATGGCGAAGGACGGGGATGGAAGTGGCGAGTGAGAGACGAGGAAAGGCAGGGACGTAGTAAAAGCTCGCCCTTTCATCTCCTCCACGGCGAGCAGGGAGGATCGTGTTTGACATGCATCGAACAACCGTACCCACCAGCGACATGTAAAAACGAGACGCGGTATGAGACGCCGCGCCGGTCGGAGACGACATTCTCTCCTTCTCCTGTCCTCCCCTTCCATCCCTATTTTTCCACCCTCTCCTCTCCTCTCCCTCTTTCTCGTCTCTCCGAAGCGTTGATAGCTACGAGGAAGGGTGTGCGGGCGGGTGGCGCTCGGGAAGAAGCTGCCAGAAGGGAAGGCCGAGGAAAAGGGGAAGTGGAGGGCTGACTAAGGGTGGGGGATGAAGGAGGGGGTAGAACGATAAGGGCCGCGCAGGCGCGCCCGTTATCGACCCGAGGCGCCTCTCCGGGCGACACCCTCGCGCGATTCTCGAGCGAGCCTCACTGCTTCTCCGGCAAACTAGTGGGTAGTACACGCACGCGACACAGGTAAGTGTACCAATTCCCGTGGATTTTCCACCTGTCCCGACCGAATCTCACCCCGCCGCCACCGGCACACACCGGCCCCGTTCGTTCGCGTAATTACGTCCGCCACCCCCCTCAGTCCAACGGGGACAGAAGGGGTGGGTTGCTCCGTGAACGAGGAGAGGAACGGAAAAGAAGGAAGGGGGTGTCGGGGATCGATCTACAAGGCGAGGCGCGAGCACGCGGACACACGCGAGAGCGGTAAGATCGCGCCGGTAGCTTTTCCGCGATATTTTCTCGGAACCGGCGAGAAAGCGGTGGTGCCGGTGGTGGTGTTGGTAGTGGGTTGAGAGATCGAAACGAGGCTAGAGTGTGTGTGTGTGTGTGTGTGTGTGTGTGTGAGAGAGAGAGAAATTTTGAGAGTGTGAGCTTGTGTGCGTGTGAAAGAGAGAGGGAGATACTCGGAAAGGTGCGTGTACCGGTAGGTTCGTTCTAGCCGGGTCTGCGCGAGTCGACGGGCCACCTCGTATGACGCAGACGTGCGCCGCGCGCCCGGATTCACGTGACGACTACGACCACCACCCCCCCATTGCGATTTTACGCGACGGCGTCGTCTCTCGTCATTACTCGTACTACTACGGTCCTACGTTGCACCTCCTCTGCCCTCCGGTTAGTTTCGCTTCGCGCCGCTTCGGGGAAATTTCGAGCGGTGTGCACTTCGCGATCGAAGGGGGTGCCGCTCGCGAGAGATTCGCACCGTGCGAAACATCACGCACGAGTAGTTCGCGCGCATTTGCGGCTCGCAAGTCACCCTAGAGAGGAGAAGAGGCACGCGACTTTTGAGGACGAGGAGATTCTTGAGGTAAGATGCTTGTACCCTGCCTCGCGCCCCTTCTGACGAAATGGAGACGAGGGTGCTCGTTGCGTTCTAAGAAAGTAGGCGTTCATGAAAGCTACCCTATACGGTACCTCGAGGCTTCTTCGGTATTTTGTGACACCCCTCGGGTTAGTCGTGTCGCGTTTCTTTTTTACTTTCTTGTTACTCTTCTTCGCCGAAGTTCGTTTCCGCCATTCTTCTTCTACCTTGACTCTGTAGTCAAGTTTTGTCGCGTGTAATTTCGTAATGTGAGAAAACTATTTTTAACTGTGGTTGGTTTTTAAAATTTCTCTTTTCCCTATTATTGTTGATTCTTCTACGACGTCTCGAACGTACGGGATAAACGCCGTGAGTACGAGTGATATATGTCGTCTGGTTTCTATTGATTTCTTCTAAAAATTGCTAGGGTGCGTGGCGTAATTTTTAACCTATGCTCGGGAAGCGCATTTGTGCTGCCGTTGGGCAAGGCGTGTGGGCTGATGAGAAAGCTCTTCTAAAGAAAAATCTTAATTGCCAGCCTACGGGTCCGTCCAAGCACGCGGCCCATTTCCCTTTCTGCCCACGGCTATTTTTTCCCTTTGGTTTTAATCCCGACGAGGGCAGCTACTTTATCCGTCGGGTATTATGCACGTGGTTGGGCGAACTTCTTTCCCCACATAAAAATTCAAATTATAGAGAGAAATGTCGCAAAAATATTTTTCACGATTATCACGTTGTATAATTTTAGAGCCAGCACGCAATAATCACATTAGTCGTCCACTATTCCTATAATAATAATAAATCGTCAGAGATCTTTGTACTCGCTCGTTCGAGCGACACTATTACCCTGTTCCGTGTTAATGTTCGAAGTTACTCTCATGTGAGGTAACTTTAATCCCGGCTCACTTCTCAACAACGCGGTAGCTGTCGATAATAATATTAATCGGTCCCGGTGTCTCCATTGACTATCCCTAACTTCTCCGTATATACTCGAGAAACTCCAGTTATCTCGACATTAAGGTGGCGCGTAATTTTCACAACAGTTTAGAAGTGTTGTGTAATATAAACGAACGATTCGCAAGTGTGTATGATATTGCTGTAAATTCCAGTTACATCCAAATTTACGACACAATTTCGATGTGTTTGGATTGTAATTGAAATTGAGAGCTGACACAGTGTACTCGAAACGAATCGCTCATGAAATTCCTATTTATACGTGTTTCGTGAATTGCAAAACGGCAGAGAGAAAGCGCAGCGAGAGAATAGAGGGAATTTAAGCGAGGATCGTGAGAGAGAAAAAAAACATGTGAGGAAGGATATAGGATCGCAGTCGGAATCATATGAAGCGTTTGATGTCTGGAAATTGAACGCCGGCACAGCGCCGCGGCAAAGAGCTCCCCGTGGAAAGAGAAAAAAAGCCTTACGAAGGATTTGATAAAGTCATAACTTATTTTGCGGAGATGCTGTATCGAGATGGAAATTTTGTGATGAAAGGATCAAAAGATCGAAGCTAAATAAAATTAAAGTTTGCGGTGCAAAGATGATAAAAATAGATTTACCGACGAATAGATGTACCATTGTTCGCTGTAAGGTAGTATGAAATTCATCCGAGAAATAAACCGACGCGATAAATAAATATAGATTTCGTACCTGCAAATACTGCAAACCTCTTACAAGTGTACATAATATTGAATATTCTCGGCGAATATCCGGAAAATGAAGGTGCGCAGAATTTTCTCTGGAATGTGAAGATGGATAGTCATGAGTAAATTCCCGCTGCACATCCGCAATGTTCTGGAATAAATGGTTGGAGCAAAATTAAGGACCTACTCGAAATATCACTCTGGGATTCGTGGAGCTATTCAAAATTACAGAAGGATTTATATTACGTAATAATACCGGCGTTAGGGTAATGAATTATACGTGATCGAGGAAGGACACATTGTGTAGGGAAATGTATATAGGAGAGAAAATTAAAATCATTCTCTGTGGATATTCCTAGTCCCATCTGTAAAAGGAAAAATATTTGCTTCATCTTACTTGCATTAGCGTCACTTGGCTTCTCGAATGCTTTTATTTTTAGCTGTGCCAATTTCAATTCCGTATAAGCGATGATACGTTCTTTATTGGCATTAGGTCAATTATTGGCATTCGTAATAATAGTATAATCGTCTTTGATCTCATGTAAATTTTTTCTAAGGCTTTTGCTGATCGGGGATACAAGAGCAAATGCTTGAATTTCCATAATACCCGTTTCAATAATTCATTTACTTTTTCCTCCACAAGTCGGCAAACATTTATTTCTCAAATATTGAAACATTTACAATGTTTGGACAAATAGCTTGCCGTGCGGTATTCCATTAATTAACGTTACTACATTTCAACGAACGTTTCCACCCGCAGAAACTTCAATAATATTCACCGTTATATAGAAAATTTACCCGTATTAAAATAATGAAAGGTGTTCTCTTTTCTGTTATTTTAGGGTGATATGAAATAACATGTATTAACGATACACTCTCCGACGTTAAAATAATGAAAAATGATTCTATGCACATGTATTAAATTTATGCATCGAAAGTTTGGTTACACTCACTCATGAAATTTTAATAATTAATCAAATTTAAGGTTGTATTAATTAACCGAAATTACCTCGTTCTTCGTACCGCCATATTACGCGTCCTCGTTGCGACATGTAATATTACTTTAGTTTTCAATCATTCCTAGGAAATTCTTCGGTCAAATATTCACAGACCCAGACAGTATTGGCCCTTTCAAAATTAACCGTCTTCACTGGCACATTTCAAGCCACGCAATTTTAATTTGCATAATTAAATCCGGGTGACGCTCTACCAGTTTGGAATTACTATTATGCTAACTAATCTTCTCTTTCCGAGCAGGTAAAATCTAGGAAAACGCTCAGCAAAAAGATGCAACCGGCAATCGAATAACTGTAATACTTTCACCTATTTTTAAGTTGTCACGAATACCTGTATTTTCTTCCTAAGACATTCGAGGATATTTAAATACTACTTTAACTTTATATTATTAGAAGATATCTGGCGCTTACTTCCATTCTGCGACTATTTTCAAGATGTTCTACTATCCAGAAATCTCAGAATCACCATGCAATCGACAATTTCCATGCGTGAATGCGCGTGCATGTACGCGCTAGCACGAACTTTATTGAAACGTGGATTCCATGTAGCCTCCCTGGCACATGGCTGGGAGGAACCAAAGAATCGATATGAATACATTGGCGGCCTTCAAGATGCTTCTCCGCGTCTGGGAGCATCCCATTCGACGTTTCTATATCTCTGAGGCGCCGATGACGCGAGTCAACGAAAATGAATTTCACGTGCGATTGAATTTCCTCATAGAACATCGAGTGTTTCCGTGACTTGGGGCGAGTGTTGGGGGAGGGGGGCAGTTTCTCGAATGGCACGTTGGGAGGGAAAGACCGAAGTAGGCGACGTCGAGGAATTTATCGAGAGATTTGTCGTCGTTCCCGTTGTGCCTCGGTCTCTTTATAGGATTGCCTGATAGAAGGAGGTTGGGAATTGAAGTTGCCGGTGCTAAAGATGTCGCAAGAAAGTGGCTGGTCCTCGAGGAAACGGGTAAAGATTTTCTCAAATTAATGAAGTTGACGTTAGAGCTTTCTAAGGCTTCCGGTGTGAATGATCGATACCGTAACCACGAAGGATTGGCGCCAAGGCGGGGCGATGCAAAGTCAATCAAACTTATTAATGATTCTACGAAATTAATCCACTCAGGCTTGTAACTTCGTGATGCTCCCTTAGATTTATTACTCTCACAAAGCAACACTTTTCCATGCTATTATTCATTCGCGCGAATAATTAACAGCGCGAAATTAAAATAGGCTCGGGCAAAGACAAAGCGAAAAGAATAATTCACGTACAATGCAGGGACGGGAAATCACGAGGGAGTATCGTGGAAAGCAGCCAACGGTCTGCATCTAGGAACTTTTTTTCCACTGCAAATTTTGCCCCACCTCTATCCACGCTTATAAATATTCTCTAACCAGGCCATCATTTTTCTCACTTCTCTGGCACGCGTGACGCTCTCGCGTGATATCGCTCCATAAAGCAGTCCGATTTTCAAACAATTTGCATAGTTTCATGCGTTCCGAGAGAGGGGTGGGGTGCATAACTCCTCGTATTCATAGAAAACAATTCAATGCCCCGCTCTCACTGTTATCGATTAGTCGCGAATCGAGAACGTTAATATTAAGTGGTGCTTGAAGTTTAACACGACCATGGATGCATTAAGAATTGAAGCTTACACTCCAAATAGTAGGTCACTTCGCGTGGAAGTACATATTCGTATTATTCAATGACTTTTCTACCAAAGAATTCTCTCCGATTTTTTGAAAGAATTTTTAATTTTCGAGACAAAACTCAAATTTTCCGAAACAGATAATAGTCGATAATATTAAACTTATGATTGTAATCTTGCTGGTCAGGATCGTCCTAAGCCATGTCCAACTTAAAGTTAATTTATGCGATGTATTTTTTATCCTTCATATTTATTTACCACGCGCCCGGTTGGTTTTAAAAGCAAAGCCATTGCGTTTCTGCAATGCCGCTCAATACGAGCCCTTCCGTATCGTCGGTCCCTGTCTCTTTCAGTCACTAATTAAATTGCAGCATTATCGATCGCTTGCATTGCAATGACTGCAAGCGATTAATTTGTTTGGTGAAAAGAAAAGCCCGCGCGAAATTTATTTCCTCTCATCGACATTTTCCATTAACGCGGTGATTATTTAAATTTGGTTGTCGTGCACGTCAGGCATAAAGCGCCAGTCTAACATCATTTGAGGAGTTTCTGTATTTATAAAGTTCGAAAGTTTAACAGGTTTGGGGATATTACGGAACTCGTAGCTTGATTGAAAAGCCGTCATTAACAAACGCGAATTAATTGTTACCGACGTAGTGAGGAAGCAATATATGAAATTCACGATGTCCGTAAATGTTACGGATTTTTCATTAAACTGGGAAACGCCGTTAATGGCTATGCAGTGCATCTGAGAATTTGTAACAACGGAGACCGGGACTCATATGCCTATAAAGAATCCCTCCCCTGCTGAAGCATTAAGAGAGAATGAAAGCAGCTTTACGTGCGAACAATCGAACGATGCGAATATCCGATCAAACCTTCTGTCGAGCGATAAAACACGTCGTAAAGCAGGAGTTAGATCGCTTTCTACGTGAACAATAAAATTTATCGTCTCTCCTCATTGCTCGTTCTTTCGAAATGCGCTATAAACAAATATTCTTCCGATCATTAAATCGCCGATTGACGTCACTCTACTCTACTCTTTTCTCATCTTTTGTATTTTCTCTGTTTCAGATTTCAACTCGGCTTGCTTTCTTTTCTCCTTCCTCACCTCTCTTATTTCATCCTTTCCTTTCGAATTACCTTCGGTTCGAAGTCCGTCACTGCGCCGTTTATCGAAATTCCGATTAATCGTTTGAACATCTCGACGATCGTCCATTCTCCTACTTTTGAAGCTACCAGCCGACGCCCGGGAGGAATACCCGCGCTAACCGCTACGACGTAGGGAGTGCTAACCCAGCGGGCAGGCCGAAGAGAGCGGAAGCCGATCTCGTGGCGATCTCTCGAGGTGGTGACCTCGAGGCCGGTGAATCACGTGACGTCATACCGATCTCGAGGAGGCCGAGCCAAGTGCAACCATCAAAATTACCGGCCGCGGCGGGTGCGCCAAATACTGTGGTACCGCTCCATCACCCGGCAACATTTCATTCTCCAGCTTCCGCCAGTCCTTCACCTCTAATGTTAACTACCTGAAACGAAGGTGAGTGCCTCGCGCGAGCTGTCCCGCCGCTAGTTGATTTATCGCTCGTAATTTGTCGAATGTCCTTGTGTAATTTGTAAAATGCCCGTGCGTAATCCGTACGATGAAATCTGCATTAGATATCTCTCTTCGAACTTAACGTAAAGGGAACATGAGAATAAAAGATAGCACGGATGCGATGATAATAAGGGACGAAGAAAGCGAAGGATTCCGCACGAGGACAGAAGAGGGAGAAGATGGGGAGAGCGTTCTCTTTTTTATCTTTTCGCAACTGTGTCGATGGGATGTTTATAAATAGCGTGGTACGAGCTCGCAGGGTGGGGGGATGGTCGACCCTGGGTAAAGGGAAAGAAGGCAAAAAAATGTAGGCAATATCAACAAGTGACGAGGTGCGAGCGATCTCGGGGATCTTGCTGATCGAGATCGAAGAGATAATCCTTTAGGTACACCTCTGGAATAAATTTATTGTAGATCGTAGGAGGCGAGAGGAATTTGCATTAGTTCTCCGGGTCAATTATCGACGATTACCCATTGATGGTGCTGATCGTATCGGTATAGAATTTACCGCTATCTAGGTCGGTACTCTGAAATTTTATTTCGCCACTGAGCTCGTTTCTAGTTAGATTCGATAGGGCGATTAGATAAATTCGGGCTACCGTGTTTAGAAGGTTTTCGTGCTGCTGCGCGCTGACGTTGCTTGCGCGCTTGCACTCCTCTCGATGCAGTACTCGATACTCCACGGGGATCGATACATTTTTTTTGTGCTTCTCGCGTACGCCAAGGCACACTTGGCCCTCGAGAGATTTCTTGTTGCGAGCGGCTAATGTTGCATTTAACGCTGCTCCCATTTATTCAGGCCAAATCGAATACTTTGCCATTTGACATTTCGAGCAAAAGTACACACGCGATTTGTTTCAGGCCAGTGTAAATTGCTGGCAAAATGCAAGGCCCGTGTGAAAGCTTCGCAAAGTAAAAGGACACGCAAGTACTTTGACGTTTACGAGGAAGCGATCAAATTATCGATGTCCAATAAATTCTCTATGTTGCATGGGGCTCGTAAAGCACGCTTCTACGTGTTCCACGTTCGCAGGATAACACATTTATGGTATTTCATGCCGTTATTTATTTTTTTCGTGGCGTGAAAAGGGAGACTCGACCTTGTTAGAACGAGCCTCCCGGAACAACGTCAAAACAATCTCTGCAATCGCGTTGTTCATCGTTTTCCATTCGTGTATGAAAAATCATTTAAAATTATATCTGTTGTGCCTTTTGCAAGCATGTGCTCATTGCTGAAAGCTAGCGCGCCAAATTATCTCCACAAACGTCGAATAAAAAATAATCAAATATCTTCCACAGTACACCAAACCAATCGCATACAATGCTCTCAGACACAGACTCGTCACTATACCCTCACGCGAAATCTTCCCGGTCTCTCTGCGATGTTACGCAACCCACCGCCGAGCTCAGCAATTTTCATCGGCTATCCGCCGACGGGTTCTCTCCCAGTTTTTTTTTCCAGACTCTCAGTTTTATCAGCATTTCCGCGCTGCCCCTTCGCGGCGGAGCCTTCTGCCAATTAACGGCTGACACCGATGCGGGGGCACGCGCGCGGGCGAGCGGGCGAGTGAGCGTGGCCTGCTGCATGTTTTATCGATGCAAGAGAGACGGAAACGAAAGAAAAAAAAAAATAAACAGAAAAAGAACCGACGAAAAACAGAAAGAGTGAAAAAACGAGAGCAATGAGACCCTAGCAAGCAGTTCATCGCCGATGTCATCCATGCGCCATTCCACTCCATGAGCACTGGCTGTTATATCGATGTGCATTTTTCAGTGCATTATGAGATATTGAATTCTGGAGCGTCAGCTTCGACGGCTCACGAACCCGATTGTCACTGTCACGACGACCACCATAGCTTGTCTTCCAGGTTCTCGTCAGGAGACTTGAGCTCGGAGCTCGACGATGAACCGAACGCAGAATCCGGGCTGGCCACCGTGGTTCGGCAGGACTCGTCCCAGCCTTACCAGGCGGTGCCGGAAAGGCCGCTCCAGTCGCAGCCTGGACCGGTGCCGCCTGCGAATCAACCGCCGATTCCTGGGGCTCCACCACCCGGTCCCCCTCCACCAGCAGGTGGGGACCTGAGTTTGAACTTGAGGCCAGGATCTAGGACCACCAGCGCGCCTTCCTCACCCGCCAAGACGAGGGAGAGCCTCCTCCAGAGAGTCCAAAGTCTAACCGGAGCTGCGCGCGATCAGGTGAGAACGAAGGTTTTGATTGTTTCGAGGAAGTTTAAGGAGGAGGAAAGTTCACGTGTGACGAGTCGATTAGATTGATCAAGAATAGCATTAACGTAGGAAGCCTAGAGATGATTACATCACATTCGAAATACACTTTGTTATTTCGAAGTATAAATTCTAATTGTAAAGTGGGGTGTGTGGGTCAAGTATGAGCTTAGGGCGAGCTGACGCGTTCGCGAAGCGTGAAGTAAATTAAGCCAGATTTGCGTTAACATACTGGGTGGGTTTAGGATTTACTCTCCGAGTTAGGACAAAAGTTAGGTTCAGAATCGACTCCAGAGTAAGGACTTTGGTGGGCGTTGTCATCACGGGGAGTGCTCTTGGGTTGGAGGTGGCCCCGAGTTCACAACTACTTACACTTTGATTCCTCGCGCTACCTTCGAACGCATTCATACCGACTGCACCTTTAGTCGAGTAGTACCTTGCATAAATTCCGTGCATTCTACCGAGGAACTGACCAGTGAATGGTATGCGTCCCCGAAGCAATGACTCAGAAGGAATTTACTTGACCGTGAGTATATTCACATTCGAGGAGGACAGGTGCATTCGAAGGCCAATATGACCCTCCATTATGATCCTAAATCACAGCTATATATAATGGTCATAAGAAGAAAATGGCCCAGGGTTTTACTTATCCCAAGGAAATCCTTAAATCTACAGCTTTTCCGCTATTGTAAGCTAGAGCCTGACGATCCTCTCAGCCGAGCTTATAAAAGCTTCATAAAAGCTCGGGCTTTTCACGCGTCGGATCACACCTTCTAAGCCGGTGACACTTCGTAACCACCAACGCTACTGCATCGCGAACTTACCTTCCTCGGAAGAATGGTTTCGCATTAAGGTGTAACGTGACGAGCAACTGGGTCACGGGTGTCTCGAACTTTTGCCCCGTGTATGAAACGGAGGGTGGCAACATTTCCGGATTAAATCGAACATAGAGTACAGAATACTATGGATAAGCCTTCTCCTTTCATCTCCGATTATTCCCAATATTTCCAAGCCCCATAAATCTCCATAGATACGGTTCCCTGCGCTCTACCCGAGACGACAATAATTGAAATTTAACGCGAACAATTATCTCGGATACGCGCGCCCGATAAATCCTTTCTCGTGCAACCTTGAACCGGTGGGTAATAATTAATAATATCCGATAGGGCGCCTCTATTCTGGGAGCGGCGGTGTCCGGTGCGACGAGAGGTCCCTCCTACAGCAAAGACCGATGCTTCACCCTGCTGGTGATCGACGATCAGAACACGGACTGGAGCAAATACTTTCGCGGTAGGAGGCTGCACGGAGACTACGAGATACGCGTGGAGCAGGCGGAGTTTCGCGAATTGTCTCTTACGGGCAGCGAGGCGGGTACGGTAGTCTCCATGGCGGTCTATCGTAACGGGACCAAAGTCATCAGGTGATACATTTTATCTTATCGTCGGATCGGCTGGGCGTGCGCGAGAACGTGCGCGCGAGCCTCATGCTGGCCGTCCTCTAACTGGAGCGCACTGGAACGTTAATTGCGCGTCGTCGTTGGTGCAGAATTCGCTGGATCGCACAGCTCGTGAACTTCGATTGAGAATCCTTGTAAAGGGCAAGCGTAATTCGCGATGCGAGTGTACACGTGCGTGAGAAGTTGGTTTTTATTGGACGGATGTTGGGACTAGTCGCAATTAAGACGGTGGAAACGTAGAAATTCTCGTCCGTGATGCTCGAAGATATTAGAGGTCGTTTACCTCTCTGTATCTATGCACCGCGTGTATCGGATTTTATTGGATTGTCGAGGACACAGTATCGGTGTAATCGATTACCAATTAGGCTTGATTATAATTGAGTATGACGCGTAAGCCTCGTTGACTTTCACGCGAACGAATTATATTGGAGCGCGAGGATCGATACCGCATGCATTAAGAGTATGCAAATGGGGGAAGAGAATATTGCTTTTTCCTTCAGGTCTTTTAAGCCAGACTTCGTACTGATACGTCAAAACTTGCGGGACGCCGGAGAAGATTACAAGAACTTGCTTCTCGGTCTGATGTACGGCGGTATACCGAGCGTCAATAATCTTACGGCGATTTACAACTTTCAGGTAAAGATTGTGTTGCTTCTTGACTGCTCTCTTTGTGCGCGCTCAATTTATGCATGAGTTGATAATCAGAGCTGACAAACTTCAATGGCTGTAGACTCTCAGGGATAAAATTATTTTTCAATCTCGTAATCGAGTGAACGTCTATGTCCTTCAAAATACGTTTGAGAAAAAATTTGTGTAATATCGATAAAGAAAGCAAAGTGCACTGCATTCATTAAATAACTAATAATCCGTTGAATTATATTATCCTGCGTCGTTAATCAAATTTCAGGATAAACCTTGGGTGTTCGCACACCTTTTGGGATTGCAACGACGCTTGGGCAAAGACAATTTCCCGTTGATCGAGCAGACCTACTATCCAAATCATCGAGAGATGGTGAGTAACATTTGCTTATTCTTATTACATATTCCGCTTCGAACACGAGACGAAAACAAATTGCGTTCGCATAATCAAAGCATACATTAACTATGAAACATTAATCGTAACATTGCACTTCGATTGAAGTGTCGCGAAGTTAGTGGAACTTAAGGGGGCGGCTCTTCGCTCGCAAATTTCCCGCGTCATATTTCACATTAATAAGTTTACAAGTTGGATCGTCGCGCTCGTTAGCGAGCGTGTAAGTTTTGATCAAACACAGCAGACGGAGCCAAGCTGTCGACACGTCTGGCATAAATGTTCGACGCGCAGGGACCACGTTATCGTCGCATTATTACACGACTTGCGCTTGTTAGTGACATCCTGTGTACTTGCGAATCGTTAACCCTCGCCTGCACGGCGGATCACTTATGTCATTGGCGTCGACGAGACGGTGAGCGTGCGGTTGACCACATGTCGAATAGGAAGGCCTGTATGGTTAATTTATTGCTCGCTTGAGATCTTCGCCAATTTCCATGTCACAGTTTCGATCGACGCCCCCTTCGCTTCGTGTAATTAATGGTATATACGCGTGAAGCTCAACTCGTCCCTTTAAGATTTCTATCCTGTAGAAGAATTTCAATCAGTGTTTTTGATTCATCGTTTATTTTTCATCGTTTAGAACGTATAATACTTGCGAAACTTATCGAATTCTTCCTTCTAAATAGGAAAACTAAAATTAAAGACGCAAAATTCAGCGCCCCCGACGCATGGGGGCATACATTAATTTACAGTAGGTTACGGTGATTAATAATGTTTTGTACTAATTTTCCTCCCACGATACGTGAGCGTAAATTTTGGCCACTACTAACAAAGGACACAGTCATGTATAATGAGATTTGTTATTACATTACGATAGCTTTAACAATATGTAGAATGATACTTAATGCTCTATGTATACCTCCAAATATCGGAAATATTTTGCTTTTTCGTCTAATGGCGGTGCCATAAAATTATCGCTATTCCGATGGTCAGAGGTGCATGAAAAGAAGACAACGTGTTAACGAAACATTAAATATTTCCTGCAATTGCGCCTAAGTAAAGAACTACGACTACAAATAACGAAACAGATGTAGAATAATTTAAGGATGCACAATATACAGTAATATTATAGTATGTACAGTTTTTACGATAAAATGGCCGTAATAAGTTTGATATTTTTACAGTTCTACGCCAGTTTTCTTCTCGCACCAAAGAAGTTAATAATTCCGTTTCACATATCATTTGTCGCAAGATTTGTATTCACTTTTAAGCTGCCATTCGGTGTTCTTAGAATGCCAATTTTGAATATTGATGATGCCTCTTTAAAATGATAAATTCATGAAATTATGAGCATTGACTTAGATTCTCTCTTATTACCACTGGCATTGTCAGCGTCTAATCTAAACCGATCGAAAACGGAAATTTACAAGTAACCGTAAAATATTAACCGCATATGGCCACTGATTATCGACATACACCTAAGTGTAACTCACACATATCCACGTATGATCGCACACGGTACCACGATCTACCGCATAAATCAAGACGTAGATTGTGATAATATGAAAAGATCGTCGTTTAAATGACAATTGTCGTCTTCCTTCGTGTTGGCCGCGTTGTTATCCGCGTTGACGTTGATGTTCCTTGATGCAATTCGTGTAGGGAGGTGAATGCATCCAGGAACAATTGCCGGGGCCCCCCGTGCAGACTCCATATTTTTCTTGGCAATCTTGGGGTCCTGGCATGCTCTCCCAGATGCATCTCTTGCCTCCAGCTTCCTCCAGGACTGCCCCCTTATGACGCCAAGACGTGTATCGAATCTGCAGAAAAAATGAAATCTTTTATTCTACAGGAAGGTAATGCGATTCGATAAGTATGCTTGTACGCAAAAGCATTCATATACACATTGTATTATACATTTAATGTCTTCACTCTGAGTGCTCCAGCATTTCAGAAGTGGAGAGGTACGCTTTAGGGTTTTAAAAAAGTGCGAACCCACTTGGAAGGCGAGCTTAATCAGTCCGCAAAACATTTTATGTGATACCAACGTGGATTACTACGTTACGTGAACGATCGAAAAAGAGACCCCATTCATTTGAAAGAGCAACACTCACGATAAGTGAACATAACGCTGAGAAAAGGTTGTACAGATAATGGCAGTACTAACCTCGCACGAACAGCCTTTCTTATAAAGCCACTTGAACCCTTTGCGTTGCCTCTTGTTCACGGTGGACCATCGCATCGAAAGACTGCAGGCCGTGAAATAAGGTTTACCGTCCAACAGTCTCCCTCCCACCACGTAGGTCTCATTTCGGTTCAAATACACTCCACAAGCCGACGAGAACCTCGGTGTCCACAAAGTGTTTTGCTTTAGTGCGATATCGGCTTTCATCGTCGCCTGTGAAACATTTGCAAATTGATTAAAAACTGAGTGGTTAATAGATGCATGCATATTTCGGAATTGCAAAGTTCATTTGTCACTTTACTTTGTACATTTCGTTATTACCGGATTCAGTAATAGTTTTATCCAGTATAATGAGCATTTTGTTATAAATAAAATACAAACCGCGAAGATTCTGTTGACCTTGACTTTGTACTGGATAGTCTCATTGACGTAATGGTCTTGCTTCACTCTCACCACAGCAACTGTAATTAAAGGAAAGAAATCAGAATTTCAGAGCCCCTCCGTCAAGTGATTTTCAATTCGAGTCATTTATCGTATAGTTAATTGTATCGCCGGAAGAGGTAGAACCAGTTTGGTTCGCGAATGAATTTCTCGTAATCTTTCATATCGACTCGTATTTACTTCTATGGTACCAGTTCGTGGACATGAAAAATAAAAGGGGAATCGGGATACGAGTCCTTCCGTACAGGTTTTACGAGCACCTTGAAACGTTTTAACTCACGTTAATAAATTTGTTTACGATTATTCGCGAAATGTCGGTGGAACCGAAAGAGCTTGCGGCATTGGGCATTTATGACTTCTTCGAATGCAGGTGCATCGGCGCGTAAATGTTTCTTGACAAATAACATCATACCGAAATCAGATTTGCAATAAGCAGTCTGAGGATGCGATGGCCAACAGCTGCACGCGTTAACCCTCCTCACGGGTACCAGCGCCGCCACCAAAAATAAAAAGCTTATCCAACAGGTTGTCGGCCGCATCTGAAAGCAGAGGACCATAACGTTACAACATGCTTACAACGATGATAGCTCGTTTACATTCATAAGGCACTCATAAAGCATTGGTAAACCATTCACGTGGGATCGTATACGGTATCGTGACTCGCGACCGCAACGGTATGACGCAACTAGCTGTGAAAAATTTTCGCTTATTATACCCACGAGGACGTCGCATAAATAAATAAAATGGCGATCGAGAAATGGCGAAGGCCATTGCGTTATTACGATCGATGGAATTTCTATTTACGAGACTCGTTACATAACAGCCAGATATCTCTGCTGGTGCGAACGGTTCGATCGATGAAGGAATTAGATTTAATTAATGATCTTGGTAAATTAGTTCGTCAAGGCAATGCTTCAATCGACAGCGAGTTTTCAATGCCGACAGATTTACGAGCGACACATTGTTGATGTCATTAGTGGCGTGAATAATTCCTCGTTAATCGAAGAGTGGAAATTTACAATTGACGTGTAAAATGCATCCGTGATCATTTATCTAGATTCTGCTGTTGCCAGACAAGATTTTTAAAACTATGAATTATCACGTCAGTAGGACAACTACTTCGAATTTACAATAATGAACCTATACGTGCTCGTCTTCTTATTAAAATTTACAGTTCTGCTATGTTACGAGGGGAATTGCCATTATTCTGGATTCTGGCAGAATGCGTCTTTACGCATAGGACTTTTCCTGCTTTATTTGAAACGCACGATAACAAGCACGTTAAACTGAACAGAATGGAAAACTTTCCTAATGATCATTTCAAAATTTAACCGAGTATTTCAAGCTTTCGCGTTCAGCCATCCAACCTCATTAAAGACGGCACGCTAACAAACCAACACAATAAATCTCAACTCTCCGCCTCCTCGAGATCTTCGGTTCCTCGGAGATTATCCTCCCGTCTAACTATTCTTCCCGCTAGCGAATTATTTAGAAGGTACTACGCGATGTCATCACATCCTACCCGCCTGTAGCAACCGAATTTCCCTGAAGCAGGAAATCCATCAAAACTCGAGCTACCGCGATAATTTCCAAACAACTCAGGGGCCTCCTTAGAAGTAATTACAATGCGCTGATGGCGTTAAAGACGCGGAATTCCGATGGCTTAAAATATGGCGGACATTACGGAAGGGAGTTAATCCGACCTAGTTTATTGACGTCAGCTGAACGCGATCTAAACATAGACGTAAAACGGTAACCGCCAAAGTCGTACTCCGATACGAGAAAGCAACGTGCCGCACTCCAGCAGAATCCTCCGATCGATCATGCGCGACTCGAAACGAAGAAAACGTTCGGTTAACACGGTTACGGTGGAGAGCATGAGATACGATGGAGATAAGCGGTGTTTGGTCTGCATCTAACGTTCCGCGAGGAACTAATAATTGGATTTCCAACTCGTCACTGTTGTCGTGAAATTTTTACGGTGTTTGCAGAGAATTGCGTGTAATTCAGGAACAAGTGCGATTAAATAGAACTTTTAATTCAACAAAAATAAAACGAACGAGGTTTTAATTGATGTCTGATAATACTGTTTCAACCCTAGACTACGGCAGTACTAAGTCTAACGCTTCGAGCATCGACAACGATATCTAGGCACATTCGATACCGAGCAAGTAACAGGTAGGTAGTTACCGTAAATTGATACTCTCTTCTCGCGTGACACAATACCCAGCACGGGGATATCCACACGAACCCAACACCACGATGTTTAGACGGAGTTACCCCTTATCTCGAAAGGGAAATACTTAAAGGAATCTACACTCACAGAACGGACATCCAGGAAACTGTGGATACCGTCGTAAACAAAATTAGAAATTCCGCATACAAATTTGCAGATTCCTTCCGCAACGTGCACATGCAAATAGAAATGCAAAGATATTCTTCGCAAATGAGGGTAATGGGGCGTTTCGCGCCTCGAAAAGAAAAATGGAAATTTGGAATCCCGTTGGTTTGCATTTCACTAAAGACAATATATAGGGATCGTGATCGGACTTCGTAGAACTGGAAAGAAGTCTAGTTGGACGGCATAGGGGCAAGAGAAGTACTTCACATGCTGCGCTTAAGTCCTCAGCTTTGATACTCGCCAGCAATCGCTGTTGGATTTAATAACAATCCGATTAGTACGTGCGATCTTTCCATCAATGGTGCCATATAGTCCAAAGTGTATATGAGAAGGACACTCCACTCTGACTAATTAAACCCGCATTCCTTCCGCTATCCTCTTTCCAACTCTGCACAGTACACTACAGTCAACCCCATGACTCCAGGTACTCGACGTGTCTCTGAGGACGCGTAAACCAACTAGTTCGCGTGAGACGTTTCTTTTGCCCTCGTGCAGTCGTATTCGAACTGCCCAGGGGGTGTGAAGCCGTGTGACGAAAAGTGCGTCGGTGAATCTCGTGAGTGCACCACCGGTTTTCTTGCTAAACGGACACCTCGTAAACCACTCGTCGATGCAGCAACGTAAGTCACCCTGGGAATACTTTACGAGTGAAAAAAAGGATTAGCGGGCGACTGTCCAAGCACGCGAGACGACACGCCAGGACTCCCGAGTCTTTCCCAAGGTATCGTAGGTCTTTCTCCCATTTATCTGGCGTTTCAGAGATTTATGGTCTCAGCGTTGCGATGCATATTGCATCCTCGATTGGATTTTTTATAATTCTTCCACTTGTTGTGTGCATCTCTTTCTACGCTCTGTGAGTTTGCGATCCGCGTGCCCCTTCGGTCTTCTCTTTTTCGAACTCCCCTTCTTCTCTCTTCCGCTCACCCATAGCGGTTGGCAGCCAGGGGCATAAATCTAGTGCCCCACGAACAGCATGAAAGAGAGTGAGAGAGAAAGAGAAAAGGCTGGATCGATCGCGAGTATTATTAAGGTGGAAGAAGCAGGTCGAATATATTGCTCTCGAGGAGAGCCCCGGTTATCCTCGTAACTGCGTAGCGTAAACAGACGCTGAAAGAGAAAAAGAGAAGATAGCTTGTATACTCTCGGGGACACGTGAGAGGAGAGCCTGTGACGAGTGACCCGTCGTTATACCCAGCAATCATCCTTTAACTCGCGTTTATGCCGAATTTATTCGCCCTCGTTGGCGGGCGTCCTATCGACGTCGATAAGAGACGGTTAGACCTTCATGGAGGAGGTTTAGTGCTGGGATTTATCATGCTCTTAATTAGCATTGGGCGGATTCGAAAACTCGTTTTGTTCGAAGACTAAAAGTTGCGGTCGTACAATGCACTTATATATTAGCTCTATTTTGACAAATGTATCTTATAATTTTGCACTTTTCTGAGTTAGTACAGAAGGTTTTACTTTTAGGTTCGCAAAAATAAAGCAGCGTTCGTTAAAAACTCAAGGCGCAGGCGCTCAAGTGAGCAGTCTATAAGCCGGGAAGTTTATCAGACTTTATGGTCATTGATCATTATTCTGTTATGAGTTAGCATTAACTTTATACTGCTTATTTCCCCGATAACTAAATTTTAATTGTGTATTGTATATATTTATATTCTCACGAGCTCAACGTGAGCGCAGTTATTATCGCATAACTTTTTAATGTGGTGTCCTTTAGCGTCCAAGGATACGCATAGCGTGGAAGTGAAGTCTATTGCGTAATCATCATTCAACCTGCGCTGACATCGAGTCACTCTCCTACCTCCTCGAATGGTCTATGGCTATTGCTATTGACGGGAGGTTCGGGCGGGCAAATTTAGGAGGAAATTTATAGTGCCGTTAGCTCCGCCGTCGTTACTGCTGATTACGAAGGACGCACATAATACGTGAGATAACAACGCGGCGCCGAGGTGGACGTTTTATGTCACCATTTCCCTCGATCGTTTTATCGATACACTCAGAATGAAGTTGTAGAAGTGTAAGCATAATGTGTGTCAATATTGGAGACTCGAAAGACGTATGTTCATTTGGCTATCTGATATATTAAGACATAAACGTTATTTGATTACGATGGAAGGATACTATTACTCGCGAAAACGCAACATTGAATTTTTTTCAAGCATAATGCTATTGGATTCGTGTGATCAGTTCGGTTGAACACAATAATTACAATCTCACAGTACCTGTATGTACGTGCAACGAACCTTCTCTCTTTCTCTCTCTCGCTCTGTAAACCATAACAGAGAATTCACACATGCAAAAGAACTCGGTGCAAGCAACACATTCGATACGCCCACGCTCGATCCGGATGATACAAGCAAATATTCTCAGAGCGGCACTCGTCCGATGCACTTCATGCATCATCATGCAAAACGAATTGATTCAGAGGGGCTGATGTCATAGTCAACTTCTCCTCGCCTGGCTCACTTATTTTTATTTCCAATTGTAATAATAAACAGGGGCGTGCGGTAGATCGCTCAAGGCACACGCGCACGCCTGTATCTCATCCCTCCCATTCACTTTGTGTTCCGTCCCTTTTCATCAGAAACGTCTTTTTCTCGATCCCTACCCGTGATTCGTCATAAATCTCAATGATTCCGTTTCACTGTTTCGTCCCTATCAAATGATCCTGTCGCGTTCTCCATAATGGAGGAACATCCGTGCACGTGTAATTACACGCCTTAACACTTTCGCGCCTTAGCCGTCGCTCGTGACGCGCGAGAGTATGACGAATGCGAATTACGCACGCAATTAAAATTAATTGGTAAACATCGCGACGGGATCTGCCGCCGAGGTGGATTACTCACGGTGAGGAATTCATTAATGCCAGGGGTGTAGCGTCCGTGGGCTCGACCTTTCGAGCGTGACAGTGCGAGAACATCGGGGTTGAAGGGATTACCGTGAGCTCCGATAACTTATTTAGGAGGGACATTTGAACTGTTGGGAGTGGCACGGTAACGGGATCTACTTGTCGGAATGGTTCTTTGATGAGCGAAATTAAATGTGCCTCCGTGAATGGTCCAAGACAATTGTCTCAGGCCATTTTCATTAATTCTTCCTACGTTAATAGCAGATGTAATTTGTCAATTAAGACTAGCATCATTGGCAGTTTGATACTGACAAAGTTCGCACATCCCATGCTCGCGATAAGCATTGCCCTCGCGATCCTACCAATTTTCATTTAGATCCTCCCTAATCGTACACACTCCTTTAATCCCTGGGCATTACGAAAATCACTTTTCACCCTCCTATATTACCTTGTTCTCTTGGAACGTCTTTCCGTGAAAGTTAGCCCCTTCGTCTCATTGCCTTTCCACTCGCCACCTTCCAGGTAAGCACATTGTTATTGGCTAGCGAGTACATAGTCGCTCTGTAGAACTCGCCACGAGTAAATTCTGTGCGATCACGCACGATCATTGGGTATCGTGCGATTTACGATCGATAATATCCCGTGCTCCAATATAGAGATTCGTAATAACGCGGGAGGGAGTAGCTAGGGTGTGGATGGGAGTGCTTATGGGTGCGCGAGCAAGCAAGCAAGCGAACTGCGAGCGTGCCAATTAACCTTAAACTCGAGAATGCGATTATGCGGGACGGAAGGTTGTTAAACGTTAATGACCCGCCCGGGCGTGTAACCGCGTTACACCTCATACTTATGGTAATTCTCCGTGGACGACAAGGAGAGAGGGAGAGAGAAGGATTGAGAAGGAGAGAAAAGGAAAGACAGAGAGAGAGAGAGAGAGAGAGAGAGAGAGAGAGAGAGAGAGAGATTGAGAAGGCTGTGCGCTTGGAGCGTGGCGGCAGCGTAGAGCGAATATATTCGGAAGTGCTCGGTAAGTCGAGTTCTCGATCAGACCAATCTGGGATTTTTCTAACGCGCCCAGACTACCGCGCGATGTCTCGCGATCGTCCACTATAATGACGTATAATGGGGTTTCCAATTAGCGAGAACACGAGTGACAATTGGCAGTAAAATTGTACTCCCGTGGTGATGGAGTAAACGACTTGCTTTTCCAGGAGGCTATAGAAGTGTCTGTTCCCCAGTCTAATGAGTAGTTCGTGGAATCGTTGAGAGTAATTATACCGTGGCGATTCAGATTTATAAATGATGTAATTTCGATTAACAGGCTTTTTGTGCATCGAAGTTGAAGTTAGCCGATTGATTTCAAAGAAATTATGTTTTTACAACTCCTTTGTTTCAAGTCTCACTCTTACGAGAAACATTGATCTGGTAATTAAGCAGAACGCAGGCTGTATCTTCAATGAAACGCAATCTTGTCGTACGGTTTCGCTTACTCATACCTGATTCAATGGAATTGATTCATGGCGAATTTCGTTAGCAGTACCAGCACGTTTTGTAAACGGAATTAGAGCATGGAATTAGTTTGTTTCATAAACCGAGTCTGGGAAGCCAGGCACGTACCTCTCGTATAATCGTGATCGATGCGGGCTACGCTAATGCCGTCCACACGTACGTGGAACGCACTTCGTGTAGTTTAGAAGTTTTCTTCGTACGAGATAACCTAAATTTTCTGCGATCACGTAACGGTTCTCAATGTTTCAAGGGAGTTATGCATTTTTTGGAAAATTAAATTTTAAAGCTAATTTTATGGCATTAGATATTTAATTAATTACTGGAAATGTATAGAAGCTCGAACACTTTTTATTTCACACTACAAAAAAATGTTTGAACATTCTACGCGTACATGAAGGTAAATCATTTCTAGGTGATTAAAAGTACATTTTTCTTTAACCGTGTAACGTATGATTAAGGATCACGAGCGTGAAATTCTTTTGAGAGCAAATAAGCTGCTCGCTGTGCTTCCGACAGTAAAATCCAGACCTCCATAATTCAACACGTGACTATCCTTTTCCTTCGCACAATTAATCATAGCTCGCGGTCTCACCATCACAAACGATTCCTTGTACCCGTAACAGAGTTTCATTGAAAATCTCGGTCCGCGCAATTAAAAATCGATTAAAAAGGGAAAAGGAGAAACTGGTTCTTTATCCAATGGTTGTACCTTCGTCATTTTTTCCGTACTCATTCCACATTCTATTCCTCCGCTTGGCAAACGATAGATCGCCAGAGACGACACGGCCACATAAGTAATGCCATTTTTTTTTTCACGAGCAGCGTTGATGGTGTCCCGGGAAAAAGCATAAACTTTCCGTTACCTGGTAGGTGACACAGGCGAACATCCCATAAACCTTACGGGCCTCGCGAGACCGACGTAAAACTCGGGTGTTAAAAAATCGATTTCTTGCTTAGCCTCGGCTTAGGGCGTCGCGTTACGACACGATGGCGACGCTTTTAGCGCATATCAAATGCAAGCAGGAGAAGAAATAGGAGTAGAAGGAGGCATGTGCAAAGTCAGCAGTTGAGCCTAGGTTGCAAGAAGATCGCGCCGGGTGCGTGACATTCGTCAGCGTAAATCGCGATAGGCCGAGGAGGGACTCTTCTAATCTCCCAGGTCTCGCGTGCACCACCGTCGTCGTCTTCGTCGTTGAAACTGACCTAACCTGCCTAGTAAACGGAAACGAGTCAGCGAGCAGCTTTAACTCGCGGATTCCTCGTGAAAGTTTGTGTGCTCGAATGTACGAGTTGGCATTTTCTTGTCAGCTGATCATACGGATTAGGTAGAATGTGTCTCAGTTGCAAATCCGTCTCACTTTTCTTCGTACCTACGCATCGCAGTGTGTTTATGCTAATTATAGATACTTTCCAATGGTCGCGTATGTCTAAGGCATGGTTATAGAGGAGAAGGATATTGACCCCGGATTTAATCACGAGACAAATTTCCTCGAACGAGGCACACATTTCTGAGATAAGATGGAATGCGAGAAAAGAGCCAACGATTTTCAATTCTGTATCGCGGGTTTCGTTGGTAGCGAGGAACTTTGCAATTGGCTCGCTCCCTTTCTTTCTGCCCTACGGGTGACAAACTACACTGGAATAGTCGCGCGTAATCACGCGACTGGTCGATTTAAATGCATTCCTTGCTCCTCCGTCAAACGCGGATGCGGATATTGGAACGAGCCACCGCCTGTTATCAATGCACCTTTCTATTTCCCGTCACCGTGGCTCTCTCACGAATTCAGGCGCATGTAATCTGATACTATATGTATACCGGGCGACGAGCACGCGGAGAAACGAGGAAGCACTTTCAACGGCAAAAGCTCGTTTTCTAGTACGGTCCACGCGCTCTATTAATAGTCGTCTATGGATACGGGAAACAATTATCCGATTTGGCTCCAAGTCAATACCATGTGGACGTACTTTGAGAGAGGGGAGAGATAATCCGGAAAGATTCGGATAAAAGTTTAGAGCAGGTCGTGCGCTCGAAATCTGACTCCCCTCGATTTCCACGTGAAATTGGATTGCCCATTTACCTGAAAAAAATTTGGCGAGTGGCTTGAAGTTTTAATTAATTCAGTCATTCTCGCGTAAAAGTTTCGTCTCGTTAGTCGTCCAAATTATTTTCCATCCACTTCTCGACGAAACACACCCTGGAATAAAATCTACCTTTGGTAGAGGAACCGCAACGATGCATAGGGTAGTTCAACCGTATCGAGGAAACGTACGAAACATCACGTTCCATGGGCCCTCGCATCGCGAAAGAAAGGATATTTTTTCTCTTCCCGTCGTTACTAATCCCCTCTTTCCGCTCGTGAACACTGGCAGGACTCGTTTTGACGTCCCGAGGACATTCACGGCTCCCCATTGTCATGGCGACCTGTGCGCCTAGTCGATACCACCGACGCTTCTTTTCGCTTTTCTTTTTTTCCCACCCCATCGATAATCCCGTCAAAAAGCGACGACGCGCCGGAACTTTTCAGTGGCAGAATTAACGACCCACTTCCACTCGATCCGCCCTTGCCCTCCGCACTTCGAAACCATCCCTCTTGTCTGCAGACCGTCCTGCCTCTTGTCCACGAATTTACAAAAGCACTCGCTTGATCTCTCGGACCACCGAAACTCGTTCAACAATGAGCGACATTGATCGAAAGGGTTCGGGGTGGGCACGAAAGGGCAGTTACAATCGAAAAGACGAATACGGAAGAGCAAGGATCCTGGCGAAAGCAGATGCTTTCATCGAGCTTGAGAATTTCAAGACAACTGCGACGCCATAATTTATGGGAGGATCCTTTTTTGTTCCCGCGTCGCATTTGCATACTCATTAATTCGCCTGCCCTCGGGGCACATTAACACGGGCCAATCTGCATCGCGAGTGAATTTTTCTCAATGAGACACCGCGGTAGGTTGACGAACTCGTTGGAAGGGTGGATCGATTGTGGCTTTTCGTTTTCGTGCGATGTTCCTTTCATCGGAGCCGACCCTGATTATTGGGCACGCGAGAGCATCTTGAGGATCGTATAAGAGTCCCTTTTCATGGAAAATCTTTTAATCGGGGTTCATCGGTGTAGAAATTGCTAGACGAGAGTATCGTTGAATAATTATACACTTTGTCTGCAGCATGCTGAATTATATGAGGTGTTGTTGAATATTTAAAGGGCTTAAATCGTTTTTTTGTAGGTCAGCGCAAGCTGTATAGGGGGATTTACAATCCGGGGCGCGACTCGTGTATCCTGTAGTGAATAAAATTTGACGCGTTTCAATGAAATTTTTGACAAAAATTCGGGTGCGCTCGTGCATGGCTTATCAAAATCCTGCTAAAAAAGGGAGGAAAAGAGATGCTGTTATAAGATATACATATACACATATGCTTGTCAAACGTCAACGAGTCTCGTCCGCGAAATTCTGTTTGGTTATCTCACACAGCCGTATTTCGTTTTCATTGAAACGTCAGAACGTTACATGGCATGTCTACGTGATGGTAGAAACAGTTTCCGCGCTATAGGACATTTGGAATTTAGCAATTGAAAAGTTTTCCCTGTGCACGTGACGAATTGTCTAGGATAAGCCTCAGTCCTCATGGTTATGCATTAAAACCAGCAGTCGGATGTGCTTTCCGCGTTAACGAGCACCACTTGCGAAGTTATTTAATTAACGCAGCTACGTTTGCTCTCGCAACGCCAATATTTCGAATCGATCCCCACGGCTTATTTCGGTAGTTATAATACCAGTCTGAGAAACTCGGTCCATCGGGACCCAAAGAGAAACGCTCCTAACGAACTGTTTCTACGTGCACCTGTAACTCAGGTAGGTAGAGAAAAATCTCAGGGGGCTAGAGAAAAATCTCGAGAAAAACGAAGCTACGCGAGCGATGAATGACGTTGATAAAATTCCAAGAGTAGAATAATTACGACGAGGTGGAGAAGATTCAGGATAAGCTTTTTTCGTCTTCGTTCTTTGTCGAGGCGAAGGAAGAACGCCCGTCGACGTGGAATCTCATTGTTTCAAGCGCGGAAGGAAGAAGTTTGCCTTACTCTCCCTGGGGCGTACGGAATAGCTGTCCTCATGATTATGCATTAAAATCGGACGAGTACTTGTTACGCGAATTATCGCTCCGAAGTTACCTAATTAATGCACACCTCCTCGTGGGGGAAGTTTGTCTTGTCAGCGTTTGCTCTCGTTACTTTCAATTTGAATGGAGCAGAGACTCAGCGCCGCACGGGCTTGAGATCATTGTAATCAACGCGAAAGTGAAATTAGAAATAGGGTATGCTCTCAGTGCATACGCGGTGGAACGAGATTATCAAAGAAGGGGCGGTAAATGCGAGCAATTGGAGAAAACGCGAGTGACGAAGAAACGAAAATCGTTCGCTAAGTAGTGCCAGCGGCAATATTCCATGCTATTACGAACTGGAGTGCATTCAAAGGTTTACGGTCTCGTCGACAATTCTCTTCAGCTCTCGAAGCGGGAAAAAACGGGTTAATGACGAAAAGCAAAATGTGCGAGGGTGATATCCGGTTGGGAAAATGTTACGAGCAATATGCCCCAATGGCTTAGGATAGAAATCGATACGAAAGTTTACGGTCCCGTCGATGATTATCCCCGCGGGGCGTAAAGATAAATCAGTAATGTAAACTGAGGGGCGTACCATAAACTTCGCAGAAATCCGATGAAAGTGTGTCCTTTGCGTCTGTACTAAAACAGTTCTGTAAAACTGGAGAACGTCCTGATTAATTACCACGTAAAACTAAATTGATCCAATCGAGCGAGCGAGAACTTTAACGAGGGAGAGGGAAAATCTGGAGTAGGATTTTCCACGTTGGACAAACTGTGCCATTTAACGCCACCCTGCTCGAACGAATGGTCGTCTCATTAAATTTTCCGCCACGTTGAATTTGCGCGCTACCACACTCCAAAGTCTGCGTCCTCGCGTGCGGAATTGTCGGAGCAAGTTTATAAAAAAAAAAATTGCTACTATTGCGCGATCGGGTGTGAACCGCAGGACCGCTCCTTTTTTTTTTCTCTCACCTTGCAAACAGATCGGCAAGCTGGGCAATCCAAGTCGAACGATAGCTCGTGCAAATAAATCGGTGTGAATATTCGTTGATCTAAATTCTCGTCGGTGTAAAAATCAAATCTCGAGGGCTAGCCGTCGAGGAGCAAGCAAGCTGTGCAAGCCGAAGCGACGATTCGTTCGTATTAATTGGATCTGACGAATATTCAGCGTTACTTTCGACTCGAATCGATGGGAAGGCACGAGAATTCCTCTCGACGATTCGAATGCACAGCTACAGCGTTCTAATTGGCGAACGAAGGGAGAAGGTTCAGATTTCCAAAGAAAATCGTTGAAAGGCTCACTAACAAGAGATATGTTCTAGTTTTATTTTAATTATAATTTTGAGTTTCCTGGATTACTTGATTAAAATTTTATTTATTTCGTTCGAAAAATTTGAGTAGAGGACGTACGAACGCTTCATTGAACTGAAAACCCGCAAATCCGTTAATGTTTGTTGGCATTCGCGCACGTGGGCACAGATGCGAATATTCCCGTGGCGAGTGATGTACCGTCGCTGATAAGAACGTTGGGACACAAAATAATGTAATTTTATTGTACATATTGTCTGGGACGACCCGCGAGTCCGGAACGATGGTTTACGTGCTTAGTAATTATCGCACCGCAACACAGGCTAAGTAGTGCAGTGTTTCTCAACTGAGAATAGTACTAGCATTGGAAAGATTCGCAATTAGTTAGAAATACTTGAGTTCGGTACAGTTTATTGATTCTTGGAAAATATGAGGCATTGAAAATTCAACTCCTTGAATACTAGTTTTTGGAAATTGCAATGTTTTGAGGAAAAAATCAAGTTTCATTTCGCAGCTTATTAATTTAAGAGAATTGTCTCTAACACTTTCTTTTTAAAGTAGAGGAAAGGGTCTTCTTGATTAAATTATGCGAACATCAGGGTAGCTTGTGGTTCGCAATGTGCTTCCTCGGAAAGGAATTTTAATTGAATGTAGGAAATTTCGTGCTTTGACGTTTACAAAGGAGAATGCATTGCAGTCGTGTCGGAAAATCCCTTTTGTAACTTCGACAAGGCACCTTCGATAGAGGATTTGAAATTTTTCAAGCAGAAGAGGAAGATATGCAAAAGCTCAAAACCTCAAACCTCAGACCACAAACGTTCAACAACTCATCTTTATTATCTTTCCTTGTGGTGATTATTATAATTGTGCAACTGCACCCGTGACATCAGTCTCGATAAGACTTTTTGCTTTAACCTTAAGCGTACTTCATAGTACTGATAAAGGAACTTGAATAGCGGGAATTTCGAAATTTGCTTAAAAAGAGACCGCACGCAAAAACCGCAGGCCTGAATGGTCTCAAACCGCAACATGCCATTCCAAAGTTTTTCTCATCTCGTATCGGATTCGTCGTCACCATTGTGCAATTGCACCCGTGACATCAGCTTTGATAAGAGCAACGGGAGTACGAAGCATATTATGCGTCACATCAAAGTATGGCGTAATTGAAATATAAAATGTTATGAACAATCAGGACGGGGTTCAACGTTCACAAGGTTTTCCAAGCTGTCGTTATGAAACAAGCTACCTCGCTCGTGATATTTTCTGTTAGGGAAGATGTAAAGCTTCGTGGGATAATCCACTCGACCCAGATGAGGAAGAAAACCGCTATGGAACTGTGAAGGCATCTTTCAGGATCTCTTAAAAATTTTCTCTCGTCGTAGAATACATTTTTTTCATTTAATCGTACCCGCAATATCAGTAGGTAGGCTCGACTTATTGGTCGAAAAAAATTCTACATTGCATTCTACCGCGAAAAATTAAATTAAATTTTTCTACGCGTGTAAATGAGATTTTCTATAAAACTGTGAGAATACCCTTGCACAATCGATATGCAAAATTAAAATGTAAAATTGCGTATGCGAGTGGCCCATATGGTCCGATAATATCCACTGATAGCTCGTAGCGCGTGTAATGCGCTTACAGAAGGATCGCCTTCATTTCTCGTTACGATAGAACCCATATGGTCTGGAGCCCATTGGCTCGTGAATCCAGATTTATTTCCGTCGTTTGCAAATATTCAATCAATGTAACGTTTCTCGGGGACTTTCCAGCACGGAGTATGCGAAACGATTGCCTTGCTTTCTACCACGCTACCTTTGCTCATACGACGTATATATCGAACTATTTTTACACTTTCGTAACATTATTGGTGTTAAATCAGATTTCAAACTTGCTACCGGTATATTTATTTTATACGAACATCCTGCTGTACCTTTTATTATATAAGTCATTATCGTAAAGTGTGCGATAAGATGAATAATCAGCTCTGTGTACTTTTGCTACTTTCATTATTCTCTGCCACGAAGATTATGATTAACGACCATGAGCGCGATGAAACGGATAAAAGAAACCCAATGCACGATCTCCTATACGTCATATTAACAACTTAGACTGAAATTGATTAATTTTTCTTAGTCGCAAGTGTGGCGGTGCATTCGCACAAGCCTGCAACTGCGAGATCGTTTGACCCAGAGGATCGATGCAAGGTGACTGCGGTCTAATGAATTGCACACCTTACAATCTAATGCGACAAGTAATTAATCCATTAGAACCGGTACACGCCTAATGTACCAACCGATGTCTGTCTTAATTAGTTTTGCATATTGATCAGCGGTATTTTCTGTTCGTGCGGTTAAGGTGAGCCGAGGAATGTCACGAAGCGAGTATGTGTATTAAATGTACTGGATTTAAATATGTTGTACTTAATGGAAATGAGATTCTTATTATCGTAGAGTAAGAATTTAAAAATTTTACTATTACGATATTAATATTTCATGGACCCTTAAAAATGCGAAAAATTGCGATAAATTGAAGTATTCTCAAAATTGAAATTTCCGACAAATCATTTATGGAATTCAAGAGGAACTCCATTAATTCTCCGGCTGCGTGAACGTTCAGTCAACGTCAAAATTTCTCCCGTAAAACAAACGTCTTGATTTATGATAAACTCTTCGTGTAACATTCCGAGAAATTCGGCTCGATGATTAATCGCAATGTGGCTGCATTTACATACGAAGAGGATTATTTTACGCGGAATAACATGATAATCGGAGTCTAAAGATCGAAAAGTTGTCCTACTTCTGCATTCGTCTCGAATTTTATAAATCCCCTACAGTACGCAAGAACGCAAAAAAAAATAATGATTTATAAAACGTTATTTAACAATTTGCAAAAAATCATGACCCGTGTATTAAACAGCGCAAGCTCACCATAAGGCAATATTTGATTCTATAAAGAATAACAAGTGCAATGGCAAAAATTTCCCAAAAATGAAATTATGTTCTCAACTAACCTCTAAACTTCCCTCTCCCCAAAAAAGTCTCCCAATCCCGAAAGTAGCAATCGGTCGGCGGGATCTTCACGGAGTTGCGGACGTACGAAACTTTCGCGTGGATTGGCGTGCCGCAGGTGGACGGCGTCGTTCGCGCTTCTAAGGCGGCCGTCAAAGCAAGACTGTCCCAGTTCCATCGTATTACCGCTATTATATTCCGGGGACGCGAGGCGTGCGTACACGCGCGTGTGCATGCGTGCACGAACCACCACCGCGAGCGGGCGGGCGACCCATCGACCGCAGGCGTTCGCTCGCTTCACTCGCTCGCCTCTACGCGCGCAGTTTCCAACTTGGCACTGGCGAATGCGTGCGCGTGCTCACGCGCTCCTCTTTCTCCAGATGCATCCGAAAAGGAACAGGAAGGACGTGACGGCCCGCACCGGTCTGCGAATGCAGCAGCAGCGGCGCGCTGTTGCAACGGCGATGCACGATTAATCATAAATTTGGACGTTACGTCATGTAGCCCGACCGCGGCATGCACCGCGCGGCGCATCAGATAAAGGGCAGATTTGGCGTCGGTACGTTGGATAATAAGGACGAGGAAGGAAAAAATTTCGTTTCAGGGACGGCTGGAAATTCGAAGATCGCCATTTTGGATTCGCGGATTATTTGGAAGATCGAAAACTAGATATCGTTCCCTTTCCATTTTTCCGTTGCCGAGTAATAATGGCACAATCGATAGTAACCTTCGCGTTTTTAATATAAAGGTCAGACGTTAAGATTAGATTAAAGATACCTGCGTCGTGCACGGAGAGCACCATATTGTTCCTGATAATTGAAGATACATATAAAGCAAATGCAAATATCGGATAATATCGCCCCTGGATCTCCATTTCGTAAATTACGTTCGTGCGTTCTTTGCATCGCTAAATATTTAAATTCGTCGCATAAAGTCACACGTTTGCAGCTGATGTTGCGTTTGCGGGCCAAAACGACGAATTCGTTCGCTTTTCCACTGAAAATGGATATTCGCCCATTAAGAATGCGACGCTCGAGAGTGCATAAATACAACTTAAATTAGCATTTCTTTCAGTGCTCACTCGTTGCAGCAATTTGCAGTAGTGCGTACTTCGTATTTGCCACAAATGCGTTTAACGGACTATAAATATTTTCCATGAAATTACCGCAGCAATGTCAAAGTAATTTATTGACTCTACCCACCTCTCGTTGTTCGAGTAACCAAAAATCCATATTGATTCATTCAATAATCGAGACTGAGAAAATTCAGCCTCCGATGATTAAGAGGTTCTTCGAACCGCCGAATAAAAACGTCGCGCGCGTCGGTGCGCGTTATCTCGTGTACAGGATCGAGGAAGAGAGAAAGAGAAGGCGAGGTCGCACGTCGCATTGAATGGCCAAACGCGCCGTGACAGCGTGAAAAGTAATTAAAGTGCAGTTTAAAACGCATCAGGGGCGCGTTTGCTATGCTAAGCGGGCTGCGCGATTGAATAAAAGCGGCACGCTCTATGGAAAGCATTAACCTTTCTCTTCCCATTCGCCTTCTCGTTCTCGGAATGCTCGGTAGCGATTGCAATTGCAATGCGCAACCGAAGTGCATTAAAGTGCATCGCGGAAATTCCGTAGGTGACGTAAACTTTTATCTTAGCGCGGGCTCGTGCTTGGAAATATTTTAAGAAGCTGCCCGAGAAAGCTTCACCGGGTGCTTCGAACGACGAGGAAGCTTCTTTATCTTTCCGCCAGTGAAATATTCGTGCGCATTCTCGTTGTACTAGTGAGTTCGTGAGATTGCATACGAAAAATTTACTCACAGCCGTGGCTGGGGTATCGCGAAACTGTGTTATCTTCACGCGGATCGAACCGCATAAAGGCAGGCGGTTTCGTTTAAGCGCGCTTACGCTTAATTTTCTTCATTAGAGGGCAGCGATAGGACGGTCCGAGCTTCAAAGGGTCCCTTGGTGGTCTCGTTGGGATTTGCATGGGACAGGAAGCAATTACGCGTTGAAATAAATCATCGAAGGCGACATCTACGTCCTAAAATGGTTCATTGCTCTTCCGAAGCGAGATCTCCTTTTACGGAAGGTGAAATCTCGCGCATTAGAGGTGGGAGAATATCTTGCGACACGGTCTCATATTGAAATTGTCATGTTTGTTCAGCCGCGCGTTCATACGCTGACTCACAGCAGCACGGCCGCATGCAGATTATTGAGAATTTTACTTTACAAAGCCGATGAACATTTCTTAACCCGGCTGCGTGTGGCCTCGCTTTAATTTAATCCGATTCGCGCCTGCTCCCGCCGATCAATCTTCATTGATTCGCACGATGCGCAAGGGCGCAAGGCGAATTAAAAATGCAATTGGAACTTGCCAGACGAACGAAGTCGGCGAATCGATACAGTCGAATTTCCTCGGATAGTAAATCGCATGCTTAAAATTCTCGTCCTCTCGTTGGAGTACTCGTACTCGGACGAGACGTAATACGAAACCTTTCGAGCAAACTCGGTTAAGGACTCCGAAATCGGAGCCGGTGCTAAACGACGATCAAACATCCCCGCTCGAAACGAATTACTAGCCTCGAGAGAAGCCAATCGACATTCGATTCTCGACCGCCTTTTGCCTCTCTTATTTCCGTCGAATCGCATCCTTCCACTTCTATCCTCCCTCTTCGTCGCTTCTGCTTTCCCGTTCGATCGGGCGCACGCCATTTCTGTCATTACGCTCCTCGTCGTCGGAACCTTCGTCGCTCCTTACGGCAAATATCACGCGTCCCCCAAGCGCTTCTCCAACATCGTCGAGGCAATCTTGCGCATCCGGCAGGTAACTATTTCACCAGAAGTGGGATGTAATTCCGCCTAGCCTTGGCAGAAGACGATGTATCGATTTTATACAACGTGGTGGCGGATTACGTACTGCAAACGATTCGTTTTTCGTCTTCGTGCTTGCTCCTCCGCTAACCTTTTCGCTCTCAGCGAGATCCACATTATTATTAAATCCCTTAGATGTCGGCAGACAATTACATCGACTGGTCATCGGTTGAAAATCGAAATTTAGATGGGCTCGAGAAATGGTAGGCGATTTATTATTATTTAGTCGTGAAATGAGAGGACGTCATGACGTAACGCACTTCTTAAAATATTTTTCATACACACTCTTATACGCGACAGTGTTTATTTTCTCAGCAGATGTCATACGTGCATTTTACGCAAATAATTGCTCATCGATAAGATTTCTCAAGTCTCTCTCAGTAGACGAAGCGGAGGGTTAAACTGAACGAGGCACGTGAGCGCAAGGACTTAATACATCGAGAGCGGTAGCCGAACGCAAAAGAGAATGAGTAATGGAAGGATATCGCAGTATGAGGCTATAAGTTAGAGATTTATGACACGGCTTTGCACAATGCCGACTAGATTAGTGTCGATAGATCGGCGCTCGATAAATCAACGTTAAATCTGCCAGCAGAAACAATTATTTTCCATTAGGCTATGACATATGATCTAATAACCGGACTTGCATTCTATAAAAAAAGCGTATTGACCCATTGAGCTTGACATCGTCACCGAATCAAACGGTATCTAAATCTTTCTCAAGACAAGGAATCGATCGTGCATGGTGAACCGAGATTAATCATTTTTTTTCTATCTAAGCGTGCAGGGTTGACACAACCTCATTCGTTTTTCCTTCGTAAGATACAGACGAGGTTAGAAAGATCTCTCTGCACGCACACATGACAATTACTATGCACCCAAATCGCACATTACATTAAACCATGCCATGGTACGCTTATTTACGAGTCACCCCCTTCCACCCCCATAAATCATTCCACCCAATCTCCTTACCCCGCACCCGGACTTTACTACCTTCACCCGAAATTTACTACCACACGCGTGACCTCGTGGTCGAGGACACGCGGCGCACGGGAGTGTGCGAACTACCGAGAGAACGTTTTGTTACTTTTTTTTTTACTTCTCGCAACAAAGCACTTTCCAAGCCACTCGCGAGGACGAAGAGGACGAGGCTGCGGTCTGCTTCGTCAGTTTCGAAGTTGCTGCCTCCGGTAGGTCTCGAGGGGCCGGGGTGGAGACGGTGGGGGTAGTAGCGGGTGCTCGGAATACTCCTGCTGTTCCGAGAATAACGGCAACTAGCGTGAACATCGCGCTACTCTAGTGGTCGCCGGTGCATCGCCTATCTCTGACCCGAATCCGATTCTCTACGGGACGCGCGATTGGCGCGAGTCTCGCGAGAGATCGAGGGTTCTTGCTAAGGAAGTCGATGATAGAAACGCGAACAAGAGAGAATGAGAGAAGGCGCGTGACGTAATTGATGAAAGTGACCCCTAGTCGTCCTTTGTTAGAGACTACGGGGCTGGTAACGAGATCTTCTCGAATCGAGTTTACCTGGGGGATAAACATCGAAGTCGTTAACCCTTTCGCTACTACGAGCGACTATAGTCGCTCTACATAAGATGCCACTGAGATACTACGAGCGACTATAGTCGTTCTTCATAAAATGCCGCGAGTTGTACGGACGACGAGCGTATGTAGTTACGGCACATCGAGCATCTCACTCTGGACGTGCAGTTTTAGTGTTTTGTTCTGCATCATTTATTTTTGACAACCGTCAAACCAACTACGATTGTAGCGAGGCTCGAGCGCGGTCACCGACGATCGGTCTCGCACAGAATGGAATTTTGTTGTAGCGCGTTGCGGCGGCCCGCCCGTAGCGAAAGGGTTAAGCGGCAACTCAATTTCCGGCTTCTCTCAGTGGTGGATCTGTTTGGGACGTCTGTTCGTGAAGAGAATCTCGTAGACCCGAGCTTATCAGGTGCTTCGTGTTTTCCCGACGGTTCATTTTACGTACGAAAAGATGAGACCCATGCACAGGTACCATAACTTTTTTATGGAGTTTGCGATTTTGTTCTGAGCCGACAGTTCCGAGGTAGTTTTCTGGGACACGGTTTACGAGCAGAGAGAGGAGAGGCTCCTACGACAAGACGGAAATTTCGGGATGGAAATGAATTTTGGAGTTTTACGTGTTGTATACTCGCGTGCCCGAGAGTGGCATTGGTGCAACGAGATCGTAATAAAAATATTCGCAATAAAAGCTCCGGTAATAGCGAAATTATAGTTTGTTTGCATTAAAGTAATAACGATGTGTAGTAAACAGAGGGAGATTCGATAAAACAGATGGGAAGGGGAGAAACGAAAACCGAGAGAGGGAGAGCGAGAAATGTATTGAGGGTACAAGAATAGATGAGTAAACATCTAGCGGTTCACGAAAATAAAATAGAAACAAATTTTAAAATAAAGCGGGGATCTTAAGCCACTTAAAGAAGTGTTTCGTACGCCCATGTATTTATATCTGAAAAACTTATGTGGATGGAGTTTTGTAAGATTTTTCCGTCATACACTAAAGCATAAAGCGTATTGTGAATTTGTTCTTAAATATCATTAACAACGATTTTATGTCTTTGCGTAGGCATTGCATGGCACGACAAAAATAGCACTGATCGAAGAATCACGCGTTTAATTAAATATTTACAACAACGTCGTCGTATTTCGCATTTCGTCGTGAATCATCGAGGAATTTCCTAATCAAGTATGTAAACAGTGCCATTCACGTTTTCACGAATACGCAGATTGCTCAGACATCTTTAAAGCAAACACTACTCGTCTCCCGTACGATTTCAACACGAGTGCGTTCACTTCTTGATTAAAGCTGTAATACCATTGATAGAGATGCGACTTCAATTGAATTCGAATTTGTAACACGCCGATGACTTACCCCGAGATGCAAAGACGAAGTAGGTCAGAGAGTTCAACGACGATCCTCGTATACACCGAGCTTAAGATATCGTCATCGACGCGATTTTACAGTTTGCCGACTATTTTTGGATTACGTGGAATTTTTGACTATTTTCTCATCCCGCGATGGAAAGATTTTTCAATATTCTCGAACAGGACGCGAAAAACCATCGTGCATTTTTGAAGCGCATTACGAAAATGTACGATTCTATTCAAAGAGTCTATTTGCTCATAATTATTATATTTGCAACTATAAAACTACTCCTAAGAAAACGACTTTAGAGTCACAGATCATCAGTTAATCAATATCAAATAAAAAACAAAATACTTTACATTCCAAAATTATCACGCATAAATAAAATTTTCTGTCCACTCAAAACTGCAGTATCGACTCCACGCTGATATCATTTGTGCCCGTGCTTTTTTCACTCGTGCGTTGGAAATCGAAATAATTCAGTGCGCTCGATAAATGTCCCTCCCGGAAGGGAAGAAAAAGCTTGGCTCAGTACCAGCAGCCGCGTGCCTATCGGAGCAATCCATAAATCTCGAAAATAGCAGATGAAATCGCTCTCATTCGTCACGCCATGCATTCTAAGCCATGCGCTCCAGTCGGGGGACTAACAGTTTCTCCTACGGCCTGACCCGTGGGCGAGTGAACCGAAAGAAGTTTAAAAATCCTTTGACGCGCGAGAGTGGGCATACTTATTTAAGTCTAGTGATTTCACGGAACACATGGAAGCCGGTGGCTCGGTTGGAGACTGTGCGCTCATGGCCAGCGCGTAAAAATTGGGTCAACTCTGGATTTCCTAAAACAGCTGGAAGGCTGACTCCACACCGGTTAGGCTCGTGCATGCAAGATGGATCTCTGCTAATTTTACAGGATTTCCACGTATGGGTGACGCGCGTAACGTCAATCCCCTGCGCGGGCTCAAGGTAACACGTGCCACCTATCACCGGGGGCCTCGATAAACCGCTGGTATCGATTTAGCTTCGAAAGTCTTGCGTTCGTTTTCCAGACTTTGAAAAGTGAGTTTGAAGAGCGAGGTGACAGGATACTATTAACGGCACTGCTGATACCTATGATTATCACTAATTGATAGAACGTGTGTCCTATTAATGCTCATTCTAAGAATTATCAGTTGGAGACTATCTCCCCGGACCTATCGCGCATAAGTTTCGTACCTTGCTACTATGACTTACTGTCGCAGTTATAACGTATAATTATCGTTATTACGGTCGAATGAAATAAGCAAATAAGCAAATTTTCTCGCGTCTTCGCTTACAATCGTCACGCTCGAATACCAACCACCATCACCGGCAGAATTATTCGCTTATCATGAACTGTTTCTCCGTTCGTTAAATTGCGAGCGTGCGATTGCAAACGCGCTCACTTGTGAGACGCCTTTGGCCGGAATCCTCATACTTTAGTGAATGAAATCGTTGGCGGATGAGTCACGCATAGTGGAGCTACGCGTTTAGTCGTGCCGCGCGAAGGAGACGCTCAGACGACGCCTGCCGTCGTCGCTCGCCTTGAAGGAACCGACGCGTCGTCGCATCATTCGAGCCGCTTGCGTCATTCCTAAGGAGGGCAGAAGCGCGCAAAACTTTTTCCGACGGTAAACTAACCATCGACGCACTCACCGAACTTTCCCATCGAATTTTTCAATCCTTCGGACGTGATGGAATCGGATTTCGTTCTTTCAGAAGTTTTCCAGCGCTCCTCGCTATTTTCAAGAGGAACCATCCGCGAATAGAATTCACCGCGCAGAATTCGCGGAAATCCCGCAATTGGTTCCTCCATGTTCGTTCCACTTCCGGTGACTGTGTTACGATAGAAAATTTTCCCGAGAAAATCCCACGTCGCGCTCTGGATTTATTTGTTCCCTTTGACTCTTTACGCTCGCCTGCTGCACATAAAATATACACCTACGTGTCTAGGAATGAGATTCGCGGTACGAACTCTTTGATATTCCAGCGAAACCGTGCGCGCTAAAGTGCGATGTAAATGAGATCTGAAAAAGCATCGCGTTCCATCGTAGTGTATCTCACCCTCGAGGCAAAAAATAAAAAAATTCATTGTATCTATGGAGTTCTCCCAAATTAAAATTCATCGCTACCTTGTAACGAAAGCTTGTTTTTTACCGGCGAATTTCATTTGTTTTCGTGGACGTATTATCGTGTCCACGAAAACAAATATGACGCAACAGCGAGAATAGGCAGGTCCGTCGAATATTCTTAAAAAAATTCTCCAGGCACCGGGACGAATGTGGCTGACGAAGCGAACGGGGCGCGTCACGGTGTGAGACAAGCGAAGGAGGGTTGGTTGGTGGAGCAGTTCTCTGTGGTTCGAATATCCCACGCTACGTCACGCATAGCTCGTCGGTGAATCCGACGCGCGCATTTGCAAATGCAAATCCGACGTGGCGTCGGCGACGACGACAACGACGGCGGCGGCACCCATCAGGGAGGACGAAGGTGCGAGCGGGGAGCGGAGACCTAAAAAGAGAATAGGCATGCCAACCACCCAGAAAGTGCATGACTAGACCCGTCCATATATTCGTGATGATGTAACGGGAGAAACCGCACGGAGAGACCACACCCCGCCACACGAGCCACGTGCTGTTTCGTAAGCAAAGCCCGTCCACGCCGTGCGTCGTCGGACTTTTAGGCAAGGCCGCTACGAAGCTGACCGAACGTCTCCACCGTCCTACCTTCGTCCTCTTTAGCTACTTTTTTTCCTTCGTTTTTTACTGGATTCTCCTCTCTTTGTTTTTCGGATCAGTTGATTACGTCGCATATGAGATTCGCTTAAGAGGAGCTCCTCCACGGAGACTTAATATATCGTGGAATTCGCGAGAGGGTTTTCAAACGAGATAGGGGTTTTTCCGTGAAGGATAATTTCCAGGACAGATAAGATAATGAAACTAGGGAAAGCTGTTCGAAGCGTCCCATTTCCTAAGCCCGATAATCGGACAAAAAGTACGCGGGGAAACTACGCGTATTACACGCTTCTGATAATTGCTTCACGTGTGATGAAATATCGAGATTGAGCGAACCGCACGAAATAGAGCTCGTCCCGGTGGATTAATTTTTTTTAATGTTGATTTCTAATCAAATCGTTGTAAGGAGGACATCCGCGATCCAGCAAAAATCTACTTCCTCTTTCCATAATTTATTATATGCATGAACTACGAGTATGTAAATTATGGTGTGCGCGAGCATTTCTCATATTCTGAAAAAAACCGACAGGAAACTGATCCTTATGAAGCTCCAATCAACGCGGGTTACTACGCGACTACGCAGGACGCTTCGGGCAAGGTATGCTGTCGACGTAACAAAAAAGCGACAATCAAGATTGCCCGGGCAGTTCGATGCTCGTTAGCCAAGCATAAAATAGTAGGACACCTCGAGGCCCAAAAAGCGACCGGACGAAACGGAAGTTACTCGACTATTCGGGACGTGAAACGCAGTCGCGTGGCAAGTGGCGCGTGTTTCTATCGTCGATCGATCCGCTCTCTGCACGTTCCCCTTAATTTTCCGTCGACACTTCCTTGCTTCGTAGAACATTTTTAAAGCGGATACTCTCATCCTTCTGGAGAAATAAAATTGAAATAATGAACTGAGATAATTTCATATTTACGAATAATTACTCGTTTATTGCACGTGAGAAAATAATATATTTGTTTCAATAACATTCGTTACCCACGTCAATCCAATTTCGACGTCGCACGGCGAATTATTAAAGAGAGAATATCCGTCAAACATTTATTTACATTTTTCACTTCGGCATTGCGAATTCTCAATTCAAGAAATAAAAAGGTCCCCTTATCTCCACATTACCCAATCATTCGGGATACGGAGAATTCATTAATTTTTACGACTTCTCCTCGCGATAGGAAAATGAAAAAACTTGAGGAGCGTCACGTAGGCTTACGGCATTTGTCAGTCTCTTTGATTATTTTGCATTTCGACGAAAAATGCGCACTCTTAGCGATGGGCATCTTTGCGAGCTTGGGGGATGCTGGTACGCGCCGTTGAAAGAACACAGCCGCGCATTGGCCGAAGGCCAACTCCGGGGAAACGCTTAATCTTTCGTGTAGATTTATACGCAGAAAATTCGCGACCAGTAGGGCGAGGTCGGATTAATAATATCAACGGATCCGATCGTGCGTCGCATGGGTACCACGAATCGCGTGCCTCAATCGACGTGCACGCTTTCATAATTGTTTTGTGCTTGTATGATTGCCACAATTCCTGATTCCGTTCACGATAACTCTCTATCGCATAGTTTAGGAACACGATTTCAATATCACGATTCCTTTGTGTACATACCTACCGTATTTACTTCGTACTGACTTCATCCTCGACAGCTTTACAGCATATTTCTAATTTCCGCGTCACATTATAAATTCATAAAAACACATTCACATCAATTTACCGTGCAGATACTAGAAGGATCGACGGATGAAACAGTTTTCTCGCTCTTGGCTTTGCAAGAATTCAGAATTTCTCCAGCAATCCTGAGGATATCCACCCAATATCGACATCTTGCCCAGTTCCAACCATCCCATCCATCTGGGTCTCCAATTCTCTCTCAGTGGACACGAAATCCTAGGCATCCCAGAAGATCCTCGGCGAGCTATCGTCAACCGCGCCACTCTCAATCCTTTCCTCCTTCGATCCAAGGGATTACGGCAGACCGGCCAGACGGCCGTTTCTACTTATTCCTCAAAAGGGAGTAAAAGGTCGCTCTCTCTCGGTGGGAGCAAGGAGGTGTGTGTCTGCAGGTTTGCTTATACACACGTGGGCACACAGAGAACACCGAGTAGTATTGATATTGCGAAGGTGTATAGGTGGAGGCCGGCTGGTTGGCGCCACTCGCTCCGACATACACCGGAGTAAGGCGTAATAAACGTAATATTATACACGGCGATATGGCGCATGCATTATGTTACCATGCAGGAACGATGAATTATACTTCCCGTAGCTTAATCGGCGTCAGGCAAGATTGAAAACGTTGGGAGGTGGGAAAGTGTGGGAGGAGAAGGGAGAATGTGGACGCGTTACCAACACGGCCGAGATAAATACGATAAGCGGGAGATGGAGACGAAATAAAAAGGATTTGTTTATTGGCCGAGATGCGTGATACGTCGGAGGGAAGCTGGAACGAAGGAGAGGGAATAGGGTAAAGTGGAAACGGAAGGTAGGCGAAACGGATTAGGAATGGGCAAAAGGAGGAGGAAGGGGAGGAGGAGGAAAAGGAGAGTCGTAAACGTGTTACGCGCGAGTGCGGTAAATACGATACGAGGGAAAGACCAGCTGGAGGGAGTGAACGGAATTTTAGTGGCGGAGCTGGTTGGATGGGAACGGCTTATTGTTACTGTTATTGGATTTCTGGATTTTCGCGGGATAAACATTTGCGGGACTCGTTTAATAAGTTTTCCGCGTGACAGAGAGAGAGAGAGAGAGAGAGAGAGAGTCGCGCGCGGTACCGACGAAATAAAGCAATATCGGCGCGCATAATAAAGCAAGCATATGCAAAAGCGTCGATCGCCACAAATTGCTGTTCTCAGATTACCCGCGCCACTCCCAGCAATATGGTGAGGAGGAGAAGGCCGAGCGAAAGGAAGCGAGAGAAAAATGGAAAAACGCAGACGAGGTAATTGCGAGATCGTCGCGAGTCATTTTTCATTCGATCTCTGCTTGCCGACTGGCCAATCGAGATAACGAGATGAAGATAAAAGTTGCACGATAGAATCGCGTTTCAACCTTCTTCTCCCGTCGCCTCATCTTCTCTCGTTCTCGCGCGCGCGATTGTTAGACACGTAGGCTCGCGAGTGCAAATGAATTACGAGGAAACGAGGAAGTGGGCAAACGTTACTTTATCGCTATTAAGTAATCGAGTGTGAGGAACGTGGCACTGGCCATTAGACGCCGAGTCGGAGGACTGTTCGTAACGGTGTATTGCCTCACCACCCCACCAGGATCCGAATTAGCCTTAGAAACTATATTTTAAAGGGAACCTATCACCTTCCCGTGTGCCATGAGAGTCGAGATTGAACAAAGTTGGCGAGCGTCGTGAAAGGTCGATACCGAATAGAAACTCGGGTTTGGTACGGCGATAGATTTAATTCAAAGTGATTCGTATGGATGAATCCAACTTCGGTGTTTCGAAGAACTGCTAGAGTTATGGGATGATTAGACGAAATAGGCGAATCGGTCATTGGGAATTGTGAGAAGTCTGACGCGAGTTACGTGGAACGCAAATGAAATAGGCAAGTGTGTGTATTATTGGAGTTACTTTACTTTAAAAATATATCTTTTAGAAAATTTTCCGAGTGAGAAAATAAACGATGAGCAAACTTCTCTATTTCATCCTCTTGCGAGCGGTACAGTTCTGAAATCCAATCTCTAGCTACGCCAGGATAAACACACGAACGGTAGAGACTGGCCGGGGCAGAAAACGTTACTTTGGATGGCGTGCGCCTTCGAAGCATTGCCAAGAGGATAGTAAGTCTCCCACGATTCGCGTGGGAGAGCCAATCATTGATGCTCCGTCGCGATAGGTTGTACGCACCTTTAGGCGCACGAAACTCGCCGGTAGAGTCGGGCCTCCTTGAATTTACTGCCTCGTATTTTCCGCCCAGAGACGAATGTAGTCCACGTCCACATCGATACGTCAATCGTTGACGGACTCATTCACACGAGAGCTCCAAACATATAAATACCATTAATACGGATCCATTGGACAGGTACATTCTAAATAGATAAGTACGATTATCGCTCGTTCGGGTCTATTTCACGGTTGCAGGGCTTAAGCAGGCTCTACTGGCTATAAATCATAAATGCAGTAAATAATCGTAGACGGGGTGCTCCGCGAATGCAATTCCACTTTATTTACAAGTGGAGTTCAGTCACGGTTTCGAGTGTCATAAAAGGATTCCGCTTCATAAATCACGATCCTCTTCGTAAAACAACATTCTGTCGAATTCTGACTCCTTGAGCATGGCCACGGAGGAGGCGCCTACCTTCTTCTCGCTTCTCCAATAAACCTTTGCCCTTGTGCGCGCGTCCACGTACGAGCGCATCGTAGCGAGCCTCGACAAACCTGCGTTCAGAACCCCCGCCAAGACGGATAGTCAGTCACCCACGATTTACGTGGGAGAGAAGCAATCGCCTCGATGCTTCCTCGCGATAGGCGCGCGCACGCACCTTAAGGTGTACCACTTGCTGGACGGTCCATCATGGATTTACTCGTCTCGTAATTTTCCGATATGAGAGAGACAAGGGCTAAAGGACGTGCTCAATGGTTCAGTCTTTGATTTACGGCGCTGTGTCATATGCGCGAGATGCGCCCCCGGCGACGAGACGACCGGGAGGATTGAGAAGCGAACGTCTTTCGAGGCCTGTCGAAAAATTCGACGCACGCCACGTTGAATTTGAAGCTCGCGGTACACGGAGAAAGTGGACCCTCTCGTGTTGTCGGCTCGAGGCGCCTCAGAGGAGAGTATCAGCGCGAGCATCAGCGCTGTGTTCCTTTTCGAGGTAACGGTAATTCGTACGACGATAACAATTATCTCGCGAGTGTGAGAAGTGAAGTGTAAGATCGAAGGAGGATGCGATGAATTCGGTGAAGAAGGTGTTTGGTGATTTTTATGAGATCGACACGATGCTAATACGCCGTTGGAATTTATTCTGGAATCTCAAGGGAACTAATCGATAAATTGGTGGATCTTGATTTTGGACTCGCGCTGATAGTGAACAATGCTATGTTAAACTGCTGAATATTCATTTGGTATCGTCGTAAGTTGAGAACGGAACATTGTTATTCGTATTGAGGTTGGTCCACGGATTATTTATGGGGCTTTGAAACACGAAAGTCAGAAGAATAAAACTGCACCGCAAATTCCTCGAGTTCTCTTACTTGCGTTTTGCAATTCGCGGTTTTGCGGTCCATTTTGCACGGTGCGGTGACCCACTTCGGATCTATTCATTTGTTTGCAAAAGGCTGGGCGGAACGAGGAAGGTGTCGTAAAATGCGGTAGGAAAACCATGAATAAACTATTCGGAAAACTGTCCTTCCACGATCGCTTTTCATTCGAACACCGTAACGACCGTCACCTGCTTACATCGCAGGAACGTTGATGCATGGATATGTAAAATTCTTCACTCGTACAGCTGGATACAAAATATTCTACAAATTCTGCACGTTCGCAGTTGTTACGGTCGCACGACCGTAATTTAATCCTTTTATAACACAAATTTCCATTAAATATTTCCAAGCATTATCCGATGAGATTTCATAAAAATTTCAAATTTATCGTACCGCTACCTGCGACTATTTTAAATATGTTCTCGGTGTCTAAATATCGAGCAAAAACATTCGCGCGAGAGGATTTAGCTTTATTCTTGGTTCAAATTCTCGATCGTAGGCATTGATTCATCGTAGATACCGATAGACGTTAGCAGTTTGCTTTGCTTCTAGCTGCACAATCAGTTTGTTTAACTTGCGAAGCCTGCATCGTGTTCCGGTTGCGAATGACGCCATTGTTTGTTTTTCGCGATAGGTCCGAGGAATATCAGACGTAATCTCGATGCCAGACCGATGGAATTTTGACTGAACGGTTCAGCAAAGTTTCTCGCGAAGTATAAAACAATGTCTATTGTATACGCAAGCTTGGTCAAAAATATTCGATCGTCCGCTATCGAGAGATCGTGACTCAAGTTTCTAGAAATTCATTGTCGAGCGCCCGCGTAATGTAAACGCGGTTCACCCCGACGCCGACGCCGAAGCTGACGCCTCCTCGCGCCTTTGGGCGACCGCCCGCTCGGCAGGGGCCAATCGGTACCATCAATGCGGAAGTGCAGGAGGAGGTAGCCGTGTGGAAACCATATACACATCCCATACACACGCGCTATAGATACCTTTCTCCGTGACCTCGCGCAAATCCTTCCGCTTCGGCTTTCCTCGCGGCAGCGTGCGGCCTCCTCGCTCCTCTTCTTCCCACTTCCGCTCCTCTCCTCTCTTCGCCTAACGTTGACCTCAAACTCGGGCACTATCCGTTTCTCGGGTGCATGCGAAACCGTGCGCGCCACACTATCCCGAAATTCGAACCACCCCAAAAAAAAGAACGTCCCGAGCGAGCGATCGAGAAGACGAGTCTCTCGAGAGCTTTTTCCGCGGGACGGAAAATTCGACGAGTCGCGAGTCACTTTTTTATCTTTCGATCTTTTCGGTCCTCTCTGCTGCACGGGAAGCAAAACAATGATCGAAAGCTAGAAAAACTTTGGATTCGAGTGTTTTCCAATCTCGTAGCTGCGCGATGTTCCAGAGCCGGCGAGATTTCACGTGCTTGTCGATCTGGAGGTGTGCACCTACGACGAGTACGAACGAGCGAGTCGACCGTTCGCGCGCGAGCTTCGAAAAGCAATGCAAGCGCGAACGATACGGCCGGTCTCTCGTTCCTTCCTACGTTCCTACGTCGTCGTCCCTGGCTCGTGCTCCCTCCGTCATTCTCGCTCGCGCCTCAGTTTCATCTCTCTTTCTCTTTCTCTCTTCAAGCTTCTCTCGTTCTTCCTCCCTCCGTCGCGCGTCGGTCGCGTCGTAATCCTCTCGCTCCTTCCTTCTCGCAGTGGTCGTCCCCTCGATATACCTTGCTGTCTACCCCCTCTACGCTCGCTGCTACACTTCTCGCTCTCGTTCTCCTCTCTCCCTCTATTTCTCCGATTCTCTCTCTCACTCTCTCTCACTTCTTTGGTTTCTCTTCTCTTCCCTCTTTTCACTCCCTCGCCGTCTTTTCTCCATAACATTTACCTCCACCCCTCGATCGCTCATCTTCCTTCCCATTCTCGCCTCTTTTTCTCTCTCTATCTCTCTATCTTGCTCGTTCTGGCTGTTTCTCTCTACGCGCGATTTCTCGCTCTCTCTCCTCCCCACCCTTTTCCACCACCCGCGACGCTCGTGGTCGTTCCGCTCCATCGCTCTATTTCGTTCCATCGCTCGGCATAGTAGCTATCGACGGATCATCTTCCGCACTGAGATTTTCTCTCACTGACTCGCTTTCCCAAACTGACCGAGACGATGACGGAAAAGTATGCGGCGGGCTGCTGTCAAGATCTTCAAAGAGACACTCGCGTGCCACTGCGCGAACGAGGGGAAGAGCGCGTACGCATTTGATTAGAGAAACGAACGAGGCTTCTACGTCACGCGTGACGTCACCCGTAAGATACCAAAGAGATGATTTGCGCTTGAGGTCCTAAGATGCGAAATGAATGATTTTTTGTTCGTTAAATATTTATTGTTTTTGTTTTATATGTTTGATGTTGCGACAGGTTCAATATAATTGAATAGTTTGTTGTACCGTTAGTATACCATCCTTAAAAATTAGAAAGTAGATCCTACTCGTGTGTATTTTATGAAATAGGAAACTCTACAACATGTGTGGAGCTAGTTTCTTATTTTCGGCAGCTAATTGCTTTCGCCCTGCTTATCTTAAGGTGTACTCCGATACGTGGTATCTGCCTGTTTGCTCACTACGACCTAGGCCACACACAGCTGACTTAGCGGGATACTACCGGGTAATTCGATTAGCACTGCCGATGCACGAGGGAATTGCCTATGTCGTTGCAGTATAAGCAATTGCTGGTGGCGCTGCTGCGTGGTGCAATTACCAATAATGCCATTAAAATCTCAGCTCTCACTGCGTAATGGACCCGTGCACGAACAATTTGCGAACAACGTAGGAATTTGACTATCGATACTTTCGACTGCAGGCGCAACCGTTCGTGCACATGTTTGTTTTCGGCACGAGCATGACATTTCTTCTCCACCCTACGATCATTCAACCATCAATTCGTTTTATGGCGAAACATCGTGGACGCTCGGCTATCGTCACTTTCCCCGTAAACACGATCCTCTCGAACGCTCGTGAATAAGAAATGAATTGCAATTGACCTTTTAGTTAAAACGTAGTGTAAACACGTGCTTTAACGATCGTTCGACGAATGGAAACGCCGCGTGTCCTGAGAGCGTCGTGCGGCGTGTCAAACGCGAACGTTAGGAAAGGCAAAAGAGACGAATTAATGCAGGGAGATAAGGAGAACGAAGTAGTTCGTAAATTACGGTTGGGCTATAAATCGATCTTGGAATACCCCCTTCCGCTTCTTCTTCTTCTTCTGCCAGTTCTAGTGCTGGTCCTCTTCCTTTGGAGATACGCGCACTTAAGCTCGCATTAGAGAGATCCGTCCTCGTGGTGAGATTCCACGACTATCTACGAGTAGGTCGTAGGAATTTGTAGAAAAGCGATTGGACCCCTTTGCCTTCCCGTTTTACTTTGCGTTCGAACACGGGGTAATCGAGTCGAGCGTGAGACACGTTGAAATTGTAGGTAGCGATGGATTTTTTGGAAATTACGACATTTCGCTTGTCGCCTTGTGTTATTTCCGAAGCCTTCGCTTTCACCTTCGGATTGAGTTTGCCAAGTATGCGCAACGAGCGAGTAAATGCATGGTAATTTAATTTTTTTTGGTATAAAACAATTTGGTAGCAGAAAGTTTATTGTGTTTGAGCGCGGTTTTTGAAATTGTTGATTTTTGTAATACAGCACTTGGGATAAATATAATGATTAACCACAAAATATGGATGGAATCACAGTGTAATACGAGGATTTATATCGGAGAGAATAATTTTATTATTATGTACATTCAAAACTTGATTTGAAGCACGAGCGTCGCCCGCGCTTACATTTATCGATAACGACGATTTCTTGCGTAGAGTACCAACGCTTGATGAAGAAGTTTAATTATTTGTGTGAAAAATTACTATAAAATGTTCAGAGTGTATGTACTAGATGATTTATTTTTTTGATGTAAAATTTATTAAATTAACTGTAAAGTCTAAAAGCAAAAATAAATTTCAAATATTTCGTATACTCTACATTACACATTGAGCAAGCGAAAAATTTGCTTCTCGTTCAGTACATTAGTTCTCGTTCGTTTCATAGATGGCGCGAAATGTACCGATTTTAAGTTGAGGTTCTATCAGTAATAATTTTAAATAGAAGAGAAATTAAATAACCGTAGGAGCAGAAAATATTAAGGTATGACCCCGCGTGGGTCAGTACACATGGCTCTTTGTCCCACAGCCAATCGGTCTTGCGACACTGCTAAGAACAGATCGTTGACGAAAATAAAGTTACCTTTCTCTTACAAATAGACAAACACATTTTTCACATTTTGTGTCACGTCTCTCCTTACACACAAAATCCTTATCGACGTGTTTCTTTAAAATTTCAGGTAAGCGCAGCTCGTTATCCAGTGGTAGTCAAATTGGGCCACGCGCATGGCGGAGTGGGGAAAGCAAGGGCCGAATCGAATCAGGAATTTTTGGATCTCGCATCTTTGGCGGCTTTGGCAAATTGTTATTGCACAGCTGAACCGTACGTCGACACCAAGTATGACGTGCACGTGCAAAAGATAGGAAACACTTACAAAGCGTTTATGTGAGCAATCAAACCTCCATTGCTTAACAAAAATTCATCGTCTCTGAATTTATACGCATAGTATATCGCATTACGAAATTTTAGGCGGAAAAGCATCAGCGGAAATTGGAAATCGAACACCGGCTCGGCTATGTTGGAGCAGCTAGCGGTGAGCGAGCGACATCGCACGTGGATCGACTACGTGACCCAATTATTCGGCGGCTTGGACATATGCGCGATCGAGCTTTTGGTAGGGAAGGACGGTCGTGAGTACATTATCGAGGTCAACGACAGCGCGCTCTCCCTAATGGGAGACTCACAGGAGGAGGACCGTCGTCACATCGCGGATTTAGTCACCGCCAAGATGCAGGTACGTATGCACCCACGCACGAGAAGTACTTTGCATTAATATTATTCTTATTTTTTTGCTCGATCCGTGAATCATCTTTGATGACGTAGGTCGTCGTGTGTCGACCGTAAAGGAACCCTACGTCATCAATTACGAGCGTGGACTTTATTTTTCACGACCCATTTGGTACCTGCTTGCTACAGAAATGCGAGCTTTTCTCCGTCATTAACAAAAATGTTATGGTTTTATCGCAGGCGTACTGCAGGCCTCCGAGCGTTCTAACAAAAACTGCATCAAGAGGGTCCATGTCGGGCTCCAGTCAAGCGACTAGTCCAGTCGAAGATCGAACGGCGCCAGCAACCGCACCATTAGGATCCCATGGTAGCATGGGTTCCATGGCCAGCATAGGAAGTTTGGGATCTGTTGGATCAACTACAGCTATACCTGGAGAAATCACCAGCACGGACAGTCACCATGGTCAGTTGCAGCGCCGGGATTCTCAAGGTTGGTGGAAAATGATTGGGTAGAATGAATATATTTGTTCGGTTTAACAATTATTGGGAACGAGTGAAAAATATATTTTTTTTTCGAAAGCATCCCAGTCGAGTACCGTAAGCAGCGCTCCTTCCGTAGGGCGACGTCCGGACGAGCCACCACCACCATCGAGGGTGCCGTTCCATCGTCAGGGCAGCCAATCACAGAGCCAGGGTGAAGACACGGAGGACACCATGAAGAATCTGCGAAAGACATTCGCCGGTATTTTCGGCGACATGTAAAATGAGGCAGGCAGAAAGCACCACGATCCGGGCGCGTAAATCAAGGCGGAAGATCGAGACGAAGAGGAGGATCAACGATTAAAATCGTTCTGTCGAACGATCGATCATACAGCTGACGCCAAAGATATTCTAAGTTTTCATAGGCCCAGAATCTCGTCCGAAAGGTTTTGTGATTCTTATAAGAGTCAGAAAACAAGACGGACGAATTCATTGGGGAGGATGGTTAATTAGAGAGGGAAATCGAATTTATCGGTGTGACGGCAAACGAATTTCGGGGGGTTCGATATATTCACTAAATTCACGTTAGGCGTACATGCGTGTATTTGCAGATCGTCAAGGGATCGTCTGTTACCAGCGATGGGTTTTATCGTTGGTCTACAAGTTTTCGATGGTTGTGCATTACCGCGAGTTACTTCGGAATAATTTGATAAGGGGGCTTATCTGTGACTGGGGCGAGCGGAAAATTAAAATTAGCAGATTCGGAGCGCAAGTACCTTCTGTGTGGTATGAGAGAAAGAGTGAAAGAAATTTTTTTTTCGCGCTAGATGTTTGTCGAGAAATTTAATGTAACTCGTATATACTCGATACGCAGAGAAATTAAGTGTAAATTAAGTCTGGTCCGGTCTGGTTAATAAGCGGTATATAGTTTACGTTTACATCTGTTCGCGATTTAATTATCGTATGAATGATTGACAGGCGTGTCGAGTTCCCGGTGGTTTCGACACATTCCCTCAAAGATCGTTGCTCTGACCGAACTCGAATGCAGAAGTATATCTCCTCAAAAGCAACCGTCTTCAACTTTGCACAACCATTACTTCGGACTTCGCACATTCACCATTTAGGCTTAAATTTCGATTGTAGATTTATCGCGCGCCTTTGCGAGAAAAGGAAATTTCGATTTGAAATTGAGCAGAGAATGAGTAAATGAGATTAAAAAATTAAGGTTCGAAAGGGGCATTCGAAAATTTTCGCAATAATATACTTATGTAAAGAGTATTAAACTATCCGTAGGCCAACGTCTTCGAACGACTGGTCGGGGAGATAAAAAAAATAAAAGAGGAGATTCGGGCATTATACAGGACATTTTGGCTATCCGAGACTTTCACGACAACGTTGATATTGTCGTCACTGATAATATCGACCGAGAGTGAAGCTGTAGGAATTTCCGTATTTTAAGCGCACAAATAGTTCTTAAGACTTTACGGGCGCGTGGCGGTCTCGCGTCGGGAGGACCCGGTGCGCAAAAATTTCTTAAAAAATTCGAGAAAGTTCGAAGTAAAATTTACTGATGGTTCGAGGGAGTTCCTGGAATAAAAAGTGTCTTGGATTTTTGGCCAAATAGCGGCGTCGGAATTTTTGGAACATTTCTTACCGGCGCTCGTATTAAATTTCCCTCGGACGGACCGGCGATCACTCGATGCCGAGAAACGCGACGCACTCTGAAAGTGAATTGTTCCTGCGATGATCTTCGCGGATGACGAGTCTTCATTAAATCGATCATTCGCAAAGATCCTTCGGGATCGATCATGATTTCGTGAGTACATGGCTCATTAGCTCATACTTAGCGTTAAGGGAACGTTTGGGAATGAATATAGTTTTGCGCAATGACATTTTGGCGTTCAGGCAACAATTAAGGGATCGAAAGTTGAGAGGGAGGTGGAAGATTTCGACGATGGAATCTTGATGATCTGCAAATATATGTGTATGTTTGGCACACGCATGGCACAGGGGAATCGATTGTTTCGAGTCGTGAGAGCTACATCTTGATTTAGGAAATGAAGTGTTGCGAGCAAAAAACTAAAAAGAATCACAAAAATTTGTACGAATTGTAAAGTGTATCGTGGTTTCAGCACTGAACGCGCAGACGGCAGAGTGAGCAAACTGAATCATTGAATATCAATGAAATGCATGGTGCAAATGATGTGAAAGCGAAATGACAAAAACTGATGACTACGAAACAAAATTAGTTTGTGTTATGCGTTTAATTATTCAATATAATTAGAGTCTATTAACTCAGTTTTTCTAGCAATACTGTAAGTTATAAAATTATTTATCTTTTTTTATACATATCCTATGTTTTTATTATATATATCCTATTCTTATTTTAATAATTCTTGTGTTACGGATTTGGTTCTTTTTTCAGTGCCTACGACAGTCCAATTATTTAAGTTTTAACGTGCCTTGACACTGAAGTGTCCTTCTTGTTACGGTGTCCACACAAGAATCGCTGACTGCAATTTTTAGAAGGGTAGAAGGCGATGGAAAAAAATTGTTTGGGATGGAAAGGACTTTTCTTGACACACGAGTACATATAGCTCGAACTTTACGAATAAGTCATATAGTTTCATGCTTGTTATTACTGAACACTGCATGTGGCATATGCACAAATGATTTGCACTTTTTATAAACTCAACAAGGATAATGGTACCTACGGGCACAGTCCAAATGAGATTTTTTTCAGAAACAGACTCACCGTCCACAATGCATGAGCACGCGACGCCTGTAACCGCCGGAAATCAATTATGAATAGTTCTGTTCGATAACTTTTAAATCCGATTCATTTTTAAGCCACACCGTAAAGGGACTGACTTATTAAATTTTTAAAACTATTCAAAGGGTGCACTTCGCAATTTTAAATCATTGCCAATTAGGTACGCTCAATTATAATGTTATTATGTATTAAAAATACTCTGATCATACGCATGACATTACAATCATCTCAACAACTCTAATGAAACAAGTTAATCTCATAAAATCATATCAAAATCCTGGTTCAGGGTTGACGCCACGATACTGGGGAAGGATGAAAGTAAGATACACGAAAACACGTACACATCACAATCGCTTATCACATCACAGCAAGAGAAGAAATTAATGAAGGCTATTAATATCCACCGGTGACTGATCCGTAAATGTGATTAAGAATAAAGGAATCTCTCAGGGGTGCGAGTACTAAGCACTAGGTACAGATAGACGATAGCGAAACAAAAAAAGTGGTTAATTGGGTAAGAGCGAATTTTGAAACGGTAGACAATTCATTGATTGGTGACTGCAATTTGTAGGATTAGACTTAGTGTGGAATTAGGGAGGATCATCAAATATATCAACGATCGCCTCACGTTAGACCATCGAATCCACTCGCTTCGTGAAAGCGTCCGTTATTAGTCGTGAAAAGCATGTCGCAGTTTTATAATAATTGAACAATGTCCGTAATCTCGCAGAAGATCGATTGGAATTGGGACGAACGGGCGAAGCGGCAAAGCGGGGAATAGGCAGAAAACGAGGAGAATCACAGTTTACGATAACCGCACCGTTAATTAAGATCATCGATCATTGTTAATTATAATGTGCCGTGGGATATCGTGAGCAGACCATATACGAAACCATCTTCATTTTGCGACTAAATTAATGATCACTGACATTGTCACAAATAGTGAAGGTGATAGGGGCTGTAGCAATATCGATAATGTTAGTTTAATCTTCTAATTTATAAGCGTTCTTCTGAGCGCATCGAAACGGTGGGCGTTTCCCGATTTATCGCTGTATACTCAACATCGCGCTCATTATATAAATAAACAAGCGAATTTAACGTCTCGAGCGTGCAATAAGTCATTTTTCAGATTCAATGCGCTGTTTCGCGTATCTAGACGATCCGCGCCCTAACAATTTCGTCGTGCTTTCTCGATTATAAAGTCAAGTGTACATCGAGAACAAATCTTTTACGTACATATCGAATTCTTTATTTATGATATTATTTCTGCCGGTACCAGTTAAATTAGATTTTTTTCTTTATTTCCTTCGCGATGACGAGAACGATGGATAACAGTGCAAGTAATCCGAGAGAGGGATTGTTATGTAAAATATCGCGATACGCTCAATACTTTGTAATTTATTTGCATTTTCTTTCACGTGAATGAAGAATCGCGTGAACTTAATAAAGTAGAGTGGAATGATGGCAAAGCATAACAATATGATCACATACATCATACGGATAATATTGAAACGTCGCACAGTATTATGCATCACGATATAATCCACTTTAATATTACGATATGATGTATGACGATCATATATAGATTGCGGAGGTGCGAAGTTTCTTTTCGTACCGGCAGCGAAGTCTTCATTCACAACGAACCAACGAAAAGGAGAAAGGAGTAGAGCACACATTCGACTCGATGTATTCATTCACGGGCCCGTGGGGCCAATAGAGATAGAGTAAGCACAATCGATTTAGTCTCGATTACACCGACAAGCTCCTTTCTACGATTAAAGATACTCAATACGTGTTTCTCTGTGTAAAACGAAATCTCATAGCTATCTTGTAAACGAAAATCGATCTGTTCGCGTGGACTATAAGTATGAGGCGGCGTACTTAATAAAAACAAAGCTAAGAAACGAAAAAAAATAAAAAAAAAAGTGAGTGCAAGGGAGTGCGGGAGAAGTGAGGTGTGAAACGGTAGGCGCATATACCGTGCGTTTAGCCTTCTTGATTTCAGCGCGTGCTAGCCACATGTATAATACCCACCATTGAATAACGAGTAAATAAAAACCTCTATACATATACATATATACATATATATACAAAAACATATATATATGACAATTGCATACGTACATGTACACGGACACACATTCACACATAATGCTACTATCGTACTACATGTCGATGTTGAAAACTTAACTATTCCATTATCGTTTAATTTAAGCGAAAATCAGCCTATAGTGCCGAGGGAAGAATGGGTGAACACAGGTCTAATTAATTAATCGTAGAGAATTAGGGAGTAATATCAAGATTCGATAGGCAATTCGTAACGTTTTAGCATCCATCGCTCTAGTATGCGAGAGTTGAGCTGCGATCGCCAGTTTAAGGTCAAAGAATGAAAAGAGCGGAAGAAAGGAAGCAAAGTTATGTCAGAATGTGCAAGTCAAGCGGGAGATGAATGGACGATCGATTTTTGCCCGTGGATACAGAACGAGCGCGTGCGTTTGCGGTTTCGACTGCGAGTTTGATATGGCGGTAGTGCTTAAGTCTTCGTAACTTAATCGTATGACAATATAGAGGGCAGGGAGGAAAGTTGAGGGTGCGATTGGCCGACGGATCATCCTGAAATTTCGCGTCAAATGAGATCTACGAAGTTCGTATACACGATGGATTGAAATTCATTTTATTGATTGGTTTAATGGTACGTGAAACGATGGATTCCATAATTTTCCCCTTTAGTTGCATGAATGACTTTTTATTTCATTTTAATTGAAAGATAATTTAATAAAAATGACGATACCAACACTGGTGGAAAATTTATGAGCGATCACCGTTTTGTTTGGGAAGTTTGCCAAGTTCGGTGTATTCTCGTGCGTTGGAAATTCGAAAAGGAAGATCTTGTGGCCAATCAGGACACCTCGGCAGGTGCGCTTGATCGCGTGGATCGATCTTCGTGAGTGAGTTTTAAAGTGGGCGCGACTATTTACCGCTGATAATAATGAGAGGGAAAGAGAGGGTAAGGAGAGTGGACGAAGAGAAAACGTATACTTGCGTAATACACATATAAATATATGACGTGCGTGGAAAGGGCTTAAGTCACGATAAAATGCGAGTTCTATCTGTCATCGTTAATCATTAAGAAATATCAAGGAGTTTTGGGCAAGCTCTAAGATTAAGCTAGGGGGGGATAACGTTAGCTAGCGAATATCCGTGAGGAGGTTTAGTACAATATTAACAAAGACGTGTATAAATACCTGATGAATGCATAGAAGATCTATACAAATATAAATATAAATGTACGCGTACACCGTTAGCGTCGTATTAATTTGCTGAGCGCCACGTCCGATGCTCGTCACTTGAATTGGAGGATTTGTGAGATTACAAGGGCCATGCGAATTTGTGTGATTGATCGAGACGAAGGGAGACGAGATCGAGTTAGAATTGGGCAGTTGTAAGAACGAGCGATGTGACGAGCATGAGGTCGCGAGTTGATCATGGATCTGCAAAGATATCTTTTTAGCAATGATGACTGATATATTCGAATTTGTTCTTTGACTCAAGTTTAATATGCGATCAAAATGGTCAGAGAGGGACAAGAGCATGCTGCAAGAAAGCCGGGTAATGAAAAAGTATTTTATTTGCCTTCTTAAAGTTTTCATCGTTGCAGTTAAAATTGGCATTTGTGCAGCCGGATAGTAAAAAAAGATGGTAAAGATTCTACGAGAAATTATCTCAAGAATAACTACTAACACCAAAAATGCAAAACATGATTTACAATGTGATACAACGAAATATTGAGGAAAAATCACTTGATTTTTAAAGGAGAATTATAGTAATAGCCGACAGCTACTCTCAGATCAGAGTTCGAAAAGAATTTGTAAATTAAATAATCTCTTGGTCCTAAAATGTCTTATCTCACAGTAGCTGTCATCTCCCTTTTAAATGATTTCCTTGCATACTCCATGGGACTGGCACGGACGTGGGTCCAACGTGAATCGACAAGCATCAATCGAACGTAAATAGCGATTCTCAGCGTTGATGTGCGTCTAAAATGCGACCTTTCTTTTATTTTTATTTTTTTTTCGAGTGCAATGCAACCGTGAACTATTAAATAAATATCCTCCATTATCGTTGCCACACATGATAGAGTATAAACGACACAATCGACATGTTTCCTAGTCATTATGGTTGTTAGAAACAATGAAACCACTTCACACACTAACCACGTTAACAAGGAGAACAGGAATAGAGAGAAAGAAGGGAGTGGAGGAAAGGGTTACAGTGTGAGAAAAGAAATAGTATGCAACTGTGAATGTTCATTGTGTTATATATAATATATACATATTATACGTTACGTTGCTATTGAAGATTATCATTGTCACTACTACAATGCCATTTTTTCGACGAGAATACCATAATTGAACGCCTAGCAAATAAGCTGTTTTACCTGCGAGAAGTTATAAATATTTAATGTGTAATCGTAAACGATGCTAATTGTAACCAATGATGTTTTCCAATTTATCATTGACATGGGGAGGCTAGGAGAGAGGCAACAGGAAGTATAATCGCGGCGCATGCGAGATTGAGATATTAATCATCAGTAACTATTGCAACAATCGTAAACGAAAGGCAACACCTTTAATCACAGTTAGATTTGGCACGGCGTATTTCAGAGGTGCCATACGTAGGATCCGTTGAATTATGGTTAATACGATACGTAAACTGAACTGTAACGATGAAAATATATCTAATAAGCGTGAACTCAGCCACGTCTCTTATATTCACCCCATGAGATAAAATATATGACTCTTACGATAAGAACTTTTGTGACAAGTAATGTTGTCCTTTATTTCATCTGCTACATAATTCTACAGTGCAATCGATACGTTGTTTTCTCAATCACAACGTCAGACGATATTCAGAATCTCTCGTGGAATATATGGTTACACAATGCCTTATTTTATTTGTTGTTGTTTTAATCACTTTGGTGTAAGTATACATTAAAAAGTGTGTTAAATTAAATTTCATACAGTAGTAAAACTCATACTATAAAATTTATTGTGGGTGGATTTAGTGATTATTTGAAAATAGTGCATCTGATGGGATGATTGTAAATAAAAGCGATGCTCAAGTGAAACATTTATCCATTCCAGTATTGAGAGAACAATTGCGATACATTCCTGCACGGGCGAGTACAGTGCTGAAGGCTGATGTTCGAGGGAAAAAATACGCGGGCACTGTATGAATCGAGGGAGCGTACCATCCGTAATCCATGGAGCTGCTCCTGTAGCAAGGATGAGGCTGGGGATCGTCGTACTCGCGATATCCTTTGAACAGGCCTGTGGAGAATAGAAAATGAATGTTGTGAAAAATTGCTGTTAGTTTAAAGAAGGTGAAAAATATTTTCAGGTGAAACCAATTAAATTTTGGAGGGTAGCACTTTTTAAGTATAGTAAGTGAACCTGTAAAATTTGTAATATTCGTTTTTCTAATCGTTAAATCTTTTAATTTTACATATTTCCAATTGCGAGGGTTGTGTGGCTGGCTGCATGAGTACTATAACAAGAAAACAGCCTTCGTTTCCACTATTATGGATGTCAAGGTATTTTAAAATATATCTCGTTGCGTAAGATATCGGTGCGTACAGTTCCGAACGTTCCGAGTCAACACTCTACTTACACACGGCGCTCATTAAACACTGGTTGCGTTGCAGTTTGCACAGGTACGCAAACGTAGCTGTTTCCGCATCTACATTTCTATTCTCCAGCGCATTCTAGAGTTTAAAAATAATTGTGGTTTGTTTCAAGGATCAACACAGAAAAGCAAAACTGCTTACGAGCATTCACCAGTTCTCCCGTGCATCAAGTTTAGGGCTTAACCTCCACGCATTCGTAAGGGTCCTGATAAGCAGTCCCCGTGCAATGGAACCTCCCATAGGCCCCAGTAAAATTCGTCACCGACGACCCCCTCACGTTGAATCCTGGCTCGATGCTAACATTCTTCATTCTCGCAAATGCTGCCATATCCACTTGGCGCAACTCGTTACTGTTCAAGAACAGCACCAAAAGGTTCTCCAAGCCGTCAAAAGCATCGGCCTTTAGCACACCAATCTGATTCCCGTTCAACCACAACGAATTTAGGGTCCTGAGATGCCTGAAGGCTCCATTAGGAATGATTCTCAACTGATTCCTACCCAGATCCAACTCATTAATCTCGTTCAAACCTCGGAAAGCTTCAGGATTCAGTGATGAGATTCTATTCCTGGACAAATACAGAAGATCAATGTGTGGCAAGCCAGCAAAGGCGCCAACCGGAATTTCCACGATGTCATTAGAGTCTAGGGCAAGGGTTTCCAGTTGTCTAAGACCCTTGAACATGTTTCTCCTGAGGGCCAGCTTATTGTTGGTGGTGTAGAGCTCGTGCAATTCGGTCAAACCCTTCCAAACTCCAGGTCTGAACACACTGATATTATTGTAGTCCAGCAAGAGGGTCTCAAGGTTGCTCAGCCTCGCGAAGGAACCCTCTTCGATCCTCTCGATTGAATTATTCCTCAGATCAAGATAAGTAAGCTGCTCCAGGCCGAGAAAGTGGTGTCTGCTGATGGTGGACAATCTATTGTCGCGAATGTAAAGGGCCGATGCATTTGCGACTTCACTGAACGCGTTCCTGGCGATATCTCGAATCCCTAGGTTCTCCAAGTGGAGTTCGATGTCCTCGATGGTCTGAACCGCGTTCACGTCCTCGAACGAGACACTGTGCAGAACGTCCTCGGCTAGGCAAATGTAAAGGTGATTGTATACGTGACAGTCGACTTCTTCGGCGGCATTCGCATCCTCGCTGGCGAAGAGCAAGAGAAGATAGAGTAGCAGGAAGCAGCGCATGATGCTCGAGTTGTGGGAGCACAGACTCCGATTGCCGGCGGGTGTACACTGACCTCCAGCCGCAGAAACATTTCTCCATATAGGCGTGGCGAACTGGGGATGCACTCGGAAAGGATGGACGAAGAAGACGGTAAGAGTCGGTGAGAATCAGTCTGGGAATTGATCCGTAGGTACGACAGGCAATGAAAGAGGCTGCTGTCGATCTTCCGGAAATCCTACGATCGATCGTTCCTTCATCTCTTGCATATGCGGTTTTTGCTTTTACGAGGAACACGTAAACGTGTAAATGATATCGAACGTGATTGTCGCCCGACGGTTATTGCATCGTTACAGTTGAGTGCTGCTTCGAAGGGGAGCTCCGAAGAGGGGATGCACGCGTGTCGGTGAATCTGTGAACGTGTCAAGTCACACTGTTGCGATCTGCGTGAATGGTTTTGCCACGTTGGATTGCACGTTCCCTCCCGATTAGTTTTTAAGGCTAAGGATGTAAATCGTGGTTACAATTGTATTGCAGGAGAGTCGATGCTGTCATTGTGCATGGTTAATTGCATAGAAATAATTATTTTTCATGAAACGTTGTTTTCCTGCACACCAGAACGTGTGTATCGATACTAAAGCGTGAACTTTATGCACAAACAATAAGGAATAACCGATGACGGGAGCTCCATATGACATACATAAAAATGAGCGTACGGCCGATAAGGCACGACGGGTGCAGTGATCGCCTATAGGGACTTATTAATAGCAGAGCCTTATCACCGCCAAGAGACTCTCCCCGTGAATCTTACTGCTATGCAAATGGGCGCTCCGTTTTCAAAGATCTCTGCTTACATAACACAACTAATGTATTCTCCATTACATCGCACACAGTGTTATAATAGGTACCTTAAATTTATATATAATTTACAACGCCTTTATTTTCCTCTACAATGGAATAAAGAGGAGATAAAACTGGAATTATTGCATTTCTTCGATAAGCGAAACAAAAAAAAACTGATAATATTTGTACTATATAGAAGCAGTGACGTTGATTTTAGGTTACCTATCATTCCTTCCATCTATAGATTTGCACTTCTATATCTAATAATAATTGAATGTGATTTTAGGTAAACTTACGTGGATACATAAAACGTGATGGTAAGTTGCACGTTCGATATACTTCGTCGGTACGTTGGCCAAGCCCACAATCCACTTCCTTCACCTCTTTCAGTTCGTCGCAAGCACAGTTGGCGCCTGACATTTTTCAACTTACGCTAGCATTGGCACCACGCTTTTGTGTTTAAATCTGAAAATTTCAATGATATGTCAGCAGAAATAATTATACGCTGCGGTGTCCTCTACAGACTGGTAGCCATATTTATTGCGTTACTATAGTAACGATGATGCAGGAACCAGAAGGAAGCATCGACCAGATACTCATTGAGTGAAGGTATTTTGTATTTCTAATAGCAGGAAGGCGATAGATACATTTTCTCGTGCGTTTATCGAGGACAAACATTATGATGCATCATTAATCTTCAAGAAGATTTTTCGTTCAAATACCACTTCCTTTTCGAGAAGCAAACGAGCTTCAAATTCTCCGTATCAAAAGGGACACTCTAATTTAAATCATCGTATATCACCGTAATTTATATTCCCACATTATTTCACCCCATTTACACCTTCGTCCCCTTTTCGTGAAAGATAAAGAGAAATTAAAATTCCGAGAGCATCCTCGAATTTGTCATTACGACGAATGGCACTAAGAGTGGGGCGGGAAGTAAAGTGGGGTATCCAGTCGGTCGTTACGGTGGTGCAGATAGGGGACCCTCCTTAATGTTCCCCGATTACGAAAAGGTGATTGAACCCCTCCACAGGTGAACGACTAGTGCATACTACTGCGCCAGACTATTTTAAATTCAAACAAAGTATACCCGCCAAGCTCGTCGCCGACTCGCGTTATCAACGAACGGACGATAGCAGTTGTTTTGTCCACCTCCTGTGCGGCGCCCCTCCCCATCAATCCGTCGTGGCTCACACGTGAATTCATAAGGTATGTAAATTGAAGGAACGTTGATGTGTGTGGGACGTAAATTGACGGAAATGCGTTTCACTCGTTGGACAGGTTTAAGAGGGATGTCGTGTTTCGAAGATGACGCGTGAATTATTTAAGAATGGCGTATAAGAGAAAATCCTTATATTCTAGCTACTTTTCGGAATCGGTGTCTTAGTCGCTTGGCTTACTTGTAACGCATTGAATATTGATAAAAAGAAGCGGAAATTCATTTACAACCAAGATCTTGTTTATGGAAAAAGAATAGCAACGGAAGAAGAAAGGAGACGCGAAGAGTCGCCAAAACAAATCATCGATTCATAACGGTTATTCGACGGTTTATTTTGCAAAACACAATTGTTCGTCTCGTGTACACCATTACACACGTGCACGAGAGAATAACGGAAACCGATACCTTCTTTCAATGGGCGCAAAGTTTTTGATTACAAACATCTGTTTCGTTCGCAGTGTCCCGCCACCATTTCTATCACTCTCCCCCTCTTTCTTGTTCTCCTTAGTTGTCCCGACGGTAACGTAACTGTATGCATACACCTAATGAAACGATTATCATCACCAGCACTTCCAGTTGCGGTCTGGCTACCAGAAGGGAATTACTAGCTCGCGATAAGGACTGCGCAGTCCCGGTAGAACGAAAGCGGAAAAAGTTCGAACGACAGAACGTGTACGGGATTCCGACTATGGCATTGTGGGAGAGTAGCCGCGGAAGGGAAAAATGTTAATTTCAAGAATTTTAGAGTTTTTTATTTCTTAATTCCTACTCTTGTAAAGTGGTCTCCAGAAGTGTCTCATAAGGTGCAGACTGTCCACGTATTTGTGACATTTATATGTGTACGCGACGACTATTCCAATTTGGTGTATTAATGTGGAATGAATTTATCTAATAACCTGGTACGTACAACTTTGCAATAATTTAAAAATTTCCAAACTTTCGAAATAATGTATATCTATAGCTGCATTTCAATTTGTGCTTCGGGATAAAGTCGGGACCTTGTGGAAGCGGGTGTGAATGTTGATAAACGTTAGAGATAATTACATGTGCATTTACGCACGCAAGGCCAGTCTGTATCTTCAACACGAGCGGCGTATGCCGCGTTACAACTGATTAACGCAAATAATTATGATAACTCATGCCGACGGCTAAAAAAAATCGCACGTGCCACATTCATTATTACGCAACGTAAAAGCCCAAAATAAAAATGTTAAACTGGAGGAAGAAGTTTACGAATAGTGATAATTTTTCGCGTGCAATAACACACACACACACACACACACACACACACACACACACATATACTGGAAGCGTGTTAATATTTTATTATTGAATCATGAATTCACACACACCTCACCTGATATACATATATATGCACTCAACAAGCGTCCTCTTAATAATCCTTGAACTTCGCCGTAAGATCAAACCTATCGAATTCGAGCCGTCCAACTGACATTTCCAACCTCGGCTACAATTTACAATCCATTACACCCATGACGCACGGTCACTCGAAAACTCGCATTACCACGAGAGGACACGCGTCAAATTGCAGTGCCCCTACACGCGACATGGGTATCGTTACCACGTCACGAGCATCCCACGTGTCCCGGAATAACCTTTCCTCCCACGTGTTCGCGTAACCGACGATGAATCGAATCTCACGAGAGGATTAATTCGTTCAGGTCGATCCACCCGGAGATGCTCGAAGAAGGAAGAAGAGCGACATCCGTCTCAATTGTTCAGGCAAAGCAGCACCATCCACCGAGGAAATTTACGGCCCACGTAGCCAGAGCACCAAAGTATGAACTGCAGCGTGATGCCGCTGAAAAATTACTCAGAGATCAGTTATCGAGTGAAATGCGTCGCGGTAGAGAGCGAGAGAGTGTTCGGGGACATTTTCGTCACGCATCAGACGAGGAACAGCGTCTATCGCGGGGACGGTTATCACTTCCCTCCGATCTACAAGAGGCGGAAGAGCAATCTGATACAGCAGATACTCTCGGGGCCAAATTTTCTTGAGATGAACAGCGAGAAACTGCCGTCCCAGCGTAGGGCGAGCGAAGGGCCGCCGACCGGCGTGACGAGGTCGCATCACAAGCCCAGATCGAAATCAACCGGAGACAGGGGATCTTTGGCTTTCAGTCATCAGGACAGAGACGTGAGGGGTAGGGAAGAGACGGTGAAAAGGCCAAAGGTAGGCGTCAGCGTCACCATTCGATCGGCCCTTCGATGGCGTGTAGATTGCGCGCTGTGACGCGGAAGATAATTGAACGTAACACGTTAGACGTTCACCTACGGTTTTTGATCTCCTGCCCTCGTGAGTTCTCTCTTTTCGTTCATCTTTTCTAGAGCAAAGGACCTCTTGTTATCGTACTTGTAAATAATGTTTCTATTTCTTAGATTTTTATTTTTCGAATTTTATGGAAATTCTCTTTTAATTGCTTGGCATTGGTGTTTGCATTCGAAGTACAGTGATCAATTGAAATGTAAATTATCCTTTGGGGAGTTGTAAATATGCGAATAATATTGAGGAAGCGACGTAGTTTGCCTGTTGTGTTGAACAAGATGTTCCAAGGCCTTTCGCGAAATATGATTTCAGTTTCTTGGAGCTTGCTGTCTTTAATTATACCGTACTCACCGATTCTCGCGTCAATTTATTCATGATATTCCGAGCTACATTTTCCACGTGTTTTAACTCTTGCGCGTTTTCCATATTATTCGAACCCCTTGTTTGCCCTGGTACACTTTGCCTTGTACAATTTCTCGCACCCACTCCCAGCTCGCACGTCGTAGGGGCGTTTTCAATTTTCTCTTTGAAAACACAAACATACCTTTGTCCCTTCGAACACCCTTCTCTTCATTATTCGCAAAGTACACCATCGCCCACGCGTAACAGCGATAACTCCAATGTACGTCATACCCGATGTTACATGTTACATGACATCTGTGATTTGCAGAGAAAACTGACGTAACAGATGAAGTTGGTGTAAAATCACAAGAAGAGAATCCGATTTCTTTGTTATTTGCGAAATAAACTTATCCAGTTTCTTAAACGAGCTTATTGTACGAATACTCTCGTTCCAAGAAGTATCGAATCTTTCCTTCGGGGACAAATCTCTTCAGGTTCAGCTTCAATGCACCCCGATCTACCACTTTAATTCCGTCGACCTTTGCCTAGGATCATTTACCTAACATCCCTTAGTTAGATTTAATAGCGTAATAATTTTAAAGCTTATAACGACTCTTTGAACACTTTTCTTTGTTTCTTCGTTAAGGTGTATCCGTTGCCCTTGAAACAACCGACGAAGCAACGAGTGATGGTGACATCGCTGGTGGATCAGCTTCTGTTGGACATTTATGGTTTATCCGCTGGTGATAGAGGCCGTTCCGAGAGCGAATCAACTGCCTCGTCCTTGAGACCGCGACTGCATCACGAGCATCTACAAAAGGCTCGCCTTCTATTGAAAAGTAAGACAATTCCAGAGTGACGGGGGAACCGATCGAAGCTTTCAGCGAGAAAGGGAGAAAAAGAAACGTGAACTGGTCCATTCGTGTCTAGCTTCGAGATTAATATCGAGAGAAGCGATGGAAATGTCCATTTGATTTCGTGATTGTAAAGATTGATGTTACCTACATTCGTCGAAATCTGTGACTGAAAATACTCGACTGAAATTGACGAAAAAATGTAGAAGCACACTTCTTCAAATTCAAGAATGATACAACGTGTACGTCGCGAGATTAAAATTTATTTTTTCTCACCAGGACGGTACATACGTCCGGAGCTAACCACGCGTATTTTCGGCATTGTTTTATTTGAGTAGCAGTAGTCACTCGAAAAACTTTTATGTGCTCGCGGATCAAAGTTTGCTTGAGCTGAGTCGCGGTACTCCGGCATGAGCTGACGAGACAAGAGGGCTGTAGAGGCCAGACAGACAAGCGACCTCGTTGACTTCGAGACAAGAAGATTCTTTGACTAGGAGAGCTACCCCTTTTTCAGTAGGGGAAGCACTTCTTTTATCTCCATACGGGGAGCCACTTGATTTCATGTATCTCGTTGAACATGCATCCGGTAAAAATAGGGGAAAGGACCTGGCTAATCTTTGACGTGAAGTTCGCCGAAACGCGAAGAGAATTTGAGCACGCTGCATGTGTCGACAGGAAAAAATAATTCAACCGTGTGTTTTAATGTTGTATGTAAATGTTTAGATTATACAGTACACCTATTTGTAAACCTTACACCCACTTGGGGATACGGATTCGAGACTTTCGGGAGGTCCTGAAGAATGGACAGAAGGAGAAAGTTGTCTATTTTGAGACATCGATTTACTGCTTATAAATTCATCGATAAAATCATCAGTTTTGAGATTTCACAAAAGTGGGTCGTATTTCTAATATTTTTGACCTTCCATTTTGTAGGTAAAGGCGAACTCCACGTGCTAGTGGTAACGTTACGCGAGCACATTAATCATACCGGGGGGCTACTCATACGCCAGCTGCGCCGAAAGGATTATCTTATTGCCAAGCGTGATAAGCAGTGCGACATCATTACGGCCCACTTGCAAGCCCACAGTGCGAAACGGGGTGAGTAAATTTATTGTAGAATTTTCATTTTTCCACGTCTACCCGACGCAAAAAATAAATTTGTACTACGGTACGAGTTCTCGCGCGCACTACTATTCTCATTGAATTTACAAACTGTAACCGGATGTACCTTTCGCATTCTTCAACGAAAACTTTTAGCGCTTTCCAAGTTAAATCTCTGTCGCGAGAACTTTCAGAAAACGTAACTCGTTTAACTTTCTCTATTCTCTTTCTCCCCCTTCCTTCGTCTCTCTTCCGCCTTCCTCTTGTATACACAAGCACACGTAGAATAGCGCAAACTATTTTACGAACGTCATCGTCCCATTCAAACGTCGCGGATTCTTCCAAATTGTTCGAAAGTTCCGCCGGGAGAGGACGGATTCATCGTCGCGTTCCCATCGGCTTCTTAACGTCGTGGAGTCGCCGTTTCGTATGCGACCATGCAAGTGATCAATAATTAGACTTTGCCGCGTTTACCGGCACGCGTGCGCATGCTCGGTCTACGGTAAGCGCACCCGAAGTTCCTGCCGCGTAGCGCCAGAGATAAAGTTTTAATGATTCCACGTCCGTTTCAGCGGAAATGCGGTGACTTTTATTTCCTTGGCCTTCGAGACGATAGTACGTGGAACGAGGTTGTTCGATTAATCGAAAATCTGTTTATACTTTCTCAGGTTATTTATTCATTCCTCGTCTTGATACATAACTTCATACAAACATGTCGTGAATCCCTTAGTACCTCTTATCCATCTATTCTAAGGTTTCCTAAAATCATTCTAATATTTATTTTAAATTTCTCGACCTTTTCGTTCTTATTCGTGCCGCCATCGAAATATCTCGATCGTTCCACTGACCCGATATTTAACTTCGCCCGCTGGCACATATCTCTACCGCCACTCTAAATAGCCCGAAATACTCAGCCCATATTCCCGTTTCATTATCGAAAAAGTAATTGCGTTAGATGCAGAAGCTGTCGATATTTCCCTGAAATCCAGCACAGCCTCCGCGGAACAGGCCGCTCGGCATTTACGCGGTTCAGCGAATAAAGCGATCCCACCGAAGTAGGAAATGTGCAGTTCAGCGAGAACGGGACGTGCGGATTGGCGATAGCACCGGTATATCTGACGGCTTTTGTATTTCCAATGCGTCGCTACTTTTACGACGTCTCTGGGCGACCCATAAAGGTCTAAAATCGATGGGTTCGTCGATCCGTAATATTCATAAAGGTTCGTGCGCGGATTAAGAAGATTCTTCGTTGTACCTCCCCTGCAACCGATAGAATTAAATAATTTACTCCCTTTACGGTCGTGCCCGAATACGCCGAGAGGATTTTGTAAATTTATTTTGATCTCGCAAGAATTGGATTACGTTTGAATATCGATGTTCAGTAAATCGAATACAGCTAAAATGTCAAGCATTGGAGAAAATATATGTTGCACGATTATTATTTCAGAGTATTCCGAATGAATATTGCATTAGATAAATATTCCACCGGCGGAGCATAAGTAATTTATTCTCCGCATCAATTTGTTTGTGCGGGGTAGTGCCTGCGACACACTCACCGGCAATATAAATGGAATAATAATCGAAAGATAAATTCTGTTTATTCGTCACTTTTGCAGGAATGTGAAACGATCTATTTTCCCTCACTAGATTCTCACCACCGTATTAACCCCATTGCCCTTCGTCACTCTCAACACGAACATTTCCAATTCCGTGACATATCCCACATCCCACGGGCTTCATTCCTCGAATCAGCTTAACTTCTCTATTTCCTCGTCCATCTGCACTCGATAAACCTCTCTCGTGTCATTTCCATCTCAACTCATCTCTACGCCCCACCTCAGCCTACTCCAGGGCCCGTAACAAACAAAAATCCAATTTTAACGAAAAGATCCCTTAAGGGCCCTCCCCGCAAATCGATTCCTCGACAATCCCAAAAATCCTCCTCTTCCACCACCGATACAAAACACCCCTCTCAACCACTCTGGCACCCTCGGAGACGAATCAACGTGCCATCCCAAAAACGAGAGCTTACAAGGCGCCGCCTGCCGGACGTTCTTCACCCCCTACGCATGCGCCGAAGGTCTCCACGCCGATGACGACGGACACACTCTCACTGCCCACGTTCCCACACCGAACTGTGTGTGCCTCGCGAATCGTCGACTGAGAATTCTCGGAAAGTCTCGTCGTGCTAGTAACCACCGAACCTCTTCGCGCAGGGTTCCGCTAGGTAACAGTCAACCCCCGTGGCACGCACGCACGCGCGCACTACGACGACGCATCCACTCTGGCACACACAGGTGGGACAGACACACAGTAAAGAAGAGACGCACGCGAAGAGTTCGTCCCTCTCCCGCAGGTCGGCTTCAGTCGACGTTCAGCTGACTGGTCGTCGTGTACGCGGCGCATGACGAGAGAGCGAAAGAGGGAGTGTGCGAGAAAAGGAGAGAGAAGAAGACGGAAAAAGAGTGTACGTGAAAGAGAGAGAGAGAGAGAGAGAGACTAACTCGCTGGCTACTCTCGTCGTGGCCATCGTCAGTCTTCGCCGTCGGACGTACGTCCTCCGACCTTAGGCCGAGCTCCGTCCGGTGCGGTCAGCTTTTGCGAGCTTTTCTTTCATTGGCTGCGGAGAAAGCACGAGAGAAGTACGTATCGCCTGGTGGAATCTCGGGCGCATCGGTCAGTGTATCGGCGACGTGGAGGACGAGGGGAACGGTGGGGCTGCTGTTGGAAGTGTGCGCGAGGTGGTGATCGCAACGAGGGCTTGGAGGTGGAAAGAGAAAGAGCGAGGACGAGTGTGTGCCATGTTATGAAAGGTTGCCAGGGACGTAGATAGAGGAGGGGGTGAGGCCACGACGGGCAGCTGGTCGCCGCGATGCACCCTTGCACGAGAGCTCGAAGCGGAACGATGATGACGAGCAACGTGTGAGTGCGTCCAGTGACGGCGCCTGGATCAGGGAGACAACGTCAGTAGTCCCCTCAGACGTCGTGCCGAGGTCGTCGTCAGTTCTCGACGACGTCGCTTCGAGGTCTTCCTCAGTAGCGTCGGGGTCCTCGTCAATCCTCAGCTACTCGTCGGGCCAAGGCTGTCGTCAACAATTGCCAGCAACCTCGTGCCAAGCTCATCGCGTCGAAGACGTCGTCTTCCTGCTCGACCGTCGATTTTGGGCAGTGACGATGGTACGGGACAAGGAGGGATGGCATTTCGTAGGGGATGCATGGGAAGTGCGTGACGCGAGGGAATGGGAGGAGGAACGGCACGGAGGATGAATTAGACCGGTCGTGGAATCCCGTCGCGTGCTGACCGGATTAAGTGTACGAAAGGGGGTGGTTCTATTCATTTTTCTCTCGCGAGGATTCTAATCGCGAGCGTGCCACCGGCATCGTGCGCCGTGCCATATGCAACCAGACCGACCGATCCGGCTTTAAGACTCTTTAAGTCGAGAGCGGGCACTCTCGTTGTTCCTGAAATCTTTTTAGTTGGTTTAATGTCTCGATGGGAGTATTTTTATCGAGGATTTTTTTCTTATTGTCGTGTACACGCGCGTTGGAAGAATATTGGGTCCGCAAGATTGTTCACGGAGTATCATCCCGCGGCAGCTGTGAGCCCAACGAGACACCTCCAAGCGCGTTCTCGTGGTCTCTCCGTCGTCGCCGCTACTCCTCCTCGTCGTCGTCCTCCGTGAATGCTCTTTGTTACGAGAAAACGCCTCTTTTGTTGAGGGAAAGTTGGTCAAAAGTCTTTCGTACCTTTCCGCGCGCGCGCTCGCCCCGCGTATTCACTCTCGACGAATAGCACCTACCAACGAGGAGGAAGGAAATACTCGTCGGGATCTTCTTCTTCCTCTTCTTCTCTTCGCGATTCTTTCTTCGCGAATATCTCTCTTCACGTTTCTCTTTACAATTCTCTCGTGAACCAAATCGAGAGAGTTAACATACCGTTAACGAGATCGGTTCCCATCTGGGGAGGATCCGATGTTAATCGTAGGGGCGCTAATGCGTTCTAATTCCTCTCTCCGTATCGCGTCGAATTTGATTTATTGATAGCATCGGTGCCACCGTACACATACGTGCAATTTAACGCGCACCAACCTGCATTTCGTGCGAAAGTAATCAACGTTCAATACGTCGACCCTTGACATCCACGACCGGGCCGAACGTAGTGGCGCGAACAGCATAATGAATTCGTTCCATCTAAATGCAGATCGGTATCTGTGAAATATTTTGAATCTAAATCTCGGCTAGGTAGAGAAAGGGGGAGGAAGCGAGAGGAGCACGTATCTGTGGGCCATAGGTGCGTGGGTGTGCGCGCATGTGTACGTTACGTAACGTGTAGCAGACGCTCTGTACGGCTGACTATGTCGAGCGAACGAGATATTTATCGTAAGACTGTACTATCGCGGAGTGTCGTTAAGGCAAAGTTTACCGTGACTGAGACTTTATCTAGTTGGAAATCTTGCGGGGTTTGTGAAGCGTCCGCTTTCTTCGTCTCTTCCTGTAGTACGTTGGATTTTCTCGACGGGGGCCTAGAGACGCGCCGCGATTGCCCGAGGAAAGTTTCCGTTCTTTCTGTCTTTTTTTTCTTTTCTTGTTTCTTTTAATAGCAAGGAAGTGTAATTTTCGATGACGGTTTCGCGGCCCATGTTTTTTAAAGGCCTTAGCCTGGATGCGCGTTGCATAATTCGTTTTATTACGTGTTAATTGTCAGTCGATCGGAGCCGCATGCAGTCGCCAGGGAAAATTGACGTGACGTTTGACGATGAATTCAGTTGACATTTTGGTAATTACCAGTTGAATCAGTAGGAGCATACGATTATGCATAGGTTGTCACGTTAATGGAGTGTACGATTCGATGAATACGACGATATGATGCGTGTAAAAGGTCACTAACTAGTCACAACTGTGTTCATTTATTTATAGGTTTTTTGGAGAAAAATTGGAAGGTTAGATAGAATGATGGGATTAAACGGAAATAATAATACAAAGCATGAAGGTTCGATGATTCATTATTCTGATCGATGATAGCAATTTATAAACTAACAAAGAAGGTTAAGGAAGTGTGAAATTTAGAAATTTCTGAAACTCCGTGAAAATGCGGAGTAACTCGTCCTGAATACGATCCTGTTTTTTGTTGGGGCTCGAAAACGGTTTGAATGGGTGAAATCACCCCTTAAAGAAGGAAGGTGATTGATTATTTATTTCGCGCTATTTATTGTTAACTTACTTATTTCCGAAACGGTAAGAGATATGGGAAAACGTCAAATAATGTTTAAAACAATGTTATGAGCAGAACAACAGCCTCAAAATGATTTGCAAAATTGCGATTGTTAATAATAACTACCCTCCCTCGCCCAACCCCTAAAACAGGAACTTTCAGTCTAATCAGAAGATAGCTCGTTTCAAGAAATTTTCATATACGCGTTACGTATAATTCTTATAATCGTTAATATTTTTTACATTCGAGTACCTTCCAAAAGGGTGCATACAGCATATGGTTAGGGACAGATTAGATTAGTATCGTATACAGGACGAGTTACTCTACATTTTCACAGAGTTTCAGAATTTTATGTATTTCACACTTCCCTATCCTCCCTTGTAGGTTACAGGGTTTCAAGACGTGGATGAATAAATGAAATTGATATAACCTATATATTAAAAATGAATATATAATTTCTCTCACTCTTTAATTAAGAATTGAACAGGAATTTAACTCTGCCCCATGCACTCCGAAGATAGAAATGTTGCGCACACTCAGCGCACTACAATGGGAACTTCAACATAATTAAACTCCCCGGCGGAGGTAAATTTTGAATACCTGAAAATATGCGGCATTATCACGCTCGCTTGAACGAACGGAGTAAAAGTATTCACTTTAAAGGCCGACTCTCCGGTATGCGCTTTCTGCGTCATTTACGTAACGTTTACAACGGAACATTCATTTTTATGCGGCAACCTTTAATCGCGTAGTTATATCATACTTCGCGTTTAAAAATAATTCTACCTACTCCGATGCTCACTTATGGCCGATACTACACTGTAAAAGATCTTTATCCAAGATCTTGCAGAAAATGTCCTTTTCTCAAATGTTTTACAGTGTAATGGCAATCTTTTATGAAAGATGACCCAGTACCCTGTAAAATATTTTATACAAGATCTTGGAAAAAGATCTTTTACAGCATAATATCAGCCTATCTCAGATATTATCGTCCGCACGTTGCAAACGACAGTTAAAAGAGTGAAAATAGAGGAAAATCTATGACTAACCTTCTCGTAACAAAGAGCGGACGGCTCTGACGTGCATCAAAATAATCTTTCTCAAGTTTTCCCTCTTGCGGAGCACGTCACTGCCATAAACTGACGATTTTCAGAGTCGTAGTAAAAACGCATCGCACCCGAAAGCAGCATCGCGACGTATCAAAGCTAAAAGCGAGTTCGAGAGTGGAAATCGAAGGGGAAAGGATCATGAAACGCGAGAACGGTTAAAGGGTGAACGCGCGCAGTGCAACAAGAGGCACGAGAGGTGAGAGTAACGATGAAGAAGAAAGAGCGGCGTCTCTAATTGGAGAATGAGCGGATTTTTCAGTTCTCTCAAAAATTTCGCGTCGGGAGCCGCGTCCGCTGCTAGCTCTGCCTCCAAGTATGAAGAATTAGAAGGTGACTCTTGTTCAAATATTAATCTATTCTGCATGCGATAGACAGAGGACGATTTTATTGCTCAGCAGAAAATTTGATGTGCTCGCCGTACGTATTATCGATTGATAATACATCTCACTCACTTCACACCCTAAAGCTTTTGTAATCTTTCGCAGCACGCGAACGAGACGTCTCGCCTTCGTACGTAGGTATCCCCTAAAATTGAAAATAGTCGGGGGTCGTAATTGGATCGCGTAATTGAAATCGATGCGCGCGCTATTCCCATTTATCTGCATTGAATCCGAGTAATGGGATTTGGCCATAGTTACTAGTCGCGTCCTAACGCCGGGGAAAATGATTTCGTCGCTGACGACGTTAACGTTATAGTGCAGTAAAATTTGCAGCGGTGCACGTCGGCAATATTAATGCCCGTGTCACTAGGGCACACGCGTAATAAACAGTGAAGTACCATTTCTCGGTTTAGTAACTCTTTCTCGTATAAGACGCTAGATCGAATAATCCATAACGATTCGCTGAACCAATTGCGGCCGGGTGAAGTCATACGCACGAATGCATGGAGCACGCGTTCTCGTAATTTAGCTCGTATGTGTGCGTAAGATTTATTCGTGCACTTGTACGAACACACACACAGACACAGAAAGTGTGAACACCCGCATGATTTATTTCGTGGAAGAGACATATACGTTATAAATTTGCATGCGTGTACAATAGCGTAATGTGTACATTATTTCGTTGTTGCATGGCACACGTTGGTGAAGTTAATATATTTTAATATCGTGGAAAAAAGAATTTTTTCCATCTTTGTATAAAAATTTCCATTCCGCGCACGTCTAACAAGTCATTTTATTTAAAGAAATCTCATAACAAACGTGCCCTCGGCGATGTAATAAATATTTATTATTAAGTCTCTCTCGGATCTCCGAAGGCGGAAGGAACAGGGCGTCGACTTTTATTTTCATTTCTTTTCAGTCAATCCTTAGCGCACGTTTTCTCATCTCCTCGTCTCCTCTTCTCGTCTCCTCTTCTCGGGGGAATAACATGTTTACGCAATTATCGTATTTCCTCGCTAAGTCTGAACGCGCGCGACTGTGCCCGTTTACCTCCGGCAAATCGAAATAAACGTCGATGTGCCATTTTCATGGAAAATTAGGACAGGTCTGATCGCGGTCGTCCCACGTAATAAATGACGTTAGAAAGAAGGGAAGAAAAATTCGATAACACGACGAGTGCAGGCGATATTTTTAGCGACTCCCACGTGACCTTAAGAAAGAAAATTATTTCCGTCGGAGAAGTTTCCTCGGATCGATATCATGCACAATGAAAATCGCATCTCGTTAAAGTTTCTTTCTATATTAATGCCCATGTTAATGTTTTTCAAGAAGAACTTCCGTCAGACAGTAATTTTCTGGTTTTCTTCGAAATCATTTTTTTGTTTAAATTTTTGATTTTAAAAAGCAATTAATATATCTCGGTACCCTTAATGGTCGTCATCAATGGGACCATCTCGACTGAAGAGTTCTCTTCCCTTGACACCCGAGAAAATCATTTATTAATGCCAGTTAAACGGCATAACGAGTCTTACGAGTCTCTTGGGCTCACCTGCGCAGCGTCGCACGCTGTAGGGTTTCCCGGAAGTTTCAGTGATCGATATCAGTGAGCGCGAGCCGAAGACCATATCTCTAGCACTATTTCTCCCGTTATCGTTACAAAATTGATATTGTTTATAATTACGTGTGCGTTATCGCGACGCTCGCAAATTTAACCTTCGTGACGCGCACTCGCGAAATAATGATTTTCGCACGAGACTTTCACTCTATGAATTCTGCGTCTCGAGAGTGAACGCATTTTCCTTGCGATAACATGTAAAGCTTGAGTTATCGGTGGGAACGAGTGTGTCACGCAAGCTATTTCCTTACTTAGCAAACGGTGACATACATAGTCCACTCTCCATTTCCGTTTTCGCGTGGTCACCCCTCATAGCTTATAAAAGCCACTTCGAGGAAACAATTGAAAATGTTATGTAACTTCTACGAGGACTGCCAGAGGCGGAATCGAGAGGGTATCTCGTTGGATCGTCTATAACTTTGGCGAATCGAATCTTGTCGGGGCCGGCCTGAGAGGAAGGCGACTATAGAAATATCACGTGAAATTGTATTTAATGAGCCGGGAAACTGGGCAATTTGTTTCTATTGTTCTATATTGATATCGGCGAGGATATTTTGGGCAAATCGAGAGTAGATTTCAACGAGAAATAAATGCAAAATGAATTTAAAATGGGCATATTCTATTTATATTATAGCTGACTTTGGAGTACATTTCTAAAGCCTATTTGATATTTAGTTCAAAAACTGGCCCTTTTCCTAAACGAGAGGGAGACCATTAAATCTATTCGACTGAAAAAGACACATCGCGACAAAGAACAATTAATAGGACGAAAGTTGTTATCCTGTACTGTATGACTTTGTTTCCGGTACTGCCCTCACTAATAGTCGAAGACACGAAGATGAGATTCAGTTTGACTCCTCAGCCTGGTGAAAGTGGATACACACAATGGCTGGATGCCATGAAAATGGTTGCACAGCTGCAGGGTGGAATACCACCAGAGTTCCGGAAAAGGGTGAGTTTCCGCTATTAATCACCCAACAGTACTACATTCCACCCACATTTTTCGCGTCTTTCTACTCATATTTCCTTTCACGGTTTCTGCATGTACCCTCCCTTCTTCGTTTTGACGGAGTACTCCAGTGCTTATTATGTGAGTTAATGGCTTTCGATTACACATTTCCGCAATTAAGATTCATCGTCGAACACTCGATTCATCGTCCTGCGGAATGTTCGCTATATTTATTAATAAACAGGTTGGTTTAACGCCATTGCATTCCATCGTAAATAATCTAAAATATCTACCTCTTGAAATTGTTGTGCATCCCTGGGATTACAGGGAACCAATTATCACGATTTTAATTACTCGCCATCGGAGATTACTCCTTCAATACTCAAAACCATCGCGGTGCTCGTATCTCGTGCGGTAAAATCGTGCAATTAAGAGAACAAGGGCTGAAATTGTTTCACGCGATACAAAAACGCAGAAGTTAACGCTCTGCGTGAGTCATCGGTACGCGGAGATATTATTTGCTGAAACGAGCCCAGCGTAATTTGCGCGCGTGTGTTCGAGCGAACTGCACGTACCTTACGCGCGTGGTTAATCGATCGGCGTCATCCTCTGCCCTCTTCACCCCTTTTCACCCACCACCTCTTACCGCAACAATGCACAAGTTTTATTTATAATTATCGAAAGCGCGCTTTTCGCGAAACTCCCTCTCCCGATATTCAAACTATTGAACTGCCTCTCTCACTGTGGCTGGCCACCTCTCAACGATGTTTAACAGTTATGGCTGACGCTCGCGGAACGTCATCTGGAGCAGCGAGGCGTGGATTGGAAGCAGGCGGAGAAGGTCTGTTTTAATGAGTGGAGCAATCCCGACGACGAAGAGCTCGGCATACAGATCGTTAAGGTGAGTCCACGATGAATGTGATCCAGCGCATTAGCCTTGGGTAAACTTGATGGGGTAGGGTAATATGTTGGACCGGTCTTCTCGATGGATCCACATCGCGGCTACCGTCGATCACTCCTTAGAGTTTGGAGTTCGGGGGGCTTTGGGTGTTGATTTGGTTTAATGGATTATTGATCGCCAATGGGTGTGATTCTCGTAATTTTCATATTTTCGACGAGATAACAGGGAGAAATCGGTGAACTAGAATTAAATCTTCATTCATTTATTATTATAATGGAATATTATTTTGTTAGGTAATTTTTCTCGAGTGGTAAACTAACGTTAGTCACGGTTTACGCCGTTCATTATCGGAAGACAAAGGAAACGAACGAACCAATTGTTCAGTTTGTAGATCCAATGCTAATACTTCTGTATACACTTGTCAGTCGCGTTTCTTCTCGCCTCGATCAGTCTGCACAGGGCAGGGTTTCAACGCGTTAAACTTTAAGCGGACCGCTTTAAATGGATCGCCTCTCTTGGACGTCTCGCTCGATGACCGTCGACCTTCTAGGATGACAAAGAAAAGCTTGCACACTCTGTAACATCCTCCTTCGTGATTAATTTTGCTCACTGGAACCTCGTGAGCATTTCGATTTTACTTTCCGACTCATCAAGGCTCTTTAATTTTCCTCGGGATCCCATCGATTAGACTCGGAACCATCCTCTTTATTCAGAACTCTCGTGAACTCAGCTAAGCACCTTGCTACCTTTCAGGACCTTCACCGAACGGGCTGTAGCCTATTCTGCGGTGCTGCCGGTCGTGACAATCAGGCCGTTCTACGTCGCGTGCTCCTAGGATTCGCGCGATGGAACAAATCGGTCGGTTACTGTCAAGGCCTGAACGTATTGGCGGCGCTCGTTCTCCAGGTGATGGACCGCGCCGAATCCTCCGCCGTCAAGGTCATGATCTACCTGATCGAGGGTGTCCTACCGGAGGGTTACTTCGCCGACAATCTGCGTGGCCTCTCCGTGGACATGGCGGTCTTTCGGGACCTTCTGCGCTCGCGACTGCCCAAACTGTCGAAGCATCTCGAGGCACTGCAATGCGACGCGAAGGATAAAGCAACAGGTGTCACCCCGGGTTTGTTACATCGTGGTACTATCTCGCGCACGCAGACGGCAATAATAATAATGGTTTAAATAATTTCCTTTGGGAATGTTGGAAAAGGGAGAGAACAAAGTATCGTGGATTCCTCGCTGAAACATTCCCCGGAAAGTGCTCCTGGTGCGACGAGTTTGTGATGTAAATGCAATTTTTGGTTTGGTTCCACGTTCTCTATTACCATTATTGGAATATCGGGGTATTAAACAATTTCTGCACTTTGTATTGTTGTTGCTATTCTCGTCAATGCTTCGTGATCACTTTAACAATCTTCCCCATATTGGATTATTAATTGCCATTGCTACTGTTGCGTGCTTTCCAAATTGTTTTTCTCGAATTTGATATGAGTCCTCCGTCGATTCAGGTAGCAGCTACGAGCCACCGCTTACGAATGTGTTCACGATGCAATGGTTCCTCACTCTCTTCTGTCACTGCTTGCCCCAGGAAGCTGTACTTCGCGTTTGGGATTTAATCTTTCTGGAAGGAGATGAAATTCTTCTTCGAACCGCTCTCGCCATTTGGGAAGGACTCTCCGAGTGCGTATAAACATATAATAATATGAATATTATTTTCTTCGTGAACTGACAAAACCATCCATTTCTTTTTTTCAGTCGTATCATGACCGTGACTTCGGCTGATGAATTTTATAGCATTATGGGAGTACTGACGAGGGAGATGTTGGAATTCACAGATACAAATAATCTCATAAAGGTTGTTGCCATAATCTTGTTGTATAATTATTTTGTTTATAGTATTCACTGTAGTATCGGCATGCGCTAAACAATGTACAGGATTTTTACGCGGATTTTTCGACAACAAGACAAAATAGGTTTACAATGTTTGTTGGACAGAATATCGTGAAAATGGGATCGCTGCATGGTGTAACGGGACTGAGAGAGAAGCACAGATACAACATTACACCTTGGGCCCGGAAGTTGAGTGACGATGAGGACAGTGACACCGAGGAGGACGAAAGGCTGGCAGTAGCTGCTGCCATGTTCAGCATGGCGCAACGTTTGAAGAAAGGTACTTCAAAATTTGACTTGTATGCAGAAATAGAAAGGAGCATGTGCTTGTATTTTGCGAATCAAAATTTTAGATCGGTTACCATCCACGATGGGCGCATTGCAAGCCATAGCACCCGGTACGGATCGAGAGCGCCTTGCCTTGGACATCAGTACTTTGAAACAACAATATGCAAAATTACGAGAACGTCAGCGCCAGGCACACATAATACTTTCTGGTAACTGATCTAAGCTCATAAGTCTTAATTTGTTTCCTGAATCATCAAATTCTTACATTGGCGGAAACATGTGGATCATATTTGTACAAAAATTATGTTGCACTTGTAGTGACGAAAATTTTTTTTTTCTTTTTCAAAAAACAGATTTCGGATTTTTATTTTTATTTGTAATTTCGTAGCCGCCTGTGCAAGGCAATCTATGGTACCACCAGCCACATCTCAAGCTATGAATCATCTTTTGGTTGGCAAGAATGCTCTTGTAAGCGCGAAGAACCGTTCTCTGAGTTTATCGTCTGCTGCCACATCCCCAAAAACGAGACCAACCCCCATTCACAGTCCGAGAGCTCAAAGTCGTAAAGATAAACAGGGTGTTACGTTGCACTGGAAAGATACGAAGAAGTTAAAGAAAACTGCACAATCTATCGGTACGTAATTATTTATTTTGCACTTAATATTCTGGAGTATTTTATACCTACGTTTAGTTTTCATCATTTTTATGTGTACCTTCTTCCCCATTTTCAACCATTTACGCACAATCTTATTTATGTATTTTATTTTCATTCGCATTATTTTTCCACCATATTCACAAAGCTTTTAACATTTCAGTACACCTCCTCAAACTCGTGCGAATAAAGACATTTTAAACATCTCATCCCGTCTCATCCTCCTCCAAGAGTGAAATGCAAATTACAGAATTCATTTACTAACATAATTGCCTACTGCAATTCACCATGTTTATAAACCACTCGTTTCACTCACGCATAGAATCAAATGACCATGAAAAGTACGCAAAAGTTTGCATCTGGATCGGCCCACCTCAAAGTATATCATAAAAACCGAGCACTCATGTCTATGCCCAATCAGCCTCTCTCGTCCTACCCATTCGCTAAAGCAGATCCCTGTATTCGACCATAACCCATGGACACTTTGGTGCGCGCATCGCTTTATCGATTGCCGCGGTCTTGAACTGTCTCGCGGGATAAACCGTGACCAACCACCTTGCGCCAACCACCTGTTTAATACCAACAGGTACGAGTATTGACGCAGGTGTGGCAGGTAGGGTCAACATCCGGTCCCGTTCGATTCAGTATAGGGACATTTCACTCTCGCTCTCTCTAACCCCACTCTCTCTCTCTCTCTCTCTCTCTCTCTCTCTCTCTCTCTCCTAGCAATTCCGAGAGAGAGGAAGAGAGAAACCGAGAACGAGGGACTAGTGGCATGACAGTGGGGTTGCGTCGTCCCGAATAATAAGTCGCTATCCTCCCTGCTTCATCCTCATTGCTCCCGCGGCCTCTCTCCTCTCTCGATATCCTCCTCCAGGTTGGCCCTACACACTCGTCAGCGAGTTTGCCTTATCGATCCGTCTTGTCTCTGTTTGTCCCAGATACGCCTGAGACCGGGATTACGTTGATGCAATCGCCGCCCCAGGAGACGGCTGTCACTTTGGTGACGTCACCAAGGCGCACCTCCCCCACCACAGTCACGACCGTCAACACCGCCAGCTCGACTGCCGACAGCGACAGCGACAGCACGTCCACCGAGCTCTGCGACGAGCCAGATCGGCTCAGTGACGTGGACAGCGAGGAGCCGACGTCTACGTCCGATTGTTACATCATGGCGGCCGACAATGCCGGGAGAAGCTCGCCGATCGAAGGTACCACGACGTCCAGTGGCACCCAAATGAGAGACTTGCAGGACGAGGCCAGTGACGTGGACAGCAACCTGCACCAGAGGATAGGAGAAGTGCCAGGTGTTATTGCTGAGAAAGACGAAGAGGAAACGGTCGAGAAAACTTCCGGTTTAGTTGAGATCTCCATCGCGAGGATTACCGATCAGATACGAAGGCTCTCAGCTGAGGATGACAATAACTTGAGCATTGGTAGAATATCGATTGGACGAGAGGCACAGAATGAGGAGCAAGCAGTCGAGACTGATGCGGTTTTGATGGGAGCGTCACGTGTAGAGGATGAAGAGTTGGGGTTTAGGGGTGCAGTGGATTATAAGGTGGAAAGTGGGCTTACCATGAGGGCTCGTGTAAACTCGTTGGACGATTATTTGGGCTTTGAATCTAAAGTGACGAGGGTGGACGATGAGGAACTTAGTCTCGGAAGAAATCGCCTCCCGGAAACACAGGAAGAAATTGGTGACGTTGATGTTGATATTGATAAGATTATTAAAAGTGACTCTGTGACAAGCACTTCCGTTACTATAAAAAAAAAAAATTCGGAGATTTTCAATGATTACGTCGGGAAGTCGTTGAGTAGCGGTTACGATGAGGTATCGCGAGAACCGGAAATTAAAGAAAAACGTTTTGAGACGTCTTTGGATTTTCGGAGTGATTTTTCTTTGTACTCCAAATCGGAGGATCGTTCAAAACCGATGAGTACAATTGAGGAGAACAATTCTATCGAGAAATCACCAATCTCGACTATATCCGAACGAACTTATTACTCCAAACAGTATGTCATTGGGCACGTACCAATTTCTCCAATGAACTTAGATGAAAAGTTGAGCAAAGTGCCACATATGACGTACGGCGCCAACGACACTCCTTTGATAAGTACAGACATCGGTACGAAGGTAGACGACAAAATAGTAAAAGATAGTTTCGAGGATGAGTATCGATCGGTTTCCAGTAAATCCTTCAGAGACACCAAGAAGAGCCCTAAGACTCCCGACAGCTTCAAGTCATTCAGTTCAGGCGATACAATGGGACCTGACTCGAAACCCTCCAGCCTTTCTGTGAGCCCAAGGACGCCTGTAAGGTCAGAGTCGCGAGAGTTCGTCCTTGACAAATCTGGTTGTTCCTCGATCAGTTCTGAATCGAAAACTCTGATCCTTCGTTCGGATTCTGACGTTGCCAGGGACAGCCCGATGTCAGACATCAAGAAAGCGTCCTTCGAAAAATCCAATCCCTCCACACCGATCAGTGCGGATTCTCTGAAGAACAAATCCGACACCAGCGACCCTAAGCTCGTGATCAGCAGCTCCAGCGACTCCTGCAGTCCGAGCAAAGTAAAGTCTTCCGAGAGGTCGTTCAGTTCGGACCTACAATCGCCAATAAGTGCCAATTCTATAAAATATACCACGAACTACAATAAGAGGGGTCAGGAAAACATCTCGGATTCCCCGATGGACATTAGCGCCGCTACCTCACCCTTCTATCCGATTGCTAATCCCAATCAGAAAACTCCGTCACCGTACAGCGTTTCTAGGCGCAGACGAAGCATAGACAGCCTGGAGACATCGCCTGAGCAAAGATCATCGGTCAGCTCGAAGGAATCAGCCAAAATTCCGAGTTATCAGACTAAATTGGACCCTTGCTTGCAAATAGTGGAGGCAAGGGAAGCTGAGATCGTCAGCGGGAGCAGCGACGTCTACATCAGGCCGCAGTTCACCACTAGCAAGGACGACTTAAGCACAGCATCCTTGACTGGAAGAGATAGCAAGGAGAATGTTTCGCATATCTACGGGACGACGGCGCACAATTTATACAAGAAGCCAGGCCAATTTGAGGACAATCCAGATGAGCAATATTCTGACAGAGACGTGTTATCACAGTTACCCAAGGAAAGGTTGGATAAACATTTTCTGAATTTCACTTATAGACACAAGGATCGTTCGCGGTTGGCGGAGAGAAGCTCCAGTAGTTTAGAGAGAAGGTTTGCTGATTTGAAATCATCAGCCTCCACCGATGAGTTCGCTGCTACCATGGTGAAGAAAAGGTCGAGTGATATTCTTGAAGATATTAAACATCTGGAGGCGAAAGCTTTCAGCGACGGATCTTCGGATCCTGGTATGCTGTCAAAGAAGACCAGCTACATCTGGGAGGACTTGAAGAACTTGGAGGCGAGACGTCAAGACACCTTCAGCAACTCGGCCAGAAGTTTTTCTAAACGGCGTTTGGAGATTCCCGATATAAGTGTGACGAGTGAGAACAGAAAATCATATGTGGTCCATCCTAAAATCCACATGGACGAAGGTACGGACAGTATATTGAAAAGTGTCTCTTCCATCAAGGACAACGGAGATGCTGACGACGGAAGAGAGTCGAAGGTCGGCGTTTGGACGAAAGTAAAACCAAGAAAAAACGGTAACAATGGACGCCGAAGTAGCGATAGAGCCCTAAAAATTATACAAGAGAATTCTGCTATACTTCACAAGATTCTCGCGTGCCAAGCCAAGAAACGTTTACCCGACCTTGAGGAGATCTCGAAAGAAATTACAATAAGTCCCATAAACGAGGAAATCTCGAAGATATTCAGTCCAATCTTGGAAAAGATGGGTCTGAACGAGCACGAAATCAATGAAGAATTGGCCAGGATCAACTTCAAGGACTTCGATAATGTTACAGCAACTAGTGTTTCAGAGTTCGACGCCAAAATCAACGACGAACTTTGTAAGTTATCCTTGATAGACGATTCCGAACAGATGGATCCGCTGGATGTGGATGAGATTGTGTCTCACGAATACCTCGACACCAGAGAGGCTCTGATAGATCGAAAGATCAACGAGGAACTGTCGAAGCTTTTGGCCAATTACGAGGAGGAAAGTTCACCGGGTTTGGTAAACGTTGAAAAGGGCTCGTCGAGTCAAAACGTCAGTGATGTGGAAGGCCTTGATCTTACTAGCATATCCACAAATGTATTTTCATATCAGTCGTCTAACGACTCCATAGACGTCAGAAGCGACTTTGGCCCTACTCAGGATGTCACAGTGGTGCAAGAGAAGTATCCTCAGTTCGCTGAGAACGTACTGTCATACACTTCTCCCAAATACGTTCAAGATCTTTCGCCTAAAAGTGACATCGACATCTACAGAGAATTGGAGAAGCTCGACAAAATATCTTCAGCCCAGATACTACCGGACGCATCGCCGAATCCCTCTTTAAAAGGTTCGTCACCTAATCCTTACATTACAAACCCCTCACCGTATTCCGAAATTTCTCCTACGTTGCGTTATACCGCCAAAACAGTTCAATACAACACGTCGCCCTTGAAGGACACTTACGACGTTTACCAAACCTTCGATTTCAAGCCCAACCTACCACCGAGGAAATTGTCGACGAATCCGTATACGTCGTACAACACAGCGACCTTCGATTACATGGAATCTGGAATCTCCAGTAACGTCTACGATTCGAACATGAAGAGTCCTATGTTAGCGAAGGAATCGTTAGAATTCCGTGTGAGGTACGACGATCAGTCGCCCCGTCAGACGAATCACGATTATTCGCGCAAGACTGATAGACAACAAGTTATGAACTTGGACAAGAGTGTTCCTTATTACACGAACGGGGCGAGCAAGCCAGTGACGCCTACAAGATACGCACCAACGAAAAACGACAAGTGTCCAGATATGACGACAGCATCTTCGTTCTTGGAATATTCCACAGAGTCCAGTTCCGAGAATCTTCGTCGTAAGTACGAGCTGCTGTCTCCCAAAATATATCCGGATGGTAGCAGACTGCCCGAGTACGACAGACACCTGTGCACTCTGGTGGAGCCACAGGTGCAAGCCGAGCCGGATGTAGGCTCTTACCGAACACCGAGGCATCGAAACTATCCAGCGATCTCGCCCAGTCGTCAATTCCCATCTGCGATCAATCACTACAGTGCTAAGCTGTCACCCGGCTCCGGTGACGACAGCAAACGTCCGGTTTCTCATCCAGAGTTTCCGGATAAAGTGAACGCGTTCAAGTACCCGACCGACGCGCCCTCGACCAGAGGTACCAGTTGTTACAAAAAATCCTCCCTCAGTTTAGGGAACATTGGACATGCTAATAAGACCGCGGAAGAACAACTGGAAGACTGTCAGAGTCCAAGGACTCAGTTCAGTCCATTCCCTGTGAGCAATATGACGAGGAAGCCGAAGGAAATTGGTCTGAAGTTGGGCCTGTACTCGCCGAAGGGCTCGGGTCCTAAGGGCCCTGAGGGTTGTCAGTTGAAGAAATCATAGTGCAAATTAACATGGACGGTAGTCGACCTGGGAGTACGCACGCGTTAGTTGAGTTCACGCCTACGGAACAGGAAGAATACGAAGGAACTTGTAATTAGAATTTATGAACCTTTGGACCAGGGAGTTCGAGGGAAAAGGGTTTCGAAAAATGAACAATTGAGGAAATTATAGTGACAAGTTATCGTGGATTATCGTCAATTTCGAAGATCGCGCATGTTAATACTATTAACGTTGACGTATAGGGAAACACGCTAGTTCTGATTATTGGACCTGTTCAGTGAAACGACATGACCGTCAATTTGTAAGCTCGTAGATTTGCTGTTATTCGGCGTGCTACCCCCTGTGTTGATATTATCGTGGAAGGGGGCGGTAGAAGTTTATCTGAAAGTTCATTTGTCGGTGAAGGGCTCAGGCCCGAAGTGTAGAGACCGGTCAATCTAATAATCATGAAAATAATGATTGTTAGTTGAGATAATTCATTTAAATTCGATCGATTTATTAACGTAGGCCTACTTTACTACCGAATTCTCGATTTTACATGTGCAAGGGAAGTTCCGCTGCAGAACTTCCAATTTGTCAGATTTTAAAGCATTAAGAACTTACTCGTGATCTGACCGGTCTCCGTGCCAGCTTTATACAATATTCTGATAACTTTTTCGACAATTTTGCAATTTGCACTATCGGTACTTAGATTAAGAGGAATCACGTATAAAGGGAATCAGATCTATTAATAACCTTTTTCTATCAATAATATTATCCTATCATATATCGAATTACTAAGTATAATCACTTCGCTAATAATCCTTTTTTAACAATTTTGAATTTGGAAATGTATATCGAATTCACTTCTAAGCGAAGCATGGAAGAGTATTTCCTAAGGGTAATCAAGAAAATGCACGTGTAGTCTTTGTATTTTAAACAAACACTTTTCGATTATTGTTTTTCAATATCTTGTACCTCTAATATCTATATATTATACACTCTTGTAAATTTAAATATTACGCCTAACAAACTTTTTCGATTCTTCCAATTCTATGGAACTATCAATAACGTATACAAATTATACGACGCATCTATCGTCGAAAAAATTGCCACGTAAATACTGAATTAAATCGAAAGACAGATTTTATAAAGTGCGTTGATAACAATATTGAAAATTGATTCCTCTTAATCTACATGTACTAATACGATGCTTGTCACGTGCCGCGCTTCGTAAGATAAGATTTTGCGATCTCGTGAAATTCTGCCTGGATGCATATGCGCTACATACGCTGTGTAACGTTGCATGCGCTGTAACAGCAGTTACATAAGTTAATGAGGACTCATTGTAATGGAGCTTACCTTCGTCGTTACATGTGCGCAACGCAAAACTCCCATCTCGTACCATAACTCTTAAGCCAAACTTGGACTACAAAGGCAGACGGAGAACGATGTTTGTACATACCTACATAATTTTGGAGCATTCCACGAGAGTCTTTTTTATATGAAGCAAAGGGTAGTATTTTCAGATATTTCTAACGAGGCAAGAAGTACCTTTGTATTCAACCTCGCTGTTGCGAAGCAGCTTGGTGTTTACCGCGCTCGATGAAAAAGAGCGAAAGCTCTCACATGCACTTCCGATCGAAGACGACTGATGATTATTATTTCATTGTTTCTCACGAGCCCACTATCGATCAACGGTACACTTCTAAAGATATCAATTGTGTTAGAACGAAATACGAATCTCGGGAACCATGAGAAATTATGGAAAATTTTAAGGGCGTAAAGGTTTCCGGAAAATATCGCTGAGAAAAGAAACATATGATAATTTTCTTTTAAACATCCTCATCATCACAAGTCGGCATGACAGAAGGACCTTTCAAATACATGAAATGCACAGCGAACTTCAACACAATGGCAAATGCGCTTGTATTTTCGATCGATGTGAATAATACTAATTCCTAATGTATATCTGATCTCATAGTGTGTGTTACCGGTAGGCATCGAAGAATTTGATCCAGGAACAGTAACGCGAGGTACGTAGAAGGGACGAGAGCACTATAATTTCACGGTGTCATTGTCAAAACTGGTAAATGAAGTTCCACAAGTATTACGAACTACAGTAACATAGAAGAACAAAGTATTTATGATAATTTCATTCCACGGTGCCATCAGCGGTCAGCTAACATTCTCGAGCGCGCTGTCCAGATGCGCTTCGAGTCTTCGTGCAATGTAAATAACACTAGATCCTCGAAAAGTATTAAAAATAATAATTAGTCTCGTTGAGTTTGACGAGCGAAGATCGGAGACCCGATCTAGGACGGAGTCTGGCGAAAGTATAGAAAGTTTTCGTGAAAGATGCTTAGAGGAAGAGAGAAAGAATGATGAAGGGTTACATTTTTCGAAGATAGTCTCAAAGTAAGAAGGATAGAGAATTCGATAAAGATTACATGTAGCGTATGTAAATATAGAACAGTCTTTAACGACGTTGTCCATTTTTGCAATTCCTACGGAGGGATCGCGGTATTCCTCGTCTCGCGAGATGAATCATCCGTGCGTCCCACCAATTCGTTTCACTTTGTTAAACGATTTACCATGGATTTATCCACCGATGACAATATACAATTTAATTCGTTTTTCATATTGTTAACGACCGAGCCAGTCTTTTGGGCAGAGCAAGATGCATTGAATTTTTAACGACACGCGAATGGGATGAGTTGCGTTTTTTATGCCGGGGGAGATGGATCAGCGAGGACGGGATCGTTCATTGACGACGCGAAAAAAAGGGACGGGAAGTAAACTAGAAGAGGAGTACGCGAGTCCTACCTGAGATCATTTTTAACGAATCATTATATTTAACGGAGACGTATAAGAAGTTGTTATGCAATGCTATGTGAAAATTATTGTACATAGTCGTCGGTACAAGTTATGTCGTATATAAGACTGTATATTTGAGAGGCGTAGAAATAAGAAGTTGTAAAGATAAATAAATTAAAATGAATACATTGGACAGGGCAGGGTCCGCTTACTGCTTCGATTTTTCCGCATATTATATTTTAGCTTCGCTCATTTCATAACTTTTGACATACCTACTGCGAATTTTAATTCGAATTTCATTGTTCTTTGGAATATTTTTGAAATCTCTACTTCTTTCTAATTATTTCAATTCACTCGCAACTCAATTTCTCCGCTTTTCACGATTTTAATTTAATTTCAACCTCGCGCTGGCTCTCACCGATTGCATCGGATAATCCAATCGCTAAAGTATCATCGAACGAAACAACAACCTTTCGAGAAGTTTGTGTGTCGATGCGGGAAAACATTTTTCCTCTTCTCCATACGTACAAACGCCGCGACGACGTGCCCATCCGCTCGAGTGGACATTTAATTTCGTTAACGCGATTACACGCGTTCGCGCCTCGAGGATTGCGGACTCGTTTTAATTGGGATTACATTTCAATTAAAATCTCGTGTCCCCATTAGACGGCCCGCTTGAATTTTGGTGAAATAATTACGTTACCGGGTCTGCGAGGGTAAACGTCCAAATATGTATGTTTGTTAATCATATTACTTATCATCAATATTTTCTTACGTTTTATACACTTAACGGACGCTTTCACTTTCAGACTTGGCCGTTCTCCAACTTATAACCCATATTTATTGAAAGCTGAGTTTTGTTGCTTTGTTTATTGTTTATGTTGGTGAGAATTATGGAGATAGTTTAAACCGCGTGCCAATTGAATACACGCATGCGCAGTGGTTACCGGCGCATACATTTCTTCACACCACTTGTGAAGGCAAGGCACACGTGACCACATATGCAACGACGTCGCCGATAACTGCTGCCCTCTCGAAGGAAAAGTATGCACTAATAAAACGGCTGCAACTCCCTTGAAGTGACGGATGAACCAGATAAACAGGAAAAATTAATATATTCGCAACAAAGCGGCTTGCAGATAGGAATTAGAAAGTATTAAAAATTAAACCTTCCTGCTTGTAATCAAATTTCTACGGAATTGTATTAACTGGACGTAGGTGATAAAATCATCCAAAAGCACTTTTAGAATCTTACTTTTTAATTTCTCTTTGACAATGCATTGTTGCATTTAATATCTTTTTAATAATAGCCTTGTATTTATGTCAACGGCCTCGCTGAATGCTTGCTAAATGAAATTTTCTGAACACGAGAACTGTACGATCGATTCAGCGAAAGCCAACACCTTCCGCGATGGAACGCTTAATACATTCAGAGCTCATCTCGAAATGGACCAACGAGAATATTCGAAGCCTCGCACCGCAACGTTTCCGGGAAGTTCACCAATGGTACAAGTAAGGACCCAGGGATATGCGAAGCGCGCCCGGTCTCCCGGCGTCTAACTCATCGATCCGAACTTAACTCGCTAAGTGTATTGCAATCGTAATCCTCCCAGGGTGCGTTTGCCGATACACATACATCTCCTCGTAACTCGGCTGGCATATCCAGGTATGCTGGCTTGGAGGGTAATATGTACCTAACCCGTTATGGAAATCAGCATCAGGGCCGATGTGGAAGATGCGTGCGCAACTTCGACGCTCGACGTCCCTCGAATCCGCGATATTGCGTCCCGTGTGCATCAACGTTGACGTCTCCGCGTCTCTCTGATCACGACGAGTCGTGAGAGCAATGAGAAATTCGCGAACGGTGGCATCACTAGTAGACAAGATTACGCTCGAGGTGCTAATTGCAAGTCGCACGCATCCGCGAACTTACGAATTACCATGTACTCTTGTAATTCTGAATAGTCCACTTTCTTCTCTCTTGTAGAATTCTTTCATCGGACCACTCCTAAATCTATTCGTAGCTTTCCATCGAAACGACGTTGAATGCGACGGCGAAGATGAGATAAATCTCGAGAACGACAATTCCATCTACGCGATGGAATCGTTAACCACTTAACCTCCCTTATAGAATCGTTACACGCCTAACCGCTCCGCAGTTAATCTCCGCCTCTCCTTCGACACTAGCGATCGAGGATCGGTGCATCGAACGCCCACTGAAAGTTTAAACAATGCGTCAATTAATCCTCTTCTACGCGACCGTCGTTCGTCGCGCTTACACGTGGGCGGTAATTGCATATGCATCGGCCCCGCGAGATTTCCTCGCTCCTTACGCTCACCTCCTCGGTCGATCGTTCGATGCAATATGCATGCGTTAAATTTATCATTTGACTTCTTCCACGTCCCCTCTGGTCGCGTGAGTCGTGCTAAACTCGGGCGCGCCCTCGCGATCCGCGATTCCCTGGGAATTTCCTCGATTCTCTCGATCCTGTCATTCCGCGCGTGGGAATTGCGCGTATTCCGAGAAATCGACGCGCTAGGATCCGCATTTAAATACAAGAACACGGTGACAACCCTCCGTGGTCGGATGCACCGGAATCAGGTCTGGGAAAGTAATGGCTGGGGAAGAAAATGTCGGCGCGGGTTCGGGTGCCGATTTTACTACCACCATGACGACGAGAACGTCGTAGTTGGAGTTGGCCGACTCAATCTAGCGGCCGGAAGTTTCCTGGAAGGGAAACAGTTCGCGAAACTGAAAGTACGCCAATCTGCGAGCTACGTCCACCCCTCCGCCTTCCTCGTGACTGGCCACCGATTCCGTGGAAATGGGCCAATGGACGAATATTAAAACCGTCATTATTTCAACTGCGGACGAGGGATATGAGAATCGTAAGTTTTCACTGGCTGGTATTATTCGAAATTGGAGGGCCGAGTGTTACACGATGCGCTCGGGGTATTCGAAGATTGGTTTAATGAGATTTTTCAGGGATCGTTAAGAAGCGCGATGCTTGATAGGGATTAAAGTCGACAACCTCGTTTTTCTGTCAATTTGCGAAACACTTTTTGCGGGAAGAATTTTTAAAATCTTCGAAAGTTGAGCTTACCTTGTCCTATGCTGACTGACGGTTATCTTTTAACCATCGATAGAAGGTACAGCTGGAGCATTGCCACTGCAAATGTAAGAGACTTTTCTAAGTCGAATTTTAGCAAGTTTTATTGGGTTTATGGAGTTCACATGTCGACGTAATTGACACCCGAGACTTTATTAATTTAATTACTTTAGATACGTGCAGGTCATCGAAGAAATTCGCACACTTCTCCATAATCGTAAAACGGGATCTTCCACAAGGGTTTTTATCGATTCCAGAATTTTATACATCGATGTAGTTGACACTCTCACGGCTGTCTTCTTATGCTCGTTTTACGACACTCTAGGATTACCCTCATATTTTTTGATGGAACCATATTACCTCCCTTTGTCACCGACCGCACACTTTCACCCTGCATCGCGGCGTGGAGTGCTCAAAGCATATCATAAAATTTATCGTCAAATCGTAAAAGCTGCTTTTCGCGGAAATCAAAAAGTAAGGTGACACTGGTGTAAAGAGAAGTGCTGCCAGTTTTCCTATGAGAAGAATCTTACGAATTAACTATGATAGATTTTAATCAAGAAAAGCGCCCTTTACGAAATTAAATAACTCCAAGAAAACTTATTCGACGGAAGAAACTTCCTACATCGCTGGAAGTTTCTAAATTTTCTTCTGCCATCGAACCCAAGTCAACCCTATTAAAATTTCTCTAAAAGTTCATAAATTTTTCCGCATGCCCATTAAAGACCGACGAGAATAAGAGTTTAAATCACGCTCTTCGCATTTTCAGCTCCCGATGTCACTTCGCGTGCTTCATGGTTTACCATGGTGGCCTAGCGACAGAAATTATGCAATCGAATGACACAATAGACGGTGGGGACCGACTATTATGTAACGAGACGGGGCGACTAACTTCTCCACAATGGAGGCATCGGTGACAATGCGGGGCCCTTCCACTGCCCTTCGTCCCTTCGCAACCCTTCCACTCTACGAGGTCGTCTCGAACCTCTCATGTCGCCACCGAATTTTGGGTAACACCAACAGTGCAGTATCCATTCGGCAAAGGGTACGAGGAAAATTCAGTTTAATGATATGCCGGAGATACCGACGAACATTAAGAGAGAAGCTTGAATGCGAGAGAAGAGCGGAGGCAGGGAATTAAATACGAACGAGAGGATTATGGGAGAGCGTGCTAAGACACGGCCGATTATGCGATTACATCTGGGCCATTATTCCGAGCACTTCGGCTACTGGCGAGTCTATCCGAGATTCTGTGGAAACTTAAATGTCCGTGAAACGTGCTCGTTGGATTTCGAGATACCGTGGTAGAGAGTGTCTGCGAATGTTTCTTCGCGAATACTCTCATGGGTGGACGTAACCTGGGAACTGTTGTGTCGGGCTTTATGAAGAGACGAGGGGACCACTCGCGTGTCCCCGATATAATTTATGCAATACACTTTCGGTGCTCTGCAGGATCATTTTAATGTGCGGGAGAGAAGGTGGAGAGCAGGCGGTGATACTAAAATCTTCGTGGACGGTGCTCGTTAAAGTTCAGAAGGCTTTTGTCAGAGTAGCTGCGAAAGGTTTCGATAGAAATTTTATTCGTGTAGTAACTGACAAATGTTAGACGAAGATTATTCTCGATGTGAGCGCACTTTTTAATTAGTTACGTAGAATTCTGATGCATGCGAGGAGCATCCTCACCGTTAATCCTTCTCTCATCTTTGAAAATGGAAAATCAGAAGTGCTGAAATAATCCCGAATGCCCAAGAGAGCGCTCGGAGAAAGAAGCTCGTTTCTCTCACTTGAAAACGAGTTCATTATCCATGCGTCTAACTCGTGTGCAACGCGGAAGACACGCCGCGCGAAACTCATGCATTTTTCATCCCACTTTTGTCCATTCCCCTCAAACGATTCCGCGTTTGCTCAACCCGCCGCCGACCAACCAAAGATACTTCGCATTTTCAATATCCATTATCCATCTACGAGCCGTTCCTAATCGATGGAAGAGCGCGGCGAGCGTAAAATAGAAAAAGCCCTCGTGCTTCGGCAGTCAGACATTCCATCGAAATATCGCGGCACACGTAAATTCCAATTGAGATAAGTACACGCACTCTTTTTCTCCCTGTCCCTTTTTTAGGAAAGGGTAGGTACGCATCAGTCGGTTCGAAACAGTGAAGGCCGACGCATGAAAACAAACTCGTGTGTCGGCTGGTTGAAACTTTTCGAGCACGCGTGTATCGCCTCTGGCGAATGTTTTTTCATTCGTCAGAGTGGAATTGCCAATGCGTGGTCATTATTGAAGGAGGTAAAGCGGGCGAAGGGAAGAAGAGGGAAACCGGCACGACGGCAAGGAGATGATGGATGCCAGCAACGGGGAGTGAAGAACTTTTCATTCGTTTGAATTACCAGCGCCGGATGAATGGACCCCGCGAAAAATACCCATCAATCGGCATTATATTGGAAAGGATTGCCTCCCTTTAGGGCGTTCCGCCTCATCGAAGGAGATACCATCGTGGAAAGAATTATCATTTTTCCGCAACGGAGTGGGAGAATTGAAAGCAGAAGTAGAAGCTAGCGCGGGTCCGTTAAAGGGCGAGCTGGTTTCAGTGATCCGCACTTTCGATGGCTCCGGTGGGATTAATTACGTCAATTATACGGCGAGCCGATAGTCGGTAATAAGATTACTCGCCATCGACTCTCACGACTCTGAGGAATGCGGGGTTCGCGTGCTCGGTCTAAGGAAGGAGAATGCGGTCGCCTTGAGATCGACGATATTCGTTTTTAGGTGGCGTTTGTTCGCCTTAATGAATAAGTCACTCCCTTTACGGTCGTGCCTAAAAATTAGGATGCTAACGATTCACTATTATTACAGGAAGAGTGGAATAAATAACTTTCCGCAGATACGTGTTATAGAAAAATTCTTTGTTAGCTTCAAGTACAATTTCTTTCTACGAGGAGTTCTTTTAGGGTCCCCTCAACGCTTTACTCTACACACACTTATACGAGCGCGCGCGCGCACACGATGGTGGACGACGATCTCGTGTGAATCGGGAGCGCTATGATTTTGAAGCCGCTTGCATCCTCGTACGGTGCTCTTTAGAGCACACCATTACGAGGCGTCCCACGTCGTTCCAACTGTCGGCTTATCCATGTCATTAAGTCCAATCGAACGCGCCTCCTGAGTCGCCCTTCTGATGTCCCTCCGCCCCGCAGTGGACGCGCGGTGGCCCCCGGGGGCGGATGTAAACTCGTAACACTCCTCTTTACTCATCGATAACCCGTCTTAATGACCGTTATGAGGAGAGCGCTTCGAACGCTCCTCGCGTTGTCTCCAAAAGGCCTTCTTGCACCTGCCAACTTGATTGCACCTCGTCGTGCCGGCTGCAAGGAGTCTTGCCACTCCCGCCATCTTCCTTGCATATCCCCTGGTATTAATAATTTGCAATCTCACTCGGTGCACCTTTTTGCCAATTCGAGAGCGGCCGCTAGGCCAGCAAAGAGGATGTCACTTTTTCAAGGGCTCCAGAGACAATTAGCAGGTTGTGCTCTTCATGAGAACGGTTCGTTTTACGTCCCCAGTTTAGTGAATATGTCGTTGTATTTGAGTGCTCTTCATTGGAACTTTTTCACTGGAATTATCCGCGAATTTGTTTTAACGGTGCCTGAAATAGAGTAAGGCATAAAGTTAAATGCCAAATAAGTTTCGAGATCATCTCGTACGTTAAATCACATCTTTACGTATCGCAGAAGGAATCCCTAAACAATCCACTTCCATCTCACAGCGCGGATCGTAATACGATACGGAAGCAGGCTGCCTTTTATAACTTCGTCGTTTCTATGACGGAAAAGATCGTCATTCGAGACGTAGTCCTCCTACCATGGTTGTTCCTCCATACGAGTTCTTCTCCGTTCTCTTCGATTTCGATTCTGGAAAGAGGAGAAGCGAGCTCGTATAGATAGATGTACGCAAACGGATATCAACGATACCAAGCGAGTTTCTTGGGTATTTCGCGAAATATTTGATCTTGCCGGAATACACGCACGCTCTTGGGATTTCTGCGATGCGAATGTTATGCGAGTGCGTTATGGTTTGACGATACGCAGATCCATGCACGTGAATAATGTATGTAATTTACAGTTTCAAGACCGAGTTGGGGAACCTGCGATATTAGAAAATTATGCTCCAGCTCTGCGAATATCTCTGAAAATTAGAAGGATTTCTGTAACGTAATAGAATTTCTGTATTGTCAATTTTACACGCAAGGGAATATATGAAAAATTTATTACACGATTGAGATTTCTGAACGCAAATGCAGTTTACATAATTTTTTGGTGACATTATTCTACAATGCGATGGCTTACACTTACCACGAATCTGAGTTTCGCAAGCATCTCCCTCGCTGTGATTTTTGCCTTCCTGCACAGTTGTGTAAGACAACGCACATTACGCGAGTATCTGAAAACGGATATCGATACGTTTCCCGTTTTCCTCGGAAAACACCTGATCTTCGCGCAACAGTCGCATTTCAGGATTTCCATGATAGGAAAAACTTTTGTAAATTCCCCATCTGGCGGTACACGAAGTTACATCCCAATAAATAATATGTTTGCGGAGGGCTTAAAATCGAAACATGCAGGGTATCTCGTGTTATTTTAGTACGGGTCGTATACGTTACGCGGCATGTCGATACACGCAATGCATTCTAACTCGATTTGCTCTTTGCAGAAGGATAGACGGGAACAAGGGAGAGAGAAGATCAACACATTTTCTAATATCGAAAGTTTTATATTTTCCCAAAAAAATTGGTAAAACGTTTATTTTCGTCGAAGGTCGTTGCATGCAAATGTACGTAAGAAGTGCCGACGACAAATTCGCTTCTTTCCTTTCAGATGAAAAATCGATCATCGGTTCGAGCAAACTTCCCCGACCCATCCAGCCTCGAATTTATTCCACCGCATCTAAAGAATACGTAAGTCATTACTCCATCTGTGTGCGGCAGCGGGAGTTAAGCGTCGATACTCTAAAACTTTTCTCCCTCAAAATCCATCGGCGGGAGCTACGAACCTGAGGAGCGGCGTATCTTGAAATGCAGGAATGTGTCTCTCCGGTTCGTCCCCCGATGAACTTTAAACCCAGAGGAGTTCGTAACGCGAAATTGGTTTCGCTGACAAGTGCCTGCTACCACGCCGAACTGAAAAAGAAAGGAGTAGGAGGGGAAAGGAGCAGGAGAGGGAGAGATACGAGAGCGGTATCCGAAAATTACATTTTATCCGGTCAAAGAGAACTTTCTCAACAATTCCACCGTTCTCCTCGGGAGTAGAGATCCTCGGTCGTCGGGAAGATCCCGGTGGCCCTCAAAGAGCGACCACCCAACCAAGGACAAAAGGACGAACTATGATCGCCAGAGTGCCTCCTTACTATTGCAACTTCTGCTCCTTCTCCTTCTTCCCACCTCCATTTTGTCCCTCCCACGCCTCGACAGACGCCCACGTCGTGAAAATAAAGAAGGTCACGCATACGTCACGCGTCGTGAGCCAATTGGGGAAAAGCAGACGTTAGATTGCCAAGTTTGTTGTCGGTAGAAAGAGAAGCAGGAGGAAGTGAAGATCTCGCGAGCTGCCTCCATTTACTTTGGAGGCTTCCACGTCGAAGGAAAGTGGAAGGAGTTGCTTTTTCGCCGTACGGTCCTCCAGGCTCGCGGTGCTCTACGTGTAAAATTACCCTTCTTCCGGAAACTCGAAAGACGTGGTCCGGGATTTTAGCTTACTCGTTCCGCGTACGTGGCATCTAGTTTCCGCGAGGAAGTTACAAATGTCTATAAAAGACGAGGGAATTCTTCCGTTCGTGGTTTTACGCGTTGTAAAGTTTCACTCGGAGGCCCCGGTGCCCTCAAATATCCACGACTAAGTTGAGTACGTGTGCGTGGAATTTCGCGTGTATTCGCTTTTTCGCTGGGCATTCGTTATTCCGACACAATAACATAGTCCAGGCGATAACAAAGGAAACAATCAATCTCCCGGATAAATTTGACAAATGTGAAAATTATACGAAAAGCTCGCTGCTAAAAATATCCGTATAAAGAATAGCCTAGTAGCAATATCGTGACTCTAGATAGTGCAATTTTAATATGAGTCACGAAAATTTGGGCAATTCCACGGGGTGTTGGCACAATATCACGTGGAGACCTACCGGAAGGTAAACGAGCTGAAAGAAAACCGCACGTGCTTCCGGAGGAGGACGTGCGCGGGTGACGCGCGGGGTGCGCGGAGTTACGTGCATTCTCACGGTTCTTGGCCCGCGAATAAATTGCGTGCCGCTTTATTTACGTCTTCGCGCGAGCGACGATACAAAAGGGGGTCGAAGGACTGGCTGCGGCCGCCTCTTCCTCAACGGCAGGCTCACAGAAAACGCGCGCCTTTCGTAGAGAAAGAAAGAAACCGCTTCCTCCGCCCTCTCCTGCCTTTCACCTCGTTGAAAGCAGAAGAATCTTCCTTATTTTTGCTCCACCGCATTCATCGAACAGTCTCGCCATTCATTTGAATCCCCCGATTCGAACGAGTCCAGGAAATGCGTTCGAATGCATTCCTCGTCTTGTTGTTATCGGGACATCCTGGTTAAGGATTCCTCGGAGTGTAAGTAACAGTTGCTGGGACGAAAATAATCCGCGACTAAATATTTCGATAAAATCCCACTTCTGTACTTCAACCCATCAATTCCGAGTCTCCTCGGAGCCCGCTCTTCTTCATCATCTTCGATCGACAAATGCCAAGTTGCTACATCCCCAAGGAAAACAAGAACTTCCACTTTATCATCCGCCAGCAAGAAGGGCTCCCCTAATTTTATCCCGGCTCACCTGAATTCGTCATCATCCCTCCATTATCCACCTGCGAAAACTCGAACGATAATAACAGCAGCGAGGTCGAGGCATAGGCCAAAATCCCAACCCTCGCTTCATCCTCCAAGGAAACTGCTTCAAGAACTCTTCTCTTCTCCCTTCTACCTCCTTTAACCTCCTTCCCCATCCATCCCTCAAAATCCCTAATCTTTATACAATACCGTACCGCCCTCGCAGCGTTCTTGCTGCTCTAAAGTCGTGGCTCTCCCCCGGATCGTTTTCTGCCCGAGATCTTCTCCTTTTTACGAAAGCACGCCCGAAGCTTCCGACGTATCGGAAAGACATCAGTCGAGGCGCGAGCACGCGCTCTCCCCACAACTGGAGGGCCTACCGGTTCTACATTTAGCCTTCGTGTCGCCCTTTCGCGAGCTTTGAGCCAGTAGGACGGGGAAGGTAGAAGACGAAGAGGACGACGGAAAAGGAGGTGGGTACGCGGTGCTTTTTATACGTCAGGAAGCCTGACGGCGACGAGGGCGACGCCAGTGGTGTCGACAACGGGGCCTTCGACGAGGTGACCGCGAAGCGGGTAGGCTTCACTAGAGAGGAAGCGGAGAGGTCGAAGACACTAATTCACGGGCGTGTCCGCATTTAGAATGCATCGGAACCTCGACGTCATCATTAGAGGAGAGAACCTCTTGCTTGAGACTTGCGGGCCCTCGGGGTGTCTCGACGCGTTGCTTTGCTTGATCATGGGAGAAGAGGAGCGGAGAGGAATGCCGTGTTGGGAGACACGTGAGTATCACGGGATGGAAGGTGGAGAGGATGAGGAAGGAGGAGGAATAGAAGAAGGGGCCGAGTGAAGCTGCAGAAGGAGCAGGACGAGGAGAAGAAACTGAGTGAAAGGTGGTAGAGCGAAGAGGACGCTTGGTGTCCCTCGCGTGTCTCTTCCTTGGGCGCGCGCTTGACACTCGCTGGAGCGCGCGCAAGCGACCGTTCGTGCGCGCTGCTTATGTTAATGCGAGGAAGAAGGCGGCAGAGCTAAGAGAGGAGGTGGCGTGCCGCTCGCGGACCGCTTTAGAGTGACACACAATACGCGCCGGCTACTCCGCGCCTTCCACTTCGCGGACGGCTCCGGGGGGGGGGCCATTAATAACGAGCGAGACGAACTCTCAATGAATCATGCGGTTCCTTCCTCGCCGTGGTCCTCGTGGAGTCCTTGGCTCCTTCTTGTCCTTCTTACAACCTGACTTCGTTCTCCTTCTTGGGTGTTGCCGAAGGTTGGCCGCTTCTCTTAATCTCTCCTCTCCCTCGACGTTCTCTCTCCTTCACGCGTGCGCACCCACACACTTGGCCACTGGTGGATGTAGCATTATAATGCAAGTATTCAGCGCGGCTTAATGACGATGTAACGCCATCTTCGAGTTCTGCCGGTAGAATGCTAAGTGAGTATGTTGCTCCTTGCTTCCCGATGGCGACATGCTTTTTGAGACGAGGGCTCTGGAGCGGGGGAAGATGGGGAGATGGTGGTTTGCAGTGGTGGCAGGCCACATTCCTGTTCTTAAATGGAACCTCCGTGTTGATCTTAAAGCGTCGCAGTGGGATTGAAGTGGATACCCTGATGCTCGTTTCGCGTTTTCGGTGGCATTTGGGATTAGCGGTTACTCCACTATAATTGCACGAATACGATATTGGGATCTCGTTCGTTCGTAAGGTCAGAAAGTCTCGTTAGAAATTTATTCGATAATCTCATCTTCTCGATAACCTCCAGTAGTTGACTTCGGTTTCCGATCTGACCTGATAGAGTTTGCGTTTGAGGAATAAAATCTAGACTGAGTGGAACCAGGAAGTGTGAGATTTCAATATTGGGAGTTCGTTTCCACCCTCTTCATTTCTACGTGAACGAGATCAAGAACAACCGGCAGTAAGTAAGTAGGTTTGGAGTTTCATTCGAGGATATCTGGAAGGGATACCTTAAGAGGATATCAGCGTTACACTAGTTGTTGCAAGATAAGATTAGCACGTAGGAATAACACGAGTTTACAGAGGGTACTGCGAGACTACTGATTACGTTTCACTGCACCTCCCGGGTGTTCCTGGGAGTCACGGTGTAATGGCAGAAGATACGACCATCCCGCCAAAGAACCAAGTTTCTCAAAGCTTTGAGAAGCTTGTTTAACCCGGTGTGCTACTAGTGCGGAGTAGAATAATTATAATTGGAAAAATGAAGAATTATGTTCGTTTCAGAAAATTTAATACGGGAAACAGTAAAAATCGAAGACTTGCCTTTTGAGTAAAATGTTTAATTACGCATTTAAGAAAACAGGAAAAGGAAAATTAAACGGAAGGTGAAACAGAATCGTGCGTACTTCAAAGGCCAATGCATTATAAATCCATTTAAGTCTGACAAGAAGCAGCGCGTAAAATATACGACCATTTCTATTCGTCCCTGAAAGTCACTGGTGGTCCACCGACACCAACAAGCGTTACCATCCGAGAAGACGTCCGAAGCCATTGAAGTTGTTACGCACAACAGCCCCGCCGCCTATCCAACCGAAACCAACCGAATGTCAGGACGTCGTGGAACTCATGAATTTGCATGGGCCAAGCCAAATATAATCTTAGTGTACACGGATGCCTCTCTCTCTTCTCTCCTTTCCTCTCTCTGTCTCTCCCCCCCATAGAGTTGTAGATGCTCTGGTCCAGCAGCAGCAGCAGAGAGAGAGAGAGAGAGAGAGAGAGAGAAGCTTCTCATCTCATTCTCACCGTCCAGCTCGTGCGCGGCGAACGATGCAGGATAGCAGAGTGCAGATTGCCCTGTTTAATTACTGGTTAGGGATGGATGGGGACCTTCGAGGGCAATCAGCTTGTTTGTATTTGCTCGCAGGTTTATACCAGTTCACTCGGAAGCCGGTCTTCGGCCACGTTGTACCGCCGCGGTACCAACAAGGCGACTTTACCTCAAGAGCATTAAACACTGGCAAAAGCTCCTCCTCTAGCAACTATGGCGCGATCGTAGCGAGGAGTTTTGTGCTGTCGCGAGTTGTTGGTCGCCGAGATGGAGGAGTGGAGAGGGTAGTTTGATGTTCCAGAGGGACATCTTGTCGTGGAATTAGGGTAAGAGATAAGGCTAGCGTTTGTGGGAGCTACGGTATACAAACTTCAAGTTCGATAATTACTCGTCTTTTCAAGTTGTTCGCTTATTATGCACATTGTATACTGTGTTATTTCAGCAGCTGGCCTTCTCCTCATAATTTAGATCTTTTCTTTATGCATGGAAAACTAAATCTGGAGAACACAAAGGGGTGAGATTGACTGATCTTCGAGCAGAATCGATCGATTCAGTCTCGAAAACTACTAAAGTGAAATCTTTATGGCGCAAGGATGTTAGGGACAATTTTCAACGGGGCCTCGTGACTCTTGACTCTGAGTCTCACTTAGGTACATACATAGAGACGCACGCACACTTGCCCGCCCATTAAACGCGATTCGCGAGTATCAACTTACAGAACGATTTTCGGTCGAACGATCTCCCGATACTCACTTCTCTCCTCCACGGGAGGGACTCCCTAAGAGGTTACTTCGATAGATTCTTCAAACTTCGAAATTAGTTACTGGATCGTATAAACTTTAACTCCCGTCGTCCCCTACCCCTTTCTCCTCGGTCCTCCACTACCACCTCCACCACTTACACCACGGCCATGATTCAACGGGTGAGTGAACGGCGGCGTATATTTGCGCGCCGCCGATAGTAAGTTTGACGGGGATTTTGTAATTACTATCGTCTCCCTTGGCACTAAATTATGCGCGATTACTTCGGACGCACATATTTACCGTTGGCGCATGTCTAACGTTGAACGCGCGCGCGATTCTCTTCCTCGTGCTGCTCACCTCTTCTTCCTTCTCCTTGTTCACCACCACCCCTCCACGCTGGTGAAGGCAAGGCGTATAATGCTTCCTGTATTAGAACGATGTTAATGCTGCTCACCGATGCGAGCTAGCTCGAAGAGGTAAGGCGATTGGTGAGCGCAGCGGCAAACATCGCGTTACGATGCGCCACTATGCGAGCTGCGTTGTGTTGCGCAGAGGGGTGAGCGCGTTTGAGTTGTAGTTCGTCCAGAAAGTGAAGTTTAATCCGTCCGCAGCGCCTTTGCAATCACGTTTAATTGTACTTAAAATTTTCGGCTGTCCGATGAATAGGGTGAACGCTCGACGAATGAATTTGCAATGAAAATATTAATTAGTCAAACAGAATTGTTCGAGGTCAGAATAATTTTTAAATCATATTTTTTTGAGAAATTTTCCAAGCAGCTGGTCATCAGTATTTATTTTTTGTTTGTGCGATCATGAAGTTCGATGATATATCGGCGAATGCATTTCACGTGTTTTGCCTTGAATTTTCTCTTCCAGAAAATGTACAAGGATAAGATTCGCTTTTCCAATCACCATTCGCCCTCCTATCGTTTCTCCCTTGCGAAGCGATGCATACTCGTTCTCCCTCATCTCGTCGAAGCTTCGTCCTCAGGAACGTATCGGAAGGGAATCCTAAGGAAGTGCTCGCCTCCTGCTCGAAAAGTATCTCGATTTCAGACACGAAACTCAGGAGTTCTCTCTCCTTGTGAGGGAAAATGTGGACATCAGCGTGCAAAGGGTCAACAGAACGCAGTTGCCTCATGAGGACGGCCATATTTAAATTTCTATTTAACTCACGCGTAGCCCGCTCAACTTCCCTCGGTGCAACTTGCCGTCTTGGAGAATTGCGCGAGGAAGCGAGGAGCAGATGCGAGTAAGAGGAGCGAGGGGCAAGTAAAATTCGATAACAAAGTCGAGGAAGTCCTTTCCGTCCCGTAAGGACGATCAGCAAGGCTAATCCCATCGATCCTATCGACGCTCGTCTCATCTACCTTTCAATCGCCCTTCCGTTCCATCCTCCTCGCGGACTTAATTCGATCTCGCGGATCTTACGTCATCGTGAGGATTTCCTCGTTCTCGAAGAAGAGGAAAGGGATATTACGTGGGATTATAATAAACGTTCGGTAGACTTTAAGTGTTCGCGACGGGTAAAATCGCGCGGAACTCGGCAGGACAAGCGAGCTTTTCTCTCAGGCTTCGAACACTTAAAACTCCAGCGGCAACGGAAATTCCCTTTCTGCCTTATTTTTATTCCCTCCTCCTCGTTTTCTTTCCTTGTATTTTTCTTTGTATTCCTGACAATTGCATCGCGATACCGATAACCAACTCTCTCCCAGTTAACTCTACGGCTTTCCCCACTTTGTTCTCTTTTCGTTCTACCTTAACGTCCGCCTCTGTTGCATTTCTGTCATTCTCTCTTTTTCCATCGTTCTCTCTCTCTCCCTCTCTGCGCCTCTCTTTACCCATTCGCACAGGCTTCGCTTCTGAACTACATTAGCCGCGAGCCAGACATTCACTTTGCATGCGCCCCCCCCCCCCCCCTCTGCTTCCCACCGTAAATGAGCTTTGCGTATTTGTTGCGCGCGCACGTGAGAAGGGAAGCACGAAACTATTTATACGTGGCTTCGCAAAATGAGTTCCAACTGACTTTCATTCACTGCTTTACGCCACTTTCGCGCGTCGGCACGCGAACGAGGAGGGCGACCCGCATGCGAGAATTTCCGCGTAGAATCGAACCAACACTTTAGCAACCCTCGACTTATTCCTCACGGATGAAGAGAGCAATGAGCGGACGTGTGGGACGCGTTGTTACACAAATGAGATACGCGCTTAGCGGATTTTAAAGGTAAACAATTTTTATTATTCAACAAACATTCCTCGCCGATCCACGAATTACCTATTCCACTCGAGAATGCGTACATACTCATTTGATCAAAGGCACATACGAAATCCATTCCACCCTCGTCCATCTTCATTTCTCCACGGACTGGCACGATTTACATACTCCCACTCTTATTTTTCGCGGTCTCCCCTGGTCATTCCTCTCGCATCCCCGGCAACGACAAAATTCACCACGCGATAAAGGAAATTGGCATGGCGTGCACCACCTCGTCCTCCTCATTCTTTTCCTCCTCATTCTTTTCCTCCTTCTCCATCTCCTCCTGTTACTCGCATCGCGATCTCTCAAAACCTATTCCCGTCCACGATGCTCTCCCTCGGCCTGCATCCCTAACGAGCGAAGCCATCTTCCGCGACATTCGGGACGTCGCACGAGATAAATCACGACTCGGGTTTTACGCCAATCAAATAACGAAATTGCCTATACGCGCAACCTGCGGTAGAAGGTAAGAGAGAAGGGCGGGCGGGGAATCGTCCGGGGATAATGTTATTCCGTCGGCCTGAGATACGATGTCTATGGGAGAGGGAGACATGTCGTGGGAAGGGAAGGAGGAGGATGAGAAGGAGGTATGGTAATATCAATCGGCCTGGTCCAGAAACGAGAAGAGAAGCTGCTGGGACGGCAAGCGGGTAGGCAGGCAGGCAGGCAGGCGGCACGAGCAAAAGGAGCAAAAGGAAAAGGAAGCGAAGGAAGGGACCGCGAAAAGAGGAGGAGACGGTGGGTCGAGAAGAAAGACTGGATGAGGAAGAAGAGGGAGGAAGCGAGTGGAAGAATGTAGCAGCAGCTTCCTTCTTTTTATGCTCTCTGCTCTCGCCCCATTCTCCCCTCCCCGTCTCACTTTTCGAATCTCTTTACCTCTCCTCATTCTCCTCCTCCTCCTCCTACCTTTAGGTTCGCGGCACGCGATAGCCTGCTGTCTTAATTGGTGCGTTCCGACCGCATATCCGCTGATGCCTTCCTCCTCGCGGGTATCTCACGGGGGTGAGAGACGGACGTGTCTCTCCCTCTCTCCCTCGTATTCGCCGTCGCGCGTCTCTCCTGCGTATTCGACCCACGTCCTATCCCCGATACCCTAATGAAGCAAATTTGCATCCATACGCGACGCGAGTGAGCAAGTACAGCAGCGCGGCGGGCCGAGCGAAGGGTGAAAGGAGGAGGCCCGGGGGGCGGATGAGCGGGAGATACAATAAAACTGATTTCGCGTCCTCGTCGCGACGAGAACCGGGGGATAAGATGGATGCGTCTGCTCAGCGGGTCGCTGTTCGCCCAGGCTCCGGCAGTTGCATGATAATGATTCGAGTGCGGCCTCGTTCCGCGGTAAGACAGCTCGCATCGTTTCTCCTTCCCTCGATACCCTCGACCACCGCTTCACCCTATGCGCTCGGTACCTTCGTCCTTCTCGGACAGCAATCGGAATGGATCCAAGATTGGAAATCGTGATTTCGCGAACGATGCCGTGGCAAGATCGATACCATCGGAGAGGAGAGTACATGCAAAGTCGTTCTTGATTTAGGAATAATTAATTCAATTTATTTTATCGCGAAACTTGCAGTAACCTACCCTGCGATGTTTTCCTAAAGTTTCCTTCCGTCTACCTGGTACCCTCTATGCAAACGGCCAACGGCGAGATTCCTTCCGAAGACCCCGGCGCTATCGTGGAATTTCCCTCGAAATCGTGGCAGATCTCGCGGAGGGTCCAGCGCGTTTTCGATTTCCGTGGCTATCATCCAACCCCGTGACTGTCGAAACGTGCCTCGGGGGCCGGCCCATTAGAGCTTTTTTAAAATTCGTTTCCGATTCTCTTGCCGGGCGCGGAAAGTTTCGATTCGCGAAACGGCAGGGACCGAAAGAGATTGAAACGATGAAAAGGTGGAGCGAGGAGGGGAGAACGTCGAACTGGAGGTGAATGCAACGACGTGGACGCAGCTGCGCTTTTGGATATTTTTCGAAGGCACCACCGTTGCGCAGCCCCAGCTCCCGAAAACTGCGAACCAATCAGCATACCTTCCGTCCAGGTAGCAATAAATATCTGGAGGGCGAGGTGAAGCGCGAGAGCGCCGCCTTCAATGAGAGCCACCCAACGATTGTGTTTCGCCGACGCGAGAGGGGTATGACGGGGGTTGGGGGACTGGAAAAGGGGTAGGACGTCCGGGGGTGGCACTCTCGGCGGACTGTGTTGATTGAAATTTATGTCCGATGGGACCGCGCGCGCCAATTCTGCCCGTCTGCGCGGTGGTGCCCACCGCCCCCGTCCTCTCGTCCCCTTTCTGTCGGTAGATTTCGGTGTTTCTGCCATGCACCCAGAGGAGATCGTATGGCCACTAAACTTCCTGGGTACGCGTCGATATCGTTGGAGGTGGAAGCCGGGGATGGCGGCGGGGGTGGTGGTGACTAGCAGTTGCGCTAGTTACCCGCACACACGTGCGCAAAGGCGAGGCACACACTTCGACATAGCGAACACCGAACGGGGGTTGGGTAGCGAATTCGACCCTGGCCGCGATTAGATTAGATCTCTCCGCGAATCGAGATCGTTTTTGGCTCCGGTTACGAGGGAAAAAACAAGTTCGTTTTGTCGCACCGATGGGAAAGAAATACGCGGCGACGGGAGCTTCCCAATGGTTTCCCCGATCTTTATGTGCCTCGTAGAATGTTCTCGTGCGAGAGCACGTACTATCGGGATAAAGGGAATCAATTTTGGATCTTTATGTGTTTTGCTTTTAGAAAATCCCACGAGACAAAGAGTGTTTGCAGGAGGCTTTCCTCGCACGATAGCAGTCGCCGCGATGATGAATGCAACGGTTGAAAGAGGATTGCCAATTGCACTCCGCTGACGTGTACTAACGGAGTAGATTGTTTTTTTTCTTTTCGTGTTTATTGGCCATGGAAGATTATTGCGCGTAACATCGTCGAGGAAAGAAAATTCGAGCAGCGGTAAGGGTTGCTTCTACCGTTGGCAGCATTTCAAATTCCAAACTTCGGTTTCACCCATTTCCCCATCCATTCCGCAAATCGTAATCTCTTCGTTCTATTCGTGCATTTCGACGAATGCAAGCGCGCAGTTCGCGGCATTTATACATAGTTTCGACGATGATCGCGTTAAATGATTCGCGGTGAGATTGATTCCAGCGACGTATTTTGAATAACGCGCGGGGACCGCTGCGGCACTGTTGACGGACGTAACCAGACAAACATTACAAACCAGCTCAACTGCAAGGGAACGTAAACGCGCGTAGAGGTAAATAGACATTATGGTCGAATTAAATCACTATTCGTGGTCCACGTTGTTCATGAGGCTTGTGAAAAATGTTCGTGAACGTTCGCGATCAATTATTCCGTGACCGTTTGAATTTCGTCGCATACGATTCGGCTTCCGCATACGATTAATTTGCATCGATAAAACTATATCTTTTTAACTTCTCATTAAAAAATATTCTGTATTTGGATTCGGTGCTGATGTCACGAGTCTGACAGAATAATTCATAATTCACGCTCCAAAAATGAAGCTGGTAAAAAAATGATGAATATCGAAGAACTAATCTACACCCAGTTATTCGCGCGGAATATAGTACTTGAACTTTTTGATGTGTCTTGAAAATGTATGAGCATGAACGTGTAGGATTTAACAGCCGGATAGATGGCTCCATTGGGGAGTCGTCCGGCGCGTCGCATTTCGCTAATGGAAAACGAATGACATCCTCACTCCGATACCTCTCGCGTAACTATTTCCATCACGATTTATAATTCAACATCTACGCTCGCAGCGTTAGGCAAACAAACGGCGCGCTTATGCGTGCGTTCGTGAAGCATGCGTGCCGATTGACCCTAAGCAGCGATAAATTTTCGTCGGCGAAAGGACCCTCGACGAAGGAACAGCTCGCCAAAAAAGAAGGAAAGTGTACGAAGAACGCAAAACACACGATTGTGGGTGGAACAGTTTCAGAAGTGCGAGACGTCCAGTTGCATATAAATCTTTTGCTTTCGCCTCAATTCCACCCGCTCCACAAGCCACGAACCTTTTCAACCCTCTCATCCCAGTTTCACTAGCCTTCGCTCTCCCTGCTCTAGGAGAAGCCTGCTTCTATCCCTTATCATCTAGAACAAAGTTCCATTCTGGCGCGTCCCTGATAAGATACGTGTTAGTGCCTTCCTACCCGTTCTCTCCTTCTCTTTCCCCCTACCCCTACCCACCCTTCTATGATCTACTTTTCCTCGTCGGTACGGCGAAACTTCGATTGCTCCGGCCGGAACTTGGACTGTTTCGACTAATCGATAAATTCTGCCGAGCGCATACTTAGGTACGTGGCCTTTTATCGGTGAAAGGTGTCCCGGTTTTAGGCGGCAGACGTTTCACAGTTAACGAAGAAATTAAGTACGGCGAGGCCGGGTGTTGTAGACGTGATAACATTGATCCAGAATAACACACTTTTTGAACGAGTTTGGAATTAGTAGAACTGCATTCTTCTTACACTAAAATAATTGCGCGATCGTTAAAAGTCTTATGTTCGGGACGCGGCCAATTATTAATTTTTCCGACCAACTCCGTCCCAGGTCCACGACTCCCCTGTATTACCTCTGGAGAAATCACCCCCACGGCGCATACTTATAAACTAAAATTAATTCCAGCACCGCACGTCCTCGCGACCCTCCCAGGCTAACGTGCTCCCATCGTCGTTCCCTCTCGGCGAGTGTTCCTTTAGCTCGCTATTAACGGGAAAAGAAGAGGAAACGAGACTCCGCTCGGTAAACTTCGGCGACATCTCTTTATTTCGTTCACTTGGGGGCTACGATCTTTCCAGAAGTTTTCCCCGCGAATGTGCGGCGGTGAGACGCGTCGGAACTTATGCCTGTCATAGGCAGACGTCTCTACGGGGAATTAATGAGATGTTTTAAACCGACTGAAGTTCCATGAAAAACGATCCCTGGACGACAGTCCTTTTACCTCGGCGAATTTATACATGAACGATTTCTCCGATGGCTTGTGCACCACTGACGTCGACGACGACGACAGCTACGATGAACAGAAATAAATACCAAGCGATAGAAACTCGGGAGGAACCGTGCGATGGACAATCGGAAAGATGGTAAGGTAATGCGAATGGCGTTGATGCAATGAGCACTGCTTTTAATTATCTGAATATCCGTTTTGCAGATTCTGCCAGTTATGAAGAGTTCGTGGATTATTACAAGCTTTGAGTATTGACAAGCACCTGGAACTCTTTCTCCAACATTTCTGTTACGAACACGCGAGTTCTCATCCATTCGCGATCGAGCGCGAACGCATCCTTCAACTCTCGATTTTACGCGCTTCCTCGCGCTCGACCGTGTCCGGCCACGTCGACGTGGCTTTTCCCATCGAAATTTCGCGGGGCCCCGAAAGTTTCCAGAAATTTACGAAACGCACCCGATCGCGCCCGTTTATCGTAAATCACTGTCACGGAAGAAAGCAAAAAAAAAAAAAAGAAAGAATGGGGGGGGGGAGCGTGCAGGCCTGCAGAATACCGACTGCGAGTATAATTTGTTTACGAGGCCATTTTTCACGAAGGTTCGCATGTTTCGATGAGGATTTACAGTTCACCTCGATCCTCCCTTTTTATTTTCCGTCCCCTCCACCTTTCCATTCCGCTTTTCCATGGACTTTTTTCTTTTCTATCTCCCTCTTTCGTTCTTCGTTTCGTGCCTTTTTTGTTTATTTGTAAGGTGGAATTCAACACGAAACGGACGCGCTGAGAATCCCCCAGCCGCGCCCTTTTTAAATCGCAATAAATCGAAGCTCTCGTTGCACGTTGCGCGCTGCACGTTGCACCACTGAGGATAGTTTGAGGGCTGCGAAGCAGCATGTTGCTCCTGTACCATTCGAGAAACTGATATTTGATGGAGTTTTAAAGAAGGTATGGAAGCTCGGTAGTATCGCGAGGGACGAGCGGTATGATGTTTATATGAAGAGTTTCGTGTCTTGTTCTCCCTCTGTGAAAGAACGATCGGATCATTTTTATTTCAGCAAAAAATGATTCAGGGGTTTCAACGTTACAAGAGAATTTCTTGTTCGTACGGATCCCCGACAGCGAGTAATATACGTGGATTCGTACAAATTTTCGAAACCTCAGTTCCGTCGGAGTATTCAACGCGACGTGTAGACAACGACGCGTGCCGCTATTAAATAAACAGCGTAGCGCGCGCATAAAAATTAAATATAAAAATCCATTTGCCACGGGACAATGTAACGTGCGCCATCAGCGCGAAACTTTATCTCTCCGCCCTCGAATTATTCATTTTTGTTTAAATATTTCACTCAAATGTTTTGCAGTAGGGAACAAGAGATATTACAGTTTCGCATTACATTTTTACAAAAATATTCTCTAACAGCGCTAAAACGTGAGACAGCTGGCAAAATTTTAGCCGCAGAAAATTGCGAGATGTGCCTCCGTCATTCGCTTTCACGGTTACAGAAATAACGATTCTACAGTTTCCAGAACCAACTATTGCAGAAGAACGATCGCTTCCTCTCGAGAACTTTCCGGCGAACTCTCTGTATTTGTCGTGAGACGACGAATTGGGCGCGAAGAGAATCGCACGGGGTAAATCGAAGGAAGCGAAGGGTGGAAAGAGTTGCGAAGGGGTAAGCGATCGTGGGGCATGGTGGCGCAACGGCTCTAGAAATTTATTAGCAACGGACACACTCGGCCGCGGCACGTCACTGTAAATTAACAGCAAACAGAGAAACGAAGCGATCCTTTCCCCTCGTACTCCTCTTCACCCTCCCTTTCTCTTCTCTTCCACGTCCCAGTAGTTCAAGCCCTCTCGTACGCGATCCTCCCAGTTGCCGGTTGTTTGTCGCTACTCGCTCCTATTCGGCTATGAATTAAAACATAAATTTCAATCAACCTGGGTGAAGGCATTTATGTCCCACCTGGAACGAGAGGATCGTGCGCGTGCACTATGCCCCGAGAGTCCTGTCCATCCACGAACACGTCCGGGTACACGTGTACAGCACTGAAATGAGAACGCGTTGCCGGGTCGCAATTATGCTCGCCCTATTGCGGATTGAAGGAAATTGCTACTTTCGATGCGAAATACATTTTGTTCTTTGACATGAAAAAATCAATGGGAAACTGTTCGAAATTTTCTAGTCGCTCAGCTAGAATGGGTACATGCGTATCAAAATTTGTATCGTGATGAAGGTTGTGATGCTGTACTGCGATGAGCTATGATGAAAATGGTTCTGTGACACGTACGAAGGAAGGGGATACCTGCGATGTTTTTGGTGCAATATGTAGTTAAATTTGGAACTTTTTCCGGGGCATGTATATATTACGATGTCTTCATCTCACGAAATTCTTATTAGTATCAATTTATTCACCGTTCCTGTCGGTCAGGATGTGTCCATTGAATTTTGACATGTTGGCGAAGATATCCAATGAGAGTCTTTATAAATGAATTTTTTATATGTATGTCTGATTTTATTTCGACGATTTCATCCACCCTGATATCTCGACACACACGTGCAGAACGTCTAGCGTCATTGACCGTACATTGCTCATTCGAGTCGAGAAATTCCGAGTTATAAGAGTACACGACGGGAACAGACAGGTGGCGAATGAGATGTACCAATGACCCTTTGGTTATACGCTGGCTCTCGTAATTATAGAAATCGTTAATTATTTGATCGGTTCCGGTCATATAAATTATCCCCAAATCAATAGGTTGCCTCGGCATCGATCTCTCTCCCTCGTGCTAATCTAATTATTTTCCTAGCAGTAATGGGGGAGCCATTTAGTAATTAATACCCTGCCTACCTCATTATTCACAATCCGTCTGTCAAAGCGATCGCTCTATCTGTAATTGGCGGCCATGAATATTAGCCGCTCCTATTCCGTAGGTGGTATATATCGCGATATCGTGTAATAATTCCAATTGAATCGATAAGAGGATGCGAGGTGCAGGATTCCGTAAAGTCGCGGGTATTCCATGATAAGGAGATTAGACGTAATCTCGATACTGGTTTTACGACCACTGAAACTTTATATTTAATGATTTATACGAATTTACGAATGTGCATAATGGACATTTCGTTACTTAATCTATTATTCGAACGTTACTTAACAGAGCAATACATTATTTCGTATGCAAAGTAATATTCCTTCGGTGAATGCAAAATCCTTCGACTTCTCCCTTTGAATGCAGCATTGTGTCAGGGAAATGTTACAAGGATGCTGTAATCAAGTTTAATACAGACGAGGAGTATCTCCCTCGTTGAGCGAAATTCAACTTTGTCGCCTCTCTGCCGCGTCTCATTTCATTTCCTGGGATTATCCAAGGCTTGATATATTTATACGTTATTGTTTTATTCAACGTGGCAGCGATGATCGTACTGGAAATTCAACTGCAGGCTGTCCTTCGCGATAACCACTTTACGATTAGTTTAAGCAACAAGCACTCTCTTACCTCGCCTTCCCGTATTATTACTTCACAATTATCCTTTGCTTGTCCCAAACGATTCAATAACCATCGAACACAGAGAAAATTGAAGGTTACACAAAGCATTTCTAAATCTCGTAAGACAGACTAGACTCACTTAAACTCAACATTCACACGATTTACGAGGTACCTACCTCATTACATCGATTGGTTCCGTTCGATCTTCCAAACCTCTTCTCGAGCTTCCTCCTCCACCCTTACCAAAAAAAAAAACTCTTCCTCTTTACCCCTCGTTCGCAAATCGGAAAAGCTAAAGGCACGAGCATTCGAGATGCCGCAAAAAAGGGGCACCCCCGGATAAAAGTGTGAACGGCCGGAGTGGCGCGCGCCCCGAAACACGCGGTAGGACACGTAGAGAACTGGTAGCACCTACATTCTGGGAGTTTGACTCGGCGAAAGAGCGAAGCGCAGGTACATGGGAATGGCGCACGAGTAGAACGTAGGTGGGTCCCCGATTCAATCAGCTTTCATTGTTTAAAAGTGCTGCAGCACCACGGGGTCTGGCGCGATACTGAGAGAGCAACGAACGGAACGGAACGGCCAACGGCTATGACTGCTACAACTACCATCCACACACTCACCTCCCACCTCCTCTTGGCCACCGCTTGTCGCCTTGTTCGCTCACATTCGTTCGACCCAGTCGTGCCCGACACCGCCATTACCACCGTAGGAAGAGGAGGACGAGGACGAGGACGATTCGCCTCGACCACCACCTCCTCCTCCTCCTCCACTTCCTCCTCCACCATCACCGTCGTTCTCCACTATTGCCACCACCGCCGCATTCGCCATCACCACCACCTACACCGGCACTTGACTGCTGCCTCTGCTGCTGGTATTACTACTAGCAGTAGTACTAGCATCGCTGCGGACGTCCTCACAGGTAGGATTGTCAATGCCTGGCACAGGCGGTGAATCTTCACCATGGAAGGCCAGGGGGTTGAAGCTTCCTAGAACTGAGGGTGCGCGCGAGTGTTCTTTCGACGTGAGTTACACTGACTGCGCCGCACATTAATTACCATTAGAGGGGATTGCTCTAATTCCACTTCGTTCGTCCTCCAGGAGTCCCACTAGCCTCTTCTGGGACTTCACTTGTCTCTCTCTCTCTCTCTCTCTCTCTCTCTGTCTCTTCCTCTCATTATTTCTTTGTCCTTCCTCTACGACTGTCCCTCTTTGCCGTTCCTCCAGCTCGATGCTTCTACCGGCTGATTCAGGACTCCCGTCACACTCTTCGCTTCTTGGGTTTATCCGCTTCGATTATCGGACGGGTTTCCAGGACTTCAATTTTCCTCCCCTCGGTTTTCATCTAACCTTCCTCACGGTTCTGCATTTGAAATTGCATATAAAATCGCGCGCAGATTAAAAAGCTCTCGGTAAAATTCGCTTTTACTTTATTTCTCACCGTTTCTCTTCGTGCTCCAGCGAGCAACGTCGATTTTCATTCTAAAAGTCGAAACAACGCTGACGCCGAAAATTTTTTCGACAAATCGACGCTTACATTCTCGTTAGAGCGAATCGCGCAACGAGTATCGTAAATTTTTAAAATCGTGGAAAATTTACGGAGAAACGCGGTACTCCGGAGCTCGCAATCGGTCGATCGATTCGCCATGTCATCCACGAATTATGTGTCGTAAAGGCAGGGGGGAGGGGGACGAGCTTTTGGATTTTTATTCGTTGCACAAAGGTTTCCGCTTTTTGCCAAAAACCTAGCTTCTTCTCCGCGAAGCAGAAGTAGCAACCAAATCCTGAAAAAACATCCCGGCTTTTGTTCGCATAAGCTCCTTTGTTGGAAGCTCGTTGTAAAATTACCAGTTACTCGGTTTTCTATCGAGCGCATCGTACGCGAGGTCATCTTTCTTTCGTCCCTTTTTCCTCGTTCACGTGCCATCGTATCGTCACTTTACTTCGAACATTTTTCCCAATAGCGTCTCCCCGTTCATAATTTCGCTTTCGTGCGTCGTTCTCGGGTCGACGAATATTAGACGGCGTCGTGTATTCGAGTTTACCCTTCCGCTACTCTTACCACCCCCCTCCCCTCTTCCACATTGCAAGGTATAAGGCGATCGCACGGGAGCACTCGACAAACATGACCAACAGGAAAAGTAAACCACCGCATGGTGATGCGTGTGCTTTCACCAATGCTTTATCTCCCTTCCATCGATGCTTCTCTCCTCTCTCGCGTTCCCCAGCTTCAGCGGAGAAAAACGTAGGAGCGGAGTGATATTTGATCTGGACTGGAAACACACACGTGCTTCTACAGGGATTCGACTGAGATTAATGAGTGGCAAAAATTTTGCACAATCCCCCTGGGATTTGTTGATTTCTAATTTGAATGAAGAATTTGATTCAAAGATTTTTCGAAAAGTTGCCACAGGATGGATGAAACATCAGCATCCGAAGACCGCAAATACTATTTCGCGTAATATTTCTCATTCGACCCACTGACATGAGAGGAGGATTTATGCACTCGCCAGGACGACACATTAAAGCGCTTCGCGTCCGGTTAAGCGCGTTTTCCCACGAGCTCCTCGCTCGCATACATACATATGTATACGTGCTTGCGGGGTAAAATGGAAGGAAGAGGGAAAAAAGCGCTCGACTTCCGGCTAAGGTCGTCGGGGGTCGAGTTTTTAACGACCACGGCACGACTACGCGAGGAGGTCACCATCGTGGTGCTCCCTTCGAGAAAAGAGGCGACGTGGGGACACACGCATATGCATGCAGAAACTCACACACGCGCGTGAGCACACTCACGCACCCATAAGTGAGTGCGCCCCTCAACCGACGACGGCGAATTAAAGAGCGTAACGCATTTGCGAAACGATCACTTTGTTCGCTTCCTTCGGATGCTTTACGACCTTCCCCCGTTTCATCCCTTCACCACCACCACCACTACCTTCGACTCTTCTTTTATTTCTCCCTTTTCCACCTCCTCTCCGTCTCCTGCTTCATCGTCGTCCCCTCGTCTCTTTTTTTCTCTCCCCCTAGTTTCGACGTGCGAAAGGTGGAGCGAGAGAAAAGTTCCACCCCGTCCACTTTCCATCCCTCTTTCGGAAGTTCGAAACTTACGGCGCGGGTGTATCGCGAGCTCAGCTTCGATCTATACTTAAGAGTAGTTCGGCTTCTTCGTTCGCCATCCCTCTTGGTGAACCAAAAAGAGGGATGGGGTGAATTGGGGTGGGTCGGGAATGATAATCGCGCGGCGGTGTAGGATAGCGGGTCAAACTGCTACGCCATGCCTGCCGGTAGTTCAGCGATCGTTTGTCATTGAGACGCGTTAAATTCGCGTGGATCAAAACGACTGGAACGCCAATTCAGTTCGGCTGTGTTCGCCGACGACGATAAATTCGCCGAGCGAAGCGGATCGAATCGCTGGGACTGCCTGTCGATATTGGCAGGGGTACGTAGCACGTGTTGTTACGAGTGCGTCGATGGTATTTCACTATTCAGGTTTATCGGTCAACTTGGGTGGACGAGGCAAATCTCAGAAAAGTATATTCAAACGTCTAACCCTTAAATGCACGAACTATTAATTTTCATGCCAATCGTATTAAAGGCCGTTACAAATAACTTATATTTCTTTTGATTTTGGCTCCATAGTTTTTTATTTTAATTTTCACAAATAAATTCATGGATTTAATGGGTGACAATATCCATCGTAATTAAATTACAGTGAAAGAGATGATTGCACTTTTAAAATAATATTAGTATTCATTAGATATGAACTCAACCACGTGTATTTCTTGAACCGACAAATTGCAACGTTCACAATAATACACACAATAATTGTTGCTCTCGTGCAGTCTCCTCCCTTCTGAAGCTTGAAAGCGAATCCCAATAAATCTCAGTCCTCGACGGGAGAACGATCTAAACCGCGACAAAAGCGTCTTTCGATTCTCGGAGGGTAGTTCGATAACAACGACGAATCCGTAATTACTCTCGATGCGACGTTGAAGGGGGTTTGGACGAGTGACAGAGGTTTGAGGGTGCGTGTGCGCAGGGGAGGAGGGCAGTGAGGGTGGGACGACCGCGGCGCTCAGGAAGTGACCTCAGGAGAAGTGAATGGGTTGTTAGCGGGGAAGATTACCGCGACGCCTTACAATCACGTCGTGGCCTCCTTTGAAACGGATGCCCCCGTCCGCGACGTCTGCCAGACGTCGTCGACTCGCATGCCAACTACCGAAGTAGTTATCCTTCCCCTTGCAGAGTGAACGAATGGAGTAGAGAGCGGGAGATCGCTGAGTTTCAGGGTGTAGTGATTAATAGCTGATTCAGCGAGCCCGGAGATACCTAAGGACTGGGTGGGTGGCCGATTTGTTTGAAGAGCTTGGTTTCCCTCCTGTAAATAAATAATGGTGGTGAGAAAAGAGGGGAGATTCCGAGATGGAGGGTGCGAAGAAGAAAATGAAACCGGGGCGTGCGAAGTAGATACGAGAAGGAGAAATGAAAAGGACACTGTGAGAAATGAAGAAAGGGGTGAAAAGTGCGAGAAGAAGAAAGAAGAATAGATCGACTTCACGCGCTTCCGCGATATACGTCTGAGAATCGCGGGAACGCGCTTCTACGCTTTCGACCTAGATTTCGCGTGCTCCTGCCACTTGGTGAAGAAGCGAAAGGCTACAGTAACGTTTCTCGAACGAGATTTCTTTCCTTCGACGGGCAAGCCTCAGTCCACGGCCACGGTGAAAGAACCGCGTCCAATAGGAAGCTGCCTCTCCCAACCCCTTGTGTAATGAGGAACGCGTTGAAAAGGATTGAATGGGGGACGAATGAAATGATTAACTTTCTAAAATAGAAGGTAGAAGAGGGACGAGGCCAAGTCGCGATTGTACCACGCTACTGCGCCGAGAGTCTTTTCAAAATTGATTTCTTTATCTTTGAGGCTGGACGGAGTTTCTTGTATATTCTTGGTAAACGAATTCTTTTCGATCTCGATTCGTTTCTCGTTGCTCGTTGAATCTTCATTCTCGAAGATATTCTTTAAAATCATATTAGAAAGCATCTTTACGACCATTTGATAGATCTAATTATAAAATTGCTGATCGCGTTAAACAGGATGTTTCCCCGCAGCATCAAAGCTGCGAATCAACGATGACGTACACTGAGTTCTCGCAACTCATCGCGTGTTTTTTTTTCCTAACGATCAGTCCTCGATCTAAAATACCGTTCCGTTAAAATACTCGTCTATTTTCCGTTCCGTCGTGCGACCCCGTGAAGCCGTCACCACTGGTAGGGTTCAACAGATACGCTGATCGATGCCTGTCGAGGGTGCGGTAGGGCCACCTCTTCAACTTTTTATTAAAACCTGCGAGGTTAACAAGAGCGTTCGTGCGGGTGTGAAGCGCGCGGCTCGCTTAAGTCAGAGGGGATGGAAGAGGAAGGAGAGCTGTGGAGACGAGTTCGAAGGATGAAGGGGACGGGGTAAAACGAGGAGAAGAGAAGAAGGGAAAAAGAGGAAAAGGAAAAAAAGAGGCGAGTGGAAGTAAAAGGGGAGGAAAGGAGAGGCGAGAGAAAATGAAAGAGCGATGGAGAGACGGGAAAGGAGAGAAAGCAGTCGAGGATGAGGATTTAGGAGAGGGTGTGAATGGGGATGAACGAAGAGAGTGGTGGGAAGAGAAAGAAAGAGAGGGAGGGAGAGAGAGAGAAATAAGAGGGAGAAAAGTGAAGTGCAGGGTGATTTGCAAATTCCATCATCCCTCGTCGCATTAGCCCCGTACCTTCCAAGAGACGGAGAGATATACATATACATTCGCGCGCCATCGTGGCATGATTGCGCGCGACAAAAAGACGATTTGCGGCTTTTCCTTTATCGTCGTACCTTAAGGAGCGTGCCATTGTATATTTATAACATTTGCTTCGCTCCTAGATCCGCTTTCGATGCGCCACCGCGTCGAGAGCTCAATTTTTATCCTTCGACGGCGAAAGAACTTATCACGTGCAACTGTAATTCTCGTATTCCCCTTAATTACAATTTTTAGGGATTAGAATATACGAAATGCATCATTGGAAAACAAATTCCAATATTTTCCTTTAAGCGATCAAATTAAAAATTTTCAGAAAGGCTCATTAATTCGCCGATCTCATGAAAATTAATCGATGCTTGCTCCCAGTTCCGCCTCCCAGAGTGTAATTTTTCCTCAATTTCTTTCCAATTCCCACGCTCCGTACCTCCGGCCTTCTCATTATACACACCGAATCGAAGAGATTCGTTGGAGGTTTGACACTTGCCCGGAAAAATATTTACCGCTGGGATGTAAGATTAGAATAGAGCATTTTGAAGTTACGAACTGCACAGATATCTCGAATATCGCTGAGCGTGCAGTCGTCCGGGTCGACAGACGATCGAACCCGGAAATAGTTCGTAACCCAATGACGTGCTGGGTGAATTCGAGCGTGATCTTGAAAAATTTCTTGAGCGCAACTGGGCTGCGGAAAGGGTTTGAGAGGTCATGAGAGATCTATGGGTGGTGTACAGGCTAAAAAGAGACGAAAGTAAAGGTAAAAACGAATAAGAGTCGAGGAAAGAAAAACGGCAAGGTGATAGAGCATTTTTGGATATTTACTCATATTTTGCCTTTCTGACGAATCTTTTTCTTTAAATGTAAATTTTTCTTTTGTCCTCAAAATTCTTCATCCATAATCATTTATTGGCTATATTCATATTATTTTACATTTATGTTTCAGGATCTTGCTACACTAAACGGCACACCGTCCGGGAATTAATTTAAAATATGTTTCTACTCGAATTGGATCTCAGTCACTCAACACTGCTGCGTCTCTCATTATTGCGTTACCGAGGAGTCGAGAGGATGGCGCGTGCTACACTTAGGAGGCACGCAGCCAGGAAGACACCGTGCATAATGTAGTGCATCGAAAGAGGCACCTACCACGCATCTCCTCCTCGAGACTTTCTCTCCTCTTCAACGTTCAAGTTGAGCTCCCTTCCAACCTTCTTACCCTCGACATCGACTAGCACCGAAGATCTTAACGTAGAAACTCAGCACCCGAAGGAGTCCAATGCGATCTCGCCGAGCATCACAATTCCAAGGATTTTTTATCCTCCACATTTTTCTCCAAGCTTTTATCGTGAACGATGAGGGGAACAAGGAGCAAGCGTAGAGGTAAGAATAACAGAAAATCTCCCGTATGCATTATGGCGAGTGAAATTGGGTCTTTCTGTTGGTGTACGATTCTGATGTGAAAAGGTTTAGGGGAGGGAATGAGAGCGCACGTGGTGAAATAAAAGATTCGAGCGGGAGCCGAGAGTGGTCGAGCGACCTACTCGGACTATGAAAACGCCATTTCTAACCAGCGAGTGTTCAGTTCGCGAAATGAGGCGAATTTCGAAATGCACTGTTTGCTTTAAGCGACGAGGGTTGTGTGGAAGCCGGAAATTTTTCGTTGAACGCACAATCGAACGGGAGCGGTTATACGATTTTAGTTGGGCGTGCTACGAGAGAAACGTTTCGACATTCGTATGCGTAGAGTTAGTGGGTAGTCAAATGTGAATTTCGAAAATTATACGTCCTTTGTATTCGCTATATAAGCATTTGGCTCAAAGGCAAAGTTAAACTTGATAAATACAATTTTGAATTTTACTGAATATTCGCAAAAGCTACATCTACCCGCCCTTAACTTCGCTATTCCCTCAAGGGTAGATTTGCCAGTAGATTGAAAACAAAAGGACAAAGGTCGTTTGAACAGATTTGGCTCTCAGCCAGATGAACTTTTTAACATCAAAGGTTATACCGTGTCTGTGTTGAAAGATGTCATATGGCAAAGGATACGAACTTTGCAGATTTCTTGCAATTTTCCACCTTTTCCCCGTCAGTATTATTAAACCATTTTAATAACTTCGCCGAAACCATGTCACACTTTTTTACCCATAGTACAAACGTCACTTTAAATTCGCGTCCAACAGTTCACACATATTATTTAATTTGATTTCACCCCAATTAGGCAAGTCAATTCATCGATCACCGTAATAACAATCCGATTCCGTTCAAAGGGCTCGGGACACTCGCGGAAGGAACAGCAAGCCAACCATTAGTTTCCGTCACAAGCAGATCCAGGACCATAAAGCGGAGTCAAGGAAACAGTCGCGACGTTGGCAGCTCCTTGATAACAAAGGCACCTCCTCCGCCCTCCGAATCTTCTACCTCGCTCTCCTCTCCATTCCCTTTTCACGCACAGAACTCGATGGGATTGCTGTTGGAACACCACTCGAGCGAACGTACCCCCCGAAGGAAGTCCCGACGGATTTTGGCACCCCTTAAATCGTCGATGCTCCAAATACATAAGAGATTCCCTCTTCTCTTCCACCACCCCCACCCTTCTGTCTGGCGTCCAGACGCCGACGCGTTCACGCGGCATACCAACGAGGAAACTTAAAATCCAACGGTAATCCTCGAGGTTTCACCTCGACGCTTGACACAGGGAGTATGGGGCACGAGGTACAGGGAAAAGAAACCTGTGGGAGGGATGTTGCATCATAGACGCGCGAATTGGGTCAGTCGACACTACGAAGGGCCTGCCTGAACGCACTAGAGAGGAAAGATGTGTGCGTACGTCGTAGTCGTCGGGGAGAGGTCGCAACCGTCCCCGGCCCCTACCCCCGGGGTGTGGAAAAGTTTAACCGAACACGTAGAGAGCGAAATAAAAGGCTTGAAAGGACGGTGGAAGGCAGGCGGCAGCGACGAGAAGAACCCGCCCGGGGTGTAGTACACGCTGCCATCCCCTTGCGTCGTCGTCGAGCCCTCCACCCCCTTCCACCTCCTCTGTTTCCTTCATTCCTTCCTCCTCAACCTTTCGACTCCGTGTGCAGTTGCGTCGCAGTGCAATGCAGCTGGTAAGACAGTAAGACGACGGTAGTACGGGCGAGCGCGAGCGTGTAAAGTGCAATGGCCCCGTTCGGAATAGGCACTCGCTTGGGCAAGCGTGCACAGCAAGCCGGTGTGACGACGTTGGATTCTAGAGGGAACCTTCCTCGAGAGGGCGAGCTTTCGTTTTCTCTCTATCTCGCCATAGGTCTCCCCTGTTCGCTATCCCTCACGTCTCACCTTTAAAAAATTCAAATTCCTTTTTCCTTTTAGGCAGTCTTCCTCGTAGAGTCCCGGGTTAAAAACTACTGCGAAAACTACGCGTATCTTGGTAATCCATCTTAAGAGCGATTTAAAAAGCTCGTATTCCGAAATGACGAGGAAAAATCCCAACCACAGAATTCCACCACTCGTACACAAACCTTGGAAGGCGAAGTACCGTGAAAACGACAAATCCTCCTCGAAGGTTGAGCATCCCCGAAGTATAGGCTCATCTTCCAGCCTCCGACCCGGATGTCTAATCTTTCTGCACTTTGTCAATGCACTTTGGCCTCGACGTAGATTATACCCCGGACGCTCGGGGGTTGGGAATGAATTTGAGCCGCGATTTGGAAGGTCGTGGTGACTACGAGGGGTCGGGGATGTTAAGCGCGAGAGGACGAAGGAGGACCTGCGAAACTACGGGAGGAAAAAGAAGGAACAAGGAAAAGGAGGAGAGGGGTAAAGTGCAGTACTAACGGTGCATTGCACTTTACGCGGGGGGGCCCGCTCGTTGCACCGTAACCACCTTACGTACCTACTCACCGCCATTGCACTGCATTGCACCGCATCGCTCGCTTCCGCCGCGCGCGCGGAGCGCGCTCGCCCGAGAGAAAGAGGAAAGGCCCCGGGGAAAAGATCTACCGTCCAACAATCTTCGCTGTCGGTTCATCGTCGCTGAACCGTGCGCCACCATCTTACCCTTTCTTCTTACTTTTTTCCTCTCGCTCCTTCTCCCCGAGCCAACCACCACCCCTTCCGTTCCTCTCTTTTTTTCCACCTTTCCATTAGTAAATCCCTAATGGCCGCCCGTCCCGGTTTGCCGTTTGCTTTTCAGTTATGCGATAAGTAGACACGAGTCGTCGCCGTTCTCGTAGTCCGACTACGCGTGATTACGGGGTTCGCGGGGGAGAGAACGGGAAAGGGAGGAACGGAGGGTGAGCGAATGGTGAGTTTCTCGTTAGCCCCCAGAGGGAATTGCAAAGACTTTACGACGTTTAAACGTTTCCCGAGCGCATACGTAATTGTGAAGGAGAATTATGTCGCGGGAGAGATAATTTCGCGTTAATACCCGCGTTAATACCCGCGTTAATACCCGCGTTCGCGGTAACGAGTAGCGTTGGGCAGGGTGGAGTGACGTCGTCCAAGTGGATCGATAAGGATAAAGTTTCAAATGTGCGAATGTCACGATACCTGTAGCAGTTTATATAAAAATATTTTCCACCTGAGAGACGCCGTTGGAATTATTTCGACGAAACGGTCAAAGTAAATATCTTCGCAAGCTCGTATCTGCTCAATGGTTCGCTCGATTTCTCGCAAAAATTGGCAACCGTGTAAAGGATACGGTGGTAGTCGGCATTTCGAGCAACACGTTCTACGTGGCACGCGGAACCAACGACGTATGCCGTGAACCTGCAAGTGGTTTCTACAGTAACGGCACTAGCAAGAGCGGCTGTGCTTAGCAGTATGTAGCTCGCCAAACCACAAAGTTAACGAAATTCCTATGTTTCTGGATACCGGCATTATTCGTCTAAAGGATATTTTCGCGCGTGGAATTTAGATGTTTGCCAATAATGTTTCCGTACGGTCTTTGTATCACTCGTGTAATTTCTCTGTCTCGTGTAACGTGTGTAATAGAGGCTTTGTAACATGCGCGTTTCCACGAATCTCGGAGCGAACGCGTAGCATCCGTCGATTGATTTCATGCCGCCCAGTGGCGCCAGGGTAAATTGCATTAATCGCGATAACAAATTGAAGAGTAACGAGCTCCATGGAGCATAATGCAACAAAACGAGAGTAGGGTCATCCCGAGGTATCCCACCAATGAAATTGCATCGTAGCGTTAAATTATCCCTCCCATTAATTTAAAAATAATCCTCCCACGATTTATTCCGCGCCACATCCGCAAACGCTTTTCAGCACGAATTTCGTCTTTCTCCTTGAGAATGTCTTTTATCTCATTTGCATTGAGATTTTGGCGAATGTTTGAAATTCAGTTATGCAATTAGATGGGAACCAGAGACTCTTCAAATTCCACCTCTAATTTTTGACCGCCGCGGAATAAACCGGGATGGTGAACATTTTTTCCAAAACCATCGTACAATGATGCAAATGAGATTGCGTGTTATATATTCTCTTTTTCAGAATCGTTCCGATAAAATCAACCGGGAAAATTCAATCGGTGCGTGACAGTCGCTCGGTTCGTGTCGCACGAGACGTATACACGTTCTCTCTTTAATGCGCCGTCCCTCGTACCGCGCCGTCCGCAAAACCATCCGACAAAATACAGTGCCGCGCGCCAGACCGAAGATTCGTTAGAGGCGACTGCGTTATGTCCCCGATGTGACAACTGAAACCACGTCTACCCGCGTAAGATAGCAGCTCGCGTAAGTTGATGCGGAATTGTGATAGGTTAATATGGAATTGCGGTGCAGGACCTGGGATATGTATGACAGGCAGGTGACCCGTGCGGTTTCACGTATCAGGTTACATTGTCATAATTGTATCCACCGTGATACCGGGAACTATTCCCGCTCACATATACTACTTGTGGATGTAACGTTGGGCTGAGTTTTAATTCAAATTTGTAAGTCACACGGAAAAGCACGGTCGAAGACGATCATTTGCTCGGCGATGATTAATTACTCGAGGATGCAAAATGATTGACTTGGGATATTGGTTCTATTCCAAGTCCAAACTAGAATATAATAATGGACGGATGAGTCGTATGAATTTCTTGATGATCTTATCGATGTTCAATTTATAAATTGAAGTCCATGTAGGAGTGCACGTACGAGGGGATTCAAATGTGCGCTACAATTTCCCCGACAAATGCCATTCTCCGCAATGTTTACGGGTACCGATATTTAACCTCCGATCCAAAATGGGAATTCGACCGTTCTCAGTGAAGCGAAACTTAATTAAATCGGCTATCATCGGTTATTATTATTTATACGGGCTATTTAACGAAGTGTTGTACAGGGAGATGCACGTGGACCTGTGCCCCTCGTATAATGAGTATCGAATATTACACGTCAAACCGGCGACTCATTAGCGAATTTTCATTAGAGCGAGAGAACGAGCGTAGACTGCTATTCATACGCTTACCTACGTGTCGTTCGGATACAATTACAGGATCGCTTATGAAAATAATGCGCAAATTAACGAGCATTGTTTAAACTGCATTTCCATGACGGCTACGCGGTGTTGTAGGCGGGTAGTGGCCGAGGCTCCTACGAATCGCGAAAATCATTTCGACGGCCATTATTTCGCCTCCCATGCAACGAAGCTAACATTTGAGGAGACGTTACGCACTCGGCCAAATATGTGCGCATTAATACGCATGCCTGTCAATAGACAAATATGAATAGGGGAGTGTACACATGCGTAAATATTTGTATGTAATAATTATAGCGAGGGGTTGGAAGTATTAAACTGTGATCAGTCGGGCATTCGACCAAGGTACACACTAATTGAATCGGTTAGATCACTCGGTGAAATTATTACACAGGTATTTATTCTTTTGCTTATAAGTCGACTCCGTGTCCGAATTTCCAGCCAAACTCTCCACGAAAAGTTTCACAATTCATTCTTTGGAATTCTGACACGTCAGCCTCCTGTCTAAATTGTTATCAGGCTCTCTGATAGTTGCCTGCTAGACGACCGAACGGACGAGCACCTACTTCTGCAATTTCGGACGCCCAATAGTGGAGAGACCTGGAGGCACGGTCGGCGTCCAGTGGTCCCTATTTTAAGCTTCGTTAAATGAAAAGTAGTTACTGCACTCTGTGCAATTACGCCTGGCATTCACGAGTTTTTGAGGATTTCGATGGGAGCAGGACGAGGGAGTAGAAAGGGACGAAGTGGGCGGAGGAGTGCACGAGGCCAGGGGACTGCAGGTTAACAAGGGAAGACCAAGAGCAATTATTCGCTAATTGGATGGATTGATAGTAAATTCCGAGCGACGGGCACGTCGCCTGATTGGCTATTGGAAAACAATACAGCGTGGCGCCCGAGTGCATTATTGCCCTTGGTTTGACTGTTTATCGCTTTCTCCGTGCCACCCCTCGTAGTCGACGTAATATCGACGACACCTCGGTGAGGCAAGGGAGCAGACTTGAAGCTTCGTCCGAAGTGAAAGGTTTTTTCCCGAGCGATAATTGGAGGGTTCCCTCTTTTTAATTCCAGGAGAGCGTGGCCTCGGCGAAGTATCGACGAAGCTGTCGACTTTATCGATTTCTTAAATTTTCAAAAATAATAATCCGGCTAAATAAGACGATTAAGTTCACCGCGAGTACCAAGGAAAATGCGCGAAATGCTGACTACTGTCTAAGAACGATTTCCGAGAAATCGAGTAATTCTTATGGTGAGATCCGAGAGGCTCGAGGAGAATCTACGCGCTCGGATTTACGAGATGGCAAGCCGCTCGGAAGTTTCGAAGTCACATCGCTGATAACCAAATACTTTAATGCTCTCTCTCTCTCTCGCCCTTCTTCTCTCTTCCACCCTCTCGCCCAGTGTGCTCGCAGTTAAAACTCTTATCGGTCAAAATGCGTTGGCGGGAACTCCCTTTGAGAGCAGGCAACGCCTACGAAGAGCTTTCGACCGAAGCGAGCGAATGGAACGCGAATGAAACGATGAAAAGGCCCTCGTGAAATGCAGCCGAGGCTTAACGTTCCGCAGTAGTTATGCTTTCGAATGACTTTTCTTTGATACACCTTGAAGGGCTGCCGCGCTGTAAAGCCGTGAGGACGTATCGATCTGCATTCGCTCGTATTTGACGTGTAGCCTGGAGGGAATTTCAAAAAGTCGTGAGGTAGCCTTATTTGTCGGTTAAATTGTTGTAACATGAATGTCGCATTTCAATTTTTATTTCCTTTTCTTATATCGTCTTGAGCGAGCATCGAATTAGTATCGGTAAAAGCTTTGTCGTTTATTAATTAGCCGAGTGAGGTGTAATATCCGACGCACACTAGATTATTGATTTTTTTTTATAATCGAAGTATGGGATAAAATGGGTTTATAAAAATTGTACGCCCTCGAATAACATTTATTTTATAACTCCCGAAGGCTCGTACCGTAATGCGTGCTATATAAATGCAATATTTGACATTAAACGGAACAAGGTAGAACATTTCAAACTTTAGGGTAGATAAGTTCCCAGTACCAACCGGCCAAGTTTCAAGCTCGATGTAGGAGTAACGCGAAAGTTCCGTGGCAGAATTTGCCCAAAGCAAAGTTTATTCGTCTCGAGGTTCGGACAGTCAGAGGAGGAAGACGATAAAAATTCCCATTGTTACTTCACTTTTCCCATTTAACAATCGTTCAATTTATCTCGGTAGTGTAACATTTTCATCCTCTTTCACTCCCTTCATATTTTCTCGTGCGAATTACAGTTTCTACCTAGCACGATGCGTTTTCACGCGTGACGAGAAAATTCCATTACCCGTGCGATTCACGAGCAAGGAGCCCCGACAAGGACAGGCGTCATGCTTATCCACCCCCGACCGAGTTCCCACGAATTAAGTTCCCTTCGCGCGCGACATCCTCGCACCTCTATCTCCCCATCGGAATTGAAGCTATCACGGTTAAGATAGAAAAGCCAGGGGGGTTTCGATCTCACGACTGGACCGTTTCGAGAGGCGAGGAGAATAGCGGGAGTTGGAGCAGGAGCGTGATAAACCCGATCCATCCACTGGGCTCGTGTGCGCGGCACCCTCCTCCTCTACATACGATAATTCCACGCACAGTTGTCGGACGAGCAGTGTCGACTTTAGCCTCGTGCACAAGGGTGGCATTCTAGATCTCACCCTCTCTCACCCTCTCGATCCACCCTCGTCTTCCTCCCTCATTTTGAACTCTCGTCTCCGTTCTTCTCCACTCGCTTTGTCCCCTCCTTCCTACGTCCTCGACCCCTCGCCTTTCCTCCTCGCTCGTCCCTCAGGCCCTCGCCGGTCTTGGAAGTGAGCAGAGGAACCGTTTGTTTCCCACAATCTGCAGGACGGTAAATTCCGGGCGAGTGGCGTGCATGGCACGGCACTGCAGGATGGGAATGGCTCTTGGCTGAATATAGAGGGTCGAGAAGAAGCTCGCGGGGTTGCGGGGCTTGGAAGTTGGTGGGGCAGCAAGGTATCTTGAGGGAGGCGAGCGAGGGTGTTCCCCGGGCCGTGGAGGCCTCCCGGGGAATCAGCTGATCTTCTACGGACGGCTCCCTGCGGTTCCTGATGTACAATCGACGGTGCACACGCTATCGGATTCCGACGTTACCGATTCCAGGGACGCCATTATACGGCACCTTCGTCCCTCTGCCTCCGTTACCGACTCCACCTCTTCCTCGAGCCCGACATTCCCGGCTCCGAGGAACACCGACATTTACTTTGGCCTCCTTCCTCGAGTCGCTTCGACGTTAATCCTCTTAACGGTAATTAACGTAACGTGACGATAATTCGCTTCGCGCCGTAGTATCCAAAGTAACGAGATAATTGCCGCTTCCGAGGGATGGAAAGACGAACGGGCAGAGGGAGGATAAAGGAAAGGGACACGGAGGGTGGTAGAATTTGTGGAGGTCACCGGAGGTGGTTCGATAAAGGGATGAAATTTGGAGGGCTTGGGTATTCATATCGCAACTGGAATCGGAAGGAGTAAAATATTAAATGTGAGAAACAGTTTTCGCGGCAACAGTGGTATTTTTTACCGATCTTTCCTGCGATTTTCTCTCGAGCGATTCATATTATTTCATGATCGTGTGCTGGTGATACGCCCACCCTATCCAGGCGGGAATCGCAAGTGCAGTTGCGGGAGTACAATTACGGTCTCATTAATATTTATTTTAATTTACATGCTACGAATGCGGGAGAATGGTGTGGATATTTCGCGACGAGATTACACGTTCGCGAACGGGATATTATAAGTGGAAAAATTCGCGATGCGAATTAATTTACTTTACGATGCAGCCGACCGCTAACGTTTACGAGCAGGTTTAATTTTGCGGTGGCTGACGGTATGGGAATAGTTTTAGTTGGTTTGACTTTGACGTTACAATGGTACCATACGTGATGCAATTTAACAAAAGCGCGTTGCACTACGAACGAAAGCTCGAACTAATAATGTGGCGCGGTAATTTAATCGTTAGACCTTATTAGTTATTTCATTTAAATATTGTTTATTATGATACAATTTGCAATGGGTCGCGCTATACATTTATTAGAAGTCCGATAGTAATTTCTAAACAATGCAGCAAAATAAACTCGACTGTGTATGTATGATACCGTTCTTGGTATTACCCGACGCCCGTTGCTGCAGCATGCCGAGCTTTCGGAAAATGGCGAGCACTGTTAAGCATTCAATGCATGGCAAAGCAGTCCGTCAAAATGTCCTGCGAAATCGCATTTTTGATACCCTGTTTCGGAGGTTCCACGAATTGACCCGCTCCCACTTAGCTACCGACCCAATTACAGATTGCAAAAGGACAGAGTGTACAAAGTATAATTATTCTTCGTTGTACCTTCATCATATTATTTCATAACTGTATTAATTAATTGAGTAAACTATTGCAGGGTGATTATTCAGCTAGTGTATGCGACATCTTATTTGTGATTCGAGTCGTAGGGCGAATGGAAAAAAATGTCAAAATGTATATCCAAATTCTTTCACTATTTTAAGTGATCAGATGGGTTCGTTAAGAAATAAGGTACCGAATAGTGACATCACCTGGGATTTTACAAGGGCTCGAAATGAGTTTGACGCAAGTGGGAAGCATCGTGTATTCGCGCGTAAATTTTATTTTCGTGTCGCTCGTAAAATATCTGCGCTACCCATCCTTCGTGGACGATGAACGACAGTGCAACTGTGCACGAGAGAGAAAGGAGCGACAAAAAGTGGGAGAGGAGGTGGAAGTAGAGACCAATCGAGCGGGCACAGTGCGCATCGTACGTCATTTTATCACTGTCATTGATTTCTCGATACATAAAATCTCGACGTAACGGAGACTACGAGCAGAACCTGCGATAAACATCGAGAAACGTCGGTATACCGCCATAAACAAAGCTCGAGTAGGAGTTCCCTTTATAAATGTTTATGGACAGTTACATGCAAAGATTCACGCCTTCCTCATAACCTCCATTCTAAGAGCTAATATACCTTCAGGGTAGGATCTAAATAATAATTGAAGCGCGTCGAAACCCGCCCTGTTAAAAAGTTACAGGAAAGAAGGAATATAAAGGGTGGACGAAGATTTTATTAAAATTTTAATTATAGAAGTGAGTTTTTAGACAGAAAGGTGCGTTCTCGCGCGTGCCGCGATCGTCAAAGTTACACGTCCACGCGATAATAATAATTTGCAATTAACAAGAATGACGATTATTCGATAATGAGTGAGGTGTAGGCGAGTTTTATCAAACTTTTAATTACAAGGGTGATTTTTTTGAGATAAAGGGATCTATCGTTACGGTGCCTTTATTATCGGAGCTTGCAGGAGTAATTATTTACAGGCAATAAAGGTGAAGATTCGCCGGGGCGGGTAACGATTTACTGGTCCTATAATGAAAATACGATACAATATTTTTGTTAGTTAATATCGATGTAAGGTTGGGGTGGTTTTTTTTGAAATATATGATTGCCTTGGATATTGTTTTTGTTAATTAAGGTGAATATTCAAAAACACGTGCACCGAGTGAGCCTTGTATTAAAATTCTAATAATAAAATGTGCCTTTCTACATAAAAAGTGTACCGTCACGGCACATTGTTATTATACGTATAAATATACATTATGCATTTTTCCAGTAATAATTATCTGCAGGAAACGGTAATGAATATTTGATAACGCTTAAAGTGGATGTAGGGTTTCATTAAAATTTTAATTACAGAACTGATTTTGCAGATAGAAATATATGTTACCGCGATACATTATTAGCAGATTAATTATAAGAGTGATTGGAATTTTGCGTATTAAGCGAATACAATTAGTTATGAAATGTTTGTTCCAATGTTAACTGTAAACTGCTGCAGATCCTCTAACATGCATTAGTATGACGCATTATTGTTAACAGTCGTTCGTCTTCTAGCAATCATTTATCACTAGCTCATATAAATATTTGAGAGATTAATTGATCCCACTATGCATTACCAGATGAGCATCCACGTTGACATTTTACGATTCATTCATAAACCATGCGTCATGCATAATCAAATAATGCATAATGGGTCGCGCATTATCGAGTTATTCATTATCGATATATCAGTCATATTCGTTAATGGGGCCCACAAGAAGCAATGATTTGCAACTGGCACGTTTATTCATTTCAGGCGTGTGATCGTAATTTCTGGGCCAAATTAATCGACACAGTAAGCCTTGAGCGAGAACTTTAAATTATAATTTGGAAGATACGCGAGCCCGCATCCATTCTCCACTGAAATATCTCCCCGTTCGACATCATCATCGACTTTCCTCTCAAAATCGAACTAGGACAAATGTTCTCTCTACGTATCCGAACGATAAGCTCTTAGCTAAGTTTTCTTAGCGAGGTAAGATACACAAAAATTTCCATTTCCCTCTCGCCCACTTCTCCTCCAATTCGTCCCACAGGCCTCCAGGTAGTAGCATTCTGCTGGTACTCGCGAAAGGAGCTTCAAAGGTAAAAGTACTCTCCGGATAATAAATAATTTAATACGCGGCCCCGTATAACGCTGTGCTCGCGAGCACTGCGCGCGCGCCCGCTCTCGGAAGATATTTCGTTAAAATATGTAGGGTGGCCCCGGGACGGCACGGCGTGGCGCGCAAGACGTGCAGACTGCGCAACATTCCTATGGCACATTTGGAGAAATAAATAGTTCCCGGGGCCGGTGCTGCTCCCGGAAATATCGTCACACTTAGTCGAGATGCGGAGCAACCGTGGAGACGGAATGTAACTGCGCTCGTACGAACTTGCAGCGTGGAGCGTGGCGAGCTCGCTTGACGACGTACGCTAATTTCACCTGCGAACTCGACGCTACCGCCCGTTAACGTTAATTCCACGTTGATTAAACGTTTGGGGTAATGTCGAGGACCGGAGGACTGGGCGAGGAGATGGAAGAGGTGAGAAGAGTGGAGGGAAAAAGTGGAACGGATGAGGCGAGAAGACGCCTCTTGGTTTATTGTATTTTAGGAGCGGGTTGCAGAGTGACCGTTTTAATTTTTCCGTCAACATCGCCATTACGTCTTCCCGTAAACTTCTCCTCGCCTGGGTTCGTCGGATTTTGTTGATTTTTTTGGTTCCTGTGACGAGCCAACCGGGACTAAAGCTCGTCGACTCCCTCTGTGGTCTCGTTACGACCAAACGATGTTTCCGCGACTGGCCACGGTTATTTAAAATAACCCGAGACACGCGGTAATAAATTCGTTACGAGTTTGGCGAAGCGTGTCCTTTAAAGCAGCCTTAAAGAAGAAAGTTTCACTCCATTGTACCGTGGTAAGATAGAAACTTTCTACTTGAGAGTACGCGGTCCGTCGAGTCTTCATCAAACGCGAACATGCCAGATAACGACGGCGTCTCTGGACAAGGAAAAGAAGTCTGGGGCAGGTTGGAAAAATAAAAAAAATTACTACTCGCGAGATTTCAAAGAGACTCGAGGGGCTTTCTGCGTTATCCCAATTTTCCAAAATTTTACTTCGCGAACACGCTTTTTCGTACGATGCAACTAACGTAATTTCAAAGTTGCATAGATATTAGAACCATAATTATAACTTCCAAACTAATGAAATTACAGTCCAGTAGAGTCTGCCAAATTAGGAATATAGAAATCTGACGAACTCCGGTGAACAAAAAATATTAAAATCGTGTTGGGTGCACTCGATGCATTCCAGTTCACACGCCACTCCTTTTGTAACGGTATCTTCCTGCATGATGTGAACAGGGCAAGGAAACAAGAGAAAGGAAAACAAAAAAGATCATCATCCCGTGGAACGTGAGGGAGAGTGTCGGCATAACGGCCCAGCAGCACAGGTCCGGACGAAATTTAGGATAAGCACGAAGGGGCGTGTAATTATTATCATAAAGAATGCGAGATAGGGACCGATAAGGCGGGCGCGCAAGTAGCATCAACGACCGTCGCATTAACGGGCGTGCGTGGTTAGTTTCCATGGGATCCCATGGAGCTGCTCATCCCTTCTCCCACCTCTCTTCCTCCGTTCTTATTAAAAGACGAATAGGAGCCGTTTCATTAAAACCGTTTCACAGAACGTTCTGCATTATTCATGACGTTGCGGAGATCGCGTCTTTGTGACCGATCGGGGCCCGGCCTCGTACGGAGACAATTTAATTACCCCTCCTTTCTTCCTCCCAGCCGTCTTTCTCTTCAGGCCGAGATCCTTTTGGGTTTAATTAGGCAGAGCTGCGCCTGCTTCTTTCAACGTCAGGTCGAATGGAATGTGATGACCGCTGGTGATGGTGTCGATCGGCTTTGACAGACAGTATTTGATCCTTGGGTGGAATGTTCGACTTCGAATAATCGGATATAGAAATTACACGTTTTTAATTAATTATCTTCACACGCTACTGCTTCGTCGAAATGCCTCAGGATCGGAAAAGGAAGGAGGAGGAACAAGGACAATTATTCCATTGACTGCATCCTCTGACCTTAATACACTGACTAATGCTCCGTTTCCCTTAGTGTGCACTAACTTTATTCCCATGATACTGTCTGTCGTGGCGGGGAGAAAAAAAGGAAGAGCGAACTGGAAAGGCAATAAAAAATCCAAGTAATCGCGTTTGCTGCATGTTGCGATAATAAAAAGCAGAGGTGCTCCTTTTTTCACTTCTTCTGCATAATCGATAGTTACCTACGAGGACACCGTGTTTTCGCCCCACGGATAAATTAATTAAAAAGTTCGGCTTGCAAGTTGCTTATCGTTGCTCGCTTATTAATACACGATGGTGGTGGAGACTGTTCTGGCAGAATACGAACTACGCAATTCACAAAAACTTCGAAGCTTATCCCAATAAAAATTGTCAAAACGCAAGAAAAATAATTCTCATTTGCCAGAAAATTTTCTGTTCTTCGCATCTTCACAGATATCAAAAATTTCCAAATCATGGTGGAATTTGTCATCGATGACGTTGCGCGGAATGGCGTCACTTCTCAATTCGAACATACGGGTGCTTGCGTTCGACGGAAGCCGAAAAAAAAGTTCACAGCGGACCGAGAAGGCGCGTTAATCAACCGTTACGTAAATATTTGAATGCTCGTTGTAGCGCACTGGTCGCGGCCAGTGGCGAGCTGAAAGCGGAAACGAAAACGAAAAAAAAGGAGGACAGGATGGCCCGAGGAGGCTGAGGTGTTTCGACGGAAAGCGTCGCCTGCGTTTTGAAAAATGTCCGTCGGTCGAGCAACAACTACGCACTCGCGCGAGCCGCCAGTAGTAGTTTCGACCACAATTTCCACGGGCCGAAAATCCGCGTATTTCACTGGTCCCCCGCTCCGCGCGTTTCGATCGAAGCGAAATAAACCGCGCTCGTCGGGCGCGGCATACACGGGCGAGTGGGAGAGTGGTGCGCGGATTTTTCGCGCACCTTCGTTACATTTTGGTCGGCTCGTGCGGGCTAGCGAGCAGGCGCCACGTCGAATATTCGCGTTTGTAAAATTCCGCGTGACTTGGTCCGCAATTTTGGCTAATAATTTCATAGGTGCGCAAATGTGAGAGGAACGCGAGGATCTTTTCACGATGGTTGTTACAATATGAATTGCAATCGGTACACGCACGAGCACGCGCAACGAAAAATAGTAATTCGCTGTGGTTGTCAGGACGAAACTCGCGATAGTCGAATCTGCGATTCTGGATTCTCCTAGTAAAGTGGGACGAGGCCACGCGTAAATTGTATCGTAACGATAAAATATGCGATTTTACGTGGGATTTTGCGTTAGTGCCACGCGGTGTTTGTCGTTCGATTAATTGATGGATATATATGCGATACACGAGATCGAAATTTTATCAATGGCCGTATCGTTTCATTTCGTTCGTTTGAAACGAACGAAGACAGTTCGAATTTGTTATCCCACGATTTTACGACGCGCCCGTTTAGTACTTTTCGAAGAAAAAAAAAAAATATTTGGCCTAACAAGAATTCAGTCTCTCGCCACGTTTCCGTGCTACCCAAACGCACGTATCACCGTCGAACCCAACAGTCGACAAAAATACAACCTCGCCCCCGTCTAGAGGACCACGAATGTGGAGGACCCTCTTCTACCTAAATGTCAACGTGATCAAAGCCGGTTTCAAGCAATTTTCGCCAATATCGGAGAAGCGTGGAGAAAGGCAGGCAGGAAGGAAGGAAAGACGGAAGGAGAGCGGAAACGAGGGATGACGAGGACAGAGAGAGAGAGAGAGAGAGCGAGAGAGAGTACGAATAAAAGACGGGTGAAAAAAGAAGTGTAGAAACGGATCCGTCTGATCCGCCACGGGAGTTCGACTACTCCGTCCTCCGAACGGCATAGACGTATTCTACTTCGACATGGCATGCCGCAAATCCGTAAAGCTCAAATCCTAGGGACTCTCTCGTGGATTTGCCGAACGGGTAGGGAAACGGGCTGGGTGGGACGCTGGATGACGAGGGATGGAGAAGAGGCAGAGCGAGTCTCCCTGACTGGCTGTGCCACGACAGGGGCGCGAAATGGGAGAGAGAAGAAAAAAAGAAGAAATAGGCGATGCCGGGGAGGGGTGAAAGAGGAACGAGAAGGAAAGAGGGGTGAAGGAGCTCAGACGTTGCAATTGGAACTACAATTCGGAAGACTGAGGGTAATCTGGGAAGGGAATTTGCACCGGTCGATCCTATGAATATTCGATATCGGCTGAGTGTACAAAGAGCCTGTCATAGGAGCAATTTCGCGTCTCCTCTCTTTTCCTCTCTATCTTTCTCTCTCTCTCCGTGTCTCTCCCCCTTTCTCTTTGTCTCTCTTACCATCTATCCATCTGTGCATCCCGGTCTCCGTCTCTCTCGCAATTCAAGGATGGACGTATTTGCCAACGCCAAATAGTATGTACGATTTTCCCTTTCCACCCCTTTGCCACCCCTCGCCTCTCACGGAAATGATAGCTTCATTTATACGATACGTACGCCTCGACGGGTAAATTAATACGCTTAATAATACGCTTCGTTTGTGGACCGGTGGTCCTCTGGTGCACATGCGACGTTTCTGGAAATTGATATTAAATTTGCCCCCGATTGACTGCAGAACGTTTGCGACGTTGAGTATGCGAGAAGGGGAAAGTGTGCCCGTAGGGGAAACTTCAGTGATCGATGCATTATTTCGCATCGTGGTACAATATTCGGATCGTGAAGTAAATTAAGCGCTGTAATTTTCTCAAAACGATCCACAATGCGAATTGAAGTTTCTTACCACGAAGCTTGTGAAACCGCTACTTAAATATATTCGTTTCGATCGATAACCGCCTTCTACCGTTGGATTATTAATAATTTTCATCGTTTCTTTTTCTTAAGCGTAAGGGTGAGCTTCGAATGCGCCTGATTCACCGTTTCTCTAAGTCTTTGCCTGCCGACAGTATTAAAGACTTCTCCGCGATGCATACTGCGTCGTCGATGAATGCTAAATCAAAATTCCTTCTTTCGTGCGGAATGAGGAACGAAAGACTAGGGTTTAGGTGAGAAGGAGAGGAGAGAACGTACACACGCGACGTAAATTTTTCATCGCGCTACTATCCGTGCGCTTCGGCGCGTCCAGCAACGTCGTGCCTAGGTGCTAACCGAGTTAACCGCTCAATTTCGAGCCCCGGTGACAAAGCGACAATTCCTATGCGAGCCTCAAGCACTCCTCGCTCCCTTCTTCGCCTCCTCTCTCCCTTTTTCCTTTTTCCTCCCACAGTGCGCGGTCGTTCCCTGCAACCCTCCGTAGGATGCCGACGACCGATGAAGGTGGAACGAGGCAGAATGGAAAGTGGAGGAGTGGGTGAAGAATAAAGTACGGTAAAGATGCAAAATTATGCATAATATTCAGTTCCGCCCACTTCCATCCGTCGCTTCTCAAGGTGAATCCGGCGAACGCGGTAATTCGGTAGGTGGCGCCGCCGTCTCGACAGGAGGTTTAGGGACGGAAGGCGCCGGAGATAGTTGGGTATAATTCGAACTTTCCTCCGAGTGATTTTTTTCAATCAGCGCCTCTTCGAGACTTTCCTTCCGGATGCTTTCGGGCGCGCTGCTGGTTTTCCCGTTGCGGTGATTTTCCAAGCGTCGACTGCATGGAACTGCTGGTGATTTCTGTTTGCACAAAATTCGCGTAGAAATTCGCGAAAACATTGATTTCATCGTATGAACGGTGGGTAATAATTATTTGAGTGAACAGGGTCGGTTTCACGTGCTCTTGCAGTATTTACAAGTCTTATCGATTGCATGAGTAATATGTGACGTTTCTCAATGACAAGTAGCAGAAGGTCTGGGAAACTGTCGAAAAATTATCTCTTGTAAAATTCCATCGTCGGCCAGAAGAGACCTATGAATAATAGGTGGAAAGGAAAATGACGTCTGAAGATTTCAACGCTCGTGGATCTCAATTTTTGCGAGCCACTGCCTTCTCTCAGTGTTGCAGTTTTGTCGTAAAAAAACTGACGATGGTGTAAAAACGCAGGATGCCCTGCAAGTGCAGGAAAATAAGCCATAAAGGGAAGAAGGTGAGCGAAAGTCAGGACAAGCAGGAGCGAATGGCATGATTCGCAGGTGTTACGTCGTTCATGTCGAGCATACTTTTCTTAAGATCATGCATTCTTATGCTTGGCGTAAAAGCGCGAATAATTTCGTAAACGAAATTATTTTTTTTAAACCTGTAAATTTTCATTCGTTAAATCTACCACTATTATATCTAAACGGATGGTAAATTTATTTTAGTAATTTTAATAATGCAGAGTTCAGCAGAAAAATTTACACGGGAGGAGAGCACTTTTCCAATAAAACAATAAAAAATTTAAATGGACTAGCTGACGACACTGGGATGATTTACGGAACAAACGCGATAAGAATGAATAATTAGACAGCACGGCGCAAGAGAAGAGGGAATGATATCAAAGATTTCACAGTCCTCCTATCTTAAAATTCCCATCGCCTCTTGCCTTCGCGAAGAGCCAACGTTAAAATAAAATCGCAGGGCTGCGGAGCTGGCGAAATTAAATCGCGAAATAAAATTTTATGCGATTCTCTTGCTATCACTGACTCCGCAGGAAATAACTCGATCTACGAAGAAACAGTTCGATTGATTCTCTTCGTATTTCCTTCCCTAGTACGTCGTAAAAAAAATCATATCAGCCCTACAGATCATGGAGAAACATTAATAGACATTAGAAAGCAGTGACCATGATCTGACACCTAAATCAAATCATCCTGAGGAAACCGTCGAGTAATAATTCCCAATGCTATCCACCCATTTCCGAAAGCCCGAAAGGCCAATAATCCAACCTGCAAGCGAACATGTCGTGGCAGGAGGCAGGCAGGCAGGCAGGCACCGTCGTCTCTCCCCTATAAAGCATACCACCTTAGAATCGTCCGGACACGTACACTCGTACGCAAAGTCCCAGGAAATTCTCCCCCGGCAGTAATCCCGGGGTCTACGTCGCGCGATAAGGCCGAGCGGAAGAATATACGGTGGCATAAAGTAAGCGAGGCGGCCAAAGCCTAGCATGGAAGATTCATTTAAGGCTTATGAAGAAGTCCTCCTTCTCTTGCGAAAGAGAAGGTATCAGGGTTTCCCTTACCTTCTTCCTCCACCTCGTTCATCCCTCCCTTTCCCTTTACCCTTCGACTCGAATGCACTCGCTCGCTTAACTTCCTTCGTTCGTTCCCTCTCTTTACCCCCGAACTTGAGGACGGTGCCGAGGGAGTGCCAAACCACCTTTGTCGTCTATCGCGCATTCTCTCCCTTCTCAAGTTAGCCCCCCCCCCCCTTCAGGACGGATAATGGAGAACCATCGCTATCGCCATCGTCATAGTCGTGCGCGGCTGGTGGCGATCCACGGGCGGAGAAAGTTCGTCGCCGCGAGAACTTTGGATATTTTATTCGATGGCGGAATAACTTTTAATATCCGTGGGTTCATATCGAGAGGGACGGGGCCGAAGGGGAGGGTGAGAATGGAAAAAAGGGGCGCTAAAGAAGAAAACCAAGCGCAAAGGGAAGGGAGGAGAGTGGCTGAGAACGAGAAACTAAAAGGGTGCCTAAAGGGTGTGCTCGTAGGACGGGGCCGAGGGAAAGCGTGGTGGTGGAGGAAGAAGGTTCCAGGACCGCGAACTCACCGCGACTTTTTAGCCACACAGTCTGACGTCGTCGCGCCTCGACGAGCTTCTGTGAAGTTTTAATGAAGAGTTCGGAGAACGGGAGGGAAGGGTAGGAGGGCCTCTTATTGGTTTCTCCTTAAGGCGAGTAAAGGCGAGTAAAGGCGTTCGTTTGCCTATAACACCCCGACCGACGCGACCCGCCGCGCTCGCTCTCGTCCTACCGTCCCGTTCGCACATTTTATGAACGTCGAGCAGACGTACTTCTCGCCAACCCTTCTCACCTTCTTTCTCACCCTTTTCCCCTCTATCCCGCTCCTTGCCACTTTCTTACACCGCTTTCTCCTCTTCTTCCACAATTCTCAGAGAGGACGTCCCTCCTGTGGGCCCCGCGAAAAGCTCCCGCGCGCGAGCTTTGGTCTCGGTCGTCCCGAGGCCGCCCAGACGGGAGATGGAATATTATACAGTTGAAATGTTAACTAGTTGGAAAGTTGGCGGGGGATCGCCGTGTGGGCGGACGAGCGGAAACGGAAGACCGGCCGGGGGATGAGGTGGAAGTGGAGAAGGTCACAAGGGGTTATTCCTTGCGGGCGTAAGTTTCGCGAAGTTCACGGAGGCGGTAAATTGTACGCGATACATTGTCCCCCTTAAACGCGGTGGCGTCCCTGTCACCCTCAGTTGGAGTTCGAATTTCCACGTGACCGATTTTTTTTTCTCGGCCACCACGTCCAGCTTCGTGTCCCAGTCTCGTCTTCACCTGCGTCTTAAATGCCGTCACCATCGTTCCAACCCTCCTTACTTTTCTAGATGCGAAATTTTGGTCATCTAAATTTTTTTTCTTTATCCGAAATTCCATTACATTTTACATGCTGTGACGATCGAATGAAAATTCATTTCAGCGGATGAGTTTTGTTTCCATTCGGGGAGGTATTTGCGGATCACATTTTATTTCGTTACCCTCCAATACGAGCAAATATTGAAAATTGTCCGTTTAGCCGATTTGATTTTATTCTTTCTTTTACTGCATTTTGGCACCTGTTACTTTACCGTATTTTCTTCGCTGTTCACTTTTTGCGACAACGCGTAAAAACAATTTATACGCCACCTGTGACGGGTTTTCTACTGTGTTCAGATAAGGTTTCAGGCAAACAACCCTACATAGGTTTTAGTCGACAGCTTATGCATTGTTGCGCATTGACGAGAGGGTGCCGAACTTGAAGCACACGCAGAATCTCAAATTCCATCGAAAGCCCGAATAAGAGATAAGAAATACGATAAACAAAACGTTCGTTATTTCGATATCCAAATAGTAGAACTGAGCTAAAATCTTGACCCAACCATTATTTTTTTTTTATTTAACACAGATCACGCGGATACCAAAATAGAAAATATGATAGACAAACTTCTCCGTGTCCAAAATAATCTGCTACATTGTACTTTCGGAGTACTCCCGTATGCTCTTTGCGAGATGTCAATTCCATTCAGATGATAACCATTCTCAGGAGAGGCGAGAGTCGCAAACGAAGAGAAAAGGAAAGAGAGAGAAAACAAACGATAAGCAAAAGACGCAATACCCAAGTGCAATTAAAATGTCAAAGGCCCCGCAGGGGACCAGTCGTCGCGTGGGCGTCGTTGCTTGTCTCGCGACGCTCTCGCTTCTCATCCTGGCGTCTCGTCCTTAGCGTCTCGTTCTCGCGCCTCGAGTTTACTCGGGGCGAGCGAGCGAGGCACATTGGGCGAAGTTCGGATCCTTAAGGACGTCCCTTAACAAATTCAGGATGTAATCACGCCCGAGTTCAGCGTTTCCTTTAGTCCCGTCGTTGCTTAGTTACGTAGTCCGTCGGCGTGTCTCGACTAACTTCCGCGCCGAGTTGAAGTTTCTAATCCACAAATCGTTGCCTAATATACACGCGGCGGGGCGAGGTGATGCATGTTTAAGGAAGATGGTTTATGTCGGAAACTTCGGACTGTAATTCTTGAAGTAGAATGCTATGCAGCGCCATATGGCTGTACAATTACGCGGTTACGACGGCAGTCACGTTCCACGTGGCAACTTTCACACCCCCACGCCTCTCGTCCTTCCGCGAACTAGTTTCCAACAAATTAAAAGGTGATATTGCGTTTGTTTAAAACTACGGAGACGGAGGTAAGGAGCGTCTCGACGGAAGGCTGACGTGTATAGAGAGTCGATGGGGTGGTTGTGAAGAAGGGATTACGATTTTTATGGGCAATTTTTTGTTTGTTTAATAAAAACGTTACCGTGCTATTGACATTTTACTGCAACAATAGCTGTGCTTCAGGATAAATATTTTCGATTGCGCATTCACTCCCGTCCCTCTTCGCAAATATAAATTTCTTTTCTGTAAACCCTAGCCGGAAACCCCGTCCGTCCGGACCATTTTCAGCCCTACACTAAGGAAAGTATGTATTTCGCTGTTCAATGCCTCCTCACGACAACTCGCGACCAAATAAGAAACTCCAGCCAATCGTTTCGTTCGCCGCATATGGAAAATACAAGATACGTCGGATACGTCTCGCCGTGAGTATCTCAAGTGGTGGCGCACGTCCTAGCCATTTCCGAGATTCTGCTCGAAAATATAAAATCTCGTATTTCATTTCATACAAGCGCACCGGGGTCTATCGAGCCGTGGAGAGACAGCGAGTATAATTCGATGCACGCGTGCAAGCGCATTACTCGTTTTACTTTTTTTTTTCAATCGACCAAGAAGCCCTTAAAACAAACTTCTCTATAATAGCGAGTCACGGCGAAACAACGCAACTGTCTTTTCACTGCGTTTTTCCAATAACTTTCACTCCCTCCTCTATTTTCTCGCCCTTCTCACGCTCTCCCTTAAATCTCGCCCCTTCGTTCTCGCCGTTCTCATTCCGCCCTCTTAACTTTCGGGGGAAAAAATTGCGCCTCTTGATTCCATTGTATTCGCGGCGAAGGTTCAAGCGAGAGAGCGAAGAAACAAGAATCCAAGGAAGAAAGAGTCGGAAAGCGCGAGAATCAGGGGGACAAAGGAGTCGGTCTTTGACGCGCGGCAAGGCGCTGCTTTCCCTTGGCGGCCTCGTTCGAGGGCGAGGAATTTGCATGAAGCAGCGCCTACGAGCGCGGAACGTGGCGAATCGGAATTGCGTCGAATTCATTGTGGATGCGCATTTAAGTCGGTCGACCTTAAAATATAATGAAGAGAGGAGACCCTGTGATTACGTAAATTTAAGGCGCGAGTGCGGCTTCCTCCCGAATAAGGAGCGATGGGTAAGGATGGATGTGGAGGAGGAGAGGAATTTTACGTTCTCGCTCACTTACCTTCTTACTTTCACTTTCTTTCCTCCTCGCTCTCCTCGACGTCTCTCTCGCCGTACGCGAGAAGGGGAAGGAAAGTGGAGTAGTCGGGCTCGTAAAAAAGGTGCCTGTATTAAAAGACATTAAGTCCACCCGGCCCGGTAGTTCGGGGCGTATCTACGTACGATGTTTTACTACTCATGCCAAAAATTTAATAAGCTCATGCAAATGAGACCCTTATGTAAATCTGGAAAATTTCACGGCTAGCTTACCCTCGCTTCTCCTTGCTCTCCTTCTCCCCTTTATTCTCCCTCTTCTCTCATCGCTCTCTTTTTCCCTCTCTCTCTCTTTCCATTCGTCTCTCACATTCTTCCGTTTCACTCCTTCCAACTCCTCATCCTGCGATCTCTCTCCGATCGCGGTACGCATTTTTTTCCGCTAGATTCTTCTATTGTCCACGGTAAATTTCTTCCATGCAATTTTGTAGAAGGATGAGTTGGGGTGAGTGACGTCGATTCACTTGCGCGCTCTCGCACGTGGCAACATGTGCGTCAAGCTGTTCGCTTAATCGTCGTCGTTCCTCTTCGCTTGCGCGAGCATGTTGCGGTGTCCTAAAGGCGGTAGGAGGTGGTACGCGCACGAAGGTGAATGAGTAAATTTCGCGGATATCCACAATAAAATTTTGTTCCACGCGTGAATAAAAAATTGGCCTCGTGTAGGAGTGGCGAGAAAAATCGTGCCATATCCCGAAGTAATTTCCCGAGCTTCCGTGACGATTTCATGGAATATTTCACGGAAGGAGCTCATCTCATGGATCATTGTTTTTCCACCAGGCACAAAGATTCTGTTATTTTTCTGAACGAGCAAAAAAGAATACAGAGAAAAAAGAATGAAGAATACTCTTTAGTCGAGTATTTTTGGAAATGGAAAAATTGTATGGAGTCTTATAAATTTTTAACTGGTTGAAATTTTTCATTGCCATTGTACGTTCGATTATCTCTAATTCAATGTGCCCACGGGTTCCTTTCTCAAACTTTCATGGTATCGACGATACAACAAGGAGCATCGAGAACGAAGTTCATCACATTTTCCTTCACTCTACTCCTTCCTTCTAGGAAACCTTCTGTTTCTACCCTCATCCCTGAAACCCACCCCCTTTGCTGCTTGGCACTACACCGACGCGACAGTCGAGTCTTAACTAGTTTTCCTATATACCTTTTTAACGTTCCATCGTGTATACCGTCGGTCTCTTCCCACGTTACGCCTCTAAACCCACCAGACCGAAGGTTATCGAGTTCCTGTCTTCTTGAAATCTTTAAACAGTCGCAATGCACTTATCCCGCCACCACCACCGTCAGGATAGAAACTTTTCGACGGGGAGGATTGGAATTTACTCCGAGAGGGCATCATCGATTTTACGTTCCCCTTTCCAACCCCTAAGTTACACGATCTGCCTTCCTGTGTCTTCCTTGTGTCTCGTGATAACTTTCTGATAGTTGGGAGGAGGAGCAAGGAGGGGGAGAGGGATTTTCTTAGACGGTAACATTCAGAGGAAAGGGGTTGGGTGTAAGGGGCAACGGGGTGAAAGACTGAAGGGTGGGCTTAAGCCGGGCAAAACTTCAACCCTAACGTAAGCCTTCGACATTTGCGAGTGTATTGGAAAACCTCTCTCTGCGTGTACGTGTAGCAATTATACGATCTAGATTGGTCGACAGTTTCTCTATCGTCTAATTTCGTTCGAGACAGATTTCTCCGATTCTATGCGTAGATTAATTTTGGAATTGTACGTAGGAAATTTATGGGAGACGTGAGTGACTAGTAAGGGGGAAGTTAAATCGAGGAAGTTCTCAAGAAGATAGAAATTCATATATCTATACTTGGATGTTACATCCACTTGTACAAAGTTTAGGCATTTATTGTGAGCGCGCGTGTGCGAACGGATTCATGGGACACTGTCGTTTTACCATACCTATGAATGATATCTTCTATGAATTTATTCAGAATTCTCGTAAAAGGTGTTTGAAGATATCGTGAAACGGGAAACTGAAGAGGGATTGCGAATTATCAAGGGTGTTGGAACACTCGCCCAAACGCGCGCGTGCAAATGCCCTAGTAATTATACGTATGAAGTTAATGCCACTTTACATCGCGTAACTGTGCTTTATGAGCACAAGCTTTATTGTTTATCTTGATCGATTCATTTTCACAGCTGTTGCTTGCAATCTAATTAGGGATTCGCTTATTCGCCCGCAACAATGCGACGTAATCGTATTGACCGATTCGAAGGTAAGCGATATTTAATGCGATGCAATCGGTTAAAATTCATGAGGCAAACCGTGTAATTAATTTTAAGCGGCCTTTGCATTTTATCCAGGTGGATAAATGAAAAAATATTTGTTCGACAAATGTATAATATCAATTGCTGAAATGAGTACCTCTTCTGGTATTTTCGGAGAGCCTCCCTACCCTCTCTTCCTGAACCAACCCCTTCGTACGAGATAAGACGATGAATGACGTAGCTATTTAAGGAATCAGGAAACAGTATTCTTGTGTTCAGTCAGTCTGTCAACATTTGCTTCCCGTTCAGCTCGATATTCTTGTGTGTACAAAAATGAAAAAGGCCCACAATAAAATGCGTTGACATTTATGGTAGTACCTCTCGATATTCCAAAAATCTAAAATCACCATATAACTATTCTTCTTAACACATTGTTGACCGGTAATTTTACACAGAACTATCTCATGTCACCGACTATTTCTACATATATTATACATATAATATTATTTAACCAGTTAGCTGTGGAATTTTTTTTTTTGAGTTTTAATTTTTGGTTTTTATATCGAATAGTAAGTGTTTTTTATTGTTCATGATCAAGAATATAAAACATTTTTATTGACGTCTATACACGTCGAACGCAGTTAACTGGTTAAATATTCTATATTACCCTCGGTTTCACAAATTGAAATAGATAATGCAAGTGCGAGCATGAGTCAACTCGTGACCGATCTACAATGCGTTAACAATCTAAAGCTTTGTCTTGTCTACCTTCGAACAGTCTCTAAGGTCTCTCGATAACTTTCTGGTAGTCGATGCAAGGATTTTCCCAGACAAGCGATCGACGGAGGGAGAAAACGGAAAAGTAGCGCCGTCAGGTAAGGGGTGAAGGTATCAAGGGTGGCGGCTTAAGTCGAGGAAAACTTACCCCCTTTCTCTTCTCCTCCTCGGTCTCCTCCTCCGAAGAAGGCCTCCTTACTCCTGCTTGAACTCCGCTCTCGCGAAGGTGTTAGGAAACTCGTATATCCGTGAAATGATCCTCCCTCGCGATACTTTCGCCCGCCTCTTCTTGTTACCCCGATGCTCGCGAATCTCGCGATGCCCCTTTCGCGCTCGCGCGTGGTTTACGATACCGAGCGCGATACCATCGTCGTTACGATACCATCGTGCACGCGGTTGGCAAACATCACATGCACCGCGAACTACGGCATTCATCATGCGGTGGAAATTGCACGCGAAAAACAGCATTGACGCGAATAACATTGATTAGATAAGAAGATAGTGTCTGAAATTTAGGGTGCCAATTACAATACGAAATTTCGATCGCCACATTTACCAAGGTATCTTATAAATGTACAATATCAACATTTTCTTTTATTAAATGATCGATGTCTGCGATCCTTTACACCGCAATTAAACGTCTGGCGCCCTGTATTTTTCATCGTCAGCTTCTTTCGATTCGAAACCATCCGTGCCACTCCACTCTCGTAGCTCGTCGCTCACTTTGACGACGTTAGACACTTCGCTCACCCGCCTCCACTGCACAAAAAATTCGGCGCGAAGCATCAGTAAACGTCCAACTCGGGCAGAAAAGGTACGTCCGCGTTGGCGTATCTTTCGCGCAAGGTGGGATGATGCAGCAGCGGAGAAGCATTCGAGGCAGCTTGGGAAACGCGCGAACTCATTGAGAACTTGAAAGCGTTGTTTCTTGTTTTACGAGGGTGCGGAAGGGGGTGGGAGTGAAGAGGAGAGGGAGAAAGTGAGAGAATTACTTAGGTGCTTAAGAGATAATTTGTCAGCGGACTCGACTGTCGGGGCGAGAGAAGGTGTTGGGGAGGGGTTGCGCGATCAGGAACGACGTAATGAAGAAAATTACGAAGCATGCCATTCATTATTTAAGTCTCTCCACGACAGGGCCGGTATTGATGGAGCGTGAAAGTCTGCGGACTTCTGAGGAGCTGGATGGGGCTGAGGCAAAAGTAACTCATTAAAGTAACGCGCTGTTTTTCGCAGGGCCTCTGGCTTCGTCGTGGCCAGGCGTCGAAAGTCGAGGGAGAATGATATTGATTTTAAAAGTGTGCAAAAACCTTTTCTCTTATTTTTTGCAAAATAGTCAAAGTCCGCGAATAGAAGATTGACAAATAAATTACATTATGCTCGATGTGAATTTAATTTTGATAGTTGCGAGAATTCATGCCACAACTATTTTTCTCCGTACTCGTATTTAACATTCTTCCCTCAGGCACTTCCTTTGCCCATAGCTCTGCTTCTTCCTTCACCTCTCTGTTACACCCTTCTCGAATTTCCATTTTCCGTGTCGTTCGAATTTAACCGCGCCACAATTAATTCGTCTAAGCGAATAAACCGAAGAAGATTATAAGTTAGATCGGCCGACACGACATCTGGCATCGCGCGTCTCACGACTCACACTTTGCTCCTCGTGTTGTCCCGGAAATACTCGCGGAGAGAGAAGGAGAGGAGGGAGCGAGGGGGCGAGCCCATTTCCTTGTGCCCGCGCAAAGATTTTCATGAATATTCTTTAGCTTACATTAATGCACTTTATAAATATGTATTAAACCCGCGGATTTTACTATCTCCAACAAATTAAGCTTTCCAGCTGCCTTAGTCCACTACTACCTCGGCCTCCCTAACCGGGGCGTTACCTTACCGCCGGAAGGATACAATTGGAATAGTAACTTTCCACTGTGATCTGCATGTCCTCTTCCTACTGTATACTCCTTTCTATTCGTACCGATATTTAATATTTGCCTAATTGTCTTCGTCCCAAAACAAAAAATTGCAACGACACTCGTATCAAAATTACACATCATCCAGTAACAATATCTCCTTTCCTTTAATCGAGCAAACGTATTTATCTAATGAAAAAGCCTCGTACTCTTGCTATATAAAGTGCGTTTACCCATAAAAATGTAACTCGAAGCGACAACGTTAGCCTGATTGAGAGCGAACATTACGTGACGCAACCCTTAATTTTAAGAGCGCCATTCGGGACCTTTACGCCGACATTATAAAATAAATATAAATTACGCGCTCCTACCGCTCTGTTTATACTGACTCGCGTGTTACCGGCCGACAAAACGCTTACACCCCCGCGATCGCACACGTCCAAGCTTACGTCCTTTACAGCCCTGCAAGCTTGCCACTTTCTTCACGAACTCTCCCCGTCTAACACGTCCCAACCTCGATGCTCGAAGTTCGCCCGTTCTCGCGATAGCATATATATGATTATGTTTCGTTTCGTATTATGCGTCACGATTAGCCTCGTAAAAGAGGTCGTCAAAGCGATTCACGAGCCTCGTCCATAATCGTAACGTCCCTGACGCGCGTGAGGGGTGGGTATGCGAGCAGTTAGCATGGTGACTCTCGAGCAGGAGCTTTTACGACCGAGGTGCCATTTTGCGAAACCGCGTGGTGCACACTTCCCGAACTCCTCGATTACAGCAAGATTCATGATTGCAGGCAATTGTGAGGGAAAAGAATTTGTGAAATTAATGACGCTGAATAGAGATCGATGCGAGCGGTGCGTAAGTTGTAAAATGGACCTGGTTGGCGCAAGGGTGAATATAGGAATGGCAGAATATGTTTCCTCTAGTAAATGAAGCAAAATGGAGAACTGTGTTTCGATACTTGACTTTAATTTCGTAACTGGTCATCTTTCGCATCAGTTCTTTTGCGACAAGAATAATTTCTGTTTGTACAGTGGTATCTCATCGATGTATATTAAACTACATTACTTCCTTTCTTTTTCCAGATTCCCCCCAGATACAAAGTGTAGTGGTCACCAATTCTGCAAATTGCCACTTAAATATTGTCGTCCCGATTTCCCTTTGACACTCAATCCCTTCTGTATCATCAAGAGTAAAATAATGAGTATTGATAGTTCGCCTTGCATCCAGTCGCCGTTGTCCAGCTGGCTTCCATCAAAGTGGAATTATGGATTTCATCTTGTGCCGATTTCCAATCTGTAGGTATTTAGGCAATGACGAGTGTACCTTGGCAATGTCCATCACTGTCGGCAGTAAACCTCGACGGGGCTCGCCAGCCGATAATCCAATGTGTTCGATAAAGGAAACGATGACATTTGGGTAACTGAAGATTGACGCAAGTTATGCGATAAGGTGTAATACCAAGTAGAGTAACGTTAAAATTAGTAAATCGATAGAAGCGAAACGGTTATTTTTATTTTCCACATCTTTCAGCTTCGATATTTGTTTTAACGGAGTCGTCTTTAATTTACATTCAGCTCCATTTTATTCTTGCGTTGAAGCGATTCTCACGCCATACCTACTGTTAAAATGGAATCGAATGCTTGCCACTCCTCTGATAAAATATATGAACATAATAACACACGTTCATCTCCCCTTAGCATGCAGCGAATCATATTATATCCACAGTAATATACGCTCGACAATGAATGTATTATAATGTAAAATAATTCATCAATTAGATTCTAGTAACCACCGTGGAATGGATACTTTTTATTCTTCGTAATCGAAATGACCACACGTGAATGCACCCTGAAATTGCTGATAAATAATTCGGTCGCTGTGTTGCGAGTGAGGTGCTGCGCTTTTAACGTTAATAACAATAATAATAATAATAGTCACAATAATAACGAGAATGACGATGGATGGACGAAGCAATTCGACTCTCGTCACGCGTTATCCTGATTTAATCCACATAAATCTGCGTACCGTAAAAAATTAATAGAACGAAGATGAATCTTGACGCGCATGAACGAAGAAAATGATGATACTTTTCACGTCGCATTACGCAAAGTTTGAACTTCTTCATTTCGTACGCTGGTGGACTCGTGCGCGAGCTCGAGGTGGCTGTATAATGAAACTTCGAAGCAGAGAGAAAGAGAGAGAGAGAGAGAGAGAGAGAGAGAGAGAGAAAGAGGCAGAGAAAACGAGGAAGGAGTGAGAAAAAGTCCACGCAAAGTTTCATCCCTAAAACCAATTAAGCCAATATAAACTTGCTAGAGGTATGTATCAGCCCTGTGCAGTGTGCTACCTCAAGCTTTCGGGTCGCCGGAAGTAACCGTTGAAAGAATCGACGCCAAGTAATTTTGTAAAGGCGAAGGACTAGCATAATAAAACGTAATAGTCGTCGGTCGGCCCCCACGGGCAAATTAACAACTTCGCCGCATTCGCTTCGCCTTTGTTCCAAGGGATGTCGCGCGTGGTCGTGTATTGTAGAGGTTGAGTTGGTCCCGTGTGAGGTCAGTTGAGGTAAGGTTACGGGAATTCGCGTAGATAAAAACGCGAGATCGGTGAGGCAGCCCTCCACCCGACTACGTCGGTATTACTGCTCACCGATGTCGGTGCGTGTAGGAAATTGTAATTCGGTACGCGCGGCGGCAATTAAGGATATTATGGACAAAGGGGACAAAGAGACCCGGGAAGATTTGAGCTACACGTTGTTCCAGAGGAAACGCGTATATTTAACAGATCGCCAATATTTACAAAATCACAGAGAAGCGATAAGAATCGTGAAAGACTCGGTGAGTCAGAGAACGTACAAAAGGGTAAGGATACAAGATCACCTATGTGGGGCGATTTGCGATCGTTGCCAGAATTCGCTCAACCGGCGGAATTAGATCACTCGCGTAAGGTAGCAGGAAGCACTCCAAATCTCGGTACACCGTATGTCGGACTCAGGAAAAGTCGCGGACAAGGACGCGCAGTAATGGCGTGTGGATTAGGATTCTAGGTACAGATAAATACGTGTTTACTCGTCGAAAGCCGGAGAAGAAAGAGGAAGAACGAAGTGACAAACAAAAGTCGCGGGCAAAACGCGTAAAGCAGGAATAGCGCGAAACCTAGAGAGGCAACTCGATGTGACGCTGGGCGCGTCTAGGGAAATCCAGGCTGTGCGGTTGCGCGACCGCCACAGTATCTGTAAGTGTGCTCTTCCTTTGTCATGCTGAAATCAACGAGATAGGGTAATAACGAAGAGAGTTGGAAATTTACAGTAATTAATAATTAAATAGATAATGGTTAATCTTCGCGCATTGCACATTCCATTTGTATTGCAAACAATTCCAAATTGAAACGAACAATTTTTACAATTGTATATTCCCACGATTGCAGAATCGTATGTCCAAAGAATACAGAAAATTGTCTGCTTCAGATTCCTTGTCATCGTTTCACCACTTTCGTTCGCTCATCCTTCTCACACGACACCGATGAATACCTTAATTTTACACAATTCCTCGCATGGCTTCCATTTGTAAGCTCGCGTCGTCGCGCGTATCGCTCGACCGTATACGATTTCCGTAATGGACTTTAAATATACATGGACCCAGGTCGTCCGATTTTATGCAGGTAGCGTGGCGTGGAAAAGGGATCGAGTGATGCCCTGCACGCTCGTATCGTTCCCTACTGATGCGCACACGACTCCCCACTAGCCTTTCAAGCGGTCACGTTATTACGGGGGTGGATGCGGATCCTGCGCCCACCTTCCATCCCTTTCGTGATACATCAGTAATATTTAAACCGTTTATGGAAGGACTGCCGGGACAATGGCGGTAGTCGAACGACCTAAAAAACTTTTCCATTCTGCGAGGCATTAAGAGTGCAGCAGTGTGCACTTTGTTAGCACTAAAAGTAATTATCTTCCATACGCGTGTGCCACTACCTTTTCGGTCGACACGCTCGGTGACATTCGATACGAGTGCAGCTTTTGAAAGCTCTCCCGGTGCTTGCGCGCGCGAGGGCGAGTTGGGAAAGCGAGTATCGTTTGGTTTTGTTGCAAGCGCGTGGGAAGCCGAAGGGCCAGCTGTGGCGTGTAACGGAAATTTTGAGCGCGATGGCATCGTAGGTGGAATGTTTGTAATTATTTGTGTGCTCCAGGGGGAATGGAATGGTTCCCGTGGGTGCACGTGACCGGGCGCGTAATCCAATCGAATAATGGTATTTTGTAGGTAAGAATGAAGGATAAGATGTGATTAACCAGTTTGATTAATGTTACGAATCCGTTTTGCACTTCGACGAGGTAGAGTGTATTCTCTTTTTATTATGTAGAGAACGTCTTTGAGCGGTCAAAAATATTCCTTGCTCGTTCGCTTGGCATTAATATTTTTCCCAGACCGCTCGAAATTGGATATCGAATAAAAATTATTACACATTATTGAATTATATTTATGAAGCGATCGATGCACGCGTACAAAATTGCGGTTGATCAAATTAAATAAAAGCAATTTTACAAATGTATGGTTTAATGTCTACATGAGAATTCCAGTACCCCGCCAAAGGAATCGTAAAATTTCGGTTCACGATAAATTTTGATTTATCTGTTGCTCCATACATCCAATTAATACCACTTTTCAGATGCGTTTAAATCAACATTATTTTTATATTGGATTCTACGCGGAGGACGGAAGATTAAATTGTACACAATTAGGTGAAATTGTAGGTACCCGGTATAATGGAGTACGAGCAATGATCATATACTATCCCATATCATGTTAGAGTTGCCATCATTCAGGAAATCTCGCAAACTATACGAATAAATGAAATGTGCAACTTTTCTTTTTCATCTGACGCGTATTTTCCATTCGCATTTTAGCAATGCGCGGTAACCGGATAATTCGTATGCCAGTCGACAACGCGTACGTTTGCGCGACGCGAGGTCGTTTAAAAACCAGGCTGGCGTATAACCAATCGCCACGAAATGATTTCCATAATTGAAGTCCATCCGGAATTCGGGCGTTGAAGCAATTAAAAACGAAAGCGGATTTTTGTATCGCCTCCCCATAGTCGTGCACATTGCGTGCGCTAGATATATTCTTGCTCGCATCATATTCCACCCGGTGGCGTGGACTCGACGATTCTTCGTATATTTTCGGGCAAGCCGCAAACCCGTATGATTCGACGTGCGTCGATTAAAATGAACTCCACGTCCTCTTAAATAAAAAAGAAGATTAATTTATTGCGTCTTCCTATCCGTGTTTGTCATCATACGTATGTATACGATTTTCGTATAAAGTTTCATTTACGTTTCAAATTATTTTTAAATATTCTTTATGGCGTTAACTGGTAGGAAATTTCCCATGATAATTAAAATCAGTCGCACATTTTAGTCGCTTAGATTATTTTATTTTACCCTCCGCGAAATTGCGATCTGGGGATAGTATGGCAGACGAAAGACCACTCGTACAATTCATCGTTGGATGAAACAATTTTCCCCAAAATACATTTTCCTCAACTCGTCTCCTACCCGGAGGAAACGCGTGTGCGGCAGATATTCACGGCGGGATGGAGGATCGCGGGACGCGAAGAAGAAGAGGCAAGAGGGCAGGATTTTCATTAGACCAACGCTGTCCTTTGTTATCACCACATTATCGTCTGAGCACCTGCCAGTGGAGGAGGATTATCCTGATAATGCGTTTTGCGTATAGCAACCACCTGAGTAACGCGGCAAGGCACCCTGCGGCCTTGAACAGCCCTGCACTCCTACCATCATTAATTATTGCTTAGTAATAACGTGCATCTATCGCCCCGATATTCTCGTAGTACCACAAGCGCTTTGCGAAGTAATATTTGCTCCTATTCAGCTCGTAGTCAAATTTTCATTCAAAGTCGAGACCCGTTAAGGTCTTCACAAGTAAAAAATCAATCCTCATTTCACTCCACCATTCGGAAGGTTAATGCACCCCGATCTTTTTTTTCCTCCCACTTCTCACTGGCCTACCACACGAATGCGCGGAAAAAAGGAATCCACTCACCGGCAATCAATTCACGAAGTACAATTCCATTCCCTGGTATTCGCACACATTCACTATTCCACGGTGAAAAAGACGCGCGTAAGCAAATCGAAACGTACGCTGACGCTCACGCTCACGCATTCGGTAAGGGCCGAAACCAAAACCGATTTATAAAGGTAGCCGCAAGTCCAAGCGGGCTCTCTCAATCTTTGGGCACGCTTTACTGGATTACAAATCGTCTCGGTCTGCGTTCGAGGCAGGCGGGCCAATGCTCGCTTCTACCGCCGCGGTGCGCGGTAGCTGTTAAGGCTCGCGCCAGTCGGAATAGGTGGAAAGGAGGAGGAAAGAGGAGAGTGGAAAGAGGGAGAGAGAGAGAGAAAGGAAGAAGAGGGTACCCATGAGTAGCAAGATGGCGTCAGATGGATGCGCCCATTAATTAGCAGCTACCTTGAGCCGCCCGCTCGTAACTCTATCGTTCGCTTTCTCCAAGTCACTCACATACACACTCTCTTTTTCTCTCCTTCTCTCTCTCTCTCTCTTGTACTTTCGCTTTCTCTCCCTGTTTATCTCCGCGATGCATCCTTCTATCGCCCCTTAAATCGTGTACCCGAGGTACTTGGCAGTCGCGAATTAACGCGCGCAAAAGCGAAGCAGTCGCAGCTTACGTTCACGTCAAAGTGATACGCTCCCGGAGAGACATAAGAGGAAGGCAGAGGTCGTAATACATTGAACAGTGTATTTTTACTGGGTCGTCGATCCCGATAAAGAATCATTTCCAATCAAATTGACCTACATTTCAGGAGTGACAAGTCCTCTTAAATTCTTCTCTCCTGAAATTTACCTTAAACCGTCGTGGTACGTCAATACTGCGGCGGTAAAAATTTTGCACAAAGTGGAATGATATTGCTGCATGGCAGGAGACACAGCGATGTACGTCGCGTCATGTGAATCCGCGCGCATCCGAGGACAGCGTGAGAGATGCTCTTCTAGATTTTTGCCTTTCGCGTATCGTCCAATATCGCGTGCACATTATCGATCTAATGTACCATGTACTTCCCTGAAAGTACACCCACTCCGTGCACCCTACGCATACCCCGCCGTCGTGTCATCCTCCACGTGATCCTATAGATTGCGGGCTTTACCTTTTATCCCCAAAGAGGAATGTCATTATGGAGGAAAGTGGATGCTGGGAGAGAGGAGAAGACACGGGGACGACAAAAAGAGCGGCCTACACGTGCACGAAACGCGAGACGAAGTTCGATCGATCAATTAATGGTCTTTTGACATTACGTCATATAATGCACGGATCGGCGCGCCTCTGCCCATCTGATCTTTGGAAAAACGCTCAGCACCCTCACATTATTAGAATAGAATATTCTATCGCGGGATTTTATTCTATTTCGATGCGCTCTAATGAGGTGACATATCGATCGAGGTTAAAAAATTAACGAACCACTGCCATTAACTCGGTCGCGCGGAAATTACGGGTTATTGCCTTTGTTAATATTAATGACGGGACGACAGCTACGGCAACAGAGACTTTACGCCTGGGATCACGCAATACAATGATCATTTTTTTATGTACCCTCAAATTATAATTTAATCGCCTTCGATGTTATCCAACAATTGCGCCACGAGTCTCCGCCAATTTGTAAGCGTTTTCGTAAAAAGAATTTTTCGAATACAACGTTAAACTGCCTCGCGATCGCGGATCCTCGTGATGTTTAATTACTGGCTTCCGGACGGTACCCGATAAAATTCTGTATCCACGCACATCTGCACACCACACGCACGAGCAAAGGCGGAAATGCGCTAACCACCATTCTTTTTCGCCCTCGGTCACGTATCGAATTATATTTCCGCCGTTTTTCGCGCCCTGCCGCAAGCGAATAGGAAAGTCACACATGCAGAATACAGGGTTGCTCGAATTGCGCGTCTGTTTTTCCACCGCAAGTGATCCTCCTTGTCCGATAATAACCGCGCTCACATGATTGTTCCTGCCGTAATTTAAGTGAAACTCGTGCCGAGAATGATAAACCGATATTTGGCAAATTTACAAAATCTCGCGAAACTGAGAAACTTTATTAATTATCGACGAAGAAACAATAATTTTCTTCGACTGCGCGATTACTCCACGCGATATCTTCCCTATCCCTCTCGGAATTCCCCAAAATGTCCCCGCCAATTTCAATTCCTGGGCTCTTGACCTAAGCCGAATTGTAAAAAGGAAAAAAGGGAAGAGGAAACAGGCGAGACCCGAGGGAATCTATTCGCGGAATGGGAAATTGGCACGGAATTCGAATCGCCCTGTAACATTCCCTCGGTGGAGGTAGGATGGCAATAATCCTTCGATGGATCGTTCCAGCTCTAACAATTATTTCTTGCCGGGGAGACCTGCACTCGCTCGCTCGCTTTGATCAATTATCGTTCCGTCCTATCGCCCGCGAGGGGCAGGATAGGGTGTCCCGCATCGCTTGCGTCCTGCGACGCCGGAAGATATCGGGAATTCCTGCGGTCGCGGGGCATCGATAAAATTAATACCGCCATCAAACGTAACGTAATTAAAATGTAAATTCGAGCGTGAGTTACGGGCCCCGGCCGGTGGTGGTGCCCGGTTGGCCACCAGGCCCTGTGTAAGGCCGTAACGACCGAGCAATTATTACGTGCTAATACATATTGCATCTGCGAATTTAATACGTACCTGGGAGATTAGCGCGTCGTATTATCGTTGTGACAAACGGCGTGCGAGCGCAAGCCCCATCGCGTTCGGGGCCGCGTAGACGATGCTTACCACGAGAGAAAGGGAGAGACCGAGAGAGAGAGAGAGAGAGAGAGAGAGAGAGAGATGTTGCATAATTTCGCAAAAGTGCGTTTGTTGGTTGCCCGGGATTGCGGCTTTGTTCGCAAAGCCTCTTACTCACCGAGACTGTTTTAGAAGGACGAGGTGGATTTCGACCATTCCTAACGAGATCTGACGTACGCTCTTTGGCGTGGCTTTAAACAATCGTCCTAGCTCCTGAGAATATTTGTTGAATGATTTTTACCGATTCGTAGCCGTACTGTGACGTCGATGATCTGTTCGTCGATTGTTCCAATCGTCCGTCGATTGTTCTCTTCGAGAGCGACTCTGTTTTACCCCACAACAGTTGAAAATTAGGGGGATTTATAAAATATGAGCTTATCGAAGTAACGAGGGAACACGAGGATTTATCTCGAGCGGAGAAATGAATATGAAAGTAGGAGATACGTGCAGCGGTGAATCGAGTTTCACCAGTAGCGTGAGCTTAGTATATTTAGTTTCCCTTGTATTTCGTTTCAACTGCAATTCACGTGGGTGCGCATTTAAAATCGATAACGCTGTTTTACCGGTTTCAGTTACGTCGGTTGCACAACGATACGTAAATCATGCGGTTCTGTCTAAACGTTGTTATTCCGCCAAGGGAGCGACTAAACTCCGTGTTCGAGTCCTGTAAATCTCACGAGAGCTTTTTCATTTCGCCCTCTTCTCTGCGACGTGTTATACGTACAAGAGCGTTTAATTGAAAAAGCCATCAATCTTATATTTTGCGGTAACCGTGTCCACATATATCTACCCTATACGTTGACATTAGTCAGTCGATGTTGTTTTTGACTAGCTTCACTTTGGACTCAGAAGCACCGCGCATAACCCTGGTACATCCACAGTAACGATCTCTCGCGCCACCCCGACGAATTTCCATTGTAGCCTGCAATTCTTCTTATATGTATAAAATTCAGCGTACCAACTCGCCGCTCATCGATCACTGTTTAACTTAACATCAACCTGACGAGAATTCAACGCGCTTGCTCGCGTAGACGTTGAGTGGACCAGGGTAAGAAACAAATGATTACCCGGAGCTCTAATGTATCGCTTGTCCGAATTAATTACTGGCATTCTATTTCGAAGCGACGTTAGACCGGAGCTACTGAAGGTGGAAAGGGGGTCGATGACGATGCCCGAAGGGCCCCGAGGGAGGTGAGCCGAAGAATGAAGCGAAAGAACGAAAAGGGTGCGGAAGGGATCTTGAAATATTTACGGTGCGCAATCTGCGGACTTAATCTCGTTAACTCGAGCGAATTCCTTAGAGCGTGGTGCCAACCGGACAGGTGACTGACGTCCGGTCCAGTTTATCGCAGATTGCCACCCACTGACCTTTCGCGAGCACCCCGGAACCTTTGCGTGCAGCGATAATTAAAGGTGCCTTTCTCTCGGTCCCTCTCCGCCTCTCTTTTTCGTCCTTTCCCGTTCCCTCTCGGCGGGACGCAGAATGTTGAAATTGAGCCAGACGCACGTGGCGACCGGAAGTACATGCTTAGCGGGCGTGCATAATGGATGCGCCACGGTTACCTTTGCTTTCCGGGTAAAGTCGATCGATCGTGGGTAGAGCGAACTTTTATTGGCCGGCTCGTGATTGGGGTGCGCGCGGATGGGCAAGGGTATTGAAACTGGCAGGTGATAACTAAGTAATTTTCCAATTCCACGAGAAACACGGGGGAACAATTTCGTTGCTCTAATCATTTGTTACGGGACATTGAAAGCAGAATTGAAACCGCTCTTGTCCGTTCTAATTTTCTCGTGAAATTCTCCATGACCAACGGGCATCCCTTTGTACCTCGTGAACTGAGAAAAGCTTGTAACGTCAATCTTCCAGCAAGCCATCCGTGGATGCTTCTCGTTCGCATTACGCCAAGCAATTACCCTGGCACGCTTACGCTGATGCTCGGCCGAAGGTACTATTTAGGATCGCCAGTTATCGCGGGATTGTATCCATTATCATCGGAGTCAATAGATCTGTCGTTGCCGCGGCGGAGGGGGGAGGAAATGATCGTGTAACACTATACACCGAGAAATAGCGTTACACATCGTCTGCGTAATCGATCAGTCTCGGATCGCAAACGGGCGTGCGATGGACGGTACATATGTGTGCCGGTGGATGCCCCGTTTAGAGGCAGGAAATGAGATTAGTGCAGCACCGATGAATATGATCCACCACCACCAACCACCCGCTCCCGCACCCATCTCCCCGTCACAGCCCCCTTCATCAATCCGTGCCCATGCCGTGGGACCCGTGCGCAAAAGTTTAACTCGGTCAAATCAGCGCCTAAATCGGCGAATTGCAGGCTCGATTGTTACGTGCGATTGCCTTTCGATTACGCGGGATCATTTGGCGGGACCGGCCCGCTTGACACGGCCCTGAAGATATTCGATTTGTATGCTCGAACCGACGCGTTTTAATGGACGGTATGCGGTAAACGATGAGGGAAATGTGGCAGGATTGAACATGGTAAACTGGAAAATTGCGTAGGGCACGCGGTGAAAGGTATTTTATCTCGTTAGATTATAAGATGAATTATACCACGCGAGTGTTGGTTGTTTACCGAACTTGTTTTTAACTGTTTAGTTAAAACGTTTAACATTCTTCCGCGATTTTCTCGTGTAATCGAAAAAAGTGATATTTTAATTTGGCCGAATCCATTTGCGCAGGATGACTTTACATTGAGTAATTTTCAGATAATTATTGAAATTCGGGAGACTATAATAAATGTAATAACGATGTCAGCTTTGGCAAATGAATCACAGAGCGGTTGCTTTCGTACACGAAACTCCGAGCTACCTTTCTTCGGTATTTTCTCTCATTAATTATCTCTTCCCCGGTATTAATTACTTCATTCGAGTTGCGTTTAGCGTCCATAATTTGCCGAAAAACATTTTCATAAATTGCTGAATGATACACGATGGAAATTTTGGTACCTTATCCTGATCGAGTGCGTTAATGAAAAGTACAGCGAATGAATTTTAGATTATCTGTACTATTTGACTACCTGCACTATTCCATGCAGCTGAAAATATTTGCCCTGCATCGCGAACTATCCGTGATTCGTACGCATCCTTTCGTCGTGGTCGCAAATGTTAACTGTGTCCCCAAATTTGTCTCTCGGATACATTCCTGGTTGGGCGCATCTCCACGGGTATAATGCAAGCTGACTACCTGTGCAAACACTTAACGCGATCCTAAAGTGAACGTTTGTTTAGTTACATCCCCCGTTCACGATACGCAGCGCCGGAGAGTGGTTCTATGTGTTTGCCTGTTTCCACCGAAAATACAGGCGCACCTGATTATACCGCGCGCATCCGATATCTATGAGGTATATAGGGACGCGCTAAACAACGGAATATTAGGCGACAGCGCGCTGAGATGTGTTTAGCGCGGGAAATTCGAAATTTACTTTGGGAGATCGCTGCTATAATCGAAGCGCCATTTCCACGAAATATTGGAACAATCGAAAGGTATTTCCTAGGGCTCGATGAGCATAACGCACGCGCGCGTGTGTGTGTGTGTGTGTGTGTGCTTGCGATAATTTATCTTAAATTACATATTGCTCGCCGAACTAGAGTCGGAATATCGAAGGGCGCTCCAGGTATTATAATCACCATCGACGGATGTTAGAATTATTGTAACGAACCTGCGCATAGAAATCGGTATTTCGCGATTGTTATCGCGGTAATCAAAATTGTTACGAATATGCCCTCGCGAGAGTAGGTACACTGTTTTAATAATAAATACGGGAAACGTAAACCATAACGTTAATGAATACACTCGCAATGATACGTTCGTAATGGACCGCGGATCATTACGGAATTGTTAATGCGCCCTACAATGTATATTAAAATCATTACAATTTGTACAAGAAGGAATACAAAATTATCCTGAAAATAGAACGCCACCGTTGTTGCACATTTAACATTTCGAAATGACGAATCCCATTAAAATGATGAAAATTCTGCAAATGGAAGCTCATCGACGAGCCATGATTGCGTTTCGCCTGCCGCACTCGGCAACTTAACAAAACTCACCCTCCAATTTTAAGCTCCCACATTCATCGTGTTTTCGATCCGACCACGTCGAAGCGGAAAATGGATGGAGAGGGATGGGCAGGAGGAGAAAACAGTTGCGGGAAATCCGTGCGTCGAAGCGAAGGCAACGGCACTCGTCCCCGGCGTGCTCCGCAAGCCGGAAGGACGTCGGAAACATTTCTAATCCGGTGGAATCGCGGCGCAGCAGTTCCGAAAGCTTTGCACGCTTGGAACCGACAGCGCGGGTCCAGCGCAGTTATCATACTTCCGGAACAGTCATAATCTCGCGTCTCGTGTGGACCGGAGGGGGAGGCGGGAGAGAGGCGCTACGAGGATGAGAGAGAGAAGGAGAATTACAAGCCGCGAAACTAAATAGAAAGTGACTAAGAGACGAATTTGGAGCAGAAGCGCGAATTCGACAGTGAGGGGAAAATTCGCTCTCTAAAAATGAATAAACAGTGATTTTGTGAGTAGCAAGCGAGCTTTTTTCGGAGCACTGAAATTGGAACCGGCGAGAGAGCGAGCGAGAGATAAAGGTATAGCTGTGCTCGAAATGAAATTTTTTTTCTACCTTGCGTTCATCGACATTCGCGATATTCGATATGGATATTAACGTGCATGTACTGCGATATTCGTGAAATTTATATCAATTAAAGTATCGGTCCTATCCCCTACCCCTCACTCCAATACGGCCACGCTTTTGATACGGCTATCCGTGCAAATTGGGAGAAGCCGAAAATTTTGTATCCCTCGGCGATGCAGATATAATAACGCTGGGAATTGCGATAACGATAGCGCGATATTAACGGATGATGTTCTTATCGATGGGATCTTGCAACGAATATCGCGTGTTACAACGTGGACCTTTACGCGTCGAGTTTAATTCCAGCGTTTCTTCAGTTTTGCAGCATGTCGCTGACGGGACTTTTTTTTCCTCGACTTATCTTCGACTGTCCAACCTTTATTGGCTTCTGCTTTTGCGCGCGTTAATGCTTCGGTTAAAAATTTCGCTCGTACCAGGTGATAGGACGCGAGGGCAAAAAGAACGTCATTCGAAAGCGGGTCACGCCGTCGAAAAATAAAAATGTCTTGCAAATTTCAGCGGACGAGGGAGAAATCGGCGCCAATTTCGCCTCGGGACGGTAACCGGCGACGCGCAGGAGAATTTTCAAAATTCCAAGCTGTCTTAAATTTTAAACCCAGCACGATCCACGCGCCATCCTTTTATTCTGCCTGCATTTTGCAATTCTCTTGCATCATTTGTTGCGAACATCGGACAAGCCGATATTTATCTCTTTGTGGCGCGTTCCCCGATGGAAGGGCGCTCGATCTGACCCGAATATTGAAATTTTGAATATTTGCCCGCCCTGAAGGCATATCTTTTTTACAGCAGTTGATCGAAACAAGATTCCCTGTACCCGTTGCTATATCTACTTACGCGATAGCAAGAGGAATTTATGATTGAAAATTGTATGCGAGATTCTTTCTCCTCCCCTCCTTCTCTTCGTCTTGCGAAAGTGCACGAAGGGTAACAGAGATTTTCAACGTGGCAATAACGTTTTTCTCGTAAATCGCATTCACAGTTTTCAATTCTTGCGCACTTTCGGGGAATCCAAAGAGAACCAAGGAAATTCGACAAGAAGGTCAACCATATACTTCGACTCCACTCATATCCATTCATTCTCTCAAATTCCTTTTCCCTCCCTTTTCCCGGAGAAAGGAGAAATAAAAAGCTAGGTCCTCGCGTTTCCACATCTCGCGCATTTCCACATTCTGGAGTATCCGTGAGAGCCAACGGACGAGAGACAAAAAGGAGGTGGGAGTAAAAAGGTGAAAACTCCTCGCGCAAAGTGCGCGCCCTGACGACCACGACGACGATGTTTCCTTCGGCAAACGGTTTCGTTATAGCACGAGGAGAAAGACGATGCGTGGAAGGAGGCGAAGGTGGAGAAGGAAAGGAAGAGGACGAGGAAGGGAGGAGGATGTGGAAAGGACCGTAGGAAGTGGTCGAGGTCGCGGTACCGCTGCTGATGTCACTGACCTTTTTCTCCACATCTAAACCCACTCCGTCCGGAGCCCCGCGGTGCTCCTTCACCTCCTCCAACCTCCTCCACCCTCTTCTCTCTTCAGCCTCCCTTTCCAGCCGATTCTTCCGCGTTGCGCGATCATCATACGCTCTTATAAAATATCCAAGACGACCGACTGCATACTTACACGTGGGCCCGATCCATGGCATAGCGGTACGTTCTTAATTTATACATGAATTGAGGGAGACAGAGAGCGAGAGAGGAGTAAGAGCACGAGAGCCCGAGAATCGCGAAGTCGCGACTCTCCGCGTGCAGTGTAATTTGCAATTATTACGACGAAGGACGCTCGCCCCGTATAGCGAGTGGCTCGTATAAGTTTTCAGCCTATGATTATTCATGTGTCCTTCGGGTTATCAATTTGTTGCGGCGAAGACCGTCACCGGAGGAAGACGCGAGGATGAAGCAAGAGGGAGCGGATAGCTGGAAAGATCGTTTTATCGATCGGGGAATAATAATTAATGATTAGAAGTTGGTAACGAGCGGTCTTCGGTTGCTTGAAACTAGTCCGGATTAATTCGACGACGAAGTTAAACGTTGGTCCGAGGATCATTCGATCATACACGGAAGAAAGCACGTCGGCAATTGACTTCCGTGATAGACCTCTATTTATTGGTATCGTTAGGATTAGCATTAGACGTTCGTTTCTCTGCACTGAATGGCTCTACAAAAGCCAATTGTTCCTGACATGATTATTCGCGCGAGACACGCGTACTACACATTGGATAAATTGTCGACAAGTGATCAACGCGTGAAACAGTCATTCGTCCAAGTGGGACAAACGAGAACACGATACAATGTTACATCGGCGAAGTTGGATTTGCAACGAAGCTTTTACAGTTACACGACCTGTGCCAGGGGGGGTAAGCCCGTGTCACCGTAATCCTACCTGTCGGCGCACTGCGTTATCTCTATTAACTTCTCTTTGTTATTTCGATAACGTTTATTTCCATACGACATGACATTCAATCCGATAGCGAGGCTCCATTTTGACGTGAAAAGCTCGTGTTAAGTCTCGCGCGTCGATGAACGAAAATCCTTTTGTAGCTCAGTGCGAGAAAACACATTGACGATCAGAGCGAGTGCTACGTTGAAAAAGAAAGTTTTAAACCGCCCCACGCCCCTGCCAGTGCAATTGCAAAAAAATCTAACGAGACGTGATTCTTCGAAGAACGTGGTCTAATCGTCCCACGGCGGTATTCTAACTGTGGAAATTTCAAAGAAATTTATAAAGCAAAGAGGACGACGAATGAATGAGAGGAGAAGAGCTGTGCGAGTTTAATTGAACTAAAATGTTGTTCTCGAAAAGTCGCTCATTATTTATCCTTCTACCTTCCCGAGGTTTTACGCACGTACGCCGAGGAACTGAGGGGTGGAAAAGATAGAGGGTAGAGCCTTCGTTAGGAGTCGTGAAACTTTGGCGTCACTTTCTTCGAAAGAACTTCTCTCTATTTCACCCACCAAATTTCCGTGCATCCGCTGCGCTGCATTCTCCGTTCTCGCTCTACCGCGAGAAATAAACTATGAACTCGGGAGTGTAGGATGTCAGGAGCAGCTTTTATGTTAAAATTGTAGGAAGGGCTTTTTCGAACTGCATAAATTCTGTATTCTAGGAGCTAGAGGGGAAAAAGTGACTGGACAGGTTCTACCATGCTCGTCTCCTCTCCCTTCCTCCTCCTTCCTCTTCATTCCTCTTCCGCGCGCAGCCAACGATATCCGCAAGGCGAATTTCTCTCGGTGCTGGTCGGATGAGCGGCGCGCGTTTCCTCAACGCAAACTATTCCGAGAGGAAGGACTTTACGATACTTCGGGATTTATACTGCTTTCCTCTAAAATCAACCGACGAGCAAAACTTCCCCCGAGAGAGAAAACGAGGGTTTATCCTTTCGTTATTAATATCGGGACCGATGACGCACGAATTTCGATAATTTTGCTTTTGTTCGTCGGGCACGCGCTCGTCGAGGAGGCTCCGTTAATATCGCAAAAGCCCACGCGAAAATTCCCCGGTGCGATACATGGGAAATAATTTACACTTGCTTTTATTTTCAGCTAAAAGCACACGAGCCTGCATTATTAACGCTTAATCGGTGCCGTATTATACTCGCAGTATCTCGAGTTACTGCATTATGAACGACTCGAGCGAGTCGGGTCCACTTGTATAAGGGTATATCGCGTATACAATCTCGGCGAGGAAATCCTTCCTCTTGACAATTACTAACTCTCAATGAATTTTCAACTCTCGACAATATCGGTCTTAATAAGGTCTCGACATTCCTTTAGCGACCAACGACCAGTCAGTCCATTCCCTCATCAGCAGTACCACCAATCGAACCACGAGGAAAAAAATCACGAGGCGGAATCGCATCCGGCTGAGATCAGCTGGCTCGTAAGGCATCGGCCCCGTCAAGCACGTAGGCCAACAAGGTCTCGAGCATGCGGGCTACGACTACGACTGCGACGGCGGCGGCGAGTTGCATTTGGTAGGCAAATGCTTGGAAACTCTGCCGTCAAATATTGAGACACGTACGCGCGCGGCGCGACCGTAGGTACGAGCCTCCTCTATCCACCTACGGGAGCATCGCGCGTCTACAGTCGTACGTGGAATCTGCGCGCGCGCGCGTCGCGCCGAGCGAGCGGAGGCTATTTATGTAAACGACAGTTCCCAGAGGAGAGTGTCGGAGGAGGCGCACGTTTGCTTATATTTCCGGCATTTTGCGAACATTACCGTGGTATTCAGGTGACATACTCCCGAGCCGCCTTACCCTCCTCTCCCAGTTGCCTCCTGTCACCTTCCTCAGTCGTGGTTCTCACAGAGCATTCTCTCTCCCTTCGTTTCTTTCTCCCTCCCTTTCTCCCAGTGCAGTCTTTGTTGGCGACGCGGTAGAACGCCCAGCTTTACTTTTTCTCGAAGCGCCCGCCTCCACTTCCGTTCCTTCGAGCTCTTGCGAGATGCCTTCGGGAGGGGTACCACCATGGGATTTCCTGCACTTCGGTCCGCGCCGTTTCCCCACTCCTATTTTACGTTCGACGATAAACCAAACCACCACTTGTCTATTTCTGGAGATTCAATCGTTCGTTACGAGATTGCAATTCTCAGATGCGAGTGCACTCCGTTGGTATTGAACACCGCGATGTCGGATTATACAAATTCGCCAATTGCCAGCTAATCTCTCCGATCGCGGTAGCACCACCTCCGAGAGTCCTTACAATTCAAATACCCACCTTCTCTGCATTACGTATTTCGCTGGTGAACGGCGCTATATTCTCTCGCTTCCTCTCGCAGGGCCATAAATCTCCGCGAGCATACGCGTTGGCAAACCGCGTCCAAGCGCCGCAAAACGAAACGCGGAAAAAGGTCGAAAAGGAATGACCAACGTCAGGGCCCTCCCTCCGTCTACCCCTGCCCGTCTGCGATTGGCGCGTGCGTTTGGCGACTCCACGGAGAAACAACGAGAGAGCGATTCTGTGAGAGAGAAAGGGACACGGAGAGAGACATAATTTGCAATGCTATTACTTCGGTCCTCCGAGGGATAACAATGGGTAATTTGAATGTATTAATTCCGCGTTGACACGGTAACGTTCATTGTTCAGTTTAGACACTGGATAAAGGGTGGCACAGCGTATATGTGCCCTGCGAGCAAGCGAGAGGGAAAGAGAGAGAGAAGAGAGGCGGAGAACATCCTGCGGGGGTGAAAGTGTGGAAGGAGGGGGTAGCAGGGGACGCTCGAAGTAACGACGAGTGCTAGTCGACGAGATCGCGAGCGTAGACAGGTGGAGAGAGGAGAAATGTGTGAGATGAAGTGAGAAAGGATGAAGGACGGAGGAGTGGGGAGGAGAGGGCTCACACCGAGTAAATGCATGTATATTGCTTCATGAATGCACGCGCGATGAGCCTGTAGTTAACCGTGGTGCCGTCATTATTAGTGTGGGCCATGGCTTATGTAGCCGCCGCATGCGTCCAGAATCCACTGTGTGACAAATGGCGTTCTGACAGACGAAACGCGTTCGCGGCAATTTGCACTCTGCGACACCGCAAATTCGCCGACTTCCTTGCCCGGGGGAGGTGGTGGAGTAGGTGGGAGGAGATGATGCTGCGAGCTCGTCGTTTCATTATTAGAGCATTGTCTAGCGCTAATATTAATGGCATTTCTGAGATGTCGGATGCTGGGTGAGCCGTCCTTGAGGCAGAGAGTTCGCGCGTTGCAGAGTTTATCGGAATATGAGAAATGTAGTCATTGAGGATTTTTAGAACGATCGAGATTACAGGTGATTGTATTTGAATTCGTATTTATTCGAGCACGCAAACAGTCCATTGTATATTGTCTGCAGATATTTGTGCTGCGGTAAACGGTGATATTTTTTACCGTAATAAAATCAAATGAACGAATGATGCGAGAGAACAGTGCGTGTAACGTGCATTTAAACGATCGTACTTCACTTTTTCCGACAGTATCGTCCGGCTTAAAATACCGTTCCTCCATTTTCGATTTTCGATCTTTCGCGACACGTAGAATTGCAGCTTGTACTCGAGCGCCCTTTATCAGGGAATCGTCATGCGGGAGCAAAATGATTACGTCGTCCTGCTTCGAACGTACCTATGTATTGCCGTCGGAGCGCGCGCGGAAGTAACAGATTCAGCAGAATGATTCGAGGAAATTGAACGAGTAATCGCATGGAAAATTGCAGCAGCTCCGTACAGCGGCGAAAACTCCAAACGGTCCGAGTTATATTTTCGGAAGTTACAATTTTCCTGCATTACGTCACAGGGAGATGCACCCTTTCTCCTTACCATCCAAAGCCCGCTTTGCGGTCATTATGTCGTGTGTCTCGAGTGGAAATTATTAGTTGCACACTTATACGATGCAAAATGTTTCGAAGTACCTTAAAAAAATTATACAATTTGAATGACCACGTTGTGCTTACTTACGATTAAACCTAATTATTAGTAGTCTAAAAAACAAAGAAATTTTTTAGCAGTTCCACTGATCATTTATAGAAATTTTGAAAGCTTCCATGTCTCATATTTGAACCCATATCTTTACAACTGGCGACAAGAATCTTTCAATTCTAGAGCAGAACGATTCTCGATCGCGGATGATCGGTCGCGTACGCGTATTTCAAAAACGTGTTTTCCTTTCACCCCGTAAATTCGTCCCCGCAATATTTCCCGAATGGAATCGTTTATGGTACTCGTTACAAACGAGCGCGCCGTTAAGTCGCACAATCACCCCACCGACCCCCGCGTCGGAACAACATCCTGCTCAGCTGTTACTGACTGCATTCTGCGTGGCCAATAAATCGATGGATCAGCTGTGGAAAATGGTATGGAGGCTGAAATAAATGCTCGCCCGCCTCCACATCGGGAACACCAAACGAGACAATACTGCCTTATCGCCGCGTGTCACCGCTTTTAAACATCGCCTATGGTACGGCCTGTTAGTCGATCCTACAGATCGATGATTATCGGGGCACGAGCCACGGTAGGTGGAAACGATAGATAGCAGCAATTTGGGCCATTTCTCTGTGTTCCTTCTTTTTCTTTTGTTCTCATTCGAGTTATCGACCACATCACGCCCGTTAGTCCAGGATCTACTGTGCAAAGTGAAATTGGAAATAACGGGGTTGTAAATTAGTTCGACGGGATTTTTTCGGGGTGGAATTTGGCAACACGTATCCGCGAGCCGTGTGAAGATATCGAGGTGATTCTTCGTAGCGACACTTGAAACAATTCGATCCAATAAAACGAAGCTTTCGTCAATAAGTTCGTGTGTTCAGGGGTGGGTAGAGAGTGACTGTAAAAACTTTACGCAGGTAACCCCTCGATTGAGCACCGGTCGAATTAAAAGATCGAACTATTTTATCGTGAAAGTTCGATAGAAGGTGGTGGGATGTTCCGATCAAAAGGCGGGAAGCGAATCTCTGATTCGTCTTGAGGGACCGTGGAATCTGTTGGAACGTTCAGGCGTCATGACTTTCCTATCCACGGGAGCTTCAGCTTTTTCCCAACTTCTCCCCGACCGACGTAGATAGCGCACGATTGTTCCGTAGATTTTCTTCCTCCTCGGTCTTCACCCACGCCATGCTCCTTCCCACCCCCCTATTCTCCTTTATCACCGTACTTCCGTTTTTCCACGCTGGATAGAGGAAGGGAAACGTCTTGACTTCGCACTATCCCTGCGAAAAAAGTGGTAACGAAATCGAAGAAACCTTCAGACGCCATTTGTATTGTAGGATGAGAGTGTCGGGACTGTATATTGAGAGAGTGAATTGGATTCGAATAAGAATATCGAGCAAGGGCGCAATATAAATCGTAATAGGAGGTAACAATAAAGAGCGTAATTTATTGTGGTTGTACTTCGTGTAAATTATTGCCGCAAACCAGGTGGTAAAACAAAATGAGAAAATAACGGTGTAGGAAGGTATGAAAATTTATTGAAGTGACATGCAAATTGCATTTCATATCCTGTAATATGTTTCAAATGAAAATTGCCTTTACAAAAACGATGTTTCTCAATTTTATTCGTATTTAAAAATTTTAAAAGCACTCTAGTGTCGCAACACTTCCGCTTTGACTATCGCATTCTACTCACTTCTCGCACGGACGCGCTAGTAATTGTAACGTTGATCCAAGTGGGTCGAGTCGCTCGGCTTGACGTTTAGATTTGTTGAAGGGATCCTAACTCTACGTTTCTCGTGTAATTACGGTCCTGCCCCGGGGAAAGGTACACGGCGGAAGACAACAGGGAGAGACTCTCCAACCATCGGATCGATATAAACCCCAGCTCAAGACGCATGGAAGATGCGTGTGACTCCGAGGGGTCGCAAAATTGCTTTATCTCCGTGTTCAATTTAAACCCGGGACTCCGTCATCTCTAGAATCAAAAGAGAAAAAATATAAAGAAGACATTGGAGATTTTTAGTACATTTAGATTTGCTTAAAAATAAATTGTTTCATCGTCCCCAAAAGTGCTGCTGCCAGATATTCCTTCAGCTTCACCGAAATTATATTAAGCATCTGCGATCTAAAAGGGCTGCTCGAATATCACAGAATCTCGTCATTAGCCACCCTACGTAAACGTGACGTCCATCACGACTCCCCCTAATAATAACGAAGCTGCAGAAAGTATTCGCAAAGTGTTACGAAGAACCACCACCACTAGTACGTTTCTCCACTTCGGGGTATTATTAATTTCAGTAAAAGGGGAGGACACGATAACGCAGTTAGAAACAGAACGAAGCAATTAAGGCGAGAAGAGGAGGAAGAGGAGGTGGGCGGGTCGTGAGAGGGACATTATCGAGGGTGAGGAATGGAAGAAGGGAAAGGACCTGCTTCGAATGGATACGATCAAAAGCGGCCGTTCTCGTTCGGCTAAAAGAGAAAGTTTTTCCCAGTTGCGCCCGGAAAATATTATCCTTTATCGCATTCTCCCGCGATCATTCCGTTTGCCCGTGCAACGGCGCGTGTGCGTAGGACGAGGATGATGTCGGGGGAGAAAATGATAGATAAAGAGGTAAAGTGAGACGGACAAAAAAAAAGAGGGAGGGAGTCGGTGATAAAAAGGGAGAGGAAAAGAGAGAAAAAGAGCGAGCTTTATTCCCCGGTCCCCTTTCAATCTCCTGATGGGACAATTTCCTTCGAAACGGCAAATGATCGGCCAATATCTATTTCTGTACCTTTTTCAGGTTGGCCCTTCCCGCGCCACCGACCTATTTCTATTAGGCCATTTATGGTCGATGAGTTACTTTATGTAGTTTCATTGATCTCCTCGAACCCAATTCGGCCGACCCTGGAGGCATCGCGGCGTGCGCGTATCGGTGCTCGAATAAATCGCGAGAGCCATTGTTATCTTTCTTGGCCGCGTTTAGGACAATTCGGTGGAATCGTCGTTGATCGAGATGGGGGATTTAATCTACGTGAAAGGGAGAGGAAAGTTTCCCGATAACGTCGTGTCGTCGTTCACGTTCGCGAGATTGAGAAGGGAGACGAATGTACTCGTGAAAAATGTTTCCTCTCGGTGACGGATCTCTCGCCTTTGGCTTTTTTCGTGAACAGATATCTTCTGTCTGGAATGAATTGTCTGTCTTTTGCATGAATTATGGCAGGAAGAAATATACGTGTGTGTGTGTGGCCTCGTTACAGTGGCGCATGTGCAATTGTACACGACCCAGAAAGAAACACATCAAATGCATCGGTCGATTCAAAATGCAATTAATTATTTTCTTCGCTCCTCCTCCCTATTTGCAACCTCTTTTCACCCCTTCGTTGTTTCGTTCGGCCTTTTCCCCTTGAATAGCGAAACGACACTTTTACTACTCGTCCGTGACCCGTTGGGAAAACATTAAATACACGGTCCTCGTGCCGATTACATCCACCGTAGCAGAATAGGTGGAACGCTACGAGGGTCACGTAGACTGCCGCAGAAATTATTCCCAGTTGCAATTTGCCCCGCCGTGGTCATCATACGCACGCGCATTATCATGCATAATGCGATGCGAGCGTCGCGACGTCGTACTCGAGAGAGGAAAAGGGAGGGAGGGGAAGAGGAAAAACAGAAGGAAGAGGGTTAGATGCTAAAGATGCATCCTCGAGGTTACGCGTGAAACACTCCCTCGTTACTTCTTTTTTCCCCTCCTCCTCCACCTCCTCCTTCGGTCTCCTTTTTCCTCGCCCAGTTTCTTCTGTTTCTTCTCGCATTTTATACACCCTTTCTCTCGTTTCTCTTCTCCTTCTTGTTTTCTACTTGTCTTGCTCCTTTCTCCCTCTTTTATTATGTGCGACAAAGGCGCGGGAAGCCCTCCCAGCCGCGCGACAAAGCTGCGTAGGACATGGGAAACAAGGCAGACGTAATTCGTTCTGCATTTACCTAGCGAACTAATTAGCGGTTGGGTGAAATTATATGTACAAATCTGTTAAGCTATGTAAGTTTGCATATTTTTTAAAAATGTAAAAGTTGGTTAGATAAGCACACATGCAACAGAATTGTCCGACAATAATTATTTCACGCATCTAAAATGTTCAAATATTCTTACAATAGTATCACCTCATGAAGAAAAGCTAAACTATATCCTTGAGAAAATTGCGTTTTTTTCGACTTTTTCTCGAAATGCTTCTAGTGTTGTGCATTAAAAATGTCCTTAGTTTTCGTGACAAGAGTTTGTAATATTTTAAATGGACCATCCTGCATACAACTACATTTAGCTTAAGAGATTTGTACATACGTATAATTCCGCGCAAGCGCTAACAATAAACAAGACGCGACAACGAGAACATCGCCGGCGTCGCGGCGCTCCCTGAGGGTATCGTTATTTAATAACACAGAGGCGAGGCCCCGACCGGTAATTGCTTTGATTCATTTGCCGCGTCATTTGCATACGCCGATCTCTCCCTTTCTCTTTATCTTCCTCACGTTCCTCCTCACCCACGTTGTGGTGGCGGCTGCGATAATTATCCTAATTGGAGAAGGGTACGTGTTGCTTCGAGTTGCTTGAATCTCAAGACGCGACGCGCTTGACGTTTTCGATAGCTCGGAACGAACAAGCGACTCGTCCTATTAATCAAATTTTCATCGTTCAAGAGAGTGAACATTTATTTTACTTATATCATCCCTCGTCACACGATTACCACGTTATTTTGTAGAATTCACTCGTCGCATGTCTTAATAGTAAACGGAGGAATTCAATATCGTGAAGGAGATCTACCAAAAATATCGAGACCACGTCGGCAGATATAGGCTATTCATTTCTATCGTGGAATTCCTTTGGCGAGAATTCGCACTGTAGGCATGTACCGCCCTGAATTGCCAAATATTACCGTACCCTTTGACGAATCGATCTCTCCCCGCCTCGGATGATGGAAATTTGAAGTGCCGCTTGGCTTTCGACAATTCGGCATCCCATAGCTGTTGAGCTTATCGATAGCACCGATTTGTGGTTCGGGAGAGGAGGAATGGAGGAGAATCGTGACGAGAAGAGAGAGCGAGAGAGATGAATAGATATGAAAAAAAGTTGAAGCTTCCCTCGCCCTTCGTCCCTTAAACGAAAATGCCGAATGTATAGCCGCGAGCGACGCAATATCTCCGGCAAAAGATTCAATCATGCGCAATCGGCAGCACGAAAATTCCAGATAGGCTCGATTGTTGTAAGCAAACTCACGGATAAATGAAATTTATGCGATTTCCGCGCTATGGATCGGCTCGTGCATCTAGCAATGGATCGCGTCGAGTACCTGTCGAGAGCTTTCACGATGAAAAGCCGAAGATTCAAAAGGGATGATTCGATCGAACGTAATGCGGTTTCGGCGATTGCGAAAAAGCGAGAAATTGGTCGTTAATGCGAGAAGTAAGCGATTTAATGCTAATAATGAGAACGAATAATTTACTGTCACGCATTTCGGTTCTCCTTCTGTGGAAAAACATTTCCACGGAAGACACAATAATCAGCGAACGAATTATTTGTTCATCAGTATCGATTATCCACGTGTTTCGATCCACACGTAAATACCCACGCACGCGAAACACGTCCGAATCATTACGACTTTATTGCGCCGTACTGCTTGCACGCCAACCGGCACGCAATCGTTCCGTGCGTACATCGACGAGCACAGGTACGCGCACGCACACGCATAGTTTAAACAATAAACCGCTCTATAAGCCATAAAACAGGACGTTACGAAGCGCAATAACGCCCACGCGTATGGACGGGTTCGGCGATCGCGTCTCGATTACCGGTTATAGGAAGTTAAATCCGTAAAGGGGTTGAGTGAGGAGGAAGGAGAGGGAGTATGATGGTGGTAATTTATGCAACACCCTCCGGCGTCCCTCTCGAAAGCGTATGCACGCTCGGCACGCTACTAATTCGAAGATTCATGTAAACACGAGAGCGCAATTCCTTTACCGAAAATACACGCCGAAGTTGGCGCACCCGCGAGAGGAGGATAAGTCTAGGAGTTACTGGGATGCATTTTCAAATTTATAATTGGATTATCTTTTCCTTCGTACCGCGAGGGGGTGGGCCATCGATGAACGATTACGTTACCGTCTAGAAGTGAAAGTTGAAAATGTTAAAATTGTCGTGTACGGGCTTCCATGAAATTGGTAACATGGAATTTTGCGACGTTAATGCGAAACAATCCAGTGTTATATTTTAAGTTTTTCGGTTGTACAATACCCTTTGGAAAATGTTAAAGAAAGCGTTCTATGAACGTTTTCCGTACTTACGCATGTTCGGTTCCTATGGACAAATTGCCACTTAAACGTGAATTACATGTCCATTGTGTAATAATTACCGTCGCTGTCAAAAGCAACAGGTAATGTAATATGCAATAAAGCACCGTACTCTCGTTTTCTCTTTCGTTCAGAACACATGGGCGAATTTCCACAGACGTCCGGGAAATCTGGAACGACTAATAACACGATTAAAAAAAACGAATTACCAGAAAAGTCGTCGAAACGTTGGTCGTTACAGAAATTCCACGAGAAAAAGAACACTTCGGAAAGGATTTTCCACGTGTAACGAATTAAATGCGCGATCCGGCTACGGACAAGAAAAACACTGGGGCACCTACTCTCCCTGCTTTGACCCTAACTCGCTTTGGCCGGGTAGAATGTTCCTCCCGCTTCTCGCAAATGCATTTTTTAATACAGAATTTCGTGAAAATTCGTGAAAACGAAGAGTGCGTCAGCTCTATGGTACGAAGGACGCGGGGTAAGGCGCGTTGGAACGCGACCGCAAGGATATTTAGACGAAAAATCATGCATGCGCGAGAGGAAGTGCCACACGCGATAATTTGCAACCCTTTCGCGCGACGTCAAAGACACCGTGGCCCGCGCTCGGCACTTTTTAACGAATGCGCGTTTTGGCTCGCGGAACGCGAGAGAAAATGCAGCTTCCGCGACGGCACCATCGTGAATTACATCGTAATTATCATTTGCAAAGGAGAACCGTCCGATTAAGCCTAACGACGTCTCGTCGATAAAAAGAAAACAAGAGAATTGAAGAGGAAGGAAATTCGAGGAGGAAATTTTCACGGGAAACGTCAGTAAAACTTCCCCGACGACCTCGAATCGTGCGGCTAGCCACGGTCTCGGTTTTTGCCCCCATTACTCGGTCACCCCCTTCCTCCTTCTTCTCCTTCCCTCTGCCCGACCCTTCTCCGTTTTCCGCTTTTACCATCATTTTTAATTCAGGCTACCGCGCTCACTTCGCGGACGAATGTACCGAAAAAAGCCAGCCCGAACGAGCGAGCCGCGTGCCTCCGCGTGTTGCCCTCATTAACGGCGCGCGACCCTACGTGGCGAGCGTAAAAGCGTCGGAGGTGGTGGCGGCGACGAGGACGGCGGCGGTGGCGGGGATATTTTTAATTGGACCGCAAACTTCGCCCGATGCTCGGAGACCTTGTTGCGAGGTCTTGCGGTCCTCACCGCTTGCACGTACCAACACGTGCTGTGCGCGTGAGTTGGTGTGCCCGTCTCTCACCGTGTACGATGTGCATTAGTGTGTGCATATGTGTACATCGTTTCTTGCAACGCGTGAATTAACGCTTGTATGTCTTCTGGCAAACTGAATATGTCTTTTGGAAAAACTTAATACATCTTCCGAAATTTAACTTCATGAAATATTCATTTTCCCTTACTCCAGGGCGCCGACGATTAGAAATTTCCCTTTGAAACTTGCGTGTGTACGTTTAATTTAACTTATGCATTTGTATGCAGTTCGTTGCGACGTGTTCACTGGTGTGTACGCAGACGAGGGTTCGCGCGCTCGTGGGACTTTGCGAGGGTGCTCGTTGGAAACGACCGGTGAAGGGACTTTAGCAGCGGCACACTTCGTGCTCCCTTTTTTTTTGCGAACGGTGGAGGAGTAGCTCGGAGAAAAAGGGAGGAGTTGAACTTGGAATTTCGTCAAGTGTACACCGTGCAGTGCTCTTTGCTATTGGCGTCGGTATTTTCTTGCTTTCTCTCTTTCCTGCCCTCTTCGCGTTCCACTTCTTCCGCAGTTTTTACGTGCGCGTGGGTGCGATTTTTGCTGACCTACCCAAGCCCGAAGCATTTTGCAAATTGTGCTCCTCTAGTCTTCCGGCTGAACGCATACGCGTGAAATCGTAGGTATAATCATATACACGCGAGATTGCATACGCGAGCATGCTGCACGAGATAAGGAGCTTTAATATTAGTATTCTATGCATTTTGCAGTGTTCTTCGGAGAAGTGTGCTACGTTCAAAATTTTCCACAGGAAAAAGTACGTCTTCGTACAGAGAAATTTAAATGCCCTCGGTACTTTAATTCTTTCTGAAAGCGTGTGAATTCAACATTTGAAAATCCCACCCCCCTCCTGCGCATTGTGCAATTTATTTTGCGATCCATGCTTCCCCACTCTTCTCTCAAGGTCTTCTCTCGACATCCTTTTCTGCCCTCTACACCATCTCCCTTTATTTCTTCGTTCTCTCTTCTCCTCCACACGCGCTCGCCTACGTATGACAAGCCCGAGGGCGTGTTTGTACATAAATCTACACGAATAGCGCACGTACAGACACATAGTCTTACACATAACGCCGACATATGAGAGAAGGCCGCACTGGAGAGCGTAGGTGAACGAAGAATAGAAGCGCGTGCGAGTCGCCCGCTCGCTCGTCGAGTGCCGTCGTAAAACTCGACCGAAGATTCCCGCGGTGGCGTCGCATTATAACCACGAAATGGCGAGGAGTATCTCAAGCGGCCCCAAGGCGAACGAAGAATAGAAAGGGGGGAAGAGATCAAGATGAAATGCGACGTCAAATATTATATTGATTTACATAATGCTCAGGCGAGGCGATTCTCGTTTGCGCAGACATAAATAATAGTCGGAGAGAAGAAATGGCAATGTTATTTTTCTGTCCTCTCGCAGAAGCTGGCGGGATAAAATGGGTGGGGCAGGATGGTAAATCTGGTAAAAAAGGAGAGAGAGAAATTTGCAAGCGGCAGTGGATTGAATAACATTTTGATCCTTTTCGCTGGCTCCTGCAGTACTGCGAAATAAATTCTGCGCGCGTCGTACGTTAAAAAAGTTAGAACAGTTATATATGTATACAAGGCGTCGATCTACATTTTCCTCTAATCCGCGAATGACACAAGTCGTCTTAATTAAATCCCTCGCGTCTCAAGAGTCCTGGGAACTCAACATTTGTAATATAATGCCCGCCTCGACGCGCCCGAATGCGCGAGGATTTATGCAACGCTAATTGCCACGACGCGGGCGTCGATACGCGTAGCGTCGCTAATTTGCAAAGGAACGCACCAGTTTGCGCACGCCCGAATTAACGGGGACACCCTTCTCGAGTGTGCTCGCTCATCTGTACGTGGAAGTTGCACATCCCGTTTTGTTTAGAGCTTGCGAGAGAGGAGGCAGACAGGAGGGAAAGACTTGCTCCGTGACAATTCGTGTGTGACAAGCTGGTAGTTACCCCGATCTCGGAGAAGATGGAAACGAGTTTCGAAATTGTAATAATATAAATAATCGTGCGAGATTTTAATTTCATATTTCCATATTTCTTGTGAACTTGGGCAGTTAAATTGAATGAAGAGATTTGGTCGGTTAGTAGACCATGTTTACTCGTCGGGAAAAATCGCGGATGGAGAGAACGTGAACAATTCATCGCCTTCTAACAGCTTGTCCACGGTGTAACACGAATCACGTGCGTGACGTCTCCCGCACGCGTGCTCCTGCATTTTGTACGACGGTATATTTTTCAGAACACTCTGTTTTTACATTTGGACACTCCATGACGTGGCACAAATCTAATCGCGTATTCGTCGACGGGCTCTGCAGCTTACGGGGAGAGTTAAAAGCTCGTACAAAAGCGTTTAAACGAAGTAAAGCCGACTGTGGACCAGCAATATTCAATACTCGAATACTGCTTGATCCTAAAAGCCCAGAAATATACGGAGCTTTACATTTGGGCGCAATCAACAAAAATTCCAAATCTCTTCTCGATCCTCTCGAACGCCTCCTTCGCTCTCACCTCGCACAAATCCTCGAAACCCCTAATTCGAGTTAGATTCGAACGTGCCATTCGTGCATTACTACCGAGCGTGCACGCTCGGCTTGTGCTGGGAACTCGCGTGCATAGAAATTCCTTGAAAGGGCTTACGCGCGCGCAGTCGTTCGCTCCTCTCTTTTTTTTTTTCTTCCTCCTTTTTCCACCCTTCCTACCCTTCCCTTCTTTCGTCGAGTCGCGCGCAAGCTCCGGCGTATATTCGAGCAAATTGAATGCCAAGGCATAAAGGGCAGAAAAATGGAGGCTCGTGGAGAAGGACGAAAGTACCGTAGGAAGAAAAGGGTTTATGGAAAAAGGGAGGAAGACGAGCGCAGGACGAGCTCAGTGTGCGCTTCTTTCCCTCGCTTACAGCTAAATGCAACGGTAGAGGGGTGGGAGAAGGAAAGAAGGAGGACGAGTTGCGAGGAGACTTTTACTCGATCCCTTCGTTTTACCCCACCCTGAAGAAGGGTGCTAGACGCGTACGTTGATGATGACTCGACGTCATTAACGAGGCGACGGTAATTAAGCCGGGAAGAGTTAAGGTAGCAGGTTGCGTCGATCTAGAGAAGCGCGTGCGTGCGTGCCGGTCCGCTTGGTCGATTGAGAATGCAAGTGGGAAGATTGAAAAGGATCGAGAAGTTTTAAACGGTTCACGGATACCGGAGGTTCGCGATGTGGGCAGACATTATTCATTAGTCGGTGATTGATCATCAGATCTCAGGCCTCCGATCTTTTACTTCTCACGGTGGAAAAGTTTCAGGGGTGTCAAGAACGCGTGTAGGACGTGCGCGTAGTGCAAATGACGAGATATTTTACTTCGCCTCCTACTTTCGACAACGCGTGCTTATTCTTTTAGTCGATTTTCTTTCTTATCCTATTTTTACTATGCATGTTATCATAGGCTTCCTTTCGCAGTCTGGGTTTTTTTCCGGGCAAATTTAGAGTGGACGAGTTTTAAGAACGTAATGTATTCCACTGACGTCATTCAACGAAGCACAAGAGCGCAGTAGCATTCTGCAGGCTCTTGTTCCACATTCACTCTTGCCATCGCGTATCCTGAATACATAATTTCAATTATGATAGACCGCGGGAAACAGGAATGGCCCGTCGAAAAAGTTGACTATGAAAATCCATTAAGCTCCGTGCTCTGAATTCTAACATTCCCCTGGCATGCAATAAATACCTTCCACGGTCTCTCTGTTTTTCTTTCTACGTTCTTCTACACTTTCTCTCTCCCGTTCATTCGGTTCGTCTCTCTTCCCCTCCATCGCCTTCATCTTCCTTTCCACGGACGCGCCAGGTGACAGTGGCGTAAAATTATGCAGTAAATGGAAGAGGACAGAGCCGTGAACAAAATGCCAGGGACAAAGGTGCAAGATGTGAGACGGAAGGTGAAGAAAAGCAGAGTCGTTAAACCAGCGAATCTAACTGGACCAAAATAGAAAAGAAGCAACTTCAATGTTACGAGTATTGTAACCACAGCTTGTTGCGATGTTGAAGCTGAACTTTTAAGGAAATTGTGTTTTGGACAAAAGTACAAACATAATTTCGACCATCACGGATTGGCCTTGGTGAGAAGGACGGAGGGAGAGAATGCGAGAGAGCGAGAGGGAGAGTGACCGGGCAAGAGGACGAGGTCGCTGCGTGGGCATACACAACATATTATGCGTGTCCGGCGCTATGCGGCCGCGTCCCTTTGTCCGGCGGTCCGCACTGAGGTTTCACGCAGCAATTGAATAAATATTCATTAGCGTAATTAGCATTCGCGTATGGCACACTAACCAGCGGAACGAAGCTACCTTTAATTACGGTTGAATAATTTTTTTTTTCTCATTTTGCCCTCGCCTTCGCACCCTCTGTACTCCTTCCTCCCGTGTCGGTCCCATGCCATCTCCTGCCAATGAGGCATAATTCGTACGTAGAGGCGCAATTGGCAGTGGCGTGACGTGCGAGAGGATCGCGCGGCTAGAAATGAAATTCGTGTCCGATGCTTATCGAGAAATTGTTTAATGAGATTTAATGGTGAGAAGGTGCGTGCAGGGTGTGAATGGAATGGATTCTTTCTCACTTTCCAGTTCACGATTACATACAGTTCCTGGTGGTAGTCCTTCGTAGGAAGACTATTTTTTTCAGACTTTCGTGTAGCACCTTTATCTCTGCTGAAAACGTATAATTAGGTACAGTGGCTTTCAATTTCACACCATTTCGAGATCTTCGGGGCGTGCATATGTATATTGGAAATTAGACAGAATTTATAAAGGTTGGATTAATGCGATACACGCTTTAGAACATTACGAATGTGCTGAAAACAAACTTATTTCCAAATATTTTCACTATTTAATTAATTCTTTTCGGATCGAATAACGTTCACTTTATTTTAATAACAACCACTAGCGTATCTGCAAATCAAGAAGCAGCGCTGCCACGGCGAATTGTAATTTGTGAAACGTTGTTCAACATGCTCGACAGCGAGCACGTCTCGAACAGGCTCGTCTCATCGTCGAGTGGGATTAATTATTACATATCGATATTGCGCATCAGCGGACTATGAGATATCAATAATCGATTACAGGTGAGCGTTACGCTTGATATGCTTGTCGAAGCACTCGAGCGGATCGACCGCGCCGAAATTGACCATCGAATACATCGTTTCTCATAATCGGTATCCAATGCCTTTGAAGTTCGGAGTGTGCATCCCGTGGCCGCTTGAAGGCGCGCAATTCGATCCACTCAACTTCCCTCCTTCGTCCCACGCGCTGGCGCGATCCGATTACGGAATTATTCCAAGGATCGCGGGCCCTAAACTGGCCAGGTCGATAGAATCGCTACGAAGGAATTTTTCCACGTGTATTTTTCAGTGATCAGAGGAGCGAGTAATGCGCGCGTTATAACGCGAAGCACGTAGAGAAAGAATCGGAGAAATGTTTCGTGAAATGTGCAAATTAAATCGTCGACTGCAAGAGCTAAGAGATTAATTGCGCATCGACGTTCCAATCCGGTGTATAATGAATTTTCGCGATTTTTGAGTCGAGTGGAATTTGGGGGAACCGTTGGATGAGAATTTTTCCTGCTTTCACGGTAGAATTTATTCACGTCGCTTTTGTGATTTCGCAATAATTAAATTTATCAGGGAACACGTGAGCGTAATTTTTATTGATTCCGACGGAACTTATACTAATGCGAGCGCTCGGTTATTCCTCGTTTGGAAATTCTGCCGCATAGTGTTTTATGCTTCGATTCGTCATGCACGCATTAGCGAGTAATGTACAGAGTGTTCCGAAGTGATACGCGGCAGTTGAACGGGTTGCCTATCCATAAATCTGCAGGCGCTCGCTCTGCTGACCGGTAAGAAACCGTGCAGGGTGACAAGCTGCCGGTTTACTGGCGGTAGGTGGCACTGGACGGGGTGGGGGGTTGATGCTCACGTCTTGTGGCTCGTCCTTATATTAATTAACTGCACTTCAATGATATTAAATGCACTTTACCGACCGATAGCCTATTAATCGGTTTTTTCCAATGCCACCTAGCGCCAGCAGACCGGCAACCTGTCACCCTCCACGATCTCTTGCCGGTCAGCAGAGCGAGCGCCTGCAGATCTATGAATAGGCAACCCGTTCAACTGCCGCGTATCACTTCGGAACACTCTGTACATTCGCATCCTTTTTTCCCCACTCAGGTACGCGAGGTATTACACGGCGCATAATTAATATTAACGAGTTTCCATCCCGTAACGCACGCCAAATATTGAATTACGACAAATAAGGTGAAAAAATCTAATGAGTGGGTAGGTATTTTACGAAAATCTGGAATATTTATGCGCGGGCTTCCACGTCAAGAGGAAACAACTTGCAAACACTCGTAATTTTAAAATTCAACGCCTGGAGGTAAGTACTACGTGTTAGCGCTTTGACGCGAAACAATTTCCGCGCGCATACTAACCTTAATATTTTACGCATTTTCATTTTTTCCTTCATAACGCCCTGTTACATTATATCCGTAGTTCATTGCGCGCCTTGTTCTCACTGGTCGCGCGAAACTTTTCAATTTGCATTCAGCTCACCGCGCGCATCCGTACAAGCTTTCGAATACAGATTGCTCTTCATTAATGTTCGGAAAACAAAATTTCCATGAATTTCAAAACGGTTGTTTACAATCGCCACTTGGCCGTATATATTCGCAACATTCCTGCAGTTTTTTTATTTTATTATGTAGCATATCGTTTGTCGGGATTACCATACCAATATTAATAACTTTACACCGATCCTTCTATATTTCAGCGGACACGTCATGTCAAATTTCTCAATTATTAAATGCATCCTATGAGTAATGCTTTCCTATTACCGTGGTCACTCACCAAAAAACGATACGAATTCTTAAATTCGAGGGGACAGGTAGAATTTTGCGATACTTACCGATTCCAATAGCTTGAATTTTTCAGAAGCCAAAGACCTCGTTTTCAATACCTGTCGACGTTTCTGCGCGACAAATGGAAAGAAATGGGACATATCCGTCCACACATTTTTCATTCACACGCTTCAGCCAACGATGAGTAACAATAGCCTTTCGAGGATGGTCTAAATATGCAATGACGAAATTCTCTTTGCCATTCCGTTGATTCGCGCTAGCAATTCCGAATCCCTCGTGGTTATCGCCGGGGCGCCTTTCCACGCTGTTCGCTTATTTCAACTTTTGCATTCTACCTCGAACGCGAGGAATAATTCTATAATCGCGTCATACGTTCGCAGAGTCATAAATCATAAATTGGAAAACTTCGTATTCGTCTGGAGAAAATTGGTGAACAAGGGGGAAGGGAGCAGCGAGAAGAGAGGGAAGAAAAGGGAAGGATCGAAGAAGAACGACGCGCGAGAAGGAACGAGAGTGACGAGAGGGTCAAGAGAACGAGAGGAAGAGGCAGCACCGAAAGAAGAATGTTCCGACAGGGAAGAATTTCATAACCTCTTAATTGCACATACCACGAAAGATCCACTCATTTACATTTATATATCGCATTCCGATAGCATAGCACCCGGCATAGTTCAGCTCTATTTTTCCCTCGCCCGGGAAGTGAGGATTTTCTTTGAGAGAAAATTTTCAGTGCTTTCATACCCCCGCTTCAGACTCCTTCCTCCTTCCACAGCGCCATTTTTTCACTCCCTTCTCCTTCCTCCCTTCTTGATCCTCATTCCACCGGTCCGAGATGCAGGATTATCTGCCGGAGAATTAAGCGTGCCTCGTCTCGTGGAATCGACGGAGGCGTCGGAGGGAAGGAGCGGCGAAAGTAGACGGAGCGACGTAGCTCAACAATTCTAATCGCAAAATTATTCTCCAAGAGAAGTAAATAACTAATTTTCTACATCGTTTATTACATCCCCGCGCAGGCGACGAAGACAGACTCCGGTCCTTTTAATAGACCCTTTAATTCTTTCACTCCCGCACCCGCGCCACACGTCCCTGGATCAATGCCCTCCAACGCCAACGGCGAGATTACGCGGATCCGTTGGATTACGTAAGTGACGTAAATTACTTAACGGGATTTTTCTTTCTACCCTGGAGACCCGGGGGCAAATCAATTTGGGTTGCCAGGATTGGTCGGACGAATTGGTTGACTTCGACACTCTAGGATAAACACGTTTCAGAATTGATATTCACTTCTATCGAACGCTAATGCAATCTTTGCTGTCCGTTTGCCGACTGTCAGACGAGTTAATTTTCCCTCATCGTTGACGAAAACGTCACGTATCGCGGAATAAGATCGCGAGCGTCAATCGAGACTCGAAAGGACGAGTAGCAAGGAAAGGGAAAATTTACGAATATCACATTTTGAGTTCTATTTTACACAATTTCTTATTCCTTTATTAATCGTCTGTTCCTCTCCTCACTTCGATCGAAGAACATGGCTCACGAACCGTGATTGCAAAATTCAACCAGCAGGACTACGATTTTCCATTTTACATGGAAAAATTGCAAAGAGGGTGTAACACGAAATTTCACCACTTTTCTCCCGGCGCGTGATCGTCACGAGCGCGACAGCCACAGTAATAAAAGCCACGACCGCAATTTAAGAATGAACGGGAGAGATGTATCTTAAGGGCACGTGCAATTAAATGTAAATCTAGAGTAGCGGTTATAATTAAAATACTGCGCCTTGCCCTCCACCAACCCTTCATCCCCACGTATACATATATATATATATAATATACGTCGGATCGTTAAAGATAGAACGGAACAGTACTTTGCGTAATTTCGCTTAATTACCAGTGCGGAATATTCCATCGGGCATGGATATTAATTATTCCTTTGATACGTTCCCTCCGACTCGACGTTACTGCACCGTGACGTTTTGATCGCGAGTTCTCTCGTTGCTCTGCTCTGCGAATAGACCGAACAATGCTGGTAATCGACAATAATTATGGAATAACGAGCGAATTTCAAGATAGAAAGGAACACGAAGAAAATTGTCCTCATGGAAAAACTAATGGCGTCCGCGAGTCGATGCGCCAAGACTTGCCGAGCTTATGGAACGACGGCTAAATTCTTCCAGGCATATTTCCAATCGCGCAGCGTTGTTGCGTGCGCGTGAAAGCACTCTTGCCATCCGCGTGTACGTGAACGTTGTTTGCCTGCGAGGGGGCGGCTGCTGCGAGAGCGAGAGAAAAAAAAATGCCAGCCAGAAGGTGGCCACATAAACGGGTGTAATCATGCAATCTGCCCGGGATTGCAGGGGCAGGCCGGTATTTCGGCACCGGAAACCTTCGCTAACGGATGGCGAGTTTTTGCGCGTACCCCGCCGGCAGCCAAGCGAACCCTCTCGTCGCTCGCGAATCGCGCGCACTCACTTTTTCATTCTCGCCATAAAATCCGCGAGCGAAGGACAAAGGGTCTCGGTCGTTGCGTACCAAGGGAACGAATTTCAGCTCGAGTTTACAATTGGTCGAAACGCGTTCGGCTCGTCCATCGCGTATCGTGTTCTAGTCGATCGTTTTCACGTGTGGCGGACGAAACGAGCGAGAGACGCGACGGAACACGATGCGATCGTGGCTCGTGAGCGAACGATGCGATCGAGTGACGCGATCGACGGATGCGATCGATACTTCGAAGTAAGCGAACCGAAGGATCGAGCGCTGCGATCGACACAGAGAACCGGTCGTCATCGTGTCGGCCGTGGCTGCCAGCTTGCCTGCCATCTGCACGCATGCATGTTCGCCTCGCAAGTACGTCGCGAAGATAGTGCCCGAATCGGCTCTGGTGATCGGATCGCTTCTTTTTCTTCTCTCTCTCTTCTTCGCTCTTGCTCTCCTCCGTGCATCCCTTTCTTTCTAATCTTCTCCCCCTACAAAACCAAGAGGGTGAAACACTTTTACGCGTGTCCTCGCGATCGACCGGACAACTGCGCGTACGCAAATGCGTTCGTTGACTGCGCCTGCGGCGCGACGGTTAAAAACTTTTCGTCCCGTGCCGCCTCCTCCATTCGTCGTTTGCTCGCTCGCGCGGATATGCGCGTGCATGCTGCTCTCTCTGTGCGTGTACGTGCGAATTTCGATGCGCGTGCGTTAGAATGTGTGCGACCGGTGTATGGCGCGCAGGAAAGTAAACGCGTGATCGTGTAGATGCGCGACCACACAATGGTCGCGCGTGTGCGTGAGCGATGGGCTTGATTCGAATACCGACTTGTAATTCTCGATCGATAGGTAGGTAGGATTTCTTCTTGATGGTATCGAGAAAAATTGAAGAGGAGGGGGGGGGGGGCGAGGAGGGAGGGGCCAGATGTGAATCTTCGAAGGGAGGAGGAGTGTTTGTACTTCAGGGAAGGTTAAATATTGTGCAGTGTTTTTTGAGGGTGGGGTATGTGGGTGAATGTGGGAGATCGCCGAAGCGATAATGAATGATGAAGTGGAGGATGATCCCGAAGTGGAAAAGAACAGCGTATGGCGCGTGTGCGAGAAGTTAGAGCGCAATTAAAACGCAATCTACAGATGTAAGTTTTGTAAAGTCGCGTAGGATCGTTTATACAGTTGCAAATTTTGCTTAATACTAAATATACAAAAATCTCGGAGGAGCCAGTAATTAACGGTAGATGCTGCTTGCGATTCAAACGTCGCGACCATCGAGATTAGCGTAGTTTCGAGAAAACTCGAGTAAAAGTACAAGACTGATAAAGGAAGATAAACGAAAAGTGAACGGCAATTCCCCTGAAATCGAACTCGCATTTCGAAGGCCATAATTTTCATAAACAAACGAATATTCGAACCTACCACGAGCCATTCTCCATAATCCACCGCAGTTTGGCGAAACTTCTCGCGCGAGTATTTACCAATAATAAGCGAGGTACGGCCGACCCTTTCATCAACGCGATACAAGCCTCACGATTTCCCCCTCTCGAAACTATCATCGATCTCTCGATACCGTTTGATACCCGCTTGAACCCATCGCTAGTTGTGCGCGTACGCGTTATTTATATGAACGCTCGCGCGCGCGCGCATACGCATACTTACAGACTCCCTCGCTCCTTTCACTCTCTCGATCTCCCTCTCAGTCACTCACTCTCGCTTACTCTCTTGTTCTTATACGCACGCGTTTACCTACGCCTCGCCCGGTACACTTCCAGGTAGTACCGAGCCGCTTGCACGTACATTAAAGCGTGCCCCCAGGCCCGTAATATAAGTTTAATGCATGCTTAGGTGCAACACGCCGATTCAGCCTACCCCACGGCACGTCGGGTAAATTCAAGGTGCAAGGTTATGCATGATGTACGGCGGCGTCGAAGCTGAGATATTTCCTGATTGGAAGATTTGCGAGGCTCTCGAGGGAAGAGGAGTAAACGACGACGCTAGGGAGACGTCGTGAGAGGACGCGTTCGTGTACTGAGAATGTGACGACGAGTACGTGAAATAATTTGCTAAAGCGATACCTTGATAATGTCTGTCGACAACATGGAAATAGTGTTTTCAAAGGACCAGACATCCTCCGAAGAAACAGAAAGCTTTAGAAAATTGTCGAAGATCGTTTTCTATTCAAAGACATATTTCTTTGTGCTGTCTCGCATCTTACAATCGCGCAACAAATGTTATTGAATTGGCATTAAAACTTTCTTTCAATTTACCTCTTCGCATAATCAAATCTTGAATGCGCTATCAGGGTGTATGTTTGCTTTCTGTGGACAAGACGTGGCAAGAAACTTTTGCGGGAATGCGCGTGCGGAGTGAAAGGGTCGGGAACTGGCTACGTGCTGTAGACGAAGCCGCGTTCTACACACGGAGGCACCGCATGCGCAGCTTTTATCTGTAATTATCCGTTGATGCTGCCGTATGTCGGTACGTAATGATTCGCGACGGTGAATTTCATCGCGTTTTCCTCGCTTTACCATCGCGGAATTATTAAGGGCGCTCTCTCGCGAAGGTGGGCGAGTCGTACGATTGATTCATAGTGATCGATCACTTCTGCGAGAGCGGAATTATGGTGCTTGAGCCGAGAGAAGCGTTCTCGCGTGCCTGCAAACGTTTAACGTGCCTGTGGATTGAAATGTTTCGGACACGCATTTAAATGTTACAAAGGTGAAGTTCAATTGGTACTTTGGATCGATACTTTGGTTTGCGTTCGACGTTGCATTGGTATTTCGGGAGTGATGAGAATGAACTTTACTATTTACAGTCTCGAAGAAAAATGCACGAATGCACCGGGAGAATTCATTATACGAAAAGAATGCAGTTAAACCGATTACTAAAATTCGAGCTCTGGAGAAGCATTACAAATTTATTTTACAATTTCAACTCACGTTCTCGCTAGGAAACGACATCCTCTGGCGAATGCAGCGCGATTTCCTATGTAGCTGACCAACGTACTCTGCAGCGCTCACCGTATCACACATTTATTCCCCCATTAACGTTAACGAGAATATTCATTGAAAATTTTTTTCCCTCCCTCATCGAATTCCATCCGAGTCTTTTTTCCTTTCCTCCGCCTTTTCTCCCGTGGAAACGTTAAGCGCTTATTTAATATTCAGCGTACCGTGCCGCAGTCTCCTCCCTTCTCCTTTTATTCCTGTTCCCTCGATTCGATAGCATCTATTTAATCGCCTCGCGAGCTCGCCTTTAACGAACGCCATTTAACGAGAACTCTCTCCGTACGTAGAAACTGCAACAGGAGATGCGCACATTGAAAAATTCACGCGTCTCTGATTTTTTGCAGAAAAGCGGGTGTTTTATCGATAACACGAAGCTTCAAGAAACTATTTTTAATTACCGACATTTTTGAGGGGTCAACAGGTCGCGGATTGAATCGCATGTAATTCAATTTGTTGATTATGAAGCAGTAGGAAAAAACATGTCATCCGCGTAATATTTAATTCATACGAAATTCTTCATTTAAACAATGCCACGCTCGGCGAAAATACGTGAAATTTGAAATGTTTCCCCGTCGGGAAGCGTTCTATTTCTCGAACATAACTTCACCCATTATATGCAATCTACATATCCACGTGTATAACTCCGCTATTCAAACGGAAAACTGGAAACAAAAAGAAAGAACAAATTAAACAGAATAAACGACCGAGCAAAAACAGCTGAAAGTAAAATCCACTCTCGCGGTCGGGCGCAATAATTTCGGCCTGAAAACGTGCGAGAAAAGGGAACGAAGAGAGCCGGTGAAGAAAAAAGAACGAGATTGCGTTCGAAACGGAATTTGTCAGGCGCGAAAAACCCGACGGGGACCTTGAGGCCAACGAGGGCGTCGAAATGCCTCGCGGATTAAGAAAAGCCAAAGCCCTCTCTACACCCCGGGGCGCGAGAAAGAGCGAACGGCAAAGTTTATAGAGTCAAACTATCGAAGAAATGTCACGCGACGCGTATACAATGGAAATCAACCGTAACAAGTTGGCGAGGCGTCGCGACGCCTCTAGGAGAAAGAGGGTGAGTACACGGCGTCGAGGAAACACGCGTGGATGCCAAGTTCCTCGTGTAGAATTCATGCATACTTCCATTCGAAGAGTCGAGAGAGACCGGTGAGGAGAGGAAAAGAGAGGAAGAAGCGAGAGAGAAGAGTACCTCGCGTTAGCATGTGCCTTGGACCGTGGGGGAAAACTGCTTACCAACACGTGACACTGCGATGAAAGCGTAGGGCCCGACGACACACGCGAGCCACTTCGTGGCTATGGAAGGAAACGTAGTTTCTCGAAAGTAAAACTGTTTTCTCTTTGCCTTCTTCCGTTCCGTCCTCCCGCCCGCATTTTCCAGCGCCAGAGTTTCCTTCCCTTCTGTCAACTTCGACATCCGGACCTGGAAAGATGAGTTGTACATCTCGTTCTCGCGATTTGCAAAATATCGGAGGAAAGGTGAGCCACCGTTCTTCTTGCAACACCCTCGTATAAAAAACGCAGACCTCTACGTTTTCATTACAGCGCATTCAAGAAGGAACGCACGAGGGAAATGTTTGGGAACCGCGTTGTAAACTAGGAAATAAACAAGCTGTGCGCTTTCAAAATCGTAAAACCTTCTCGCTTTACGTCCTGCCGAAAAATTTAATATTTCATTCTCTCGCATTCCATCGTGTCACGTAACTGACACGCCTCCGCGGAGATGGCACGCGAATTTCGAAAATTCATTCGTTCGCGCGAGAACACGTGGAATTCGAAATTCACGGAGGGATCACATCGCTCGCGCTACCACTGCTCTGCACGTTGGCGCGTATATCTCACGATCGCGGTGAGCTGGGGGGCACCACCGTAAACGTTCCACGGGACTTGTAAGGGCCAAGCGAAATTACCCCGCGGGCTCTCTCCTACCGGGACTGTCGCTGATCGTAATGGTCAAGATGATTGCCACGCTCGGTACAACGGAGCCTCTTCGCTCTCGAGGCTGGATGAATGCGCGCGCTGCCTGGCTCGACGGACGGCAGACAGGAGGGCACGGATATTTCGTCCTGATGCGATTTATCGCGAGATGGAATTTAAATGTAATTAACCAGGAGAGGAGAGTGGAGATGCGCGCGTCGAGATGCTCCTGTGTGATTATTGTTAAAGGCGCTGCGCGAGGTTATTGATGTGCACGCATTGTTTTCTTCGACATTGTAGAAGGTAGCCGGGAATAAATTCTTTTTTCAGCGATCCAATTTTTACCCAGCTTGTACTTCTCATATTATACCCACGACTCTTCCATCGCGCCAGCGATTCCTCTATTTCATATCCTTTCTTAAAATTTGACGATCCCTAAATGACTCGACCTAATTTACCGGGACGTGACCAAAGATAATGTCATCCTCCCGGCGGAAGCATCGAAACCAGGACCCAATCCAGGCCACGATTCAGATATTTCGCGGAGCGCCCAGCGGGGCGATTTATCACTAGTTGTCAATAAAACGTACCTACTCCCGTCGCGAGAGGGTGGATGGACTATATCATTTCAGTGTTCCGCCGTTTGTTAACCCCTACTGCATCTCGTGACTGCGAATATCCGGCGTCGGCGCACGTCCATCAGATGTTCCGCGCAGGATCTGCTCGCGCGACCCGTTCCGTCTGGATGTGCACGCGTGCACACGCGCGTCCACGCAGACGCCTTCGCGGGCCCACATGCATATGCATTATCCCCGTATTATGCACTAACCTTCCTCAAACTTCGCTGATTAAGGCACTGCGCGCATCGGCGCAACGCTCGGTCATTCGCGTGCGAAATGGAAGCGATGCATTCGCGATAAGGAGATTATACTTTACGATCCTCGTGTTGGGGGCTAGGTGCAATTTCGTGTTCGTTTATAGTTGGCGGCTACGAGGTGGCGTTCCTTTGACGCGCGTTATTACCTACTCGAAGAAGCGCATTTCGTTTTTTTATGTTTCAATGAGAGCAAGCTTTGTCGCAATGTCAATGAGAAACCGTTAGAAACCGTCACGCGTATGTCCTAACGCATTTTCTCATTAGTGGTGAAAAAAGAAATTTCACAAAATTAATAGTTCACAGAAATGTCAGATACTATCCACCTGTCCCAAGTAGAGGATTTCTTCCTGAATGCTCGTACTGTCCTAGTTTCCATCGTACACCTTCCCCTTACGTCATTTCCTCGTACGTGCCAATATCTCTAACGCTCTCCCGGACGTTCCCCTTCGCGAGACTAGCAAAGGTATTCAATTCTGAGATATCAATTTTTCCCGCGAATTGATAACCAGTCGGTACAGTCGGCCGCTATAAAGTACATCGAGAGATGGGGGGTGAGACTGCGGTTCGAAGCAGAGCACGAGAAGAAGAAGGACGACGGGGGTTCGAATGGGGGACGGGAGGGTTACGTAGCTACGTGCAAAGTGTCTGGGAACGAGCTGCTACGTGAGATTCTTTACGAATGCATTTGATATTCAGAGCGACGGTGGCGGGTTCATGCTTGCTTGCCTTCTCTTCTCTTCTCCTCGCGATGCGCGGAGATCCTGGTAATGGGGGTGGCAGGCGTGCCGCGGTGGCGGAGGGCAGAAAAGGAGGCTGAGAAGAACGAGGCGAAACTCTGGCAAAAGAGGAGTGAGGGACGAGGGAGGAGGAACGATGGGGTGCGTAGGGAGCGCGAGAAGAAACCGAGACGAGAAGCAGGGGCAGGAGAATGGGGAGGCAAAAAAGACGAGAGGGTAAGAAGAAGAGGAGGAAGAAGAGAAGCGGAGAAGCGGTAATGTTATTGCTGGTTTATTGCAGGCAGCTTGTTTAAAAACTTGGAACGCAACGGGGAAAGATGTAACTGAGACAGCTGCGGTGCCGTCTGCGGAGAATAATAGAAAAGTTACCGCCGTGCGCCGCCGCCTTCTCTCCACCTCTTCAACTCCTCCACCCTCGTACCACCACCCCCAAGGGCCAACGGCGACGCGACGCGTCGGGCGAACGTGCGCGCGCGCTCTCACTCGCTACCTGAGCGCACGTACACGCCGACAGAACGGTGCCACCGCGAGAGACACACTTACTTTATTCATAGGTCTTAATTCATTGCAGGGTGAATTTTACGGACGTACCCTCATTGTCTCGTAAAACCCGGAGGTCGTGGCTTTTACGGCTCGCCGCTGTGTGTACCGCGCGAATGCTCGCCGCGACGAACGGACAGACGGACGGACGAGGCTTCCACCGAGGAATTTAAAGGCAGTTCGACGATCGTGCCCGTTTTGTACGAAGGGTGCCCAAGCATGGACGCTTAATTGGTCGAAGGGATGAGGAACTCGTATAATTAAAAGCGCCACGCGTAATCTGACTTTTGTTTTCTTTTCCGAAGCATCGTGGCGATGGAGTTGCGAGCACGACGACGGCGCTAGTGAAAAACATCCCTGTCCGAAGTTCCTCGGAATTTGTTCATTTTTAGGAGGAAAAGTGTGCTTTCGAGAATCTTGTAATCTTTGAAAGCATGCTTGAAGTTTTTTAAGGTTAATTAATTGGAAACGATATTCGTCTGAGAAGTGTTGCTGAGGTATCGGTGAACGAGTTGCAGAGGTACCGTATGTGGACAGATTGCTCGTGTAATATCCTTCATTTTCATTGCTCTTTGAGTTCTAATTAAACCGCGCTAATGAACGATCACCTCAATTACGAGGACATTAAATGTTGATTGTATCGTTTTAAATACCCCTCACGTATCTGTACCTTATGCCATGTCTGATTTTCACACAATTTCCCGGTGGTGATCTTGAAACAATTATCCGACACAATGCGGTGCCAATACACGCGTTCGTAGATATTTACTAACAAGGCCATTATTATTCTCTATGAGATTCTTATTTCCAGTCATGAATATTATCAGATAGAGCTCCTGATTGTAGTCTTGAAGTCAATCAACGTGGTACCCGCAAGAACATCTCCTTTAAGTAATAATGAAACGAACTACTTCTAGATCTACGATAGATACGGTTAGTGATGTTGTTACTTCGTGGCTCTTCTTGAACACAACGGCGTCTCTCGTCGATAAAGCTCTTCTGAACGTAAGATGCGGAAGCTCGCACGTTCGAGGAGCTCACATCGTCATCCTTCTCGACGGTCGTTAATCGTTCGGCGGTCGTAACGCGGTCGATGCTCGACCACCGTACAACCACGAGAATCACTCGGCGTGTACCACGAATATCGCATGAATATTGCGTGACTCGATCATTCTGCAACCCGGGTGGTACAATCCCCAATGTCCCAATTTCCTCCACGTGATTACCTTAATACGACGACTGTATTTCCGTTTACGATGCGATATCGCGAGATCGAGAATCGATTCTAGGAGGAGAGAGGATTCAGGCTCTTGTTAACGTCCCGCCAGGCAAGCAGTTTCCGATGCCGGCAGGCACTAAACGTCTCCCTCCAAGATCGAAGGTTGAAGTGACTCCAGTGACATTTGGTTTAATTAAAGACGTCGCCTCGTCCTTATTTAATCATTAGCTATTTAATCGCGAGCGAGTGGAGAAAGGGGGGAAAGGAGGAGGCGGGGGGGGGGGGAGGGGTGGCAGGACACTCATCCTCAAGTGATGAGGAACGGACAGGAAGAGAGAAAATGTGCTTAATTAATGACTGTTCGCTATGCAGTTTTATGGATGCCAGTGGTGGAATTTTGATTACTTTAGAAAATACACGTGATAAATACACGATTCATTAAAATATTGATGTCAGTCGTATGTTGACTTCCTTTCAGTTTTGCTCTTGCCTTATGCCAATATCGTGTAACATAGGGCGGGCATGAGTATCGCAGATGGAATCAAAGGAACGATGCAATCTCGAGAAAGATTGCCAATTTTTCCGCCAATAATTTCCAACCAATGTTGGATATTGAAATTCCTTTGGCAAATAGTCTACACATTCTTGTGCATTTCAGAGAAAGCACAGGGACTGCGTAGGAAGGTTAAAACGTGGAAATAATTATCGGTAAAATGTGTCGAGGCAAGAGGTAATTTAAATCTATTTCCCTTGGGAACCTATTTCCACGGTTTCATGTTTGTCCAAATTTTTTAAATAAAATTGAACGTCCCATTTTCCATATTTCTTTCGAAGATCACGTTGAATGTAAAAAATTACGGTTCTTGCCATTTCTAAAAAGATTGCCAATGCTTTCGCCCCATCTATCGTTCCCGGCAAATATTTACATTTCCATGCAAAATTGTCAAGGAAGTCCATTTTACGTTTGGAGAAAGAGTTCGCGCTCTCTGAAAGTGACTCTTTTACTCTCACCCTTTTCTCGCTCACCCGCGAGATAAGAAAAATGACTCGAAGGGGCACGTATGAGAATCGGCGATATTTCAGAGGACCAATTTCAAGTTTTCTACGGAATATGCACCGGCATATAAAGTGCGTAATGTTATCGACTAAAATGATTACTTTCCATCGCGCGAGCAATCGGAAAGCGCCCCTCCCCGTACTCTGTCGGAAACCGAGAACAGGATAGAAGATTTTTCGATATTGCCATCCGGTCGAATAGAATCTGCTACTGTCCTATTCATAGAATTTTCCCAAATCCTATTATTTAATGCAGATCTATTACGAGCTTGTTCAGAATTTAATGTACTTTATCCTTCGCAGAAAGTTCCCTATATGAACTATATCCGCACGATTTATTTTCACGAGATTGTTCCCGTAGGAACATATCAATTCATTCCACTCGGAAGTCCAGGGTACAAACAAAACCATACTTTCTTCGAAACGCTCGCACCATTTCGCGCTACGACCGCGACGTTTGCACTTTTATACCCAAAAGATTCTTTTCGTCCGTCCCATATCTGACCCTCGCCCGACGATTCGACCTTCGATCGATAACGAGTCATTTGCTCCGCATCGGAGAGATGCGAAATAAATCGCCCGTATAAGCGCGGGCCATTCTTCTCACCCTTTCCGGTTCTCGCGCATTTTCATATTTTCCTTATCGCCTCATCCGATCATCCTCGACGCCGACGAGTGTCGCCTTTTTTTTCCTTTCCTCCGCCTTTCTTCTCCTTCTTGTCGTCATCCTCGTCGTTGGGCGCTGCCGGCAAGTTGCCGGTGCCGTTGCTGTCAGCGATAAGACACGACGCAGGACAATTTTAAGGGAAAGAAGCGCGCGAAAGCGTTACACCATCCCCTTCCTCTTTCTCTCGTCCTTCTACCACTTTCCTTGCTCTTTCCACCTCATTCGCTCGTTATAAAGGGCCGTTCGCTTGACAGCCCTTATCGGCACTCCGCTCAGAATCGATATGAACGACCCCCCGGTATGCGGACTATGTCACTCGCTTGCTCGCTCGCCCAGCGACCACCGAGTTGCTCGTTTTGCTCGATGCACTTTTCATTTGGCGCCCTCGCTGCGGCTTTTGCGCGTCACTGTGACCCCGGGAGTGCATTACCTCGAAAACCATCCCTTCTTCGTGTCCATACCGCCCCTGTACGCCCTCTCGCATGCATCACCGAACACATGCTTGTATGGATATTGGAATGCTCGCTCGAGGTACTTCCATTGGCGGTGAAATCGATGTCCTTTAAGGAAGGGTCGTTACTTTTTCGAATCTAGTTTTATTTCGTGGAGCAGATTCAGCAAGATTTTGGGGAAGGATTTTTTTATCGCAAATTTCAATGCAGGAGTGAAGGCTCTTCATTAATTGTCATTAGTAAAGTACTTAAACTACACAATAGAAAGTGTTGGTTACTTTACGAAGAGTACATCGAACAGTAAATTCGATTCTTATTCAGTACCTCACCTATCGCATTAAAGTTCAATGCTAGAATAGTACAGATGCTTTAAAGGGAGGAACGAAGACTCTTTTCCGCGCACTCCCTTTCCCTTAAATCCTTCGAATAAGTGCATCTGCAATTCTTCCAGTAATTTAACACTTCCCCTTCCCCTTGCTAGAAAATTTCTTTCAGAAACAGTCTTTCGCACTTTCAATGTATAATGCTCGAGCGGCTATGAAAACGCTCGTGTCCTTCGCCAAGAAAAAAATTCTTCAATGACTTCGAGAGAGAGAGAGAGAGAGAGAGAGAGAGAGAGAGAGAGAGAGAAAGAGAGTACCTTGGGAATAGTGAGATGGCTAGCTTGGTCCCGGCGTCGACCTTCGTGCAGAGTTTTACGTGCCGCGGAATTATTTGCGGCTTCCCGGGGAGATTAAAAAACTGATCCGCCGACGAGTAAATCCGGCGCGACTAATTTGAGCCGAGGATACGGCGCGGTGGACGCTAGTTCCCGGGCTTAAGACCGCCCTTTCGCCCTTCTACTCCTTTCTCTCACCACCACCACTACCCACGTCCCTGACTACGCCGACCTATCACGCCATTCGCACTCGCAGGTCCTTCGCCCCCGGCTTCATCCTTATTTATGGCGCCTTTCTTCGCTCCATCCTTCACCCTTGGCAGTTTGTCAAAGTTGTGTAAGTTAATTCAACATCGTAAATTAATTGTTGACTTCAATTAACCCTTCGCTCGCCTCCCGCTACTCCCTGCCCAGCCTCGTATCAGAGAAGGCCTCCTTCCTCCTTCCTCCTTCAAGGTCTCTCAATGAGCACTTAAGTAAACACCATAATTATTTAAGGTGCGCCCCCGCAGTCGGGTGCACCCTGCTGCGCGCTAGGACAAGGGAGGCGCAGAGGGATGGAAAAAACGGGAAGCAAAAGGAGGCAGCTGAAGACGGCGGGACGGGGGGAGGCTTCGCATTGTCACGTTAATCGCCGCGTCGGGAATTATTAAAGTTTCGCAAATTGTAAAACCGTGGGGGTCTCCACTGTCCCTGAGGGTGGCCTCGGGTCGAATACTCCGAGTGGATTGCGTCCTTTGGGCGAGGACGAGGTACAGAGAGAGGGAGGAGGAGACGGAGGAGTCGGAAAGTTGCAAGTTGGAGATACGCAGGTGGCGCGATAGGTGAAAACTTTTCGTCGAGTTTTCATGATAATTTCCCTCTCGGCTTATAGATCGTTGGTGGTACTGTAGCGCGGTTGCTTTCGAATTTCATTCTTCCCGGAAAGATATTGTACTGCTTAACTCCTCGCGTATAGTTATAGTCTCTAAATGAAGGTACTTAACGTGGACAGAAATTCTTTTGATTTAAAATAACCCACGAACAATGGTAGACTTTATGTTGAAACAAACTTTCGTATCCATATCGTAATTGCTAGTGTCGGATTTAGCACTATGGAGGCCTTTAAAAAATCAGAATAAACTTTTTAATTTTGATTGGAAATTCTGCCGATCGCCGCCCCTTAAATTCGACCCTGGTAATAAAATTTGTTAAAGTAGAACGTAAGCTAGAGTTCAGAACATTAACCTTCGCACATGCTTTCGAGAAACACGGAGCAAGACCTTCCTACCGGCCAATGGATCGAGAACAATAATATGGAAACTAATACTTGAACTAATGAACTCACGATTACGCTCTGCCCTCTGGCTAATACTGATCCTAACGCTTCCACTTCGTCACGTCTTTTCGTCCATTACCATAATGAAAACACGCGGGGGGATGCGCACGTACGCGCTCGCGTAATTCCCCTCGAAATTTCTGTTTAGCTGTTAAGTGCAAGACGGCCAGGCTCTCCGATCATGGGCAAGAGGACATCGCCGAGGGTCATAGTAGTAGTTGGTGACGGTGGTGGCGCTCATTACCATATTCCACATTTTATGGGCGCGCATAACCGCTCGTACGAAATATCAGTGACCGTGTGAATATCCCTGAGAAAATGGGGTGAGTACGAGGGTGGTGGAGCGAAAGGAGAGAGTAACAGAGGAGAGAGAGGGAGAGAGAGAGAAAGAATGACGAAGTCTACAGGGTCCAAGGCTTCAGGGCTCTAAGCAAGTCACGCACGCGTAATCTCCATACATCACCGTCCGAGCGTGTAAACTTTTCAACTCCCTCGCATATCCCACCTATACCGACCGTACACTTTCCTCTCCCATGCCGGATTTTCTTCCTACTTCTACGTTCCCTCTCTCTCACCCTCTCTCACCATATATCTACGCGCTACCGTCGTCGTCTAGGTACCTACTCACTCGACTCGCTCTCGTCCGCCATTCCCTTTCTCTCGCTGTCTTCGTTCTTCCCTTTTCCTACATCGTTCCTTTTCTCTCTCCGTCCCTTTCTGCCTTCGAGCAGTGAGCTCGTCATGCCCTCCTCGGCCCACTGGCGCGGGTCCACAAATTATTGAAGCTCAATTGGAGCGAGCGAAGACTCGGGCCAGCTAGGCGCGCCCACGTTTCTTCCTCTTTTATGTCCTTCTACTTTTCGTTATTTCTCTCTCTTCCTCTTCGTCCTACCTTCCACAACGCTCGTGCTCGCTCGTCCTCTTCATCTTCCCCCTTTCTCTCCGTCGTTCTCCACTACCTCTGTTTCCCTCTCATCGTTCTCAGCTCTCCCTTTTTATCTCAATCACCTCTTCCATCCATATACATTTGCCGGTCCGTCTCTATCCTTATCTGGATGCTCTTTACCTTTTCCTCCGAGCCCTTTCCACTTCATCGCTAACCTTTCCCCAGGTTTCAGGATTATTCCGACTCCCATGAACCAGGAACAGGAGGGAGCTCTTGAGAGGAGCTTAACGATTGCCTCGGGGAGGGCAGACTCGAGACCCTTCGGTATCGTGCAATTATTTGAAATTTCCGTTCGATGTACCCCGAAGCAAGCGGAAGTTTTATTTGACCGCCATTAGACCCCGACGACGTTTTCGGAAGAAAATTTGGTAGGTATGGGCGAAAGAGCTCGCCTTCTCGTAGAAAGTTCCATCGAGCACCGATAAAAACACTTACAAGGAACCTACGCGAGGTGTCCCCCTCGGATTTCAATGCCGTTGAAATATGTTGTAATCTAGATCAAAATAAGGGACACGTTTTTTTTTATACGTGCCCAATCGCACTTTTAGGGGGTGAAACACCCCTTTGAAAAAAATCGGTTTTCTTCTTTCGGATTAAATACTGTGAAATCTATAGGAGATAAAAAAAAATGTTTTAGACCAAAGTTAAACAGTTTCAAAAGCGCTTTATAATAGTTTTATTGGTTGTTTAAAAATTATTAAATTTTTTGACATACCCCTCCCCCAATCATAATTATTTTGCAATTTCAGAATTTCGGTTTGACCAATCGAAAGGATATTTTATTCCGAATTCAACCATATATAATAATGTTACTTTCCGAGATACGGACTTTTCGAAAAATGGACGCACATGCCCTCGTATACCCGTAACTCGCTATGCGCGCCGCTTATCTCACTCGAGATGCACATATGCGTCTTTAATCGTGAAAGCCGTGAATGCATCATCGGTATTTTCGTCTTTTCTTCTTTCCATCTAGTTTACTTTCGATTTTGTCGTGATCTAATAATAGATGAATAACAAGCTTGGCTTGTGTCACAGTTGTTGTGTCCGATATTTCAAGTGTTGGAATGCATCTAGATTTTTGCAATGCAAGTTGGCGATATTTATTAATGTTTAGTTTTCATTTGGCTTATTGATTATATGTCAATATTCCACTAATATTGAAAATCTGAGGAATATACTAACACGTTTTCATTATCGTATTGTTATTTCGCATTTGTGTATTTCTTTTAAATGTGTTTATATAATGCCTGCTCTATTAACCAAGTGGCAAAGAAAAGAATTTGTTTTTGAAAGAAAAATATTGCGACTAATGGGGAGATAATAAATAGCTTTTAAAGATCGAGGTAAATAATGTTTTATAAAATAATAGTGTTAAAGGAGTGAAGAGGTACATGTATGAATAGATTCTGTAAGAAAAAAAATTATTTTAATTTGTATATTATCCACATATACGCGGGAGAATATGAACATAAAAAGCAGATCATAATCGAGTTTGTGACGTTTATTCAATATTAACGTTCCTGAATTGTAAAAAGGAATATTTCATCACAATAAATTTATTAGTGATTATTAGTATTAGTTCCAATACATTATTTATATACAATATTGTTTATAAATAAAACATCAATTGTACAGTAATAAAATACATTTCCGTCTAGCATTTTCATGATATTTATGGATAATAGATATTGCACATATGATGATCATGAAATAAATGTTTAATACAAAGCGATTTCTTACACCAAGCGCAAGTAATTACAGCAACGCCGCCGCAAATATCGCATGTTATTTTATTCGATTTTTTCTTAAATCAAAAATCAACGGAAGTTTCAAATTGTGGTGGCCCCTCTTCTATAACCACTCTTATGCCATGCATATTTGATTAAATCTCGAAATCTTGATGATGAAAACTGATAGTGTGTTAAGGATTGTAATCTTAAAATATAATCACGGGCATATAGTTTTATTCCCAAATCTAAAAGTGTTACTGTATCCGAGGAATATTTTATAAAATTTTTCCATAAGCGAAAACCATACACATCTAATGGTTGTCTTTAGCCTGTTGTTCCTGCAGATTTTCTGAAAAGAACTATATTTTCTATAGAATCTGGTTTAGTTCGTGCAATTATATTCGGACAATGACCACAGTCCACGAATCCAACAACAAGGCTGATTTAGGAACAACATTTGGTCCTCTCTCTCAACCAAACTTCAAAATGACACGACGTTAGATTTCCTGATTTTAATGCTATAGCAAAATCAAAATGATACGATGTTAGTTTCCTGATTTTGATGTCATAGCAAAAATGTTATTTTCCCTAAACATTGTGTCTCCTACTCTAGGGCCAAATGTTCCAGTAGGAATGTACAATTTATGTTTTAGTACATATATATATTTTTATAAACAATATTGTTATTAGATATCACGACAAAATCGAAAGTAAACTAGATGGAAAGAAGAAAAGACGCAAATACCGATGACGCATTCTCGGCTTTCACGATTGAAGACACATATGTGCATCTCGAGTGAGATAACCGCTGCGCACAGCGCGTTACGGGTACACGCGGGCATTTGCATCTATTTTTCGAAAAGTCCGTATCTCGGAAAGTAACATTATTATATATGGTTGAATTCGGAATAAAATATCCTTTCGCTTGATCAAACCGAAATTCTGAAATTGCAAAATAATTATGAGGGGGGGAGGGGTATGTCGAAAAGTTGAATATTTTTTAAACAACCGATAAAACTATTATTAAGCGCTTTTAAAACTGTTCAACTTTCGTCTAAAACATTTTTTTCTATCTCATATAGATTTCACAGTATTTGGTCCGAAAGAAGAAAACCGATTTTTTTCAAAGGGGTGTTTCACCCCCTAAAAGTGCGATTGGGCACGTATAAAAAAAAACGTGTCCCTTATTTTGATCTAGATTACAACATATTTCAACGGCATTGAAATCCGAGGGGGACACCTCGCGTAGGTTCCTTGTTAGACTCGAATGATTGAAAAAAAATCGACAAAAAGATCCTGTAAAATCCCACAGTAATCGCCCACGAGAGGCTCGTCCTATCGAATTAATCAATTTTAAAAAATTCTTCAACCGCCTGCTAAGAAAAAATGCACGAGAAAATGGCAAAAGAGGTAAACATGAGGAATTCTTAAATGAGAAAGAGAAGAAAAAGTAATAATCGTTAAAAGACACGCGTCTCCTTCTACTTCCCCGGGACAAATTATACGACTCGGTAGGGTCAACGAATAATCCGTAGAAAGCTAAGCAACCGAAGCGGCCGAAGGTGTGCAAGCTCGCGGTGGGCTTGGCGAGCTTGCGCGTACACGACAGGGTCGTTTCCAACTCCATGAACCGTCCAGCTGTCGGAAGCTTAAGGGTCGTCCCGGTGCACTGAAGGAAGACCGCATGCCGGTACCTCAGAATTTCAAGCTGGGGTGCGGAAGAGGTGGTCTTCCTATATTGTGTCCCTGGATTATGGCGTAATGTGTGAACCAACACCTTGACTACCTAGATCTCCCTTAACCCTCCCCCTCTTCCTTCTCGCTTCGGGACAAACCTCCACCGCCACCGCGTACCCTCTTCCCTCCTGCAATCCTGGTTCACACACCCCCCGAGGCAAAACCTTCTCTACTAGGACTAACCCTTTCTCGATCTGCGTATCCACCATCGCCACCACCCGAATCCCAACCCACAGAAACCCCCGTAGTACCTCATTTCCTCTTGTTAGCCCGGTCGCTTAAGCTGAGTTTCCGCCGGAAAGTGTTATCGATCTAACCGTCTCTCGACCTCCTCGGCGAACCCAGGGTAATCCGTGACACAGGTGTGTGTGTGTGTGTGAGCGTCCGTGCACATGTAGATACGAGCGCGCGTGCGACCCGTGTCGCGCTCGCTTCTCGCCAGGCGCGATAAATAAGACGAACGGCCGCGGTGTTGAGGGAGAAGGGGTGAGCGAGCGAGAAGGGGATGAGTGGCGCGCATGATCGCGGGGGTGAGTGATCGGTGAAATGCGAGGGTGGATTCCCGTTGCGTGAGTGGCGGCGAGTTAACTGTTTTTCCGCACGGGGTGGTAATCGGGTCGGATACGGGCGATGGTTAGCTCGATTAGCGGCAGATAATGCGCTGCCTATTGGGGCATAGTCGGTGGATTGGATTTTGTGAAAATGGGACTGATTTGTCGAGTATTCCTAGACCTGTCAAGGGACGTGCTTCCTCATTGCTTCTTGGGACATAAGGTAAATGAGAAAACAAAATTAATGGTCGGTTTTTGCGAGATAGGGAAAACTGGCATTTTTCAATACTATCCAATTAATGTAGTTTTCTTTTTTATGCTTGTGAATATCCACATTTTATGCTTCATCGTTCAACCTTCTCACGTCACGATTTGCGGGGAAGTACATTTCGAGGAAGAGCATTTGGACGCGCAGGTGAGCCGACTAAAAGAGCATCCCGAAGGAGGAATCGAAATCGATTACGAAGGTATTGTAGGAGAAGGCACATTCGAACCGGAAGTCGATGCAATAATGCGCATCCAAGGAACGGAAGACCCTTGTCAAAATATTAAACCCTTCCTCCAGCGGCTCTCGAGTTTCTTCGAGGAGTTTCTTCACGTCATAACAAATCCGATCCTTTTTACCGTGGGGGTATATCGCGAGCAGGGAGAATGAGAAAAAAGGAGGAAGGGTTAGAAAGAGAAAAAGGGAGAGGAGAGGACAGGCACCTGAGTAAGTGTCGGAAGGTCCAACCGGCTAGTATCGCCTTACAACCGCTTTCCACGGGTCCCCTTTTGCTCTTCCATACTCCGCACACGGGGTCCTATATTTCCATTTATTTTTGTTCCATCTTTGAAATCATACACCTTTTATTATGGTCTCAGTTGAAGTGTCGTCAGTCGAGTACAGCTACTGGCGAAAATTTTTCTCACTCCCATTTGCGATAAAATGATCATTATCCTTCGGGGAAATTGGGAATTATTTGAGAAGTTTTAATAACACAGTCATAATTACAAGTTTACTTTTTCCATTGATTTCTTTGATTTGTATTTTTTTGGGTTAAGGAATATTTTTGTTACGCATAAAAATGCTAATTTTTCGATTTCTCTCATTCACGATTCTCAATTACTTGTGACATGACGGGAAAACAGGAATGAAAACCGATTGACCGTCAATTGTTGAAACTCGCAATTAGCCCTTATGCTTTTGGTTAAATGTAATATTATTTTTAAAGGACCCGTTTGTCCATCGTGTCAACTCTTTCCGGACTATTTTACCTCTCTCTTTCTCTTTAACCACGGAAAATCTTCAGTTAAAGGAACTGAGAAAACCGACAATCTCGCAAAAGTCTAAATGCGCTTTAAGAATTTTCATCTTTCCAATGTCATTACCGTTCCAGCGAATTCATTTACTCGGTCTTTAACCACGGCCCGAACGTAGCCATTTGTTAACTAAACAAACTGTGGTACAATGTAAAATGCAAAATAGAAAGAGTTCCTTATAAACACTCGCTCGGGTTACAACTTGAAAATAATGTACTTCGTTTTAAATACAAAATACATTCTCTATAGTTAGCATATTATGTGGTAGGTTTACTTACCCCTTTCACTGTGTACTCTTCACCGTTTATTGTGTTTCACTGTGTACCTAATAAAAAGTTTAGGATATTACCGCCCGCTGAACGAGATCCATTGAATGTTACAATGTAAAGGTTTGCTACGATAAGTTCGAAGAAAAGCATTTCCATTGCATAAAAATTGTAATCAACGAAAATCATTGATCCTTTTATCTGCCACTTTGTATTAATTCTCTTCAAAATGTGAGTGTTCCGTGAGCGCTTATCGATCTCGAGTTGGGCATTTCGTTTGTATGGCCGCATTCAAACGGTACGGTGACATTCTCCAGCGGTAACGCAATATCCCTAACGCGTACCTCAATGGGCTTTGTCAAACTTGTCCCAATATTTTGGTTTCATTTATCTTCACGACCCGCTGGCGAGCCGACGGCAGAATAATGGAATTTCCGCTTCTTTTGAGCCATCGTAATTCAAAACGCGGTCACCTCCCGTCAGACGCGCCCTCATAATATTCATACTACAGTACTATCCGCGGGAGAAACTGATCGTCGAGAATCTTCGCGTGAATATTTATCGCAGCTCTGTATTTAATTCTAACGCATTTATAGGATTGGAGATTCATTCAAAGCATCATTTTTCAAGCACGTCTCATTGTTAGTATAAACGCCTTAAGAACACTCCCGGAACATTTGCCGGGAGTAGATGGAAATTATAGATCGATAAAAAATTCAATTGGCCTTTCATGTCTGTGATGAACGCGCTCGCAGACGTGCACGGAAAAACCTGTACACGCGGATTCGGGGTGAATGTAGGTACACGAGATTATGCGCCGTACATCGCGCGCCACTGCTTTCCCTTCAGTCTCAGAATATTATTTTCTCGGCAAGCAGGCTGAAATTGCTATTTTTCTACGTCGCCTGGATAATAACCAAGGAAATAGGAAAATAACGGACGTAATGGATAGAACGGTGACAAACGATGTACGCGGGCGTAGTGGAATTCAAGATGCGATAGTGGAGTGCCTTCGCTGCATTTGGGAGATAAGCATTCGGGACAGTTAAGGGTAGGCAAGTCAGTTTCGCTATTAATTACAAAATTATTGCTCCGATGAAAATTTATAAATTTTAAGAGGCCACTTATTTCTAAAGGAGATTGTACGCCCACAATTTTTCCTCTATCGTACTCACGAAAGGGTCGGTAATTATGGTTACGAATGCAACGGCGTATAAAAAGGCAAGCATGAAACATTGTTCTGTCGTACATAAAACACCTGCCCTTTCTTTTTATACACAAGAGTGTAATGCGATAACTCAGGATTCTTTTATACTTTATGTGTTAGCAGATTTTTGTGAAACTCACAGTTCCTTTTCTTTATTCGTTTATACGAGAGATATATTTGTTCACATTTCTACGCGAATTCGCAAATTCGAGTTTTTTAAATATTCTACGAAGAATCTACGAGATTATCATGGACGAACAAAATTTAGAGGCCTTAATTTCGTAGTTTACCCCATTCAACTTATCTCGATCACCAATTTCGGATTTACCCAATGAGAGCTAAACGCGACAGCACGAGGTACAGGAAGCATCCACTTAATTCCTAATCTTCAGCTGGTTATTACATTGCTTGGAATCATACGAGAACTCCCTACACGGAACTTGAAGTTATAAGTTTACACCCTACCGCCGCAGACTCCATTTACGCAAGTGTGGACGGTTATGCGGACGAAATTCCCCAAGCAATTAAGTGGCAAAGCTTGTAACTACTATCAAGGATTCGTGAAGCCTTATGCCTTAGTGTGCGCACGTGTCTATACATAAACGCGCGTGACTGTGTACAGGGTGTTGCGAAGACATACACGGCAGTATGTCGGGTTGCCTATCAAAAAATCTGCAGGCGCTCGCTCTGCTGACCGACAAGAGAGCGTGGAGGGGAGCAGCCTGCCGATCTACTAATGCTAGGTGGCACTGGACGAGGCTGAGAGGTTGACGCTCTCGATTCGTGCCTCGTCCTTATATTAACCGCACTTCAATTATATTGAATGCACTTTACCGACCGGTAAACTATTAATCGGCTTTTTGTCCCCAACGCTTACCGACCGGTCTATTAATTTGCTTAACAAAAAAGCAGTTCAAAAAGTTTACCGGTCGGTAAAGTGCATTCAATATAATTGAAGTGCGGTTAATATAAGGACGAGGCACGAATCGAGAGCGTCAACCTCTCAGCCTCGTCCAGTGCCACCTAGCGCGAGTAGATCGGCAGGCTGCTCCCCTCCACGCTCTCTTGTCGGTCAGCAGAGCGAGCGCCTGCAGATTTTTGGATAGGCAACCCGACATACTGCCGTGTATGTCTTCGCAACACCCTGTACTGCAGCCTGGGAGAACCATCGAAGATATTGTCTTAGCACGAAATTTCTTCCTAAAACGAATCTTTCGAAACCCATTCCACATCGTTCCTCTATCAAATAATTTAAACCGGTAGCAGAACTATTTGTAAATGCTTACTTTCACAAAAATGCCTGATAACGTCGGCAATTCGGAACACGCTGTAGTCCACCCTTCACATTTTCATTTTTTTTTACCGCAACCAACTTCTTCATCCCCCATATCGCCAAGGTTCTCAACGATTGGCTCACCGATCAATCCGTTGACTGTTGCTACGGGAGCCCTCCCGAGAGCGTTATAAAAATACCGTTAAAACAATTTTATTGTTGCCCGTTACGAAGTTGCTGTCCTAAGGGACAAGGTGGAAGCGGTTTCCGTGAGCAGAAAACCACGCGAAAGTTGCACGAAGATTTCTTTCCTGCGAACGTTATTTCCAGTTATTTATTCATTACTCGTGGTTTTTAACTCATTCTCCCTTCTCCACCCACCTTTTCTCATATCTCAGGAATCATGGAATAAGAGTACGCGCCTTCGGCCCGAAACATTTGTTCTCATTTAAAGTATGTTTACTTTAAAAGGTTTCCGCAGTTTTTAGGAAACTTTCTCTCTCTCTCTCTCTCGCGAAGAAAAAGATGGGAGGATGAACTTAACATGCTCCAATCGATGATGCACTTCGCAATCGTCTGCAGAATTCGTAGAAGCATCTTATTATCCTCGTTAACATATTGACTGCGATGATACTGAACAGGAGCTGACTCGAGGAAGCAAGAACAATTTCCGTTTTAGTAATGAAATTAATTACGGCTTGCGTTTAAAATATTCACTCACTGGAATAACGGATATTCCACCAGCATGTATTTATAATTCCTTTTTCCCCGTTCCATTATAAAATGCATTACGTTTTGTTAGATTTACTCAGAAATGCACTGCAGCAAGGTAAACAGTAATAACACTCGAGATATGGAAATGTGTAAATGCGATGAGACTATTTGCTTTGCAGGAATTAATTTCGAAGCGTATTTTATTACGTATAAAGGATGCTACTGTATTAGGCCGTGATTAAAGAGTCAAAATGGTTCCGTTATGAAATCGTATTCCATCGTAAGATATTTGTTTACCGTTTACTTCATTACAAAATGCACGTGATAGAATTTCACATCGCATTCGTGAAAAATTAAAAACTTCGGGAACGGTAATCTAATTACGAATGTTTCTCAATTAGCGAAGGATTACCCAAACCACACAGTTCTGCGAATTAAAATCATTCGTTCCACAATTCTGCCCTCGCGCATTCTCTTCTCTTATTACCAACACCTCGCAATTTTCATCGTATTTATTTCTCCGCTCGACGCGTGAGCTTCGCGTAAAGTAACGTCGTTTTATTTCCCTCCTCTGATTTACACGCGAGTTTCGCTTTTACACTTTGTTAATCCGCCCTCGCGCTGCTTCTGCTTCGACGCTGTTTCAAAACTCGGAAACTTCCCTTTTTCACGTGGCATGCGCGGACTCTCTCGCGTCAAAATGACGTTCCCACCGTGAATTGAAACAGGAGAAGCGAGAGAAAGAAGGAGAGAGAATTTAAAGAACCGGCTCGAACGACTAAATAAATAAAAGGGAGAGGTGTCATTGCAACGAGGCGCCACTTCGTTATTTTCTCTTCCCTATGTTTTATCTCCTGGCAACTTCCTGCCGCACCTCTTGCCACTAGCGCGAGTAGGCGCACGAGATGCGCAGAAAATTTTATTTTCGGCGAGTACTCGAGCGCTTTTATCGCACAGACTGTAGAAGAGGATGGTCTCCTAACCCAGGTACGTGGCATGGCTTCTGTTTACTACGGGAATGGCGAGCGGGTGCAAGCACGAAGTTTGCATTAAGTTTACTCGGTAGCCCGCGCCCCGTGCTGCCACTGTCGTCCACAGTAATCGCGAATCTGAACGCGGCCGTCTAATTCAATGTAACTGAAGTTCTCCTTTGAACTGCCATAACTTATCCTATCGCGACTGGAGTAAGGGTCGCACCGGGAGACCCCGTGAATGGAATCATCTATGGGGAAATCGAGACGATCGTTGCGCCCCGAGAAACGCGGACGATTTGTGAGAATTGTCGAGGAAGTCACTTCCGGTAACTGGGTTCTTGTCCCACTAGAACGTTCCTACGAGCTTTACATAAGCCACATTTATTTTGTCTTTCAGTGCTGTATGGTAGGAGAGAGAACATTATTAATTCAAATAAAAGAATTAAATGTTTTTGAAGAACCGTACTTAAGTAATTATTTTTGTACGTCATTAATGCGTCGAGAGATCTCAAGTTAATAGTGTTCTCCAGATGATGTCACGAGAGTATTGATATCCTTAAAAGCACGCTTATTTTTATTCCAAACAGAGATCTGAAATGACTCCAAAGATGCTCCTTTTATTTGCTTTTCAGAAGACTCCTTAGCTCCCTTCGCCTCTGTCAACATCTCTTTCTCTATATTAAGATCACCCATCCACGAGAGAAGAGTCGGTCTCACTTCAACACCACCTATCCAAAATTAGATAGATCTTCGAGATAAGACTGGGGCCATTTCTCTTGTCCTCGACTTAAAAGCTTCACAATTTCTCGAAAACACGAAGCTCTTGTTATCGTTTCTAGAAATCGACTACCTTTCCGTGTACAAAATTACTTCTGATTCGTTTAACTCCATTCGTGGCCAACACTACAGTTAAGATCGTACCTTCACACCCTACACCTAGAATTATTCGAAAATTTCCACTGCGCTGGGAATCTTCTTTATGCACTCGTATCACGTGAAATTCTCGTATCGCAAGTGCCATAAAAGTTACTGGAGCAGGCTTTTCAGGTAACACGATGAATTGTCGCTGTAACAACAGGGTTTTTGGTATCAGTGACAAGAACAATTTCTGGCATTCGGTATGTTCGTTAAATGAGAAAAGTCGGTCAGAGTGAAATTTTTTTACAAAGGACGAGATTTCAGAGAAACTATTTATATCGCGGGGCCACGCATACGCAACGCTTCGCGATTCTGTGCGCTCTTGCGTAATTAAAAGGCGTTCGTCCGAACGAAAAACAATGTTGCGTTATAATTCGCGAGTAAGAGAGTCCGACGAGAGTGACGCGGCGCGTTCAGGCGGATGGGGACGGATTCCGAAGTTCCGCTCGCAAACGGAAACTAAAATTCGTTTCACTCGTTTGGAGAGAATTACACGAGAGTGCCTGTGGACTCTGTGCGACAGCGGTTTCAGCCTCATGACGAGTGTAAAGTTTCACGACGAGAATTGTGAGCTTTTATAATTTTTGGTTACTCTCCTTGGCAAAGCATTCAATCTGCAAAAAAAGAAAACAGTAAAAAATTCCCTCCTCTGATTCGTATTGATTATCTATAAAACAAATATCGTTTGAAATTTGTATGATCTATTTCTCAAATCTTCGAATTATTATTTTAAGCCCGTTCTATGTCAGAAGTGTTTTTATTCCACCAACCAGCAATCAACGGTGCGCACTTATTCCTCAAATAGCCTCGGAAAGTTTTTCGCCAATCTGAAACGTTCAAGGGAATCTTTTAATATTCCGAAGCGTTTTACGAAGTTTCATAAAAGTCGGAGAGCCTCGCCTAGAAAGGTCCATAAACGGCGGAAGTGATGTTAAAGTTAATTGCAATCTACTATTCATAGAGATAATTACAAAATTAGAAACTAGTCCAAAATTTGTCCGCGAAAAGTCGGCGGAGTATTTCCATTCTATGCGATTAAACTTTTCCTGCGGTGTTAAGGACAGTGAAATTCAATTAAGCCTGTAATGTAATACTTCATTTCGCTCTACTCATTAATCAATTTCACTGGAGCAGCATTTTACAAATTCACTGAACCGCGCAATATCCAGACCTAAAATATTTTGCCTTGTTAACTCACTCGTTTAATATAGAAATGTATGATCATTATCCACTCCCCTCTCCAACCAACGTGTTACATCATCGATTACGCCCACGTTCTGAAATAAACTCAATCCTTAGAGATTACTCATAAAAAGCTTAAACATTCGACGGGATGTCAACGAATGGACCTTTTATACTCTCGTGCGCACACGAGCGAGGTAACTCGACGGTCAGATCTCAGGCTCGTATCGTCGTGCATGCACGATAGTACCAGCGTTTCCCAAGTTATTCCGGCACGCTACAAGACGTTGACAAATCACTTCCCACCCGACACGGGATTCACTTACTTCCTCCTCTTCTCTCTCCGTCTCTCTCTCTCTCTCTCTCTCTCTCTCTCTCTTTCTCTTTCTCTCTCTCCTTGTCCCCTGCCCTTCTCCCCTCCTCTACTCGGAGGATCTTGTTAAATCAATATTGAATATTATTCCCAGGCTATCCGCGTTGGCGGACGAGGGGAGGGCTCAAGCGGCAAGTAGTTTAAAGTAAACACGGGACCGCTCCATGAATCATTATTCCTCCAGCCCATTCCCTCCACTATCCATCCTATCGCGACTCACGCCTCGAGTAGTCCCCGCGGAATGTAGCAGGGATGTATCTGTCACTCGGCACGCCTGCCGCGCGAGTATCGATGTTTTCCGAGTGCGATGGACGCTTTAGTATTTTCACTTTGTCTCCGAGTAGTGGAAGAACGCATGGTCGCGAGTAGACGATTGGGTACTCCTCGTAATTCGAGATTCTCTATGGGACACAATGTTAAGTTTTATTAGTAGAATGTAAGGAAAACTTTCGCATTTGACGAGTGCGTTGAAAGCAGAATAAGTCTTGGAATTTCCATGCGTTAGAATTATGTGCGAATTAGGCATGGATTACTATTGTAGGCTTATAGGGATTAGCTTTGCATTACGCTTGGATTACACTCGGATTAGTATTCAGTTTTCTGATCGATATGTGGTAGACGTGGCTTAGACGTCGTATGACGGACGAGTCATTTGGCTCACATCCGATACATGCATTAAATCAAGATTTATTCATTAATACTATTAGCTTTTCTTGAAATCACGAGACCTTCGCAACTTTTCAGAAAATCCTACTTCATTCGTAGAACAGTCACGGGTCATAAACAAATTTGAAAGGTCCCCGTAAACTCGGCAAACTGACCAAATCGTATTATCCTTCGAAAAGCCCCACCTACGATTGTTATCCTTCCTTATCCAATAACTCTCTCGTCCTCTCTCACTCTCTTGCGCTTTCCCTCTTTACCCGAGAAAGACACACTTCCCATTCTTCTTGCAGAATTTCTCCAAGGTTCTTCAGTAAGCGCGAAACTCGTGGAAGAGCCCGTTTCGTAAACAGCGCGCAGCCCCGAAGTGTTCCACCCTTCTCTCTCTCTCTCTCTCTCTCTCTCTCTCTCTCTCTCTCTCTCTCTCTCTCTCTCTCCTCTCTCTCTCTCTCTATTTCCTCTTCCCACCCCCCTCTTACGGAAACATAAAACTCTCGGGGAGTACCTACCTCCGGCGAAAGATTATTCGCGTGTATGATCGTGCGCGCGCGTAGCACGCGGCCGACGGGGCAGCACACTCTCTCTTACTCTCTCGCCTGATTCCAGCTGGCAAAGCGAGTAAAGACCTACCGGGGGGACTTACCTTGGAGTCAAGTTTATAATTACGAGTCGTGCGCGCTCGACGACGGTGTTGGTCGTGGTGGAGGTGATGCTGGTGGAGGTACATAGTGCCTGAATGCGAAATTAAAGGGTGCTGCGAAGACTGCGCGCGCGTGCATACACATTTATACGAGAACAAGAGAGAAACCACGTGAACAGTAGAAAAACAAGAAGAAAGAGGAAAAATGAAAGGAGCACGAGAGAGGGGGAAATCGAAGGACAAGAGGGGCAGCAGGACAAATTTGAAGCGAGAACGATAAGATGAGAGGAGGCCTTGGCTAGAAGATTTTCCGTTTATCGTGAAAGAAGCGAAACGAGGGAATACCGGGTATGAAAGGAAGATCAGAAGATCAAGTTGCAGCTGACATGCGGGAACTCGAGGAGGAAGTGGAAGGTTGTGGCTCCAAGGACGCACTGGGAAAGCATTTGCCGCGGTTTTCGACGGATTATAACGCGAACATCGGCGCGACGATGGCGTCGCCCTTGTCGTCGTCGTCGTGCCACCATATTTAAATAATCCGAATACATTGCCGCCGTTGCTCCCAACACCGTCGAAGGAAGGCCCCTCATGAATATGAGGAGCGGAGACGATTCTACGTAGTATTTTTACGCAGAACGTCGTACGGTAAATGGCTTTATAATGACAGCTTACGCACACCCACCTCTCTCCTCCCTCAGCTCCTTCCACGCCCTCCTCCCTCGTTCGTCTCGTTCTCTTCCTTCGTCTCCCTCCATTGTGCATCTTCCTTCTCATCACTCCCTATCGTCAAGCTCATTTTTTCTCAGCTCGTCTCCTATCGGTCCCCTTAACCTCCTCTTCCCTCCTTTCTTCCACAGGACAATCTTCCAAAGGTAATTTTAGGGGCATCCTCGCGACGAGATTCCCCTCGTTTATTCCAGCCCACTCCGATCCTGCACATTTTTTCGTAATTTCGAAACTAATCGCGAGCATCCCTTCTCGCGAAATACGTGAGCTATCTGTCGGGCGTATCGAGCCAATGCAAATTAGATCGAGGACATCGGGATGCTTCGTAGATCGAGCTCGTTCGAGCGAGCGTCCACGTATCGATAGTTCTAGGTGTGTCGAGGAGATGGAAATAGCGTGGAGTGTATGAATTGTCAAAAGGTTCTTCTTTTCGTTCTACGATCCCTTTGCGCGAGGATACCGTACGTTGGTAGACATTATCGCACGTCACGACGTGTCAGTTCCAGACAGGTACAGTTGGCACTTGTCCATCATCCAGAATCAGATTATCAGGAAAGGGAGAAAGCTCGTGGGGCTCGCCTTTCACTGGGTAAAACGGAATTCGTTATCGATCATAACAATTTCCAGTCGACGCGATAGGTGGAAAGCTTCGAGAAGAGAAAGCACACGGAATTTTTTGTTTCCTTGCGCTCCTATGTCGATACGAAAAAATTTAACAGTATAAATTTTCCCATGCACTTGAGAAATGTATGAATGTTGAAGAATTAATATTGTACGATGAAGAGATGCTTTTATCGTTAATAAATTTATTCGCTCAAATGGATTTGCCATTAGCGATAAATTACCGTTCTGCGTTCTAATGAATAATTGTGTATGGATGCGCGATTTAACGCAGACCAGGAACTGGTGCTGAGAGATGGAAATGTTGGCTGTAATTATAATCCCTCTTCTGTAACATTAAAAATTGTAACGTGCGAATTAAAATCAACCAGAAATTTACCTAAGGCCAGCTATTTTAAATCCCGATTTATCTTGGTTTTATTAGCACCGATTGACTTCTCTAGAGTTCCTGTGCTTTTAAATCAATTCGTAAGACTTATATTTTTAAACGAAGAAAATCCTACCATTTAGCACCTACCCCTGCCTTCGTTTCATTATTTCCACGATCGTCCGTTAATCCTCATTGATCGAGCCCCTCGCAAATCCTTCAAAGAGCGTAGGGGCCAACGCTGAACAAATTTCATCCCCTTTCGTGAAAATTCCCGCGAACGCACGTACACCGCGGAAACCCTCGCAACGACAGCACGTGCAATTTACACTCCAACCCCGTCGCACCTTCATCAACCCCTTTCTCCATCCCTGAAGCTCCTAGCAATAATCCAGCAGCACCAATTAAAACCTACCAAACCACCGCGACTCTCGACGAGGCCTCCGCTCTCTGTCTCCCTTCCGATTGCATTTCGAGACACGGATGCAATAATGATAATCATAATAATGATAATAATAATAATAATGGCTCTTCCACTAATGAAGAAGAGAAGAATCGCGGGGACGGTTACCGGAAGGGAAACCGTGAGCGCGCGCGGGGGTGCGTGTTGGTCTCGTCGACGAGGGAGTCGTACGTTGAAGTAACCCCCTTTTCTCCTTCGTCCGCGTATCGTCACCCCCATTCTCCATGCCGCGCAACCCCTTCTTCATTCCATATTCAACCCCTCCTTCAATCTCCTACCCCTTCCTGTTCTCGTCCGTTCTCCACCGTGCCACGGGGACGCCGTTGCGCAAATTTAATCGCATATGCAATAACTTCCACAGAGCGGACTCATTTACACGTACTGTAATTACATTTTGATGTCTCCGAGTCCGTGCGCGCACCCACAAGCGCACGTCGAGCGAGTTCTTTGAAACTTTACCAGCCAGCCGCCTCATCTCGTCAGTTTTGCGATCAGAGGTGAATTACTCGGTTTCTGTCGCGAAAAAATGACTACTCCCTCGAAACCAGAGCGTAACGAGTACCGTGGGCGGATGTGACGATTCTCCGCTGCTGGGGTATATTATGAAATTCCTTGAAATCTCGTTTGATGGTTTTAATTGTAGATTACGAGGCGACAGTAAACATTTCCAGGAATTTTTCTGCTTTCGTATTACAAAAAATTATGTCGCGGGACGTTTCGAAAAATGTTTATCCTGCACAAAGTTTAGTCGTCGTTTGGGGAAAACGGTGGAACGAGCATGGGGAATCTGTTATTTACAACGAACATTTTCAACGTAGGTTATTATGCGACGTGATGAAATATTGGAAAATTCGAAATTGTTCGTGCGAATACAACGACAATGGGAGTGCCCAGCCACGATGATTGTGACGCTTTTTAACGGGAACATTGTCGGTGTCGCGGCAGAGTTAAAAACAGCATGGAACAACGTGAAATTATTCGGGTGAAACATGGTAAAGAAAATAAGTCAGAGGTCGGCAGAAAATGCACTTTTCGGCCGATTTTCAGATAATTCCGCCTACCGTCCCCCTCTTTTCCTTGATACACCGCGCGCCGCATTCAAGCCGGTCCAGCCTCAGGAGCGTATCGTATTGTCCGCAGAGTGGAGCCATAGAAAATCGAAAGAGAGGTGAAAACTTTTTTATTTTATGAAGTGCTTTTTTTGTTGTTGATATTTATTTCCAATAGTTTTCCACGTAACCCACGAGGTACTATTGCAGAAGCGTTTTTCCATGGCTCCACTCTGCGGAGAATACGATACGCTCCTGAGGCTGGACCGGCTTGAATGCAAGGCGCGGAGTATCAAGGAAAAGAGGGGGACGGTAGGCGGAGTCATCTGAAAATCGGCCGAAAAGTGCATTTTCTGCCGACCTCTGAAATAAGTGGACGCGAGTGTATTTGTGTATCGCGAAACTCTCGCTGCGAGGATAATGTTACGTGACTGACTTCATGAGCGAAATAATTTCCCACACTTCCGTTTCCCCAGACTTTGTTGTCAATCTGCAAAATTCCGTATGTTATTACCATAAAAAAAGATACTATTCAATTTTTAATCTGCCGTCCAGCCGAGATTCCATTGTAAAAATTCTCGATGATAAAAATTCATATTTTCTCATTATCGTTTTATGTTCCTCCCTAATTGACGAGTCTCACTCACTCGCTTATTTCCCTTTTCGAGCTAAATTCAAAGAGGCAATTTCATCATTCTCCGATAGTCAGGCACTGTTTTGACGAGACTCGAGAACCTCGACTCAATCGATAAACCACGACGGATAATCCCTGAACGATCTCGCGTTAGACGATAACCACTAGCTAAGTAGCAGCAATAATATTATGTACCGCGAACGGAGGGACGAGATACGTCACATTCGTAATAAGGGAATCTGCATAACGATCGAGGCGTTGTTATTGTTATTGCTAGGAGAACGCTCCCAAATCCGGGATTTTGGGGAAGAGGATAACCCCCCGGTTGGTACCCTGCCAGCTTCCCAGGAGGGTTCGACTGTGCCGTTCGACTCGGACGTTGTTTTAATCTCTTCTAATTATCGGCGCACGCTAACGATAATGAATGCCCGAAGTAAGAAACTTTCGGAACCGCAAGCCGTCGGACACAGAGGTGTTAGGGGATGTTTGTTAGACACTCGTTCCTACGCATTGTTCAAATGAGAACATTTTTCCACGAGTGTGTACACAATGAGAGAATGTTCTCTATCGTTTTAGGCGTCAACGTTTTATACCTGTCGTCTCTCATAATACTCTAGTGACGTATATAATACGGACAACACGTTTTTAAAATAATTTAACGTTTAACATTCTACTGTTATTATTCATGAACGGGGACACTGTGCAATTGAGGGTTCTCCACCATTCAGAAGTTACATAAAAATCTGAATTCACCGAAGCAAGCAACTAATTCGCAACAGCGCAACATCCCCTGGAAAGGACGACGACATGCGGTGGTCCCATTAAAAACCTAGTATCACCACCCGCCTAGCACGCGTCACTCGCAATTACTATTAATTGCATTCTGGCAATGCGCCGAGGCGGTCGCACGCGCACGACATCTCCACGCCTCCTCCCTAATCGTCCCTTGTCTTCGCGACAGCGCACGAGACCCTCTCATTCCTCCATTCGAGCACCAAACCAAGGCGCAAAGTCTATCACCAAATGCTCGGATTTTTCGCTCGCCAAGAATGCAAACGATGGGCGCTCATTCGTCTCCTTTATCCTCTTACACAGTTTTACTTTTTCTTCGTCTCTTTCCACTCCCTTCTACACTTTCTGTACCATCGACAATTTCTTTGGACTTGCGCATTATTTCGCAGAGACTGGTGAATCTGTTCCAAGCAACGAGAGAACGACTAGACGATCAAAGGACCGAGGTCAGAGGTCAAAGGGCGACTAGGAGCGAGAAGGAAGCTTCCGGTGGTAGTCGCAGAAACCCTGCGGTTTTGCACAACGCCAAACTCACCTTCTTGCAAGCTACGTAAGACGTTTGCTCGGCGGGTCAAGTAATTTGAGGCTCGTGGGGGTTCAGTGCGAGAAGTCGTAAGAAGGGGTGAAAGGCGCAAAACTGGGTCGAGAAGCAGTCGCCAAAAAGGAATTTCCATAGTGTCCACTGCTAGCAGCAGCGGTGCCTGGCCTCTGCGCTTCTTTTCGCTCGTGACTTCTCGTCGCCTTCGCACGGCCTCCGCTTCCGCTCGCGCGCGCGCGAGCTTCCGTTCTCTCTGGTACTGGAAAGAGGAAAAGGGGTGGAGAAGTGAGAAACGCGAGAGGAAAAAGGAAGAGATGAAGGGTCGGTCGGGATCTCGGGAGCGGAGAGCATAGGGTACTGTCGCGAGTAAAGAAGGATTCGTTGGACGTGTGTGTGTGTGTGGCTCCGTACTCGCGTCCACGTTCATGACGGAAAAGGGCGTAAGAGCCGAAAAGACGAGGAGAGAAGCAGAAAGGCACGAAGGAAGACGGTTGGACGGCGGAGCCGGTTAAGAGGAGGGCGGCGAGTGGAAGAAGAAGGAGGAGGAGGATGAGCAAAGGAAAAAGAAGGAAGAGGAGGTGGGCGACGAATGTGCGACCGACGGCGAATGGGAGGAACGTAAATGCAACTGTGCCTGTTACGTGTGCAAAGGGTAGAAAGAAGGAGGAGGGCCTAGGGAAGGACTACTAAATTTTCTCCGCTATGAATTTTTAATTTTCCTGTACTTTACGAGTGCCCCATTAAAATACGGCGCGTCGGCCGTAAGGGATGAGGAGCGGTGCGGAGAGGGTATCGCGAGACGCGGAAAGCAGTGGAAAGAGAAAGAGGAGGAGGGCACAAGTCCCACGAAAACGTCGAGGTCGAAGGCGGAAGACCTCCGCGAAAGAAGCGGACTAGGGTGTAGAGCCCCTTGGGGAATCCCGAAGGAGTTATATTTTTCTGTGGAGAGTTGCCAGGGGTGAGGAGGAGAAAGGGTCTGCAAGGAGGACCAGCAGTTACCCACCTGCCACCATCCACCTACAAAGCCCCCGTCGGGTAGTTTACCTACGATTGCCCTGAATTATGCGATTACGGGAATTTATCGGGGCGTAATGCCTTTCGGCCAAATGAGGTCGGTGTTTATCCCCAAATGCGAAATCGATAGGTAAATTCGTTTGCGTAAATGTTGCCATTGATCGTTTCAATGACTGGCCAGAAAGAGGAACGAGGCTGAGATAGAAAGAGAATATACACGGAGTACGAGGGAGGAGGACAAACTGAACGACATAGGAAGATATTCGATAGGGAAAGAAGGAACACAGGAGAGAGAGAAGACAAGAGTGCAAAGTCTATTCTCAGGTGAAATAAATAGGTCTCTTGGCTTGTGTGCAAATATTGTAGGAGAGCTGCTGGACGGTCTCTCTACTCCGGAAGAAATGCACCCATGAGGTGAACTTTGGGTTGAGTGTTTCCGTTGCTGGGAGAGTAGAGCAGTTGTCGAGTATGCAAAAGATTTAGGACCTCGGATTTTTTCCCGTTCTGTGGATTTTTCTAGTCGGAGTCGGTAGTATTGAAAATTTATTTTTGCGTTACTTATTTGTGTTTCTCTTCGCGTCCCGGAGGACAATTTTTCTGCAATGCATTAAATATTTTTCTTTTTTCGTTGCTTAGGTTTTCCTTTAATATTCTCGTCTCATTAAGAAAATTCGGAAATTACGGATAACAGGGTCGCGCGTTTTAATCTCGCCGCTCTTCCGGCGTGCCAACGCATTCATAACCCACCGTTCTCTACATTCACCTTTAATTAAAGACGTCGGCGAGGTTACGTTGTTTAACGAACGATTAAAAGCTTTGTACTGGGATCACCGAGAGAACAAGAGTGTCTCCCCTGAAATGTAATATGCCACTGAATTTGAGGAATTTTCGTGACCGGGCGCTTTGCTTGCATTTTTTTTTTTTTTAATTAAACGCTTGACGAAACCTATAAATAAATTTGGATTATTACGTTACCGTATGCTTCTACAGTCTAAATGTGTTCAAGGATTCTAAATTAAGCAAACAGACCTCCGTATACCGTTTAAAAAAAAATTTTGAGAAAATTACAGACTACGGAGAACAGAACTCCGACTTTAAACAAAATTAAATCCTTACGTCTGAAATCAACTTTTAATTAAATACGCCGACGGCATTCTTAAGAGGCAGAGACGACTGCTGCTCCACTGCAAAGTTAAAAAAAAAAAACGAGGAAGAATACTGTACCATGCGGGTGACTCGCGCTACGGGAAACAGAAAATTCCATAATTTTATAAAGCCTAGAGAGAGGATACCTGACCTGCTGAAAGAAGGAGGGATGGTTGCAAGAGCATCTCAATTGTGAGTAGATTTTCATGTAGCACAGACGACGAAGAATAAATCATGCATTATTTAAACGTCACGGTTCGTTAACGACGGGCAACTCTTCTTGAAAGCAGAAATGCGAACCCTCGATATAACGTTGCTGCGTTGGAGGCGAACGCGTCTTTTAATATAGAGCGACTAAGACGTCTCAGAATTATCGGTGAAAATGGGCGAACTTGCAAATCGCGTCATTCGACTTGCGGCTGAAAATGCGAGAGCAAGCTTACCATTATTTTGGCAGCCCGTTTTCAAGCGCAAATAAACCGCTTGAGAGCGCTACATAAGGCCGAAAGTAGGTGGAAGACGACGGACGAGTGACGCTATTCCTAGACGACGACATTTAATGAAAGCTCGACGAAACTAACCGTGAGAGTAATGAATGGTCTTCGGATACGATAGGTTGTCTTGAATGTTAATGAACCCGAAAGAAGGAAGTCAGGAGAATGCGAGAGTAAAAGTGAGAGAAAAGGGAATAGACAGACAGACGGACAGATAGAGAAAAGAAAAGATAGGAGGACACTCGTCCTGGAAAAAAGTTCGAATAAGTTGGTCTGGCCGCGCCAAATGAACTTTATCAAGCGGCTCTTTTGCATAACAAAGGGCACGATTTGAAGGTCCGGACACAATGGAGTGCTGGCGGAGGAGCGCGAGAGGAAAAAAATTAACACGCGGAAGCGTTAATATATGGTAGCTTCCGTGGCGACAGCCATTGACCCACATTCAGCCTCTCCTCTCCGCGTTTTGTCTCCGCGATTTTTTTTCTCCCGCAAAGAGGAAAGTCTTCCGTCGACTCGCGAGACCGGGCACCATCCTGATTAAGCCTTTGAGACGTCCCGACGTTTTTGTCTTTGATCTTCGGGCTGTGGGTCATCTAAATGATTCCGCTGTCTTGGATGCAACGAACGTCATTCTTATCACGAATCCTGAAAATATTGATATTCGGAGCGTGCACTAGTCTCGGCACGGGGTTCCTCGTGAAATTACATCAAAACTTGAAAAACGGTAAAGAACGTACCATGAATCCTATATATCATAGGAACACTCGGGCGTGTGTAGCGGAGAAACGAGAGATAAAATTGTTCCAAAAAGCAAGATAGCGAAGAAAGACAAATGAAATCTGAGATGATAAGAGTACATACTTTGTATTACATGAGAAATATCAAAAAAGTATTTTTTGTTTTCATTCTCAAAGAGGAGAAAAGAATGAGAATACGACTAAACAAAAAAGACTGAATACATTCTCGTAATACACAACGCGTCGTTTATCAACAAAAAAAAAATCATCTATCAGAGTAATCGACATTCAATTGGTCGGGAACTCTGAGAGATGGTCGAAGGATAAGATAAAAAGGATAATCATCGTGGATGAGAAAAGACAGGATCATTTAAAGCGAATTCGGGTGAGGCCAGCGAACAGGGCGCAGAAACGGTAGACGGGGATAGCAAAGGGGTGGCGAGAGGGGGATGGCGGAAGAGGCAGTGGCGGTTGGTATTAGGTGCAGAAACCGACTGAGTTACGAGGGGTTATAAATTCCGAATATTGGAGTTCTGCCCTCCGCCCTCCGCCCTTCCGCCTCGCCCCACCTATTCAGCACGATAGAAGGAATCTCCCGTTCTACTGCTCCTCCTCCTTCTCCGACCCGCTCCATCCCTGCTCGTCTTGACCTACTATAATATCTGTCCGTACAAAAATAGCGTGCTCCAATTCGGACGGTCCATACAAATGCGTCCTACACTCCAGTAGGATCTAACTACTGGAACTCGGCGGGAGCCTTTATTATTCACGTGAGGTGAGTGTGCTTGTGTGATTATCTGTCGGCCGAAGAGAAGCGATGAAAGGAGGGAAATCATTTCACTTCATAAATAGGTGTATTTGAATTTTTGCTCATTGAAATATACGTAAGGAGAGTCATTCCTGTATGAATTCACTCCGTGTTGTACAAATGATTCGTCTAATCTTTCTCGCACCCGCGACCGATATACGTAGTCGATTCGTCCAACCATTTTCATGGAAGTTTCGGCAAAACGCATATTCCGCGCTAATTATCATTTTAGTTCGCGTAAACAAATAAGACGGAACTCCAACTGTATCCTCACCGGGCACACGGTAAGAATGAGACCGTATTTCCGTGAATTAATGATAAGCTAGAGGAGTCGTTAGTTTTCGCTGAACGTAATACTTACCCCCGGTGGAAAACAAATGAGTATGAAATTCCACGAGGATACCGCCGCGTAGCTGCGGGTTACATTTGCGGGAATTGGAATTTAAATTTATGGCGTTGTGTTTATGTCTGGCATGCTAGTCCGGCCACTACACCAAGGAGCATTTGCCTTGCGCCAGTAATCTCGCGAGATTTGGGTAAGATTATGAAGGCCCGACTATAACAATAGTTACGCATCAGCGGACGGATTTCGAGGTATGCTAACCTCGTAAGAAGTTTGCCCCGAATGAGACTCCAATTCAAATGCGACGTCTCCTAGCCTCGAGATCTAAAGTTTTGACTAGTGGACACGTTCATTTTCTACACCGCAGTACGATCTTTTAATTCAAGAACAACGTACACAAGATGTGTAAAAATAATGAATGACATTGTAAGAATACTCGTCGAACACGATCTTGGCGCATGGAAGAAAATTCGATATCTCGAAAAGCGCGCTCGCGCGTTAAATCTGTACCCTCCTAGGTCGCCTACGAGATCGGCACCTCTACCTAACGCGGGGATCAAAGAATCCGGCGCTTTAATTAACAAAAGACGAGCGTCTTTGCGTTTTTGCGTACACAGAGAAGACGACGGTGGAGAACGTCTTGTCGCCACGGTCTCTTTGCCGCAGTTACACAGCGAGCTTGCGCTCTCGGCTGAACGGACGCGAAACTCAACGGTAACGAGGCACCCGTATGATACCGGGCCGATTACTGGGCGGGCCAATTCCACTGCAATTCCCCAGCAATTCACTTGCATCGAGACAGAGAAACAGAGAGAGCGAGAAAGAGAGAGAGAGAGAGAGAGAGAGAGAGAGAGAGAGAGAAAGGAACGCAGATAGAGACGTTTCCGGAAAAGTAGCGAATTGCGATGTCGTCTGGTCGATGCCAATATCTGGCCTGGATAGAATGAAAATAATGGAAAAGACGGACATGATGTATGACAATTTCTACTTTATCAGGAAAATTGAAACAGTTGACGGAATTTTAGATGTACTTAAATACGACCGAACTTTCTTACTTCCGTCGAAATTTGAGGTGGGGAGTTGAAAGGGTGGGTTATGAAAGTTCATGAGAGGCGATATGGCAGGAACACGCGACGTTCTTGAAATTTTACTTCACTCGTGAATTTTCCTTCCTCCGCACAACGAAGCCCAAGCAGGCCGACTCGACTTTTGCCCGGGGTGGAATTTTGAGGGCTCCCTCGCGAGAAAGTTGATTGCAGCTTCAACTCGCGTGCTGCGCAGTAAAACCGGAGAGAGAAGACGGGAAAAAAGGAGAGAAGATTTTTCCGAAGAAAATATTGAGGTTGCTCCTGCTTCCTCGGGGTTGAAGGGATTTTTATTGAAGTGTACCACTGCTACGGTCGACGTTGCGCAGTCGAGGCTATCGCGATCCTCGTTTCAAGGGGATGATTGATTCTCTCAATTTCGGTTAAGGAATGCCGTAACTGCATCGTGATGGTGAACCATCCTCCTTCGACGGGATGCTCGTTAGAGTAAAATGCAGCAGCCGGCACCCGGTCAACATTAATCCTACGCGATTGCGTACCACGCCTGGCTGGATGTTCACGGTTATATTAGAAAATTATGCAATTTAGCAATTTGGAAACTTTGTGCCTCATGTTGGCAATTTTCTCGGCAATTATCGTTAGTTTACACCAGTCCGGGCGCACGGTGATGATTTTAGAGAGAAATGAGAATGAAAAGTATCCGAGCTCGCACGTAGATAATATTTCTCGAGTAGGATTCCAGAGACGAGAAGATTTCCGACTTCGTTCCAATGGTATCCCGCAATTTGGCGCGTGTTGCAGAAGTTGCTACACGGAAATATCAAGAGAGGCGAGAACTTGTTGCAGTGTTACCTCGTTAACGGATGTTCCCGGTGTTCGTGCAGAAAGTAATTTCTTTTTTTTCTTCCTTAAGAAAACAAAATGCGGGACTACGGGGTTTAAGGCGCCGTTTCGCTTTCTTTCCACCTTTCTTCTCTACACCTCGTAAATTTATCCTGATAATCTCAGCGGTATCAAGGATCTACTCTAACAAAAGTGTGAAGAAAAAATAAGGGAAAGAAAGATGAACAAAGTAGAAGTAAGGAAATAAAATATTTTAGGAATCACGAAACGTAATCGGGACATGATCAAATTAACAGGAGAAAATACATTTTTTATTTGAATAATAAATGTGGTGGAAGATTATCTAGTAAGGCATTAACCTCGTAACGTTATCCAAGTACCTTCTCGGCTTCCTGAATTTTTCTCAGCCACTCTGACTTTCCACCCTTACCCGAGCATCTCCCTCGTACATTCACGATTCGCCGGGCTCCACGATCAAGGCCATTTCGCAGGATCCATCGAAGGGAAGGACTTTCCGCGTTGTTACCTCGTTAATGGAGGTTTTGGATCAACCTTCCGTGGAGGTTCTGAGCGAAGTAGAGGATCGAACGGTGGCGAAAGGAACATCAGGGAGGCGAAGAGTCTTTGGTGGGATGAGTAACGAGATCAGGTACTCGATAAGTTACTCACGAGCGCAATTGCGCACTCGCGAAAACGTGTGGTGGTGCTCACTGGAACGAGAGGTTCTACGTCTGGAAGGAACAATTCCGCGGGACCACCGCGCGTCGACGATGGTTCCCTTTCGTTCTTTCGTACCCGTCGACGGATCCTCCCGTAACGACCAAAGTTCCGCGAACGGATCGACGCGAAGTCTATCGGCGTAAGAGTAGCGATTTGGCCCCTTTGATATTGTCCGCCATTACCCGTCCTAGCTAACAAAAGTAATAACGACTCATTAAGCTTTCCACGAACGGAGGGAAAGCTCGTAGTCGACGAGAGGAAGTTCGTTACGGAAGATTTTTTTTCCTCCCGCTGCCCATTCTCTTTTTTTCATTCTTCTTGTCTCACCACCACTCCTCCTCGTCGTGTTCTCGTTCTTCCTCCGCTAGATTTCTTTTTCCTCCTTTTTCTTCCTTTTCAGGACTCTGCCTTGTTCGTCCGGAAAACGAAGGGACGAAGAAGCGATAATTGCACGTAAACGCATTAAGGGGGATGCCGAGGTGAGTCGCGGGGATGGGTCGGAGAACATTGCAATTTACAGAATTAATAATCGGCCCGCGCGATGTGTTAATTAATATCGTGGAATTTCAGGATCTTCGACGAGGCCAGCACGCCGAAGAATTTGCCTCCGTGCTTCGTTGGCTAAACGAGAGGAAGGGGAAGTCTTGTCGGAGGTGAAGAGGGTGAATAGCGTTTTTATCGAGAGGCCGCCGGCTAGAAAGGCATTCAATAGTTGTAAAGACATTCGATAAAAATACTGGAGGGTGACTATAAGAACGTCGCCTTTTCTCGGGACAGGCCATCGTGGAAAGTATTGATCTTCATAGTGCAACGACTCGCCAACGTGAAGTACATTAAATATGCATTATGGGAAACTGCGCAGGATTCTTCAACGAACGCTGTCACATCGTTGTTCTTAGCGAAAGGGCGTCGTATCGTCTTGAGACTTCTTGGGTGATTGAATTTTTTTAGTCAGAGTATTTCCCTCCGTCTTTATATTCCTTCCTCTTTAAAGAAAGGAGCACTTAGCAACACTCCTCGCTAAAATTATTCTCAGGTGTAACGTTATTTAATAAAGGAATTGTAAAGAATTACACTTTCGAATTTGTATCGTGATACTACGCGTAAAGGGTCTATCAGACACTTACAAAAATTACCAAAGAATTATCCAGATACCAGACGCGCGACTCCACCCGGAATTTTCCTCCCTCTACTTGAAAAGCCTCGCCCCAATCGTGGTACTGCTCCCGATCGACAATCGAATTACTCTTCTCAAGCGGAATTTTGTTCGCGCGTATTCGCATTCCACGCGCCGATCCTAGATCAAAGGTCCACGGTAGAGGATCAGGAGGATGAGATGATGGTGGAAGAGGAATGAGAATAAGTCATTGGCTCTCCTCGTTCGGCGTGTGCCACCGAAGCGCGTCTCGCATGGCGCAGGATTAGATGGAATCGGGCATACAAATCACGTGGGCACGCTTTCTGACGCGGAACTAATAGAGGCGCAACAAGGTGGGCAAACAGTCCCGGAGCCTTCCCTGATTGCAACGAATTAGAGTCTACAGGGTACAGATGGGAGCTTCACCTGGTCTTCGTGCTGGGAATGGGTGGCGGGATTGAACGAAGGGCGCCCAAACGTAAGGATGGTAAGGGAGCTAGATGGAACGTAGAATCTACGAAAATTCCCTACGTCGTTTTGTCTCTCGAGTTTATCTGTCAACCGGGCGAACTTGCGCCAGTGACGTTTAAACGGAACAGCGACGGTTAACTATTTGGCTCGTCTGTTCCGTTTACTTACGTTCAATTTCGTGCTCGGGACGACGTGGGTAGAGTCAAAGGGTTGGTTACCGACAGTTTGTACAAGAGGAGAACGAAGAGGAGAATCCGTGTGGTTTGTTCTTGCGATAACGGGGGAAAAAGAGTTTTCGTGGTGTTTGTTTAATTGAATTCGGGAAGGGGGAGGCAATTGTGCGGAGAGCGAGTAGGAGGATCGGTGATCCCTGGATCCTAGGGAGCGGCGTAATTGATATGGAGGGTGATGCTTAATTACCTCGTTTACTAGTTAGCGTATTTACGTTTAATTCGATGCTCCGGGTAGATTGGGGTAGGTCAAGGGGTTGGATGGGTGTCACAGGGGTTGATTAGACTAGAGGGCATTTGTGCGGTACGGAGGAAACGAGATTAATTAAAAGAGCATTTAACGTAACTACCGAATTCTCTTCGAAAGAGTACCCTACATTTATCCTCTACCAAAAAAGCTAAAATCGATCGGCAATCCTCTCGATCGATAGTTTTCACCGAAAACCTGCTCTTACCGTTGACAAAATTCACTGCACTCCACAAAAATAATCTCATTCTCTTCCAACGATCTTGTTTTCCGTCAATCTTCGTCACCAAACGTGGAGCGGGCAATAATCGGCAGCCGCTCGTCCACCAAACACGGTGGCCCTTCTGCACCGGTTGTTATCCGGCTGGAAACAACAAGCCACACATTCGAGTCACCGAGTAATCAGACTAACATGAGATGCGGACCATAGTCTGCCAGTTGAACTAAAGTCTCCGGCAAGTTAGCTCGACGTTTCTGTCAGCGGTCACTTGCAACTTGGAGGGAGTGAGTAGGGCTGGGTATTCCTATAGGAAGGGAGAATTCGTGAGCATGAGAGAGAAATAGGGAAAGTGAGCATGGAGCAATAGAAGGATAAAGGCAAAGGCAGAATAAGGGGTAACAACCCCTCCTAAAGCGCATACCTGTCGATTTGGTGGGTGCGGGTAACTCGAACTCGTGTGCACGTCGACCAGTGTAGGTGACTCGAAATACCTTTGGATTTACCCACCCCCTTGGGAAGTTAACCACGTTAAGATAGCATTCAGACGCGAACTTACAAGAAAGGCTAGGGAAGTGTAAAATTCAAAAAATTCTGAAACTCTGTGAAAATGTAGAGCATCTCATCCTGAATACAATACTATTTTTTGTTGGGGCTTAAAAATGGTTTGAAGGGGTAAAATCACCCCTTAAAGGAAACTCGATTATTTATCTCGCGCTATTTATTTTCGAAACTGTAAAAGATATCGGAAAAAAGTCAAACAATGTTTAAAACAATTTTATGAGCAGAACAACATAGCGTGAAAATTATTTGCAAAATTGTAATTGTTTTTATAACATCTACCTTCTCCCCCGAAAAACGAAAAATTTAATCTTTCAGTCTAATCACATGATAGCCCGAGTAGTTTTCACATACATGTTATGTATAATTTTTGAAATTGTTAATATTATTTACCTTCGAGTGCCTTCCAAAAGAGTACATACTGTATATCGTTAGGGTTAGGGTTAGATCAAGCCGAGATAAATAATCGAGCTTCCTTTAAGGGGTGATTTAACCCCTTCAAACCGTTTTTAAGCCCCAACGAAAAATAGTATAGATTACGGACGAGTTACTCTACATTTTCACAAAGTTTCAGAAGTTTCTGAATTTCACACTTCCCTAGCCTTCCTTGTTAGCTGCCTCTTATTTTAATTAGCCTGCGTGCCTTTCGTTGCATCAGAAAGTAAGGGTAGGAGTGGCACGAGTACAGCGTGCGGGATGGGTGAATGACAGGGACGAGGGGTGAACGCCAGATCTCGACGCAAGAGTGGAAGCTATATGGGTGGTGAGTCAGAGGGGTGGGAGGAAAAAGTTGCTACCCCTACCAGTAATACGTCACTGTCCGCGCATTAATGCGGTTCCTCCGAGGCGGGGGTGTTTGTTGTATCGGCGAAGGTAACCATCACCCTCCACGCTACCTCCACCCTCTCTCACTCGCGCAATTAATTAGGTCGATTAATTTCCGAATACGCGAAAGACAAGTAAGTGCACGCAAGCGCCTGCCACCCGTCGAGCGATCGATTCAGATCGATTCGATCGATCGAATTCCGCCGGGTCGCGCGTAGCCGCAAAATCAACCGCGAAATTCTACGTGGCGCTTGTTTACAGCGAGGGATGCACCGCTTTGAGTCACTCTCTCGGTGGATAGGATCGATTCACGGTTGATTATTATCGGAAAAGCCCCGAGAATTTATGCGCGTGGAATGTGTGCGAAGAGTGGGGATAAATTCGTCGTGACGCAAAGTTCCATTCATTTGAACCCGAGGAAACGGTTTATTCGAGATTAATTTAACAGAGTCGCGAAGACTCGTCGAATTAAGAAATCTCTGGTTAGCAATGAATTGAGGATAATCACCGTGTGATTTATCGTAGCGTCGCGACGCCCACGCAACTCCATTCTCTTCTGGCTTTATCGGTGCAAATTCAAATCGTGGGTGCACGATGGAAAACTGACATAAATTATACGAGCGCACTGAAACAATAATGTGAAATATGAAAATGTGAAAGTTTCCCATGTTCTACGCGCGTTTATTCTAGTTTATTGCATACGATAAATACGAATGACAAATTTACTACGTCCGTAAACAATTTTTTTTTTCTTCGATAGGAGACCTCCAACGCTCATTAGTACATATGTACATTCTTAGTACAACGTTCAATTCACCGCTCACGTTTCTCACGCCCCCGCGAAAGCACGCCGACGCTCACAATTGTTCGCAATCTCGCGCGTAAATTCTTATTTCCAGCTTCCGCTTATTTCCCTAACGTCGAACCTCGTTTCCCTCTCGATTGCTCGCAGTCTGTCGGCGCATAAAGGGCGCGTCGATTTTACGAGTGCGAGGCGACGAGGTGGTGCGAACGGTGGGAAGAGAAAGGAGGCGAGGAGAACAAGAAAAAAAGAGACGAGAAACAGAGAGAGAGAGAGAAAAGGAAAAGGCTCGTATCAGCGTGGAAACGAAAACTACAAACAGGGAATGATAAGGCAATTACGAAGCCGCCCTCGACGTTAAAGGCGCGCGCCGACGATTAATTATCCTTCCTCGGAAATTCTTTTTCCACGGGGAGACGGCCACCGTCGCTCGTAGGTAGGTGGTTAGGTAGGTACTGTCATCGAACGAAACCAGCTGTACATACCCCTGTAATTGCACCACCGGCTCTGACGTTCTTTCTCATCGGTAATTCCTTCGTTCCACCGTTCGACGTCACCCCATAAAAGCCAGACCAAAGGAGAAAGAGAGAGGAGGTGTCGGTTAACGTCCGTCGTCTTACTGAGGAGAAAGAGAGAGAACTAAAGAATGAGTGGTTAGTAGACGGAAGGAGGCGGAGGAAGAAAGAGAACAAAAGATAAAAAAAGGCAGAGCGTCGAAAAGGAGGAAAGAGAAATAGTAAGAGAGAGAAAGAGAAGAAACAAGCGGATAAACGAGGAAAGAGAACGACGGGGAATCAAAGAGAAGGAAGCATGAGAAGTGGAGTATAATTGAGAGATAGGTTGAGCTGTGGAAAGAAGCGGAAAGAGGGCCGCCGAAGAGAAGGAGAAAATGCAGAGAGGTAAAAGCAAAGGGGAAAGGGATGCATCGAGCAAATGGAAAAGAGCAAGAGAAAGAAGAGAAGAGTGGAGCGTGGGATGACGAGCAAGCCAGGTTGGCCGGGTATAAAGGGTGCACCCGTCGATTAATTCGACATTTTAATTTAGGGACGGCAAAGGAGTTTATTCCGTTCAACGGCAAGGTAACCTTCGACAGGATTCAATGAGAAAATGAAACGATGCTCCGTATAGGCCTCTTTGCTCTACGGGAGATGAAATGGACGGATTTCGAAAGATCAAAGAAAAGGGCGCGTGAGCTCGCCGCCGCAAACAAGGAGTATCATGGAAGCCCGTGCGCCGTACATCGCGAACGGATTTCCGGATTTCAATCGGAAATAATTTTCCAACAATTCTGGACGACTCGGCGGAAAGTTCAGATATACCTACCTCGAAGCGTATTTCCAGGTAAATTCATTTAATCGATCACTGTACACTTTTGACCATTTAGGGGCTTGGAGAAATTGTCATCCGTCAACGCGTAAAAATTGTTTCTCTATTTTTCTATAACCTCGACATTGGACACTTAGAGTAGTTATTTATTATTAATACGTTGATTGTCACGTCACCTCGCATTTTGGTGATGTTCAGTTAACTATCTGAAGAGTTAATTATATTTTCCAATACCTATTTAGCTCATTTATAATCAAACTGTCATCCGAATTCGGGTAACATGGCAAACAAAGTGTTAATCAGCGAGTCTTCAGGTTGTGCTACATAATAAGCACAGTTTAGTAGTCGTCACGGAAAGTCTTGCCGATCGTTGGAGTTCGCATTCAATGGAAATAGCAATATCCGGCCGCTGCGATTGGACAGTTAGCGTCTCCGCTTGTATTAGCGCATGGCGAGCGCATAAAGTCCGAGGGGACAGTCGTTTAACCCGTTCAAAATGGGAACGGCACGAATTCGAGGTGCTCGCCTCGAGTGGAATGCAAAAAGGCGTCCCACCCCGATTGAATCGTACGAGCTTGCGCGCTCGTGTCGCCCCGCGTAACATTGTCCATGGGCAGTACAGGCGCTACCAAAATTGAGACTTCGATTTTAGAGCAGTTTCACCCTAGATAGAGTTTTCAGCGGTTTTTATTCGAGAGACAAAAAGGAAAGGGAACATTACCGAAAGCGTAACTAAAATTAAATGAAAAGATGGTTTGGTATATCCACATTTACATTGTATACATATATAGTTTCATTTACCCTAAAAAATTACTCATCCAATTTTCATAAAATCCCAGTGTCTTGCGAATATTGAGACACTTTGTACAGTTCTTGATATTCACGAGAATAACGAGTGTTTCTCGTGGACCCGAGCGGGAGAGCGAGGGAGATTTTCGCGATATCACCGGGGATGGGATGACCAGGCAAAAGGAGGATAGGGGGTTGGGTGAGTAGCAGAACGGGGAGGTGGCGGGAGAGAAGTCGCACAATGGGAAATGGCAATATCTTTGTCGCGCTGCCCTGATTGGTCCGTTAGAGACTCTGCTTATGTTAGTTATGCCGGTGCATTCGACCAACAAGCAGAAGTGCTTTGTTGGCACTGGCATATCGCGGTGTAACGAGGTCCCGTATTGACATTCTATTCTCCTGCTCCCTCTGACCGTGAATCTCTCTGCCGCATCCACCACCCCCGCACTATCGTTCGCCGATTGTGAGCGCCTGCGAATCCGGTCCTCGGCTCTCCAGGATATTATGGGACGGACGAACTTTTCACGGTGTCCAAGCGAAAGCTACGCTCGCGTTACACGCTCCGCCGGATGGAGCAGACCGTCGCGATTAGAAAATGTTGTTCCACCCGATCGGAAGGACGTCTGTCGTGATATGCAAAGAGCGTGGGATACCAGACCTGGTTTATAAAGCGAGAGAATAGTCTTCTTATTGTAATATTGAAATGGAACTGATTTATATATTCCAAAGACATTAAATCTTTGTAGGCTAGTGACATCCAGATGACAGCTAATTTCAGTCATCTGCAATAGAAACAGAATTACTAAAAAAAATTTCTACGACGAACCATTATCTTTGTATTGAATATTTACTCGAACATTCGATTTAGCGTATGCCGATTCAAATGTTGAGCTTTATGCGAGTGATTCCCCACTGGTACGCAAAGGTACCACTACAAGGATAAACTGGATTCGCGCGATTGGAAAACGTTATTCCTACCCGATCGAAGGTGTCGTGTTATTCAAAGGACGTGGAAGCCGAACGGCGCTCACGGGAAAGTGGGGAAAAATATTTTCCTTCCGTCTCTTTAAACGGAGTACTTAGAGCGCTCGTGCGCCAGGAAGGAATTAAAATATGCCAAGGTAGTGCATCGTATAATATCGAATAAAGATGGCAAAAAAGAAAGAATTTTCTTTTTTAAATGCTGTGTCGTTTTACAGAAAATCTATACATTTGTACATTTATACTCTATACATTTTCGAAGATTACGATCAATCAGAAGGACGCCGTAATGCGTTGCCATTGATCCTCCCACGTCAAGCGGGAATTTTAATATTGACTCTACTCGCTCGTCTGATTTTCTCGCCAGCCGGTTTTCCAGTACTCTCACAGTCTCGCCTACTTCACTAAATCCACTGACGTCGGTGTATTTTCCCTTTATTTACCCTGCAGTTTGATTAATGCCCATTATAAATAAAGTCCACAAAAATGATCTACGACTGCAACACGCAGGCCGGGCGCTGTGTTTTTTCATTATTTACAACATTAGCGCGTTGAAATATCACTTTATAAAAGCCTTTCCGCTGTGAGTATATAAAACCTCGAAAATACCCATACAATAAAACTTCATATTAAAACAGAACCCACGATGAGTCCACGAAATAAATACTAATCGACAACTGTATTGGCTCCTCTTTCTCTCACGCACAAATGGAAATAACCGTGAGCGACAGATAAACATGTTCGCGCGCGTTCCTGTTCGAAAAATCCTTTCGAAAAATTCACGAAATCTCTAGAAAAATATATCTGCAAAAATTTAGCAATATCTTGCGAAGCGCTGGCAATATCCAGCTCAATATCTCCGTCGCTCGCGGGGCACTGGAAAAACATGCTTGGCTTTGAAAAATTCCGTTCCACCTTTCATCGATCCTCGCTTCTCCTCAAGAAAGGCAAAGGGAAAGGACGAGGAAGAAAAAACAACAAGAAATTACTGCACGGAATCGGCGCGATAGTCCTGGGAGAACTGGCGAGAGTGACGGGAAAGTTAAACACGCGGTGGCACGTAAAAACGGCATTAGGGTTATACATTTCGTCCTTAACTAGGAGCATTACGTCTCGAGGAATCTGAGAGATCGCAACGGTGTACGAGGTGTGTGCGTTTATGTGTAGAAGGGTAGTCTCGAGCGCTGGCATAGCAAGGCATAAGCTAATGATAGGGTGAAGCAACAAATTGCTCGCGATAGTTGGAAGTTATTGCTGCCCACGGCAGAATTCACTCCATGCCGCAAAAATTATTTTTCCGAAACGCATTAGATCAGTTTTTTGGATTGCCGTTGACTTTGCGTTCGGCTTATCTTCGTCAGTTGGCCAACATACTTTATAGTTTTTTTCTGTAGGTGACGAGTTATATTTCTTTCTTAATTAATGCTGGGATGAATAACTCGGGGAAGGGTCTGAAAAGCAAGCGCAAATCCGTTGAATGTAATGGGGTTGATAGAACGAAATTTAACGTATGGGACGAGTATAAATATTGCAAAAGAGGATTTCACGTTATTACGTAGTATCGCCTAATGTGCACTGTTCGCGTTCGAAACGAGAATAATTCCACGTAGTTGCAGTAAAGGATTAAATCGTCGACACGGTACTTTTCAATAACGATCCAACCAGATTTTTCACGCGTTGCTGTTTATTGAATATTTTATACTAATTGTAAGTTTCGCTCACTTATAAGCGTCGTTGAAATTTGTACACATATACGAGTGATCTTTTAAAAAGTGGTCTTTTCTCCTCGTCTCGAATTTCAATATTCGCGTATGCAATAATAATTAATGAATGAGAAGTTATTTATTACCTAATTTCCAGCTACCGCAAAATCATTTAAACCCGTGTAGACAGGTGAATTAATAAATGAACGTTTAATCATTTCTGGTGATCGGTGAAGTAATCCACAACCATAGTGACGTATTTAATATCATGTTGTTACATTTTTAAAGAGACATCAAACCTTAATACCGGCTTATCCGTCGATTTACATAACATAAAATCTCGCCATATTTACCTCGCAAATACGGGAACGCTGTGAATGCAACGCATTCTTCACTTATGATCCGATTTTTAATGTAACATTTTTTACAATTGACATTACAAATAAACCATAAATAAATAATTTTATATAGGTCTCTATATAAACCAGGCCTGGGCACGTATGGGCTCTCGAGGCTCTCCAAGGCCACCGCTGGCCACCGCCGAACGGAGGAGAAACGTCCCCCTCCATGTACCCATCGCTTCGTCCGGCGATTGTCGCTTCCTTACGTCGTAATGCGCTTCCTTACGTCAAGGCGCGATGGGTAGATGGAGGGGGACGTTTCTCCTCCGTTCGGCGGTGGTCCTGGAGAGCAGCGGGAGAAGGGGTTTGCCCGGGCCTGATATAAACATAACTTACTCGTACGATAAAGAATTTTGTGAATGTTCTGATACCAGCAACAATGTATCTCCTGTTTTATTCGGTATGAATGAACTGAGATTTCAAGCCACTCGAGTATATTCCCATATGAAAAATATTTTGCTTAAAGCCTCTTAAAAGAGAGCTGTACCCTTCAGCTAGCATCGCGTATATTTAAAAAGGCACACTCCCTCGTATTATCCTACGTCCTTTAACGCATCCTTTCAGCCGCTTCCTTTATTAATAATTCTTCTATGTTTAATCGTTCCCATTAAACGTTCGTAATACGTTACCCGCTCTCTCTCTCTCTCTCTCTCTCTCTCTCTCTCTCTCCCCCTCTCCCTCTCTCTCTCTCTCTAATATCCTATATCCTTTAATGCATGCTTCAGCTCGTTTCCTTCGTAAATAATAAAAGTCTCCCAATCCTCCTACGGATCTTCAGCGGTTTGCATTTGTACGCTTCGTGTACTTCCATCAAACGGAGCTAAGTATTAACTACGTTCTACCGATCACGGAAAAGGCGACCTAAGCATACAATCCAGAATCTAGTAAGAACGACGACTATCATACAAAAAAAATAAAGGATATATCGAAAAAGTAGTTAAAGCGGAGAAAAAATATTTAAATAAAAAGATTTTACATAATCCTACGTCTCTTTGAACGAGAGCTGATCCCCTACGACAATGTCCCTTCCCAGTCTTTATCTTTCATCCGCGATAAATAATAAAATACTTCCCCTATCTCTTCCCCGTACCATTGGCGGTTTGCATTTTTACGTTCCACCTGCTCCCGCCGCGTCGACGCAAACGTCTAATTGTCAGTTGCAATCAGCAAAGAGAATCGTCGGCTCGCACTCGAGCGTTTCCGACCGACAGAAGAGGGCAGATGGAATTGCCCCCTTCCGCTACTCTTCCCATCGCCCCCTCCTCTATTTCCACCCTTCGATTTCCAGTTCTACACCCCTTTACCCTCCCCCTTTATCAAGAGGATTTAATTAACTTCGCGTTTGGAAAGTAACAATGGCGCACTTTACATAAACTCGAGAACGTGCAAATGGTAGCGGTGGTGAGCGGAGAAGTGCTCATCCCCGTCTACCCCCTTACCGCAACCACCCCTGGCTGAGCATCGATTGATACGCGAAACGTGTGATCTTGTTCGTTCATTACGGCGACCACTTCCGATTAAATAATAGAAGGGTGTGTTTCCCAAGTCGAACGTCCCTCGATGGCATGGTGCCCGGTACTTTGCGAAATCGTTGGATGATGTGCGATATGAGAAAGATCTACTGCGTCGGTTCTAGTAATCGAGTTAATTGTATGCTTTAGAATAGAGCATCGGATGTAGGCAATTAACAAAGTGTGGACTGTGCAGAGGCGAAAGGAAATCTCTCTCTTTATTCTCGTTCTCAAAACGAGGTAGGGCCACTCGTGTCTGTAAAGTCGTCGACGAAGTCGCCAATAAAATATAATTAATTAAAACGGCCCGCTAATTAAAGCAAGAGGTATACACAGTACACACTTGGCCCACTACTGTTGCTCTCACCACGTCCAGAAGTAAAATCCAAAACCACGGAGTGTCGAAACGGGCAAACGAAAATTTCAATTATGTCGCGCGCAACCCTCGTATCGCCCTTCCTTTTTCACCCGTTAATTATGCAACTTCGTTTAAACTCCTGCACCCGCGTAAACAAACCTCATACCGAGGTGAGGTGGGGTGGTAGGCGTCACGTACCACGTCACCCACACATAATCATCTCGTCCACCGGAAATTACATCGCACGTCCCTGGGCACCCTTTCATCCCACAAACCCCCTTTAACCCCCATCCTCATCTCGTTCTCGTACATATGGAAAAAGGCGTTTTGACGATTCGTGAATTAGGAGGGCAAGAGATGCGGTCGCGTGAGCATTAAACTTTGATTAGGCGGTTGCCGTTGGTGCGGGGTCGAGTATTACCGAACTTAACCGGAAACTTGTTCATTAATGGATCGGAACTTGGACGTCTTGGTAAATCCACGATGTAATCTGATGGTTAAGGGTCGAACGAGAGAGAGTAGCAGCAATTGAAACTGCCAGCAACAGCTGATCTATTCGAGCGCCCACGATCTCGCCTTCTCTCCTCCCTCTCGACCCTTTCACCCCCGCCTATGCCACACGTAATATACGCGTGTATAATTACTTATGTCGCTTTCAATAGCCCCGCCAATAGTCGTCGAGTAGTCTGAATACTTTAAATTTCGCGAATGTTCTTAATCTTTCGTTCGATAGGAAGAGAAAGAAAAACAATAGTGGCATAAAGAATCGATACGAAATAATTGTAATCAAAATGTGAACCACATTGACTTTTGGTACATTAGAGTGTTCAGTGAAAGAAATCACTTAAAAATTATCAGATCCGAATCAGTGGATAATAACGTGATTTCGGATGACGCGAGAATAGAGTGTACCTCCCTTTACGATCACTGGCAGGCGTAGGCACTAAAAGTGCGCGCACGATTTTCATAAACGTCCACCGCGTAAAAGCCGTTCCCGTGGGTATTTTCTAGTTTATCCGATAAACTTCCCCGGTATAAAATGCAATAATGTTTTATCTTGACGCGAAACGACGTTATCGTTTCTCCCAGTGCCCGCCTGCGAACGTAGCGTTAATTACCCTTCCGCGGAACAATGATGCACGATAGCATTACGCATGTTTCTACTTCGTATCGTGGCACGTCAAAAATAAATCCTGTGCGATTACGTAACACGTGAACAGCGCAATTAACGCCCAAGCTAACGGTCTAGCTGTGGCATACGTGTGGACTGCCATATTAACTTTATTGTCTCACCAATGTTTCTTCCGTAATGTTAACGGATTTTATTGTCGACACTTTATTCCAGCACGCAAAGCATACCGAGTTGAACGGAATGCAAATTTTGACTGACAGATTAATCGAAAAAATAGGGTGCTCTGACTGCCTAAACAGTTACTCCGCTTGTTGCTCCTTCTCGTACCGCGGAATGGAATTGATTGAGGGAAAAGCAGCAGGTAGGGACTCCGAAATGCCAGAACAATTAAAATGACGTGGGAGAAACAGCACTACCATGGTAGATTTACATTTGCGGGGATTCCCATTCCATCTAATTCTTTTTACTATTGTTCTTATATCGTTAAATAATGTCACAAGCGTCAAATAAAATACGAGGTAGAGTGTAACGCAGATGCAATCTAATTACATTGATATGAAGCATGTATCGTTACGTGCTACTACGTTTCATCATATTATACGTTATAAATTTATCTTTATCGTCTAATGGACTTCACGCTGCAAAATGCAACCACGTTGCGCCCTTCACCGTGCTTCACATCACACTTGTGCAACCCGAAACGTGACGCTAATTACCTTTTCACGCGAAATGATCTACGATACCATTACTCGCACGTCTCCTTTATACACTTTGCGTTATTGAAATTGCAAACGCGCGAAGTACAAAGAGAAATGCGCGTTAAATAAACAAAAATTTAACACCCCACGAACCTGTTATGCAAAGTCTAATGTAACATTTGTATTCGAACGACAGACAGTGACGTTAATCGATGCACAATCCATTCGCGCATCGATGATTACCCCGTGATTTGCATAAACTATTCGATCTCCCAGGCTATCTTGCACTTTTATCTAATAGAGTTCCTAGACTGGAGAACACGGCCCGACGCGGCATCCTCACGCTTAGAAACAACACTATCGTATACCCGGTGGAACCTGAATCCTGACATTAATTACCTTTCCGCGGGGCAATGATCTACGATACCGTTGCACCAAGCACCGCCATTACATGATGTAACAACGACACGGTACCATTCTATCCGTGACGCTGTAAATTGCTGTGAATGTTTTAACGGCGCTCCGCGTCCGGAAGAAGAAGCAAAGTGACGAGAGAATCGTAAAGAGGGATATAATCCCGTAAGGTGCGTGTAGTTATCCAGGGAAGGTGCACGCACGCCGGAGGCCACAGGGTGTCTTTTAGAGTGCCCCCTTACGTGCCTGGAATGCTCGTTAATTTATGCTCGATTTAACGAGTCGTCCATGAGCGCTCGACGATACGACGCGCTGCCCACTGATAGTTCCGTGTAATTCAGCCAGAATGCGATTCTTTCGCGCGTTCCTACGAACACATGTAATTACAAGAATTTATTTCATTTACTTTTTTCCAGAACGATGCTTGTCGTTTCACGAAAGTTTCCTCCTTTCAAACCTTCATACTTACCGATTGTAAGGGACGAGTATTGGCATCTGATATCGTTTGTAATTCAATTTGGTGCATCGGTCATTGTCATAAACTCCGAGCAGAATCAAAAGGAAAATGACAATCCGAGGGATCTTAGCCTTCACGAAGAGGAGTAGGTGGAGAACCTAGACGAGAGAAGCACGTTCGCGAAAATAAACTCGAGTGTTTACTTCGAGATAAATGGACCTCCACTAAAGTTCATCCCTCGCACACGTGACAGCCAATACGATTGAAAATTTTCCGCAGAACGTTCCTTGTAGAATCCCATGGAGAAACAATATTCCATCATTGCTCTGCTCTCTATTTCCAATACCTTTACCATCCTCGAGTTCTCCGGGGTCGATTTTGGCGCGCACGTCGAATCGCGTGTCATTCACTCGAAAACTTAGTAGTATTTTTACGAGAGGAGCAAATTCGTTGTCTCGTTCAATTTAGCGATACCGCGCGAGCAGGTGAGTATTTGCTGGAACGTTGCTCGGTGGATTATAGACTGTTTCGCCAAATCGTGACAATTGGAAATGAAGTTTACCTTTGTGGGTAAGGATGGACATGGGAAATTCATCGTTTCGGAAGAACGGTGTTACAACTGATGCTTTCTATTTTTAAATTGATGGAATGCAGGTTCAATCGAATAGATCAGCTCGTAGAGATATCACATGCGATATAAATAATTTCGGCTTTATTCGCGTTGCTCTTCTGGGATTGTAGTAGGGAACGAATTAAAAATCAATACCTACTGTAAACATGCTCCAACAGATGGATTGTCCGACAAGTTGCTTCTCTGCCAGGTATAATGATTATTATAAATTATCACTTTTCCAACCTATGTGTAAGGGGACCATGTGGAGTAACAACTACGTCGACATTTCAAATTAGACTATTCCTTCCTTCGGCCCCTTCCTCAAGGCCTCTCAACGATCTCGAATCTGTATCGGCAACAGGGCCAATAGTTTGCAAATACGCGTACCGTACAATCTAAACACCTAATATACACAAGAGCGAAACACCCGGCCCTTGAATTAGAGCGAGTTTTCAAGTATAAGGAATTTTCTTCAATTTATCATTATTTTTTGAAATAGTCTTCAATCCGTTTACTCTTCATAAGGTGTATTAAAGTTAAGTACACTTCTAATACTTCAGCGAGCAATATACTCGCCATTTCGAAATTGCAAGTTACATTCGATACTTACTCCCTTACCAACACAATCTTCGCATTGTCAAGCTCAAGCTATCAATTTCAGAAAGGTAACAGATATCCTGCCATTTGAACGGAGCGAAACTTCTACTCCTACAAGTTCCATGCCACAGATACAGGGACACGGGAACTATTTCAACTACTCTCCACTTGTATCAACAGCAGAGAATCCGCCAATGTCGGCTGCTGTATCCACTCCGCGCAACACACAGGAAAAGCAGGGTCAATCAGCAGGAAGCATCGAAAACGTACACTGGGATTAGAAAAACATTTACATATTTATATATATAAAATATAATACAATTTGTTACAGTATAGATGATAGTGTGTGTAGCGTTTTTTTTTTAGACGTTAATATCGAGTGTAAATTAGGATAGGGATAATAAATGTAAAGAGCGATTCTCGTATTGGAAGGATAACGGCGGCACCCAATGATCGTACAATAATTATCACGTAAAACCATAAGGGATATAAGAGGTTTTCTAATCTTTTCTTTAGCCTTTCTCTACTCCGAATTTAAGTCTCGCGCGTGTGTGTTAGGTGTCTATGGATGGGGGAGGGAGCGAGGGGTAGAAAGCAAGGAAGACGAGAGATTATTTTTTTCCCTTTTCCATCCTCGCACACTCCCGTCACCCTAACCCCCACTCCGTTCGGACGTATTTTAAATCTAGAAACTATATACAGGATACGCTATATACATACACACGCACACCGCTACACATTCGCAAAGTTCTTTCTTCTTCCTGAAAACCACTTCTCGCGAGTTTATTCGCCACCCTTCCTTCGTACGATTCGCACCCCTGTCCTTCTACGCCAGTCGTCCATTTACGCTTGAAAAATGGACGAAGGGGCGGCATTATCGAATAATCGCTAAACCACCTCTACATACAATACATACATTTCTGATCTCCCGGCTTCGTTGCGACGCTCGTCGTCGATGCCTTCGGCCGTGGTTTCAATCGACGTAGTTTATCTTTTTTTCTCTCTCGCTTCTTCACCGCATTTTTCTCTCTAACGCGCACTCGCGGAAGTCGAAGAGCCTCCAGCCAGCCGGAAGTTCATTCTCGCGAGAGAGCGCGAACCAGAGGACTAAGTAAAGATCCTCGTCGCGTGAAGATCACGTTGGAGCTCTCTCGGCGAAGTTTAACGCCCCTTTGACGGTTGTCTGATGATGTGCTTCGTAGCAGAACAGGGTAAAGTTTAACTTAGAAGTGAAAACGATCGGGGGCAGAACCCCCCTCGAATGCGGGATGTGAGAGAAGGGGAATGGTGGGAAAAAAGCGGAGAGAATTTTTTATCACGAGAGCGCGACGAACGTCGGGAGACCATCACGATCCTTTTTAAACAGCGGGAGAAGAAATGATCTAACACACACGGATATCAAGATAATGATCGTCTTGATTGTTAAATGCGTTTTAATTATCGCCATTTGCGCCTAGGGTTAAAGAAAGAGCGAGAGAAAGAGACAGAGAGATAGAGTGAGTGAGACAGTTGTTTTACGTACACGCTATCGTTAATTTAACATTTTCCGACGCTTAATAGACGACATTTAAACTCGTTACATCTCCCATGATTGTTCTGTTCGTATCACCCGGCAGTTTTGCAATCGGCCGTAGTAGTCTGTGCTGGCAGTAATATTGATTGCACTCGATATCGATTTGACTGCTACTGTCCGTCCAGACGGGCGGTAACGAGTGGAGAGGGAGATGAGAAGGTCCTTTCCGGAAGCAGTGCGTTGTCCGTCTCCTTCTCTCTCCTTAAATTATTTCTCTCCGTTCTCCCGTTCTCTACCACCCTCTCCTCTCGTTTCCGCCTTTCCCCATCAATTTCTGCGAGCACGCAAAAGTTCCCTCCATTCGTTATTCGTAAACGCATGCCTCGTTAATTCGTGCCTAAACGTTAAGATCCTAACGTAGATTGATTGCGTGCGAGCGCACGCGGCGAATGGCTTCTCTGTTATCGAATTCGAGAAATGAAAAGACAAGAGATAAAAGAAAACGGAAATACGTAGGTATCTTGAGAAAATTCGACTCTGTTGCTATTCAAAGATTTCTTTTAAATTCGGCGCGAGTGTATATTGTGTGTGTGGGCGTGTGTGCGTGTATGATTTTTTGCATTTTATCCTCTATATTCTTTTTGTTTCGAAAACTGACAGGGAGTAGGATGCAGGCAGAAAGCAAGAACACGCGGCGAATGAATGAATTTCAGGCGTAAGTTGACTACACTTGAAGAACGAACGAAAAGATGCAGTCGTTTCGGGACGATTGATATTAGCCTGCTTATAACCTTTCGCGTCTTTTTCCGCTTATCTTTGTAGTCGTAGAAGTCGCTCTGCGACTGTCCCTTCCTAAGGTCTCCCATCTTTTTTTCTACATACATACACACAGATCCCCTATGACATTTACGAATCATTTTTTTTCGTTTAACGGGTAGTATTAAATTGTAAAACGTTTTCTCGCTACGTGTAATCTTTTTTTTTTTATTCTTTATTATTTCTAATACCGACGAGAGATCGAGAACTACGTGTTTTTAAGATCCCGCGACTATTCTACTAGGTAGGGGAGGAGATTTTCATTTCTTTCCTTTCCATCTTTTCCTATTTTTATTCTTCGGGTGTCTGTGACGAGTCCCCGTCTCGTTTGTCGCACTTCATCGGATAGAACGGAACGTGTATGTTTGGCTGTGTGTGTGCGTGTGTGTGCGCGGGTATTAGTCGGCGGCCTAACATCGAGAAGTGCGATCGAGGAGGACGATGCAATTTTTACGTGCACGTTTTTTCAGCTTTTTTCCCCCACTCGTGGTTCTTTCTTTTCCGGCGATGCGGCTTTCGGACTGGAACGCGAGGGAGTCGGGAACGCGGCCGCAATATTTTCGCTCGAATGTTTCCGGGGCAGGACCGTACAAACGCTTTAAATTATCGATAAGCGAGCACGCGGGGTGACCAGGGACGTAGGCGCGACGCCGATATACGCGAGGCCACATCGGTCGTTCCGTATTTTCAGTCTTCCTTTTCACCTTTTTCCCTAAAATTCCATTTTTTCGGTGAAAGCTTCGCCTGTGTTTTATAATTGTTCCAAAATGATAATGAATAGAGTTTCGGTTGACGATACTTATCCATCATTGAAAGATGCCATTCTAAACGATATGCCGACTATAGATCGCAGAAACACTGTGTACTTTCCGTCAATTACAGCTTAAAGGTTAATTGCAATCTATTTTACGTGTTTCCAATGAATTTGTGAATCTTCGATAATGTCACGATTCCCCTCTCGACCACTCGATCGTAACGCGCATGGTTCCACGAACAAGCGAGGGTGGATATTTTTCCACCGGCAGGAAATTCGCAATGGAAATTCTAGAGAAGCACGGCGGAAGGATGGGGAGAATCTCGTCAAAGAGCGCGACGTGACCTCCCGAGGTAAAGCGCGCGACGTTGTCGTCCGTTCTCGTTCCGACTTGGCGTCCAATGTCGTAGAGACGAGAGTGGGGCCCGGTCCAAGGCGCGACGCAAATGAAATTCGCACGTTATACTCGCGCGTTCGTTAAGAGACACTTAAGCCCAATGGTATGCGAGAACGAGTATCGATCTATCGCCCCACGTTCGTGCCAGGATTCGAGTAGGCGCGCGCTAACTTGAGAAAATGAGAATGGGGAGGAACTGAACGTGATAGGAAAAGAAGAAAATGCTTACGGGAGGAAATCTGTTAGAAACACGAGCTTACTGCGTTTCACAAAGCACGAGATATTTCTCGAGAGATGAAACGGGAGTATTGAGTTCACCGAACAAAAATTGCGAAAACCTACCTGTACGATAAATTGCGAAAAAATATTGAAACGACATTTTGGTATTATTTCACACAGTACATGAATTCTGAAAATCATACCGAGTTACGGAAATATTCGCCGAGTCATTACGCACCTACTGACCTTGAAAATGCAAGGCTCAAAAAGTGTCAATCACACAATGTGCATAACACAAACACGTGAAGAGAGAAATCACGTGAAAAGGCCCACCTGATCGTCGAACGGTGCGCGCAAAAAGCATACGATATTTAAATAAGAAATAAATAAGGCGCCACGCGCGGAGTGCTAAAGTCACCCTTACAAACATTACGCTTAACAAACTCTGTACACATTCTTTACAAGGAGTCCGCTCTTGTCCTCGCACACGTGTATATAAACGTTGGTTAAGTAACACCTTCGTATCGCGCGCTAACGAGGAAAAACAAAATTCGAAAATTATGACATGAAACAAAGAGAGAGAAAAGGTGCGATTCTCGACGAGACGAAGGGACGTCTTGAGCACAATGAAATAAAATAATAAAAGAAAATGTGAGAAGCGTTGAATGCTCCTGACGTCACCTACGTCTCGTCACTGTGCGATTCAACCAATGTTTATACCAATGCTTATACCTCCCTTTAAACGAAACCTAAACGCTACTATATAATGCTCATTACGATCTAATCAACAAAATATACAGGAGGGACCGAGAGTCATGCGAGATTCTTCTGCCCCACGGTTTATTTGATTTTCACCTTTTCTTCCTTCTCTACAAGAGGATATTTTTGAACAATTAACGTCGAATGATCTCGGACAATGAATATCAATAAAACGAAATCCTCGTTTAATGTGACACGAGTCTTGCTTGACTCTCGGCGAGCAAATAAACAGCCAACAATATAACTTCTCCCGAAACCCTCGCAACGATCGTCGATTAAAAACGAAAACTTAATCCCGCACGTTTCACATTCGTCCTTTCTTCGTCGCTCGGATATTCTTCGTGGTCGTCGCACGTTTACGCGAAAATTGAAACATCTATTTTTCGTAAAAGGACCATCCTACTACCCTATTTTCGCTTATTCGATTTCTCAACGGACTAGATTAATTTCATTTCCACTGGTGCGTGCTGTGCACAGTTGTCGAGCACATGTCAAAACAAAACAAGGATAATGAAGCAACGTAGAAAATAAATTAATAAACGAATAAATTCATTCGCGCTTTCGTCGTTAATTATCTCGACACGAGTTATCCGCTTCTAAATCGTAATTAAACCTTTCATCTCCGCCAAAGAAAAAAAGAAGAAGCCTCTCGCGTTGACCCATATATTTCCTTTATTAATTACTCCCACGGATCTACGTGGAATAGCCACTGCATGTCAGCGACGCTCTCACCGCCTGCCTTCCCTCCCCAACGTGAAACGCAAATTTTTACGGGGCCGAAAATTTTTAATGTTTCTCTTCCACCCTCCTCTTCGTCCTCGTCTCCTTCTCATCACTGCCCGTTGTAATTACTACGCGCGAGGAAAGCGCACACGCGTTCGCGCATGCGCACGCCTCTACCTCGTCCCACATTACTCTCAGCGATGAAAGGATTAATTAATCAAGGGATACCTCGTCGCCTCCTCCCTACTCCTCAAGCTTCTCAGAAGAATTTCGACGAAAGCGCGACCAACGAATCGCAGCGCGGGCTCATTGTGAAATTATAATTGCGCCCTTGCGTAACGAGCGTACGTGATTTCCTTCGACGAGGGGCGTGATGAACCGCATTACATAAATTCCTCCGACACCTGCTCGATGACGTTGCACGCACGCACGCATGCACGCATGCGTTGTGCAACGTGCACGCTAGTTCTCCTTCCCTTTGCACTGACCAAATTATTCGCGGTCCGGTGCGTCTCGTTTCGCGACGACCCGGCCCAAAGATATCCGAACGGACCGTCCAGTGTTTGCGCAAACGCGCGCGGTATTTTATAACAATTATGCACGCTGACGGTGCTCGTGAGACACGAAAGTGGCGCTCTCGTTGGGTGGGCCCACCACGAGATCGAGGTCGATTCTCCGAGCCTTTCTCTGGTAACGCACCGTGGATGGTGGGGTACCGATTGTTTAGGGAATGCAGAGAACAAAGAAAAATTAACTTTTTGACAATGAATAAATTTTATCGAATGATCGTCCCGCGAAAGCATTCTCTACGATTATCAATGCGTTAAATTAGGATTTTAAAATATTGCAATTCAACAGGCTTCGATCTTCGTTCGATAATAAATTCTCAATTATTGAAATCCTTTTTAAATTCCACAAATTGAAAGTGCTCGATGTTATCTGAATATTCGAATTAACTCGTAAGCATGATGTAAACGCACTTAACTCCTTGCAGAACGATCGGTTCGCACAAACCACACCGCAAGTCATCGTGACTAATCGCTTTTACTTATCCTCGCGGTCAGGACGCTTTCCAAAGGCGCACGCGGAGAAAGGATTAATCGATCCCGTCGAGTCTATGCGATCTAGTCGATTGATCAGGACCCCGAGGTATCGTTAACGACTCGCGTGATCCAATCACCGGTTCGACTTCGCACCTCGCGAACCCGGGCCGAGCACATTCCCAAGATCGGACGATCAGATTTCATCCGATCGTTCGGTTCGCCACTCCGTCCGTCATCTCGATGAAAACGAATCCTCGGTACTCGAATTACCACGAGTCACCGCGTACCACTCAAAACGGATTACACCCCAAATCCTAGTTACCCAAACCCCTCCAACCTCCGTCAAACATCATCAACGCAACAGTACCCAAACCGTCCGGGAATCTTCGAAGCGATCATCGAAGAAATTTTGCAAAGCGAGCGAGCGAGAGAAGCGATCGAGAAATCGGTGTGGCGCCTATATCATCAAGAAAACAAACTCACGCTCGACTCCCTCCAGAGAGAATCTCACCGATCGTCATCGAGCGACCCTCACTCGCCCATTATGTACACGCAGTGACGCGAACCCCGACTTACCTACCCCAACAACACCTGCAAAATCACGTTCCGAATCGCGATCCGCTCGATGTCGCGCGAAAAATCGCCGCGTACTCACGCCTGCACGCGCTGAATCTGCTGCTGTTTCTCCTCCTCCTCCTCCTTCTCCTCCTCCTCCCGCGCTCGCGCACCCTCGACGAATCGTGAGACGAGGAGGAGGCACCGGTAGGGTCGATGAAGATGACAATGACGATGACGACGACGATGAAGATGACGATGATACTGACGATGATGCTGTTGGTGTCCAGGTGCCCCTCGTCATCTCTCGTGCTCAAAGTGTGCGGTGGTCACGCGTCGTGACCTGTTCACCTGAACGCTACACCGCCCACGAGGACCACCGCCATCGCCAGGACGATCCTTGCGATCGACGAGCGAGTGTCTACCCTCGAGCTGGCTCCAGTCGGCCCGTCGCTACTGCGCGAGACTTTGCTACGCACCAACTGGCCCCGCTCGACAGCATTGGCCTCGTCACCGTCAGGATCCACTGGTGCGACAATGTCCGCGTCCTCGCTCAGCAACATGGACAATTTGTTCCTTGGTGATTTCTTGGTGCAGGGCACCGTGGGTTCCTCGTAGGTTCTAAGGATACGCGGGTAACGAACATCCACGTTGTCGGTACCCGGTAGAGTCCCGTTATTGGTCCCGCATAAGGGCTTGAAGGTACCGTCTCGAGTGGCCTGCTGAAAACTCTGGAAACCTGTAGCCCAGTCGTAGGTGATCAACCGTCGCTCCAGAGTCATTCCAGCTAATTCTTTCGGAGCCTCGATCCTAACGGGGTTGCTGGGTGTGTTCCTGAAATAAGATGAGAGCTACGTGAAGGATGTCGATTGGGTTACCAGTGAGTTGCGAGTGTCTTTGGTCGTTTTCCTCGGTGAAGGTTCGAAGTTAAAGGGGTTTGGGAGAGAAGGGGGAATTTTGAGATCGATTCCATTCTAGTAACTAGGATCTGGAAGTGCTTGTGGGTAGGCGGGGCTTGAACCAGCTAGTGGACCATCACTAGCACCAGCACCAGCCACTGGTAACGCGCGAGGCAACTCGTCCGTTTCCTAACTGCTCTATGCAAGCAATGCTCGGTAGCCTGGTAGGCTACCCGTATTTTATACGACGAGTTGCGGACCATCGTCGGATTAAGTGGACTCTTCCGTTTTAATCGTGTAATTTACTCGGAGCCTGGCGCGTCGCGCACAGGAGATTAGAGAAAGAAGAAAAAGTTTGCGGGAAACGATTGTCTTCTTAGGGCATCGTTTAGTGGAACGTGGTTGGACGAGTGAATGGTGCGGTGGTAGTGGCACTTACATGCAGGCTCAGCTGTCAGTTCAGGTGAAATTATTGTTTTATAAAAGTTTAAACGAAAGCTGAATAGACATTATCAGTTATTATATATTGTTTCGCATGGTCCTTTATGCAAATTAGGACGATTGCCGTATTATGTTCATTCGTGAGCGATTTATATTTTTGAAAGCAAATTGGAATTCACGATAATTAATATCTTTATTCGAGAAGCCCTGCTATTGTTAAGATAAAAAATAAATTCGGAAATCGTTGTAAGTTTCGTAAAAATTCCACGACTTTCTTTATCAGAATCTCAACGATACTGTGACACGAACGACCCAGGAAATGGGTTTACGAGCGATGTAATGTTACGCAACACGATCGACGTGTATGTACACTCCCGTAATGTAACTATAGTTCGCTGATTCAACCACGGGCTCGTACGTGCTGGGCCACATGACGCGCGGACCGCGGCTGTTGCCCCTAATAGCCAATTTAAAATGATCAAAGAGTAAAAGGAGCAAACGTCCCGGTTGTTTGCATAGGAGGCCTCGCCTGTGAGGCGCACAACACAAGCGCGTTGTTCCAATTTGTCACAGGCGAGTCATCCTCAATTAGCCATTCCGCTTATTAAAAGAGCATCACTCGCGTCTCGAGAAATCAAGGAAGAAAAGGATAGTATGTGAGATGCGGAAGAATTTACCTTCCATTATTTCAGTATTAAGAACCGCATACTCAATTCTTCATTATTTGGAACCATTTCATGGTACCAAACTCGACTGAGCAATATTTTTATAAATTATGCAAGGTATTAATGCGTCGATGATATTCAATATTCCAATAGAAACGAAATCGCGGAATAAATATTAATCAATACTGCTGTATTCGAAGAATGCAAGTAATACTTACGGCTCGAGTTTCTCAATTCCTAGGCTCTGCAGAACGGTCCACAACGATGGCAGCGAATAGCAGAGGGACAGTTCGATACGAGGATAATAAAGAGCGGACACCAAGCAAGTTTCTTGTTTCGTAGTCAAGCCACCGAGTGTAATGGCATCCCGAGACTCGGACGAGTACGTGCACTCAGCTACCAAGTGATCGCCCTGTGACAAAGAAAACCACCACGTCCAATAGAATCGTCACAGCAGTCCACTTGCTCCGCATGCTTTCAACAGTCTACGCGATAAATTTTGTCCTGCTTCTAAGTTTCCATTTTGAATAAATTAAAAATAAATCGTTGCAGACTTTTTCGTCTCGTTGTATTGGATGTGCACCAAAAATATTATTGAAGAGAGTAATTTTAGAAAGAAACATAAAGATTGATCCCTTTAAAACGGTATTATCGTCGAGAGAAATCTTCAGCACTCGAGTGTTCATAATTACGAACATAAGTCGCACTATATGCGGCTCTGTAATTGAGGACAATTGCTAAAGAATCTTGAAAAGCTTTCACAAAGCAAGGCGTAAGGTTTCACGAGTAAAGCAACCTTCGTTAACGAACTCCACACCCTCGGTACTGACGCGAACCTCCATGTACTACTTTATGAAATTACCCTCTTCTTTCTGAACCCATGGGAAATGTAATTGAGTTTCACTCTCTTGGCCTACGGTCCAACAGCACTGGAAATAATTCCGCGTTTGTACAATGAAATTGGATAGTACAAACTTCATAAACAAACGATCTAAGATAATTCTTACTAAAATGTGCGATGCTGAATTAGGAAATTTTGTAATAGAATCAGTATATTATTTCTCTATTTACCAAAAATTCCTCACTTCCAATTAGTCTTGTGCGCTTCGGTTAACGACAAAATATTTGTTACAACTTTCCCCTTAGAAATAAATCAAACCAACGAAGCGTTCCTTTAGCCAGCGGACTATTGAGAACCCCCACAGGGTTCATTGCCCCATGGAAATATACGTCCCTCAAAAACAAAACCCAAACGAAAAAATAAAAATTCGCGCGCTTTCAAGTCCAAAACAATAGCTTCCAAAAATACAGCGCGCAATTCGAAAATGAAATATTTCATCCGGGAACAAGAGCGAATGATAATAAATAATAAAAAAAGAACGACGAGAATAAAAATAATCCTCAGTGGGAAGAAATAAATTCAATCGACACCTACCGGGTACACCTTGACGGGTTTCTGCAGCTTTCTGTACTCCTGATAATTTGGATTGTAATTGGTGTCCGACGCAATGGGCGCCAATTCTGCGTCCTGATGAATATGGCGTAGTCTGACCTTCCTGCCCAGCTGATGGGTGTGCATAATCACCGCGAACATGTTGATCCCATTCCGTGGTATGGTCCTTCTGGTACAGTCTGCGATACAGTGACCTTCGGACACGACCTCTGGCTGCCCAGGTGGTATCAAGTGGCGCCAATTGGGATCGATGCCGATACTGAGGATCCCTGCGTCATGGCTGCGAAGACGATCGGTGTAATGCAAACGCAGTCCCGAGCTATCGGTGATGAAGTTGTCCAGTTGGGGATTCGTGTAGTGGGTCTCCAACATGTAGTACTTCGGACCATTCTGAGGATCCAAAGCATAACCTGCCTCGGGAGGATAATTGAAGCCCTGCGAAGAAAAAAAAGTAGGCATGAATCAGGCGTTGCTCATATTTCATGTTACAGATTCCAGGGACTGGATTGAATCTCGTTTAACCGGGCACCGCCAAGAATATCGCGTATATTAATTAGAATGCAGTTAATACGATAAGTAATGCGCGCGTCAGTAGTTCCGGGACGAGTGCAGGGATGTAGTTGCGATAATCTTATTGGTATCTCGTGGGACTCTGAACTGCGAACAACCGGTTAGTGCGGATAGGTATGATAATGAGTCTGAGTGTCGTGTAACTTTGTTGGATCTTTATATCGTTCGATTAAGTCTAGTTGGAAACCTGTTGAGATCAAATGCAGCGCGGTAATAGTGTAATTAAGTGTGTAGTTTTCAAGAATGCTATCGTGAGAATGCTCTGGATGATAAATAATTACATAATTATACAAATTGTGCGCAATCGAAGAGCAGTAGGAGGTCGAAAGACGGTCGTTTTGACAGGCGGAAATCGAGTAAAATTGATTGACTTGGTCCGCTTCGAGAATCGTTGATTAAAATCGCAATTCAAGCAACGTGTCGATGCATCGGGGATTCATTGAGCTTCTCACGATGAATGAGCGCATCGTCGCAGGAGGCTCACGTTACCCCCACGACCACGAAAAAGCGGAGCCAAGGAAACCGTAGCCATGCAAAGCCGTCGGTATTGATTACGGGACCCTAGAAATTACCACAAAAAAAAGAAGCGAGGCCATTGTCGTGCGAACTGTGTCAACTCGCGTTTCTTAAAGAGGAAAGCGTGAAGGAACGTTAGAGTCATTTCCGCATTGAAACAAATATTTCAGTGAAAAAAATTTCGCAAGTTGCATTTTAACACGTTCTTCGCCCAATCACCTTGAATTTTGGTGACTGTTTAGTTAACTATCTAAAGCGTTAATTATACTTCCAAATACCTATTTTGATCATTTAAAAACAGGCACTGAACCCGTCACCCACATATGGGTGACGTGGCGACGAACGTGTTAATATGTTCGTACAATTTATTTTGCTTCACATTCGCACGAGCCGAGCCGAGCTGAAATTTGTTTAAGTCCACAAACTTTTTACATACCTCAGATCCTAAGCTCCAGGTGGCTGCAATGGTATTGCAGCGAAAATTAAGTTGATTTGGTATGTAACAAAGTGCACCGGTGGTTTCCGAAGCCGCCTCCAATTCGCTGGGAATCCCGCGACACTCGTAGAGAGTCATGTGATGAAGGAAGTGAGCGCTGCCAGGTTGAATTACGGGCTCGTACTGAAAACAGAGAACAGCGTGCGTGTTAATTGTTGACATTATTATACGCGTTCGTTGATATTATGAAACGCATTCGACGTCGTTCACGTGGTCCAATTGAAACAGTCGAACGATTTAAACCGTTGTCCTATAGTGACAGAGATAAATTCAATCGCGTCAAATAATTTCCTAGGGAATGTTCACGATTTTCTCGAGAATCTTCATTATTCGGTAATTCAAAAATTACATGTGTAGTATGACGATTTGAAGTTTCAAACTTTGGGTTCCATCCACGACGGGGAAGTACGTCAATACGAATTAGCACTTACTCCGCGAATATCTACCGCGTACCGCGATTAAAGGTACATACGTGTCGTACTTTCTGCTTAATTAAAAAAAAATAAGAACTCTGGGAGCTCGAGATACGTGAGGGGGCTCTCGCACGAAGGGCCGTACTCTTCGCTACCCGAGTGAAACGACGACTCGCGCGTATTTCACTCTTATCTTGTCCGTCGTGCCTCGCCATCGTAATCCGACGGTCTCGAAGTTAACGGCCGCGCGTCACTCCACCGACATTCTTTAACCCTTCGCGGTCCTGCGCAACCACACCATACACACTCGCGCTCCCGTAGGTCGCGGTGGCGCGTCGGGGGCCGGACCGACATATCTTGTATTTTCATTTCACGATTGCGCTCACCGGCGGCCGCGGCGGCGGCCGTTCGCCCTGGAAGGTTCACTTTTATCTCCCGTAGGTTCATTCTCTTTTATTCCTACCTTTTACTCCTTTATACCACCACCACCATCACCCCGGGGCTGGCCGTGTAACTGAATGCTTATCTCGAGCACGGGTATTTGTATGTACATTGTTGCAACGATAACTCTCAAGCGCGAAGGAAGTATCTCTCTTTCTATCCCCCGCTGCGCGCGTCCTCTTTTGTCCCGGAAACTTTCCCACCGGGATGGGGGAAGTGGCGTAAAAAGTTTTAGCAGCCATCCCGCGTTTCGATTTAATTCGTCGGGATGCCCACGGAGGACGGTGGTGGGAAAGAAATGAGAATGGGTTCCGATGGGATGATATTAATCTTGGAAAATCGGATGAAATATTATTCGGCTGCGAATCATTTTCATACGAAATTTTGCGATAACGTCTATGCCAATTGACAAATAACGCAGTAATACCAACAACGCTGATTTTTAAGGGAAAATAACACGTGCCGCAGCACGTCTACAGGAGTACGCGAAACAAACGGTAGTTTACCAGGATGAATTTACTTTCTTACACTTCTCGTTTCCTTCGGAGTAACAAACTTGTAAGGGGAGCGAAGACGTGAACGAAATAAAAAGAGGAAGGCCAAAGTCTACAAACTTTCCGAAGGAAACAGGCTGGAGAGCAAGTCGCTCGAGAAAGCGAAGGGTTAAAACCCCCACGTCTTATTTCCTCCGTGTACGCCCCCAAGCTCACCGCCTCTCGAAGTGTCCTGCTTTGAACACCTTAAACGCTTGAGTTATCGCAAACCGAAACGCTAATCGTCTCTTCGCTTCCGCCTCCTCGCGTCGTCCAATGGCAGGAACACAATGCAATCGCGGCTTGCATTTCGGTCACGTTCGATCGACTTCTAGATTCGCAGCCGTCGCCGTTTGGCGTTAGGTCGTTGATCGTTTTAGCCGATCTAGTTGATATCAGTTGAGAAAAGGAAAAAGGAAGAAAGGGACAGGATTTATTTCGCTATTCGAAGAAACTGTTCGATCTTCGACCGCAGGTGACGATTGTTTAAAAGTAAAAATAAGCAGATCCGTAATTCGAGTAAGAATAAAACAGTTTAATCCTTACCTTCACCACGTGGTGTGTCTGATTGATGTTGGGCATCTTTACTATTCTGCACCAGAGCAGAGTGTCCTCCGTGGATGGCAAATGCACCTGAAAATAGAAAAAAATTCTCTTAAGACTTGAGCTGTACTCAAAATGAGAAACTTAAAAAGAAGCTCGCCGCCCGAAGGGGAAATTATTCGCGTTCCCTAAAACGAAGGTGGAAAACATGAAAATGCTGTTGAGGGCATCGCGAAACAAATGCACACGTGCGCCATCGTACTATGTGCGTGTACACTCTCACTGAATTCGCACGCGTAGATTCGGCCACACCGGAGTGGTTTCCGTTAATGCTTTCTCAAAACTTTCGAGTGCTAACGCGTTTCTACGTTGTGCATGCTCTCGCCCCTTCTACTCTTTCACCCCCACCACCCCTTTCGTACAATGCGACAGGAAACTCAACCTTCTCTTCTCCAACGTTAAAACATACGTTTCCACGAAACTGGATGAAACGTTAACCCTGTCCATAACTCCGTTAATGGAGTAATACCGTATTTTCCATAATACGGGAGTATCGCGCGCAGCGACGAATGCGACGTTCTTTATTTCTGTCGTCCAGGACATTTTTCTGCGTGAATTAGGAAGTGACCGCATTGGACATAAACTTATATCCAGGAGATATTTTTCACGCCGATCATATTTACGCGCATTAATGGAACCTGCATTTCGTACCAGCGTGAAAGTAGGGCGAAAGAGAGTAGGTTCGAAATGATTTCATTTTCACGATTAAATGCCTTCATCCTCGCGTTGAATACGCACGTACGTATTTCTGGTCAGGCGAAGCTGGTGAATGTCGGTTACATTTAGGGAAAAATCTAGGTCAGCCCCGTAGCGTCAATATCGTATCGTGTGTATGCGGAGTAATTACGCATTTTCCGATGGAACGTATCTTTGAAGCGAAAACATCGGTAACGGACGACCAAATGATTTCGCCTCTTTTTGCCAGCGGATTTTCGCTATTTGGTTCGTGCTAGGCTCAAAGCGCGCGTATCTCCTCTAGAAAAACTTTTCGCTATTACGGAGGGAAGCGTGAAATTCGAAGAAATATATCGGTTTATTCTCGTCGTTTCCTCATTATCGAATAATCCGAAACATTCGAAATTAATGCCTACGACAAAATTTGAAATCAGCGGATTATACACTCGTTTAAGTTATTCCCAGAATTCTCAGAATTATTAATTCATCCAACTTCGAATATTAAATTTTTAACATGCACGTGTACCTGTTTAATTAAGTATGCGCGACTGCTTTTGTCGGAAAGCGTTCTCGCATCGTCTCTCGATGTTACAGCGTTACTTGAACGAATCCCCATGCATTTGAGCGAACTAACAAGTTTCTCCCTGCCGTGCAATTTTACCAATGACCTCTCGACCGAGTTTCACATTTTCCGTTCCTCGTGACCGCGTCCCAGGGTGCATGGTAAAATCTTCTTCGATGCGAAACTCCCAGTGGAAGCGTATTCACGTCGCGCGAATTCGAATGCGAGACGCCACACGCACGTGCGCTCGAAAACTGCGAGGTTTCGCGCGTTCCCGCAAGCTCGAAGAATCAAGAGCCAACGATGCGATACGTGCCTGTGTATGACTAGCTCACGATTGTAGAGAAAAAAACAAAAACAAGATGCCTCGCAGCCTCTAGGCTGACACGGACGAGCATGCGAAGTGAGAAAAAATTGGAAATCTTTTTTCCGTCTGCCAATTTTTTTTCCTTATCTTTCGCTCCCTCCTCTTTCACTCTTTTTTTCTCCTCTCACGACCGAACGTCATGCCGCAGGATTCTCCCACGCCTTTTCGCGATATTATCGACTCGAGCGGGAAGAAAGTCGGGCGGTGGTTTTTTGCACGATCCAATGGCGCCCGATGGGCAAACGCGAGTAATGCGGATGATCGTTCAGTTGTGACGTCACATCCGTTCGTTCACCGCGACGCGGTGGCGAGGTGCAGGAGGGACACGGCGATCGTTTCGTTGCCGTGTTGTTGCTCCGCGGTCGCACACGTTTCCGTGACGTTTGTAACGACGAGCACGTTGCGGTGGTCCAGCAGGCTCGAGAAATTTTTAGAAAAGCGTAACGCCTGCGAATATTCGATCGGACGATCGACGTCGATTTTATCGTTACAGTTCGCGCGAAGCAACGCATTTTGTTCTTAAACGAGCGAGTAATCGGTACTCCGTATTCGCTAAAACTTCAGATGAGAAAAATTTACTTTTTAAGTTTCCAGCCACCTTTTGTCCTATCGTTTACCTCGCGTCCCACGATTCTCGGCGTTTCAACGCATCCTTACTTTCTAATCTCTCATCTCAAAAAGTTCCCTCGAAATTCCAGTCCCGTCGAAGGAAGGTTCTCTCGTCTCAGCCAAGCGGAACAATCTCGCGCGTAGCTACCGGAGAATACAGACGTCGTTACGTTCCACGTTCCGGATTTGTCGTGAGGATTTCCTCGTCGGATTTAACGCTCGACGTTTCGAGCGTCACTTGAGCCGTGCGAGAGAGCGCGAGAGCGCGCGCAGTTTTTGCTCGTTCGCGCGCAGCTTCTTGGAAAGCAGAGAGAGCGGAGGGTAACAATTACCCTCTAGCAGGTGCCGCGCCTCCTCGCGGATTATGGCGCTTCTCTCTTTCTCTCCAGGGAGCATAATGGGAGGAATAAAAACGATTTTGCGCCAGGGCTCTTCGCGTTCCGCGCGCGAAATACTCTTTTCGTTGTAATTCCGTTTCTTCTCCTCCAACGCCTCTGGTTCCGCGGGCGCGAGCGTCTTCTGGTGGCCTCGCGCATTTCCTCGGAAAGCGCGAATTATCGTTCTGGAATGAGACGAGCGCGTGAGACGATAGTTCGTCATTTAGAGATGGAAGACAAGAAGGGAGCAGAGGAAATTTCGTTGAGAAACGAGAATTCGCTTTGCCAAATGAAATGTCGATTTTTTGATGGCGGTGGTCACTACGAGTGAAAAGGAATTTGTCGTTCGGAAAAATGAAACTTTCCGAGCATGATTCATATTCACGGCGACGTAGAAGTTTTTTGAACCCTCTCTGGAGAAGAGTCTACGAAGTCTTGTGGGGGCGGAAAGAAGCAGGAAGAGAGCTCGGCCTCAAGATAACCGAGTGCCGGGGGCAGTGAGGAAGATAGAGCTGGCCCAGCCTGTCGAGGAACAATTAAAACCGACGGTCTTGGTATTCGGAAAGTTTTTGCGACGAAAATGTACCGTGAATGCGTTGAGTAATCGGGTACGGTCGGCCGAAAGCTCGAGCGAACGCGGTGAAATGCATAATTCATCGTTTTCGGAAGGACAATAAGAAGAGAAGTGGAGAAGAGGGGTAGAAAATAATCTTCACGAGACTAGAATTGTGCCTGACTTCATGATAATGACACGAAGTGGTTAATTGATATTATTATTGCTGAATTATAATCCTGGCTTCGTTGACTTTACTGTTCCTCGCAGCACCGATTATTTCTAAGTATACCCATTTTTAAGTGAAATTATACGGAGACCTCGCGCATCCACCCACGCCCTCGATTCCACCCACGACTAACATTGTCATTCGAATTATTATTGTTGAGGTTCTCGCCGTCATTATTATTACCGCCGACATCGTACCTGCTAGTACCGCCGATGTTATTATCCTCAATCGTATTTATCATTAGCATCATCGTTCCCTTCGCGCGGATATCTCGTGTATCCACCCACGGTTACATTCGGCCCAGGCTCGTCGGAAGAATCTGCGCCCATCTGTCGTCCTCCCACGAATTCCTGTACTCCCTTCGGTCCCTTTAAAGTTCCCCCTTTCTTCGAACCTCTGCGCTCGCCCAAACGCTTCGGAGTTCATTCGAGAGTCCATTGGTAGGTACCCCACGTGTAACTCCCAAACGGCACATACTTATGCAATGCATGGGACTCCCTCGATAGAGTGATTTAAATCCGTATTAAAATCGGGATTTGCACAACGATTTAAATCACAGGTTAAAAAACGACTATTTATCCTGCGATTTGAATTACGATTTCACGAATGCTATGAATTACCTCTCGCAAGCGCTACCGCTTTGGATGCGAAACGACTCTATTTTCTAAGCTCCCGTTAGAGACACTCTCTCGCCTGGCATTACCTATACGTATATCTCTTGATACTCCCAGCAACCCATAGTGGAAGCAACAACACGCGCTCGGAAACAAGCCATCGAATACACGAGATATAGAGGTACATCGGGAAAAACTGGTGGAAACCCGGTGTACTCCCTCCTCCAACTACTCTCCCGAACCTGTAAATTTCCCTGGACGACGCGTTTCCGGTCTAATGCAGGCAGGTAGAGAGCTCGGCATAGGGAGGAGACCGTGCGAGAGCAATGAGAAAGAGGGACGGATAAATAGAGAGGGATGAAAATGAAGGAAGAAGAGAGGTAGCAGGAGAGAGAACGAGGGTGAGAGAGAAAGCGAGGGAGGAACCACACGCAAATACCATGGCCTAATTCGGTTCGATATAAACTATAAACAGCGGGGTAGCCCTCTCTGTCCCGGGAAATTAGCATTGTCCGATTTCGGCCCGACGGCCCTCCTGTCTCTCCTCTCCCTCTCGTCCCTCTTCGGCTCCCTTCTAACCCCCCGGCTCGCAGGCCCGTAATCTATGACCCGGCGACGCTAATGAACGAATAGTTTTTGCCGGATGTGACCCGGTTAAGATTTATGCCGTCATAAATTCGTGGAGCACAATGCTCCGCGGCTTGCGTCCGATAAAAATCCACTCGTACCGGTGCAACCCTCTGCCGTCCCGCTCCTCTTCACTCCCCTCACCCAACCTGCACCCCCTCCAGCCAAACGTTAAACGCGTTCGAACATTCATCTCGGGACCGCGAGAGCGTCGCTTCCAATGGGCACGAGCGAGCGGATGGTGAATCTCAACGGCAGGCGTCGCGACGCCCGTAGGTGCCGATCGCGTGTGTACGCGCGTGCGATTCAACACGCTCGATGACTCTCGCGCGGTTCGCGCGGTGACGCCTGGCTGGCGTCGAAACGTCGATGCGAAGGCTAAAGAGGTCACGAAGGGGTGGTTGAGGTTTTTTTCTCCTAGGGGTTGCTTCTAAAGGGGTTAATGGAGGGTAGGATATTCGATGAAAGCTAAGACGTCGGAGACGGAGTTATCTGGGTCGGCGAGCTCCCAGATTGGTGGCGTGGATATTACTGAAATTCGGCGAGACTCGAAATCCCTTCCCCACTTTCGATAAATTCGAATATACGCGGTATTAAGGAGTTAATTTAGTCACCCTCGAGGAAACGAGGTTGTACAAGTTCCTCGGTTAACAGAGCTTCGCCGAACGAGCGAAGTAATTTCGAGCGCTTTCGCATTTCAGACTTCTACGGTCTCCGCGCTGTTTACGTGTCACGTGGTACTCCCGAGCGAGGAAGGAATAACTCGTCGAAAATTCTCGAACGGTAGTTCGGCCACTCCACCGAAGAAATTTGATCTCGCACAAAGTGTACCGTGGAAAATGGTAACGATGCGAAGGAGTCGCTCTTACTCTCGCAGCTAGGCCCACGAGCAATTCACCTTTCTCGTGCGACATGAAACCGGCGAGTTGGTCGCCTTCGCCAATCTCCCTTAGAAAGTTTCCGCGTTTAGCTCAACCCCTAATTCAACGATATCCCGGGCAAAGTATCACGGGCGAAGGCTAACGACGGCGAATCGTCGGTTTCGACGTCAACGCGCCGGTTCAACGGCCAATTAAAACGGAGCTCACGCGGAGAGAAGTAAGGGGGATGGGGTCGAGCGCTGCCTCGGAACGATTTGGCGAAATCGGCCCCGCGAATCTGCGCGGTCCCGACGAAAAGCGCACCCCCTCGATCCTCCTCCTTTCACCCTCCCGTATACCACCCCATCGATGCTACCGACCCGGGTGCGCCGTGCGGCGGGTGTACGGCCGATCTACTTGGCCAACTCTAATTAAAACTTCTTTAATCGCCTTTGTTCGGCGGGCCGCGAATTTCGAAACAGTCGAGGATGAATATTAACTTCGTTTTTGTGAAGAGCCGGCCTCGTGCGGACTCCGACGACGACAACGACGTCGCCATATGCAACGGTGCTGAGGGGGCGGAGGTGGTGGTGGCAAGCCCCCGAGGTTGCCAACTCTCAGCCTCTAATTACTTCGGTCAGAGATAAATCCCGCTTATGAATACAATGCGGCTCACGGTGACAACGCCCTCCTTTTCATCCTCGGCCTCACCACCTGCCTCTACCATCCTCGTTGCGTTTCCCTCTCGGGAAGCTCTCGCGGGACGATCGGCTAGCGACGAGAAGGCGAAACGAGCACGGAGAACGCGATTTAAAGTTTCACTACTCTTGCGCGAGAAACGCGGGGACGAGAAGTTTCGTCGTGGATTCCTGTTGAATGGAACTTCGGGATCGTTGCATTATGATTGTGGCTTGAAGGGACGGATGGATAGGGGTAAAAGCGGCTGGTAGCTGGAGAAGAGCGCTACTGTGTCCGCACCGGGACACCCTGGCAAACGCGGTATTAAATTAAACCGAAATCCTCCTGTATTTCCTAGTTCCTGTGGTGCGAGCGGACGAAGTTTCCCATTTGTCGCGTATTGCTTCCGCGAATGTTGCATTGATTCTCGAGGTCTCTGGGGCGTTACGTCATTGGAGAAACGGTACTGCTAATCGAGCCTAATTCTTCACTTCTTCTTTGTCATTATATTTGTTTTTTGTTTTAATTGTAAATGTACCTGCTGATTCAGTACGTCCCATATTTGAAGGACAGGCTCGGCGTCGTGGTTGCGAGAACTTCTGCTTGGCTGGGCATCCCTTTGCACCAGATACAGGGGCCTTGAACCCCTCACGGCTCCATGATCGGGCAGAACACCAGCGGTGGACACTGGTTCTTCCACGTGGTACTGCCATACTACTTGCATTGTGTCATTCTGAAACATCAAAGGAAGAAATAAATTTAATCGTCGATCGGTTGCTCGAGGAGGAGAAAATAACGATATTGACAGTATAGTATACAATTTATCTCGATCGGATTATATCGGAGACACGTCGAGCTACGAATGAGATTCTAAGATCTCCGTGGCTACTCTTTTGTCCTCTTGCTTCGTGGACTTAAACTCAACGATGTAATCGCCGCGACAACGGCGCGTTACAAGCGGGGAGGGCCCAGGCATATACGCGCGACAGGCACAATAAATTCGCCTACGCCGGCGGAGGAAGCGCGCGCCGGCCGTGACGAATGCATTCGATAATTCAAGGCACACGTAACGCGCGCGCGCGCGCGACGGCGAGCCTGTCGGATGTAAATCTGCTTGTCAGTTTAGCAAACAACCCAATTCAAAATTAAGGTCGGCCTACTGAATTCATTTACAATTCATCTTAACCGGGTAAGGCTAGACGACGACTTCTGCGTCTGGTATTATTTCCATAAAGCGTATTTTACCATCGCGCGGGTTTGGCCCCGTGCCAAGTCCGAGCTTTTCCGACGATGTATGAAGGGAAGGAGTGAAAGAGGGAAAGAGGTGAGGTGTGGAAAGTGGGGACAAAGCTAGGAAAGCATAAGGCTGATAATGAATGAATACAATCGCTTCGCAGTTCTATGGTTAAAACATGGCTGTGATTGTTCACAGAAACGCGTATGGGTATGCAAGAATTTGTACTATTATGTTGTAATGCATATAGGTACCGTCATTTGTACCTGCGCATATCGAGATCAAATTCCACTTCTTATTGAATGAACGCGCGATGATATCCAGCACTCTATTCGCTGCCCTCTCCAAGCTCATGCACCCACTATGAGATCAATTGCAGCTGCCACTATGCTCGCGTCAAGATAATCCTGACGCCACTCACAATGAACCCCAACAATAACAATAACGTCGACGACCCCACGTGTCCTTGTCCCTTTCTCTCGAGCGACCCAATTGATATCCGCCAATCGTATCGATCATAATACACGCTCCCCTCGTATATCGAGATATCGTTCGACGATAATACAGTCGACTCGTAGCTTCCCTTGATCGTGTCGGAAGCTGAACCGGTGAATGGACCGGTTCCAATAAATAATATCCAATGAACAATGCTCTTTCAGAAATACAGTTAATAGCGCTCTCTTCTGTCGCTCCTACTTTTTAATCGCGCAATTTTGAAACGGAACGAGACAAAGCAGAATTTCATTTAGAGACAATCCGTCTTTTTGTCTCCTACTCTTTTTCCCCTTCACGCTTCCAATCGGGACGCTTTTCAATCGGCGACCATTAGATCCTCTGGCACGATAAATTTGCTCCTTCTTACGGCTACATCCTCCGTCCATCGATCCTTCCTCAACGTCCCAGACATTGCATAAACAGCGCGAGCGCATGATATACTCGACTGCCGTCGCGCGAACGACAAGCAAGGTGATGTACGCGCGCGCTTGCGCGCCCGTGGATTTTAACACTCCGCTCACCCCTTTTCCGAACCTCGGCACGGGCGAACAATCAATCCGGAGCGGTTTTCATTTCACGAAAGATTTATGGGGGCCTCCTCGCGCCCAGCAGCACACGCTCCTGAGGCCCCCAACCCCGCTCCACATGCCGCGAGAGGATCAATTCCACTTGGCGCGCACCACGATAATCCGCGGTCTGTCCCTTCCTCTTACCCTCCTCGTTCCAGTGACGTCGCATATGCGATTCTCCCCTCGTTTCCCCTACGATCCCTCCTCTCCATCCCCTTATGCACCCTCCTCGAAAAGAAGCGATATACCCTTGCAACGAGGCTCACAATGCAAAGGACGACATTCGACGTTTAGGTGTGTCGTCTACGAGTGCGTGTGAGAGAGATTTTCGAGAAACAAACGGGCAAGCTGTTGTGTTAGTACGTTTGCGTACGCGCGTATCGATCTGTCTCTTGTCGATGTGGCATCAAATTTCCTTCACCTCCTCCACCTCCTCTTCGTCGACCGTAGAGGAGGAGGCTGCAACGGCTGTTGGTAATTTGGAACGATTGGCTCGATTGGTGGAGCGTCGGCCTGACGCAGTAAGCCACTCGACATCGTTCATTTGTCGTTGACAGGGGCGTCAGCCCCGATGACGCGAATTAAGATGTCTGGGATTATTGCGATTGGATAGTATTGGTCAGGTATAGCGTCGTATTTCGATTTGAGAAAATGACCATTGATAGTCTTAATGTTTCGTAACTTTGAGAAATGAATTTACGTGTTTCGAAAAATACTCTTGTTTCTATGTGAATTAATTTGTGGACGGCTAGAACGATTGTCGTACCGTTGCTGGAAGGCTGGGTTAAACGTAAGGTTCAGAAGTGCGTGCAACAGTCTTTAGAGATATCGAGTAGAAGAAACTCGGTGCTGGAAGTTTCGTGAGAGAATTCGCTGGCTTCTTTCAGCGTGAACTCGAGTGCCTTGAGGCGAAGAAACAATTGTAAGGAGTACGAGATTCTGAGCCGCGCTTTGTATTTGTGCACGGATGCGGATCGATCGATGGTCCGAGTAACGAGAGAACCCGAGCGTCTCGTCGTGTGTGTGCAGGTGCAGATGCATGTGCACACAATTGGTCCATCGCTCAAGTGATTATCCATAATAATTAAAATTGCTGCGTTACGAGGTAATGATTTATCGCACATTAAATTAAATTATGCGAATGCACCCGTCAATTGAAAATACATCAGTGACCAAAATATCCAACGGCTAATAAAAATCAATGGTAATAAATCAAAAAATTACACGGTACGTTTAAAAATACCACCGTTACTCCAATGCTCGTGGTAACACGAATACACACTTCTTGAAACTCGCCCCCGAGCCAAATGGAAAAATCCGTGGGGCGTCAACGACGACGGCAAGATCGTGGGGACCAGCTCTCGTTCTCTCCGAATTACGCAGTCGTCCTCGATTCAGTGACGGCCAAATTTCGTATGCCCCTCGCGCTCCGGCCATTCACGTTCCTCGATAATCGGCCGGCACATGATCCACCACGGATCGAATCCCTCCTTCATTCTCCTTCCTTCTCATTCTCTTTCCATTCTCTCTCACTGCCATTCGACCGAGTCCTATCGAAACGACCATTCCTAGACGAACCCTTTTGCGCGAGGGATTCCCCCTACCCCCGGAGGAGGTCTCGCCCAGACGTTTATTTCAGTCCGCCGAGACAATTGGGCGCCGTTTACCTGAATTGGATAGGTTGGGGTAGGTGGTGCCAGTGCTGCTACGACCTAGATCCAACAGATCGAAAGATTCCGAGAGTGGGAGAGAGAGAGAGAAGGGAAAGGGGGTACCAAGATGGAAGGTCGATAGGTGGAAACGCTGGGCGAGGCGAGGGGGTTGAATCGCGTGAGAAGGTAACTCGGAAGCACGCGATTCTCTCTGACCCCTCATTCGACTCTTGGCCATTCTTAAGGAGACCCTTTGCCTACGCCATCCAGGGCCGTGTCCTACGTTCATCCTTTTCTCTCTTCGATCCCCCTCGTCCCTCGTGGTACACCCACGCTCCACCCAGTCTATCGACATTTTTCCTCCCTTTGTGAGCCTCTCCTTCCGTTTCAATCCTTCCGCGTGTCCGTCCGTAACCCCTCCCTTTCTTCTTTCCCTCGTTTTGTTCATCCACGCCAGTGTTACTTACGCGCGGCCGTGTGCGCGCGAGCGAACAGCTGCTCCCCGCCTCCCACGAGTACACGTAGCTTGTGATTATCCTTTCCAGGCCGGTCGTTGGATCTAAGGGACGGTGGGGTTCTCTCTCTCTTTCTCTCTCACTTTCTCTCCTTCTCTCCTCCCATTGCCGAAGTTAAAGATGTCACTTACGATGCGAGCAAATGGCCCGCTCCCTCCTAGGGACCGTACCATAAAGGATTGGCCCTGGTCCCTCCTTCCTTCTCGTTTCCTCGTTGCCTTTCGTTCCTCTTTCTTCCTCTCTTTCTCTCTCTCTCTCTTTCTCTCTCTCTCGCACACACATACACCCTCTTTCTCGTTCCACTCTGGTATCTCCAAGTTAAGCGCCCCCTCGCTAGTGTAGACGATAGGAGGGACCGGGTGGCGCTCCACGACGTAAGAGCAGCGGTCGCGAATGTGTGTCCGGAGAGTAATGAGAGCGGGGAAATAAAACGATAGGAGATGCCCGAGGGAGGAAATAAAAAAAGCAAAGAGGTAAAAGGTTGAATCGAATGGCCGGATTGTCGTCGGTTCTCGAAAATGGGCGGTACGAGGACGGAACTAGGTGACTTTAATTTCTTCGAGTGTCCTATATTCGATTTAACGTTTTAGTGTGGCTTGCTCTTACATGCCCGTGATCGCTATCTATGTCATTGGAATAAAACGTGGGTACTCTCGTTCGAACAGGTAGCGTAAGTTGAGCATGGAAATACAGTAGGGCGTGAACTTTGAATGCTTGATGGGCTTGTTATTAATTTTGCTACCTGCAGAGCGCTGTTACTCGCTCCGAATAAAAGTAAGATAAGGTGGCATAAATGAAAATTCAAAAATGAGAGTAATTGAATGTAAATCAAGACGGAAGTCATAAATAAAAAGGAAATATCAACGCAGTCCCGTAAGAATTCGCGGGGCGTCGACTCGCAATGCGTTCCCTCTTGCCGCGGTGCCTCGCGAATATATGCGCGAATATTCCAAGACACGCGAGAGATATTGACACGCGAAACACGGGCGAGCGGGGGTGGTGGCATTCGAAAAATATTTTCCGCCGTCAGGTTGGGCCCGCATTGACGGCTAACGTCACGCAGGAATATATTCGTAGGCAGGAGGACGACGCCCCACCGCACCAACGCAAACGCCACGGTGCCACGCTCGTGTCACGAAGCCGCGTGCACGTGGAAAATATGCGCGGTAGCGTCGACGCGATCACCCCACGTCCATAAAATAAATTTGCACGAATCGCTTCCCGTCCCGTGGAAATTAGATTCTCGACTTTTGCTCGATCGATCACGGATCAGGGCGATCGACCTCTCGACTTCGCGCCGAGATTAAAATTCTCCCTTGATCGATCCTCGATGGACCCCCGATGTCAGCTTACGTTATGATCGTAAAAACAACGTGACAAGATCGTTCCTTCATTTCGATGGAAACTCTTGTCTATTCCCGACTAGCTCGCTCCCTCCCGCGTCAGGATCGTTACAGTCGGGACGAAACTTTCCAACCAATAAGAGTATTCTCTTCTAGCTCGTCTCACCCGGCCCCGTCTCAAGCGTCTCGGGAAAGTGTGAGAAAAAAGGAAGGATCCTTGCGAAAAGTTCGACCTGCCGGGGCACTTTGCACTCCCGCGCGTAGTTTCGCAAAAGAAAAGAAGGAAGGCGGGCCCACCCTCGACGCCTAGGGGATAGACAAACCAATAGGAGAGACCCCAAAACTACCCCCGGAGCAGCTTCCTTCCAGGTAACGTTAATTGCTTCGAGTACAAAAACTGAGGCGGCTAGTTATAGACGCTTGAGACCCACCTCCTCCTCCTCTTTCTCCCCTTTCTCCATCTTCTTCCTAAGCCCTCTTCTCGCGCCTTTTACCCGTCCTTCCAATATCTATTCCTCTCGTTCCTCCACCACCTCCTCTCACCTTCTTTCCCTATCCGCAGATCTGTCTTCTTCCCCATCGCCCCACCACCACGTGGCCAAACGTGTTCCCAACTCCGATAGGGAAAACTAATATTGAACATTCCTAAGTAGAATGCAAAGGGTGCGACCGGTGCTTGCGAATCGGAAGAGTCGCCGAGGGGGTGGCGAGAGTAAGGGAGATACTCCCAAGGGTAAACGAGAGACGAGGGACGAAAAGGGAGAGGCATGAGACGACGAGAGGCGAAGTCGAACTTGAAAGTTTTAAAAAGCAATTAAGGGCTTCAAACTCCCAGACGCTCACTTCTCTCGCTACAACCCCATTCTTCCTCCTCAACCCTATTACTTCTCGCCCACCCATGCTCCTCTTTCTCCTTCATCTTCTCCTCTTCGACCTCATCCTTCCATTCGTGCAGTACCATTTCTCTTACGTCTCCTCCTCCCTCGTCCAGCGCAAATATCGACGAGAACGATTCACTCCTTCCATTGGCCATTATTGGGCATTCACGAATATCTTCGATCCAAATGGTATCAGATTTCATTCGCCACCCTCGAAAGATTCGCGTCGATATCTTGACTTATCTGAAGAAAAATATTTTTCTTGTGCTATATAAAAATACAATACTCGTGTTCGATTGCGCGTTGTTTTATAAATTGAATGAGGAAAAATGCCTATGGAGTGTACGAAAGGGTGCAAGAAGAATTCCTTAGACCGTATCGATCTTCTTACTCATTGTCAGTAGGACTCCTTCGTCACCCTCACGAGTCACCCCTAAAGCGTAACTTTAGGATGAAATAAATGAGTCCACCTACTTTGTAAGACCTCAACTCGCACGAAAGCGAGACGAGATCAATTCTTCCTCCGAGAAAAGAATAATATGTTAATATGTCAATAATGTCTTAATATGTCAATTTGTAAGAATTATCTACTGGGAAGAGCCGATACTCAAGGAGGGGTTATATATGGCAATGCTGACTAGCGACATTGCAGTCGATAATTGTTTTCGACGACGACATTTCTGATGCAAGTGACCTGCTTGCCAACAGTATCGCAGCGAGGTAAGCATAGAAAGTTTAACGCGGGGTGTTAATATCAGAATAGCCATCGAAAAAGAAGAGAGATAAAAGGAGACTCGAAAGACACTACGGTGGTTCAATTGAGTATAATTAACGAGTGGAGTCTGTTAGAGTAAAATACAGGTCATCCACCTCATCACGACGGAAGATATATTGTGAGACAATTCCAAATATATAAATAAACCCGACTTATATCAGTTGTTATTCGGTGAGTTCTAACTCTTTAATCAGCAACGAACCTTACTACCCTTCGGATATCCCTTATTCGATCACGTATACGCCGTGGTCACAACAGAGGCACAATAAGGTTTGTTTATGCGGCAGATTTCAAGATTGTCTCGCACACTCAAATCGTCCGCCTTTTCGTTTCTTTTCTCTCAATTCCTATGTCACAGAAGTTGCGAGCGCACAGATGAGTAACAAGAGAAAAATAGAAACTCATGATTCCCGTTTTGCTCGTTAAGCGTAGATCAGTCTTCGCGAATTTCCCGATCCAACTCGACTGTTATGAAATGGTTTTAATTTCTCTTGAGGCTGCGAGTGCGGTAGATGGATATACTTGAGGGACTTGTTACGGAGCAGATGATAAATTTGCTTTCTGTTTTCTCTCTACCTTGTACGTCACTCTCGATGGACCAGAATATGTATATGTAACAAAATATCACCCCAATAATTAATTACACTGCAATACGTATTAATATTAATATTAAAAAACTACACACTAATTTCGTTTAACGTTTCACGTGTAGAAATCGTTCTCGTTAAATCCCTCGTCATTTTCAATGAATATGAAATCTATTCGGATAAATAGGAAACGGTTTACTAAATTAAAGTGCGATCGATAGCTAGGGCGCAATCATCCCCCGCCTCTCGACTTAATCGCTCGCCAGAACGATCCGTCAAGGCACCGTACAACCGAATAATCGCGAAGATCGTTCAAGATCTGCTCCCTAGCCGTCGTTATTATCCTTCGTTTCCTCGCTCGCACGCATTTTCGACTGTCCTCCTTTCTCTTCAATTACCCTACCCCCCCCCCCCCCCCCCCAAATCGGCCTGGTCTCGAGTGGAGGACTCTCCCTCGTCCCGCGGAAAGGTTTTATTACATTTGCATTAATCGAGTGGTCCAGAGAGAATGAAAAAGAGAGAAGGAGACGAGCAAGTCCTGATATCTGCCGCCTAACATCTTGACGTGGGCAGGCCGCCTCCGTGCGCGCTAAATAACGAGGGGGCCGATATTACCCGACGGGAAAAATCGCTTCATCATTTTGGAGCCTGGCGCGAGCCCGTGGAGCTTTCCAGGGAGTAAATTCTTTTTTCATTTTACTTCGCCGTCCCGTCTCCTCTCAGCCCAGGGCTCCAACGTATCTCGCCTCTCGTAAGCTCCCACGATATCGTAGAAACACTAGGAGGGTCGGAGAGAGGTGGTGAGTCACGGGGCAAAAACCTGCGAAATTCTTTGAGCCCGCCACGAGCGAAGTAGCAGATAATTTTCGGATCGCGTGATTAAAGTTACCGACCGAGCGATGAAAACTTTCGGCGCCCGATGAATAATGAGTTTAAAGCGTGCGGGCTTCGGTCTAGATGGTATAGGGCTTGTACGCACGTTTTTCTAGGTGTGCGAAATTAGATTGGGTTACGTTGCGTCGCGTCACGTTGAGACACGTGTGTAATTTTAATGCGTCGGTTGGATTTTCTAAGGACAATTACTAAAAAAAAAATTAATTCGAAAATATTAACCGTTCTCCTCGAAAAGGGTTCATCTGTCGGGACGAAGTTTCCGCCCAGCTCGACGACGTTGGTTGAATAATCGAACGATCGAATCTATTAATCGAATCGCAGATCGGATTGATAGCGGCGAGTACCCCTCCAAAAGCTCGCGATCTATATTAATTACGTCATTTCGAGAGAGCGGGCGCCAGTCAATTCGATAAGTTCGTTGGGATTAAGCGAGGGGCGACGGCCCCCAAATTGACCGAAATTTGTCTCGAGCGATAATCCGCGAGACGTTGGCCTTCCGAAGGTAGACGAGCCACGATCGATCAGATGCACCCGCGTACGTAGGTGGTGAAATATCGAGGGTGAAAGAAAAAGAAGAAAAACGAATAAGGGAGAGTCGTAAAAATCGAGACTTTCAAATGAAGATGGAGGAGAAGGCGTGAGATGAACAGATCCGCGCGAATTTTTGCGTAGAAAATTGAAGATCGGAAATCATTTTCGCGCCAGCCGCTTCGCTAATCTTTTTACTCGGTAATCGACTTTCTCGATAGGTACAACTTCACGCGGCCTGTTAATTTCAAAAGTTCAATTTTCGAAGAACACTCCACGCGCCCTCGTTAAATCCTTACCACTCCGAGACACACCTGGCCTTCGAGTCTTTCGAGCGAAGCCACCAGTGCTCAATCCCACCCGTCTCTCCCTAATTACCTTCATTTTTATCCGCGCCCGACGAATGGCCCGCGTCAATACCCCGACGCAATGCCTGAAATATCTGCGTGCTAAAAAATAACACCCTTCGCTTACTTTTTCTTTCTCGCTTCTCTGCTCCTCATCGCCCGACGCATAACCAGCCCCATTCATCGAGCGCAACGAAACTCCGTGGCGCGAAAGGGCCGTAGGGAAACAGGAGCAAGAAGAAAACAAAGAGGTGGAGAGAAAGGGAAGGAGTGGAGAGTGGTCGAGAGAGAAACGGAGATGGAGAAGCGAAGGGAGAATGGGGCGAATCAGTTACCGAAACAAAACCCGACGAAGAAGAGCGCACTAACGAGATTCGGCCGCTTTGATCGGGCAGCCTATCGCCGCTCCGTTCTCGCTTGGTCTGCTTCACTCTGCTCAGGTCAGGTCTGGTCTGGTCCGATGGTCTCCATGGCTGGCCAGTCGCCGGCTGCCTCGCTCCCTTCATCAGCGCCGACTCCGATGAGCCAACATGGGCGAATACGTGGCCACCAGGGTGGGTGGGTACCCGTGGAGAGGACGTTTCACGGTATGTACTCGGTCATTAACGAGTAAACTCGGTTGAAACTTCCGGTGCATCCCGTCAAGGACCATCTCCTCCCTCCTCGTCATCATACTCCGGCTGCTCTTTCTTCCTCTTCTTCTCTCCGTTCCGCGGTAACCGTTCACCACGTTGGTAGTCCTCTTCTACTTCCTTTCCACTCCTCTTCCTACTTTCTTCTCTCGAGCAACGGCCGATGACACGTCGGATGCTGCCCACCCCCAGATGATTTCTATCTCATTCCGCAGGTGTAACCAAAGCGTCTCGATGAAACGGATCACTCAGTCCCGGAAATGGCGCATGTGGGCGCAGCAAATCTATTCGGCGCCACTGTTGGGCGGTGGCGTCTCTCGCATCCCTGGGATTTGCGTGAGATACGACGAGACGATGGAACGTGTTTCGCGCACGAGAGTTGCGTCGACGCCACGGAAGGAAGGGAGAGAGGTAAGAGAGAGAAAGAGGAGGGCGAGAGTATCGGAGCGAAAGCGAGCGCCGGGTCACCGTGTCGCCTCGTGGATTGGCTCTTTGCGTCGCCCCGAAACGAAATCGTTTGATCAAATATTGAACCTCATCCGCGCTCGATTACCGGCGGCGTCGCCTCTGGGCCGCGTTATTTGGTTCCTACGGACCAAGAGTTCCGTACGAGGAACGCGATCGATGCCGAGTGCGCCGAGATATTCGCCGTTCTCCATCGTTCTCCTCTACGTCCTATCCGCGTCCTTCGTCCCCTTGTCACAAATTCGGCATTCGCGCTCCTTTCGTCCCTCTTACTCTCGCCTCCACTATCCTTATTTTCGTCCTTATCGTAATCGGCGTCATTCTGCTGTTTTTCTCTCTTCGCGTCTCTTCGTGCTCTCGGTCCTCGCACGTCCTTTCTCACCCACCATCTCGCGCCCGAATCATATCGTCGACCAGGTATGGAGCACCAACTGATCCTTCCCGGTGATCCTCTCCTACCACCCTAGCGTCGTTAGAGACGCGACGAAGGTTAAAGGTTATCGTTACCAACCTCGGATCCACCGTGAATCGGGAGCGTTTCCCATATCCGCCGGATTGGAAGAGCGAAATTGACGTTTGCGTTGTAACGAAGGAAGAAGGGTGCGATAGGAGTAGAGAGAGGGTGGGTTGGAAGAGCGATAGAAAGCGATCGCCCGTAGAATAGAAATAGATGGTGCGTCGTTAAGGATACCGAAGAGAGACTCGGCAAGGTTCGAGATAGGAGGTGGAATCTGCGACAGGCAGCGTCACGGTGTCGATGTTTGTCGGTTCGGTGTTAAAAGGTTATCGACAGATAAGAATTTCCTTCTCGCAAAACGATACTTGAGAAAGCAATGAGAGAAATGCGAAGCCGTCGAAATAAAGCAGATCTCGATATTGAAGATAACGGGAGAAAGTGTTATTGGAAACTGACATTTTCATTCTACTTTATTATTCAGCCAATTTTAAGTGACAGCCAACACGATTCCTACCATCGCGCGTCGGGTCGATATTGTTAATGTCACCAGAGAAAGAAGAACATTTTCTTGGCGCCGCTCATAGTGCATTCCACGAGTAATTCTACACAATGGTCGGTTCGGAGTACCTACACACACATTAGAGTCTCTCTAATAACGTACCATTATCCCAACGACTTGTGCCGCTAACGTACGAGCGGGACACGATCGTAAACCTTGTATCGTGGAGTTACTCGAAACTCACCTGAATATTGCAATGCGTCCCAGATAAATCCCCCTGACTCCCGTCAAATGAGTATCATCGTGACCGCAAGACACGACATTTCCAAAGGGTACCACGTCTCCGCTCACCCCCTTACCCCGTGCATTTCGCCCTAGTCTGCACCTCGGGGTGAGCAGCTCCGCGGAGAAGATGAGAAACAAACTGAAAAAAACCAGAGCGCTCACATCGGGATCAATAATGAGAAACAAGTAATAAAGACCGTCTCATCATTATTTCAATGCTCGCCTCGCATGCCGAAGCGTTGAAGGAGGAAAGGAAGGAAACTCAAGCCTGGTCATTCCATAAATACGAAGACTCGAGTACGTGGTATAACCGCCAACACGTCATCGCTCCCGTGTCCAAAGTGGCGTATCTAAAAGAGGCGCCTGCATGTACCCCAGAGGACTCGAGGTACTTACCAACGGGGACAGAGGTGAAGTGGAATAAAAAAAAGGTGGAAAAAAGAGGAGAGAGAGAATTGGTAACGGGGCGCGAAAAGAGTGCACACGGGAAAAACGAGAAACGGGCTGGACAAGTTGGCTGGCAGGTGGACGATCGAGTGAGCGTGGGCATTCGTCGTGGAAGGTTATCGAAGCTTCGGAATTAGAGTCGAGCGAGGGAGAATGATGAAGAAGGATGTAGAACGAAGAAGAACGACGAGGTGCGGAGCGTCGAGGACGAGGTAGGCGCCTCTTTAAACGAGGTTTATCGCCCCCGGTGTAGCGACAAAGCCGATGGAGCTCGACGTGAAGCCACGGGGGCACCTGCGTGCGTCAGCGTGACGACACGGAGGATGGGAAGTACTCGCGCGTACACGCTCGTAACGAGGTGAAGAGGTGCGTGCTTGTGCACCTACACGCGCGTACCTGCACACACATTCGTGCTCTTATAACGAGGCGAAGGAACTTTTCCCCGTCCTTCTTCGCATTCGTAGACGGCCCGTGCTTCGTCTTTACAACCCCAGTCGTACGCGGTGGAGTGAGAAAATGGCAACTCTGAAAGGGAAGAAGTGTGTCATGGTGTCGAGCAGGTCTTCATTCAAACGGGAGTATTTAGAATCGAGAATTGTTCGTGGATCTCGGTGGCATAGGCTGCCACCGAGAGAATGAAAAATGCACGCGATGCACCTAAAATCCATTTCCCAGAGGCGTTAGAAAAGATTTCAATTTGCTGAATTCTATGGAGAGTCGATGTAAAGTGAACGAGTGGCGTAGATGTGTACAGAGGTAATCTATTGTTTTATGTATGCGAGGATTCTCTTGTCCCCCTTTAGACGAAGTTCCCTTCCGCACGAGTGTCTAGTACGCAAAAGAGCAGGTGAGCTCAAAGCGGTATACGCATAGAATCGTACTAACCAGCAACAACACAACATTACCGCTAAATGCTCGAGCATCGTGTAAGTCCACGCGCGCTTTACACGTCGCTTTGCGAGTGGAGCCAGCAAAGTACACGTTTCTATGAACGATAGGTGGAAAGTGGATAGCGCCGCAAAAGCGACGTCATAAGATGAGAAAGGCGTGAAGGGCCGCGTCAAACGAACTAGAGGAGGTGACACGTGCATAGAATTCATTCGCTTAGAATTGAACGGAAATATGCGTAACAGACGTGTAACGGATATATAAAGAGGGGACCCAAGTTCGCTTGGAAAGGTGAAATTGAAACTTCAACTGTTCCTACTTCCTGAACACAACTTCCCCAACTCGAACCCTAAAGCAGATTCCTAGGATTACCCTGTTCATTCCCCTGTTATTATTTTCTCACTCGACACGATTCACTGTACGGAAACTCCTCGCACCCTTCGACGAGGATGCACGACACTCGAGGAAGATACACGTGTACATAACCCCGTAAATTTGGGTAGTGGTAGTCAGCCGCGAATTCGCCGATTCGCAAGGCAAAATTTCGGTAACGGCGAAGTTAGAGGGGACGAGATAACCGAATGTTTGACGTCGACTGTCGTGCCAGGCGAGCCGAAGGAATCCCCGAGGACGTCATCGTCGGAAGGGCTGCTGCTCTCTGGCTGACGCTAAAGTTTACCCAGCGTGTCTGGCCCGGCGGACTATATTACACCTCCACGTTGTAACGTGTACAAGCCCGACGATATTAATCATTGTCATTTTGGTGGGTAGAACGAGAAAGCGGGAGAGAGAGAGAGAGAGAGGGAGAGATATGCATAGAGACATGAACGATGGATACGGGAGGATAGCGCGAGGAACACCACCGGGCGACAATGAGAGGCAACCAACGTTTTCGCCTGTGACGCCGCACAGTCACAACCAGCCAACTGGTTTTGGGGGAGCCGCCGTCGCGATACGCCGAGAGATCGTCAGCGATAAATCGACGCGAGACTTCGTGCCCTAATTGGTATTAATGAGATAAATTCGCACGTCCGCCTGAAAGAACTCCGAAATTAGAACCCCATCCGTCCGCGTATTCCTAGCTTCTAATGTGCGCTTTTTCCCAAGCCGAAAATAAATATCGACGTCCACGTCGTTTCTATAGTCTACGATTCCTGTCTTATAAAGGTAGGCGTCCACATTTTCGCATCGTAAGTATCGGACGCATCGCATCAAACGGATTATTTTCTTACAATGCGTCCACAGTATCAGCAGCGATCGGATTTGCCGACGCAACTACCAGCAATCGGATTGCCGACGCCACTTTCATTCGGATTTTCGTAGTGAGAGGTAGCGTAGTGTTCGGTGGAATGTGCAAGATGGAGGAAAACGAAGAAGAAGAATTAGTTGCAATTGCTTGTTTGTTAGCAGAAGAAGAAGAAGAAGAGGAAACAAAAGCTAAATCATTTAAAAAAAGAAAACATAATATGTGGGTACACGATATATTTAAGAAGAGATCTATATCTCTTTATAGTCTTGCACAATTGAAATTAGTTGTGCCGCGTCCATGCTAGAATAACACGTGTCAACAGGACGATAATCGAAGGTAAACGGCGGACGACGCGGAGCGAGCGAGCGCGCGGAATCCGTCCACTGATCGTCATTTCGTAGGACGTCATCCGCACGCATCGCAAAAGTTGCCCATCGGAGCATCGGCATCGGCATTGCCGACGGGTAGATTCGTGCGATCCGTACGATGCGGATCAGAGGACGCACTTGTATTGTTTTCTATACAAAGAATACTACGATCCGTTTGATGCGATGCGTCCGCTACTTACGATGCGAAAATGTGGACGCCTGCCTTAAATCAAATGAACCACGGATATCGTCGACCTTTTCGACAGTTTATTTCTTTCTCATTTACATTCGGTTCCTAGACAGGAAGCCTTAGAGGATGAAACCGTTCAATTAACAACAATATTCGGAGCAAATTCTCTCAGATGGTTACAGATGCGACCGCTTCTCGGTTAAATAATTCCCATTCCAAGACCCAAGAGGTACGAGTTTACCGAATTAAGGGAAGCTATCCCCGCCTCGATCGACCAACCCCATTCCACCGCTTTATCTGAATTTGTGTACGGCCCTGGTGGGGCACCATCGGATCGTTACCAAGGAGGTAAGGACACACCGCGCGCGCGATATTCCATGGCTCGGATAAAAATAACGTAGGAATAAAACGGAATTCTCCATTACCGGATTCTCGGGGTTCATGCGGGGGTTATCTGGGCCCCCTCCACGGGCCCCGCTTTCCTCCCACTCTTGCCCACTGTTATCTTAATGGCACTGATTGTCTTGACGTATAGTAAAAGCCTCTCTCTCTCTCTCTCTCCATCTTCTCCTTCTACTTCTCCTGTTGCTCCCTCCATTTTCCACCCTTTCTACTTCTATGCGCATTACGCTTCGCGGGTGCAGCCAAGGCAGTCTGAGAGAGTGGTGGAGGAGAGGGAAAGCGCTGATGCCAGTCGTTATCGCAGTGAAAACCAGTCCCTCTCTCTTCCCACTCCTTCCGCTCGTTCACCACATTCTCCTCTATGCCCGCCTTCCTTCCTTCCTTCCTTCCTGCGCTCCTCTTTTCCTTTCCAACCCTCGACCTCCTCGATGCCCTCGTTCCTTCGAATCACGTGAAAATTCTCTTTCCCTCTCTGTCTTCCTCTTCTCTCATAGTTGGCGCCGCTGATGCGAACGCGTGATTCCCAGAGCGAGTGGCCGATTTCGCAAAAGAGGAATCGTGAGAATTCTGGAACGTATAGGAAGAGGAGAATCGCGAACGGAAGGAAAGAAGTTCTTGACGGGAGTGAGGAAATAACGGCAACTAAGAGATGCGATGAGAGAAGAGAAAGGAATGGTAAGAGTGGGAACGAATTACGGCGTGGCCGACGGACATATTGCCACACTACACGCCTTATAGCGATTGGTAATTAGTCCGACCGTTTGCCAGAAGCTAGTGGGCCGGGGAGGGAGAATGGAAGGGATGGGAGAAGACGGCTGATTGGTATTAACGGCGCGGTTGATTGGATGAAAGCGGGGCAATTGCCGGGAGCGATCCATAGACGAACTTTTCCTTTCTTCGCTTCTTCCCTTGTTTTTCCCCCTCGTTAGTAACCCCGCTTATGTGTTCTTCGGTGCATGATGATGAAAAAGACGGCGGAGGGAGGAATAGAGACAGAGAGAGAGAGGATGAAAAACGAGGTAGACCATCAAGGATGTCGGCAAACGTATGCAAAGCCGCGAATCGCTTTGTCGACATTCCGATCTCGCAATTCCATTTAAATATTATAAATCTTTTCGCGCTCGCCAAGTTCAAGCAGACACGATCGACGGCGAATCGAATATTTCATCGGTTAATTGGCTTGTTTGGGTGAATCGAGAATTCGTTAGATTGATGTTCGGCCAGCTCCGTTTAATCGACTGTTGTCGTTAGAGAATTTCCAAGTGAAATCTGCAATGTACGTGAAAGAAATATAATGCTCCAATAAATTAGGCGCTAATAAGTACGACATTGCTAATTACGTGATCTTGAACCCTCGTGATATTAAAAAGCTTCTGTACCCCAACCTATATAACACTCCTGGACTTATTAGCGCGATCGATCGCCCTACGCCTCATCGTTCTCCACCTTCGCCGTTCCTCGCACCGTATTTCCTTCCGTTCACCTTCCGCAGCGGGAACCGGAAGGGTAGCGGATATCCTCTACATCCCGATAAATACAAAACGCGGGCTTGTGCGAGACGGAGGGAGAGTGAGAGAGAAAGATAAAGTGAGAAAAACAGAAAGAGTGAGTGAGTGAGAGAGAGAGAGAGAGAACTCCACCACCCCAACCATGACAAGGCATGTATGCTCACACTGTTCCTCCAGCGAATAGAACGGAAACGATCTCTCTTCGTCCGTGTAAAAGCACGTGTGAACGTGTATGCACGCGTGAATCGACTGCCACGAGCTTACGCGTGCGCGCATGTCAAATCAGACACACACACACACGCACATATGCAAACATGTACAGACTTACCAGAGGGGTGGTACCCGGGCAAAAGGGCAAAGGAGAGAAACGATGCTCTACGAAGTCTGGCAGAACTGCGGGAAACGATCCAGTCGAAAGCGAAATGCGGAGTCGAGTCAATTCGAGAAGTTGAGGACGAGGGTGGACTGCGGAGGGGGTGGGGCTGAAGTGGGGAGATTTGCATACGGGGAACGAAGCTGAAAATGACACGAGAAATACATACGCAGATGGATATACAGATAGGGCGTGTGGGGAAACTTCGCGATTCCTTGATATTCGCGAGGCAGAATTGGAAAAACTGGAGAGGGAAAAGAAGGGAAAAGCTGTTTCGGAGAGGAGCGCGAGAGGATCAAACCACGCGAGCGCGTTAAGTTTTTTAAAGTATATGGAATATTCAATGAGATCCAATCGCTTTGCAATTTTGCTCTATCGGATTTTCCTTGCGCATAGTACCTTTGTGAAATGTAAATTTTCGTGAATTTCCTCGACTCCCTCCTCTGATTGTTTCAAGGCTCCTCCTCCTCTCCTTTCCTTGGAGCAGATGTACGTGTGTACGTGTCGTGGAGCATGCCTGACCCTATTCCATTAGGTGCGAATAATTGGCTCCATTATCGTTCCAGATTTTAGATTGCGATCCTAGTTAGATTGAGTAGTACAAGGGGGTAGTCTAGTTAGATTTAGCCCCGCCGTTCTAAGAGAATGGCACGTGCGATGGTGTGTATGTGTATGTGTGTGTTTCTAAATGTCTCAAGGCTCGACGAGTTTACGCAATCGTGACCTAAAAGGAATAAAGCACTTTCACATTTCTGTTTCTGTTTCCTGTCTATAAGCAGTGAGCTTCGTAGTATCGGTATAGCTCCAAGCCACGATTAATAGTTGAAAATAAGCGATAGCAAACTTTCTGTCTCGCGACGTGCTGACGACTTGATCGCGCACAGCTACGACCACTGAACAAATTAAGAAACTCGATTAAAAATTCTTCGTTGAACTAATGATCGGACGGTGACCTATAAATTCTAGTTCTAAAAAGAAACGGAACGAAAGAAGTACCTTGATCGAGGGAGCAACACGGGCAAGAGAATCACAGGCGGGGATGCTAATCACGGCTCGGCGCGTGCGTGCACGCAACGCTTAACTCGTTCCTCCTCGCATTCCGCTTTTAACCCCATCGATCCATCGCCCCAGACATGCCTCTAACTGATTCATCTTTCTATATTACACGCCTTCCATCCATTAAACAGCACCTTAGCGACGGAGCACGTTGCTATTCTGTAATACGTTACGCCCACTGCTAACTACGGAGCGCGTAAGCTTGTAAGAGAAGAGTAGGTACACGTTGAGCCAAATCGTTTTCAATTTTCGATAATCTTTAACAGCACGCACCGGCATTATTTCACACCGGGGCTCGCAGAAAAATCGCGAATATTTCCGAACGTTACGGTGTCCTCACGCGCGTATCTCTGGCGCGAATCCCTCCCAAGGTTCTCATATGCTGCCCACATATACACCTCTGCGAAGCGGGTAAGAAGGCGAAACGAAAAGTGCCTCCTGAAGAGGTGAGAAACGCGGGGAAGCGAGGAAGGATGGAAAAGGAGGCCGAGGAAATAGACGTGCGGATTCGGTTCTGGAGGACTGCCGGGATTTTGTGTATGGAGGACGAAATTGGAGATCGAGTGGCGAATACCGGAAGAGTGGTTGCCGGTCTTAGCAGAGCAAACGGGCTGGTATTCAACCTTCCATATCGTACGAGTGCAGTCGAGGAAAATGGGGGGAGTTGGTGACCCGCACTGGCGAGCAGAACGAACGACGCGGCGATCCACGGGGGTGGAAAAGCCAGAGGTAGGGAGAAAATTGAAATTCTGTGTATTCCAAACCGGCACAACTGTGGAAAATTCGTGACGACGAAAGCGTCACGGCGGATCGGGAAAAAATGGGGGAAAGGGAGAGGACGAATTAATTATTCGGAAGAGAACATTCGGCGGTGGAATTCCGCAATTAAAAATATGTAAGCGAGTCGGGAGCAATTACAGTCGATTAGATATTTCGACGATAGCTCGAATACTCCATCAGTCCTCGAAAGAGTGACCACCAGGGACGGTACTCGGGTTCGTATTTCGAGAGGGAACGAATTTCAGAAATAAATCGCGTCTCGTTCGGCGAAGAGAACGAAATAGGAAGAGAAAGATCGTTCCTCAAAGAGGAAGATGAACGAGTCAATCGCCATCCCCGAGATCCTTTTGCTCTTAGTGAACTTCAACGGTCAAAGACTGGCATGGGATAAAGTTAAGACGGTACTGGCCGCGTTTAGAGCGCGAAAGGGGAGCGGAGCGGAAGAAACGGACGATTTCAAGAAATATTCTACCCTTTTCGGAGCTTTTCAATCTGAAGTGCACTTGCCTCTCATACTGCTCTCGAACACCGGCCGATACTCTACCGTGTCCGAGGCGTTTTCGCGAATCAAAAGCAAATCGAATAAAATGGAGAGAGAAAGAGACGGACGGAAAAGCGGAGAGAAATGGGCACCGACGAAAATATCTCTGCACGTCGATGCGCGACACGTGCGCGACAGCGAACCATTCGCAATGTATAGTTGGAAATACGTTGGAGGTATCGCACCGATGACGATTGGAAAATCTCCCTCGTGCAGTTTTTGCCGAATCCTTTTTCGCCGGGATACACGATACTACGGATCAGAGTATAAAAATCTGGCGCAACAAACTTATAAAAGTATTCGCGAAACACTAGAATTCACGATACAACGACGTTTCGTCTGAATATGGAGAATTAATATTGTCGAAGACTGCATTCACGTTCCACGTGTACATCAAGCTTCTTGCAAGCAGCTCTAATTTTCGCGAATTATCTTTAACCCAAATTCTGAAGACCATCGAATTCCACCGTACCACCGTCCATCCAATCGACGCCTCATCCGACGAAGTTTCGAAGTCATTCTAATCCCCGTCCTACCTCCTGCTCCATTCTTTTGAAGACCCGCTCGTCGCGTCGCTCGTAAAAATCGAAAAAGCCAATAGCCTCGCACTCGCGATATCCGCGTTCCCGCGCAGAACGGCGTGGAAAAGCGATAAGGGAGAGTTCGCAGCAGCCCTCGCCAGTGAAAGAGGGAGCCAGGAGGGAAAGGGAAAGAGAAAGTGCGCGCTGATTCAATAATGGTGAATGAGAAGAACGGCGGTGGAACGAAGAGACGGAATTTTGCGCCGGGGGCCTCGCGCGAGCGTATCGCACAAAGCGCGTCGCGCGCATTTCGGCCTTTTCATGGCGCGCGCGATGTCATCGTGCCTCGGCGCCGACGTGCACGTTGCTTCTCTAATCTGCTCCGTCCGCCCTGAATCCGTCGAGCCCTCTGCTCTTCCTACTCCGATCTTTATTCCTCCCGAGCAGCGGCAGAAAGCAAGGTGGAGTAATCGCGATAACTCCCGAGTTTATAATTTATCTACGAGTGCGAGGACGTGCGGCGAATGGCCTGCGGAGGAAACGCGTGTAACGTGCCAGGAGACACTCGTGGAAAAGTCAGGAGGGCCTAGTACCGAGGCGGTCGCACTTCATGCGTGATGAAATTTGAAATTCGAAGGTGGAAATGCGAAATGTACAAAGGCTGGAAGTTTAAAGGACAGGAGCGTCGCTTAATTTTAAAATCCTTGCTTCTCGCGCTACAATGTGTTTCGGTACATCGGCCATTCGGCGAGGATTAATAACTTATTTGTAACGCAATTAATGTCGGTGGCCCGGCAGCCATTATTAATTGCACAATTGTAATTAGCGATTACTGAAACCATGTAAATATCCGCCGCGATAGGAATTTCCCTACCGAGATTAATAATTACAGATATTCGTCGGTGTACAACGGGAGCGAATCAAAAGTTGCACGAACCTGTGGTATTATGCAAATATCGGGTGTGCAAACAGTGCGCATAATACCGCACAATAAACCATAAGGCATGCATAAACGCCATTTTATCGACGTTCGTGTAATTTCGCAAGGGTAACCTGCCACTTTTAACAAAGTACAATTATCCCTTTATACAGTCTTTTGTAAAATGCTTCATAAATAATTCATTAAAAAATTTCAATGAATTTTCAACATATCCTAAATTTGCATACCGCTTACCACTAACACCTCACATTTCCCTAAAACATTCTCTTTCATTAACCGATCACCTTAGACCACGCATTCACGTTATCACCGAGTTCACCGATAAACCGCGCCACATGCCCACAAGAATTTTTATGCCCCTCTTTAAATATCAATACCCAGCGCCCACCCTCCTCCATTGACAAGTCCAGCGTGTCCATTACGTAGGAACCGATTAAAATTCTCTACCCGGCCGAGAAATTCTCCGCGTTTTCCCTTGTTCCGGGGAGTATAAAAAAAAAAGAGAAAAAAAAACTCAGGCGCCCAGTGCAGCCACAGCAACTTCCACCACCACAACTTTTCAAGGTGCGTAACTCGCGTCCTCGTTACCAGCAGCAACACGCGAGTGGAAGCAGCGCGGTATTAACCTGCCCGAGATTTTAGTATGCGGGGCCAATGCGCGTGTATTTGCATACCGCGAAAATCAAGTTTAACCCTTCGCCGGATTTACGGTGAAATCGCGTGGACGAGGGTGGCACGGGAGTGGAGGAATGAGGAGGACGCGCGTCGCGACGCCAGTGACGCTGGAAGAAGAGAAGCGTGCTGGTGAAGGTAGAAACGACGGGGGATGGAGAAGGCCGTGTTGTGCTTTACGAGGAAATCGAAATATTTCGTAGCTCCCGCGTAATGGAACGGGTGAAGGGGAACAGAAGCAATAACGATAACCGCCATTTCCGCTATTCCCTTTCATCCCTTTCATCCCTTATCCTTCGTCCCTTCCGTTCCGCCTGCTTCCCACCGCGGAAGGGAATCTCGCGTCTACCGGATACCCCGCGTAAAGTTAATAGATTTCGAAAGTTTCGTCGCTTTGCATAAAATCACATGGAACTTTCGTGTCCTGCCTTTCCCCTTCTCTCCCGACCGTCCTCCCTTACGGGTTAAGGGTTAATACTCGGAGCTGTGTGATGCCGGGGTAAACGATCCACTTTGAGAACTCCAATTGAAACTCTAATCGTCTTTGTTCGCGGACGCATGTTCCTCGGGTGCGACGCTGTGTGGTATGAGAGGGGGTGGTTGCGGGCGGTGTTAGGTGAGGCAATGGTTTTCAACTCGGTACACGCGGGCGTGCGTTCACCGCTTGAATATCGCGCGGAGGTCAGGATAATCGACGCTGCGAAACTTCCGGTGAAAGGGGAGAAGGGATGTATGAGAGAGTGAGAGAAGAGGGAGACGTAGAAAGAGGGAGGGGTGGAAAATTCGCGTCCGAGTCAATTCCGCGTACCTCGCGTGGGGCAAATGGGTGGAGGGTCGTTAAACGGACCACCGATATTTCCGACCCAGAGACCAATCCGCGCGAAGGGGGTAAATCTGTTGTTTTAAATCCAGCCTGGCCGCGTCGGAAATAAAGGGATTCCCTTTTTTTTTGCGAACGATATTCTTCCCGAATCGTTGCCGGAGCTAGTGTTATTCGCTTGCGGAAGAAGTTATACGCGGTTTCGGCGAGTGAAAATTTAAAGTGACCGGCGATGGTGATATTGGTTTAAAAAATAATGACGCGAGTCTCACGAGGCCAACCACGACTATTTCACCTGGGCGCGAGACAGCGCGAAAGATTACGGGTCGTAATCGTGAAATGTTTCTAAAAAAGAATCGTCGTCTCCCACGCGCATGCCACCCACGCGAAAAAATATTTTCCTTATCGCTTCCCTGGCCTCGACTTCAAAGCGGGACTTCGTCGTGCAAAAGACTTCTGTGCGCCACCCCCGTTACTTTCTCGTGGACATTATCGAAAGCGTGTCGGAGGGGGTGGTAATGGGGGTAGCTTCTCGCTACAAGCGAGCATTCAAAAGTATCGCGCAAACCAAAGAGTTTTCTCCTCGTCCACTCCTGCCATCAAACTTCCAACGATGAATACTTTATTTTCCCCTCTTCGAAACCCGTCCCGACCAGCTCGTTTTGCCCTCGTTGTTCATTCGCCTGCCTACATCCCCGCTTTTATGCGCCTATCGTCGAGCTTCTTGTCTCGGTAGTAATAGGATCGTCAAAGGCCGTCATTCTCGGAGCTTGGATTTGGGGCCGGCCCGATAAATTCTCAGGACAACGAGGAGGGCAGACTGCTTTTTGCTAGGACGCTCTGGAAGAGAAAGTGGAGAAAGACAAAGAGCAAAAGAAAGGGGGAATTTGCATTGGAGTATACGGGAAGGGTGAAGCTCGGGTATTTTACGGGTCGCAAAGGAAAACTGATTACATATTATGCTAACGAGAAAAGAACGAAACAATGAAAAAATGTAATAATAAGATTTTGAAAAATGCTACATAGCGTGAAAGCTCCTACTGTTCCCTGATACCTCTTGAACAATCTTTCTCTTGTATTTTACTCTTCTTCAAATGGTCAAGGTGAAAACCCTTCGTCCTAACTCAGCATGAATGTACAAACCCTCGGAGAGCAGACAAGAGAAATCGCAAAACTGGGGAATCCACCCCGAAGGACGCATCGAACGAGGCATGGTCAACCTGTCGCAGTGGGGCCACAGGGAACTTCTGCCGTTTAAACGGCGTATTAATTATGCCACGGCTGTGTTCTCTCGCTTCTCGGGCGTCTCATCCGTTAAATTATTCCGGATCGGGGAAATCGTCCTCCTCGTCGCCGCAGGACATATTTTTCCACGCTCGTACACCGGAGCCACGCCATCGAACCAACCACGACGACGACGACGACAACGACGACGTCGGCGTCGCGCTATCGAGGGGTCGTCGACCGCCCGTGCAGATTGTAGTAGGTGGAAGCGTATATACGCGCGTACACGCGCGCGCATGGATACCACCGTCGTCGAGATTGCTGCGATATGCAACTTGGCTTCTAGATTCCTCTCCACCTCCTCCGGCACTTCCACCACCCCTTTGCTCTCCTCTTCGACCTCCTTCGCGCACCCCTTCTCGTGCCCTCTTCTTCGCAACCACCCCTTTACCCTTGTCCCAGCTTTCCACCTACCCTCCGCTCATTCGCTCGCCCTCACCACCGACCCTCTTCTCTCTTTCTCTCTCTCTCTCTCTCTCTCTCTCTCTCTCTCTCTCTCTCTCTCTCCATCACTAGCTTTCATTCTCCCCTTCTCCTTCTCTCCCGTTTCCTATCTGCTTCTCTCAACTGCGTTTTCGCACATGGAACGGAATCCAATCGGAGTGCCACATTTCCAGACGATATTCCGCAAGGTGGATGGATACTGGAATTCGCGCGCCCGCCTTTGGATGGTACCATGGGTTTAATGTCCTACGTCGCTATCGTCGTCCTCGGGATTCCCCAAGCCACCGTGCTACTTTCCACTCCCAATTATGAATATTCGATGGTACCTGGGGATACAGTCGAGGGAAATTTCGCTCGGTGGTTGACAGTGATTGGGTGGGAAGGTGCGCGCGAAAGTGACTTCTTGGGTGCATTTGTCGGTGCAGAAATGAGAGGAGGTGTGTTAAGAGTTGCAAATTGTCGAATAAAATATGGAGAAACTTAAAATTTCGTGTGTTCGAGTACATTTATCCAACCGACCAATTCAACCCTCGCATTCACCTGGCTTCCATTCTCAAATCGGCCTGGATTCCCACTGGAGAATTCATTTCTGCCTAGCCCCACATATCCACTCGCCATCGTCACCATCGCGAGCCAGCCGGAAAAGCGTGCGAGGATGATACGGGGATTTCAGACCCACCCTCTCCACGCGCCGGAGACGATATATTATGCGCGATAACCCCACGAGTGCGGAAGCGGGGAAAGAGTTGCTCGCCCCCGTAAGTTACTCGAACTATCGCTGATTCCGAGATATTTGCTCGGGATTACCTCTTCGTTTAACTTCCGTGTGCTCGAGGGGTGGTTTGCCACGGAATTTGGAATGGGGGTAGGGTGGGGGGTGTGTATGTAGGAGGAAACGAAGGGGAATGTGGGATGAAGTCGCACGGAGGAAAACGAGAGAAGGAGAAGAACGCGAAGCGAACGGCGACGGTGTCTTCCGGGTAAGACGACGACGACGACGACGACGACGACGACGAAGACGACGACGACGACGACGACGACGTGGTCCTCCGGAGCTGCTCCAAGCGTACAGAAGAGGGTCGAGAACGACGAGGCAGGAAAGGAGGAGAGAAGAAGGAGAGACCTAAGGAAGGAGGAAGGCAGAGAGGAATCGAGAAGTAGCGCGCGAAACTTCAACGCTAACTCTGGGGAGACTCGACTACTCCTGGGGTAAGCGAGCGAACTACCTCGTCCTCGAGTAGGAGCCTCGGCGTCAAGGGTACGGTAGAATCTTTGCTCCACTCTCTCCCTCTCTCTCTCTCTCTCTCTCTCTCTTTGATCCTCCGCTCTCCTCACCGCTCTCTTCAGAAATCTCTCGAGAGAAAGAACGCGCACGAGCGCGCGCCCGCTACCTGACCAGAACTCAAACGTCCTTACGGTTTTCTCGATGACACAAACGCCGTCTCATTACGGGGCATTAAAGTACCTCTCGGCTGAGTGCCGAGACTTCGTCCCACCTGGTCCATCCTCGTCCACGAGGATCTTTCGATTCGAGGACTTTTCGGGGTGGAAGAACTCGGTTGGGAAGGGGTGAAGTAAGGGGAACTGAAACCGCGTTGGCGTAGCGTAACAATTCGCCACGAAATTCTTCTAAGACCTTTCGCGATCCTCGTTCGTACTTTCGGGTCAGGTGCACTCGCCCATCGTCTCGGGATAGGTAGAGAGACATTCTGATGCGCATTTACGATCGCACCACCGATGACTCCTCCAATTTTCTCCTCGGTGAGAAAAGAGGAGAAGGACGAGAAAGAGATACGAGAGGTAGGAAGGAAATAAAGAAAACTGAGGGTAAGTTACGGTAGCACGAACCGTGGAGTAGGCGAGGAAATTTACTTTTACCCGAAGCCAATTTTTTTTCCAGACTATCTGCGCGCGGCGTTTCGTTTCGTGCCTCTTCGAAAGCGAGTTTGCGTTTTCTCTCGAAGCGATGGCCACGTGGGCTTATCCTTTATCTAAGCGTGCATCCACCTTACCTTTTTACGCGCCCCCGCGAAACTGGACGCGCTGCGAGGGCGAAGGAGTACAGCGTCGTCGGCATTGATTTCGTTACGTAACTCGACGTGTCTTTATGTAACCGGTTACGGGGAGAGCCTGCCTGTAGCACGAGGATGTGGGTTCCTCCCTTACTTAATCATGCAAATTGTTATCGAAGGAGAAATTGATTACGCGACACACATTCCTTCTTGCGCGAATTTTCCTGCGCCAAAGAAACTACGAATTTACTTGCTCGCAACTTGTTGAATTTTCCGGAAAATCCACGTTTAAAATTTCACACCCGTGAAGTGAAATTACATTTTATGCAATACGAGTGCAATCGGCTCGAATTAATGTTTTATTTCACCGTGTTACGCGTCGCTTCGCTTTGTTACCGATGTATGCAATTAATGCGATTCTAGTAAACATAGTTCACCGCAAAATCCGCGCGGAGAAGCCATTTTCAGGACAAGGGATCTCACATCCCCATTAGAGCCCACCTACCCACCCACCTGCCCTCTGGTCGAAATTCGCCCCGCAGTAACGAACGTACGTCACACGCAAATCGAAATTAACTCGTCGCTATCTCGCAGCTGTTAACTGCGCCAGCTCCGATTCGAAGGATAACCACGGGCATAATAGTTACATTATGGTTGCCAGGGGGCATTTCCTTGCTGGCATTTAGGGTTGAGACGATCGGACAGTTTAAACGCTCGGGCCAACACTTAATCGATCGACGATAGGGACAGAGGGGCTGGCGGGGGGTTATCAAAAGCGATAGATGTTAAATTCGTGGGCAAGTTAAATTCGCGCTTTAGGCACCTGACGGGAAGGATCGAACCCTCTTCATCATATTGACGGTTTTATATCGTGACTCTCGTTCCTCGAATTTCACGTCCCTCGATAGGTGCTTATTCTTCTCCGTTAAATGATATCTAATTTTGCGGCCAACAAAGTTATCACGGCAATAAATCTTTTATCGTGAAGCAAGCGTCCGCGCTTCTGAACGTCGCACGAGGACCGTAAGCTCAATTTTATATGCTCGCAATTAAAGGGCATGACTTCGATGTACGGGTACAGATACGTACAGCTCCATTGCAGGAAAATCGTTAGGAGCGCGTGCTTTATTAATGAACGTCTCCGATCCTAATCGTCAGCTCCCCCAACTACTTGTCATCTTTCGAAAGATTAATGCCCTCTTTTTTTTCCCCCCTGCGTGCCATTGTAGATTTGTCTCGTCATTCGAGAGCACGGGTCACTACGTATTTGCATTTAGCATCGGCGCTCGTTAAAACAATCGAGTACGAATCTCTAATAATATCGCACAATCGAATATTCAAGTGTCCCCATAAAAATTCACCACCCCGGAAGGGACCGTTAACGAGGGAAGAAAAGTGTATCGTTGATTACAGTTTAATCAGAAATGCAGGATATATCGAAAAAAAATTAAATCAAATATAATGATGAAAACCGGCGACGCGCAGCCAAAAATAATTAATCGCTTCAATTCAATAACGCGAGTAAATCCCACGAATAATTCTCTCTTTTCACCTCCCCTTTCCACGAGCCACGCGCGCTTCGTCGACACTCTCGTGGCAATTTTGAATAACAACGGGCGCGCGGAAAGAAAAGATTTTCAAGCGTCATTAGCGTGTAATAGGCTGGTGCCCCGCGCGCCTCCGGGTAGTAGAAGCGAACGCGGCTGCATGCGAGACGTGACTCGCGGCGCGAGGCATGGCGATCTGAAAAATGAGTTCCTTGAGTTCCGTGAGAACGAGGCTTAAAGTTGCATGACCGCGTCAAGTGCCTGGTCGCTCCACGCCATCGGCCTCCTCCTCCACCTTCACCTTCCAACCCTCCTTCCTCATTCGACGATCCGCAGTTCTCGTCGTCCTGCTGCCGCTGCCCACAACCATTGGGCCCTTCCCTTCTTCCTCCGCACACTACCTCCAACCCCTCCTAAATACGATCGCTTCCGCTTTACATTAGCTTATTTTGTATGCAGCTAATTTACATGTCTAACGGCCACGATAAAATTGGTTAACGCTGTTCCACGGGAGCTTGCGAGCGAATGCCACCTAATTTAAGCTTCGGTGTAAGCAGTTAAGCTCCGTGGCCGGTCTCTTTGTAATATATAGGCGCGATTTAATGGCCACGAAACTTAGTCGCGTCCTGCAAGTTTCTCGGCCGTCCGGTCGTGGGGGGTGGGAGATGAGCGAGGACGTGTAAGTGTACGTGAGTGTGGCCGAGTTTCAGAAAAGCATAAGGTGGTCGGTGGATTTTGTGAAACGAGAGAGTGAATCAGAGTTCTGACATTGGTATACGTGATGGGTTGGATTTCTTCGTGGATACGAAGAAGATAAAGAGGAAGAATAAAATCTCGAAACACGTTTCCCCGTTAGCCTTCATTGTCGCGTTTAAGGTTAATTCGACGTTATCCTTATCCACCTTTTAACTCCTCGTGCGATAAAATTAGCGATACTTCAACGCAACTACGCGCCTCGCCAATTTCCCTTTCAAATATCGCGAGTGGCAAGGCAAACAATCTTCCACGATCGCGAAAAGGGGTAGTGAAATGCGCTTGCGGCAAATGAGCTCGATTTATTAACGTTAGAGAGAGGGAGGCAAAGGTGAATCGATAATAATTGCGTACCTTGTCGTGACGCGATACATTGTGCCTCTGGCGGGAGGAAAAAGAGAGTGACTCGGAGAGAGGAAGAGAGAGAGAGAGAGACTCGTCTGAATTTTCATAAAATGAAATAACGAAGAGAAGAGAGAGAGAGTGGCTGGTACTTGTACTTGTGGAGGGGTTACGATCGCAACCCTGCCAAGCACTGGGGACGGTTGAACTTATCGTCCCGCCGGGAAAATATTTTATCGCGCAAATATGCGTATATACCTAAGTGACATAATCAGCAGAGCGCAATCTCCGCTTATTCTCGTGGGCTTCCGCGTGCCGTTCGGATAAAACGTGACCTTACGCGACCTTCCCCATCTCTCTCTCTCTCTCTCTCTCTCTCTCTCTCTCTCTCTCTCACTCTCTTTACCCCTTTAATTTCCTCCCCCTCACGCTTAAATATACGTTTATAGGCTATAATGTCGATTCGCGTTGCGTACAATATTTATGTACAATTTCTCGGCGGGTAATGCGAAATTTAAGGGATGGGGGTGAACCTACTAAATCGCAATGTAATTCCATTTCTATTCGCTTTTCACCGGGGGGCAAAATTATTTCATCCCAGGCACAATATTCTCACTACCTGGCATGTGAGAGCAGCTTTCTTTTGGCGAATCTCGCACATTCCTACGCTTTAAATTCAGTTAAATTTTCTTTACGAATTGATGATGTACACGACAGATGGTAGATTTCACTTACAAGTCGTTACGCGGACCATTCGCGTGTAATGGCGATGTAATGTTAGAAGGAAGAAGGCTACCGCGCTCTTGCATGGACGGGCGTGTTAACGATCTTTTTTAGAGACGCAACCGTTTCCTAGCCTTCCTGGGGGAGCAACCCTCCACTCTCGCAAGTACTCGGTAGTGCTTGAAAGAAAACAGGGTGGAGGAAGCATTGTACACACCGGGAAAGATTTTAATTACTTATTTCTGTACTCGAGCTCCATGTAGAACCGAAATTGAAGCGACTCTTTCTACACTTCCCGGGCTATAAAAAACGGTTAAATTCTAAGTGACGTTTGTCAATAATACGACCCATCGCTAATGGGTTTATTTTCATTTTTACGTGAAATAAAGGAAAATATGCAGGGACACCGAGCAACAGGTACCACGCGAGAAATTAAAACGATTCCTCCACATTTTCCTTTTGACTCTGTGACTTCTTTTCCCAAACATTTAAAGTCACGTTCGCGATGTACACGGGAGAATTTTCTCGCGGTCAAGACAGATTTTACCTTGGTGACATTTCCGGCTCCGTAATCAAGTCCCACGAGAAATTCCTCAAGGGCAGAAGCGGGGGTAATGCGCGCCCAACGGCTTAATCTTTAACTAATCCCCGCTTCCTCGACACGGTGCGGCGCACGAGGAATTAGAGCTAATCCAAAACACCGGTGTAATAGCCAGCTCCGGGCATAATTACAAAGCGAATAAATTATGAAGGGATATTCAAGTGGGCGTAAGACGATCTCGCGCGTGGTACGAGATTTTTCGACTTTCGTCTAACGAAGTAGCCAATGAACTTTTTACGTGCTTGCAAAACTTTCTGTTACGACGAAAAAAATTTCACCTCGAGAAAACAAATATTTGACGTAAAAATGTATATGTCTGTTTACTTGTCAAATTTAGAAGTCTCCTTTTCACAGAAAATTCCCGAAAAATTCGGTTGCCTCGAACCGGAGAAAAATGTATACGGTCATCTTCCACCATTATCTCGAATCTCCACTATCATAGAGATTCACCCGCGCGCTCGAGAATGGAGGTATGACGATCGATCACCGTACAGCATGACCTACCTACACGACCAATCCCCGTACCACTGAACTTTCCGCAATTCTCATGATAGCAGGGCGAGTCTTCCCCCTCCAACGTGTTTACCAAAAATGATTGCCAAAGTTTAGCACGCGAGACGCGCTGTCCTTTCCCCCTCCATTTCCGAATATGCAAATTGAAGCTGAGTCGGTAACCCCAATAGGAAGGGGAAGCATCATAGGAGGTAAACAGTGCCGAGCATTGTCGAATCCCGGTGGAAAACAAGTCTGCGGCACGGGAAACGCTTAGCGAAGAAACTCGTACGTGAGAAGAAAAGGCGAAGGACCGAGAGAAGCAAAAAAAGAAAAATCGTTGGACGATCGAGACGCGATTGGATTTTTTTCAAATTACCTCCCACCTCCTGCCCAGCTTAGTCCTGACTTTCTGGAACTTTAAGTCCGTTGATTTTATTAGATCACTTTAACGCGAGAGATCCGATAAGACAGTCCGAGCGCAGGAGCGAGGTTCCTTGATGATTGGAAAGCACTCCGGGGATGGCCAGACACGATCGGTAGCCGAGAGAGAATGAGATAGAGAGGAACAGAGGGAAAGATAGTTCGCATCCCTATCGTCGATAACAGTAGTGGCACTACTCACGAAAGCACCCTTGCTCTCACTCCTCTATCCCTCCTGGTATATCGCAAAGTAAATCCTCCTCCTAGGTAAATGTCAGTTCGTAAGTTTTTGGCCGATTGGAAAACTTAGAAAAGGAGGGAAGTTCATTGGAACTGTCATTAGTTACCGTGGCGGGGGAAAAGTGGAAACTTCATAGTAGTCGTCGTGGTAGTCAGTGAAATGGCAAGCTGAAGGTAGACAGTCGATTTCATTCAAGCTTTGTCAAGCCTTGAATCGGCCGACCACCGCCAACCCATTCCAACCGTCTGGTGGCATCCCTCTTTAACAACATGTTGACAAGAGGTAGATTGCTCGTGTAAAGGAGGTACGAGGGGGCACGAGAGAGTGAGAGAAAGAGAGAGGAACATAGACAGAGAAAGCAAAGAGAGAGAGAGAGAGAGAGAGAGAGAGGGAGAGAGAGAGATCGGGAAAAAAGTGGTACCAACCATTGGCCCCGAAGTTGCTGCTCCACACGTTCATCCTTCCACTCACCCTTCCTCCGCGTTTCCGCCCCTTTGTGCGAACTTTCAAACGAATTTCACGAGCGAACGAACCTCCTGGCCCGCCGCAAGCTTGCCCGCTTATCTCGGGCTTACCCCTGCGAGCAACGCAGATCGAAGCTTCCTACATGATTAGTGCGCGGCGGCATTAGCCCGAACAGAGAGACGGAAAGAGGTAGACAGGGAGAAAATTCCATCGGAAGGAGGGAAAGGTTGTCGGCGATCGTGAATTGGTACTCTAGAGTTGGTAACGTTGTTCCTTTCCCGTCCAATACCCTCGGAGACGACGAATTTCGCCTATTCCGCGCGTCAGCGCAATAAATAGACACCGAGGTAAATGGTCGGTATTCGATGGGGCTCACGGAGACGCTGACCAGGTAGTGCCTTTTCTCTCTCCTTATCCGCGCCTCCGCCTTCTATCTTCTTGTCACGAAGACGTTAAGTAAGAAAAAGGCGAGATAGAAGGACCGTTGTGCAGGAGAGAAGCAAGGAAGGAAGGAGAAATGAAGGAAAGGAAGGAAGCGAGGAAAGAGGAACTCGCCTGGTCTCTCCTTTTCTCGCTGCCACCCTACCGTCCAATAGGATTATGGAAAAAGGAACGTGACGTACCCGATGAGGCAACGTTGCACGAGCATCCAAGTGTCCCCGCTCTTTTGTCCGGCGACCCGATCTAAATACGTCCTCCACTCCCTTCGATCCTCTTTTCCTCTTCCGGTCCGCCTTCTATTTCGTGGAAATAAAAAAGGCCCGTATCCTCGATCAATCGAAACTACTCGCCTCGATTTCATGACAGCTTGGCGAATCATCGAACTCGTAACGAAGAAATCGAATTCTCTGCTTAGATAATTGTCTCGAAGCGCGCGGTGATCTGTGGAAGAACGAGGAGCGTCGAAATCCCACCCCCCCGGTGACCCCCGAAGTACCCACCTCCGGTTATTCGATTTCCTTCGGTCGTAGCTGATAGTTCCTTACGAAGAAATCCCTATGGCCCTCGGCGCGGAATACGAGCGAGTGGAAGGAGAGGGGCGAAGAGGAGAAGGAGGGTGGGGGTACGTGGTGTAGGTATCCACCCAATAAGACTCTCCGCACCTGGCGGCCCTCCCTTTCCCAGAGCGGCATCGGTCAAATTCGATTTTCCTTTTACATCCGCGCAGACTATTCGGAATAGCGATCGGTTCTTGGGACGGTGGAGGTTGTAGGGTGCACTAAGGACTCCCAGGGTTTGTCGGGTGCGGAAGGCGAGAAGGTTCGAGGGGATTTGAAGTAGGACTACGCTGCAGGAGCTCCGACGGCAGAGAGGGGGTGGCGCACCTCTTCCTTCTCTCGTCCGCCTCCCCTTTCCTTTCTCTCTTCCTCTCCTCAAGTTCGACGAACAGCCCACGTAACCGACTATCGGGGTAGAGCGAAGTGGCAAACTAGATACGGCCCTGGGATAGAAACGGAATAGAAGCGGGAGAACCAGGTCAGCTAGCCAATCCCGTCCGTAAGGCACACCAATCTCCCTACCGGTCGACACACACGCAGCATTGCCTCTCTCTCTCTCTCTCTCTCTCTCTCTCTCTCTCTCTCTCTCGACCACTGATTTTCTCTCTTTCTCCCTTTTGATCCTTTCCTCGCTCTCCCAACGCCCTTTTCCAACACCCGTTCTTTTCGACCAACCCCCTCTCCCATTTCCTCGTTCACTTCCGTTTCTCCGCATTCTCTTCCTTAACCCTTTCACATTGTGCGCCGTTACCCAACCCCCCGCCACTTTACCTCCTTCCCTTCAATTTTCGAACTGATTAACCACCCCCAAGACATTGATCGTATCCACTCCCGCGTACTATTGTGGAGCATGAATGCCATTCCGTATTGTGATATTGTTTGCCCAAGGGCGGTACTAGCTTTACGAATTTCCTTCGTTCGCACGACTCGAGTGCGAATAATTTTTGGCGACAATATCCAGGGTGACAGATATTTAAAAAATGTCTCATCCGAATTGTACGAGCATTCTGGTAAACGTCAGATGCATTATACTAGCTTTCCAGCTGCACAACATTGGCTTAGTTACCTTAGAAGGCATTACTCGCGCACCCCGCCAGACGAACCTACACGTTCCACCTATCTTACCCCATTTTCATTCTCTCCCACACCCTTATTCGTTCTCTCGCATACGCATACACGCGCAAGCACACCGACACTAAGCGCCCGTCCTGACTCTTTCATTCGTCCTGCGATACCCACGCGAGCGCACAGTAGGTACCTTACCAACGGCATCGCACTACGGAAGATTCCCTCCTCTCCTTCACGGTGAAAAAGGACCTTAGGAGCGTCGCATCCTACGGACAAACGAGACTGCGAATCTTGCAAAGTGGAAATTCCTAGTGACGTCGTCGTCGTAGTCGCGCGCCTCCCGAGGAAAGCTGCATAATGCAGCCTCGAGTCGAATCCTTGCACGCATGAGGCGCATCCTCAAAGGAAAATTTTCCTGTCGCTCGACTTTTGTGGGTTGCCACCTCCCTCGATGTTTGACGTTGGGAGTTTAGCAGCGGGTGGGTACTCATGGATGCAGCTACATGGCAAAAGGGAAAAGGGAGGTAAAGGAGACTCCCGAACGCACTGATTATTCGTTCAATTCATGCAGAAGAATTTTTTTCGCGAACTCTCGTTAAACATCTAAAATAATTGGCTGACACGTGCTCTCATACAATTGTGCGCGTGCTATGATGTCACGACGTTATGGACAGTAGGATTGAAGTGCATCGAAGGTACTTGGAAATTAACCCGAATTAACCCCACTTGTCGTTCCTCCCAATGTTCGGTTTTATTTTTTATTAGTAGTCATCCGTTATGCGTATTTTCATTTACGAGCTACATTTATCGAGTTACAGTGTTATGTTTTAAATAACAAAAGGAGCCACGTGGCAATAACGATCCCCAAATACGTGGTATTTAAAGACCTTCTAAATCTAAATCGAATCTGCAACTGATTCGTAAATTCGCGTTCTCGAGAAGGTATAAATAATAACGTTATCCGTCAAAACCTTCCGTTCTCGGAGTCGTATAAACGGTCCCGTTGAAAATCTCTCCACGAAGGGAATCTAATTAAATTCTACGCCAATCATCGCGCTCGAACGAATGCTCCCCGGTAGCGAATCACGTCCGTACCCATCGATCCATTCAATTCGCGAATGCGGGGAAAAATGTGTCCCGAGATCACTTACCAAAGTGTCATGGTGCAGTTTCCGATGCCACGCGATCGACTGCTACGTAGGAGGGGACGGCCACGTTTAATGAACTAATTACAGGGAGAAGAGACGGATGTACCGGAAATAGCTTGCCAAGAGTTCACAACCCCGCAAACTCTTCCTCCTCTCGTCAGTCTCGCTCACCTCCCTCTCTTTCTCAATCTATTCTCTTCTTCCTCGGATTTCTCCCGTCCTCTCGCTACCCCTTCTCGCGAAGCGCGTCATCTCCGGCCTCGCTCAGCTTAATTTCATGTCCCGTCATGATGAGACTGTCCGCCGTCACGTGTACCGTGGTGCGCCAAAGGGCGAGGCAACCGCGTAATATTAATATCCGATCGATGCGGTGTCGTCGGGGCTTCCACCTGCTCTTCCGTGTCTCGTCACACCCTCCCCGTGCATCTCTGACCAACCCCCGAGTGAACCCCGCGTAAGCGGGTTACGATGGAGCGTCGCTTAATTTGATGTTGATTCGATTAATGCATTATGCGCCACTTGACACCAATAACAATAAATCCGCGAGTGCATTGGTCTCTCCGATCACTTTCGCGTTACTTTATTACTTATTTAGAGTAAGTGTTCCAACTTTTTTTTTTAATGTTAGTCATCTTGTTACAGGGAACAAGAGTTATTCAATAAATTAGGCCGAACCGCGTCTCACCTCGAAATTCAAACACCGGTCTCGCGATTAGCACAAGCACCCCGTCCCAGACACATTCCCCCTCGGCCAATCACGCCACCCCCAATACCAATCAAGCGAACTTACACAGACGGGGGAAACTTTCGCCGAGATCCCCGCTAAAAATAGAGAAACAACCGAGCGAACGTACGAAATAAGGCGGCCAATAAGAGCCGCAAAAGTTTAATCCCTCGATAACCCGGATCCCAAACGGTTTCGATCGACTCACCCCTCCATTCTGCTTCCTTCCTTCCGTTCTTCGATCACGAAACCGATAGCCCATTCCGATCAAATTCTAATCTCCTTCCAGGAAATCCCTAGATGCACGCAACTCCTAACGAGGGACCCACTAGACGCATCGACTATCCTGAGGCTAATGCATTTTAGAAATCGGAGAAGGCTCGCGACCCGTCGCGTCCGTCCGACGTTCGACGCTTCGAAAATTGGCGGGAGATTTGAACAGATCGCGTGCGCTCGTCTTGTCCAACGAGGAGTCCCCCCGATAAATCCAATGGCACGGCCGACTTTCACGATCCTTCGCGCGTGCGTTCGATGCCGCTGGCTCGACTACCTCCACGCGCCTTCACTCTCGCCCGGTAAGAGACGCCATTCGCAAATTGAGCCTTGTCACTAGTCGGAATTTCTTCCGTGTCGCTTATCCTACCCCTTTACTCACCCATGTATGGGCAAGCGAGTCGCAGCACTCGTTCGCGAAGATAGACGTGACACGTGAAAATATCATATGGGGCACCGATACGTCACGCGATCAGATAGAGCAACTGCTAGGATGGACTGGCGAGCGAGCGAGTAGTTGACGTTTCGTCGTTCTTGCTGCTGTCCGTTGCTGCTCGTCGCTGTTCGTCCTGCGATAGCATCGCCGTGCGGAGTGGCTCGCACGGTTTTTACGTTATTTTTACAACGGGGTAAACGGGGGAGAGAGAGACAAACGGACGGATAGGAAAAGTGGGGAAGCACCAACCTGCGTTTCGATCACTCGTACCGAGAGAAATGGGATTGGACACGTTTTTCTCTATCATTGGGTGAAACAAGGGAGACACATATTCCGTCGCACTCTTTAAACAGACGGAACGAAAGACTAGGGCGAACAATCTGATAGAAAGAGGAAGCGGAAGTAACGAGGAAGGTGGAAGTGTCCTCGTGTGACCCTTGGCCACTACACGCTCGTTCCCCTCCTTCATGACGAAATCTCGAAAGTCGAAGGGTGGTGGTCTCTCCACCCTCCGACCCATTGGATCGGCTCGTTCGACCTCGCGTGTCGGTGGTGGTTTTGCCGAGAGATAGGATGAGATGGAGATAGGGAGAGAATGGGAGACAACGTCGACGTTCTCGGAGAGTGGCGAGGGGGTGGTCGAGGGTTGATGGCCCGATACGCGGAGGCAGGTTGGTTCGATCTGGGTCGGGAATTGCGGAGGTGTTATGAACTTGGGTGGGGAGAAAAAATGCGGGATCGTGCGGTGACTCGACCAGAATCGACGTGTCTCGTTAGTCGATGACGTATTAACGCGCCCAGAAATTCTCCCGATCGTTAATCTCGTTTCGTCGATGTTTCAGAAACAATATCACGAGCACGCGGAAATAAAAACAAAGTAAGTCGATGCTCGTTGATAATCGAGCTTTTCGAAAGCTTCTCGCGAGGATAAAATTTGTAGAGGAACATCGTACGGGGAATTGAATACGTCCTCGCGCGCGTGCATTTCGAGAAAATGCATCGAAGCCCCGGGCTCGTGTCACAATGGCGTCTCTCCTCGATTCCGTACAACAACCCGAACGATATTTGCGCGCTCGTGTATCGGGGAGTATTTGCGCTCGACGCGGAAGGGACCCGAAATGGACGCGAAGGGAGGAGACTGGCGAACCATTCGTGTTTGGCTCTGGTCTCCTCCACGCTCTGTTTAATCGAGGGGTCAGGTAGGTACGCACCACTCTCGCGCTACGTCCACCAACGGAGAGTATCCGTCACGCGGTATCGACAACTTTCGCCAATGTCGATACAGGAAATGCTAATAATGCAAATGCCTTGGCGCCCCGGATCGGCGCGATAACGAGTGCTCGTTAGTGTGGGTGTGCGTGTGCCGGCGTGATGCAGCCGGTGTTAATTGCCAACTGTTGGGCAGGAGCGCGTGCGATGACGATGAGAGAGGGTGGTGGACGTGTTGGTGGAGAAGGTAAGCTTCGAAACGTTTCGATAGTTTGAGCTTAAAGGTTACATCGCGCGTGAACGGCTTTCGCCGAGTTGTTTGCGCTGTTAACGTTTCGAGTCCGACGATGAATCGATGCAATTTCTGCAAATGTACACTTCACCAATTTCGTACCCTCGCCTCCTCTCCATCCGAGTAAACGAATTATCGAGCGAGCAGAGTCACGCCCTCATTATCGAGTGTCGTCGACTTCGCGGCATCGCCCAATTAGCAGAATTTCCGGGAGGCCCTCGCCCCGAACGAGGAACCCAACTGGAGAAGGAAGAGTTTTCCGCGACTTTAGTTTAACAGCCGAGGATTACGGAGCTGCATAACTGCATATCAGTGGAGCTATTAGCAAAGAAAGCGCCTCGCAAGAATTGCGGCCCGCATTAAAGTTCCTCTTACTCCCTTTCTGCCATCCTCGCCCTTTCTCACCTTTTCCTTCTCTCCCTCTCTCTTCACTCTCTCTTTCTCTCTAGCGTTCCAACCCTCTTCTCGCTACACCATGCGCCTGCCTCGCCTTTCCTACGTGCCCTGCTTAGCGCCCATAAATTCCAGGTTGTACGGCTTAAAGCAAATCGCAACACGCGCGTAATCTCTTTTCTTCGAGTTAAGCCTGCAGCGCTCCCGACGCGGAGTGGACGGTTCTATCGCCAGATCTATTTCCGAGTTAATTACCGGCGAAGTAAAGAACTGGGTCGCAAGTTCGTCATACGATCTTCCATGCCACGGCTCGCATCGCAAATGAGAAGAATACGCGTGGAATGTTGTATCTTTTCTTCCCCTCGTTCGTATTGTTACCGTCGACGAGAGAACACGCGTGAATCTCGCGTGATTCCTGCGAGTGAACGCCGAGACAGAGGAATTTTTACCCAGACTCGAAATGATCACGAGAGATGTACGGAACGACGTAGCGTCGCGTTTGCGAGAATTATGATTTCATAAATCTTCGCTCTTTTTTTTCTTGCGTGAGCTGGAAAATTTAGTGCGGCGATAGCGCGGTGCTACTTGTCTCGGTCTCATTTCCTCCACGCAACATCAAATCGTGGTCGCTTGATGAATTATTGACTCTACGTACGAGAAGATACGGAATGAATTATCATTGATAATCTCGCACTCGCATGAGAATATAAGCGCTTCGAGATTAAGCTCGAATTACTTAGGCGATTAAAATTAAACATTTTAATTGCCTGCTCGTTTTCTCCGGGATAACGCGAAAGCGCGACGATCGAAAACTTATTTCACAATACTTCGCGATACTCTCGATCTACCTTGTCGTGCTTCCGGAAGTGTCGACGCTTAGAAACACGCTTAGACAGGAAGATCACGCGCGCACTCGAATGCACTCGATAAAAATGCTACGCGAGCTCCCGGCGGTAGTCCGGGGCAAAAGACGAGATGGTGAAAATAAATCATATAGAGTCCTACCGTGATCTTCAAATCCCAGGGGTCGCACGTGTCGTATCCCCTGCTGAAACGCAACACTGTGTGAGTCTTGTTCTCGTAACCCAGTAAGAGGCGATAGTCTTGGCTGGAGTCCATCTGGGGATCTTTGCAGGCATCTTTCACGTGCCGATCCTGAAACAAGCAACGACACCTCGTTAGGTCTTGCACCGATCGCCACTACAAAAACTTGACTACGGGGACGAATTGTGTGTTGCGTACGTGTGACTACGTGCGCAACGCGCGTCTTCGGAAAGAGCGATGGTGTGCGATAAAGCGCGCACGCGAAAGGAATAATTTATTTGCCCTGCTTCTGGACCAAGAAACTGCTGGTCCAATGACGCGACGGAAATCCTCTTTTAGAAGATAGTGTACCTAACGGAGAAACGCTCAAAGAACATTAAAATTATCAAAAATTACAAGAATATACAAAAACCATGGATGATTTTTTCTTTATCTAACACCTGCTCCTACACACAAAAAAAGACTCTAAATTTTTAATCGAAGAATCAAACTCCCCAAAGACGAGTTTCTCATCGCGTGGGTACAACAGATGCCCGACCCTCTTCAGGTTCAAGAAGCAAGGCGCAGGTTGTCCAAAACTCTTGGCGCACCTCGCTTACCGAGAAGAAAGCGAGTGTCCCCGAAGTCCCCGTGCGATCGTTAATCCAGCATCGAGGCCCGAGGACAGAGGGCGTCGGGACGCAAAAAGCAAAGGCGTCCCGCGTCGTCCTTGCCGCCTCTTTGGTTCCCGTTTACGCGCTCCTTGCCCCTGCGCGCCTTTCGCGTCCACCTTTCTCCCGTTCGGAATCGAGTTTCTTGCGTGCGGCGGTAGAGAAATCGAGGGAAGGGCACGTGACGCCCAAAGGTGTCCTTGAAGGTCCCGAAGGGCATGCGGAGGGAGAGGAAGTTAGTTAGCCGTTATCCTGCCGAAGGTGGTGAGGAAGGAGGATGAGAAGGAGGAGGAGGACCGAAGACAAGTTTTTTTGATGGATTCCACCTCGCCGCCTTCCTCCAGATATAATTGTTGAACGAGGCGCGCAGCGCCATCGACGCCGACGCCTTCGAACGCACCGTTCCAAAGGACCCCATTGTTCCCTCGCAAAGGCTCTACCTCCTCCCTCCCTCTCCCTTCACCCTCCTTTTTGTCTTTTTCCCTCACATCTCCCTCCCTTCTTCCAGTTCGAATCTCAGCATCTCGCACCTCGAGGAGTCTCCTCCTCTTTCAGCCAGGACCCAAAAAATATCCCCTTACAGCAGCATCCACCCAACCTCGTCTCTCCTCCCTCTTACTCCCTTCGACTTGGAACCGCGGTAGACAAAATTTCGGCGGGCTTTTATTGAAATTTAATTTAGTCGCGAACGTCAGCCCCCGTCGCGCGTCGCCTCGCAAGCACGTAACTGCCATGCGTGTGTCGCGTGAGGGCGCTCGCGTCACGCGTGTTACATCGGGCCCTGACATTCCTCATTCTTTTGTCTCGGGCGGCCTATTCTCTCGTTTATCCTTCTCTCTCCTATTCGCCAACCAGCAACCTCCCTCCTCCTCCACCGTTCCTCGCCCACGTCGTGATTTCTCACCTGCCAGCGTCACGTTCGACTTCGTCGCGCCTCTTTGTCCCGCTTTTTTTCTACTTCTCTTTTCCCTTCCAACGATTTTTTCTCCTCTTTAGTTCCGTTCCTTCGCGCCCTTTTCGTCAAGGGACGCACGATATTTCAAGGGAAACGCGCCGTGCGGTACGGGCGCGAACGATTCGAGACGGTGGTGGCTGGAGGAGGAAGGAATGGCGGGAGGAAAAGAGAAAAGTGTTTCTTTTTTCTCCAGCTCGAAATAGAGGATCCGTGAAATCGTCAGATTATTCCGTGTTGCGAGTAGTTAAACGAGGGTGTGGCCTGATTGACAAGACCGGGAACTCTTTGGCGGTGAAATGGTGTAGGGCTCAAATGGTACCCGGAGAAAGTGACAAATTAGGAAGTTGAGATGGAGTAAATTTAGAATCGTTCCTTTCTAAAGCGTCTTCGATAAAATGAAACAAGAATTTAGCAGATGTATTTCACGATCCTGGAATAACGAGTGGAAAATTCTTTCTGCTCTGCCATAATTCTTTCAAACCGCTTCGACGACACACGTATCGACGTTAAATAAAGACCTATTCATAACGGCGACGCTTACAAATGCCTTCCTAACTCACTCCCAGCGAATACTCGAGAACAGGAAAAAAGAATGACGCCAATCGGATCGACTCCTCCAGGCTCGGCGTCGAACTTCGAATAAGATTGGTAAAACGGGTCGCGATAAATTTACAACCAGCCCGTTTGCCTTCCGGGGTGAAATGGGGTGGCTCGGTTCCGCACTCGCGATTCGCTCGATTCATCCATCCAGTTCGCTTTTTCCTTTTGCACCCCTCTCCGACCCTAATATTCCCCAAAGGGTGCAGATCGCTCCGTTCAATTTTATTAGAAATTTGAGGTCACACCCCTTGTTTCCCCGCAGACCTTCAATTACGATCTCTCTCACCAACCCTTCTTTATCATCCGCTTTGCTTCGATCCTTCCATCTCTCTTCCACTCTTCTTCTCAACCACTCTTTCTTCCTCGATGGCTGGTCCGAGCCAGTATGCGGTTGTTCGAGCATAAAGGAAACAATCTCTTGTAGGAAAAGCTGAATTCTTGAGCGAGAAAGGAAGGTCCACCCCCACCGTCGCCGCCCTCCGTTTCTCTTTGGCCCCCGCCATGTGGCTTTGTAACGCCTCTGGAGCAGATATTGCTTTCGGGGTCTGCGAACTCGCCCGCGATGGATCGAAGAAATAGCCGCGAGCGAGCGAGCGAATACGCGTTCGTATCCCAGAAATCGGTAGCCAGGATGACGAAATTTTCCACGGTTCAGGATAAAATCGGTAGTGGGAGATGGGATCCCTGGATACTGTCGATACGGGTGAGGGAACTTCGAAAAATGAGAACGAAACGCGATGAGACGATACGGAACGTAAGGTGCATTAAGTAATGAGAATCTAGCGTAGAAATTAGAAATGTCTGAGAGATATTCTTTCAAGCCGAAGTTTCATCCCTTAATCGTCGAAAATATCGAGCGCAACTTTTTTCCGAGTTAATTCGATAACAGTAATATTGGAAATTTCCTATAGTCGGTAAAGGGTAATAGCAAAACTCGTCACCGAACGTCGAGTAACACGCGGAATCAATTGCTTCCGCTTCGAAGCGAGACACTTTAGACTCGGTACCTAATTACACTTAACTCCCAGATACGGTGACGGTGTCTTCGATCTGCGACATCGTGAAATTAATTGGCTCGCTCAGGGTGAGTCACGCGACAGTCCGGAATCGACGACAAGTTCATGGAAACCCAGTGAACTTCGTGACCGCCTCGCGAACGATCCGCGACCTCGGTGTTCGGGGGTGGTGGTGGAGGAGAAGAGAAGGAGATGGAGGGTGGAGAACGATGCGGCCTTACACACGAGTGCACTCAAGAGAGTGTGAGGGAAAGAGAGATAGAGAGAAAGAGAGAGAGAGGAATGTGGAGAGACCTACGGAGAAAGGAAGAAGAGAAATGCGAGAAGAAGGCGCGCGAGGGAGTGGCGGAGAGCGCATGGCGCAAAACGATAAAGTAATAAATAATTTACAGCGCCGTCTCGCGCAACTTCTTCAATTTCCGCCTCGACGTCGGAAGTGGAGAGCATATTTTTTCCCTCGCCCACCTCCGCCGCTACCGCGCGCCACGACATGAGCGATCGAAAAGTCAGACTGCTTTCTGCTCCCGCCATCGACTCACACCTCCCATCCTCCACCTCCGCCTCGTCTAACGCCTGCAGCGACTCGCAACCCCTCTTTCCGCATTCGAACTCACCTCCATCGACTCTCCTGTGCGGCAACCCCCTCGTCCATCGCGACTCCGACGACGGCGTGATCAATTTCGAATACGCGCAAAGACAACGCGAAGGTGTATACTCACCAATATTCTCCCTTACCTGTGAATTTACATTCACGACATGCGACCGACTAATCTTACGCATTCTACTTACATATTTCCCAATAGAAAGTCTCGTTCTTAATGTTAACAAATTTAATTGTCGATGCTTCTCCCACACACCTGTTAAACGGAGTGTAAATTTAAACTGAATCGCGAAGCACGGTTCTTTGACCCTTCAAACGAGGTAGGTACATACCTCAGTTCTTACCCTTTTGCATAGAACGGGAAAGGGATGGGTTGCAAAAGGCAAATGGGGCTCCGAAAATGTCGCGCCATATTCATATTTTACTGACTACGGTAAATTGGAAATGAATACAAGTGTCATCTGGTCAATCACAAGCTAAATTCTTGGCTAATTAGGGTACCGATACTAGAATTCCTAAACTACTGCCGTCGTTCAGACCGACCAACGTGACATCGAGAATAAATTTGGACATCCGATAATTATCTTAATTAACGACGTATCGACCATTTTCCTCTTCTCGCTTTTTATCGGCTCTCGTGAGAGTGTGCAGGGCAACGTCAACGTTGCCGGTGTCACCGACCGCGGTGGCGTGTCCCGACGAGCGATAAAGTACGACGGATGAACGAATCGATGTAACACGCGTCGCGCCAATGACAGTTACGGAAGAGGAAAAGAGAAGAGACGCACATCGCGCGTGATTCGACAGGCGCGAGCATCTCCGACGAGATATTCGTTGTACTGACGAGTGACGTGCCCGCTGCCGATGTCGATCGAATTCGGTAAATTATTCGAACGCCTGGATATTTGAACTATAAGTGAGATCGCGAACTGGTAGGACAAAAATGCATTTTACTCCTCGTATACCTCATCGTGAACAGGAAGACGACCGAAGGAGGAGTCTAGAATACGTAAAGGACTTTCTAGAGTGTGGCTAACGGTCTGTTCTGCCGCTGTTATCGGATCCAGTCTTTCTGCGTTTATTTCGATCGCATCTAAGAAAGTCTGTAACGATACGCGGGTTGACAAATTTTATCAGAAAAATTGTTTTCGGCGCTTTTGAACGCTTGCTCGACAGCAATACAAGCGAGGAGAAACTATTGGGATTGTAACCTTGTGAAAGGAAAACCGGACAAGGGATTTTTTTCACTTTCTACGGGAACTCTGAACTGTTTCGTGATTGTCGTTTCTCCTTTTCTCTCACACTCGAGCGTGCCTGTCGAGGAAACATGACGTTACGGCATCGACCGATCGTCCCCGAACGAATAATTTAGGCTCTCTCAAATGCGCGACGTAAAATCCTCGAGACTAGTCCTACGCAGTAAAGAGCAAAATGCTCGTGAATTTGGAAGAGCCACTGCTCGTTTCGAATTTGATGCACAGGAGTTTAAGATAAGCTAGTAAATATAAACAAAGAGAACTTTAAACAATTTTTTAAAAAGTCATGATTTGCTGCGTGTACAAAATATTTTAGAAGCTTCATTTACCCGCAGCAATACCTACACATCGTAGAGTATTAGAATTATCGACGTATTTTACTGACGTAAGCAAGAAGGGAGACGTATGACCAAAGACGTGTGCGTCATCCCTGAAACGACTAAATAATTCAGTTGTTTCGATATTCACTCCTAAGAAACGTTGTATCGAGAATCTTAATACGTTAATAAGATCACGATGGCTTGTGCCGTCCGACCCTACACAACCTGCGGAGGCTTCGAATATTTATACATTGTCATACGCTCGTGGGAGGGTGGATGGTTGACAGTTCGTTCACCAGGGCGCTATATCCGAGAAATATTAAATAACTAGTGATATCGGAACATAAAGAATGGAGAAGACATGCAGGAAACGGATCTTGGAATTCTCGCGTATCATTACGAATAAATTATTCAATACTTTACATATATTTTTAGAACGAGCAACTTCTACCAAACCTTGAACGTTCCTAGATGAGCTGTGACATCTATTTTTTACTTTTCGTGAGATGGCCAATTATTATCGGTACGACTGCTCGTGGAACTTGTTGAAAAGCTCTCTCTTTAATAGTTCTTGCAAAATGTTCACATGTAAAGTTTCCAGAATCATAAAGAATAGGAATCTCAAGTTATCCTCTGACATTCTTCCAACCTCCGGCCACCCTCTTGGTGGAGTTCTCGTCGAACGGCCACGTATCAGTCCGAGAGCGCCTTAGATAAAAACTGCATGAGCCACCGCGCGAAACTTAGAGTAGAGAGAGGATGACGGAAGGTGGTGTATGCACCGTTTGACATTAACACTCGGGAGAAAGAAGAGTCTAGTCTGGTCGTCTCTATTCCCGCCATCTAGACCGTTCGCGTCTCACGGCGCAATTATCGTCCCATTGTTCCGGGTCTTATACACCTACTCTCCCTGTCGAACGCGCGTGTTACCCTTCACGCGCGGCAGGTCTCAGGTATTAGACGAGAAATAAAAAACACACGGACAGAAAGAAATTTCCGACAGATAGGAGAGCGATGAATCTTTGACGAGGGCTGAGGAGATAAACAGCGATAATGGAAGGGCAACGTTGCGAGAACTCCCCCTAACAGATACGTTGTTGCGAGATGAGAGAAAAGGCGACAATATTTTTCTTCGTATTCCATGTGAACCGAGAGCTGCTTTCCTTTTCCTTCGATGAACGTGGGTCAACGTAGGTCCGCGCTATTTCAATTAAGGCGCTTTCGCAACGATCAAGGTATCGAGAGGAAAAAAACCCTCAACCAGTTTTTCCTCGTAGGAGAGTGAAATTATGCACATGCTCGCTGGTACGAATAAATGAGAACGATCTGCGCGCGCATTTGAATTGCGAATAAATTATTATCAGACGGAAAGCGAGATCGAATGGCACGACTATGTCGAACGGTCAAGTTTTTTTTTCTCTCGCGTGCAAAAAACCCTTTCGATAGGTGGACCATTGCGAAACTACGTTCGACCGTCCGTCACTCGGGGCATGTCACGGTCGACGGCTACGAAACTAATGACCGTTTAATGATCATTATCCGCGATCTTATCGCCGGACCCAAAATCAATGAAGCGAACCCCGGACCACGCGAACGAACTAGAATCGTCCAATCCCGGGGACGGCAACAGTGACGTAACTGGCAAGTCGCGCGCGCCTTGGCGTGAAACTGTTATCGTTATATAATAATCCCAAACTGTGAATCGATGCGAAACGCATCGGCCCGCGTTTCTATTCACTCTTTCGCTTTCGTGAGCAGCACGGAAATTATTGACCCGCGCTTTTCCCGAAAAGCATTTTCCACAAAAAGGGACGAAAAACAAAAATAGAAAGATCAAGAATGCAAGGAATAAATCTAGAAAAATCGACCGCACCTCGTGGCCGACGAGAAGGATCGACGGAAAATCCGCAGAAAATTGATAACGCTCGTCCACGGACGAATAGAGTGGCACGCACGGCTCGAATAAAACCGAGTGATCGCGGGGACCCTCCCACCGACACGCGAGGCTGAAAAAATAAAAAAGCAATCTAACAAAATGAAAAAGGAATGAAGCGGGAGAAACTGATCCTCGTGAATTTTTCTCCAAACCGTTGATAACGAAGAACAACCCCTTTTTAGTGCTTCACTCGTGTCCACCCTCCGAGATATTTTCTGACCGATACCGACGACATGACGTTTCCCCGGAGTGTCGCGACGCTCTCCGTTATGTTCATCCGTCTGCGGTCAAGCGCGATATCCTCGTCCTAAATACCGAAGCAACAACGGCGCGAGAGGAGCCCGCGTCGAACCACACCGGCGAGTGAATTAATTATTTCGTTTCCTCTCTCGGCCTGCCGCCTCTCGGCTCCGCGCGACGATCGACACGCGCGGGCGTGGCGGCCGATTCGCGCTCCGCACGATTAAAAATGCACGTCGCGCGTCCGAGGGCGAGCGTGCGACCAGGAGACCGAGACGAGGCGCTCGATAACGGGGCCTGCTCGCTCGCTCGGAACGATTTTAACTCACGGACCGCATTAACCAGTGAGTTGGCGTGAGCTGTGATTCGCGTGCGATCGAGCGAGTGATCGAGCGATCGATGTATTTTGATTGGCACTGTCGTCGCTTGGCTAGTTGAGCTTTGACTTCGCGAAGATTGACGCTCGACCGAGGAGAAGTGGTTACGTAGCGTGAGACAGGAGTAAGAGAATCGATGACACAAAATTCGGGTCACTGAAGCGCGTGGGGTGCAGAATAGAAGCGTAATGGGTTGCGTGGCGTTTGTTAATTTCATATTGTTGATAGAGAGGAATGGAACGAATGGAGAGTGAATGATAGTGGGGCAGAGCGTGTCGCGTAAAGGTGAATGCGAAACGATTGAATTGCTCTCGACGCGAGAACGTACGCTAACCATTTTTCCTCCCGATGAATTTTTATCTCAGTTCGCGCCATATAGCTCCGCGATTCCACCGAGAGTTCGAAGGAAATTTTCTGAGTGGAAATATTGTCGTATATATAATTTTCTCCCAAGGTACTTAAAAACTCACGTACAGTTATCTCGCGCAATTAAAATGGAGCATCGATACTGCCAAGGCGGGCGCAAGAAAAATACAAAAGACTCGAACGGAAGAATCAGTGGAGTCCCGGCATGCATTATTCAGATATAGAACGGTTCTACGTCGCGATATCAGCGACAGGGATGAAGGAAGTGAGCACTGAGGAGATGAGAAAGAGAGAGAGAAAACGTTGAAAAGAAAAATAGCGAAGCGAATGTCGGCGCGCGATGTAAGGGAGAAGATAGTGACAATTAAATTCTCGAGCGATGGCTCGTTACCGAAGGACAACGGGGCATCCGACGAGTAGCTCATGTAATGCTAATCCGATATTTCCGAGATATTCCTACGAACCAGAAAGGCACGACGGTTTTTTTCTCCCGTGCGCGTCGCGGAGAGAGATTGCGGATCGCGTTTCGCGAATGGGCTCGTACGCTCGTAGGCCTTCATGAAAAATATCACGATGTTGTTGTCGAGCCGTACCAACAAAGCGGCACTAATTACCCAGGTCGCTCACCCGCGCATGTGGGCCTTCGCATAAATAGCACGAGATAAAATATTTCGCCGGCGCGTCCTTCCGCGCAATGAAATTTCGAATTGAGAAATCGCGCGATCATCGACGGAGATAGGTTAAGTATTCTCGACGTTGTCGTAACCGCGGTAAGTTCGAGTCTTCACAATGGAAGGAAACAACGTCAGTATCTCGTTTTACTTCGCGTTTCCTGGAATTCGTACGAAGTACAAGAGGATTGAAATCTCTCGAGGTGAATTTTCAGGGTGAAGGAGGTGACCCAAGAGCCCGAGCGAAGTGCCGCGTAAAGTAACAAATAGAATCATCGGTGTCTTGAGTTTCATTAGACACGGTGTCGCTTGCCAGAAATTTTTGTACACGACGTCTCGTATAAATTCTCGCACAGATTCTCCCGGTTTGAAATAGTGTTTCCTAGGTGGTAGCCAAGAATCTTGACTGCGCCCGGATTTCGCGAGAAATAAAGACAAAGCAACCAAGCGAAGAATCGTCGAGATTTCCAGATACTTTCGATGATCTAGGGTAACGATACAAATAAAAGAGAAGGAAAAAAAAAGGAACGACATAACCGTTGGAAAACAAAGGAAAAATCGACTCGCATAAAAATTTCAACTTTTCCCACACGCCCTTCCCATAACCAACGAATCTTCTCGCTATGGAAAATAAGCTCGCCGTCGTAATGACCACCATATATACCGAACCTTATTCTGGAAAGGGCGTCTCATCTACATTCAAGTCGCGGCATTAAACCGATTGAAGTTTGCGAGCCTTCGAGGGACGATCCGATCGGATCCCCATCGGATTCCACTTTCCTCGAGCGTGCTCTCTCTCTCGAAAAGCAACCACCTCCTCGTGGCTCAAGCGAATCCCGTTGTCCACGAGCTCTGCGGCGAGTTGCTTTCTTGAGAGAGGAGTAGTGGAAGAGGAGGAAGAAGAAGAAGAAGAAAAAGAGAAGAAGTGGGAGAGAGGAAGTCTCGCAAGAATTTCTTGACCCAAAATCCGATAAGCCAAACCGGCGTTCCGCCTCGGGTAACGCCGACGTTTTCTCCCTACCTTCGGGCGGGTATACATCGAAATCACGCGCATTGTAACGCGAAATCCTGCGCGCCATTGTACGCGTTTCCACGTTACACGCTCGCGTTACGCACCCTCGGCGCGGTCCGTCGTCGTCCTCGTCGTCGACGGTTCTCCGTACGATCTTCCCACGGGAAAGGAGCGAGAAGGAGAACGTGGTAGGAGGAAGGTCCACGAAGTCGGAACGCGTCGTCCGTCGCGACGCCCGGCGTCGGAGCCCGCTTCGAAAGGAGTCATCAGTGCGCAACGCCATTATTCTTCGTGCGCGCTCGCTTTTTCTGGATCGCGGGGCTTCTCTTCTCCTCTTCCTCTCTCATCCTCCTCATCCTTCGCTCGATCCTCCCGACCTTTTCACCGACCGACCGCCTGCATTAATCACGAGACACCAGCAGCACCAACGCGGATATTATCGCGGCAATGCGAACCGTCCGTCAGTCCTCGCTCGAGCTTTTTCCTTTCTCCGTCTCTCCCTTTCCTCTTTCTCCTTTCGTGTCTGTCTGGATTTCCTCCTGCCTCCGCCACTCGTCTTTCTCTCGTCGCGAGGGTGGCGAAGGTCCTCGCCAGCCATTTCTAGGGATTTTACGCTTCCGAATCGCGTACGCGCGAGACGATGCGAGAGGAGATCGCGCGCGCGCGCGCGCGCGCATTCGAGAGGCTTTCAGGACTGAAGCCTTTCGACGGAGTAGAAAGTTTCCTCGGGGAGACGCGCGCCGCCGTTGTACCGTGCTCGAGACGTACGATGGACTCTCTTTCCCGATGAGAGAGGATTTTAGCTCCGGGAGGACGAGCACTGGAAATTATTTGGATTTTCCCCGTAGAGTGGAACGGACGGGCTCGGACGTCACCGTGAAACTAAGTCGATGTCGCTTGTGCAGCATTAACAATATTACTCGATTCACTCTCAATCACTCAAATATTTTCTAATAGCGCCACGAAAATATAATTTTTGTAGTAGTTCGATTATTTACGTGTAAAGTATCAAGTATCTCCAGCGACGATGCACCACTCCCACGGAAACAATAACCAGGAAGGATCGCGGGCCAATCTCTGGCGAAACAAATCGACCAATTTCCCTAGTCACCCCTTATCATCTCGCGGTCCCCGAAAATGACCCTCGAGCAATCACTCCCCCTGTTTACGATCGAATGGAGGGTACGCGACTCGTTACCCAGTGGTATCACCGGAGCCCTCGGCCTATCTACCCTACATATCCACCTTCCGTCCGAATTAGCGTGTAGGCGCATTTAAATTCAGGATCCATACGAGCGGGGAAAATAACTCTACGTGGTCGTGGTCGTGGTCGTTGCCGCGCTTCTCGCGAGGTCAAGTGTACCCCTGCGACGAAGAGAGGAGGCCAAAGGGAGGAGAGAAGGAGGACATTGAGAGGGGGGGGGGGGACAAGATGGAGCTCGCGTTATTCCGTGCCGCCATGGTTAAAAGGTTAATTGGATAACGCGGTGGACTACTGCCTTGGTCCAAAGTTGCGGGCACGCACGCACAGTGGCGTCGGCGTCGTCGTGTCCACCAAGAAGACGACGACAGCGGGGGCACCGTTGTTTCAGCTTACCCCCTTCTCCATGCCCTTCTTCGCGACCCTTTTCATCCCTTCCTCTCACCCCTCCACCCCACTTCGTTCCCGCGCACTTGCTAACCGGAGCACGCGCGCGCGAGATAATCGAAAATCCAGTTTTACGAGATTACTTTTACAGGAGGAGAGGGCCGCCACTCTCCACGGTCGCGTTGCATCGCGGTCTACTCTCTCTCTCTCTCTCTTCTTATGCATTGGAAAGGATGGGAAGGAGGGAAAGAGCGAGTCCCAATAGTTACGGGGGAGGGCCATGCGACCGTTCGCCTAGACGAGCTCCTATCTGCGCTTTGCATCTAGCCGCGACTCGGGAAAGAAAATTCCGTGCCACCAAAACAGGACTCTCTCTCTTGAGAGAGAATTGGAAAGAAAGAGGGAGAGAGGGAGTCGGAGAGCGAAGCAGCGGCACGGGAGTAGGTATCGCCATAAATCACTCGCTCGCGCGATTAATATCGCTTAGCTCTCGAGTCTACTCGTGCCACGTAAGCGTCACAAAAGACAAATGAAAGAGATACGGCCCTGGTAAGGACACCGGGTCCGCGGGTAATCGTGCTCGACGATCTTAATAAATGACACAGATGCGTCAGCCAAGAGGCATCCGAATATGGGCGTACGAAAGTTTTCGCGGCGAGGAGTCCCCTCCTCCAACATTCTCCTCATCTTCACTCTACGTGGAGTATCGCAAGACAAACTTCACGTTTCTTCGTCTTGTCAGAACGTATGTATAAAGGGGGAATAGAATAAGGGAAAAATAACGAGGATTGTAAAGTACACGAGTTCATCCTCTTCGTGAATAGGATAAATGTTAATTTTATTCTATGCGTTTTTGATGAGCCCGTAGCGAAGACTCGTGAGGTTTTTTTGTAACGATGTAGGGTGAATAGAATTGTCTAGCAGTCATAAATTATGAATTCTCGAACAGTATCCGTGTACCTTATCGCGGTACAAGATAAGAAAGATTTTTGGATACATCCTGTCACATGCTTGTCGACAGGTACGTAAACAACTATGCTGTCCACCCATCTATCATACCAACACACCCAACCTATCCCATTGGACATCTCATTGTAACACACAAACTTATCCACGATGATACATCGTTTCGAAATATTCACGATCCTGCCGATACGTCGATATAGTCGGGATTTAATGCGAGATAAACTTTCGTACGCAGAAAGCCCGGGGCACTCGAGCTAAAAAGTCTCCGCGAATGAGAGGAGAGAAACCACGAGGGGAAGAGAGTAGCGGAGTTTGCTCCTCCTCGGTCTAATTCATTCGTAACTTCTCCATCCTTCTAGTATGAAAAGGGGGAAGAAGAGAAGAACTCGTCGTCGTTGTCGTTGTCCCGCAGCGAAAAGGCTGCCACGATAAAAGGGAGGAGAAAGGAAAAGGACGAGGGAGAAGGAAAGGGGGAACGAAAGAGTGAGAGAAAGAGAGAGAGAAAGGGAGAAGGTAAAGACGGCATGGCGGTCTGCGGTAGGCAGTGAAAAATCTCAGAGCCATTCCTCATCTGCCACCGCGTCCCACCGAGTTCTCCAACCGTCGATCCCACTACGAGCCCACACCGCACTCGCTCGAGGGATCCTTCCTCCTCCCCCACCAGCTTCTTCTCTACCGGTCGCCGAATGCCACCCGCATCAGATAATATTTAAATTGATGATAAACATTTATAAGAGCGTTTTGTTACACAGAAAACATATTTGGATCATTGCGGGGCGGTAGTACGCCCAGTCGGTAGTCGCGGGGGCCGCCACAGCGACCGCGTCCGTCCATCCGTCCGTCCATCCGCCGGTTCGTCCGTGCGTCCGTAGGAATGAGGATTATGAATTCAGGGGGCCCGGCCCGAAAGGCATTGTCCGGTGGCCCTCTCATCTCCATAACGGGTCCCATCTCTCGAGCATTCCTCTGTCTCTCTCTTTCTCTCTCTCTCTCCTCGTCTCTTTCTTCTCCCTCTGTCCAACATCCATCCACCTTCTCTCTCTTCCTCGTAATTTCCTTTCTCTCTCGCAGCAGCAACGTTCGTCGCTCCAGTCCTCGAGCCTCCTCATCCTCTCCCACCCTGTTTCCTCCTCACCCCAAAGGTGGCCTCCACGCATCGCCATCTCGCTAACTCTGCCTCTGCGCTTGCTGCCGCCTCTCGTCGTGCTTCCCCGTTGTCGTCGTCCTCCTCGTAGTCGTAGTCGTCGTCGTATCCAAGCGCATTCCCCTTTGTAAGTCCAAACTCGACTCGATCCCATTCCCCGATTGTTTTCTCCGCGGGGCCGCCTAAATTGTCCAAATGAATGCGAGTCGACGGCCAGTCGTGTGTGCGCGGGGACAACGAAAGACGAGGAGAAAACGAGGCGAATCGCGCAATGCGCATGCGCGAGTGCTCGTTGCCCCTCTCGTTGCTTCTCCGGCCACCGGCATTAATCGTGGCGGCCGCCGGAATAGCGCGATCCTATCGTAACAAGGGCCCTCATCCTCCGTTCTCCTCCTCCTTGATTATCGTGGTCGGACGCTTGAAATGGAAGCGGAGAATCAGGGGCATCGCGGAATTGTGTCGCGAAGAATATCCTCGTGTGAAATTGACGACGCAAAGCGGCAGTGACGAATGTTATTTCGGGAACGATAGAATCTTAAGGGAGCTCCTTGCGCAATTATGCCCGTAGTAGCTCAATTTCATCGGCGGTGGACGTTTTCAATGTTCCTCGTCCACGATCTTCTCGTCGATCGCGTTTAAACGACAACACGCGACGTCCAACAAAATTCTCAAATTGCGACGTGGCGGCGGGACGAGGAATAAACGGAAGGAACGAACCCGCGTCAGCGCCACGTAACCCCCTTTGGCCTCTCGCATGCGGTTATCTCCACGCACCATCTCGATGCACACAGGCCAAAAACTCTCTCGCACGCAACATATTTTGCATGGTAGCGCGCGCTGCGCAACAGGCGTCAGAAACGAGACGCTGGTCGTAGCGAGATCATCTCAGTCGACCATCATCCTCGTTGTCACGATTCACGTCCAATTACGAGGTCGCCTAATTTTTATAATTGGACTCCAAGCGGTCGTGCCCCCTCGGTCTCCTTTACTCTTTCTTCCCCATTTCGCTTCCTTTCGGAACGACGAGGAGGACAACGACGCGAAATTTCGTTCCTCGGAATCTCGTCTGGAGAACGACTATTCGCCTTTGTGGACGGGTCTAACGCGTCTCCGGTCCTCGTCGTCCATCGCCCGCGTAGAATTTCGTGGAAAGAGCGCAGACGGACGAGAAACGAGGAGAGGAGGGAAAGGACACGAGAGCGTCTAGAGATCCTCCGTATCTTTTTCCAGACCTCGGCTACGGATACGTGGCACCTTCGAGGTCTCAAACGCGGCCCAGGCGACAAGGACGAGGAAGATAGAAAGGAGTGACGGCGACAGGTACCGTACAGGCGGGTGTCAAAAGAGCGCGACCCATAAAAAGGGGAGTGGAGGTTGGGGCGGAGGTTGGGGGCCGAGAGGAAGAAATCCGAGAACCTTCCAGGATTACGAGCGTCCGCGATCGTCGGGCGCGATAGTCCGTAGGAATACTCACGCCTCGCTGGCGGGACCGACAAATAAAATTGAAACATTTGCCGAGGAGATCCTCACTCGGGGAGGACCCCCAATGCCATGGAGATTCCTTCACGGATCGACGCCTTCCGGTGGACGGGCAACGATCACTGTTTGGAAACTGCGAGGGATCTTGTGCGGTTTTTTGCGGTGAGTAAGACAGGAGTGGGATGAGGAAACTTCCACATGAATAAAAGGACCTACTAACACCGTGGAAGCATTACTAGCTTTCCGAGAGCGTTACCTGCTCCCACAGTGAACCTATAAAGAGCGTTCGGGTGAATAGAACAAAGAGTCTGATAACTCTCAAGAGTCGAATAACCGACCCATTTTACTCGCACGCCCACAAAATCTAATTACAAATTACACGTTCACCGTGCAAAATCGCCTCCCTCGCGTTATCAACTGCACCCTCCTTTATCGCGCATTCAACCCCGAAATGCGCGCTCACCCCCATCGCCAGAATCACCCTCGATCCGTTTTTCAATCTCCACTTAAGTGGCGCGTGCTATCCCCTGCGCTCGTCCCACGCGCGAGCGGATTCGCGTCGGGCGCCATCGAAGCTCGAAACGATTGGGGCGTCGGAACGGACGGACGGACAGTCGGACAAGCGAAACCGGAACGCACCCTCCGAAACGTCCGGCGTCACCTCGCAAAAGCAGTTGTCATTTCGTTGGCTTATTTCGATTAACGTCCCCACGTTCTCTCTTTATGTCGTGCGACGCATGCTCGAGAATCGCAGCACGGTCATTTGCTTTTACGCCGTCTCACCCACCCTCTTCTCGTCGATTTCGCTCGCGCGTTCAAAATTGCACCCGTGATCGTGTCCCCGGGAGCGCGTGCGCCGGCGGGAAACGTGAAAGAGCGATACACTCGAAAGAACGAAAGAGGGAACGCGATTGGAAAGGGACGGGCATGGTGCGACTGAGAGTGACTGAGGCCACCCTGAGGAACCCGCGGGCGCGTCACCGCGGTGGGACGCCAAAATAAAATGTCCTGTCGAACGGGATGGAAAGGGAGAGTCGACGAGGAGTGGTAGAGGGAGGAAAGCGGACGGTCTCGGGTGTCACTTTGAGGATAAATATTAGTAGCGGGTTTCGCGGGATCCGGTCCGGTCGAGCGTGAAAACACGAGGGGTGACGGGAGGCTGGTTCTGAAGAGCAGAAAAAAGAGAATGAAGGAGAAAGTGGGAGAGAGAGAGAGAGAGAGAAAGCGAAAACGGGAGAAAGAGAAGAGGAGGGTCCGACAGACGCGGCGGATGCCACGAGATTCCTTGCGGCCGAGCGAAGCAACGAACTGAGGGCCGACCGATGATGAAAAAATGACACGACAGGGCGAAGGGTGAGAGCCGCCGTCGAGACATGAGCCGAGGGCGGTTTGCATGTCTGCCTTCGCTTACCGCCGCCGCGCGCGCACGCGGTGCGCCGCGAAACGCGCCTGAATTCCTCCGAACGGACAAGAGCGAAGCCCTTCGCGAGCGTGTAAAAACGGGTCGTCCGTACCGAGAGACTCGTCGAGATGTCCCCAGTGGAACGGGAAATTATTGTAATCGAGAGGCTAATTGCACGGGTGGGGCGCTTTTTGTCGCGCACTCACCTGTCGGAGAAATTTTATTATTCCTCGCGTGCCGTGACAGATTCCTTCGAAAGTAATCTCGAAGTACCTAATCTATCACGGTATTATCTCAATCACCGCGGAGAAGAATATTTCTCAGGGGAATGATAGGGTCTGCGCACGAGGATGAGAGTATATCGGTTTGATCTCAAATACGAAAGAGAAAAAAGAAATGTCGAAGGAGGAATTTTAGTCGAGGAGAATCGAATGTCGGGGAGAGTTAATCCACCGATCACTCGCTCACCGAAAAAGAACAATGCGAAGTGGGCGACAGCAATCAGAACCTGGAACGAGCGCTCATTAAAATTCATTCATTCATTCATTCGCAATGGAAACAAGAGCAATCCCCGTATACCCCACGCGTGTGCTACACACGACGCTCGGCGACGTTACAACGTTACATTATCCTTCCCGATGAGCATTGTGGGCGGTCCAAGAGACCAGCCACCCAACCAAGACGAGCACTTTACCGCACCTCTGCTCGCATAGAACCGAATATTTAACGATCCAACCGCAAGCGTACGTTTCACGTGCTCCGCTCGCGAGCGAGCAAGGGCATTCCCGACAAATGGAATCGGGAATTAAAACCCCCACACGTCGCCTCGGACACGAGGTCGACCTCGATCGCGACGGGAAAACCTTCTTCTTCCCTTCTTCCTCCCCTCCTCAAACGAGATCTCAAGAATTCAACCTGGTAGAGAAGTGCCCACGCGAGTCGTCGTCGATCCCATTGCCCCACGACTCCTCCAACTTCGAAACCTTAAAACTTTCTCCTTCGTTCCTCTCCCTTGGTCCTCGACGCTTCCGTCGAGCCTTCCTGTCGCCCGTACCCACGCGCGCCTTACACCACGCGCACACTCTTCCACGAACTTACAACTTTCATCGCGCGAAAAACGCTGTAAAGCGTTTCGGCAGGAACCGATGGTCGTCAAATGGACTTTCCGAGCGTGGGAGCTATCCGGAGCGTGCGGCCCGTTCCCAAGTGAAAACATCTCGACATCGGTGTACTTCCACACTCGTCCCCCTGCTTTTCTCCCATTCCATCGAGAGGGACCAGACCGCCCACCCATCCTCGTTCCCGTCATCCTCGCACGTTGCTCGTTCCAATCGCAGGCTCCACCACCACCCCCAAACAACCCCCGAGAGTTTCACCCGCTTAACCCCCCAGACAGCTCGAAACCGACGCGTCGCGCCCTCGCTGCGTAGTTCACCAGTCATCCACCCCCATTTCCTCCACGTTCCTATACAACTGCACCCCTTCGAGTCGCCTCCGGGACGGGGGGTGTGGAATACGAGGGGAGGGAAAACGGAATTAATACTCGGGACTAGAGCGCAACGGACCGCACGTCTACCGCTCCGCCGCGATATAATGGATCCAAGGACGCGAGGAGAGAAGCCTGCACCCATCCCCACTACCGGTGAAGTCTTCGTCTCATCCCCAGCGGGCGTCGCACAGGGGTACCTTACTAAGTAAGCCAGCGCGTTATTAATAAATTACAATACACCCGAGACGTTAATTACCGGCGGCTGGCTGCTCCGCCGGATGGTTGCCTTCTCTTGGTGGGTGGGTGGTTGTCTGACTGGTTGCCTGCCTGCCGAAGCGACGCTGTCGGGGAAGAAGGGCGTGCGCCAACGGCGCACGCCGGAAAGAGGAAACAATTTCTAATTACTCGCGTAAGCATAGGACGAGGGAAGGTGAAGGGATTCTCCCGTGCTTGCCTCCTGAGGTCGCTCGGGTGTAAGCGGGTGTCTATAAAACAGTGCGGTAGGAAAATGCGGGGAGAAGCTTCTTGTTCGCATTTTGGGGCAGCACGCTTTCTTCCCTACCTCGCGTGGCTCGACACTTTGCCGAGACGGTCGCGTGGAAATTTGAAATTTTTTCTATCCTCGACGACGTGGATCCGCGCGAGTGAAATGTGAAATAAAATGGAATTCAAGGTAAAAAGTTTCGCGAATTAAATATCGTGGAAAAGGCAGGAGCCGACGTCCCACGTCGTTCGAATTCATTCGTTAGCTGGAATTTATCGAAACCGCAGCTTTAAAATCCCTCGCCGACAAAACGCTCGGGGCACACTTGCGATTTTCATAGCAAACTACTGCGCTGACTCATCGGCCACAGGCCACCTTCTCCTCCTCTTGCTTCTTCATCCTCTTTCTCCTCCTCTCGACCGCGTTCATCCAACGTGTACAACATCCACTATCCATTAGCGTCGCAAAAAGATCAAGACCCCGAAGGCCGGCACTCTACAGCAGTCCCCCCGCCTCCTCGTCCCGCTCCTCTTTCACTTTCCAGCAAAAACCCTAAAAAGACTCGGCGCGCAATTCCTAACGGCAGGCGAACGAATTAAGCGCCGTTTTGTCCGACGATTAAGCGAAGGCCAGGCTACCCGGAGACGACACGACGACGTCACGAGATTCACGAGCGTCGTCTCTCGACGAAGGGAAAGAAGGGATAGGAGTGTACGAAAGAAAGGTGATCAGCGAAGGAATTGAGAGAAGGGGGGTGGTGACCGGGGGGGTATTGAGAAAAGTAAAGCGAGCACGGTGAAAGAGAATTGAAAAAGCGGAGAGAGGAGAAAACGAACGAGTGGGAGAACGAAGCGTAGTTCGAGGGACCCTGTAGACTCCCAAACGAACAGCCCGCCGGAGAAGAGTAGGAAGAGGAGAAGCTTTTTCTCTCTATCGCCTTCCACCGTTAGAGCGAGTAAACTCTCTCTCCCTCTCTCTCTCTCTCTTCGTACTTGGCGGTACGCGGTGGCGAGCAATTATTGAAAAACGATTTGCCGGGCCGCAGAATATTCCGCAATTCCAGTATCGTTGATACATGCGGGCTTCGTTTCTCAGTGGAGGGGGGAGAGAGCGCTGAAACGTCAGTGGAACGGAGTGATGCTGAAGAAAAGAGACGAATGAAGTTTGACGCGGCGACCAGGAGGACGAGAAACGCCAGACGGAAGAAGCGAGGAGGGATCGAAGAGAGGACGAGGTGGAAGAGAGGATGCGATCGCAGGTAACCAACCGAGCGTCAGCAGAGCGGGCAGCTCGACGAGCCGCAATCGGTGCGAGCGCCGGTCGTAAAACGCTTTTAACGAGCGCGCGCGTCCAGCCTGGAATTGACATCCTTCACGGTGCTAATATATTTCGGTGTCTATGGCGCGCTACCCGCGCGCGTTTTGCACGTGAATCGCAGAGACGAGGAGGGGAGAAAAAAAAAATAAGCGCGCGGCGAACGTTTATTCTTTTCCGAGGCGAGCGTGCGAAACGGTAAATAACGAATTTACCTCGCGCTTCGACGCCTACCACTTGAGCGCTCCGGGGTGCGTGAAGGCGAATGAAAAGCAACGTCCCTCGACGTAAAAACGTTTTAACGAACGTCGATACGCTCCGCCGTCGGAAATCGCGCGACGCGCCTTTTGCGCCAGAGAAAATGACATTTTTAATTCAGTGGCGCAAAGGGTGTGTTGCGATGATTCGAAGGGTCCCCTTTCAGCTTGCCTTTACCAAACGTCACCGACGCGAAATCGAGGCGTTGCGTACGAATGCACTCGGGTAGAACGAATTTCTCTAACCGCGGGACAATTAATCCTCGGAAATTAATATTCGCGTTACTGCGTACATTCCCAGTGAAAATATAGGAGAATACGTTGAATCTTTTAATTTACAAGTTCCTCGAGTAAATCCCAGGCACCAAGACACCGCACGAAACTCGACGCCAGGGATTCGATCGCGACGGAATCGGCAAATTCGTCGAATTGATTCGTCCTTGTGGTCCACTAGATCGGAGAAAATCAGCGCGGACATGGCTGTTGCTCGTGCCACGGTGAGGACGAAGTGTGCGAGGCGAGCATAGTCGTCGACGGTGGGCGCGCGTATCGACGTGCCCCCAGAGGCCGGCCGATTGCCTCTTCTCTGGCCGCCTCCGCCGCGTATACACGAACGAACGTCTGGCATTTATGCGAGGAAGGCGAATGGCAGCCGAGGAAGCAACGATCGACGCTTCGATGGACGCGGAGAGAGGCCGAAACCAGGATGCGTGGAATGCCAAGCAGTCCCAAAAGCCTCCGTCCTTTGTGAGATTACCGTGATAAGGGCGCCCGAATTCCCCGATTAAGCGTCCCGACGGATTCCGTCGTACGCGTCGGTCAAATCCTTTCCCACCCCACCGATTTCCTGACCGATGGAACTGGCCTAACCCTCTGTGTCTATCTAATCTACTGATTACCGCATGCACGTTTCCCGCGAAGGAAAGACATCGAATATTTGCTCTCGTACGAAACGGTTTCCATGCCTGGTGATTTTCTTGGAGGACCAATTTCTCCGAGACAATCTCTTCCGTCCCATCGGCATAAAAGCAGCGCGATGATTCACCGATTTCATAAATTACTCGCGTCTCCGTAAATGCGCCCGTGCGACTCGTCTATAAATAAATTGAAACCTCTCCTTCCAGTAGAGCAGGGCGCACTATTAAAGATACCAGGACATTAATTAAGCGGCTCGCTTTGGAGCGCGATCGTCGTACTTACTCCTAAGTGCGAGTACAACGACATCGTTTCCACGTCGTTTCCATCTCTCGCCGACATGTGTACGAATGTATCACGTGGGCAGAACGACACCCTCCCGTATCTGTTTCGCCCTTTTTGTGGCTCGGTCTCCTCTGACGGCCGCGCGGCGCGTCGCTTCTCTTTTTTCGGGCCGCGCTTCGCCTCCTCGCGGAACGGGGCGGAGGATAAAATTAGTCGCGGGATACGCCGGGAGTGAGCCGCGTCGTAAAACTCTCTGTCGGAACGTCATACGAGGATTTCTTATCCCGCTACCCACGTCCGGTTGTCAGTCGCGAGGCGAGACCTTCGTTAAGAGGCGATGGCTCTCTCAATTTCTCTCTCCCGTTCCCTTTCTGTCCCTCGCGAGTGTCGATGAAGCGAGCCGATTCATTCCTCGCGCAATTCGCGAGGAGAATCCCTTCGTCCTCGGGGGCGATAAGCATGTCGGCTTCGATTACCGAAGATCCTCTCGCGATGAGATTTCTGCGGGTCACGATCGTCGATTCACCATTCAAGCGCTATTAAATATTTTTTAATCGCGTGTTCGTTGTCCGCAGTCGATAAAATATTTACAACCCTTCTCTGGTAAGAGTACATCGATGCACGATTTAAAATTCCCTTCTTAATAATGACACATTTTATCTCCAAAGTACTCCTAAATGGCCTTGAGTTATGTCTCGTGTAAATCGGTTTAAAAAATTTCCCGACTCGAATCTTATAAATATCTTCGGAAAACGGTATGAATGAAGGGCAGGGTCTCTGAAGAGGAGGAGAAAGAAGGGAAGAAGAAGCCGGTTTCCCGTAAACGCTTCCACCCTTCCACCCGGTTCCAGGTAACACGTACAATTTGCAGCGCGGACAGCACCGGGTAGACCCTTTATACAGATGCTCAAGCGAATGCCGAGAACCTGTTCTCTCTCTCTCCTCGGCGCTAAGAACGGGTAGCTGTTAATGAAATTGTCTGCCTAGCTGCTGCGAGTCTCGCCTCGTCTCGCCTCGCCACGTCACTCGCCACCGAGACCGCACAAAGCTGCTTATACGGGGCAGCAGTGGCAAGCACCAGCCGCACCAGCAGGCGCGCTCTAATTTGTTTACTCCGGTGATACGGCACCGGCGATTAAACGTCGACTAATTGTTGCTCGCAGCCAGCTTCTTCGAGATACTGCGAGTTTCGGGGTTTCAAACCGACGAATAAAGAGAGAATTAAAACGGACGTCGAGTCGTCTGTAGGATCGAACGCGAAAATCGATTCTCCTCACTTCGTAATTTACCCGAAGAGATTTCCTTTTTGCCCGTTAAATCGTCGATTTAAATGCACAAACGAAAGGGACACGCGATCGCAACGCTACTGGCCGTGAGAAATTCTCCGAGCACACGCAATTAGAGCGACAACTCGGTGCATATAATATGTATATAGAAATATATCATCATCCGTATTTGCATGTTGGTTCGCATATTCGTAGCATTTGCATCACCTCGTAAATACTGGCGCAATCTTATCGGGAGAGCAGGCTCTTATCGAAGAGCAGGACGTTATCGAAGGCGGCACGCACTCCGCGAGAATGTCAGTACGCACCGCGTTCGATGGGAAATGCACGCGTTTCCGTTACGTTCGCCATCGTCTGTTCTCGCGATTGCACGCCAGGTTAACTTATGTTCTCGTTTCGACGATTGGAAACCTCGAGAGAAACGAGTAGTGAGGAGTAGGTCTGATAAATTTACGATCCGAGAAAGTTTCTCAAAATTCTCATAATTCCACAAACGACGAATTTCTAGATTGCAAAACTTCTCTCCGCTGACTCGAGCCTTCACGATCATACCGTTCCGCTCGATCTCCCTGTCCCAAGCACGAAGCAGCATGCTTCCTCGTCGAAAGGACCGAGTGGACTGTGTCGCGTGTCAATGTCACGTCCACTTCCTTCTTTTTCACCTTCTCCTCCTTCTCCATCACCTCCACCTCTTACATCCAGGGTGCAAAAAAGTCGCGCAGTCACGTGGGCGTACATTGCGCGCGACACGCGGTAACGAGGACAAAGGAGACTCTGCCGTTGCCATCACAGGCTTCTTCGCCACGGCACGCTCGAGAACGTCCCGAGCGACGTTCCGAGACGCGGCGCGGAAAGAATTTCGCGTGGCGGGGTGCTGGGCAATTTTCGGGGTCGAGGACCGGGGGCGGTGGTGCGATAAATCGCGCGCCACTCCGTTAATTCCTTCGTCGAAGATCCTCGGTGGAAGGGTGCATGGATAGGCAGATACGGAAAAGAGAAAGGACGAGGTGGAGGATGACGTGAAGGGAGAGATAAGAAAGGGTAGTAAGGAGGATTCCTCGATAACTTATTCACCTGCTACGGCCTAGCGTCGGACAGATGACATCCATTTATCCCAGCAGCGCCCGTCAGAGTGCTTGCTTCCTTTTCCATCTGTCCACCGACGGGGAAATGCTTAACCCCTCGTCGCTCGTTGCTCCGTGCCTTCGCCCTAATTTCTCCCTTCTCGAAAATCCTTCGGTTCCTCCATCTCGAGTCTCCTTCCTTCCTCTTTCACACCTACCTATCGTCCTTCTCTCTATCTCTCACTCAACCCTCTCCCATTGCCGCCTGTCTGAGCCCTAATTTCTCCCCGCTCGAAAATTCCATCCACCACCTTCGTTCCTCCCTCTCTTACCCTTCGTCTCTCTCGCCTACACGATTGCGTCTCCCACGCGACCGTGAATACCTTCCTTCCAATCCGATTCGAATGTATTAGCCGAGCATGGGCTTGCGAGAGAGAGTCGAAGGATGGAACGTCGGGTTCGATGACGTGCCGCATTAGGGACGACAGGCGTGGATGACGGCCGACTGCGTCGCCACGGAACTTCGACAATGTCGGATGACAAGGTTACACTTGGGGAATCGTCGTCGTAGGCGTTCGTCCGAAGGTGTTAGGCCCGCGCGCTCGCGCGCACTGGAGACGAATCCTTAGGATTTTCGAAGGGGGAGCGAGAAACTCGATGGGTTTGAAGTTGTCGAGAGAAAGAGAGGACGAAGGAAAGCGTCTTGTCGTTTTTTGTGGCTTTGACAGCGGGAAGAGATGAGAGGGAGGAGTGGCTCCAAGATTTGGAGCTTTGTACCGTTATTAGGCGGAACGTTTCTCGTAATGGCTGGTAATTCGATAGCGATGAAGAAGTGAGCTCGAGGAGGAGGAAAAAATTACAGAATTTAAAGCCGTTACGAGTATCATTACGGGCGCGTGATGAGAAATTAATTGGCCGGATAATTAATCGCCGACGATTCTGATCGACGCCGATCATTACATCGAATCGGTGATCTTTCACTTTGAGAGACGTTGAAAGAGAAAACTTTCCAGGACTCTCCACGGGAGTGGCCAAGTGTGTCGTTAGAGCAAAGTCGGGCGGAGAAAACGCCAAACGATGTCCCCGCACCCTTTCGTCGTTAGACCCACGAACCCTTCCTCACCCTCCGTGCCGCCTGAGCCTTCGAAGATTCGTCCCTCTTTTTATCGGCGCTCCACTCAATCCAAAGTGAATACCGCCTCTGTTTTGCCGGTCCGTCCGGGCAGCGGCGGCGTCTTCCGTTTGGCGAACAATCCTGCGTAAGTGCGGAACGTCAGGGAGAAGAAGAGAAACCAGCGGGAGTAAGAGAAGGCAAGAGACGAAAAGAGTAGCGAAACTGTCAGCTGCAGAAAAGAAAAACAGTCGCCATCCTTCCCCGGGACAGAAATAAACCGTCTAAGAAAAAAGGAGGAGAGGGTGGAGAGCGCGATGGATAACGTTATATGGCAAGAGATGAACTGGGACGGAGAAAGGGTGAGACGATGGAACGGAGACCGAGAGAACGAAGGAATACAAGCGCGAAAGAGAGTAGGAGTAAACGAAAGAGGGTTCCCGGTATCACGCTACGCTTCCTCCCACGTCACAGATCGACGTCTCTTTTTCGACGTTTCTTGTCGGTCCTCCCGAAATCGCGTTCTGCTCGCCAGGCTGAAGAAGAAGGAGGAAGATGGTGGTGGAATAAAAATGGAAAGGGAAAAAGATGAAGAAGAAAAAGGAAGTAAAGGATCTTGCTCGCGTACACCCTCCATCCACCCTTACTCTCTCCTTTTTCATCGTCCGCTGGCTTGGGTCTCGGCTCATTACCGCGCGCGGAAACCTCTCTTTTCTCGAGGAGAAAGATTCTGCTGTCCCTATGGGGAATTCCAGGTGCCGCCGCCTATGTCCGATTCACGATGGACGCAATAAGTTATCCGCGATGGCCGGCCGATCCGCGCGGGAAAAAAAGTAACTTACGGCCGGCCGCTCGTCGTATCGCGGACGGCTACTCTCCTTTAGCATCGCGATCCAACGGCCCGGAGGAGAACGAAGAGAAGAAGGACGTGTAGGACGAGCGCGACAGGAAGGCGGCAGGCGGGCTCGGTCTCTCTTCGATACGTCTGAATCGATCCGCCCCAACGGCCACTTCCGTTCCCTTCTTACCGAGCGAAATGGTCGTACGATACCAGAAGTTACTTAGTTTCGAGGGAGCACCGATGGCTTACTCGAGCTCGCGTTTTTCTTTCGACCAGTGACGAAGAGAAATGATTCTCGAAGAAGGTCAAACGGGGGAACGACATTCGCAATTAATTTACGGTAGCTTCCTCGTCGATTGTAGGAGCGGTCATCCGTGAATTTATAGGATATGTTTACAATTAATTTCTCGCTATGGAAATTAAATTATTCCATTCCCGGACTTCCGTGCTCTCCTTTCCAGAAACTGGGAGATCCCGGTAGGAGAAGTTTAATAATTGAGCGTAAGAAACTTTGCGAGGAGAGATCGTGGAGGTAACGAATCCGGGCGAGGGAGAAAACGAATCGTCCCTCATTGGGTAATCAACGATTTCACTTTTTCTCCCCGAAAATAACGACCGCGAGGTTAAACGAACGACCTCTCTCGCGAGACCATCCCCGACAGCGCGAGCGGTATAAAGGAATCGTTCGCGGGAGAAGCGCGAGGAGTTAAAGTGAGTCATTAGGCGAATCCAACCGTTACGCCAATTAGCGATAATGGCGAGTCAAGTGGGCGAATAACTGGAATTTATTTTTCGTCCTCGCCTACCTCCTACCTCTTGCCTGCCAGCTTCTACGCGCTGACTTTCCCCACGCTGATAATCTCGAGACGCGGAGAAGACGTTTCGCGAGACGAGGGAGTTACGTGAGAGACACGGGCGGGGAGGAAGGGAAAACGAAGAAGATGGAGAGAGTCGGTGGAACGAAGTGGATGGACGTAAGAGGACGGGGAGAAGGAGAGGAACGGACAGACCGACAGGCACACGGAAAGATAGGCAGAAAGACGGACGGATGCGCGCACGCTGTGTGCCGATCGACGAGAGAAGGGACGGGGGATGAAAGAATGGGACGAAATAAGGGAGAAGAAGAAGGAGAGAAAGGGAGCGACTTCACGCGACAATATATCCTTCCCGACTTCGCGTCTACCCGTACGACGACTGGTGTGGGCTCGTGCGAGGCGCGACGGCCGATAATTTGTCGAATTTACAGACAATTCATTCTCGCCGCGTCGAGAGGAATTCGAAGATTCTTAAGATGCTATCGGCTACCGTCGGAATCCCACACGAACGCCCTTCTCCACCTCCTACTTCTTCTCGATCGCTGACACTCCCGAACACGACTCCCGTGTTTCGAAAGCGTTGGTGTTCCCTCCTCCTCCTTCTTGTTACCGAGAAGGACATTAAAAGCACCTCCCTCGCAGATTCAAAGGATTCGTCTTGTGTTTCACCCGTCCTTTGTGAATCACGCGCGTACCTTCCTAGGTTTATTTCTCTTTTTATTGTTTAGGGGAAATTTTCAGGATTTTCCAATCGTTAGAAGGCCGAAATTTCTTCGACTATGGAACAAAGGAATAGTTAGAAGTATAAATGAACCCGGTATTCTCAAATGAGAATATTATTCGATGAATGCACGCTCCTGTTAGGTGCTTCCGATATTCTAAATGTCTTGGAAAAAAAAGGAATGGAACAACATTGGTGAGATGAAACGGCTGCACTCGCGACAGGCTACTTGTTTATCTTCCCAGACTCCGATAGGCTTCGCGAGTCGAACGTCGAGTGTGTGATCTACGCCATAGACCCTCGAGATTAACTTGCTCCGCTCAATGTTTACTTAACAGCGAGAGTATAATACTTTCTTCCACGGTATCTTCTGGTGACCTGCAGCGGTGAGTCATCCCATTTACCCCCCATCGGTCCATCGACTAATTTTAGGCATTAGTAGAAGAAAAAGCTAAAATAACTATGGCAGCACTAAATCTCTTCCTTAATACAGTTGCATTTTATTCTCGACACTTCTCGCTCTCACCTCCAACGAATGCCAAGTTGAACGAAAAGTAAATTTAAACGAAATGAAATAAAACGGTTCCTTAACTCTGGAACTAAGTTTCACTTCATGGCTTTTTTTAGACCGCTCGAAAAGATTGGTTCAGGGAGAGAAGGCAAGTAGGGGTTTCAAAAATCCCGGACCAACAACGTTTACGTTTACACAAAACAAAACAAAAGTAAGGACATAAATTCAGAGATCTACACAAAGTAATGTTTCTATAATTCACCGAGCATCTTTTCGAGAAGCAAAATACCAAAAGCTTTCGAAAAAGGAAACAAATCTCCCTTGGCATGCACTTCGAAAATGTTGCATTTCTCCAGCTCGCCGGTCGATCATCTAACATAAAACGGCGCCACTTTAACTCGTCGACAAAGCAAACCCCGAGACTCTCCCTCTGGTTCGCCAGCAGTTGGTGTCGCCTAAGGAAACTTTTTCCAAGTCGCGCTACTTGGAAGACGAAGGCGACACTTTCGTACCTACGGGGGGCTCGAATACGCGCGTATGAATATTTAAATCCTCGTTCTCCGATGTTCTGGCGCGAAGACTCGCGCAGGTAGCAACCACGATACGCAGCTCCAGCCGACGGCGAGGCTCACACGCAATCGTCGCGTTCGCAGTTGTACGCGAAAATGTTATTATTCCCGAGGAGAGTGTAGAAAAAGGAGTCCGCGCAACCGGGAAAGAAAGAGAGAAAAAGAAAGCGAAAGTGGAGAGCGTTTAAAAGGACACGGGAGAAGAAACGGAAATATGGAGGACGGCTAGAGAAAAAGATTCAGGGAGAGAGCAACGAGCGAGCGAGACGGAGAAAGCAAAAAATAAGGGCAAAAAGAAAGGGAGAAAGAGAAGTACCAGAAGATATTCCGCCCGTGCTACGCCCGATCGCGGTCGTTCGTGTTCCAGATAATGCGGCGCCACTGTGTTATTTACCGTGTTTAAAGTGAGCAGCCGTCCCATTATACGACCGTACGCACACTTACGCTCGCTCGCCCCCTTCGCGGGCACGCATGCGAGCGCCGACCTGTGCAAAAGGTAGAGAGCACGAAAAAGAGAGAACGACGGAGGGAAAGAAGTAGAGAGAGAGAGAGGGAGAGAGGCACGCATGAGCGAGCGAGCGAGCGAAACGGAAAGGAGACGAAACGAAACGAAACGAGCGATGCCTTCGGATCGCGGGACTCACACGGATAACAGCCGTCTCCTCCCCCTTCGGGTTACAATAAGGCATAAAAGGTGTAAGCGGTCTCGAAGATCATTGCCATACGGGCAGAGCGAAGGTAAGAGTCAAGCGGAGCAGAGCAAAGCTGGAGCGGACGCGGAGCTATCATTGCATCTCCCTCATTACCATAACTAGTTCCACCCTCCCTCCTCCGCCATCACCTTCTCCTCCTCTTCTTCCTTCCCTCTTTTACCACCACGCTTCCCGTGCGCGCTCCACGCTCTCCTTTTCTTCGTCCCTCTTCCACCTCTTCCGTCCCTCTTCGCCCTCCCGCATCTGCCTGTCCTTCGCCGGCTCCATGCATCATTCTCGATACACATTCACGCACACCCTCGTCCACTCTCGTCGTTGTCCACCTCCTTCTGCGCTTCTTCGTTGTCGTCGTTCTCCTGGTTCTCCTCGTTGTCGTCAGCATGCCTCGGAAAGTCGCGAAGAAGAGAATGAGAAAGGAAGAGAGAGAGAGAGAGAGAGAGAGAGAGAGAGAACGAGGGAGAGAGAAACTCCTCCGGAGCCCAGGAGCGGCCAACAGCTGGACCCAGAGATATGGTCGTTCGCCTTATAAGATGAGACAGAGCCTCGCGAGGTGAAAGAGGGGAGGAAGGAAGAGGACAAGTAAAGAGAGGAAGGAGGGAAAGCAAAATGAACGATAAATCCTCGGTAAGATGCCGCATGGCTCTTCTTCCTCCCACGAGCGCGTTCCTTCTTTCTCCTATTCACACACACGCGGTCCTTTCATCGTCCTTCTCCTTTCTCTCACTCTCACATTTTCGTCCCAACCACCCGACTTACCAACGTCCGCGCTGCGCTTCGCGAAGATTCACGCGCGCGCTAGTCGAAGATCGGAGAGCTCGGGAGTAAATTAATTAAAGCGAACGTCCGCGCGTGAGGGAGAGCGTGAAAAGTAGAGGGACGAAGAAGAATCCACGGGGATGAGAGAAGACTAAAAGAAGGACGAGAAGGATCGCGAAGGGACTGGAACGTTGCGCGAGGAGGAAGATCGAGGAGGAAGGAAGACGAAGAGTAAACGGGAGAGAATCTTGCGACGAGAGGATGCCATTCGACACTGGGACTTATCGGCGCCTCGCATCTCCTCCGGGGAATTACTCGACGCGACGTCTCCTACGTGGTGATGCCGGACCACGCGGAAACGATCCTCGGGGAGAAACGTCCAGGTTGAGTGCTGCCGCGGAAGCGAGCGAGTCCCGTCAACAGCTGCCTTCAGCCAGATACGGATGTCCGCTTTATAGGACGGGACGGAGATCTATTCGACTCTCCTAAGAAGAGAGAGGATAGAACTAGGCGAGCTTGAAGTTACGACGAATGGACGGGCGGGATCGTGAAGGGATCTGGGAAGAAGGAAAGAAATCCGGAACGAAGTTGAAAGGAGAAGAGTAGCGGAATAAGTAGAAATTGTAAGGGGAAGTCTAGGAAAGAGAATCAAGAAGAGAGGAAAAAGCTGCGGGGGAAGAAATAAGGAAAAGTGAAAAGCAATCGATGCAGGAGGAATATATAGACTACTGGAGACTAAACGTGTAGGTTCATGGAAAAAAGCATCAAGAAAGTGAACGCAAAGTGAGAGACGAAGAGAAGTTAGAAGAGAGAGCGAGATAAGTCAAAGATGCGAGAAACGACGAAACTTCGCAGCGCTTGAAACGCGACGGAGCATCTCATCCTCGTCCTCGACCTCAACCCACACACACACCTGCCACATATTCTCAGGTGCCCTCACCTCCCTTCATCCTTTCTCCGTATCGTGTTCCTTGATGCCCTGCCAGGCCCCGGTCGTGGCAACTCCGTCAACATGAATCTTACGAAATGAGGAATCCCATCGTGGCCAAGGATCGCCAGGGAGCAAGGAGCAGAGAACACGCGCGCGCGCGCATGAACAGGCAAGCGCTCTAAATACGTGTCGTGCACGCCCTCCGCCTCATTCTACCCTCCTCCTTTCTGTCCTTCTTCTCCTTGGACACGCAAGATGAGAACGAGGGGAGAGATAGCGAGAGAAGGTGGTAGGTAGCGAGAAGGTAGCGAAAAAGGTAGCGAGAAAGGTAGCCGGTTGGTTCACCGAGAGATCTTGATACGACCGGTCTCGTTTCATTTTTCATGCGCTTAACTCGCGCTCTTTCGCCCGCGGTATGCATTATCGAAAATGAGGAGCGAGAGAGAGAATGAACGCGAGAAGGAGAGGAAATAGAGGAGCACGGGAAAATCAGTGGCCTTCGTCGTCGCTCGGTGACATCGTCGCGAGAATAAACGCGACCGGTGGCGAATAGAGCGGGTTTAATTCTGGACCCAGGATGGTGGTTGCTCCTGGCTGTGGTAACTTTTATCCCGCGAGTAATCCTGGATCGATTCGAGGGCGATGGGACGAGAGGGTCTTTAATCGATCCGGCGCCAGCGATTCAACGTGCCAAGATAAAGAAGAACCGGGAAGGAGGGTCGGCGGGTGAAGTCTCTGGAAGTTTGGAACTAGCGATTGAAGTTGGAAAGCCCGGGGTTCTTGGAAGGTGTTTGTGATCGGGGATCGTTGAGCCGAATCCTCAGACGTGAATTTCGACTCTTCCCCATTCTGAAATTGCCAATTGCGATTCAACTTTAATTACCATTCCCTCTTATTTCGAGATCCGTCAGAGGCTGAGAATAAAAGTGAAACTCTACCGGATTGTGTTAGCACTTCCTATCTCCTTCTACAGTCTAAGTATCCGAAATTCCCCGAAGCGCAACTGCGCCGAATTAAAAATTCACCCTGCGACGGTAAAAGGGACTCTCTCCCAATTTTCTCATTGTCAGACACTCCACTATCCCGGCGACCAATTCCCAAACGCCTGAAAAGCAAACCCATTTTCTTTTCTTCCACGACGATCTGCGGTGGTCCTTTCCGTTCCCCGGGGACTTTTGATACGACGCGACGAGGCTCGTCCTTCGAAGAAAAGGGAGAAAAGGGTTACGCTGGGTGAAGTTCGCGGACGTTGACAGGACGAAGGGGGGCATGGTGGAGGATAAAACTACACGAGCTGGTATGGCTGACTCGGCAAAGTCGACTTTACAGTGGCGCTTGTTACCGCTGGATAGATATGGGACGACGAGAAACGACGAGAAACTACGAGGAGCTGGAGGAGAAGGGGGGCTTGAGGAATGGCTCTCCCCGCAATCCTTCTCTATCTGCCGACTAAAACTAAGTCTCTATCTATCTGTTTCGTTGCTGCAACGGCATCTCTCCAGGTCCTGCCACCGACGGCATTCCACCTACCGGTAACAGCATCGCCACCACCACCACCAGCATCACCTCCTCCAACACCAACACCACCATCGTCCTCCCTTGCAACAACGCTGTCCGGGCATCGTGTAAGCCAGTTTCGCCCCGAGGATTGCATTCTAAGCCGTGGTCGTTAAGAGCTGGCAGATTTGATCCTTTGTATCGTCCTGCCACCTAACTGCCACCCCCGCGCCCTCTCGTCCACCCATTCCACTCGGCCCATTCCTTCCGGCCCGCTTATCCTGGACGAGTAAGCGAGAGTATCCACATCCAGGGCTTAGCCCGGTCTTTCCAGATAACGGAAATAACAGAAACAATTATTAAGGATTTCCTTCCCGCGTTGTTATCCCTCTTCCGACGTGGGCGGAAGGGTTGGCCGTATTGGTCGAGGGGTATAGAAATTTTTCCCCCGATAGCGGATTAAGGGCTTAATGGATCGCTCCGGGGCGCAGGAAAATGGAAGGACGAAGGGATGAAATTTTCCTTCCTGGGATAACTCTTGATATCGAATAATTCCTTAATTTATTTAAGAACGAAGATCGCGTGCTATCCGATGATCTCGAGTCGACGAGAGGAGAGCTGATCTACAGAGACGAGGAGAAGGTTTTCAGATTTCACGATTCCACGTATTCTCCTGGCTCAACTTGCTCCCGAGCAACACAATCCCTCTAGTGTGCTATTATATCGTAATCAATGCTAATACCCACAACATTAGCATCCAGCCCATTCACTCGTTCTTTTCCACTCGAAAAGAATTCATCTCAGCGTGCCTGACAAAAGAGATCTCGAGACCTCAAAGGCATCGGGGAGACACCCAGGCGGTCAGCATCGAAATAACTTGTCACAATAAGAAAGCAGCGATACGATCGCGATGGTGGCCCCACGATAAACGTCACTTCTGGACCACTCCAGAGTGGAGTGGTCCCGTCGCTTACAAACACAGATGCACACACGAGCACGCACACATTCGATCCTCGTGTCGATCCACGACGCGCTTCGATTTTTGAACCCTTTCGCGTCACCCCGAAGATCCCACGATTTCGCGAGAGCGCGCACGATTCTACGACAGTGTCGAGATATTCTGCGAGAGGAAAGAGACGATGCGTATAAATGGGAAATTTCGCACGGCCACCACACGGTCGCGACCCGTCACAATCGCTTTCGCACGCTCGCGACTGGGAGGAGAAAAGCAGGCGGCTTCCTGATTCGCCTGTTCTTTCGGAGTGGCATCCGAGAAGTTTCTTTCTACGGGCGTGCACCCACGAATCGGGTCGATGCTCGGCGTCGAAAGTCGAGGTGGAGAAAGAATAGAGGTGAGCGAGGCATCGAGAGGGACGAGTACAAGCTCGCATTGAAACGAAGGAGTGGAAAACGCGATGAGAACGGGAAGAGAAATGTAAGTTTGTGGTGAAGTGGAGAAGAGGAGAGGCGGGAGGCGCGACAGGTGAGGCAGGAGGAAGGGAGACGGATGTGAGAACCGCGAAAGGTGTCGGCGCTGATAGATGCATAGATCCGTGGATAGATAGGTGGGCGGATAGGCACTAGATTCTATGATCTCAGAAGGAACCTCCTCGTGATCCGGCCAGGCCGAGTGAAGGCTCGAACGAAAGTGGAAAGTGGCTAGTACGTACGCCCAGGAAAAGAAGAATGACGAAACTTCCGATGATTGGCTTCGATAACGGCACTAACAAATGCCTTGCGGGTAAGAAAAAATGAAAAAATGAATGAGAAGAAATAGTCGAACGATCTTCGATAACGTGGAAATTCGGAAATACGAGAAAAAGGGAAAAAAGCAGAAAACTGCCCGAGGGAAAGGTGGCTCGAAAGAAATCGCGGGAGGTCGAGTATATGGAAGGCTGGAGTATCGAAGAAAATTTATGTGTGCTCGAAAAGTACGACGTGTGCCGTGGGGAACGGGAAACGAGCGCGAATCGACGAATCGTCGTCGTCGATCGAGCACGAGGCAACGGCAGGAAGGGAAAAGTTTTCGAATTAAACGCGGGCGCGCGAATCCTCGCGGAATCGCGCAAAATTGAAAATTTCGAGCCACGCTCGGGCACGTCCGAGGATTACAGCCGAGCGGGGTGCGTAAATAGGAGGCAAAACGCTCGCCTGGTTGTAAATTGGCGCGATATCGATTCGTGCGTTCATCTACCCCTGCTGCACCATCGACTCCCGCTTTCAGGCCCCTGCGCCAGTTTTAATAACACTCCCGACGTTTTGCGCGGGATTATGAGCGAATCGAATCCATCCTTTGCAATCGTTCGAGCGCGTCGATAATGTGGATTTGGCTTTTTCGTGTTGCCCTTTTTTCATCTCTTTCTCTCCTTTCGTCGGGTGCGTTCGGGCGAGCAAACCGGTTGAATACCGAATGCGAGAGAGCGAGGAAATCGAGGGACACGTCGACGTCGAGCTAATCCTTTCCGGCTGAAGTAAATCTTTTTGATTCGGTTCTACCGATATGAAGCGAAGGAGAGAAAGCATTGAACTCTTCGACGAACCCCGCAAGACGATCAGATAACTCTGCCTGCATTGTGAGCTTCGAATATTGTACTTTATCGTCTCAAGTGAACTGATCTCGGTATTGTAATGCTCACCGGGCTCGGACGAATAGTGATCGTAGCTCGAGAAGAGATTTACATCATAATGCGTAGTTGTGACTTTGCTCGTTGACAGAAGATTTATTTGCAATAGATAGGCGATAGGTAAAAAATTATTCTCAAACTTTTTCCACGATTCACTGTCGTTTATTACCAGATAGTTCGTGAAAATTCACTTCGGCACTACTTCGTTCGAGAAAAGTCCAAGGTCGACGTATATACTTCCGCTTTACTCGATTTAAAGAATGACCCTCTCACAGAGGATAGGAAAAGGGAGGTGAAGAAATTTCGAAGGAGAGAGTGGGAGCCTTACTGGCGCAGTTAAAAGACAGAGCTCGTATCGGTAATTGGCTTAGCCACAACACGATCGATGAGCCGTACCATCGTCGTCCCGAGGAAACCAATAGAAGTTGAACCCAATTTAGCTGGGCAACTTTCGCCGGTTACCGTACGAAGGAGGTGGGGGCGAGGGCGGTGGCAGAAGTAGACGAAGGAGGTTGGAGGAGGAGCAACGTCGCCGCTCAACCTTCCCTTCCGCAGAAAACTTATTCGACGACATCTAATTTAGACTGATTATATATAAACGAGGGACAATGCCGTGAGAGAGGCAGATGCCGATGGAAATGGTCGTGAGTGCGGACCGGAAGATTCGTGAGAAGGGAGGATATTTAGTTTCGACTTCGACAAATTTATCCAAGTGGGCGGTCTGAGAGGGGAAAATAGAAAGGGCTTATTTACAGAAGAATAGTCGAAGATCTCTGTGAGATAACACGGAGGACGATTAAAGTACGAGAAAGAAATGAATTAAAGAGATGCTCGTTAAAAATAAAAAATCAAATATTGCTCTATGCTGCGAATACCGGTCTTACCACTAATGCAGTCTCGATAATCGCACTATTACGTCGGCGTTCCCGATTTAATTTTATACGTCTGATTGTTTCGCTGCTACGCCCACGATTCCTGATCAATGGATCCCGCTCACCCACCGCATCCGCCCACCCACGGTACAATTAAAACATTATTCGGCTCCCGGGCGCGTGGCCCACCGCACGCGAACAATCGACGGCTCCCTTGAGCCTACCCTCTCCGTTTGAAAAAAAAAATATATTCTACGTCCTCCCCGGTACCGGGTCTCCCATTAGAATTTTAAAGTAAGCGTTGGGGTGACGGCCACGGTCGCACGTACGCCGGCGGTCATTGTCGCGAGGATGCGTCCATACAATTGATGCGGTAAAATCACCAATTTCCGCGCGATCGGCCTCCCAGCCTCACCCCTCGGCCTCCATCCCCATTTCCCAAAATACCACGCGTTATTTATCGATAGATCGTATTTCACGGCTCAATAACGCGAGCGGTGGTGTCCACCACCCTGCGTGCCTACAAATTTACATACTTATCGGATCAGTTGTCAGGCACGTATCATTCGTCGATAACGCAGGGGTGGAGGAACGGAGGGATCACAGTAGACAAGGGGCATATTTACGTGTCCACCACCCCTCCAGCCACTCCTACCTCCGCGACCATTCACGACGAATGCGAAGGTTCGATGCTGCCACCCCCTCTCACCCACCCTCGTCTCCACGTGTGTTTATCTCGTTCGACGAATCGCGGCCAATTGATATTTTTATGAGATACCCATTTTTTTCTCTCCCTCTGGAAAAAAAAACGATTTCACGGAATATTCGATGGGTACCGAATGAAGAGGCTAGATACTCGATTCGCCAACGAGTCGATATCGATTTCAACGATGTAATAACCTCGATCGTTATTACAGGAATTTTTGATTACATCACGCAATTCGCGTAAGTAGTTCCACCATCCCGGATGGAATTGCTGATATTTCTGGTACGAGGGTGACAGATATGAGGGTGGGAAGATTGAAAGTTTTAACGAGAATTGGTTTTAATGACGATCACCGCGCGAACGATAATGCGGTGGTCCAGCTCAGCTGCTGGTTACGATGAAAATCGTGTCGGTACTGGATGATATTTTCCGCGCGACATTTTGATGCCAATGTCGCTTAACGGGAGGCGTCAACTGAAATTGGGCTACATTAATAAGGTGTGTGTGTATGTGTCGGTTTTTTTCGATGGTACCCACGGTGGACAGGTCGATATGTGTCCAGAAATTGAACGCGGAAGGGAGTAGAGGAGACGATGCGAATAAATTCAGATATCGACATTAATCCGTAAATTTAATTTGACTTACGAAAGGATAATTAAATCTGCAACTAATTACAATTATAACAACTACCCCGCATCACGAACGGGACCAGTCAATAAGATTTTATAAATAAAGATTGACGTTGCCTCATATTTTCTGTATCGTACAATCAAGCAGGATTACGACTGATTGAGAAATTAATTACTTCCAACGCCATACAGATGTCCAATCAAAGTTGAAGGACCACGATTAAATCCAAGGATCGACGGACGTTCCACTCACGTCGTAACCATTATTATCCAAGGACCGACTTAACGGCTCGAGCAATATTCCGGTCAACTATTAACTCGAGGGACTAATTGCGATTCGGAGAACCATTACTCAACAACAGTTTCCTTACTCGAAATTCTCCCGTGCGTGTTCCTAAGCGTAAAGCCATCAGCCTGGGAGGACCCAGCGAGAGTGTGCAGGTCCTTCGAAGCCCAAGAACCCAAATCAAATTCAGACCAATCCGCGGCCGAAGTATTACACTGCTGATTTGCATTCGGCAAATGAGACGCGATCCATCACGTGGCCAAGGGAGCCTACGTCTAACCTTTTCTTCTCTCTTGCCGTGCTTTTATTGTTTCTCCGTGAAATTGGCTCCTTTCGATGCCTGGCCTCCCTCTCCCGCTACCAGGCTTGCTTTTGCTCGAAAGGGCCGAGACGTTACGATCCCCGGGAGTTAACGCAATTGGATGCAGGCAGCCTGGCGTAAAAGTTCATGGCGAGTGTAAAAGTCGAGGTCTACGACGTGAACGGGACGCGCAAAAAGGTTGACATTGGTAGGGAGAGATAGGAGAACGAAATGGAGGAAGAAGATGGGAAGGGTAACCGAGGACAAGGCGATACAAAGGGGCGACACAATTTACGCGAATGCAAATGCGGGGGGTCTTCTCTCGTTTATCGAGTTTTGGTCTGGGGGTTCATTGGTGGCGAGAGAGATTGGGACGGTGCCGATGGGCACCCGCGTGAGCCTTCGATGGAGAATCGATTGTGCCCACGAAATTCGTTGTTTTATGGGAAGCAGGATCCGGCGAGGGCACGCCTCGGCTCGAGCCTGTTAAATCTATCAGAATACAAATAAACAGAATTACACGAGAGAATCGAATGAACGATATTTGTTAAACAATCATTCATTTCCCCATCATATTCCGGGAATATTCTCATCACCCAGCGTGAACTTGCCCAGCCGCTAAAACAAACGCCTCTCGAATGCTCGGCCACCGCTAAGCCTAACTCGATAATAAACCCATTCCGGCCCATCGACTTCAGTCCATATTCCCCACTCCCCGAACGGCTTCCAGATAACATCCACGAACCTTAACCCAGCATTGTTACTGGCCCGGTCCGCATCCACCGCGTGCTGCTCATATTGACCAACACGGCAGCCAACGCGTTAACGACCGTCGAACTAATTAGCTTCTTCTTTTCGTGAGAGGCCAGCATCTCGCCGATCTTATCTCGAGAATGCGTGCGCCGCGTGCCGCTCGAGGAGCAGAAGGGAAAGGAGAAGGAGGATGTGGTGGAGGAAGAAGTGGAGGTGGAGGAGACGAGCGTGGAACGAGAAACCAACTGCCTTCGGGGCTTCCCCCAATTCTCCGTGGGGGAATATCTCATTCGATCCACGATTCTTCGAATTCCAAATACCCTTCTGCCTGGCTTCTTCCTCTACTCCGTGTCTCGTGCTCTTGCGCCTCTCTCGCTTCATCTCTCCGTCCTCTCCTCGCATCGTGCGTTTACTCGCGAGATGAGTAAACAACCGAAACATCCTTGCTCAGTCATGCGGAGGGAATCTCGTGGGCTCCGGGGAGAAAAGCGGGCCCTCTCTCGTTTCCCCAAGAACGCGGGTCAATTCGCGAGCGAGGAATATACCTTGAACTTCATTTCTGTTTGGCTCTCTCTTAGTCGAGGACTGTTTAAGCGTCCATTCGGTGTTCCTCGCATACTTCTACCATCGAGTCCTCCTTGTTCTCCATTGATCGCGAGACTTCTCTCTTCGGCTATCTCCGATAGAGTTTCAGTTTCGAGTTGCCGTGTACAGAGATATCCAGTTGACTCGTGCTCTTTGTTTTCGATGCCGAGGGAGCTGCCTCCGAGAGCGTTCTGATTTCTAATATCCTACCTCGCGCACACTTGGACCACTGCCAGATGGTTTCGATCGCTCCGCGCGTCTGAATCCTCCAACGACGTTCGATTCTCGAGATGTGACATTTTTCCTCCCACCGCCATTTGATTCCTCCAGCGAGAAAACGCATTCTCGATCTCTCGAAATCAAGTTCGAAGGAACAAGATGATTTTACGGTTGTGGGTGGAAAATCGCTGGTACCCATGGCCTCGCGTGGACGGAAGAGGGAGTGGAAATGATGATCGCACCGTCGGTGGATGGGGAGAAGGACGAAGGGAGAACGGTGGGACAAGGGAGGGTGTTCAAACAGTGCCGCGACAGCATTCACGAGAGGAACACACCGACATGACAGAATCGTAAGCGCGCCGCTCACGCACGCGGCCTCACCGTGGATCGCGCGAACGCTCGTACGTGTGCACGCGTAACTGCATTTACCCTGAATCCTATTTACGTCGGGGTAAAATCGCATTGGGGGAATCCCGTGGCAGGAGTATCTTGGGAATAGCCTCCGCGGGCGTAGTTATTCCCTGCCCCTGTTCCAGCCCCTTTATTCTCCTCCGCGCCCCGACGACCGTCCGCCCGCGAATGCAACGCAGTCATACGTGCATGTGCATCGCTTGCGTTTTTACGCGGCACTCCCGGTACGCGCGCTCGCGCGAATTTCCCCTCTTCTTTATTGTTCCCATTCATCTTCTCTCTTTTTTTATCCTCCACCACCACCACACTTCTTACGCTCGGGCATCCTCTCTCTCGCCGTTTCGCCGCGCCTTGCCCTCACGCTCGGCGTCCCGACGCTTCGAAATCGCAAGGCGCGCCGATGATTTAGCGCAGCCCCGTTTTGCCCGCTTATTTACCCCCCCCCCCCCCCCAGCTATGTCGGAGTGCATGTCCTGGATGGAATGGGAATGGTCGACTGCGAATAAGGGTAAGTCTCGTGCAAGAGGCTAAAAGCATGGGGGGGGGGGGGGGGTGGATGCAGTGCCGGTAGTGGCTAGTGGTCCGCTTTCGGTAATCGTGCTTTATGTTCCGTGAGAATTCCTTTTCGCGGAAAGGTTTATTGTACGAGGCGCGGAATCACGAGTTATTAAGCAATTAAGCGGCAGTTAATTGTGTGAGGTACATCGTTGTTTCGGCGGCGGGTGGTTAATGGATATTTGTTGGGAAGAATTATGCAAAGCTTTATGCGAGCCGGTACGTCGCGGATCGGAGTCGATCGTTGAAATTTGTTTCTTCGTTATTCTCGTCGCCGCGCGCGCGTTTCATCCGCGCGTTTTAATCCTTAATGAAATGACCACTAATCACGGATGCATTGTGAAACAAGAATGCTCGAGCGATAAATTTAACCGTTATCCGAACGGAAATCCATCTAAATTGTTTACAGAATGCGTCTCTCTGTCTAGCCAGAAGCGCTCGCTCGATATTCATCCGATAATTCAAAGGGCTAATCTCGACCTTTCGGACGACGTATGGATAGAGACAGAACGGCTACGGCGACCCTTTGCGCACAAATATCGACGGCGTCCATTGGCGTCAGTGAAATTTCCTTTTTCTTTTTACTCACGCACGTCCACACGCGCACAGACGCAGAGTAGCGAAACGCGAGCCATTATAACCGTGGATAGTCGTACGCGGGGTTATAATCCCACCCGTAACCCCTTTCCACATCATAAATATATGCATTTCCGATACTATTGTCCCTTTGACGTAGGTATTACATTTTGTCGATATTTTACCATCGGATTATCGATTTCTCGCGAGATGGGATTTTTACGCAAAGGTTTAGTGGAGGCGCAATGCCGGCGCGCGTGGCGTCCGACCGATCGTTAACCCGTATTTCGTTTACGTTTACATCGGCATCATTTTTCTCGCATTTCATAGCGAGGATGTTTGCACTTTGTAATTCATGTCCAGTACGAACGATCTCCCGGCGGAATATCAACGGTGAATGCGTAATGAGATCCACGAGCGGGTCGCGTAGGACAAATACGCGAATAAAGTTGTGAAATTTGATTTTCGCGTTCGATGCGACTAGTTACTATTCTCTACGGAATAATCACAAGCAGTACGGAAGCGCGTGAAACTGAAATAACAACATGCATCCACGATGTAAAACATTGTAAACCTGTAACCTACTATAAATCGTTTAACCGGCCTTTCGTCAATTTTCCGAATTTTCCTCTCACCGCTGCTTTCCTTCATTCTTTCACCCTTAAAAACATTCGCCCCTATGGCGAGCACGCATTACAATTGCATCACGCGTCGATGGCCTATTCGTCAAACACGCGGACGAGGCTCGTCCAGCGACGAAAACGCAAAAACAAACTGACCCCACGGAAAACCGCGAGCTTGCGCGGCTTGCGGACGTGTTTGTCGACCACCAGGCAGCCGCTACAGTATCGGCATTTTCCCCAGGCCGCGACGACCGAGAGGGGCAGCGAGGGGACACACGCACGCGTTGCATTTTGCCGGAGTTAATCCCAGCAGTTTTCTATTATTTAACGACAACTTCCTGTTGCGGGCCGGTCTTATTAATTCAGTTGGTTATTTGTCGCTGCTCCCGACGCGCAGCGTCCGCGACTCACTCTCCCGCGCGTCGGCCTCACCCCCGTACAATTTCATCCATACTCCTCGAGTTTTCCGCCTGCTCCCTTCATCCTCCTTTCACTCTCGTTGAATGTCCGTCGACAGCACCCTGCGTCATAGTATTACTAAACACATTACTTATTCAACGAATGGACTCTGCGAGGGGAAAAAGTGGATGGTAGATCGTCCATGTATTTTTGTCGCGCGGAAATACGCCGAGGGTAAAAAGCAAGTGGCGATAAAAAGTGCTTTCGATGGGAGTATTGGCACGAGTATCGATGAGGTGATAATCTTTTTTCCCCGGTCCCGTCAGCCCCTGGATTATGTTGAAGTGGGCGATGAATATAATGCGATTATGCCCGCATTTTTTGCGCCGCTTTCGCTCTTTAATTGACGCTTCGAAAGGGGTAGTTTCGGTCGATCTAGGAATTTGTTAGGTACAGTCCGGTGTTTAGGGGTTTAACGAAATCGGATGAGAACGCGGAAAATCAAGGACACGTTGTGAAAGTAATTTCGCATGGGATGATCAAACGTGTGAGGTAAAAAGATTTTTTCCACGAGCCTTGTTCCCCTTGCTGAGGGTTTAGATTCTTTTTTCGAAGTACTTTGAAGTAAACCGAAGAGCCGTATTCGTCCGTTCTACGCGGGAACGAAAATATTTCTTCCTTAAACAATCTCGAACGAATTTATTATTACGAAATGAGCGCGAGTGCTCGAATCGTGGCGACGCGAGAGCAGAAGAAACAAGAAGAAGGGGAGGAAACCGGTCCTATTTCCCTCTCTTGGCCGCCAATTACACGAACGAGGGCATGTCCTCGGTGGCGCGCTGCATATTGCCCGATAAAACGTAAATAACAGCATTTACGGACGGGCCGAGAGGGATTTTCCAACTTTTGTTAAATCCCGTTCAGCGGATTTGAATTACCGGTGCTGCTACCGTGGCGGCGGAGTCCCGAGAAGAACGTGCCGGTGTACTCGCGCCTCCGCATTTTTATCCACCCACCTCCGACTCCCTGCCTCCGTCCACCCCCGTCCCCAGTCCTTCCCCTATATCCGTACGCCTCTTTTCCACCACTTTACTCGACTGCAGTGGCAAACCACCGAGGGTACAATTCAGAATAGGAATTTCATCCCGCAAGCACAGAAGAGTGTACCGCGACTGCTCTTTTTCTCTTTCCGTCTGTCTCGCTCCCTGACTTTTTTCCTCTCTCTCTCTCTCTCTCACCTCTTCGACTCTTCCTTCGTTCTCTCCTACCTCTGCTTCTTCCTCGTCTCACAATCTTCCGCCCGTTCCAGCGCACTCGACGAGCGACGACCCCTCCCTCTTACACGCCTCGTCATTACCCGCGCGTGGCGTCTCGCGATTTCGCACGGAGCGGTGACTCCTTCCTACGAAAGCACTAAAGTCCCGAAATTAAGCGCAACCACCAGACGGTGGATCTCATTATCATTTTACCCCAACGATACACCCCCTTCTCATCCACTCTCGTTGGGTGCTTCGATCCTTGCGATTCCGCTTCCTCTCGCGCGAGTGGGCGAAACAATCGCGCGTTACTCGTGACACAATGGCGTCTCGCGTGCCGTACTCCATTTTCCTGGATTCCCACTTTATTTTTTCATCTTCTCAATCCGCTTCAGCGGAGGTAAAAGCAGCCCGAGGATGGAATTCGAGGAGGACACGAGCGGAGAGAACCGAGACATGCGAGGAAGTCGGCAATTACGCGGGAAGGATCGCACGCCGGGACACACAAAGTCGGCTCTAATTTCCCAACCCTAAATACCGGCAATTATTGAATCGCTTAATTACTAAATTGCCGGCCGGACTTTTACTTTGTTACGCGAGGTACGCGACATCAATTACGCGTCCACGTGACCAGCGGGATCGCCGTCTCCGTTGCGAACACCTCGAATGAAAGGAGCCCTTTGGCCCTCCCTGTTCGCGAGACCCATAAATTTGTGCTTCCTCGAGCATAATTCCTTGGTGCTCCCCGCCCATTCCCTCCCACTCCCTCCCATTCCTTTTCCCCGGAGCGCAACGGAAATCGAGCAAGCGACTTCACGCGACACTGACCTAAGAACGCTTTAAGCGCGATACTCGAGGAGACTCGAGAGAAGGAGGAAGAGGTGGAGGACTTCGAAGGACGCTCGACGAAGTGCAGCATAGAGGGAAAGAGGAGGACCTTTCCGAACGATAATCCAAACGAGCGAGCCGAGCGTCAGCGTTGGAAGAAGGACACGTCGTCCGAGATGGCAAGCGGAAGGACGAGGATCAAACCGAGCGGACTGGGAGACTTACGTGGGATCTTATCGCGAGGATCCCGCAGGATCGGGATAAAAATTTCTACGTAGGAAGGGTCCGTGGCGTCGGTGCGCGGGGGATGTATCTGTAAGGACAAGAAATCGAGCTAGGAGGTGGAGGTGGAGACGAGAGGGAAAGAAAGAGGAAAGAGGAGAAGAAGAGTATCCAGCGTAGTCGTCCGGCTGGTCTGGATGCCCGCGGCTGGTCTGGTTCTAAGATTACGATCATAACGAAAAAGCTTCTCGCTCCCATTGGCCGTCCTTCTCTTTCTCACTCTCCTTCCTTCCTCCACTTCTCCACCGTGTCCCTTTTCTCTTTCCTTCCTCCATCTCCCTCACCCTCGCCCTCACCCACTCGCTCCCTTCGTTCCTTCCTCTCCCTACCCTCACTCTCCTTCTCCTTCTCATGCCCTCCGACTCCTTCGTCTCTCCACTCTCTTCCTCTTCCTCCACCATGGCGTATGAGAACGTCCGGCGACGGCTGCATCGCGTAGAGAAAGCATTGCGCGGCACGGCATGCATTATGGAACGAGCGGGCAACGATTCTACCGGAAAAATTGCGGACACGCGAGACGGACGCGATCTGCAGCTTGACTACCTTACCTCCTACCTACCGCTGCCTCCTTCCACTCTTCTATTCCTTCGCCCTTCTTGCTCTCTGCCCACCTATCCACCTACCTACCTACCTACCTACCTACCTACCTACCTACCCACGTACCTTCGTACCTACGTGCTACATACCCCCGGCACCCGTGCCCAGATATGTACAAGGTTTCTCTCTGCTAGCTACTCTCGGTCACCACCCCATGTAGTAGTCGTAGTAGTTCTCATACTAGTGGTCGTAGTCCTCGTCGTCCTCCTCCTCGGAGAAGATTGCTTTCCTATATTGCATCCCCCAGGTTACGACTGCTTTCCATTTTATAAGAAACGCAGGAGGTCTCCCTCCACTTCCCTCCGTCTTCCGTAATGTAGATGCGCCGTTGCTGACAGCAACCAATCACGAGCGCGCGAGTAACCTCGGCTACCGGAGGAGGCACTGGAGGCGGCAGAGAAGGCGGCAGCGGTGGAGGCGAGGGCGACGGTATCGCCCGTAAATATCTGAGGCAGGCCACCCCTCCGAAGCTTCGGGATCAAAGGAGTTTCGGGGCCTATCTTCGCCACGCTTCGCCATCCTTCTTCCACGACCACACTTTTCTCACTTATTCTACCTCGCGGGTGGTGATGCCGTCGACGACATTGGGGCGCGACGTCGACGTCGAGACGGTGATGCAATTAAATACGGTCTATCGCGCTCGAGGAGATGCCTGCCTCTTTTGGATCTTTTAGATCTGGAGTGGACGGTTCGCTTTTCTTCCGTTGGAGAATTTTGATCGGCGAGACTCGATGAGTCGCGATGAAATTTTTAAATCGAAAGATAGTCAGAAACAGAATCCTAGTTACCTATGTAAGAAATGTAAAATTGTGGAATCCTTTAGACGTTACTATTTTCAGTACCCAGAGAACGACGATATTAATCTCATCTCCTAGAAAATCGGTGACAGGGGAGGCATTTCTCGAACGTTAATTACCCACGTCGTTTACCGTAGACGAAGACCGTAGAAAAAAGCAAGCTGAGATAAAACATTCTATGCCGTACATGCCATTAAACGTTTCAGACGAGATGTCACAAAGAAGATATTCACAGTGAGCCCTTTTCCTTTCTTTCTACTCCTAGGACGTTCCGTTCCCCTATCTCGCTCCCCGTACTCGAGTGTCGGCTCGTTTGCAAGGCCAAGAAAGACGAGAGTAAAAAAGTGTGGCGACGCCCCATACGCCTTCCACGGGTACGATATTATGAAAGGGAATGAGAAGGGAAAGGGTCCGGAGGGAGGGACGCGGAGGGAGCGGGACGAACAGGCGGTGACTAAAGTGGCAACGGACGCGTAACGTTGATAAAAGGGAGGATACCGTGTAATACGCTTGCGTCCGGTTTTCGAAAGGGGTTAGTGTCAACGGATGCGCCAGAGGCTGATGATGTTTTTTGCGACACCACTAAAACGATACCACCGTAGTCGCAGGGAGTGGCAACTGATGCTCTAAACTTAACCACAAACACCTCCACGGTGAAATGAGATTTTCATGATATTCGTCTGACGCGTCGTCGCTTCCTACGACGGACGAAACACGCGGGGAATTGCGAATTTTCTTTTCTTCTTTGACTGCACTCGCTCTAACTCGACTAAATATAATAGGACGAACATGAAGAGAGAATTTGCGTTTGTGGCGGTTGACCAAATAATTATGCTAATCTCTTGATTCAGAATTAGCAGTCTGAACAATAGAATAGGTTGAAGCTGAGAGAATGCGATTAATTCATCCGCTGCCACGTTCTCTCTCGCAATTTATCATCAGTGGAAAATGTTGGTCCTATGAACAATGAAACCTCGCACGCATTTTTGGTGAGAGATTCGAAAATCCGCCCCCGAGCGAGCGTATCCTCGCCACCGGGCGAACAGAAGAGGGCCACCGATAAGGTCCCGGCACGGGGTGTTACGCGGAATTACGAGAGCGCCTAATGACAGGCCGCGCTGGGTTTAGTTGGCAAGATTGATAACTATCGGATGTACCGATCGAAACAAGAAACCCGTTACTTATCCCCCGCGCTTCTCCGAGGGACTATCATTACGGTGGGTCCCCGCGCGCCACGGACGATCGACGATCGCCTCGCACAAGAAGAAACCAAACCGGTGGTGGGCACCATCGTCGATGGGATGGATCGGTAGCAGTGAAACGATCCCGAGGAGATCGCGGCGACCGGTTGCTGCCAGTCGAGGCTTCGCGACCAGCAATCGGTCGTACCGATAGTACTGCTAAACCGCCCTTGCGTTTCCCGTCCTCGTTACTCTCGTCGATATAGCAAAACACTTTATGGTTGTAAAAGAAAATATCCTCGCCGAGTGATGTGCACCGATGCGTAACGAATGAGGGAGCGCGTGCGAAAGACGAGAGATAATTGAGAGATTTTTCGAACGACTGGGAATACCGCGAAAGATGCGCTTACAGATATTTTTGGGATTTATCTCTTTCCTTTTCTTGGATACGTGTAATTTTCGCGGTACAACCTAATTGCTCTTGAATGTCCATCGCATTTCACTTTTTTTTTCCTTTGAAAAGTAAGAGAATAAATACGTTGTCATCTCGGATAGAGTGTGATCGTCTGGATTTTATCGAGTGGAGTTGTGAATTTCTGGTAGATTCTTACCTGGAGTTGAACCTGACCGTTGTTGTCGACCCATCCGATCACCATGTCGGCCCCAGCGCGTTCATCCTTGGTGAAACCGAAACCGACGTAGCCGCGAGTCTTCACTTGGACCTCGAATGTGACCTCTGTGTCGTCGGGCGTCCACAGAACTAAGAAGTTATTGTCCAGAACGGCGCTGTGCTTCCACTCGACGGACAGGACGCAGCCCGCGAGGAAAAAGAGGAAAAGCAACGTGAGCAGGGCCCTCATCTTTTCGCTGGATGCGCTTCAAAACATCTGAAACAAACAAGGATGGAGAATTGTCAGCAGGCTTTTCAGCAGGATTTCAATAATCGCTAATCGAATGTAATCGTAATTAATGCGAGAAGTCATCGAGTCGACGAACAAATATGACGATGACACGACACGATGCAATGGCCCGTCGACGCCCATCGACGTTGAAAGATTAAACGCCAAAATTGCCGGTCGCTGTGAAAAATGGAAGAAGGCGCGCGCGCTCGTATCGATTTTATAGATCGTTCGATAAAAAAGCGGAAAAAAAGGGCGCGCGAGAGAAAGGATGCTCCGGCGTGTAAACGATCCGCCGTTTTTTACAGGGCAATATTAATTATCGTTATCAATTTTCGAGTTTACACCTTGTCGGGCGACGCGCGCCTCACCGACGTTAATGTCAAAACTCGTCCTCCCTGCAGCGAGTAATTACCGTTGCATCGGCCGTCGTAAACTGCGTGGCTTCTATTTGCAAGTTTTACGTGCCCATAGACTACGGCGGACGCGAGTAATATTTTTTCCTTCTACGTCTCGATGCTGTTTGCCCCTGAATTCCACGGTTAAATAACCTTCGCTATAACATGGCTTTAAAGCTTTCCGCGCGAACCGACTGTAATCGCATGAATAAGGTTCGCAGACTGAAATCGAATCTCCACGCTGTCGATGTCTACTCTTGAATTCGAAAAGGGAAGGGAAAGAATCGATCGTCAAAAAAAAAAAAAAAAAAAAAAAAAATCGTCCACGTGGCGTCGCCGTTTTCCGTCTGTCACCTGCAAAAAGTAAATAAACACTGGGAACGACGGACGGACAGACGAGTGCACGGACGAGCGAGCGCGCCGGAGAGGGAAAGTAAAACTGCGGAGCCGGTCTCAAAAGGAATTCGCGCGTATCGCGTCGTCACGCTCGGATTGAAACGAGTGCAATGGGTCACCGAGCAACTTCGCATCATACGTCGGCCTGCTTTACGTATCAGTACCTATGGAGTTTACTTTACGCGGGCCTTTACTTGGCAGGCCGGAAATTCCGTTTCCCTTGACTCGCCCGAGACGTCGGACGTTCGCGCGGATAGAATAATCGTCGGCTCGAGGGAAATTAAATCTCTCAAATCGGATCGGATTTTGGGGTGGAGATTGAATTAGGGCGGGATGGTTATCTTGGGCGGTGTTCGTGGATCGCGATGTGTTAGACGTGATTAGAGGGTAACGCTGACGTCCGTTGCAGCCGTGAATTTAGGAACGATTATAGTCGAGGCAACGATCCGTTCTAACGAGGATATTCGGAAGAATATTCGAGGGACTGGGAAACGCGTAGCATCATAGGAGAACACGCACTCCGCTGTAAATTACATCGAACATGCGACGTAATAAACAATCCCCAGTGCATTCGATACAACGAGCGTCGCAATCGTTCATCACGATTTACATCAAACAACGCGACTGCACGAGAGCACCCGTAAAAACGTCCAAACAGCCGAGCCCCACCCCCGTTGCTCACCGTCGCTCTCCCACCCTCCTTTCTCTGGCTTTTCGTCGATACCCACGGGACTGCATCCGCGCGATTGTCCGCGGAGAAGCGCGCGAGTGCCACCCCGGGAGAATGGTGCGCGCGATTCGAAAGCAATCAGTTCGATTAACGGTAACGATCGATGTAACGCGCGTGGGGACAGTCGCCGCGAATGAAGAGCGAACGGAAGGGAGAAAGAGAAATGGAACTATGGAACGAGAAAGAGAAGAGAGAGTAGGAGAGACAGAGAGGACATGAGAAAAGCACGATGCACAAGTGGCGAAGTGTCGTATGAGTGGTAACGACGGTCCAACGAGTTTGGCTTCGCGCGCGTCAAACGGGGGTGGAGGGTGGGAAAGGAGCAGAGGGTCGTGGAAAGGTAGTGGGGGTGACTCGAGGGGAATGGAATTGGGGGTGGCGAATGGAGTGTGCCGTTCGTCGGGCTACGGAGTGCAAGTGAACGCCGCTTCACGGGACCGGTTGATCATCGATTGACCGGACGCGAGAGTGCAGCTGCGGCAAATGCACCTCTCTCTCTCTCTCTCTCTCTCTCTCTCGCTCTCATACGCGTGATCTCTCTCTTGATCTCCCTTCGAGCTACCCCTCCCGGTCCTCGTTCGACGCAGCTGCGACCCTTGGAAAACGAGGCACCATTGCCCGTTAGTATACGTCGACTGTGGAGTTGCGCCCATGGAGTTGCCCACGTGTACATCCCGAAACGATTCCGTTGCATCGGAACCCCCGTGCAACGCGATCGTTTCAATTAACGGCAACAACGGGGACGCGACCGACGATACGTCCAGTTGGATCGGACGAATTGCGAGGAGCGTGAAGACGTGGAACGGGAGGAGGCGAAGGGATTGACGGGAGACGGCAGCATCGACGCGACGTGATAATAATTAAAACTGACCACGGTGGCGTCGGGAGAAATCGGATTGGCGGATGAGAGGTCGTGTTAGCGTGACGTGGGACCGTTTGTTCGGTGTCTTCGATTAATTGGATCATGACAGGAGGTTGTGGTGAACTGCTTTGGCGAGGGAGGTATCAAGGATCCTCGTGTGGTGGATCGGTCGTTAGAGATGTCGTTCGAGTTTGTCGAATTGGCCAATTGATCGCTAATTATCTCCCGAAGGGCGATCATCTGTTTAGATGGGGTGAATAATTAGCGCGCTTATTTCGAGCACGTGTGCGGAGGTGAGAACAATGGGAAGGAGGATTAAAAAAATAATCGAGACACGGTGGAACATCGTCGAGCTAAAAAAAGAATCATCGACCAGGCGTGCAAGCGGAATGCTTCGCGGTGCTGGTGGCGGCACGCTGGATAGGCCGGAAAGCAGGTGTCGCGATTTCAATGGAGCTCGCGAGTGCCACGGAAAAAGGACAGAGGGAAAAAGTGCAACAGGCTCGCGTAGATCGGAACGACGAAGGGATGGAAAAAGGGAGAGCTTAAAACGGGAGCTAAAAGTTATGCAGGTGAGACTCACTCGCGCGATGACGGACCACACGTCCTTTCTCTCTCTCTCTCTCTCCTTTTCTCTCCACCATTGTACCCTCTCTTTCTAATCCCAGCCTGCGAATTTATCTGAAATCCTGAAGTGCCAACCATCGAAGGATCTAACGAACCGATGCTGAAAAAATTGGGAATTACGAAGCCTCCTCCACAGATTTATTCGTCCGATCCGTTTTCTCTCTTCTTACCAAAGAAAAAAGATATTTCCATCTCCGACACGCTTGGTCCCATTCCCCAAAAAATAACACGCTCTTCCAAACCGCCCTCGACATTCCTCTTCTCGCCCTCCCTTTACCCTACTCACGCGTCACCCTTGCATTCGCAGGCTCGCGCAACGCGATATCCCCGCTTTTAGCGTGCTAGTGGAGCAACTGCCAATCTGAAAGCGATCGATTCAATTAACACTAACGGAGGTGTAACGCGCGCGTGCGTGCCCGGTGCGAGCGAGCGAGTTGATGCATCGGTAGGAGCAGCTGTCGCGCGGCAACTCGAATCGCTCGACCGTACGTAGAAGCGTCAACTCAAATTGAGAGGACAGTCCAGGCAGATCCAAAGGGAAGGTTGGCGGGGGTGGAAGAAGGAGAGAAAGAGACGGGACGAGAGAAATAGGGATGGCTTGGCGTTAGAGGATGCGAAGGTGATGGTGGTGGTGGTAATGTCAAGCGGTGGGTGTTACCTACGACGACGTTCAAGGGTGTGGGTGAATTCTAGTAATGCTGTGTACAGCACGGGGGTGTGTGGATGTTAGCAATGGTATTGGGCGGCGTGCTGGCTGCACGGTTACAACGAACGGCGGGTTTGATTTGCGGCGTGTCGTTCAGTCGATTGCTCTCAAATTGCGTCCAGCACCGGTGGCATCAACCTGGAACAGCCCCACCCCCGATCCACCACCCTGTTCCTGCACCCGACGCTCCTTGCCACCTCTCTCCCTCGCAACGATTCTCCATCCTCTCTCGATACAATCCCGATGTGGCACCCACCCCCTCGTCCACTTTTCAGTTTCTCTTCAATTCTCACCCTCTCTCCTTTCCATTCCTCGCGCGCGTTTCGGCAAACGACCGAACGCGCGCCGAACTTTTCCGCAGACCAGCAAATTGCGGGGGATGAGAGTGTGTGTGTGTGGGGGGGGGGGTGAGGAGAGGATCCAGCAGGCCGTACACTTTCCTCTTGTCACTCTCGCGGCGGGAACGGGAAGTTAAATAAATTCGGAGGTGGGTCGTTCGAACGAACGAGTGGCTGGCGCGCGTGGTCCGGCTCACGGTCGATGAAAGGCGAAGAGTGTCGGCGGGGTCGATTGTTTCGCGCGCGTAGAGTGGACGAGGACAGGGGAGTCCCATCTGGCATTGATTGTTTGTTTATGCGACGCATTGTCGATTGGAGGAGAGTGTCACTCGAGTAAACACCGAAGGAGAATTCGTGAAAATTCATGAAAACATCAAAGAAGCGTAGCACTCTCCGTAGTCCTCGTCGGAAAATAATTTCCCCCGAATAAACGTACGCATTCCGGTCCGATGCTTGAAATTTCTTCGCGAAATTCCACGTGCCTTTCTCTCGCCGCAGTTCGCGCGGGCTAGATAGTTACCGGAACGAACGAACTCGATAGCGTGAGATAAAAGGAGGGAGAATAAAAAGAAGGAAAGGGGGAAAGAAAAGAGGCGAGGAAGGTGGTAACCGAGAAAAATCGATTTCCGCAACGTGCGCGTCGGCTCGCGTGCGGAACTTTCGAAACACGCTGGCGGGCGAGCGGGCGTCGAGCCTGCTATGTAGAACAATGTAATTAAACGAATGGTAGGATTACATACGTGCGAGTACTCTCTGTCCAGCTCTTTCTCTATCTTGCTGGGCGGCCAGAAGGAGAGCACGTCGAACGGACCCACCGCGCGCGCGAACTCGCGTACGGAGAGATACGCGCACAGCCGAGCGCGCTCGCGGTAACTCCCCTAATTTCTAAACTAATTGTAAGACGAGGAATTCGCGCAGAATGCTACCCGTTGGGCGATCAAACGAAATTAGTTGATTCGTGGATACGCTCGTGCGCCTGCGCGCCCACGAAATTCGGGTTGTTCATTTTGGTCGGACGTGGACGGGTGCGCGGGGTGTTTACCGACGTTGCGGAAAATTGAGAGAGATAGTTTGAGTTACGGGTACTCGTAAAGGCGACCGTAATATTCGCGCGGAACGATACGTTAATTTGACGAATGAATGGTCGAAATTCGTACTCTCGAGTCCCCATATTCAACGAACGATTCCTTACTTTTTCTTCTTTCTTCGGATCTATTTACGAGTTTGCGTATGCCTCGTATCGATTGAACAACTTCAAGAAGCATTTCACTAAGAGCACCGGCTTCCACGGGCAGTATGCATTTTTCAAGACCACCGAACTACGCTTCACGGTTATTGCTCCCACTCTCGGGGTAACAAACTTCGAGGCACATCTGCGGCAAGGAGATTGTTTAGAAACGATCGGTCGTCGCGCCGAATTAAACCTTAAAGCGAGCCACTTTAACGACAAGCGTCGGAAACGAAAGTTGGAGCCATTCGAGCTGGCGAACTATAAGTGCCGACCAGGAGAGCGAGAACTAGTGGACCTAAGGAGAGAAAGGGAGAACGAGAGAAAAGGTAGGAGGAAGCGGAGGAAGAAGCATAGGAGGCACGATAACATAAAATTCCGAGCGTACTGGAAACTTCCTATAAATTTCCATTCCTGCGCGCAATACCCCCTTTCCACTTCTCCCTTTTGCTTCTCGGCGTCGCAACTTCACCTGTATACGTACCACATCGTAGGAGAATACATCGAAAGTTCGGACGCCGGAAGTTCGCGCTATCGTCCCTTCCGCTTTTTCGCTCCACTCCCACGCCGTTAATGGACGCGTTAAACGCGATTCCTATTATTTTGCATTATTCATAATCGAATGCGCTTTAATATATATCGCCGGAACGGCCGCGAGTGCAACGGCAATCAGATTAGCCATGGTCGGACTAAAACCGAATAGATCGGTATTAATGGCGTGGGTACTCGTAAATCGTAGGGATCGATGGCAAGCGGAACGGCTCGGCCGTAAAGATATAACGTGAATTTCGTGGCGTAGAATACACGGATCGCTGATTTTCAATCGCGTCCCTTAAGAGTCGTAAGACTCACGGCGGATATTCTTAAAGCCAAATTCCACCCCGTGTGTGCGATATAAAATTTATCTCGACAATTTCTCCTTAGCTACGATTCTTCTTCTTTTTGTTTTCGAGCGTCGCCGAGGTAACACGACGCGGGGGAGGACTCGCGCAAAAGATTCGCTTTTATATGTTGCGCTCGAACGACCTTTTTCGGGGACACCGTGGCGAAACGACCAGCCGTCGGACGGTGCCCCGTAAATCAAACGTATGACACGGCACCGCGCATAGAAGTAACGCGCGATTTGCATTTGGGGGATATAGCGAAGCGATCGAGGATTTATATCCATAGCCGCCCGAAAGTCGGGCCTCTTTGTGTTGCGAATTCGAGGAGCGGTCTCGCGGATGCCTATCGACGAGCCTCGGAAAAAAGATAATTCCCTCGTGTCTCGCCCATATTTCTGTGCCGCGACCAGCTGCGGTTATTGTTTAGAGCGACTCCCCTCCGTCGATGAAAAATATCCACCGTCTATCGGAAGCTCAGCGGGAGTCAACCTGTTCTTCCCGACTTTATTAATCATATATAGACATCTCAAGATAAACCTAAACCGTCCGGTGAAATTGAAGGATCTTTATCTAAGATCGCTCGATGCTTTATTAAATTTATCAGACTTCTCGGTAGTACCACACGTCCTCTCCTACCATTCGAAGCAACGAGTTCTCTCAACTCCCACACCTCGTCTCCCAAACCTACAACGTGAAAGATCCTGCTGGTCTCACCGATCTCGTACGCACGAGGAGGCACGGATGAGCCTACCCAAGGTGGCCAAGGCCGAAAACCGCTCGAACGGGCCGAGGTCAACGAACTAATATATCGCATCCTCGGAGAAGACACTTGAGCGGGTCCCATTCATCCATCAACCTGACACGGAGAGAGCCTTCTTACGTGAAAAAGAAGAGGAGATGATGGTGGAGAAAAGGAGCGGGAGAAGATGGAAGAGGAGAACGAGAAGATCTGGGGAAACGCGATGAAGAAGGAGGCGAAGAAGGAGGCGCGAAAGAAGGGGAGGCCGAAACGAAAAGGGCGGACTAAAAGATTTAAAAAAACGAGACAAAAAAATAAAAGAAGAGGAAAAGAAGGGGGGAAGGTGTTCGAAACCTGCTCACCCCGCGAGGGTCTCGGGCGCACCAATTAACGCCCGTAAAATCGTCCTCGTGCCTCTTGGTCCTCTCTTCGCCCTCCACCTCCTCCTCGAAATCGAGGCGTCGCATGAGCCACCTCGAAGAAGAAGAAGGGCAGGCCTCGGCCCTTTCACTCTTTCGGACGTTTAGACGTTGTTGCCGACGACGAGAATACGATCGACTTAAGTGGCACGCGTGAGTCCAAGACCGAATGAAGAAAGGATGAAGGAGGGAACGGAGGTAGATGGGGGAGGACGTAATTAAGCGAAGATAATGCCAGCGGTCCAACAATGGTGCCTGTTTACTGGATAAGAGTCCTCTCGCCCGCGTAATCGCGCCTCCGCGCGCCGCGGCCAGTTGCACGGGAAAGTGAATGAATGGAAGAAGTCGAGGGAAGTCTGACAAATTGGCGAGCGACGAGAGGAGAAGGGAAAGAGGCGAGGAGGACGAGGAGGGACGCGAGGAGCATGCTCGAGGTTTGCCCGTGAACGAGGCTCGTGATTATGGAATGCGGTCGCCGGTGCCGAACCTGGGGATGGCGCATTTTCAAGGAAAGAGAAAGGGAGAGAGACGTGGAGAGAAGAGAATGGAGGAGAAGATTGTCATTAGGGAGCGACCTGGGTTTGGATTGTGTCAGGTGGTGAGAAGATGAATGAGGATGTGGGAGATCGAGTGTCGTTTACGGAGATACGCCGACGAATGATATAATTGACGTTAATTAAGAGGTAATTAAAACGTTGAATTGCATCGTGCCACGAGATATGTCCCCGCGTGGCCGAGTGGCACCCGGGCGAATTCAATTCTTGCATGAGGGAGCCTTGCACTGTGCGTAAGAGACGCGAAAAGTGTTCGTCCGATAATATCGCGCGCTTTCCGCCGGCTGCGAGAAATGGGCGAGTCCGCGAAATTAACGGTCCGCACTCCGGTTCGTTCGATGACAAAAGGAGGAGGATTTCGCGAATCGCCGGAATTTATTCCGCTCGATCGCTCGAATCGGTCCGACCATCTGAAGATTTCCTAAATTGAGATACGGCGGGATACATGTGCGTGACTCCTGCATTAATCCACGTCCGAACGGCGGCGTCCCGACGCCTATCGAACAGCAGGAGGGAGCCACCGCCGACGTCGTCGGTAAGATACTCACGGGTAAAACGAAATCAACGATCTCGCGGTAAATTAGCGGGCACGGTTAATTAATAAACGTTACCGCGGGACGCCGACGCCGCCTGCATTAATCACGCCGATTACTCCCACAGTAACGGCGCCCTGTAAATCAGTATAATTTCGCGCTTCATTGTTGCAACGCTCCTTTATTAGTACCCGTCGTGTCCTCCGCTAATGATAATGAAGCGCGCGCCTCCTCGTATCGGGAGAGTTTCGGAAAATCGAAGAAATTGTCACGAGCTTGTAAAATCCGCGGACGAGAATAACCGCGGGATTAGTGTAAAACTTCATGCTCATCCTGAGGGCTCGTCAATCGATCTCAGCTACTGGCCACCTTAACCCTCTTGAATGTCTCAGCACGGCGCGATAAGCCAACAAGAGGATTTCGGGTGCTAATTAATAGCTATATAATTCCAGAGAGAATACCTGTGATGCGTCGCGGAGTGAAAGCGAGGGAAGTGGAAGCGGAGGAGGAGAAGGAAGGAGAGTGAAGTAATCGGGAGATAAAAGCATTCGGTGAGAAGAGCGAGATTGTGAGAAGAAGAGTGAGGGGAAAAATACGGGAGGAGAGAGAAAGAAGCCGAAAGCCACCGCACGGACCGAAAGCTCGTAAGAGGATTCTCGGGAGGAGGAGCCCGTCGACCTACTTCGAAGCACTGGGAACTCCTCGCTTTTAAAAATCGCCCGAAACGAATAACTTCCTGGCGAGATCGCGCGGTTATTCATAATGCAGACGGCGTAAAGTTCGTGCGACGATATGAGGGGCGCGATGAGAAGAGCCCGAAAGAACGGCGGGAAAGAAGAAACGTGGGGCGACCGCCCCTCGACGAATCCGCGCGAAATGTCGCGAAGTTTGGAGATTAAAAGTTGGAAGGACCCGCGAAAAAGGGCAGAGTCTCTCACCGGTGGTCCCGAACGGTAGAGCCCGGAAGATAAACGGAGGGGAGAAAGAAGCTCGAAGGATGCTGAACGTTGGAAAAATTTTCTCCTCCCCTAATTTGGAAGCTGGATGGCTGATAGCAGGATCCACGAATTCGGCAGGAAAATGAAAAAGCTCGGCGAAAAACACATCCCTTTTTTTTTCCTATTCCCCAGATTCACCGTGGAGAAAATGAAACTGTTCCTCAAGCTCGGCGGCCAAAGGCAACTTCTTCAAGGGGACGCAACAAAAACTCATTTCTGCCCTTTTCGCGAAATTCGCCCTAAACGTAAACGACATCAAAGGTTTTCCATCTCGTCTGGAAAGAAAGCACGCACCGGTGAAACGGAGAAAAGGTACGAGAACGGAAACACCGAACGTGGAGAAAAACGTGCTTAAAAGGAAAGGGAAAAGCGTAAAAACAGACGCGTTTCATACCGGACATTCTTTTGTCGCGACTGGAACTCCCGAAAGACGAGTTTCCAACCTCCGTTTTCCTAACCCATCTTCTTCCTCGTTCTCCTCCCACACCCAGGAGACGGGACCGTCCTCTCTAATTGCAAGGCGCTTGCCCAATTAAATTTAAAAAGGAAGGGGACGGTATGACGCGAACGTCGATCCCGACGGTCGCTAATTAACGCGGCTTGTCAAAAGTACTCTGTCTCTCACCACCCTTTCCCTCTCTCCTCTCTCACCCTTTTCCCTGCCACACCCACCTTCTCGCGATTTCCCACCGAGTCCCCGAGACTCGCGTTTCCATCGTCGCCAACTCTCGCCCGTCCATCCGTTCGTCCGTTCCTACGTCCGTCAGTTTGTCCGGCTCGCTTCACAAGATTTAATTACATTTCTATGGGGACCTCGAGCAAAATGAGGAACTAATGCGCACGAGCGCTTTCCCGCCTCCGTTTCCTCGCGGGGTCCTCGTTCTCCTACATCTCCTCGACCGCGCGGAGGAAGAGGGAAAGGAGGAGCTTCGAGAGGGCTCGCGACGAATACGCACGCTCGACCTCTCGCGGGAGAGGAAGCGGCAAGGAGGAAGAGGGGAAGAAGCACGCAGGGTTATGCATAATGGGTTATTTAGCTCGCGGAGCACCGTAAGGGCAATCCAGCGCTTAACCACGTAGGAGGAGGAGAAGGAGGAGGAAGTGAAGGAGGCGAGAGGTTGCGCGAGGAGGCAACCGGCGGTCCGTGGTCCAACACCCGCGCGCGTGCACGAGAGGAGGTGGAGGAAGTGGAGAGAAGTGGAAATGAAGGACCGGAGAGGTGGAGAAATGGGCAGGGGAGGAAGAGAAGTATTTATTATGCGCTTTGAGATGCTCGCCGGTAGTGGTGGGTACGTAGGCGCGCAGGTGAGAGAAGGATGAAGAGAATGGAAAAGGAGAGAACGAGGGAGGTGGATGGAAGACAGAGGTATTTGTTGTATAGTTTGAGAGTATCGTGTGGCTAGGGGTATGTACGCGTACGAGGAAATAAATTGGAAAGGGAGAAAGAAGGGCGCAGAAAGGGAAGTCGAGAGAAAGAGAAAGGGTACCGAGGGAGAGAATATTTGTTATGTAGGTTGGAAGCAGCGTGTGCTCGTGCGTGAGCACGTAAGAGGTGAGTGGAGAGTTAGAGAGGGAAACAGTGGAGAAGGAATGGTAGAGTGGTTCCCCAATGGCGAAGGGTAAAGAAGTTTTTATTACGTGCACTTATAATTCTCAGGGTTCGCGTAAGGGAACAGTTGAAAGAGGAGCAAAAAATGAGAAGAAATGGAACTCGACTTTATTGTGAAAAGAAAATTCGAATGGCCAATGAGTTTCCGATCAATAGCATTTGCGTATAATGGAAAATATTTGTCGACGAAAATACGAGATCTTTGCGAGTAGTCGACGCGCCGAACAAGAAATCCGAAGCAATGCAATCGAGAGATGCCTTTCAAGAAAACAAATTTGGCGCGAAGGTGACGTCGATAGATCAAACGAGAACCGTTCACCGGTAGACGTCGTTCAAGTTACATGGTAAAATGCAAACCGGCAACGGGATATCTTTTTACGTATGCTTCGGGGTAAACGATGCTGAAACGCAAAGACCCCGTCTACCTGCTACTCCTTTTCACGGTAGAAGAAAAGAATATGAGAGAGGAACGATTCGCGACGCGCTAAGCCCGCTTCCTTTCAATGTATGGAAATTTTACACGAATGTCGAATGATAAAACGGTGAAAAGAAAAGAGCACGAAATTGTAGATCGTTCTGTTAAAATATTTACTCGTTCCTGGCTACCTTATCCTGCACGAAAGGATCGTCGTCGCGTGCAATAGTTTTCGCCTTGGCCCGAAACTCACACGACCTCCCGGATCAAAGGCACGTCTGCCGAACATCACTGGTCCACGCATGGAACCAACCACCGATAGATCGAGGGAGGTCAAAAATGTATGAAGCGCATAACGCGCGCATGCGAGAATACGTCGTGTCCGGAATGCATAATGCTTCGTGCATCTGCGGTAGGCGAGAAGAGTCCGGGGACGGATGGACCGGGAGGGACCAGTAGAAGAAGAAGAAAGAGGACTGGAGACGGAGAAGAAGGAGAAAAAGCAGGAGGTGAGCGACGCGGTACCACCGGACGATAATGTATAACCACCGTAACGTAAGCGTAAATATATTATAAGATAAGTCGCCAAACACGTTATCCCTTTAGAGTGAGGCCACAGGAGCGTGGGTGGCTCGACGTGGTCCATGACGAGGACGAGGATGAAAAGGAGGAGGATGAGAAAAACGACGAAGGTGCTCGATGGATCGCCGATTATACGAAGGAGGATCGGTCGCGTATTACAGTGGCTAAACCTCGGATGCTGTGAGAATCCAGAGGGGAAAAAAATTGACCGTGGCATTTTTTTACAGTTTCCAATAGGCTCGTTTAAATCGAAAGAAATGTCCTCCTTCGATTCTTATAGCACCGATACGAATTATCTATAAAGAAACTAAATCTCTCCGTCCTCCGATATTTTAAGCATGCCACTGGATTTGCCTGCTGAATAAAATATAAACCTACCATTGTGTTCCCCAATTCTCTTCTTCGTTTATCCCCCGTCCATATCATCAGCGTAATCTACACCTTAACTCCGCACCCTCCGGTTCCCTTTAAATCACGAAGGCGGCGCGCATTATGCTTTATTTCGTCACTTAATTCGAGCCGACTCATTCCTTCGGTTCCCTCTCGGTTCGATCCCTTTGATATCTTCACAATTCCCGGGGCTACCCGGTGCGCCTCGTGCCACAGGCACGTACTAATCCCGCCAATTAATCGTCCACATTTCGCGAGAAGGCAAGGATCTCCCCGGCTGATTCTCTCTCTTACTATGTGTATCCTAGCTCGCTCTCTCACCCTTGCATATCTCCATTATATCCGTGCGAGCCGTAAGGAGACACGCGAGCGGGCCGCGTGGGCCCGAGCCAAGGCCGGCACGTATTGCTTCTGCAGTAGTCAGCGACGTTCCCAGAGCTCCATTAATACGCGCGAGAGGAACACGAGCGTGCCGTCGCACCGCGTGGAGAAACGCTCGTCCTGCCGAGAGCTCCTCCTACGTCAGCATTCAACGTAAAACTGCACGCCTGACGACCCGACTCGCCAGTGCAATCAGAGTAGTCCTAATTTCGCATTGTCTCCTTCAGGATGATACGATAGCTAGGTTTCGAGGCGAATTGGGCTGACGATGTAGGAGCCAACCACCGAGAAAGATAACGGAAGATTACTCTCTGCAAACAATGCGCCTGGTTAAAAGATCGCATCCGCAAATTCCGATCTTCGAGATAATCGGATACGCGTTCCTTGTTCGCGTAGAGTGCTCTAGTTCATTTTCTTCTACATAATTATCGCGGTATTATCTCTCGTCGATCGCGACGAATCGTAAAGGGAGATTTTTAAACGGCTTGCAGTTCTAACGAGCCACGCTCGTTTCTGTCGTTAATTTACAAAGGACCCGCAATTACGTGGAAGCATAATAGTCCGCAATCCACGGGACACGAGTGTCACTCTTGCGACTACACGATTCCGCGATTCGCGAAATAAGATAATAATTAGAAAAATGGCTAAGTACTCTACTCATTAACGAGGGAAGAGGCACGCCGGTCGTGTATCGCTCTTTCATTCGCGATGTCCCCGCGACTAGGAAATTATCGTAACAACCGCGCCTTTGATGCCATCGTACTCCTTTATTCGCACAGTGGCGCGACACGCACGCACGTCCCGTCGCTCGACGTCGTTCGTATCTCATAAACAAGAAATTGCCTCCTCTACGGCGCGCGGCGGAGGAGACCGACCGCCCGATTGCCCAAGCAATTCACGCTCGTGCGTGACGTTCTTTCTCCCGCTTCTTCCTTCCTTCACCTTCTCACTCGCTCCCTCTCTTTCATTCTCGTTCCGCGCATCGCCTTCCCTTTTCGAGCCTCTCATACCCCCTTTCCACTCATGGACTCGCTTCTTCCACTCTTCTTCTTTCCTCCTTCACTTCACCACACTCTACCAATCCTCCTCACCTTTCCTCTCTCTACTTGGAGTCTTTTCAGCCAGCCTCTGATCATTTCCTCTCTCCAAACTCTCGCGCCCTCTCACAGTCCTCTCTCCCTTACCGCGAAGTGCGCTCTTTGTCCCGCGAGTCCGCAATAGTCTCTCACGTGTTATGCACATGCAACTGCAACGACGGAGGCGCGCACCTGCGTGAACGGAAGTCCTCCACGCGAAGTCACACGCACCTTCGCGTTGACAATGTGCCCCGCGAGAAGCCGGAAAGAAGGAGCGACACGCCATGACGATTTATCGCCCACGATGCGCCGCCGTCGCGACGCTTTCTCTCGAACTGGCGAGAGAACACGTTCGCCAACACGCGCTTCTTCGTTGTCCGATTGTTCGCATCTCTTTGTTCGCCAGTTGTTCTTCCGGCACGAGATACAAGTTTTCCTTCTTAGTTCATCAGTTAATAGACGAGGAAAAATTGCACGCAGAACTTACATCTAATACGAAGTCGATTAATTATAATCACGCGAATCATTTTCCATGCCAATTTACAAATTTGCCAGACTTCCACAATTTTCGTTAAGTAATTACGCAACCGCGCGTATCGAATTTCACGGCGTGCCTTTTTACTCCCTTCACGTGGCCGACAAATTAATTAGTCCGACCGATCGCTAATTTCGTTTAATAATTCATACGGTAGTTGTTGTTTATTTGTAGTCACCCCGGTGAAATAATGGAAGCCGGAAATTTCCCTGATGCGGTATTGATAACCAATGGCTCGCCGTAAATAATAGTAATAATATGATAATTACCTCCCGTTAATACTTTTTATTTGGTTAATTTGGCTGCAATTCGGGCGCGCATCCAGATAGGACTGCTGTGTTTTAACGCACACAATTATTATAATTGCATGCGATTACTAACGATCGTTGCAATAATACAGTATTCACAGTAACATTGTAACAAAGGAGGCATCCAAATCACCGTGTGGCTCGAAAGGAGGAACCCTATTCTGACCACAGAAGAATTTCTTTATCTTACCAAGAAAAGTCGAGACCGCATCATCCCCCTTCCATATTGCAAAATTGCGAAATGCAATGCGGCCGCAAAATTTTTCTTTGGCCAGGAAGCCCCTTCCACCTCGTCCTCCCTTCTTCTCGCGACGAATGAAATTAACGCGGGACGGGAGAGCAAGAGGGTGGAGAAAGTGACGGAGTCCAGGGGCGGATAATCACGGAGTTGATTGTGGAGATTCATTTCGCGGGGGGTTCCTTCTCATTCATCCCACTCCGTCCAATTCGTTCAATAGAATTCTCATCATCGGCTTTCAATTGCAAAGACCAGAGGGGGTTGTGGGGGTGGGTATCGTACCGGCAGTTAAATACGGGCCCACGATCAACTCGGGAGGGACCTCGGACAGGACGGTTCATTAGCAACAGTTTCTCCCGAATATTATAAATCTTGTCTGCACACATATATACAAATAGATTTCTGTAATAAACAAATATCAAGCTGCGGAGGAGCCGCGTATAAATAAATTACACGGAATAAATTTTCGTTCACAATGACGAAATATTCGCAGTCCATTTCAAATCAAACTTTAATGCTTCTTTGGAGGAAAAGCTCGATTTTCTATGTGGTATCCAATTCCACGAAAATACGCGAATGGCGAAGGCACTTATAATTTAATTCGACAGATCTAACGAGGAACGGACAATTCAATGGGGTATGTTCATTTACCGAACGACTACTCCTCGAAACTCGCTCATCCGCCGTAAACACCCAGCGAGCCTCTTCTTATCGCGCATCTCTACCGAATCGACCGTGATGATACCCCGTGTGCTCGCGATATTCCGCACACCGCGAACGCTTAACAAACATGCGCCCACTAGTCTCTACCTCGGCATACAGAGCGCGTCGAAACGGCTCACATATTATTGCAAGCACCGCATGCGATCCCATCTCCAGCCCTCTCCCCTTTCAGCTCCGTTCAACCCCTTCTCTTCCTTGGGACCACGGTGCACCGGAGGCCACGTCTGCGTTTCGTGGCAATCGGCAATGGCCCGGGGCTAACTCTTCCCCTTACCAGGGGTCTTGTTATCACGTGCTTTGAGGCGAGCTGAAAATCGATATATAACTGCGAGAGCAGCCTCGTAGTCGTTGAGAAAGAAGACGAGATTGTGTGGGAGAGCGGAGAAGCGAGAGGAGGAAATAGCAGAAGAGGTCGAGATGGGAGAGGGGTAAGGATGGGGATAAAGGACGAAGGAGAGAAAGAAGGAGGGGATGGAAGGGGTGTAAAACGAAAGGCACCGAGAGGAGAAGAATAAAGGAGAGGAGAACGACTGGCTGCCGAGAGGAATCGAGCATCGGTCTCGAGAGGGTAAGAGGGTGAGAGGGCGTGAGGGAGGGACGGGAAAATCGCGCGATCCGAGCGTTACCGCCGCAAACGAATCACACGTAATGAGGGATAAACCACAGACCGCCTTGCCGCGCTTGCGGACGGACGGACGGACGCATTGCCGCCCGAGGTGGTTTTACTATGTACCGAGGGGAACGATTCACCAAGAGGAAAGAAGACGAGAGCTCGAAGAGAGACGAGAGGGGTGGAAGCGAGAAAATCCAACGCGCCGATTCGTCGTGAATATTTCCTCCCCCGACGAACGATCTCACCGTCTCGGATGCAAATGCGATACTTTGGCATACCATCGGGAGCGAAGAGGAGAGAAAAAGAAATGAGGAGGAGAAGAGAGCTCGACGACCGATAGTAATAATGGAAATACGTGTTTCCGCGTCGTTTGTATTAAGGGGCCTCGTTACGTGCCCCCTGCAACGCTGTTGGTAACCTTTTAAGAGGGTGGAAGGAAGGAGGAGGACACGTAAGGATCGGTGGTCATTTGCGACGAAGCTCACGAGAATGCGACGACCCGCGACGTAAAGCGAGGGAGGACGGAAGCTCAGGACGGTTGAGCTGACATGGTTTTCAGGGGAGCGAAAAGAAATTTTTTTTTCCAAGATTTACTAAAAGTTGGAATTTGAATGTTTTTTAATAATAAAAATCGATAGCTTCCTTTCCGCCTGTTAATCCTTCAATGGAATATTTTCATAAGCTAATGAACTCAATTACATTGAAATGGTAGGAAAGTATTCATAGACTCGAGAGTACATGCTCATCGAAGTGATTCCAACGTACGTGTCTTGAAATCAATCTGCGAATGGAAGAGTGGCATCGAGGACGACGACGATGCGTCAAAGAAGAGGGCAATCGGGGCTAATGCAGGAACGTCGATCGAACCTCTCTCGATAATCGAAGAGGCATACGCGGCCCGAACTTTCGGAGGCCTTAATTGAATTCGAGGAGCGTGCGACAACGCACGTACACCCGCACGAACGATTCGCGAACACTTGAACACGCCGGTACCAACGGGATATGTTTGTCGACGAGACAGCCATCTTCAAAGGGATTACTAACGAACGACGACCCCGACGACGACGTGCACGGCCTGCACCGGATAAGCGTCCTATGTTCCCCTATGTTGCGAGAAATTCGCCAAACTACCACGAGCCTCGTTCGTCCAGCATCGAATTTAAGAATGCGTTGCTTTGCCAATTTTCGCGATTCTTTGAATCTGATTTGTCCACGACAAAAACATTCTGTATTTAATTTACGCTTCGAGAAAAGAGAAAATACGAGTGAATACAAAATAAGCAGGAGAAAGCATCCGCTTGATTATTTGTTCGAAATGGTTAATTTATGCGTTTAATTCCCCGCGGCAAGATCGAGCGAGTTTTATAAAATTCTGACAATAAGTTCCGACACCATCGGATCATATTGTATCTTTAAAAGTTTTAAATGGTGGAGCGGAATGTGCGCGGACGACCAATACGCGCGGGCATTCTCGAGGCAGCAGACAGATTCAATTAATACACCTCTAAAAGAACCGCTATTCCGAAACTCCGTAGCGTGAAATTGGCAGTTAACGCGCCGGATCGAAGGAATAAAACGGAATGAATGGAGACTGGGGACTTGTTATAACGCGTCTGTAGTCACTGATTGTGCTAGGGCACTTCTCTATCGACGTTTTCCAGTAGCCCTTCACACTGATGGACACGCTAAATAAATGGCATAATTATTACTTTCCATTACAATAAAATATACGAAACGTAAGAAACGAATTACCGAAATGCGGATCCTTGTTAAAATAAATATTATTAAATTAAATATCGTCTCTGTGAACACATCGGTCGGAAAGTTTCTCCGCATTCTTTCCTAAAAATGCAATCTCTTAAGAACCCTTAACATAATGGCGTCGATGAAACAAGGAAGCCTTTTCGCGAGTGCAAACAATTACAAGGAGGAAAATGCTCTAGCCCACTCGTACCGCACAGGATCCGCGAAACAGCCCGATGAAATCGATACTCCCACCCTCGACCTCTTTTCATCCCTCTTCCGGAACCAGCCAACGCAGTCGTCTTAATCGATCGACACACTTGGCAGCTAGCTCGCGGGATAAAGTCGGAAGCGCTCACGATATCCAGGGTGGAAAGGCAGCTTGTATGATCCGCCATGATGAAAGTGAAGCTTCCCCCTTGTACTAACTGGGCCATTCGGTCGAGCCATTCGGTCGGAACCATTCGACGCGCGAGCCATTCAATTCAATCCATCCGCATTACGCCCGTGCACACCGTATCGACCATTTTGTGGGCAACGATCGCAGAACCTGTGGTGCAACAATCAAATTACAAATTCTTCTAAACAATTCGAAAATCCGACGATCGCGTGAACAGCGCTTGCATCGAAGAAAGCGAGCGAACGCTTTGATTATTTTAAATTACGCATCGAAATATCGCACGCGCGTTTCCGAATGCCGTTTTCGGGATCCCGCACCCTCCGTCCGTTTCCTCATCGTTTGATGGATAAACACGAGTTATGGCCACGGGCAGTCTCTCAACGAGAAAGGGAGTGAGAGTGTGAGTGAGTGAGAGAGTGAGGTGGAAACGTTTCGTGCCGTGGCGCTCAGGGAACGGTACGCCGAAGGCGACATTAGCTTAATTACTGCGTATGTAAGCGCGCGACCCGCTCGCTTCGTTCGCCCGCGCTTGTACACGCGCGCGAACGTTCGCTAATAGAAATTGGAGAGGAGGATCGCGAAGCGGACAACGCGGTTATCGAGAGACACATACCGTTTGCCTTCTCTTTGTACCCTTAGCTGAGCGAATCGTTCCTTATGTTAACTTTGGTCGTTACCAATACTCCTGTACTTTAAATTCAAGGATTCTACTATTCTCGGGGATTTTCAGTTTCTTTCCTTTATCGTTACGATTATTGTTGTTCGGTACGTTACTTTTGCATTCGTAGGGCATTCGATTTTACTCGAATACACGGCAGGTAGTATTGATACCTCCACGCGAGTTTCTTGTACGCCAAAGTGCTCTTGAAAGAAGAAAAGGTGTAAAGAAACCTGATGTAAGGTTGAACGATGTCAGACGTGTTCTTTCTAACGACTAAGCGCACGTCTTGCCACCTTCACCGTCCATGACGTACCACGCGACAATCTTGCGTGCACGAGCCCCATACCATGACCGATCCCCCTTGCGTTTAGCCTAAGGTCATTGAAATGTTTCTTAGGCGTTCGACGCTTGTTTACCTGGCCCAGAAGGGGATCCAGGGCATCGATGGGGGCCGTAAACGGACGACATACACATATAAGCGTGCACAATAATAGACTCAGCACGCTATCCAAACAATTCGATTTTCATAGCCGCATAGCACAGCGAGGTAGGAAATGGAATTCGGTGGAAACAAAAACTCGCGGATAAACGGGTCTCTGTGCATAGCTGTGCACGGCTGCGCGATCTACAAGTGCACGCAATTTGCGTGATCGTTAGATGGGTTAGTTAGGTGGGTAAGTCTACGTGCAACAGGAGTTTTTCTTTGTAACGTATAGGATGTCTATTGTATTACGTTCTGGTGTTCGTCCCTTTCTCTCCCGCCAGTTCGCTTCTCACTCCGTCCAACGTATCAGCGAACACTCTCTATCTTCCGAGACAGAGGTACTAGCTTAATGTACGTGGCACGAGGAAGTACATTATATGCTCCCTATTGTAGCTCGGTACTATCTAGTGGGTCTTCTCCTTATCCGTCAGAGGAGGCTTCCACGTCGCATCGCGAGGGATTGATAAGTCGGTAATTTAGTAATCTCTCTGTGTCCCCCCTCTCCATTCTCCCTCCCTCGTCTTCTCGTCCTATCTGTCCACAATCCTCTTCCGGTTCCTTTTTATCCCAACTCTTTCGTTCTCCTCCCAATTGACTTTTCTCCGTAGCGCGAAAAGAGGTCGAAGAGCGAACTTTCCCAGATGAAAGACGGATTATGCTTTCTAATTCCTTCATTCTCGTGAACCATGGCAAATTGACGAGGAGGATGGGATAAGAGCGCTCCACTTCCAAGGACGAAGGACGGGATCGAGGGAAAGACGAAAAGGAGCCGCTTAAAGCGGAACCGCGGTACCCGATTTTACGCCGGCTTTTTTCCAGCGTGAAACTTTCAGTTTTTCGGTACGCGAGAGTCACTCTTCATCCATCAGCTTCTGTCGGTGGTGGCGAGAGGACGGGGAAAAAAGAGAGAAAAACCTGCGACAGCACGTAAGAGAGAGAGAGAGAGAGAGAGAGAGAGAGAGAGAGAGGATGCGTCGATGAAAAGAGAGAGAAAGAGCATGTGTCGACGGAGAGAGAGAGAGAAAAAGAGGATGGGTGTACCACGCCGAAGCTGACGCGTTATCGTGTGTCGCTCCCGCGCGTATACGCCGTTATGTATTTTCGTGTCATACAAGCTGCACCTATATTCGCGCGTACCTTGTCGTCACCGAGCGTTGACGCGCGCGAAGAGGAGCAAGGGTGGATGGTGGCCTGGCGCGCGCGGCAACTTCAGTTTTATAGAGCCCGTGGAGAGTAGGAGTTACACGCTGTGTAAAACGGTACTTGTTACCACGAGCGACATATCTCTTCTCCGCCGTCCGCTCCCGTTCACTCGGCCCTACGTCCGCGCGGTCCACTCTCCCGTAGGGCGCGTCGTATTTGCAATGGGCAAGTCCACGCGCCAGGCACCGTGTAACACCCAGACGATGCTACAGGCCGTTCAGTTTGTCTCGTGAATTTCAATAGCCCTAAGAATACGAAGTTTGCTCGTTTAAAGGTCAATGAAGCTGAGTTTATAACTCGCTTCCAGCATTTTACACAGGTATTTAAATGGATTTTAATTTGTATCAGGAGTAAACGAGTCTCCGGATTGGAATGAAAAAAATAATAGAGAAGCATCGACCGACGAATTTATTCCGCAGAATTTTTTTCCTCCATTCGTCCTGTAAAAATTTTCTCGTCCACGCGCGTCTCTCGTATAAAATACCCGTACACAGCATCGCTCATCGACGAAGCGATTTTTCCGTCCATTACCACCACTACCACGCGCGCCTCGTCAACCAGTGAAACATCGTGGACTTAACATACCCGCGTGCGAACATTTCCCCCGATTCGAAACCATTTTGCATTACTCCGGAAAGGATTTTCAGCCCAACCCCTTTTTCATCCCTTATCTCCACGGGGCTTCGTTACACCTTCTTTTTATCTACCGGCGTCAAATCGATGAGCCTGCGCCTGCCTGGCCTGGTTACTCGAGCTGGAGCGGAGCGATTTACATTTGAAATCAGAATGATACGTCAAAAGAGCATTGGGCGTGCAGAGTAGGAAGCGCAGGGAGAACGACGAAGATGAGGAGAAGGAGAATATCCCACTGCTAATCCCTCGGGCCACATCCGCGAGCGAACTGGCGCGCGCGAGAATTGCAAGCTACCGATTACGATGGCCCGCGCGGGGTTCTATCGTATTCGGAGTGTTTAAAACGATACAAAAAAATATCTGGTGGAAAGAGAAGGAGGGAACGAGCGATATCGTAAGCCTGCCGACCTCCGAGCCCCACGGCAATTTCAAACACTCTCTCTCTCTCCCGTCACTGCTAGTAGCGATTACACTCCCAACTGTTTCACGTTTAAAAAGTTCCCCAGAAAAGAAGCATGCGGAGAATTTCAAACGATTCAAGCGTTCGGAAGATCGACTTCTGCCTCAAGATCAATTTACAACCCAATACCACTTATTGCTGTGCATCCCATAGAAATACCATACACCTACTCGTTCCATTGGAAAAATTTCGCCGGTCCGCAGAAATCTCTCGTGAGAAAAATCACGGGAAATATAATCGTACGACCTCGCGCGGTACCCCGTGGGGTCAAAGTTCCACGCGATAATCCCTTTTTCATCCTGGATGCGCGCGATCTTCGCGTAACGATCCCAATAAACACTTCTAACGCTCGCGCTTCGGTGGTAGCGTTCGCAGGGAGCGGGACCGTGCGCGACAAGACGGTTCACCACGCGCCATTACCACCGCCCCCGACCACCCCCGGTATCAATTCTCCGCAACGCCACCGCGCCGTCGCGGTATGGTAAACCGGCGGCCGTTTCAATATTTCAATCTAAGATGATATCGTCCCGCTCTACCGTGTCTCCGGGAACCTCTACTCTCTCCGCGATCCGCGCACGACTTTGGCCATTATCGTTAATCCCCGTGACCCGCGCGAGACAACGTGAGCTACGTGTCGCAAGTGTTCACCACCGGCTGCGGACGAAAGGAGCCGAGAGGTTGACTAAAGGATGAGAGAAAGTGAGGCGCGCGTCACGAGAAATTATGACGAAATTGGAGCACGCTCACCGATTCGCCGCGACCCAGTTAGATCATCCTTCGCCCATGATCGTACCAATTCCCGTCTCGAGGGGGATGAACCTCTCGCTTCTTACAATCTCCCTTCGGTTCACAATTGAATTCATCCCGTGTTTACGAAGGATAAATTCCGCTTTATTATCCCGCGGAGCGACGCAGAAGTGGGAGCGCGAGATTTATGAGGCGAGCGGAGAACAAAGGAAGGAGGGGGGGGGGTGGAAACTCGCTCTTTATCGCCAGACGGGAAATTCTCAGACGCGTATCCTATGCGGGTGAGTATTCTACGTGCACCCCGGAGAGTCTGGTCCACGCGCGCGACTCCTGCGTGCATAAACAAGGACGAAAGTGTTTCAACGATTTCACGACGGAGTTTCTCCACCTTCGCACGCCAGAAGAGAGAGAAAGATATATAAAGGCGAAACGTTCGACGGTTTAACGTTCCAGTCTCCCGTAAGATACGGATTTTAGCTATCCCGGAATTATGGGCGTCGGTATCTCTGAGAGCGTCATTTGCGTCGGCGGAAGATTGGACGCCCGGTGGATAAAAATTGGATATCCCCTCCTATACACCCACCCACCTACACTCTACCTACCTACCCTATTCCTGCCCTATCCCGAGCTGCGTACGACACAACGGATAGCCGATAATCCCGCAATAACGATAAACTTCCGCTGCGGGGGTTACCCTGCTGGCGCATCGAATGCGCCTCCTGCTTCTCCTCCTTCTACTCTCGAACCCTCCCGTCCTTCCTACCGCCACGTTCCTGGGCGTTGCAGACGCCGTTGTTGCTGTCGTTCTTGTTGTTCCTCTCGCCTTCCACTTTTTCCTCCCACTGGCCCCGTTTTCATCCATTTTCCTTCCATGAAATACACGATCGTTCGAGCCTCTCTTTCAGTATCCCCGGCCTGCGCGCCCAGGGCATAGTTGATATTTATGTCTTGGAGAGGAGAGGAAAATGGGAGAGTGGGAAGGGTGGCTGGTAATGCGCGTGCCCTTTACGCCTTCGGCAATTATCCTCCAGAGGCGGTGGCACTGGCGTGGCTTGCCGAAATTGGAGCAGGGGAGAATCGTGGGAGCCGATGATCTTCTTCTTCGCTCTATCTCTTATTTTCTTTCGCCGAGTTTCTCTCCCTTCTTCTTGCCCTTCTTCCGGTAATTCATTTTGCGCTCCAGCCACCCCGAGGCCAATCTCTGCCGGATCGTGGCCGGTGGTCGGTGGCTGTTGAGATGAGAAGACGAGAGAGAAGGAGAGAGAGAGAGAGAGAGAGAGGGAGAGAGAGAGGAGAATCACGGAATCGGAGAGGAAGAGGGGGAAATTTTCCGAGCGAGATTCCGTGATGAGCCTGAGGACCGTGGAGAGTAGAGATGATTGGATTGTTCGTGCACCGGTGTAATGCATTAAGGACTTAAGCGGGTGTCGGTGATCCCTATGCTCGACAGGAAAGATGAGAGAATAAGAATTGAAGTGTGTATCGATAGAGAGAGACAAACCGACCGTATTTACTCGGACCCATCGAAGAACGTAAAAGTTTCGGAGAAACGTTTGACGTGTGGACAGGCGAGTAGAAAGGGTCCGATGCCGAGTAAACAAGAATTCGTGAGTTTGAATCTATTACCCTAGTCCAACATCAAACATCTTCTCTCGGCTATACGACGCGACGTGTCATTTCTCGTTCTCCACCTAGTCACACCTGCGCAATCAATCTGACAAAGAAGCGTGAACAGAAATCAAATTCCTGCCTTCGTCCGGTTCGAACCTCGTAAAAGGATATCCCTGAAAATTCCCTCGGGCCAATTTCAACGAGTGACCCATATTCGATTATACGCCAAATGAAACGACACAATAAAACAAACCACTCGAGTTCACTCCGCACTCCGTACCGCGACCGTGATATCCTCATCAAATTTGCAGATCAAGGGACTACCTACTCCCCGCCAGGACGATCTATTGCAATCGAAACCGATTGACTGAGAGGGATTAATGGGGTACTCAAAGTCCCTCGCATTCGCTCGGTCGCTTTAACGATGCCTATGACGTCACCGACCTCTAACCAGTCGAGGAGGAGGAGAACGAGGACGAAGAGGACGAGAGCAAGGAGGACGAGGAGGAGGAGGAGGAGGACAATGCAACGAGTAGATCGCGACACGGGCCGTGGCACGCAATTCCTTGGAATTTCGCCCTGGAGGCACTCAACGAAGCTACGACGATGGTGGAAGAGGAGCAAGAGGAGGAGCAAGAGGAGGAGAAAGAGAAGGTGAAGGGAGGAGCGGCCGGCTTCCGCTGAACCACTCCACTCCACGGGGCTACTTCTCTTTTGTGTAGTCATATCTAATTAGACGAGCTATTGCCGGGGCACGCGGTTGATACTGCCTAGGTACCACGAGAAATTTTAGTCCTTCTCCTCCTTCTCCTCCCCATGGAGAGCAGGAGGCGCCTCCGGGTGCCACTACGTAACTGAGTTTCACTTCGAGTGACTCCCGAAGTGAGTGCCCTGACGGAGCGCGCTCTCGGTCGTTGGGCCAAGTGTAAGCACGACGAAGGTCCTTCGAAAGATTTCGAAACGTGAGGCCTTCCGAGTCTCGTGGGGAACACAAGGTGAGTCGCGGGATGAGGAGGTGCGGAAGAACGGAAGATCGTGTCCACTGGCGAACTTCTTGTTTTTTTTTTCGCCCGAGGTGGTTCGCAAGATCGAGGCGACGATGTTACAAGGATCGAGGCGACCTTAATTAAAATTCTCGTGACCCGATCCTTCGCTCTTAGATCCGCTGCGACAATGATGAATCGTTGCTGGAAATACGATCTTGATTAAGTAAATCCGAAGGTTACCCTTCTGCGTGCGATTTTATTCGAGCTCTCTCGTAATCGGGCGTGTACACGCGCGAGCGGTGACGATACGTTGGAGGCAATCCGCGCGACATTTCACAGGCGCCCATCAAAAAGCAGTTAGCCCGCAACAACCAACAGCACCGAGAGCAGTCGCGAGCAAACAATTCCTTCGCACTCCAAACTGCTAATTCAATTTTATTTCGTCCAACTTCTCGTCGCTGTGCCGTCGCTGCATGCTGTAAACTCGCGCCCGCGTGCGAGCGTAGCTTGCGCGGGCGGAGTCACCAATTTATTTATTAATTCGGGAAGGAAGCCAATCTTGCCGCGGCAGACAATGTTGCACGTCCCAGGTTAAAGCGCACTCCGGGAGAGAGTATCAATTTACATCGCAACGGATCCCGCGAGAGACTTCCGTACGCGTAATGCTTAATTAATAGGAGTTATCTACTTGGCGCTAGGCTGAGACGACGACGGTGAATCGCTAATGGCTCGCGCGTTTCGATGCTCGGCGTCGAGTAGCTCGTGACAGCTGACGTATCAATTACGAAACGCGGCGCTCACACGCCCCGCGTCACGAGCGTTTAAAATTCACCCCGGAGATTCTCCTCGTCCGGGAAGTCTTCGTCCCGAGCGGGTGAAGGCGATGACCATCCGGTTAGACGCGATTGACGAGATAGCGACACTGATGACTAATAAATCGCGAGCGTGCAAATAAAAAGCTGCGAATACTGACGTGTGAACGATCAATTATTATCAGAATGAATTCTCGTCGAGACATCGCCATTCTGGTCTTATCGATTTTGTCGATCGACGGTAACCTAGACCTTTAATTTTTCAATTAACCAAATAAAATGACGCTTCCGAGAAACTCTCATCGTGATAAGTGTTTTACCCACCGCTTCCTATCGCTTCGTCGGAATTCGCGTGATACCCTTCTTCCTGAGTGGAGAGGGACGAATGGCAATCTATTTTACGTCAGACACGAGCTCGTGGATAGCCTTTCTCACGAAAATTTTCGTGTACCCCGCGAGATCGGTAGCGGCGATGCACGTGAACAAGCCTCGTGATCCAATATTGAGATATTAGTACCCTGACGGGAGTAACGTGCCCGAAGTAACGTGCCGCCACAAAAATGGCCTCCTTAACGGAATATCTTCGAACGATGGAAGCGCTTAATCTTGCTGGCTCGGGCGCGCGCGCGCGCGCGCGGGCGACACGACGTGGAGATTATCGAGTCGCCTGCGATTAATCGAAAGCGTGACGTATATTTAAGAGTACCGGTTCGCGAGCTTCGAGATAGAGTCGAGAACGCCAACGGAATCGAAGCAGGCGAATTCACCATTATTCTTCCACGTTCAAAAAATAAAGACCCTCCAAAGTACCTTATCGCGCAATTTTTCTACGGCCATCGAAAACGTCGTAACGATAAATTTACGAAGCGAAATAGGAATGACAGAGAAAAATCCACAAACCGTGTCTACGAGTAAATCTACATTCCCACTTCGACGATTACATCGTGCAGGAAAGAATTACAAAAATGCCCACTGGCAAAGCATCCTCCTCAGAATTCGAGGAACGCGAAGAACAAGAGAAATGGATCAACACATGGAAGCGTTCTGCACCACGCTCCGTTCTCGTTCCTCGAAAAAGGAAAAATACAGGGTCACCATCCGCGACATCCAAATTGAATTCGTACTCGGCCGTTGGTCGGGCGGATATCGCGAGATTGCGCGAAGGTTTCCTCCGCCCCTTGGAGAATTGCGTCCCGGCTACGACGACGACGACAACGATGCATCCGCGTATATTCTTCCACTCCCTGCGAGGACGACTCGTCCGTAGCACCTCCGGAGAGACGAGAAGGAAGACGAGTAATAAAAAGAAGAAAAGGAGGACGATACCTGGAGAAAGAAACCGAACAAAAGAAAAGCGAAAGAGGGAGGGAGGGGAGAGCAGGAAGGATTCTCCGGAGAAGAATCTTTCGTTAACACCCGGTCGGGGACCTCCCTTTGCGTTTCGTTTCGTCGGTATTTCTTTACAAAATACTCGGGAGGATCCTCGAGGCTCGTGCGGTTCTCCGAGCAAACACGAGCGAGGTGTGGGCCCCCTTCTTGCACGCTGTAGTCCAACGGGACCACGCCGACGCTTCCATAAGATTCTATGCAACGTCACGACGATGAATCCCTCGACCGTCTCCTTCCCTCTTCATCCCTCCCTCTCCTCTCGTTTCTCCTGGTCCCTCTCTCGGTCCATGAAACGCACGTTTTCTCGTCTACACAACGAGGAAGGTCATGTGCCTTCTTTGTGAACGAAACCGACGAGCTCACGGGCGGAGTGTCCGCTTCGTGGCGGACGTGTGTCCTCGGCGACAAATCATTGTCGTATCCATGAAGTAAAATCAATATTTGACGACGACCGCGACGTCGTGTGTGCACAACGCGGGCGAACGACGGGCGAGCCGCTCGTAAGCGATTTCTCCGCTACTTCCGAGGAGTTCGCGCCGTAGAGAATTCCCACAGGTCTACGCTCAGAGCGTCGAGAGGGGGTGAGAAGAGAAGGGGTGGAATGGGGAATGGTGGCGAAACTATGGGAGACGTACGAGCAAGCAAGCAAGCGTGCGTGCGTGCATGCGTGCGTGCGAGCGATGGGAACGATGATGATGGGGAAAAGAATGACTCGCGAGTCTGTCGGATTGCGGTGATTTGATTTAGGGATTTCGAGCTTGACGAGGAAGCTTGCTCGGTAAATGAGAATTTCTTGAAACGGAAGAGATTTCTCATTTGTTTTCTTGGTTTCTTTTCGATATAGTTCAGATCGCGGTACGAGTTCGTACATCTCTGTGACGAGTAAGATCGAGAATCCGATAATTCGTAAAACACGAACGATGAAAGTTATTTGGGATATAGGTACCAGTAACGAACAGGTGTGCTCGATTGATCGTATAAACGAGTTTACGGCGATTCGTGGGCAATTTATATGATCAACGATTACGAAAACAACGGATCGATAGGAATGCGACGCGATTGAAAGAGGGAGAAAGAGAGAGAGAGAGAGAGAGAGAGAGAGAGAGAGAATGGAGGTAACGAGATCGCTCGCTTTAAATCCGATCTAATTGCGAGGAGCTAACGAGTCCCCGGATCGTTTAGAAATTCCGAGGACTTCCTCGATTGCGCAATAAAATTCCACAGTGACGGTGATAGATTGTTTCGTTTACTCTGCCAATACGAATTTTATGGTGATTACCTTACGATGCAATGCCAGCGTTATGATTTACGCATGGAAGAATTACCTTTCTCGAACAAATTCCGCCCTCGGAATTCACTCACGAATAAAGTTTCGCTACTTTTCGTAAATCCCGCGCAACTTCCGGCACCCAAGTGTATCTATTTACGATTTGATTAATATAAGAGACTGGGAGCGGCCGGGTGTACTTTGCGCAACGAACGGAAGGGGAGAAGGAATTCGAGGAGGAACCTATTCGATTCTGAAAGAGAGGAGGGCAGGAGGTATCTGCCACAGGCACGAACCAAGGAACGAACGAAGGACTCGCATGAAAGCAGTTCCGTTCGATCTTCCTCCGTCGATAAAACCAAGTTCCCAGACAGGCGCGTACGGATCCAGCCAAGCAACCTGGGCGTGGGTGGAGAAAACTATGAGAACCGAGAGAAAGAGAGAGAGAGAGAGAATACGAGAGGAAAGTAAGAGAGAGGAAAAACTGTTGAGGGAAGAACTGTCGAGAGTAATTCCCTCTCTTCGTCTCTCTCATTCTTTCCTACTCGCGTTCTTCCCGGTAGTTTCGCGAGATCCTCGATACACGCACGCGCGATACTCGAACGAGAGGATCGAAGAACGGGAAGGTAAAAGAGAAATGGAGAAATCACGGGAAAAGAACCGCCGAGTGCAATTCTCCCTTTTCTCCCTCTTCCTCCCGAAGTGATGAGATACGCACTGCCGATCGGCGAGGAGGAAGAGTAGAATGGAACGAGAAAAGAGAATGGAGCGGGGTTATGACACAATTCCGCGGCGATTATGAACTCTCCGGGGTTTACGAGTCACCCTAAACCACGCGGCGTCCTCTCGATTTTATCACGTTCGACGATGAAATGCGCGATACTCTCGTCGAAATAAACGAAAATCGAGATTATCCTTCGTTTACGTCCGCGCGGTAAACTTCGAGGCTCGGGAAACGAACGACTCCGCAGATGTTCTTTCGCAAAACCACAAGAGAGAAAAAGAGAGAGGTATCCAATCGCGTGCTCAAGGAAAAGAAACCAACGGCCATACGTGCCACCTTAAAATCCGCGATTTAAGCGATACAAAGTAAAAGAGAAAATTGGTAAAAGAGGCGAAAACACAAATCGAAATTTGAATCCGTAAATATTCAACGAACTTCTGGGTGCGGCGTGTGCTACAATCGAATCCTCTTTCTCCTCCCCGCGGAGAAATCGATATTCCTTCAATCGATCGGAAGGGAGACTCGGTCGAATATTCCACCGACGACATCTGCGGCACGAGGAGAACGGAGTCGACGCTGACGGAATCGTCGGGGGCCCAATAAGTGCGTCCCTCCTGGGTAGGGGGCGGTGAGAGTAGAAAGAGCACGTGTATTCGTGGACGCATGTACGTTATATATATTATACACATACGTAAATATATGTAGGGTGCCAACGCGTCGTCGTATCATAATTTCTGAGGCACCTGCCTCCTTTTCCGCCTTCCGTCAGGGGTGTACGCGTCACGGTAACCATGGTGACAAGACAGTTCGTTTCGCCTCCCAAGGAAGACGACGCACCACGGTGGTTACTTTCTTTCCTTAACGAGGAAACCTGTCACCTTCTCCCCTGCGACCGAGGGGTGCGAGTGATTTAGGGGGTGTAACGACACCCACGAAGATACGGATGGAAGCGACGAAGGTAGGGGCGCCGCGTGGATAAAAATTTCCTCGGCCCCGTCTATTAGAGGCGCCCGATCGGTGCCGCCAGGTACCGAGGCCTTGAATGAGCTCGAATGCCTCGTTGAGTATTCGCGCCCTACGGGGTAGGAAGGTGAGCGCGGGGATTTCCGTCGGGTTTCAAGAAGGTGAAAAGGAGGCGCTTGGAAGTCGGAGAGGCGTTTCGACGAAACCAGACGAGAAATTGACTTGGGAGGGTAGAAATGCTCGGTTAAATTAAACGTCTAATTTATGCTAATGGAATTCCTCTTTCGCTTTTCGTAACCTGGGAGGGTTGGTCTCTAATTTTTACTCTACTATATCGAGACGTAGACCCTTCGTCGGAAAAGTCTAGTTTCCTTGGATTGTCCCGCGTTGCGATCCACGCGCGATAATTCCAACGAGACGCGTGAATCTTCTCGGACGAACCCTCCCAATTACTTCGAACGATCGTGTAAACGAGCGAATAAATCGACGGGAACGCCGATGATCCACAAGATCCGCCGAAAGGGAAGAGCGACGCTAAATAAATATACGGTAACGGGTCCCGTGCGTTTCCCAGGGACACGGGACATTTTCTCCGACGGTTAGCTGCTTTTCCTAACGAGGGAGGCCATCACGAGGTGGCGCGGAAGGATGCGAAGGGAAGGATTTACGGGGGCGCGACGAGAACCCCGGGAACAGCCGCCAGTACCCGTGGGACTCGACAGTGGCGAAGAAAACGAGGGAGAGAAGGAGGGAAGGAGAAATCGAGGGACTCGAAGGGAAGAAGAGAGAAATTTTACGAGGGAAAGAGAGAGAGAGAGAGAGAGAGAACGAAGAGAAAATGTGGACGCAAGGGTTGACAAGGTTAGCGCGAATGCGCCCGTTGATTCGAAAAGCGAAGGAGCGCGGTGGCGGTGAAAATGGCGAGTGGAAGATGGAAAGTGACGAAGGTGGAGTTGAAGGTGGAGGGGGGAGGGTTGAACTCGGTTTGCATAATGCCTCTGCCCGCTCGAGCGCGAAGCGTAAGCTGCTTTACCATTTCCATCGACAATAATCCCGGTAAAATATTATTTTAAAGGCGTGGTGGCGCCCTCGCCGAAGGAAGGACCGTGAGTGGTGAGTAACACTGTGTGCGTGTACGTATACCGCGCGGAGAAAACGAGAGAGCGAACATCTCGCGATGCGATGAAGCGCGTACCGTACACTAGGGAAAACACCCGCGTTCGCACACTCGCCCTCTCTACTTGTCCCTTATGCGAAAGGTCTCCGAGTTTTTCTCCAATACCAAACGAATGAACGGGAGGGTGTGCTTTTCGAGGGTCGCATCTCTGGCATGGTTCTCCGCCGATGTGTGGATGCGCGCGTGCGAATTCGAGGAAGCACACACACACACACACACACACACAAATCGCTCACGTCCGAGAGAAGCGGCGAGCAGCAGGTGCGGGTACGTCACTCGCGTTAATCTGCAGGCATAACTTCCCAGGAACGTGGGAGCCAAATGGCGGGAGGAGATATCATGCGTCGATTGGTAATTGAACCGTGACTACTAGCTCTACTAGAGAGGATACAGATATTGCTGTTACTGCTGGTACAGCCGACTCTCCCCTTCCTCCCACAGTATATCCTACGATCGCAGGTAACCGTTAGGACGTTACGGAACGATCCTGGGCTCCGCGATTACGCGCGCGTAACCGAAAGTGGTCGAGGGCTTGAAAACAGGTTTGATTGGAGAAGAGGGAAGCTGAAGGAGCCGGGAGAAGGAAGGAAAATAGAGGAGAGGAGAAGGCGAAACGTGGAATGGGAGGGGCAATGAATCGTTCGAGGAAGCCAGCAACCTGTTAAATGGCGAGGACGTGATTCGGAGGCTTAGAGAAATAGGATGCGAGGGGATCTTTTTGTGGATTTTTACGTGAAGACCGATGAGATGAAAATGTAAAGGGAAAATTCATATCGCAATCCGTATTTCTAGCACGAACGTTTCATGATTCAACGGTGCCGAAGCGATGCTTCCTTACAATTCGACCTCCTCACGAACGATGGAACATTAAATTCTGTACCGCCCCTTGTGATCCGCGGAATCGCAACTTTTCTCCCATCGCGGGGGAGTATAACGACTCGCCTCGGTCCATCTCTCGAAAGTACTCGGTAGCAGAAAGTGCTCGTCCTATAGAATCAGTTAGATTAGAGGAGAAGAAACTGACGGATAGTGGTACGAGAAAAGGCGGACGGTGAAAAAGGTCGGGTTTGCGCTTCCACGCTGAAAAGTCTTTCCAAGCGGAGCTGGAGGGGAACGAGGGTGGGATCTAACAAGACCGTGGAAATTGAAGACCGTGACGTACGATGCTTTTCAAAGGCCACGTTGGAGTTACCAATAGTGAAGGAGGGCAGGCCGAGGGCAGAGGCGGAAAGAGGAAGCTCGAGGGGAAGTAGAAGGAACAGGAGGAAAAATGTATCGTTGCGCTCGCGGGCAACGAGCGCTAGAAGACGTTACGGAAAAAGGCCAATTAATCTATTTTTCGAAAAATGTATCGCGCCCTCCGGGACGAGTGAACCCGCCTAGTGCCAAGTTTCTCGTAATATCCGTGGAAAAGTAGCTCGTGCCACAGATCTTCCGGATGGCGATGGATTTTTTCGTATTTTCTCTGAACGAATTCCTATCGATACTTTCAAGTGCGCGGTTTTTAATAACCTCTCTCTCGTCTACAGCAGCTCTCGCTGGGTAGCTCTTAGGACGGACGCTCATGTTTCTTCGTAAATAATTTCTCGCTAAAAATACTGGAGCTTTTTTTACGCTCTTGCAGTGAGTTTAACGGAGGGAATCGATAGCAAGCTTCTTCCTTCGCCTCGGATTTTTCTTATTTTCTGAAACTCTACTCAACATCCCATCGTTTCTACTCGTGGAAGCGCTACTCGTGCATTTTACGATCGACTGAGATTAAACGGATGGATAAAAGGAATGATTAAAAACACATCTAACGCAAATAATTAAAGGAACTCACCCTTAGGTTTCATCGTGAATAAGTGTCGTACGCTTCTTTCACATTGGTTTCCACCCGGTTTCTTATTTTAAGAATGCTCAACGCTGCTTCGAAATCTCGCAGTTTCTCGCAATCTCTCCCACAGTATCCACGAGAAATCAAAACCATCTTCATCCCCCTCACCACTTTTCTCCTATACGCTCTCAATGGTCACACCGATGACTTCAACCCCAACGCGATCTCCTCGCGACGCGACGGCACACGGGAAACGGGACAGGACGTTAAAAAGCGATTTCTCAGCGCGCACGAGGGGTTGGGAGAGGGGGGAGGACCCTTGAAATATAAACCCTCTTACGAGGGGGTTGGTAGAGGCGCAGTGAGACGCGGCCAGAGCCTCTCAAAGGGGACGGTGATTCTCGGAGCGCGAGCAAACGAATCGAGCACGGCAAATGCCGCAAAGTGCAGAAAGTGATGGTAAGGAAGCCGCTCCAAGAGAGACTCTCTCTCTCTCTCTCTCTACCTGTCTCTCTCCTCTCCTCACGTTCCTTCTCACATCCGTGGCCATCCCTCGTCGTCACGATAGAAGTCGTTTATGTCAAAGAGCTCTCGAGGATCGAAGAAGATCCGTCTAAGAAGATCGGCTGCATGCAAATAAAGGGGCTGAATATTCCGTGAGATAGAGAGGGAGAAGGTGCCCTCGACGATTACGAATTAGAGTTGCAGAACGTGATTTCGCGGAAGGACGAAATCTTTTACTTCCAGCGGAGCAACGGCATCCTGCATGACGGCGCGCGAGAGAGTGAAGCGAAAGAGCGCGAGTATTCGAAGCGTGTATTGATTGTAAAGGGTTCGCTTTAAAGGGAGCGAAGGCCTCGGGCGTGGTAACAATCGAGCCAGGTAGAGTGTCCTGAAGGTGGATGCGCTTTTGGACGGGATCGTTTAGAACGGTTTAGAACGATCCGTGATGGTTTTGTTGTGGCTCCGCCAGCGAAAGTGCATGCGGGTATGAATAGGGAATTGAGAGGCCCTTTGAGAAGTGCTTGGGAAGATTATTGCTTTGACAGTAATCGAGAACGATGATCGATGGTCGAGGTTATGAATGGAAGAAACTGCGTCGGGGGAGAAGTTTGTATTTTCCGAGTTTCCAAAGCTACCGCGATACGATGAAAATGTTCTCGGTGAAGGCGGATTCCTGTTATTAATTGCTATTAATCAATTAGCAGTAATTATCGGTTAATTACGATATCGTTTAATATTCGTAGTTACGCTGATTCGAGGTAAAGCGCGCAGCTGTAAATAAGTAGGACAAACTGGGGAGAGATTGAAATAGAAACTCGGCGCAGATATACGGCTGAAATTTTTTGTCGCAATGAATGTCGCCTTCGCATAAATCAGTCGCAATCCCTGGCCTCTCCGAGTGGAGATATCACCGGTATTTCTTCGAGGCAGGCAAGCGTCACTTTAGGAAAGATCGATCGCCGTTTCTGTCGATTCATATCGATGTCTTCCGATAACCAATATTTTTTTGCAGGGGTAAATTCGTGCGCCTAAAGGCTACGACCGTACTTGAGGAGAAGCACTCGACGGGAAAGAGAGAGGAGAGATTTTTCACCGATGGTATTCACGGGTGCACTCTCGTGGAGAAGAGTCGTGAAGTGGCCGGCGTTAAAGCTTTTTTTCCCTCTCCGATAAACGAAAAAATACATTGAAAAAGTGATATAAAAATAAAGCTACAAGCCAATATGGATCGGTTACTTTCCTTGAATTGACAAACCTCGAGAGATCGAAAGTACGTTGGAAGAGTACTCCGGTCACGCAAAAGATTTCTCGGAAACATTCTTGTAATAAAGTTACACGAGAATAAATGTCGACCTAACGTTCAATACTCCTCTCGTATCACGAGGGCAATGAACACCCAAGTACCTCGTAAGGCTAGAAGTTGCAATATGGCACGGCCGGCCGATCAACCGACACTTTTTACCGACTGCTACTCTTCTCGAACGTATCTAAAAATACCATCCTTTGTATTCTCCTTTTTATCCGCGCGTTTACGTTTTTCTCCACCACCCGCCCCCACGAGCATCGCGAGAGAATCCCTCTCTATCTCTCCCTTTCTCTAAATTGCAGCCCGCACGACGTTTCCCCGGGCCATTCAACGAGGCTCTCGCAATCAAATATTATTCCATGGCCGATCGCGCCCATCCGCGAAAATCTTTTTATCGAGCCTATAAAAATCCCGCGCGCGCGTGCGCGAGCGGAAAAACTGCCCCATCGTGGAGGCAAGGAACGATCCTCTGGAAACGAGAAAGACCATCGTCTCTACTACCGTGGGACGAGAGCTGGCAAAGACTTGGGACGAGCGGCAAACTGAAATTTCATCCCACCTCAAGGGAAAGCCCTTTCGCGGAGGTGCCTCCGATGACGACGTCGTCGTCTTCGTTCTCCTCATCCTCGTCCTCGTCCCCGTGGTCGTCCGCTCGCAAGATCTTCGAAGGATCGAAGGAAAGAGAAGGAGGGGAATGGGCCGCGAGGTGCATACAAATAACCGCGCGCAGATTCCACGCTCGGCGGAAGTGCATTAAACGAGGGTTACCTATCGAGTGTAATAGGTGAACCTGCTCGACGAGGCGTTTATTGTGCCTGGCACGTATCAGCTTCCTCGTCCTCCCCTTCTTCTCTCCTCTCGAAGTCTCCACCCCCTTCACGTCCTCTCATCTATCCCCATAGCGCCAGGTCAACCCTTTCTCCTCACGGTGAGATGCTCCTCTGCCGGAGCCTTGGCAAGGGCATTTAACTACGATTGCACTCTCCTACCCATTCTATCCTATCCCATTCTATCCTATTCTATTCACCCACGCTCGTATCGTCGTTCCCATGCACTCGCCTCCTTCCTCCTAGTCGTTACCTCCGCACGCTCCCGTGTGCATTCTCCGCGCAAATCTCGTCGAGTGAGCGAGGGAGCGAGGAAACGCTCACTGGCTGGCTGCGGTCCCGGTCCCCGTTTAGGACACGTCCAACGAACCCCTCCGCAGTCTGCCCACCAGAAGCATTTTCGGGGACAATGCACGCAGGCGGTCGCAACGATGCTCCTAGCTCGGGGATCGCATTAAGGAGGATTTAATGGAAATATTTATATTTTCCCTTCCGTGCGTCCCCCTTCGTCCTCCTTCTTCTCTCTTTCTCGTTTTTCGCCCGCCCGCTGGTCCCGACGCGACGGGAGCAAAGACGGTAGAACCGAGAAGGAGAAGGAGATATGGAGGATTTAGTCGTACCTACGAATGCTCGTGAGGGGGTGGAAAAAGGGGACGAAGAGGAGGAGCATTATTATTTATTCATGCGCTTTGACGTGGAGGGCGCCTGGGGAGCTCGGAGTAGGAGGTGGCTGGAAGGGTGAGGTAGGAGGAGGTCGGTACAATTGTGCGTATTTACACGAACGCTTTCACGCTCCGCGCTACGAAAATTGTCTCCCTTTTTGTCCGCGCCTCCTTCTCCTCCATCCGTGTGTTTACCTCGTTCCGAGGTTCGTTTTACCGGCCTTTGCCGGAAAATCGGCGGAGCGTACGGCCAAACATCTGCCGCTCGCTCAGTGTCGCGGCAGCGAAGCTGACGCCGCCGTAGCGCGCCAAGAGGATTCCTCGTTCCCTTGTCTTCGACGTTTTTCTCCGTTCCACCCTCCGCCCTCGTCCACGTTTCGTTCCTTTATCGCGGAGACTCGTAAGAGGAATGGAAATGTCTGCAGGATCGTCTTAGAGGCGCAGGATGAAATCTTCGGAAAATCTCCTTTCTCCACGGGAGGAATTTAATTTGTACCTTCCAATTGACCATTTTTAGTCGATTTGTAAGTCGGAGATTGTCGCGTTTGCCTTTGATCAAACCGTGTCCCGAGAAACGCGTTTGTTGTTGCTTCTCAGAAGCTACCCCCCCCCCCCCCATTTCTCGCGTAAATCTGCTTCTCTCGCTCGCCATTGTTACCTCTGTTGACCGAACCACTTGTTTACACGACGTACATTCGTTACCATAAACAATCGGTCGGTCGACGAGAATCGATCGAGAGTGGAGAATAAATCTGGAATGAATATATCCGTTTGCGTCGTCACGAGATAATCCACGCGAAGCACAAAAATTCTAGTTTCGCATTTCGAGATTTTCTCGGGAAATTTCCATTCTGCAGGAAATATTTCGGCTCCCCCGAAATCCCAGGTAGAGGGACCCCCGACAACGAGGACGATGACGTTGCCGCGGGGAAATTTATTCGACGGTTAAAGAGGAGAGCGAAAAGAAGAAGGAGGAAGAAAGTCCGCGCAACCGCGATACAAAGGAGCAGGAACGAGATGGGGGAGAGAACGAAGGTGAGCGAGAAGAAAGGAGAGAGAAGAGACTCCACGGGTAACTCCTTTATTCAAATACTTTCGCACAACTTTCCTACGGCAAAATGAAGTTCGCTCTGGGCTCTTTTTTCCCTCTGCTCTCGTAGCTCCCTCCTCCTTCTCTCCTTCCTCGGTACACTCCTCGCCACCTTCCAACGGAATCTAAGATGATTTGTATACGGGACTGAAGGATTCGTCGACGTTGCTCGCGGCCTCCTCTCCCTCTACCGCGAGTGAATCTCGCGCCGGCCATGACTCTTAACTGGAGCATCAGGTGGAAGGTCGACGGGTACTCGGGCGGATTGAAGAGAGCTCTGGCGTTAATATTCCGTAAAAGGTCCGCTCGCTTTTCACGAATGCCTCGCGGGAGTCAAAGACGAAGATGACGAGCGATCACCACGCACGAGCTCGCGGAACGAATCGGCACCTCGCGTCGCGATGAAACGTTTTCCCCTCGGGCACGAGAGTGCTTTTGTTTACGCGGCACGAGAACGCCATATTTTACGTAGTTCACGGTCGGCACCCCAGTGCGCCCTCTCGCCAATGTCCCATTTCACGTTCCGTCTCCTCCTTCTCTCGCGTCGTTTCTCTTCCCGCGATAATCTTCCCGCTTGATTGCGTCATCGCACAAATTTCCACGAAAGAAAGAAATCGCTCGTCGGCATTCATTACGTACGTCCTTACACTTGGAATTCTCAAGTGCCTTATTCCTCGTGCGGAACTCACCGCGAGCAGGCGATCCTTAATATCTTACCGTGCCTCCTCCGGCTCCGGACCACACAATAAATGTTTCTCCCCTCTATTCTCGAGTCCCTCTCTCGCCATCCATCCCCCTATCTGTCCATCTATTTACCAACCTCTTCCTCCCGATCCACCCCACCCTCGCTCTTTCTCTATCTATCTATCTCCCTATCGATCTTCCCATTTATTTTTAATTCAACCATATCGCGCACCACCGTGCCTGCCTGCCTGTTTGCTTGCCCACCCGCCTGCCTGCCTGCCCGCCTCTACGGTACACAGGAACGAAAGGATCAAGGATTATATCGTTCCGGTGTATCTCACGAGCCGGGGCCACGATGTCCGAGGAGGACTCCAAGGAGGACTTGGAGAAGGACAAGGAGGTGGTGGAGGAGGATAAGGCGAAGGACGAGAAGAAGAAGGGATGCTCCCGTGCGATCTTCTGGAGATACCGACGCTCGGATTCTCTCGCTCTCTCTTCCTCTCTTCTTATCTCTTCCCCTCTCCTTCCTACGACGTTGTTTCCATACGAACTACCGTGCGCTACGTGCCTCGGCCTCAGCGTCGCGAGGTCGCGCGCGGCCCTCGCAAGAACCTCCACGCTGGTATCCGCGCGCGCGATCTTGAGGCCGCCTCGCATGCGGGCAAATATATCATTACTCATTCCCAGGCGACACCTTTTGCTCGCTCGCCCGGTTATAAATCTGCGGATACACGGGGGTACGAGAGAGAGAACGGATCCCGTGAGAGGATGCAGAAGCGTCGCTCCACCGTGCAAAGACGGCGCTCAACTCGCCTCCGCTCGCTCGCTCGCAATGCTCGTCGCGACGTCGCGTCGGACCCCGAGGTCTCGTCCTTTTTTCTCCCTCGCGGCGTCTTGGCGCGCCGGCGAAACAAAATGGGGATCGGTGGAGAGAAGTAGTGAGACGGTGAGAATGTGGGAGACAACGAGTGGAACGAACGAAGAGGGTAGAAGCGGGCGAGTATATCTTCGCGGGAGTTTATGGGATCCCTCCGCACGCGGGGGAAGACTCGAGATTTTTGTTCATCCGGAGAGTTGTGTTCCTTGTTCGGTGGTAATTTCGGCCGGAGTGATTTGGAGATGGCGGTGCTTCAGACGTGCATACGTGTTCTCTCTCTCTCTCTCTCTCTCTCTCTCTCTCCTTTTTCTTTTTAGGCGAAGAGGTGAGCGAACGGTAACCCACGAAGCAACGCAAGTTGCTCAGACCGCGTGCATTATATCCGCGATAGAGATAGTTTGATAATTCTCCACTAGAATCGCTAATTGCGAGAAACGAGAATTACGAGAGGGAAAAAAGCATGAGAGAATTTTACGTCGACGCGTGATGCGAGACAAGTTAATAATCCCTGCGCCCAGATTCATCTGGAGGAGAACAGAAGCGCATAGATGAGCGGAGAAAGATTTCTACGTGAAGAAATTCGCTCCTGAGAATTTCGTGAGTCGTAACTTCCCGCCATTATTCGAAATGCGTTCTTCGTATAATCTGCGGACGGAACTTGCGTCAAAGCGAGTGGCGTTTAACCAACTCGGTGCGCGAAAAACTCGTCGAATCCTCGGCACGGGAGGCAGCAGAATCTTGCGAAACGCCGTTGCCGCCACCACCGTCGTCGCGTTCCTTCCGAGAAAAGGATTGATTGGCGTGAACTCGACGTCGAGATTATCCTACTGAAAGGCTAACGGTTCAAACGCGGCGAGCACACTCAAAGCACTTTTGCGATTCGACTCGTTCGTTCTTCATCGCCTTTCGTCGACTTCCTACCGTAACGTTCGCTTCTTGCACCCACGGTCGCTCGCGTTTTCATCCGTCTGTCCCGTTAACATTACTCGGACACAGCGAATTTATAATTTCCACTGGAACGACCAGTCTCTTCAGAACAGGAAAATCCAAGCGACCGGTTCTTCCGCGAGTACAATGGACTTGCGTACTAAGGGATTGAATTTTAAAGTTAATCGTGGGGGACGAGAAAAAGGACCCGTAAAAAATGCAGATTCTGCGCTCAAAAAGCAAGGGAAAAAGGAATCGTACGAAAGGCAGAGAAGTCCCTGCTCTAATCGTTCGCGGAATCTCTTGCCGGAGATTTTTACGATAAACATAAATAATCGGCACGGAGGTGGCAGCGGAAGAAGAAGAAGGGTCCGGAAACCTTAGAAGCAAGTGGAGGGAGGGAGGGTGGCCGCCGGTAGAAAATGCGGCGTTTCGCGCGAAATGTGTCAAGATTAGCAAAGATACGTCAGCTTATAGATGCCTCCTCCTTCCACCGCCCATCCTCCTCTCCCACGACGTATCTGGCGGTGCGCCGCAGATACTACCCCTTTATCCGGGATCTTAATAAAATTCATGAACACGAGCCGCCGGCGACGAAAACTTTTCTCGATGGCAGACTCGCGATAAAAACCAAATTACCGGTCGCGACGCGCGGGCTCGAATAGTTAAGGCACAGCCGGGCTCGGCGGATGGAAGGAGAAGGAAGAAACGAGGGTGAATGGCGCGCGCGCGAGGTTGGCGAGAGAGGGAGAGAAGCGAGAAGAAACGCAACTGCATAATACAATGTGCACGGTGGGATCGAAGGTCGACACCGTCAGCGACAGAATAGTGTGAGGCGGAAGAGAGGACGATGGGTAAATTGTTATTTCACATTGCGTTTCGTTAATGAGTGCCGTGGGTTGCGTTCGCTAATGAAGGGGCTGCAGAGGGGATGAAACGCCCGGGGCGATTAACGGGGACGAAGATCCGACCGGTGTTTAGGGTTGAAGTGTTTCTTTCGCTTCGGATAAAATAAATGGAAGAGAACGACGAGCGAGAGAATTATTTCGGTTAAAGAAACTCGATGTACCCCCGATACAGTCATGGAGAGAATTGAGAGGAGTAAAATGTAGGGCGGAAAATATGAAAAATGTACTGGTCGCACTCCCGTATAAATACCCACTCTCTCGACAAAAGCGAGACGTCACAAACGGTGTTCGTCCAATGATCACGTCGGATATTTCCGCGAGGTCGTGGCGCGCGGATTAATAAGCAATCACATCTCTCGGGCCATCGGCAAGAGTGATGGGAAAGGGAGGATGAGTGGAGAGGCACGAGATTATTCGCATGCGAAAATTGCAATTCGGAAATATTCGATAATGCGTGTGTACCTTCGATATCGCGATCAAACTTAACGTCAAAATCATAACCCGATTGAACGAATCCGTGCCACCGTGGCACCCTACCGTCCCTCCACTCTTCCGTTCGCTACCCACCGCACCCCCTTTACACTCCCCGCACATCGTGATTTTCCATTCGATGGCGAACGACGACGTGTACCACCAACGATTAATCTCGGTAAATGAATTTCCCGATTGTCGCTTTTCTCCCCCGCCGCGACCCCCAAGCGCACTCTCGACCCCGCTGTGGCACGAAACGGAACGAAACGAGCCTCCTTTTTCCGGGCCGATGGTTACATTTGATTAAATTTCCACCTCCACTCTTCCTCGGTTTTTTGTTCCACCACACCGCTCCCCAAGCGGGATGGCTCGCCCTGAAATAATATTCCGAGATACTTTACGGTGGCGAGAGAGAGGGTGGCACACGAGGGGATTGCGTTGGACTTTTCCTTCCTGCTAAGCGCGCGCTTAGACTGCGGGCCGCTTGTTTTTTTGAGCAACGAACAGCACACCGGGGGTGAGTACTGGATATACAGGAGGTTAAGAGGGTGGGTAGAGAGAGTAGGGTGAGCTGGGAGGACAAAGGCGGTGAGAGAAATAAAAGTGTAGAGAAAAGGAGCGAGGCAAGTGCGACGATACGAGGTGGGCGCGCTTAAACCTCTTTGCGTATTAACGATATCGCGGCTGGAGCCAAGAGAGAAAGAGAGAGACAGACAGAGAAAGGTGAGAATTCATTAACATTTTGAATTTTCGTACGTTCTGCAGCAGCAGCAACAGTCTGCTCACTTTCTAGCTTTCTCTCGTTCTCACTTTCTCCTTCTCTCCTTCTCGTCTTCTTTCTATCGTCATTTCTCTCTCTTTCTCTCTGTCCTTCTTTCTTTCTGCCTCTCGTCGAGTAAGTACGTAAATTCGTGGTAAGTTTCGGGAGTGGTAGGGAGAGTAAGATGCGCCAAGTTTTTGCGCGTCCGAGCAACTCTACGCCTTGCATTAACATAAACTCGATTCGCCCTAGGAGGGGCTAGGAGCACTTAAACGCTTAATTCGAGAATTTTAAGGCTTTCCTAACTTTTAACTGCTCGACGGTTAAGGAGCCGTCCTTTACGCGCGGGACGCGCAATCTACGATTTACCGGAGAGCGGCTCGAACTTCTTTCATTGCTAGATAAATCGATGGGGAGGTGCCCGCGGTAAGCGTGCGTTAATCCTCTAACTACTTGCTCAAGTCTCCTTCCGCCTCGAGAAGCAACAAACTATTAATCAGAATCTGTTTCAGCTCTGTGAAGGAAGAAAAAACTGTTAAACGAAGGACGAAAATCAATGTTCGGTTAATTCTAAATGCGAACTTATCGCTGATAAAGTGAAATTGACAACTGATCCTTGCGCGGTAGCTGAAGAGCGATTATTTTAAATTTGACGAACCTCCCGCGCAACGTCGACATTTTAACAAACGATTAAAAACGACTCCTGCTTCTGAAAGCTGATCGCCACGTTTGAATTAAAATCCGTCGACGCTCCCACCGCGGCAATCGCAGTTTCCCGATACCTTCTCTCCATGTATCTCCGTAATGGAGCGGAGAGAGCGTCTCACTCGATGGCCCGCCAAAGTGGGCGGCGGGGAGCCGCTAAGCGTCGGTAAACAAAACAGTCCTCGTTGGGCAACATTTTTCGATCACTCGAAAGCTCAACGATCCGATACCTTCCACGCCCGCTTGTCACCGGGACGTCTCCGCGCAATTTATCCGTAGCTGTCGCCTTCCGACGCCTAGCCGATAAACTCCCCCATCCCCTGCGTCCTCGTCCCAGGTTTTATCGCACTTTTCAAGCAGTCCGCCATGTAACGAGAACGAAGTGTCGGTGGCGCAGCTCTCAAGCGATTGTCCGCGAGAATATTTCTGTTTCGTAGACTGAGAGAAAGAGGACATTCGGAGAGCAGCTTAACGAAATGGGAAACTTCGATGGAATAAACGTTATTAGAAATCGTTGATTCGCTCGCGCGTTTCGATTCGCGTCACCGGATGAACGCAACAGATTGTGCGCCCCGCGGTGCATAAAATCTCCCGCTCTCGATATACAGGGTGTCCCAGACCACCCATACAATCTCTCGTGGGGACATGGAGCGGCTTGCGCTGAACATAAAAGTCCTGTACCGTTTTGCGATAATCGCAATATTTATTGAGTTATTAATTGTTAAAGATCAAAGGAAAGGGCGTCCGCCAAAATAGCAGCGGGAGAAGCGATGGAGCCTCTGCGAGCTGTAGGCCGGCCCAGTTTACCTACAAACAAACGCGGGACGCGGTAAGAGGAAGGTTAAGACATTGCTGCAAGGCCGGCTTCTTTTTCGTTATTCTTCCCCTTACCGCACCCCGCGTTTGTTTGTAGGTAAAGTGGGCCGTTCTACAGCTCGCAGAGGCACCAGCGCTCCCCCCGCTGCTATTTTGGCGGACGCCCTTTCCTTTGATCTTTAACAATTAATAACTCGATAAATATTGCGAATATTGAATAATGGTCCAGGACTTTTGTGTTTATATTAAGCCGCTCTACGCCCCCACGAGAGATTGTATGGGTGGTCTGGGACACCCTGTATAGATACGCGCGGCACGGCACATCCGCTAGAATCGTGTTAAATTGAAACTACGTCATCTCCCCGCTAATTAAGCACACCGAACTAGTTAGTCTTCGCGTTCCCGTAAGTTTACGAGTTCAACTGTAATCGGACGCTCTTACGTCTATGCGAGTTAACGTATCCGACCGCATCTTCGTGTACGACCTCGGCCTCGTTAAGTTGGGTCGTCTCCCTTGAGACTTCAGTCCTTAAATATTCTTCTTCGATCAATCCAGTTGAATCGGATCTCGGAGTCAAGTGAATCCAGAAACTCGAAATGGCAAAATTCGTAGAAAAAAATAAAGGATCTTGAAGGATAAAACAAACAAACGTACAGTGGACTCTGTATTCACTCACACTTCTCTGGCTCACCCCGCGCGCCGACGATAGCTTCGAGAATTCCTTCGGGAGCAAACGCATGCTCCGAGCGCCGAAAGTAGCAGAGAGCAAAAAGTGGGGATAAGCCCCGGCACGCTGCCGCCTCCGGCTCACCGAAACGCGATTCTGCTACTCGTCAGAGATTTGATTACTGCGAGAAGCAACACCACGAGACCAGTCTCCTCGCGTCTTACGATCGGGGGAGCAAATCACCGTTCGATGGCATCTGGAATCCCACTCTCTCCTTCTTCATCTTTCACGTGCCGTACTCTCCTTGCTCTCTCACCCTCGAATCCTCATCTGGTCCCAACACCACATTTATCCCTCGACCTCCTTCCTCCCTGCGCTGACGCACGTCGTCGTCGGGAATGGCCCGAAATGGCGTCGGGCGAGGTCTCACGTTACATAAGTATAAGCCGACAACGGGGGCGCGGGCACAATGCCGATGCTGTCCGGAGAGGAAGAAGAGACTCGGAGAGTGGGGCTCATCGCCTCCTCTCCTCGCGCCTTTGTAAACTCGCGCGCCTTTGGGGCTCACCTCGTGCTTACGCACGCAGGCACGCACGGACGCATGCGCGCACGAGACTCGTTCTCAGATTCACGTGTGTATATTCCTGTGCGCGTCCCTTTTGCACGTGTTTCACCGCGAGCCCACCTCTCTCCTCCCCTCCTTTCTCCTTCCATCCCCAAAATGCCTCCGGACAATGCCGTCCCGCCGATGCCACCAAACACACGCGACTCGTCGGAAGCTGCGAAATGCACACCGGAAAACGTGCACGGTGGGGTAAGCAGAGTAAGAGAGAGGGTAGATGAAAGAAGAAGAGAGAGAGAGACAGAAAGAGAAAGAGAAGGGGAGTAGCTCACACCGGTTTGGAGGACGGAGAAAAAAAATACGGGCTTCTTTCCTTTCTTCCCTTTTTTTCTTGTTTAGGGAAACTTCGCCTTTGTAAGGAAGTCAAGTAATGTAGACGAGAATCACGGGTAGATTTTTTTTCAAAGTCGGAGGAAAGGAGGACGTTGTATATTCATTGAAGTTTTTCTATTGCAATCTTATACGGGGACTGGATACTGGACGGTATGACCGTCTAACGAAGAATCTTCACCCTCGTTCTAGTACGAAACACAGGACGTTCTCGTGTAATCCCGAGGCTTCCGATTTTTTCATTCTCCCTGTCTCTATTCCTCTCTCCACCATTTTCTCTCTTTTCTTCCAATCGTAAGAACTACGCGAAGCGTCACGGAGACGAGGGTGAGAGGAACACGCGACGATTCGGCTCCATGCTATTCCCTCATTCTCCCTCTGGATTCTTCGTACGACGATATTTCAACCGCGCGTATAATCCCGTATCATGACCGTCCCAGGGCTTAGCTTCGACACCGTGGCCAGAATCCTCCTCTTCCTCCCTTTTCTCCGTCCCTCGCGAAGAGGACCCGGCAGCTTAATGCTCTCCTTCTTCACCGCGGACGAAAGCAAAAGTGGATGTAGGTAGTAGGTAGGTAGGTTGGTAGGTACCCGAGAGTGTACGTAGCAGGAGCGTAACGGGCGAAGCGAGGTTCTTCTCCCACGTGGAAAAGAATCCGCTCGGCACGTCGCTTTCGGTGGAACGGACGGACGTGCGGACGGATGGATGGACCAATGAGGAAGGCAGAAAAGCCCACGGAGTACGTCCGCTCCGTGGGGATTACGTTAGGGTATAATAGGCGATCCCCGAAGGTAACCTTCGCACCGATGCTTCTTTCTCCATCGCGCTCTCTCTTTATCTCAATCTTCCCCTCCCTCGTCCCCTTTCACTCTTCCACGTCTATCCGTCTTCCTCTTTCACGTTACACGCGTGAGACTCCAGAAGATCCTTTCCTCGCTCCTTCTCTCGCTCTCTTGCTCCTCTCCTATTTCCTGTTTTGTACGGACTACGCTCGGCCGTAGAAAGAGGATCGTGGGACAGCGCCGATGGAAGCGGAACGCCGAAGATGGATGGTGAACGGCAATTTTTTAGTTTCCACGGCGCTGGAAGGAAAATAGGGTAATGGCGGATCGGCGAAAGTAATCTCGCGACGAAGGATGCATCCGTCTTTCTCTCGGTTCCTTCGCGAGACGTCACGCGAAAGTTTCGATTTCCGCGTTCTCCATTCTCCTCGTCCACGAGTATTCTTCTCTCTCCTTTGATACCACTTAAATATTTCAATTCATCGCTAAGATTGCTTCGACAATACGAGCGGCATTATAGTTTTCGTTTCACCGGTGAATCCGCTCTAGTCGAAGATCGTCCCAACTTGACTAACTTCGGCGCGGAGGGTAGAAGTGGAGGCGAGAGAAAAGGGCAGCGAGGAGATAGTGGCGAAGTGGAAGCGAGGAAGAAGGTCCAGGGATCCGTACAATGACAAATGAGACTATACTAATTAAGACGCGGCGAGCCGCGGGCGAGCAGAAACGGTTCGCAACCTCACAAAAGGAGTTCCGGATGTATCAATGGGACGAGCGAGTAACTGGCAGGCCAAATGATAACAAAGGAGAGCTCCGCGCCGCCAGGAAACCTTCGCGGTGCATCGTGGCCGGTAGACGAACCGTAGTGGTTGCCCCTTCCTTTCTCTACTCTCCGTCCAAAACCACACTCCTTTTTCTCCTTCTCTCCACTCGCCCGTTCATCGTTCGCCCTCTCTTCTCCATTCTCCTCTGAAGCTCTGCCGAGTCCGAAAAGCAAGGTAGACAGCCGAAGGAAAATAACAAGAAAAAAATAAAAACGCAGGAAGCAGAAAATGAGGCATCGCGAGGCGGAAGAGAGGAAAGTGGAAAGGTGAAGGAAAGAGGAGAGTGAGGAGGGTCGTTAAAACGATTAGAGGAGAACGCAGTTTTCTTTTGCGCGGGGTGGTGGCCTGCCCTTTGTCGGAGCAGGTTACTCGCGAATCGTTCTCTTCGCGGAAGGTGCCTTCGTCCTTCGGAAACTCGTCGAGGGGACGAGAGGAAGCGAGCCGTTGACCAATGGAAGCAGGAAGGGGCAGTGGCTGCGAGCTGCGTATTAACGCCGCATTAAACGCCAAGACGCGGTCGGACGAGCGTGAAGTAAACCACGCCGAGCGACGACGTAATTGGAGCGACCGATGGGCGCGCGCAGGCACGCGGTTGAACGAGGGGGAAAAAAAAGAAGGAAAGAAGGTGCGAAGACAGTTTCTAATTTACCGGAATCTACGTTCTACTCTCCAGCACTGCATACGACTAACCAGAATTTCTTTAAAACAACGTACCATAAAGGAGAAACGAAAAGAAGAAGAAGCATTCGAAATATCGAACCCTCATCCACCAGAAACATCCTCAATAAGCGATCGTCCCTCCTCTCGTTCTCCACGCGCGACTCATTTTTCATACCGAGCGACATTAATTTATTTTAAGCTACCGATCGTCGTTGCCGTCGTAGTCATCCTCGTCCTCGTCGTCCTGCTGGCTGCGTAACGGATTAAAATATTCAACGTGGACTTTCTCAGTTGCCAGCCCGGGCTCGGGTAATCGCGCTTTAAATTGCTCGGGCGCGGCGCATGCACCGCCGCAAGGGGGTAAGGGGTGAAAGGGATGAGAAGAAGGAGAACGAGGGGAGAAGGAAAAAAGATAGTGAGAGAGAAACGTTGGACGAGAGTGAGCGAACGTGAGACGGATAGGCCGGCAGAGCGAAAAAGGGAACAACGAGGAGAGGGCAGACGAGAAACGATGGAAAGTGGAAGGGAGAACGACGAAATGGGGGGAAGTGAGAAGCAGAGAGGAACCGGAGAGGCAAGAATGCAACGAGATTTACAACGGGGACGCAATTCCGGCTGACGCTTTTACAACGGCGAAACGAGCCGTATTATAAAGCGGAATACGGATGTCGCGGCGTAACGCATCTTGACGGAGGGAAATTAGATCTCCCTGGATGAGACTGGTTAACCCAGGAGGACGTCGCGCGCTGCTACAACGCCGGGGGATAATGAGAATATCCTTTTATTCTCCTTCCTTTTTTCCATCTTCCTTTCCCCGCTCCTGTCTCCAGCCTTTCCTCTCTTATCTCCACAGAAAGTCGAAAACGTTTGAAAGTATCATCGGTTTTCCTTCTCCGATAAACTCAACCTCCCTCTTCATTCCAACTCTTCCCGTTCTAGTACACATGACGCATGAATTTTTGGACTTTGCGATATGTTTCCACGGGGAAACCAGGAGAATATCAAGATCACGCGATTAGCTAGTTTGTCCACGTGGAATGTATTAATGATGATTTTAGAGTAGAGAGTATAGTGCTGATGAAAATTCAGCGAATGGGAGACAAGCTTACGGGTGAAAGACATTTGAAGATTTATCCTCTTGCCTTTCCAATTCCGCATCTCTCAATTAAAGGGCGATCTAATGACACCGAGAAAGGCGCCCTCCATCGTGACTAATTCTCGATGGTATCGATTATATGCGCGAATCGATGTGCAGGTACTCACCCTGCTCGCATACCGGACCAACCCTGGCGTCCAATATACGAGCGTCACGGGTGCACTTACGAGTTCGACGGACCTCTTTCGTGACGTGAAAGCCAAGCGAGATAAAGGCGGTGCTTACCTGAAACAAAGAGAGAAGAGAATCGTTTAGTAACGCGAAAGTAGGGTGTTCGGAGAAATTGGATCGCTGATAATTTGCTGTCGATGTAATTTTACAATTTACAAATAAAACGGGTTTTAAAGTTCACTACGCGTATTGATTGCTCGCACCATTCTCGTCGTCACTTGTTTCCCATTATCGTACGATTGGTCAAATTTGCGGGTCAACGATAAAGCGAAAAAATTCCCCACTCGTTAGTAGAAACGAACAACGACGTGCCGCAGCCACCCTAATTGATGCACTTGATGGGAGTTATCGGTTGACCGAGAGACTGAACGCAGTTAATATCGAGCGATTCGAGTTTCGAACAGGCACCCACTACCACCATCTACCCAATACCCCATCACCAACTCCGGACGTACTTTCGGGAACGATTCTCGTATTCTCCCGGCCACCCCACATTCCACCCCTTGAAGATCCTTCGAGCACGTGTGCGCAGCCAAAGCCACCCTCCGGTGTCGTTGCAGCGTGTAATACACGTAATACGCGAGAGGCGACACGAAAGCCGTCCCGGGAATATTCCTGCGGAAACGTTTATCGGGGAACAACCTGGCTGAAAATATTTGCGGAAACAGCGAAAGGAGGCGGAAAGGTTTGAACCGAAGGAATTTCGAAGATTCGAGTGGACGAGGGCATGGAACGTTTACACGAGCGAGGGTGAATGGTTCGAGATTCGACAATTTTTCCTTTCCGTTCTTGGGAAAGGACGTACAACGGTAAAGCGGGTTGACCGTCTCATTTACTTCTGCTCACGCTCTTTTATTCTTGATAATATTGTCGAACGACAAACACACGAGAAAACACGTGCGTTTAAGCAAAAACATTTTATTAAGATCGACAACAGTGGAGTGTTTCCACGTTTAATATAAGCACAGCTTTTGCTATTTACGAAGGAGGATAATTCAAATTCCAATTCCTTTGACTTAGATGCAGAGGAGGCCCCGCGGCGTCGTCGTGATGTAAATTTTATTCGGAATAAATGGCGGTATTGGGTGCGTGGAAACCAGCCGCAAAGGATCAAAGATTTCCTGCGTGCGCGGAGGCTCGAGTCGCGCACGCACGCACGCACGGTACACGAGCGCACGCAGACGCGACCACCTTTCCCCAATCGCGAAAAAGATCTACGCCACTTTCAACACCGGTTCGACGCACCTGGCGGCATGATTCATACAAGTGAAATTATGGTAAGATACAAATGCGCCGAGCGAAGGAGACAAGGGAACGAAGGAGGGAGGGAACAAACAGAGTGGAGAAAGAAAGATCTCGAAAACGAGACGGGAGAGGAAGGAGAACGATGAGAGCACAGATAGCCACATATATGGATATTTCTGTATTCCGAACGTATGATTATCTTGCAGCAACCATAAGTAATAGAAAGATAAAGGTGTCCGGGAATACGAGATGGACGAAGGATAGAGTGGAGCGTTGCGTTTTAAGAGAGTAACGAGCACAAGAGGAACGAATCGAGTGGTGAGAAACACGAATGCGTGACGCCTTCGATGTCAAGCAAGCGTGTTATCTTGTTAAATATGAAATTGAGCTTGTTAGGAACTGGAATGATCGTACACGAAGCAGGGAACGACTCTCCGTACAATCGTATACGTAAGTACAACTGCAAGCAAAAGCAAAAAATTCTGCTACCCTTGATACGAAGTAACAACCTACAACCCCCCCAATAAGGAAGGCGCCAACTGCCCTTCGTAGAGGATTCTCGTTAACCGCGGCGATCGATTATCACGTTGGAACGATTGCCACGCGTAAAAGGCTTTGCTCGCCTTTCCCTAAATTATCCCCGTCCTATCCTCGCGAGACATCTGGTAGAAGGTACGAAGGAAGGGAGCATAATGGGGTAGGATGGAATTCGCGGGGCAACAACAAAACGACCATCATCCTCGGTGCGCGCCACCACGAACCGCCAGTCGCACAACCACGGCTTTCCATAATTGGTAGCGCAGGCACCGAACGAGCGGTGAGGCCAGCAGTGGCGGCGCGCGGTCAAACAAAAGTGCGAAAAGCAGGAGCAGGCCAAAAGGGGAAGTAGTCCGCGTGTCGTGCGCACAAAACGAGGGCCTCCCCCTTTTGCACGCTTCGCCATGCTAATGCGTCGCGAACGCCGCTGCCCAAGCAGGGATGAGCCGACGATCAAACGGGAGAATCCAAAGGAAGGAACCCACGGAGAATTATGACGAGAGAGCAGAAGCACGTCCGCGTGAAACCTCGTTTCCCCCATGCAGGGAATTATTCCCCGATGCGGTGGGTAGCCGGTGCACGGAAGACGTCGTTTGGGGTCGTCCAACGTGATCAAACGTGTGAGACCGTGGCGTAGGATGCTGCTAGGCAAACTGTTATTTTCCCTGGGATTTCGTTGCGACTGCTCGAGGGACTGGAAAACACGAGGACCGAGGAAAATCACGTACGAACGCTCGGCGATAAGTTCGACGAGATTTGATGGGCGAATTATTATGAGTAGTCCGAGAGGGATCGCATTATCCAACGCGAGGGAATCAGGGTGGAAGCAGAGAACGGAGTAGGACCACGTGAACGTGATTTAGCCGAGCACTCCGAGGGAGAACTATTCCGTTGGAGGTGCGGTCGTATGCTAAAGACGTTAAACGCGAAGGAGGATCTCGTGATCAAACGAGAATTACGGTGGAAGGTGCGCAATCCGGACAGATATCCGCGAGGAACGTCATTTTCAGTTCGAGCGGTATGGTAGGGACGTTAAACGCGCACCGACCTTCTCAGGAGAGGAGGACTCGCAATCAAACGAAGGAGCTGGAGGAGGAGAGAATGCAACGAAATTTCGTGATCCTCCCTGAGGAGAGAACCAACTAGGTGTAGTCGTCCGGAGGATGGCGCCTTCCGCTTCAAGTAGTCCTGCCGTGTCGTACCAGGAGCAGTCAACTAGTCGTAGCCTACCGTGATATCGCGGGCACGTCTTCCGCGAAAGTCTCGCAATCAAAGGAGAATCGCCCGATAGAATAAGCTCGACTGCAGCTCTTACGAGCCACCCCCCTACTCAGACATTGTCTGCTCTCAGGGGTAGGGAAGTGAAACTCGGGCTTGGACGTGGTGGATGGGTAATACCCACCCCCGGACGACGCGCTAAGGACATTAAACACGCGCGGGAGGAAAATCGCGTTATCAAACGAGAATTATGAGGAAACGAGGGAGCGAGCCACCGAGTCGCAGTCAGGTCCGCGTGAAATGTCATTCTCGAAAGGAAAATTATTCCGTTGCGGTGGAGGGCATTAAGAACGCGAAGGAGAATTTCTACGACCGAGAATGTCTCTTTCGTGAATCGCTGCGAAACGAGACTTTCGTCACGAGATATTACTCTCCATCTGAAAACTTCATTAAGAGAGAATCTTTTTTTTATCGTTGCATTTCGCACGATTAAAAACGCGATCGTTATCGGCGAGAGAGGCTCGCAAGAAGCGTTGATTCTGCAACATCTCCCTTTTTACACGCTCCTCGATAGTACGACCTAGAGCGCACACGTACGTATCGCAAGTATAACTAAACTTCCCATAACTAAACTTCTCAAGATCAAACTCGCGTTGCCCATTACTCTCGCAAACACTGCGAACTATACGTTTCGCATACAAGATATTCCGGGGAGTTTCTTCCCGGAGGGAAGTGCACCGAGTTCAACAGATGAGAGTGGGGTGCAGAAGAAGGTACAATTGAAACTGGAAACGATTAGACATTTTTTGCCAGGACCACCGAAAGCTAAGTAGTTACGAGGTTGCGCGAGCAAAAGGGAATTCCATTCGGAAAAACAATTAACGCGGGAATGAATTAATATAGGAGCGATTTCACTCGATTTTAGCCGGAATCTCGCACCCTTTGAGAAGGACAAACCGTTTCCAGAAGCAATCAAGTAGCGTAGTCATGCGAGGATCGCACGGTGTCTGTGTGCAACGCGATTGCGGATACTGTCCATCGGAGGCAGAGAATGCGGGGGCGGAATCGAGGGCCGGAATGGGCGAAGGATAGCGTCCAAAACAGGCCACTTCGACATGCGGGTCCACTGTCTCGAGAGCTATTCGATCATCTACAATAGGAGGCCTCCGATACGCCTGCTCGCCTCGTCTTCTCCTCTTCTCACGCTTGGTACCATCGATCCCCTCTCGTTTACGTTTCCCTTCCTCTCCTTCGTATCCAATCACAAAATAATTCCTCATTTTTCCATCCTCGCGCAGATCCCACGATCTAACGTGCAAATGCGCTTATTCCTATCCAACTCGAATCGCGAATTAATTCTTCCACTTTGTCGTGCGAATAGTCGCATTAAGAAGCACTTAAAGCAACCTGGCTTTCCCTCGTCGTCGTCACCCATCTCATCGAATTAAGTTCTAAACCGAGTTTCCCCAATGAGACGGGAAAACACTCGGCATTCCGTAGTTTCTTCCGCAATTCCACGAGATCTCCCGCTTCCAGGGTCCATTAGTTGTCCGTCTCATAATAAATATATCCACCTAACTATCTATCCATCTATTCCACCGTTTTCTCTCTCTCGTTCCTTCTCTCTCCGCTTCTGCGTCCTTCTTCCTCCCCGTATCATCCGCCATCTCCATCTCTTCCCCGTTAAAGCGACCCCCGGTTATTCCGTGACCACGGTGGCAAGGGATAATACCGTTATTACCGTGCGACTGTCTTGTCGTAAAACTCGAGGCACCGCCGCCGTGGCGGCAACGGCGGCTCGCTCTCTCGTGCGCCAGTACATGCCTGCTATAAGATGGAAGAGGAGAAGGAGAGAATGAGAGGGAGCGAGTGGAAGGAGGATATTCGCGAGACAGAGGCTGGCTGGCGGGCCGGTTGGCCGGCCTCACTGCAGCATCCATCCTCACGATAATTTCTGCAAGCGACATATGCGAGCCCGAAGATGGATGTGCAGGAGAACCGTGACTTTGGGACCAACGGTATTGAGAGACAACCAAGCAACCAGAAAGAGAGAGAGAGAGAGAGAGAGAGATAGGCTCGGCAACGTGGACAGGCACGCTTGTGCTTCGAGATCGCCCGAAGTTGTTCCTACCCGAGAAGAGGTCCCCTTTTTTCAATTGGCCAACTTCACGACGCAGCGGCGAGGTCACGCGGAGAAGGTCAGCGCGGAAGATCGCAAGCGAGTGGAGCACCTGGGAGAACCAGGAGGAACCGTTGCTCGGCTCGCAAGTCGGGTGGATAAGCGGAGATAAACGACAGGATTTGCCGTGCGCCCGATTACGCGGATAATAATGTCCTCGTGAAATGCATATTCAAATCTCTCCTCAATCTGTGACGCCCGTCTCGTCAACTTCGAACAAGCGGAATTGATTTCGTAATCCCTCGGAAATTCGGCAAAAGGATAATATTTGCTCGCCGATTTTGATTATCGATGTAAACGCAAGCGCGCCGCGCCCATCTGCGCGAGGGCAACGAAATTTCTGTCGCCTAGCGCGATAAAGCCAACAGACTTTCTTGGGAGGAAGTACGAAGCACGGAACTTGGAACCAGGCCAAGCGTTGACGCAATCGACCTAATGGAAGAAACATTTATGAAAGATACTGTGTTCGCGACCCTGACGAGGACAAAGACACATTCTCGCGTGCTGTTGTCCGGAGATGAACATCTAACGCGCTTTTGTCTTCGGGGAGATTTATAAGGAACACGTTCAAACACGAGTCGCAGTGAGCCGGTCGCTTCGTCTTCGAGCCGGTACCCACGATTCCCATCGAAGCGTGGCGACAATTCCCCCTAGGAATTGGCGGCCACGTTAGCGCCGCGTGGTTATCAGTAATTCTTGGCAGAAACACGTGCGCCATGGAAGATGGATGAATTCACGGTGCCGGCCCATATCTCTCGCTCGAATGGGAGCCGCCAGCCAAGTGGATGCTTACCAGCCATTAATTTGCTCCTAATTTCGTGGGTGGGGAATATGGGAGAATGAGCGACGCTCTCGCAAACATGATATATACGTGCGTGCGGAAGCGAATAGGAGAGGATAGGGGAAGATGAAACGCCAAATACAAATCTCTTTGGATAGACGACGAGAGGTGAGAGAGAGAGAGAGAGAGAGAGAGAGAAATAGAATAGAGGCTGCGTCTTATCGTACAAAGCTAATTAAGCTCGCAACAACCACGAGTGGGTATCTACCTGAAATTTTGCTATAGCTATACGGAAAACAACGCAGCCGAATTACAATTGTCGAGGAGAATTACTTCGGATGGGGAAATTCGAGCGACTCGAAGGCTCGGAGATGGTAATACGCGGGAGAAACCGAAAATGAGAGAATCCCCTAATAATGCGATGGCCCCCGACGCAGCAGGCATAACAACAACCCACCGTTGGAGAGTACAACGGGCGCGATAGCAATTAAGCACTCCCACGAGCTCCACGCGGATTAACAGGATTATTATTAATCGTGCTGGAGTCGTCGCGCCACCGTTGACCACCCCTCCTGCGACCAAGCTCGTATAAAGCACGCTTCGATAATTTCACGAAGAAGAGACGCACAATCGCAACAAAGCAGGGGAATGGGGAAGGCTCAAATCGCATCGACCGCAAAAGGATCGCACGTAGTTTGCGATCCGTTCGGACGAGCGGATCTTTTCGAAACTTTCTCGAGACCTGCTGGACGGGAGAATGATGCCGAGGGGGCGGAAGGTACTGGAAAAAGGGAAGGATGTGGCGAGCATACGCACGCAACTTTGCACCTGAGTCCCTTCCTCGTAAACTTTCCAGCGTGGAAAAGAGGATCAGGACGGACTTGGATATTACGGTGGACGAAGGCGGGCATGCGAGGGAAGGGAAGAAAAGAAGCTGAAATTGATGTCACCGTTTCTCCGCTCTTACCTTCACTCTCTTCCGCGTTCTCGTTGACCCTTGCAAGATCTCATTATGCATTTATCCCCGAAACGATTCCAGGGTGCGACGGATCGTGGGAGTTCGTTTGAGTTCGAGTCGGGAATGGAGACGAATCGAGATCGGTCCGCCGCGGCGATCGTTGGGTGGAAATTCAATTTGCAGTCTCGAGCGAAATGGTCGCTGTTCTTTTGTACGCGACGTACCGAGAGTGGCGTCATTCGTTGAAAGGATTGGTCCATCGGTAATGGTCGAGGGTGTCCTTTCGATTGAAACTTTGATTTTCATGGATGATTCTCTTCCCTGCCATTCACGTTCCACACCCCATTCTATGCTTCCTTCGTGCGAAGAAAAATATTTTGTCTTCGCTCGAAATCGTCGTAATACCCACTCGGAAAATTTCTAAAAAATTCAACCCTCTCTCTTTCAAATCCCACCTCAATACCCCTAAACGCTGCAGCGCCTATTCTCGCATAAAATCAAAATGAATGCTCGCGTAATGTCGAGTACATGACGCACCAAACGTCTCCATTTCCACCAACAACCGGGCGCGCGAGAGAAAACAAGCAAACACCAGTTCTCTCGTTGACCTCTCTCTCTCTGTCTCTCTAATCCCAGGAGAAGAGAATACGCTTCTCCACGGTGGAACGTATGATGGTGCCCGAAACGTTGCTCGTCCGAGTGGACCAGTTATCGGAGCCAGGAACGGCAGCAACAACGGCAAGATCAGCAGCAGCAACGACGGGCCACACTGACTTATGCATGCTTCTCCGAGCTGGCGAGGTGGGTACGAAGTGGCATACGTGACCGGCAGTACTGCCCCCGCATACACACTCGGGGGCACCCACACCCTCTCTGACACGAATCGTCCAGCATATACTCGCACGATCCACGAAAATATGCAATAGCGAGAAAGAGGTTGGCGAAGAGGGGATGGAAGGAGAAGGAGGTGAGCTTTGAGTATCGGTGGCAGGAGGATGAAGGAGAAACGGCGAGAAGGATGAGAAGGAGAGACGGGAGAGGAACATACGTGTGCGTACATGTGTGCGGGCGAATAAGAGGGAAGAAAGAGAGAGGGAGAAGGAAGGTATGGAATAGCCGCTCTGAGAATATGTATGCTCCATGCGGCGTAACGGTACCACAGAGACCGTGGATGACCCCGCCTGTGTAAATGCACGACCTCGACGTAGACGGGACCAGGGACCCAGCTTTCTTCCTCTCTCTCTCACACACACGTATTCTCCGTTCCACTTCCTCCACGTTCCTTCCCTCGTCACCCACCCATCCCTTCCATCCCCTCGCACGTCCAACCTTCTTCCTCCTCGTCCTTCTCCTCATCCACGACCTCATCCTCCGGCGTGTCCTCCTCGTCTCCCTACCACCGCGTTTGTCCGCGCAGCACACGCTACCCCCTAACGTGTAGGTACCGTTCGTAACGAGACACGCAACGTAGCCATGCCGCGTCGTACACGTTGCAGCTACGTACCGGCCTCCGAGCAGCTCCATGCACCTCCGAGCGCAGCTTCAAGCCACCGCCGTGCGCGCTCGCGCGGGCAACAATTTACGACGGAGATGGAATACCGATGTTTCATCGAGCCGCCACGCTCGTTCGTTCGTTCCTACCTCCTCGTCCTTCTCCTCCACGGTTACCACGCGGCGTTCCTGCGCGTTTGAAAGCCGCGTCGGCTCGAGCGCGGTATGCCGCTTTAAACGGATGTTTATGAAAATTCGTACGCCTTCGTCGCCGTTACCAAGGCGAGATTGGACGATGCCCTCCGTGCGCGCGATGGGTCGCGAATAATCGTTCGGGAGATAGACGATGGGGAATTTTCTACGATGCCCTATACGCGCTTGGCTTCCGGTTCTGAGTGCCGCAGCGGCTCCCTTTGGGACGATGAGGTTTCGGTGTAGGCGACGGTGGAAGGAAGTACTCTCAAGTAGAGAAGTTAGATAGTTATCGAGGATGGTAAACTCGAAGTGTCCTTTCCCGTTAACTCTTGGGAATATCGAGGGTCACGCGATAATTAGATTCCTGAAATTTTTCACATTTTCCCAATTCTCGCGTGGCGGTATCGCGAATGGCGAATCGACAATTTGGAATTTCTTGATTTACTTCTGAAATGCGAATTTCGAGCAGAATGTATTCGCGACGAACGCTGCTTTATTTCCGCGCACATTTCGATATTCTATGTCTGACGCCTGGAATACTAAAAGCCACTAACGAAATGCGCCTTCCTTATCTTCCCACGTCACACAGCTCTCATCCCACTCGACCACCGCCACCAAACATACGCTGCTCTCGGACAGCACGCTGACAGCTGCGAGAGCTACGATCGAAACGTACATTACATTTTTATCTCTCCGACCGAAAAAAATTCCATTACCGCGTCGAACAATGCGCCGTGTTCTCCGGTATCTGTAAAAATCATTAATCAACTTTCCACGAGCCGCACTCGCGTCGAAGCCTCCCCGGTGCGCTCCTAAAAAGAGGGAGGAGGAGAATCGAGGCGAACTCGGTTGGTGGAGGGCGAATTTACGGTGAAAATATGGGGAAAAGAGTGGAAAGAGATGGAGAAAGAGAAAGGGAGAAGCCTACGAGAATTTCTTCGATGAATCCTAGCCCGAACTAATGCTTCTACACGCGCGAGCAAAGAAACGCGAGCGTGACCAATCGAAGCGTGCCATTTTCCGTTTCGTCGTTTCCCTTTTTTTTTTTTCCACGCTTGCTCTCCCTTTTCTCGTTTCACAATGTCAATTCCGCCGGACGCGTTATTACCACGAGAGAGACAGACTGGAAACGTGTGCACGAGGGGTGTGAAAGTACTCATGTGCGTGTGTGGCCATGCGTGGCGGTGCAACGGCAGGACGAAACAAAAAGGACCGCAACGCTCGGCGTCGCCCAGTCCCTGTGTTTTTATCCTTTGCACTACCGTTAATTGAATCGGACGCGCGTCCATTATATTAATTGCCAGGTTCTCGCGTGGGCCCACCCCGTCCGACACAGGTTCGAATCCTGCTTCGGATGTTCCCGTCAGCGTCGTTGTCGTTGCCCGCGGGGTGCTTCGATTCGTGTAGGACGATCATCGATCGAGAGTATCGATAATCGAGTGCTCGATGCGATAAGGACGATGGCGGTGTCGATTGCCTCGTTTAAATGTGTCGTAATTGAGAGGGGGTTGGCAGTGGTTGGTTCGTTTGTTTTTACTCGATATTCACTTCGGGTTTTGTCCCTTCGACTATACCAGCAAGCTTGTCGCGTGCCGTGTTCACCGAGTCACGTGATTAAGAGACTCGCTCGCGCGTATCGATAATTTATTAAAGCTCGATACCGTCCACTTTTGAAAGGGGCTCGGGTGAATCGCGATGCGGCGCAGCGTGATTTCGATGCGGCAAAATATTCGATCGAAAATTTCGTCGCGTCCGGTTCGCAACGGGGCGACACACTTCTGATCGCATCACACGCGCACACCGTGTTTGTATCGAGTTCGCGTGAGTATGAACCATTTTTTAATGCTTCGCCGGAGTGTTCTCGCGTGGACAAGACTTCACGTCACGTTATGCCGTTGAATTATATTTTAACGAAGCTTGTACGGTTCATTACGCGGAAGAGAAAAGTACGACGGCTACGTGCGTCGTTGCATCGCGCCGTTATGCCTCGATAGCATTCGCGGGAAAGGGCTGCAATTTCGAGAAGGCGCGCAAACTGTAGGGCCGACCCGGCAATTTGCCACGGTCCGACATTTTCCGAAGATCGATACGCAACGATGTGTGTACTTGGGAACTATTCATTACTTAGGCTACCCTTGACACCCTTACGACCGTGTATCACGGGTGATTCCGACGCGGAGAACAATTGATCGCCTTTAAATAATCAACCCGCAATTTGGAGAATCAGGCTGAAAAAACTTGCTGAAAAAGCTCTCGAAATAAATTCCCTCGTCTCTCGCGATAAAAATCACTTAGCCGCGAATCCTCGTTTCAAACACCCACGCCGAGAGAGACAGAGAGATAGATGGAGAGAGAGAGAGAGAGAAAATGCTCTTTCACTGGACCTCGCTCCGGTGGATGACACGGCGGACGAGGGGCACGAGCGCGCGCGAGGAGAGGCGGACGTAATTCGAATGTGCGACGCGGAACCCGCGCCATCGGCTTCGAGCAAGCAGTGCTCCTGACCCCTGGTGTCCGCACACATGACCCCGACGCGGGCGCAACGGGTACCGTACAACATACGTACACATCCGCAAAACACGCAGGCTCACCGCGCGATCGTCGATACGCGTTGCAACACGGAGAGGGACCGCTCCTCTTCTCCTCTTCCTCATCTCTTCCCATCTTTTCTCATCCTCCTCACCTCCTCGCTTACACCGGGTAAGGCAAAGGATTGAATCCACCGGCGGCATCCTTGTTTACGATTTTATTGAACATCCAATCCCGCGCGCTGGTACCTACTAATGGAAACCGCGCGTCGGCAGGGCCAGCGTATTAATTCATCCCTGGCGGATGCAATTTTTTCCCCAACCCCTTTCACCCTTCCACCAACTCTTGTTCCTTCCTCGTTCGTTCCGCGGCTTTCGCCAGACGACGACGAATTTGCCGCTTTAACGCGACGGCAATCTCCCACGCCGATAATCCACGTGGATTCCGTTAAAGCGCGCGCTCTCGCGAGGCAACTAAGCGAACGCGGCATCTCACCAACGGTTTACTACTCGTCCTCTTCTTCTTCTTCTTATCGCGACCGCGGCAGAAGCAGAGGTGGCGATGGAGCGCGAGAAACGCGGGGGCCTTCGCATCCTAACGGAGTTTATTTTTGCGCCCCCGGTGACACTCGTCCCGATCGGTGGGAAAGCTCCCTCGAATCGGCAGATACGGAGGTCGATTATCGATTATTGATTGAGTTACGTCTCGAGCTCTTCTTGTTTCGAGCGAATGCCGATTGCCTGGGAAACATTGTTTCCCCGGAGGGCAGAACGAGGGATTCCTTTTTCCTTTCGCTTAATCATGACGAATACGCTGTAACGTCGAGAGTTGTTCGACGCTCGCGACTCAACTTCGCAGTGTAATTTCAAAAGTCATTTTCGAAACACAGGCGTGTTCAATCCGAGGGGAGTAATTTTCTAAGTTTTCATTCCTCATTCCGGACAGCGTGCACGATACTTCCAGGTAATCGACGTGACGAGTCGTTTCTCGTGCCTCACGTGAAGTTTCCATACTTTCACCGTGGAAGGTTTTTTATTTAATTATGGAAAATATGCAACATCGTGAAAATCAACATGCTTTTCCTCATTTTCATTCCGTCGTAACCAAGTTACGTAGCGACCATCGCGGTACGAGATTCATCCACCGAAGTCATTTTCTACAGACGCGTCTTCAATCTAAGCCCAATTACCACGCGCACCAAAGTCATTTTCTAAACTTCTATCTCCCATTCCAGGCTTCAGCATACTCGGTAGTATTGATCTTTCATGATTACGCGAATCATTCGACTCCTATCCTACCATCTACTCAATTGAAAATCACCGTTCCTTCGTGAGCGCAAAAATCGATCGATTAAAATTCTCTCGCATACAGGCGGAAGCGTTTCCACCTGAGAGCATCGAATCGATATTCCTCAAGGCAGTTTCGCCGGGACCATAAATTACCGAGCTAGTCAGCTCCTTAAATCCTCATTGCATTTTCCGCGCGACTCTTTCGTCCTCGTAAAATTTTCATCGACCGGCTCTCACTTAGGACACGCTTTCGATCGGCTCTCGAAAAAGCGGGCGCGAAATGTGCGCGCCGTAAAAAGGAAACGCGACGCGTAATCAACGAAATGGAGCTCCGCGAATCGACGGGACGATTCCCGCTCGGGCCGTTCGCGGTACTCATTGAAATTCCGCGTCGCTAGGCTCTCGCGCGCGCGTCCAACCTTCCGGCCTCGTCCACCTAATTGCACCGCAGGCCGTATGAAGTTGGCGTGGTAATAAAGGGAGCAGGAGGATCGACGCTAGTCTCAAATGGGAGGGCAAAGGAAGAAGGTGGAGAAGGACACGATATCACGGTAAGAAGGAAAATAGGGAGAGCGAGATCGTAAAAGGGCTGGCACCGGTGCACCGAGGAGAGAAAAGGGCCATGTGCTCTTTTAGGCGTGGCACAGAATAGGAGTGAAGGTGAACGGGAGAGGAAAGGATGAGGAAACGAGGAAGTACGAAGGATACGAAGCAACGTGGTCGTGCGAGAAAGAATTAGGAAGGAAGGCCATTCGAGATCCGAGATGCCTGCCCGTGAATGGCAGGGGTGTCGTTAAGAGAGAAGATAAATGGAAGAAAGGCGAAGAAATCTTTAGTGCTCCACGGCCGGTTGCTCGCAAGCGGAGAATCGTCGTCCTTCGCTCGTCTCGATGATATTCGAATTCCTAGGGAGGTAACGGATAAGGTCGTGTTGTCGCGGAGCGATCTAGAATTTTATTTCGTTCCCTCACCCATCATTATGGAGCACCGTAACGACTTAATCTATCGAGTTCGATACCTTCTTATCCCATCGAGCGACCGATCGATTCTCGCTCGAAGGTTCTTGCCCCCGAAGAAGCGAAGCAACAAAGATAACCTTGAGAAAGTGTGTCCCTACGAAGAGAAGGAATCTTCTTCCCTATTAAGGATATCGTCGTCGCGACTATTTCTTATCTCCGGGGGTCCCTTCGAATACCAATGCTATCTAGCAGGATGTATCTCGCGGGGTGAAATGACACCATAATTTTCAGGATAGGGAAAAGTTAACGAGCGATCACGGCGCAGTTAAGATCCGACAAGGTCCGCTCTCCTCGTGGTATCGCTTCGAAGACCAAACGGTTCGCGTACCGGGGCCAGTCTCCCCGGACGGTAGGGTCGCAAGAGGTGCTACTAACCGGACGATGACTCCTACCGAGGCCCCCCGAACGAAGAATTTTTCCCTGGAGACACGTGCGAGCTTAATGCGTGAAATCACGCGCGACCTACGACGTATGAACCTCCGTACGGCATACAGAGGTCAGGAAAGAAGAGGTGGACGACTCAAATTGCCAGTCGAATCGTTATAAATCGTCGTTTCAGGTTAAGGAGGGAGGAGATAGGACCGTTAGCTAAGAAAAACGAAACGACTTCCGCCAATAACCATTCACGGAGCTCACTCGTCAAGCTTTTCCCGTTGATTGATAATAATTGAAGAGACCGAAGAGTCGTGATAAAGATCGTGGTAAGTCGGAGAGTCGTGAAGGACAAGTTGAAAAGTCGAGGTTAATCGACACGCGCGTTTCACGGCGACCCAACAACCCAAACCGGTAATGTTAACGACAGGCTTCGCGCTCCGTAATCGGCACGATCCATCATTACACGCAGTTACAACAATTCGTCTCACAAATTCAACCTCGATCAAACCCTGCCGGCAGTATACCCGTTAAACGATTCGATCTCGCGGTGGATTCGAAACCTCGTAAAACGAGGAAACGTGCGACAGCAAACAGATCCCGTAAACGAGGAAGAAGCGTCGCCGCGTTCTCTCGCAACGTCCCCGCGGTACGCTCGATCGAAACGACGTTACAATTTCCGCGGATGGAAGAGAAGGAAAAACTTGACGCGCGGTGCTGCGGAAAGAGAGCAGACTGCACGCGTGTGGGTGAGAAAAATAATAAAAGGACGCGTGTCCGTGTGCGTGTGTGTGCGCGCCTTCTCTCACGTTTGGTGAACGAGAGAAGGAGGAATCGAACGGAGCGCGCAATGGGCGAAAATCAATAGACCTTCGCTCCCGTAGGACGCGTTAACGGGCGTCAGTGGGCGCCGCGACGTACGAGGAGGAGGAAAACGTCGAGGTGGAGGACGACGACGGCGCGAATCGTCGCGTACCGCGGGGAGTTTCCGGTGCGCCAGTGTCGGGGACAGATGACGGAAGCCGACAAAAACACATTTCCACGGATTAATCCCCGGGCATCCACGCGACGAGGGAGTGAAATGAGGGGATAGAGTGGTGACGAGGGGAGAGAGACGGTCTGATAAAAAGGGGTAGAGAAGAGCGAAGGAGAAGGAGTGAGAAAGATGGAAAAGAGATCGCGCACGCAGGGACAAGGAAGGAGAGAGAGAAAAAGAGAAGAGTGAGGAACGAACGAGGCCGTTCACGCGAGAGGAGCGAGTCACGAGGGCGAGAGAAAGAAGAGCGAGGTGGAGAGATAGGAGGAAGAGGGGAAGGCGCATTTATCTCGAGCGAAAGAATCCAATGGGCCGCGCGTATCGGGGATGACGCGCGGCTAATTACGGCGTCAAGAGGCTTAATTAGTCGGCGGAGTTGAACCGCCGGCGAGCCGGCGAACGAGCGGTGGCTCTTTTGTGACGCTCGATGGGTGCATCCGCGTCACCGGTGAGCGTCGCGACGCCAACGTCGTGACCGCAGAACAGGAGAGAAAGAGAGATGGTGAAAAACCACGCGCGAGCCAGACCAAGGTCCCGGGCCAGGCCCCGATCTTAAGAGCGAACGAAATTCGCGCGTTAACAAATATTCCATCGTTCCTCCGGGAGTTTTTTTTTTTTTCGGTACACGAATTACGGTTGAACGTCTACGGAAAATGCGCCGATAGTTTCACACCGAGTGTCGGAGAGCTAATCGGTGACTAAGTGGGGTGCACGAGAGGTGAGAGAAGATAAAATGTGGGGATCGATAAAACGCGAGAACGGGGGAAAGAAGGGTACCGCGTTGCAGGACGATGTCGTCGTTGTGGATATCGCTCGAGGATGCGAGAAGGAGGACGAGGCGGAAGAGGGGACGCAGCAAGCTCGACCAGGGCCAGAAGAAGGACGAGACGTCGGTGGATGAGAGGAGAATGGAGGATGAGGGATGGACGAGGTGCTCTTTTTTTTATACGCTTGATCGATGAGCGTCCTCCCACCTCCTAGTCTCGTCGGAGCCGTGCCGGGTCCTTCGATAGGTCGAATTATGGGGCACCATATATCTTCGCACGCCTTCCTCAACCCCTTCTGTTCCGCACCCTCGGCCCAGTCTTCGCGCCACGGTGCATATGCAAATTCACGGGCGCGTCGAGAAATTTAATGGCAGATCAAGCGGGTTGAAACCGAAGCGAGCGACTTTCGACGAGAATCGGACAAGAACATCGTGTTTCGTTAAATTTCGACGAGTGTTACACAGAAATTATTTCTGTTCTGCCTACCGTTCGCACTTCTGCGGAGGCGCTTCACTGCTTTCACTAATAATGCTATCGACAGCCATCTAACTAAGCGCAAGTGCCACTAGAGAGGACAATTCTCCACCCTCCCGATACTCTCCCCGTCGATATCAATAATCAGAAACGTCCTAACGCTAAGTCTCCGTGATATCAGCCGGAGGAGGAACGTCGTCGCCCGGAGACTCCTTGCGCGCCATCATCGTGCCATCCAGTTAACTCACGGGACATCGATAGATCCCGACGCCTCGACTAACCATCCTAGACACCGGAGAACGTCATTTAGAAGCTTCCGTTACGCCCTAACGTCCGCTTATTTCATCCGTCACGTAACGCTCGTGCCGAAGGCGGTCGATGTAAAGGATGGAGGACGCGGTGCGAGAGGGAGAAGAGCAGACAAAAGAGAGAAAAAGCGAGAGAGAGAGAGAGAGAGAGGACAGCATGAATCATCGTGTCGTTTTTATCCTGCCACGGCTATCCTGTGGATCTTCCGGATAAATTGCCGTCCGCCAGCCGATACATTTTATGTCCCATCGAGGTTCACGACCTATCGACGTGCCTGTCGTCGTCCTTCCCTCTCGTGCCCGTTCCCGCGGTGACCTCCGCTACGAGGTTCCACCTTCGAGGACTTGGAGGAGCAAAAATCTCCGGACAAAAAAAAGGGCGCTCGAGCGCTCGCGTTCCTACGGTATTACGACCGCAGGCTACGAGCCGAGCCAAGCCAAGCTCACAATCGGTCCCTATCCTAGCAAACCCGATCGGGTCACAACTGATACGCTCCTGCGGACGTGTCATCCTCCTTTCGCTTCCTGGGGTCCCTGCCGATCCACCGGCCGATCGGTCGTTCACGTTTAAGTGTATTCTTAAGCGTGCGGACAGGAGGTCAAGCGAAAGCCGAAAGAAGGGGTTCGAGGGAGAATGGCGATGCGAGGTGAATGGGGGATGCATCGTGGAAGTTGCATGGCTAAGGATAAGCGAAGTGTCGAAGTATAATCGAGTTTTCGTATCTGGTGCTCCCGGTGGACCCAGAGAAGAGATTCGCCAACGTAAGTCGTGCTTAGGGGTGTTAGTGATTTATGACGTGGTGCACGAGGCCACGTCCGTCCGGTTAAATATGTTTCTTGAAAATTCTCGAAAGCACCACTGAGATAGCCTCGAATCTACTTAATTCTAATACGAATAAAGTTTGATTCGACGGATGAGTTTTAGAGTTCTTCGAAATTGAATAAGACATTTTAAGAACTCCACACGTGCTCGGAAATAAATCAATCGTAGTTCCAGCGAATTAATCTCACCGGGACGCGATATTCTCGATGTTGGACTTCTGCAGGGACGATTAGAAGGTGAACGATGTTTCTTCAGCTTTTTACCCAACCCTCAATGTCCTTTCCTCCGAGGTTTCGCGAAGCGTCGTGTCGCGGCCAAGAGACACGGCAGTCGAAAGCGTCAAGGGACCAGCGGGGGTACGACTTTAAGGCCGCTCGTCAAACTTCGTTATACCGGCAGCAAGCGTGCCTAATTATGTGATACGGTGTGTTCGTTTGCTTGTTTGTCCTTCGCCCCGTTGGCTCCGGTGTACCCCAGGTCCCGGAACTCGTTGCATCTCCTTCTCCCTTCAACCCTTTACCAGGTTCTCTCCTCCACCACCAGCACCATCAGCCTCCCCAACATGTCTACAAACTTATGTACACTCGATACACACACACACACACACACACACACACAACACACACATTGCAGCGTGTGGCTAGGAACGTGTGCATATATCGCCCGTTTCCTTCCTTTCCGTTCTCTCCCTCTCGAGCAACCACTCCTCCATTCCCTCCCTCTCCCACGCGGCCTCTTTTCAACCCCCTGCCAACACCCCCAGCCCCCGGCTCCTCTCTCATTCGTGTAGTCGGCGAGAGAACCTCCGGGGGCCTTCGTAAACTACGTCGCGCACTCGGCCGCTGCTCGCTCGCTCACTTCGCTATTACCGTGAAGATTAAATTGTTGTGCGACGGTGAGCTTTTCATCTTCAAAGGGCACTCGTCTGTTTGATGTGGCCAACCGTACATACTCGACCCGATTGCGCGGCTCGCAGGTCTCCCCTCCTCCTTCTCCATCTCGCGCGGTTACCGTCCTGGCCCGTTGTAAAGCTGACCCCGAAAAAAGAAGGAGCGAGAGAGGCAAGAGAGTCGCAGAGAGCGAGGCCGAAAGCAAAAGAAGTTCGTTGGGAAAGGAGGCCCCGGCTACCCTCTCGTGCACTCTCCTGCACTCCGTAAATAACTGAGCGTTAGACGGCGCGTTTCTCGCGCTTCCACGCCCGTTCGCGACAGCTTTCCTCGCGCGCGAGACTCGACGACGCGGTAATTCGACGGTGGCGATTGGACGGCGAGAGGAATGTCAGTGAAATTTTCGGCGAAACCTCTCGGGTACCCGCGTCACGAGATTCTGGCATTAACGTTGTAAAGGGCGCGCAACGTCATAGAGTCCCCTTATCACGGTCCTCGTAATATCGGGTTAGACACGCTCACCACGGAGAAACAACATAATTTCGTGAAAAAGAGAAAGGCAAACTTTCTATACGTCATTCGGAGCGAGAAAAAATCTCAAAATAAAATAATCGTGAGGGGGAAGTGTCCCGTTGAATGAACTCGAAGAGGTGTCAATGGGAACGTGAGAAAGCAAATGTGGACTTTGATGCGGCAAATGGGACGATCGCGACGCTGATGGCGACGAATGAAGGAACGCGCGCGGGTCGAGAGTGGAAAGAAATAGCGAGAGAGAGAGAGAGAGAGAGAGAGAGAGAGAGAGAGAAAGAAAAGAAGCAAGAAACGTTCCGCTCGGCATAATTACACGAGATTTCGCTGGTACAAAAGAGCGGGGTGATTAACGACGAATACGAGGATCGGGTGGAATCCAATCGTCTTGTCCCTCTCTCCACCCTCTTTTCACGACTCCAGCCACCTCTGCCACCCTCTTGGGACGGTGCGCGCGCGAGTCATCCCGCGTCGTGCACCAGAGAGTTCCCGAACCTTTCCGGATAACGAAGGCATTGTCCCAGGTCGCCGCAGGCGGTCGAATTCCCCAGAAATGACATAATTGTCGTTATTAGAGTTTGCCTATAATCGCAGGAACAGGACCTTGGAGTAATGGGCCCACGGCAAATTACTTACGGAGGAGTCCCGGGCAAGAAGGAGCTCTCGAGTCATGCGCGGGGTCATCGTTGGACGAGCCGAGAGACGGAACGAGGTGGAAAGGAGGACAGGGGAAAATCTTCTGGAGGCAAAGGCGTCTGGACGATGTCAAGGGAGATTCCGCTTGTCCCGGTGGTCGACGGTTCCGAATGAAACCAGAAGGATAAGCGTGCCGCGGCCGGACGCGTGAAAACCATCTGGAAACTTTTAATTGCCCATTCGCGTCTCTCGCTCGATCGTTCTCCTTTGAAAACTCGAAGCTTTCGTTTTTTCGTCAGTCCGCGCAAGAGATTTTTCAACGGGAGAAAAAGTGTTTCTCTTCGTTGTCGTCTTTTTTTCGACACGCGCGCGAGGCGTCGTCCGATGATATTTCTCGCTCACGCAATAACACGTGTCGGCACGTCCGCCGAAATTCATTGGGAGAGCGGACGGAGAGTCGTTTACATGAGAGCGGGAAGGGAGACATTCTCCGGTCCCGCTAGTAGTGAGAGATACATTTCGGACTATTGCATTGAATATTCAGGACAGTCCGAGGTTTGTGCGGGACGGTGAGGGGGCGTAAAAGGGGAATTAATGTATCGTGAAGGGCTGATGAGGAAGTCGGGGGATACGTAGTGCGAGCCATAAAGAACATTAGGCACGAATTAAGCAGATGTTAAGAGGTGAGGCCAAGAATGGTGCGATTCTTTGAATTTATTGCGAAGAAGGAAAGGAAAAGGAAGGAGAGAAAGAAGCGTGACTTTTTATGAGCTCTTTAAAGAGACTTCCAAGGGACTTTTTCAACTCCCTTCCTGACAACGCGAAATTTTCTCGCGAAACACGCCACGTCAGGCCTTCGATTCGACGAAGCATATGAATATTGGACGATGAAAAAGTATCGAGGTACCTGTTAATGCCATCTCCTTCGTGCGACTCATGGAGAGAGAGAGGGAGGACGCGAAAAAGAGAGAGGGAGTGACCATACGGTATACGATGTTGCCGACTCGAAACGACTTCCTGCCACTCTCGGTAATATCGGCGGCTTGTAATTCCAGCGGCAAACAACGAAATCGATACGACGAACGAATGTACGGGCGAACCAAATCGAAGTCGCCAATCCCCAGGTAATGCGGCAAAATGAAGAAATGTATTCGTTATCGAGGGGCCGATGTCCGCTCTACGATATTCAATTACGAGCGGACGATCGATTTTTATATTCCTCTCTGGGTAAATATCCGTTCCTCCCCTTTCTGCTCGTAGCTGTCCGCCCATGGAGGAGAGTGCGCGGGTGAGGAAAGCGAGCGAAGGAGGAAAGCGGCAATTAATGCGAAATGAAACGTTTGATCGTATTTGAGTAATATCTTAGAGCGGAGATCACTTATAAAAACGTAAGTGGCCGAGGAAATCGATAGCGTTTTCGATTAAAGTAGGAAAAGCTCCAAGTGGTTGGCTTCCATAAAGTAAATTGGGTATTGCGACGGGGTCAAATTTCGTGGAGAATTTTACGATTTTCTCTCGCCAAAAACGAATCGTCTCGCACGCCTGATGTACTACAAATTAATTAGAAGATTAAATAAAGTCTGTGTGTAGCGTGTCAATGTCGTTGCGTATTAACGAATCACCCGCTGCAGTTCAACGCCACCGGTTATACCGCATCCCAACATAAACACGGACTAATTACCCAAGCAATCCTAAGTCGGAAGCTTCATTAGGGCTTAGAATAACATTACGGTTGTTTGTAATCCCCTCTGTTTGAATATCCTAACCTCATCAACTCCCACGATTCAATTCGACAATTCAATTTAACGATTAAACGCCCTCTTGCAATGTTCGAGAATTCTTCGTGGTATAATCTCGTACCTTTCTATTTTCGAATCTCTTTTCCCCAAAATTCTCAATCGGAACATTTCGACACGCTTCGTCGGCAAATCAATAAATTACCAGGTCGCAAACGCATCCACGCTAATATTGCCCGATAATCCCTAGCGATCGTAACCCTAGGGTCTCCAGCATCCCAAAGGACACGATTCTACCGAGCCATCCATTCCAGAACCATCCCTCACCGACAACCGATCCCTCGCATCTCGCGCATCCGGTCGATAAATCGCGGAACGCGATATTCCGGGGCCACCTTATCAATTTCATCGCAGTCCAAGGGGAATGAGGAGAGGACCAACGGGGAGAGAGAGGATGAATGAATCGATCTCGTCCGCGACGTCCATTTTAATCGGCCAACTTCTCGTCCATCCTGGTCAGACGGGACCATCGAGGAATTTAAAAGCTTCGTTTTTCGCCTTCGATATCGACGATATCGTGCCCTTGCTTTCGTCGTCTCCTTTCTCTCTCCCTTCTCTCCGCTAACCATCTCCTGCTCCTTTCCGTCCACCACCCGAGATTATTAATTCGCCGCATTAGCATATATTGAGCGGTAAAGATGGCGGCCCGGCACGACCACTACGACAACGAGCGTGTCCGACGTACTTGTAATTACGACTTACGAGCGGCGGGTAGTTAATGTACGAGAGTCATTCGCACACGCATGCGAGGAAGGTAAGAAACGGCCGTAAAAGCGTATGAAAGTCCCTTTTACGAGGGACTTATAAAGTCGCCGCCGCATGCGTTCGCCGCCATCGATGGGAGCGAGACGTCAACCGCTTTTCTTTCCTCGCTCGAGTCTCCCGAGAAATTTGAATTTCTTTCTCGCCGCGGGATCACGCGGCGCGGAAAATTTGAATTCTCGATACACCGAAATAGCTCTCGAGCGTAAAAGGATAGAATGGTATCGAGAGCGGGGTGAGGATTTAAAAAAAAAAGGTGTGCGACGGCCTCGGGCGCGCCATTCGTTTTTGGAATTAATGAAAGAACGGGTGGGCCGGGCTCGTGTTGGGTTTTACGACGGAAGTTATGCGCTAATATATTTTTTTATACCGCCTTCGCGGCCATTGGACTGCCCACTATTACTGCCGCCCGGAGGGACTTTTTATGTGCGTGTGAAGCACGCTTGCGTTTGTTTGAAGCAGACCCCGGGGATGAGGAGAGAAAAAGATTTGCGATAGCAACATATTGAGAGTTGTTTAAGATTCGAGGGTTTTTAAGAGCAGGAGAAAAAAACTCTTTGCGGTGAATAGCATAATTCTAACCACTCGATAACGTTCTCGTAGTCGAGTTAACAGGTAAGAGGGAATCTTAAATGTTAGTATTAAACAATGTTTCGTAGCGGACCAACGACTGGCACACCTCGTCCGTGTAATATTAAAATCAGCTTTACCGTTGTATTGAGACAAAGTGGCAATTTACTCGTTGCATTCTCGCGTCTCTCTCGCTTCGACCTCCTTTACCTTCCTTCTCCAATCGACCTCATCGTCGCACATTACCGCGTCCCTGGCGATACATTTAGCCCCGATCCCCCCCGTATTAAGTAACAATTTTCTGTTTCGCGCGTAATAATCCTCGGGGAAATAAGCCCCGTCCTCCTTCTCCTCCTCCTCCTCCTTTTCCTCCGCCACCTTCACCTCCACCTTCCACCATTCCTCGCGGAACCGGGAGGTGTGCACCGTGTTTCGTGAAATATACCGGGACGCCTGCCCTTCTTCCTAGCGCGAAACTGCCCCGGCACTTCGGGGAAATGAACGTTAAATAGTACGCCGGAATTAACCACCTTCTCGTAAAAACAGACTTCCTCCGGCCCGACCACCTCCTCCCTCGTTTTCGACCGACGTTAATTCGCCGAGCGGGGCGTGTGCGTGAAGATAAGGCGGCGAAAGAGCGTGCGCCAGCGAAGGGGAATAAAAAAGATTGACAGGGTGGATAAAAATTTTCGCGCAACGATGTTTGCGTTCAATTTAATTCTCGCCCGGTCAGCGACACATGCGCAGAAAGGAAGAGAACGAGAAGATCCTCGAAAGAGACTGCTCGATTAGTTTCGCGAGCTCTTGTCAGAGGATCCGTTCGGAAGCGGCAGTCGTAACTGGAAAAGCGCGCGATCTACCGATAAATTCCATCCACTTGCACGCGTCCTCGTCCTTTCTGTCTTTCGTCCTACATTTCCGTGGAACAGCTGCAAATGCTATCCGAAGGTTTTCCCATTTCCCGTGTGCTCGTGAACAAAGGACATTTTACACGAGGCCTATATCTCCAGTCCGTGCACCCTTCGTCCTTCGTTGTGAGAGAGAGAAATTCCGTTCCTTTTAATTTACGAAGACAAAAATTGCATCCATTCCACTGGAGCCACGCCGTGTCCTTAAGCTTCGCGCGCAAAATAAAATCCTCATACGCCTCCTAAAAGCACGTCCTTCGAAACAAAAACATAATGACGAGATCCTGATCATCATCGCCACTTCTCTGCATCCGCCCTTTCTTGTCTCTACCCTGCCCTCCTCCCACCCGAGGTAATTCTACACCGCGGCCGATAGAGTCCTCCGCGACTTCGTGAGTAATTACGAACGATGGACCTAAACACCATCCACGATCGCCCACTCCGTGCCCCCTCGATGCTCTATCCCACGTGCGATGGGCATCTCGAGAGATCGAGAAGCGGAGGAAGCGAAAGAAGAAGAAGAAGAAAAGGAGGTGGAGGAGGTGGAGGCGCGCGAAAAAAGAAAAAGCACGCCCGCGTCTTCTCCACGGCATGCGTGCCCGGCCGCCTACGCGCTATGTTCCGCGCGACGGTCGTGAACCTTCGAGAGTTCACGCGCGCACACGTATGTTTTATATGCAACGGTGAAGAGGAGAAAGAGCGCGTTGAGGTGGGCAAGGATAGAAAAATTTACGCCCGTCGATGGATACACCTCCCGCTCGCTCTCCACCGTACAATACAAAAGCCACGATGCTCGTACGCGCACGCGAGAATTATCGTGCCCCGACGATTTATTGGTTATTACGAATATGCTCACGTGGAGAGGACCGGGGGTGGAATCTTTTTCTAAAGGGTTGCTCGCCTGGAGATGCTCGCGGAGAACGCGAAACTACAGTGACGTTGGTGGTGTCAGTGGGGTGGGCGAGGGAATGTCGGACTCTTGGGACGATCGGCTCGACGAAACGATCGATAAAAGTTTACGATCGATAAAGTCCCCCTCGGGGATGCGAGTCGATCGCGCGGTGCGTAATAGCGCGCTCGAGTGAGGAGCCGGGGGAGAAAAAGGGGTGAGTGGGAGATGGTCAAGGGGGTAGGAACACTCGCGGCTTCTCGATGGCACTTTGAGAGGCACTACGAGCGTCACTCAACGGAGTTTCGATTAATTTTGTTTCGACGCGGTTTCCCCGCTCGATGTGTCGCGCTCGATTCATCGAAGGGTGGGTGAAATTCTCTACGAAGGGAAATTCGCGGAATCGAACGGCAGATTCAAAGAGGAAAAAATTGTCACGACTCAGGAAGTACGTGTAATATTCCGTCGCGCCAGAGACGTGAAATTAAAAATATCAGTCCCACGAGTGAAAGAAATAATGTTCAATCACGCTCGAACGAGGACGAAGCATCGAGAGAGGATTCTCCAGTGGAGCCTCTGACAGTTCCCTGCACGCAAGCGTTCCCTCGGTAAATAAACAAGCCACGTGGCCGAGCAAGAAAAAGCACGGTCGGCACACCTCTGCAGGAATTTTTCCCGCACGTGCACGCACGCCGTCGCATCCCTTTCGACGCCCTTTTTCCCAAGGCGCGCGCGCGCGCGCCTCTTTTTCGCGTCTATTTCGCGCGAGTGAAAGCAGGGAGGAGGAAAAAGAGAGGAAAAAAGTGACGCCCGTCGCTTCATTTCGGAAACAGCTGGCGCGTTAAAGCGATAACCCAGTAGACGACGCACCTGGTCTTCTCGCGTGTATCCCGCTCCCGTCCCGTGTACTCGCGTCTCTTTAATCACAGGCTTTCCACGAGCGACAATCTCGTAATGGCACGGTGAATCGCGAAAGGGAGACGAAGAGAGATAGAGAAAGTACCAGAGAGAGAGAGAGAGAGAGAGAGAGAGAGAGAGAGCTTCGTGAATCTCGCCATCTGGTCCAAGCGAGTAGAGATACGCGGGACACGATATTCGAGATAAGCATCTAACCGGAGAAAATGAAATAATGATCGGCTATTAAAGACGAGGGAATCCGATCGGGGAAGTGTTCGATGTGGGAACGCGATACTCGGGGAGATCGACTCAACTCAGATATCAACGGATACTACGCGCCCGATATCCTTTGAACGTCAGAGCATCGCTGAGACTAATCGGAAATTAAATCGACGTTAAACGACTTCAATGACTCGCAACGTGTCATTAGCTTATGTAATCGTATATTTATATCGTGATTGACTAACGGGCGCATATCCCAAAGGAATCTCTCTCGAGGAAATGGAGAGATTCGCGAATACGAAAATAGAACTTGGAGCATTGAGATCGAGTTTTCGAGATCTCTCGAAATGTGAGTCCTCGAAGTCAAGCGCGAAAACGTTTCGTCGGGCTAAGCTCGCGCTTCTAGCTTCGAGAGTTTCCTTCCACTTGCCTACGGTCGCGTATGCTTCATTCATCATGGCAATGATAATCATAAATACGCCCACGCAGCACCTGCTGGAAACATCCTCGTCGTTCGCGCGAGGGACCATGCGCGAGCGAGCGCTCGTTTGTTTCGTCCCCGAGAAATTTCGCGATTGTTTCCCGTTAATTTCGCGAGGATCGTGCAACTTTAGGATAACCCAATTGCGCTTGTGACGTTCCCCGCGCGAATCTCTCCGTATCTCCGTATCTCTTCGACGAACGCTATAAGTAGATTAACAGACATTATTTAAACTGCAATATGCTGGACTATAAATAGCGACGCTACTCGATGCACTGTTAATCGACCGTGGCGTTTTCGTACTCGAGAAGTCACTGGACGCTTTCGGATAATTTAAGAAACCTGCAGTTGAAGATTAAGAAGGAACAAATGAAAAATCAAACAATAAGAATTAACGAGACTGTCATAAGAATGTCATATGAAAGTACATTGTTTTCTCAACAGTGATGCGCAATCGATTGCATATTCATAGATGTTTGCAATTGACATGAAGAAACACGAGGTGAGTGATCTCCATCGATACATTCCACGTGGGCGAGGAGTAGATAAGTGATTATTCCCCATTGTATGCGAATAGGATAATGATTTTGCATCATCCATTAAGATAGTCAGCCTATTGTCCCACATTCGCTCGCGAATGGCCACTTAGTGGTCGCATAAAGCACTTGTATAACACAACGCACACATACTCTCCCTCTTTCTGTCTCCTACACCTGTTCATCTTTCTCACATTCATTCTTACTTAATACCCTCCAACACGAGGTACGAGAACGAGTCTGCAATTACACGGTATACCACATTTACCGAGGAAAGATGGAAATTTTAGATTCTGATTAGAGAAGTCAATTACGTTTGTTGTTTCATTTTACCGCGTCCTATGTATTCGTCTCTCCGACAGCAGGGACCACGAGACCATTAATAAATTCAATTCAAATCAATTCCCTCTTCTCTCTCTCTCTCTCTCTCTCTCTCTATCTCTCTCTCTCTACCTCTCTCTCTCTCCTGCTCGCTCTCTCGCGTCATTCCATCAGCTCGTTCCACGGACAACATCAATGTAAACACAGGTAACCGTATCTCGTTTTCGACATGACGCGTACGACGATTCGCCGGCGCCCTCGTGCTCCTCGCAAATTCGATTATCGCACACATCCGGGGCTACGTATCGGTATCGCGCAGACCGTCGATGCCGCCTAATGAAACGATCCGGATTCGCACCGGAGACCCCACCTCGCGCTCTCCGAATTCCCCGCGCGTTATTTCCATTAATAAGCGGCAGCGTGCTTCCAACGGCTGGCGCGCTATTAGCCGCGAAAGGGAAAACCCCGCCGGCACGCGCTCGCGCACCTCATTCACGCTCGATAAGACTTTCATCGTCGCGTTCTCTATAAATAAAGCGCATAATTTTGTTTTCATAGGAATCAAATGGCCTCCCGCTCGATCGAGCCCGCTCCCTGCGAGGACCGTTCCGCTTGACGAAGCTTTAGGCGAATTGGAGAGATTTAATGTGCGGAGGGTAGAGAATGCAGCCGCGTTGCTGTGCGTTTCTGTTCCGCGAAAGAATGTGCCAAGTAGCAAAGCGCGAGAACGTGCGCGGTGTTAATGCGACGAAGCTAAAGTACGCTCGTTAAACGTACGTGAAACGCCCAAAGCTACGAGTTTAAATTCTACGAGGAAAATGTAAATGCGAACTGAAAAATGTTAATTCGCAAGTAAAGCACAGCTGCGCTGAAATTTAGCTCCAGTGGAATTCCATCGCGCGCTTATCGTTCGAAAAGGATCCCGGTGACTCTTAACCTTACGTTCTGCAATCTCGATCATTCCGTAACAATTCAACGACTTAATCCTCGTGCATAATAGTATTTCGTGCGAGTGGTGAGTAGACTCACGTGGAAGCTCTCACCACTCGCTCGCATCCATTCACACTCTCGGCGGGTCTTAAACACTTACACTTTAACGTGGCAGCGGCGGGTTACGAACGAGCGCGTATTTACGACGGGATATAATGGGGGATGTCGGATACTAATGAGACCTTCGACGTAAAGGCTACGGAAACTGGCGAGCTGCTCTTACGGAAATGCCGAGATAGACCGAGCACCGAGCTCGCGTAGACGAGAGCCGAAGCGTATGCGTGTGGGTGTAACGACCGCCTTCAAGGAGAATCTCCTCCTTCCTGCTTTTGCACTGCGCCCTGTGCACACGCTGCGCATGGAACGGGCGAGTGCGCGCGCGCGTGCGCCGGCACCGTCCCCGATGGATTAAAGCGATGACCCAACTACCTAACGGAGCGGAACGGCGCTATTGTGTCTTTTTCTGCTGTACTCGTTTGGCTCCGGGAGCAGCGGAGACCGGAGGGAGACGGACTGCTTCTCGCGTGCCTATCCACGTCGATTTCATTCGCAGTGAAGGAAAGAAAAGGAGAGATAATGCGTTCGACCGGAGCGTGGGGTCCTCCAGAGTGAATCAATGAATTAACCGAGGTCACCGATTTCTTCGGCCGGACTATTACTTTCTGTGGCTTTTCAGTCACCCGGAGAATTTCGTGCGTTCTCCGTGGTACACGTGCACGTTTTCGACAACGCGTTTGTCGATAAACGGGGAAAGGAGTTTCGCGCGGCTCCACCTTGTGCGACCACCGGGTCGATCCATCCGCTTTAAGGCATCGTTTAATAAAACGTCTAAAGCACGTGGGGGCGATGCAACGCCAAGGTCGAGGCATTCTCAAAATTACATTGAAAATAATTTCAAGAGTCGAGGGTTAGAGGAACGATTTTCAACCAAATTTTGCATCGTGGTGAATATTCTTGGAAATTCACCCGAGACCCCCGATTGTTCGTTCAATTGCGTTCTCTTACCCGAAGGGAATCCGAAGACGGGGAAATTCGTTGGGAATAATTTGGTTATCGCTATAGAGACGATCGACACCTCGTGCCAGTAGCGAAGATCAAAGCGGACTCTCGGCGAGAGGGTGCCTAGTCGAGTCGTCGAAGAAACTCACAGTGGCTTTCCCGCTGTAAGTGGCTAAGTGTAGATGCATTTACGGCGAACGTTACTAGCCCTTGCCCTACCAGTAATGCCCACGAGATTGAGCGTTTACCGAACGGGATATCAGCGCGATATTGCAGGAAGTCATCTGCAGGATGAGGAATTTATCCGTAATCGTTCCACCAGCTACTTCGATTTTTCGTTTTAATTCGTGTAATTCCAACGGCCCTCATTTAACGTCTACAGACGTTTTAGCTCGAGGCTGCAATTGCACCTGCAAGTAATTGGAATAATTGTTCGATCGCGTTCACGATTTTGCATGCGATGGAGTACTCCCTTTCGAGAATTACTTTCAACAAGTCTGCACACGATGCCCAGACGATTTCCCTTCTTTCGTTTCTCCTTCAACGCCGAGGGATTTAATTTACGGGGTTGAAATATCACGATTCAAGCGCGAACTCGGAGTAGCGGAATAATTGAAATAATTGTTTGATCGTGTTCATAGATTTCAGGTGTAAAAGGAGCGAGTATTTGCGCACGAGTGCGCCAGACGTTGGTCTCCCTCGCAAACGCTGATGAAGCAAACTACGATGTTTGCGAAACGTTGGCGAGTTGGCAACTCGAGGCCCGGGCGTATATATCGGAAAGTCAAGGTACTAATTACGGTGTTGACGAACGATTACCAAACGTCCGAGTAGTCTTCGAGCGATTGCCGTTTTCGTAGAGGCACCGTGCGCGAGCATATCGTTACCGAGCTTTCCAGTTAAAATTAATAGAACAATATTCAGACATAGATACTAGAATTAATAAAAAAACAGACGCATGTATCTCACGAGGAAAAAAGCAAAAGAAGAATGCGTACACCAAAATATCGACAGCGAGGCGCAAAGGGGCAACTCTCTCTCAGGACGTTAAATCACGCGGAAGGGGTTGCTGGCTGCCCTCTTAACGAGCTACCGACGAGTGGCCCGAGCGCAATAAATATCCCCGAATTTTTCGCCCCGGTAATTAGTTTCACGCGTGAAGTGGAGTATCGGCGAGAGGCGTTCGCGTCGCCCGGGAACAATACGCGAGAGACCTTCTCCCCCCACTTACGTATTCGTCAGTTTCCAACACGTAAACGCGTCGACCCTGAAAACACACGCGCACGCGTACGTGAAAAGAATGAAAAATCGTGCGTGTGTTTGATACCAGCACGAGTGGTGCCATCGGGAGTACACGAGAGCCAAACCGACTCGACAAGGTCCCTCGCGTTAGCCGCCCCCGGGGAACGAAGAGAGTAGGACAGAGCTGGGGGATGAGGGGGTTAAAAATGTTTCATAAATTACATTACGATGAGAAATGCCCTCTGCCATCCGCACGTAACCCTGCGGCTACGCGTGTGTCCTCGATCGTGCCGTGCTCCTCTTCGTCTACCGCCTGTCGTCACTCGCTCGGTTACTCGCGAGAGCAGGCTAGCGTTAGCGCGAGTCTTCAACGTGTACGACCGCCACGCGTGGCCGGTAAACCCGCGAAAATTCGCGCTCGCTCGTCCGCCGGTTGCGCGGCGTATTTTCACCCCTTCGTCAACACCGTTTTCCACCCCCTGCTCATTCGCCACCCCTAATGCCAGCAGCGGGACGTTAATCTTTATCGTCTGTTTAGTCGCATAGAGCTCGACGGCACTCGGCATAATTTCGCTTAAACGGACATTAGAGCGCGGAGAATGAGGGACGACACGCCGAGGCCGGCCTCCCCGTGCTCTAACGAACTTCTGCCGGGGTTAGCTGGAGGTGGTGAGGGCAGGAGAGAGGCGGAAACTGCGAGGGGGTTTAAATCGCGATCGGCTGTTCTCGCGGACGATAAAATCCAGTGGTGCTACCGAGGCAGGAGTAATCGTTACGGAAGTATCGTAAATCCCGCGCTTGCACGCTCGCGTGTGCACAGGCGTGAGGGAGGAGCGTGTATCGAGGGAACGGGGAGGAACTTAACGGATAATCCTCTTTGTCTTTCGCGGAAAAGAAAGGATGGTAGGGCTCTCGGCGTGGCGCGAGAACAGTGATACTCCCAGCTGAGAAGACTCACTAGAAACGAATATTTCCACCTGCACGTGCCAGAGAATCTATTATTCCAGCTACGCGACAAAATTAACGATCATAAATATTGTGACGATATAAGTCCCTAGTGAAGATGTATGTATATCCACGTGCGTATAGACGTAATCCGAACGTGAACTCGTAAAATCTCCGTCGAACTCGGAAGCACCGAGCCCGTAGCTTGCACCTGGACCAACAAACTCGCTGCGCGTCACCAGGCGCACCCACGTGCGCGCCGTCGAAACAAACGTTAGAACTCGACAGGCCCAAAAAACGGGGGAGCCGGTCGAAAACGAGGGGCGCGCATCATCCCTCCACGTGCTTCACGAAAATTCCTCTTAAACCAAGGGGCGAAAGTAGACGGGGTGGATCGGGGGGGGGGGGTGGACGAAGAGAGGATGCCGTAGGAATTACCGCGTTACATAAATCTCGGCTGCGCGACCGGTAACGGGCGGCATCCCTGCTACTCTTAATTACGCCCCCTTTTTTTTCTTTCGCGCGCGGGGCTCGCCCATTACGCCCAGCCATTAAGTCCGTCAAGTTAAGTAGCGACGTGATACCTCGACAGTGGCGTCTCTCTCTCTCTCTCTCTCTCTTTTCCTCGTGCGCCAGATACGCCGCTCTCTCGAGCCACCCCCCACCCCTCGCCACCGTAATATACGCATAATATATAATATACACGCGGCACTCTCTTCAGCGCGTCCTCTCCTCTCATTCCCTCCTTGGCTCTTCTCCTTCTCTTCTCTCATCCCTCTTCTCCCACCTCCACCACTGCCCTCAGGCAGCGCGGAGCGGCGGCACCTCGTAGTCTCCTTTTCCTCGCTCCCAGTTACTCTCCTCCCTCCCTCCCTATTCATATTCTTCCTCGCTCCTCGTTCAAATTTCCCTCCACTCGCCCTCCATTCCCCAACCGCTTATCCATCCCCCTTCCTCCCGTCCCTCGTCCCAGCACCCTTTTCATCCTCACCCCTTCCTCCTACCCGTCCGCCACTCGACACCGGGGCTCTTTTCCACTCCCTCTGTTTTCTCCTCTCTTCGCTCCTCCCATCCGGTGTCCTCTCGTCGAGGCACTTCGTTCCCTCCTCTCGACGTTCTCGTCGTCGCCGTCGTCGTCGTAGTTGTCGTCGTCGTCCCGTCGCGGTGAACTTAATTATATTTTATCGCAGCTTCGTCGCGCTTATTTAAATTTAAATCGCGCGGGCCTCCTACCACTCTTCCACATCCTCCTCACCGTCCTTTACTCTGCTCGCTCTTCTGGCGCTCGACCGCTCACCCTCCCTTCTTCTCTCGTGAAGAAGAGATAGGGTGGATGGATGCTTTAACGACGCGCGGACTCCCCCACCACCTCAGCGACTCGTCGTCGTCGTCGCGCGACGGTCGAGGTTAACCGTCGGGCATTTTCTCTACCTACCCTACCCCTTTTTCCTCGAACGCGAGAAAAACGAATGTTTCGCGAAAGTGAGAGACCGGAAAATTATGAGGTGAGAGAGGCGACCCCGGCGCTCCGATGGTGTTGACGTTGAGGGGTGAGCGAAAGCGAAACAAGAGGTGGGAGGTGACGAGGGGGTTGGTGAAGGGCGGGTGGTGAGAAAGGGTGAGGAGGACGAGACGAGGGAGGATCGCTGGGTTATTCGCACCCTTGATGGCAGCGCCGATCAACACGATGCTCGCCGCGAGGCATAAGGAATATTCAGCTGAAACGACGAGGGAAAGGAGGGTGGAGGGGTGGTTGTCGGATGGACGGACAAGGATAACAAACGAGGCAAAAATGGAAATTGCTCGGGGTGTTGGGTTTTGAAGCGCTTCGCGCGGCAAGTGCGGACGATAATTACGCGCGGCGTTGACGCACCGCGCCCCGCCAATTGTATTATTTAAATTCGAGATATCGAGGCATTTGTTGCCCGACGCGCATTTCCCGCACTTCGAATCGAGAGAAACACGAGAATGCCCTCTGGCGAGTTCTCGCGCGCAACGATTTGGTACAGGGGAATTAGGCCCGATACACACTATCGGTCGCTCACGCTCCGCTCTCAGGCCGATCAAATATTATTCCATTATTTATAATGTTCGTATACAGTATTGCCAGGTGTGGCGACTTATTAATTGGGCGACATGAAGGAGGTTGTTGGCGACACTATTTTCAAAATTGGCGACTGGCGATGAATTGGGCGACTTTAAAATGTTTTGAAGTTTATAGCTTGCAGTAATAATTACTAGATGACGCTGTCAATTTTTATTTTAGTTAAGTTTCGTTTAATTTCAAATTATCGTTTTTATAATCTCTTTAGGATGGTTGGTAAAAGAAAAAAAAATCGAACATTTTGACGCAAGCTTATTGCAAAGTGTGTCGAGCCCATTTGAAAGTACATAAAACCGACATAATGAAATGTAACGACAAAAGTTCATATTAATCCTAACCACAAGATGACGCCACCTAATAGCTTATTCCTTTTTTTTAAATTGGAGATTTTGGGCGTCTTCTGACAGTAAATACGGCGACTTTAGGTTAAAAAATACTGGCAACACTGTTCGTATACACACTATGGTCAACCGTACAGTGTTTCGGTCCGGTCCGTTCCGCTTCGCTCCAGCAACGATTCTTCGAAAGAATATTTTGCTGGAGCATGATCGAACTTATCGGGAGCTGCACCGATGGTGTGAACAGGGTTCGATTGTGATTTCTCACAATCTGTCAGTTTCGAGCAGTGTCGAGCAGTGAAACAACATGAGTAAAAAAAAATCTTGGTCATTTGAAAAAGTACGTAAATATATCCTGCTTTAGAATGATATATTATTTATTGATATATCTCTTAATTTTTATATGAACATGTATAGAGAAATGTGATAAAATTTTAATTTAGTGATTTTTGTTTATTTTTATATGAAATGCTAATTGAATTAGTAAAGGCTAATCAAGGATTGTATAATTTACAATCCCCATTTTATAGTGACAATAATTTATAAACGAAATACTCGAGACGAAATGGGAAAAACGCTGTATCAACGTGGTAAGTGAATAATATTTGATTACATTAAATTTGATTGTTCACGATACAGAACTTACCTGCGAATTAAAAAAAATTTTAAAGATATCTCTTACGACAAATGCTTCGAACCAAAAGCGGATCGCGTCACCGGACCGTGAACGACTCGATAGTGCAAATACTTTAGGATTATAATCGTACCATGAGCGGACCGATAGTGTGTATCGAGCCTTATAGTCCTGAGAATCATGCGCGGTGACACGCGACACACTTAAAACGCGCGGATATACTTAATATTGGTAGAGAAAAGAATTGCGCTCGCATAATTTCCCCGCCTTTCCCGGCCACATGAATTTTCCATTACGCGTGCACGCGCGCGCAACTCGACGCGCTAACGAATGCATCGCGCGAGCGCGACGTCTGCGCCGGGAGAACGGGAGAATGGAAAATCGTAAAGAGAAAGAGAAGGTTGTGGGGACGCGTCGAGCATTCGCTCTCCGTACGACGTCCCTTAAGAGCGCCCAGAGCAAATGGAAGTGTAATAACATTAGCAAGTAGAGTAAGGGCTGAAAGTGAGAGAGCTAGACGAGCAACGACCCCCGTGCGAGGTGCACGAAGCTCGAAGGAGGCAAAGCGCATACATTACGAATGAAGGGGCACGTAATAACTGCGCAAATAGGCAGGACGACGATGCGCGCAAAAGGTAAACTTATTTATACAAAGACGGGCGGGCTTCCCTCCCGTAAGAGGCACGTAACGAATGAAAATGTAATGGCGTATGTAACTCGAGAGGGGAAGAGGAATGCGCGAATCTCATGCGAATTGCATCCAACACCGTGAATGATCGTCAAATCCAAGGAATATCTGCTGAACTCTAAATCGAGTGGCCGTTCGAGAACGCATCCTTCGCGAAAATACGACAAACTAATTACTCATTGCCATCCAGAGTAACGACTGTTTCGCGCGAGAAGGTAAAAAGGAAATGTGGAATTCGCGAGTGTCTCGAGCGACGCCTATCGTCGAGCTCGTTTCTTCAACAAGTATCTCACAAGCGGTAATTTTCTAACCGCGTCCCCGACGCGTAATTATTGGCCTGGCGAGGAGGAGAAGGCGAATCGCGTTCGTTGAAGCGAACAATCTCAGCATGTCCGCGAGGTTAGCTAATTATTAGACGTCCGACGCAGGGTGATTTTCGTGTCGCGCCGTTTCTCGTGCATTCGACAATTATCCTCGATCGCACACTCCCATACGCGCGAGACACCGAGGGAAAGTAGGTGTAATCATTCGTAGGGTAACAGGTAGACGAGAATAGAATGTAAAGAAAGACGCGACGTGACGTTTACCGCGGCACCGGCAAACTGCGAAGCGGCCAATGTAACGAAGTAAGGGGGCAAAAAGCGTCCGATCCGGGAAGGGAAGTTAAGGTAAACTAATTAAACGGGAGTGTACCGGAGAGAGAAAGGCAAAGGTAACGAAGAGGACGCCACCGTGCCGGAGGGCAGACGAGAAGAGGACGGAGGACGACGGACGCGTCTTGCTCGGCAACTTCCGCGGTTTCTTCGGGAATTTTCTATTACTAACGAGGAAAAGATTTACTCGCGCCGCTTAGCCGCTGCGAGACCGTTAACGAGCAGTCATTTCTCCGCTTCGTGCCGGACGACGAAGCGGAAGAGGGGTAAAAGGAGGAGGCAGGGTTGCGGCAGGGCAGGTCGAACGAGAAGACGCGCGTGACGTAGGAAGATAAATACGAAGGCAGTCTTTACGGGAATCGGGCCCCGACGAGGGGGGGTGGAAGTAAAAAGATTCGCGGACGTGCACGCGATAAACGGTTCGGACACGTGAGCGTCATAACGCCCGGGAAGCGGGCGTTTTAAACGGCCTCCGGAAGGGTCCGCGCGGAGGCGCGGGTTGCCACGCGAGAATAATTAAAATTACTATCGGCAAGCAAGCGACTTGGGAGGGGGCGGCGGAACGGGGGACATTATTGAAGCTGTAAATCTTCGAGTTAGCCGGCAAATTATACATTCGGAAGCGCAAGCGTTAAGAACTGCGCTCTCCGCCTTCCTCTTTCTCTCTATCGTTCGTTCGTTCACTCCTACGCCTACGTCTCGGTTACAGACGAGATTTGACTCGACGATAAGAACCGCTCGCGTGAATAATATCTCATTGTCAGCCACGCATGCACCCAGGAGATTATTTCCTAATGGACGTTTATTAGCATACGTACTAATTAGATAACGTTTGTCCTATCGGCCATCTGCTATTACATTCTGCGATCGTGCGGATTTTCTTTTTTTTTTTTTTCTATCGTGCACGTACTTCTTTCAATTTTGTTAAATGCAAATGCTTTCGTTCTGGGTGCCTCGGTCAAATGAAATTGTCTAATCACGAGGGCGCAGACACAACGGTACTTGGCAAATTGCACAACTAGGACTGCACTAATTTCTTAATGAACGCGCTACTAATTACACCGTTGACAATGAGAACTAATTACTTCCAAGAGCAACAATTCTAATTGGCCTTTAATTAGTAGTCTCTTGGCCGCGCTCCCGCAATTTTGCAGCTTGCGTGAAACAAGAAAATGATCTCTTTACGCGAATCTGCTTGCTTCCTGTATCCTCGAGGGAAAATAAATTGTTCAAGCGTCTCGATCGAGGTCCCTGAAGTTTGTGAAAATCGTTTCCGTCCTAATTCTGTTTTTAACCTTCCGGGAGATGAATTTGTTTGGCTTCAACCTTCGTACGTTTGCGACGCATGGAGCCTCGAGGAATCGGAGGCCTCGAAGAATTCTCACGCCGCCTCGATCAAGCGTTCGGGCATCCTACGAACGTCACGGACCCTCCGCACAGTCTCGAATTTCCTCGCGTCGTAAGGGACGAGGCAAATGGGACGAGTCGAGGAACGCCACGCGCGTTACTCTTGCTCCCAAAATTCCTTCACGACTTCTTAACCCGTCCCTGGATACTCGGACGGCGACGTGCGCATAATCGTCGCTTCATTCTGACGTGACGAATCTCACGTTCTGTCGTAAATTCGAACTTTAAACAGCACGACCGAAGAAGCTACGGAGTCTCGAATCAACCAAGGTGTTGGAATGTTTCAGAGATGCGCCTATTTATCCGAATGCACTCGATCGTTAATCTTGATTCACCAGTGGAGAATGCCTTTTCAATCTCAGTAGAGATTAATTGAATCTCCTATCGAGTACGAGGAACGAAAAATAAGGGTGAACGCTCTCTTGCTTTCCGACAGGACGCCAGCGAATAAATATAAAATCGAGAACGCGCGATACGTCGTCGTGTTCGATTTGAAAAGCTAAACACACGTTATCCAGGCGTAGAGACGAAGCGAGAAAGAAAAAGCAAACGCGTCTAATTACACGCTCGACGTAAAATGATGATACGTCTCGGCGCTTAATTCGTCACGGACACGGAGCGACATAACGGAATTCCATAACGAGTTCCACGAGGCAGGGACCCTCGCGGACCGACGATGCTCGCTGCCACTCTTCGAGGAATCATCGTCCCTGGTCCGCGGTGGTATCATTAGCTTGTCGCCCAGAGATCCATCGGTATCATTCCCGAAGTCGGCGGTAGACCGGCGGATGACGGAGTAAGGAGAACAGGAAAGGAAATGAAAAAGAGAAAGAAAAAAAAGAGAGCGGCGCAAAGAGCTTAAGAGATGGGAGAACGAAAGGCAAGAGTGAAGAGGAAAAGAAGGAGAGAGAAGATGAAACCGAGAGAGGATCATCCATCAGCAGAGCGAATCGCAAACGCGCGCCAACCACGAGAGAGTCACGGGAGTAACAGGAGAGGACGCGCGCCGACTACGAGCGGAATGTTTACGATGAATCTGTCGGGACGAGGTAACGCCGGGCTCCCATGCGACCCCCTTCTTGCCCCCCGAATTTCCGTGTGCCATCGACGAGGGAACGACGACGAAGAAGAATTGCCCAGGCAGCTGGCGCGAAGACGCCACGAGCTTTCCTTCCTTCGCCCTCTCCCGTCTTCCTTCTGCCTGAGGCTCTCTCCGTAAGAGTCGCACAATGGCGTCGTGATGTCGACGTAGCTGTTGGAAATAAACGTTTCGCTCGTATCAGCTTGAAACGCAAATTTCCACCCTCGCAGGAGGCTCCTTTCTCGCAAAGAGAGAGACCGAGGCAACAATCCGACGCGAGGAAGCACGCACGAAACCGGAAGGGTGAAGGAGAAAAAGGAGGAGGAGGCTCGGATTCGGGAGGATGAAACACACGCGAGGGCGGTCCGCACGGATGTAAACATGAATTTTCGCGCTTGAGGGTCGGGAAGGACCGGATGATGAGTCGCACGCGGTCCAGGCAGCTGTTGCTTTTCGCGTGTCATCTGGATTCTCGTGCGGGAGTGAGGCTGAAAATAGGCAAGATATCGTCGCGAGTGGCTGTCGGGTAGACGGCGCAAAATTCGGTGCGGACCGGATGTGAGGCAGTCGACGGAATTAATGCGATAGGACGATACGAAGCAAAATAGAAGCGACCGCGAGTTGGTTTGAATTAATGTGCTGAAAAAAGGGGCGAAGAAGATTCTTCCAGTTTTCATTTGGAAATTTCAAAAGTTATAATTGTAATTTCGTTGGAAATTTGATGGAAGCTCGTTCTGTGCTGCGATGATAATTAAATCTACGAAGAAATATTGTAATTTCGAGCATCAGGGTTCTTAGCAAAGTGCACTGATTCGAGATCCAGGAAACTTTGTTTTTTCTTCGCCGCAAAAATTCTGTCCACGATCTTTCGCACCGTACGGTAACCATAACTACGCCCCTACCGATGATGCGCAACCCTCCCACCTGTGTGCATCCTGCCTGCATCATCCTAATAAACCACCGGTCCACACATAAATATTTATCGGCACGCGCATTAGCGGAAATTAAGGTCAACCACCGGTGCATCGATCTCGGGAGCAGGAAGGAATGTTAAAAATATTTCGCTCGAGTATATCTCTGCGCCACCACCGGCGCGCATCGACGGACGAATAGACGACTATTATTATCGAGAAAAAAAAAGATGGAATAAATTGGCACGTCAACATGAGCAAAGTTGACGATACAGAAAGTTTCGCGACATTAAATCCGTGTATGTACGCTCGATGTTTCTGTCGAATGTTCAAATCCACTCGGCCATTTTTACACCCGGGCGTACACACACGCGCGCGCACGATTACTTTTCTCGATAATGGTTGCATAAGTCACTCCCTTTGCGGTCGTGCCTAAAAAGCGTCGAGTGAGCATGTAGACACTCTCGTCCAGCAAACTCGTCGAGCGCGCGCGCCTGGTGTCATAGTCATTGCCCTTCTCCACCTCCTCCCTTGTTTTTTCCTCTTCCTTCTCTTTTTCATCCTCCTTTTACCGAGTCCTCCTTCGAGCGCGTGGGCCACTCTGCATCCGCGACGAAGGCGGCAATAACACGTGGGAGTGCATCTCGTTCTCCGACCGCGAGCGCGTACACGAGTAAACGAGAGGGCACGTATTTATGGGATACTAACGAGAGAAACGGAGAAGGAAGAAGAGGGAGAGGTGCGAACGGAGGCACTCACTCGCTCCCTCAGTTTCTCTCCTCCACCCTCGCGCTCGTTTCCCCTTCGTTTCTTCACCTCCTACCACTCTGCCACCGGATGGATTAGGTCGACTCCTCCGAGTAGACGAACTACAGAGACTCCATGGTAAACGCTCGGAATAGGGAGCGCTCCTCCGAAACTTCATTCAAGTCAAGACTAAAACTGATCGCCTCTACCCACCGCTCGTGTGTACACGGGCCGATGGGATGGCTTGAGGAAAGGGGCGGGAATTTTGGCATCGAGAGTAAACGGTAAACGTGGAGACGGGAAAAAGTGCTTATTGGATAGGGAGTGGCTCGGTTTATCGAACACAGGTACCTCGCTCCGTGATAGCGGAATAATTAATTAATTAGCCAAGACTACGGGTGAACGTGTTACGAGGGAGTCTACCGAGAGACGAAAATAACACAATAGAGAGCGCACCCCCAAAGGTTATCTTCACGATCTTACGATGAGTTAAAACACAATCGTGATTCTATAAAGGAAATTTCGCGCGGCATTAAAATACATTTCCCACAATTTTCAGGCGTGACAACACCACGATAGCAATACGAATTGCGCAAAGTATTCTGAACTATTGCCCTTCGTGGTACGTGGAACGTATGCGGCGTGCGGAATGGATTTCTCAGAGAGGAAGCAGCAGCACCGGGAGCAATAACGACGCTGGTGGCGACGTCGGCGAACACGTGAGAGGAACATAAGTATATCTCGTTCGCCGACCGCGTCCACGTGTTTATGGCATCCAGAGGATAGGTAGAAGGGAGGAGAGAGGTGAGGAGAGGATAAGGCACTCGCGATCATCCTCCACTCCTCCGTCTTCACCTCCTCTTCACCTCCTCTTCCCGTCCCTCTTCCACACGTCTCCTCGCCACAGGCTGAGGAACGACGAGAAAATCGCGTTACCTCCGTGGCTGCTCCTAGCAGGCGAAACGAATCGCCCGATTCCGTGACGAGGGCACGAAAATCACAGATCGGGAGATTCACCCCGGTCTTGGGTGCTTCGATGCCGTGCCACGGCGCTCCCTGGCGTACGCCGTGGGTGGAACGTGTTGGAACAGGAGGAGAAGGACGAGAAGGGCAGAGAAATGGTAACCGGTAATCGGAAGGAGCGATGGAAGGTGAGGTGGGGCCAGGGGCGACTGACAACGATGGAGAGGAAGCTGAAGAAGGTGGAGAACGACGCGTGGAGTACAACGAAGAAGGGCAAAGAGGGCTGCCTGAGAAAGACGGATGGAAGCGTGGAGAAGGGTAGACGTGAAGCTAAAGGAATTAATAAGGGGGAATGAAAGATTCCAATGAAATAAAGAAAAAATTGCGAAACGAGCTTGTCGTCGATTAAATCGGCATCGTCCGTTTTAACGACCTTGTCGAAAATATCGAATGAATATCGAATGCATATCGATCGGCCTACTGTGGCGCATGGGTGAGCAAGGCAAGAGGCCGATGAAAATTGTCTCGTATGCATAGGGCCTTAACCCTCCGTTCCGAAGTCAATGGCACACAGTGGCTGCCACGAGAGAAGAGCTCGCAGATTAGTCCGCGGCGGGAGCCCGCGCCCTCGTTAAGGCGGCGCGGGCCACCATAATCGCGGTGGGATACCGATATTACGGTAACCCAGTGAGGTATCAAGCGAGGGAGCACCATTATTATGGCGAATGCGTGCTTCGTGTGGCTCCGCTCCTGTTCGTCTATCCCGGAGGGCGACTTCCCGGGATTCTTGGAATTTCTCACACAGTGGCAAGAACCAGCGTGATAAGAACCAATTAGGCTTGCAATTTTTAAAGTGGACGAAGGAGAACTCATTCCACTCCAAAGTGGGTACCGTTAATCTCAAAGCAGCCATGCAGAATTAGTTTGCAACAGAGAGCAGAGGGAAATAATTAGCGGGTCCCGGAGCAAAGGCGAAACGAGTATACTAGCGCATGCAGGATGAAACTGGGAAGAATGAAAGAAAAGAAATTAGAACGCAACGGGATGCGCTAAACTGGACGCATCCTGCGTCCCACCTCCTCCAACTCTCGACATGCTTCTCCGAGTGCTCTCTTCCGCGCGTGTCACGGACACACGCTCTCATTCTCTTAGAATCCTACGAACGACTCCGTTAAATCGCGTGTTTCGCGGTTAGCCGGAAGAACGGTAAGAATCCTCACGAGAAAGAAGGAGGAATCTGTACCGACTCGCGAATTTAGAAAAGAGAGTCTCGCGGCATGCCTAGTGGAAATTTATTCTTGACTTCCGAGAGTAGTCAAGATCGAGATCAAAGCGAAGGATCGAATAATGAAGGGAGGTCCATGATAAGAAGGTCGAGAAATTTGAATGGAGGAAAGGAAACCTACCTGTGGAAAGAGCAAGAGAGAAAGATGCCCAGGAGCGTCCAACCCTTATCTAATTAGTTCCTTCGAGAAGCATGAAACCCGAGCGACTCCAAACTCGACTCGTAAACGGCACGGGGTGTCCCCGGCCCGTTAAAACGGCGCTCACCGCGCCGAGGGTGCTTCGGGCTAATTGTCGTCCTCTTGCCTAGGCGAGCGATAAATTTCCCGCCACCATCGCCGCCTCCGGCGCCTGTACCGCGTCACAACCGAAGGCGACTTCGTTGCGGAAGAGAGCGGGAGAAGCGCGTCGAAGCGTTTCTGAGTTCGTCGTTGCTCATTCCCTTGCGTCTTTCGTCTTCCACCTTCGCCTCGACTCGTCTCGTCCTTCTCGTCCACCTCTTCGCCCACGCCACCCACCCCCTCATTCACCGCGAAAAGGGTCCTATCGGGTGCGCACGTCGCCTCGATCCGACAAATTCGCGTTAACTCCACATCCGTGGAAACGACTATTGGCAGAACGATTCCGGCTAACAAGCGAGGAATTCTGCGCGTTCTCCCGTCCTTCTCCTTTTCGTACTTCGAGTCACCTCCACTTCCCTACCATCTCTACCTCCTCTTCCTTCTCCCGGGGACGCAGTTGCCTTGGAACGTGTTCAACGGTGGAAACCTTCTCCCGCAGTCGTCTCGGTTTCCGCCGCTGCGGCTTTCATGCCGCGCGCGGATATTCATCAGTCGCGATGGAACGTCTCGGCGAACGAAAATGAGAGAAGGCGAGAGAAGCGGAGAGGAGACGGTAAACGGAGATTCATGCGCACGTTTCAACGGGGTCGCCACGGACGGGAAGACGATCTCGACGATTCAGTTCTCCTCGACTGGGAGTTCAAGTTTTATAAGAGCGAATAGCGAAGACGGAGAGTCTTCACGATTGACTGCTATACGAGGCGGACTGGTTAAATTTATTTTACACGCCCATTTCTCCGTGAAAATTTATTTCCACGAAGTTTACGATTTTTTATTACTTTATTCGTTCACGGCAGATCGAGGAATTCGGGATCAATCTCTCCGCTACCTAACACACAACTCACGCGGATCTTCCTCTCCCCGTCCCAATGAAATCACGACGAGTGGCTGTCGCGACGCGGGGCGTCGCTCGACGAGAGTTCGACAAATTTGTTTACTCGCCCTCGCACGTGCCCCCTGCTCTCTCTCTCTCTCTCTCTCTCTCACTCACTCTGCTAACACGTGAGAGCTTTCAAACGAGCTCTCAATTTATGTTGCGCGCCCCCGTTATTTGTACCCGCGCTCGAGCATTTCACGGGGTGGTGGGCCTGTAGCCTCGATCACGATAATTAAAAAGAAATGATGGAAACTGATAAATAAACGCGCGGAGGAACGCAATCCCCTTTCCTGCGTGATATCACGAGAAAGAAAAAAGAGAAAAAAAAATAATAATAACAATAGTAGTAGTAGTGTGCGTGCATGCCAGCCTAACGGTGACAACTAAAACTAAATTGTAAAAGTAATCATAACGTGGCTCTTCCAATTCAGAGTACTATCAATACGCAAGCTCGAAACCCTAGCATAAGTTACGCAAGGAACAGAAATAGACTCAATTCTAAGACAAGGCATTGCATCAAGATCAAGTTCGTTAAAATAGCAGAAGCTCCCACAAATCATTGCCTTAGTCTTATTAGCATTGAGAATAAGCCTATTATTATGAGCCGAGACAGAAAAAGAGAGAGAAGGAGAGTTTCAATCTGTCGGATCGTGCGAGAGTACGCCCTGCCGTGTCCCAGATTGCTATTTCATAATTAACTCGATTATAACCCGGGACGCATTAATACACAAAGCTCTCTCTCGCGGCGCGCATCATTGGATTATACGCGTCTCGCTGATTGCAACTTAAAAAGTGTGCGCGCCCACGAGAGAGGCCTCATTGGGGACAGGGAACCAAGGGGCCAGGGGATGGAGGCAAAATAGCGCGGGACGATTGGATTTTAACCGGTGGAGGCTGTCGCGCGCGATCTCGTGCCGAGGGGTAGTCGAACCAATCGATGGAGTGACGGACGGACGGACGGACGGACGAACGCGCGAGAATGTAAAGCTGACGCGATCAGCGCTTTACGTGCGCACCGCTCCCGCGAAATATTTCGCACGCTGCCCAAATCAGGGTGTGCGTGCGTGCATGCGCGCAGGCGAGAGAGAAATCGACGATACGCTCGGCAAATGCGCGCGGCACGAGCGCGTAAATCGCGGGATAGTTCGCGATAGTTTCCGATTTCGCGAGTACAGCGGGAAATCTGTGACGAGCGATAATAGCATTGCGGGCACGGAAAATGCGATTGGCGCTTGACATGTGAAAAAATCAAATGCGATTGACGAGCAGCAATGGATTTAGAATACACTGGGGGAATATTTTAATGAACGCGATGCGAATCTACCAATAACCAAATTCGTAACGTGTATCGCGACGTTGGTTAATACAAAATGAACGGATAATCAGCATAAATTGTGAAATCGCCATAAGAAAATAGTGTCCGTGTGAAAGGATTCTCACATCTTTGCACCCCTCGTTCGACAAGCCGAGCACGCGTGTCCTCCCGTAGAAGGCTTGCCAAACTTAAAGTCCCAAAAGCTTCTAGACTCGAAGACAACTTCTCTCTCCCTCTCCCTCCTTCTCTCACCGAAGAAGCTTCGAAATTCTAATCCACGTGCCACGACGAGGGTACGCGTGCCTCTTTTTAAATATCCCGCCCTCTCGTGCCACCATCTCCTCCTCCTCCTTGCCCGCGGAATCAGGACGGCTATCGAGAGATCGGTTTATCCTTAAACGCGAGGCGAAAGGAGCAATGCTTCCGCGATCTTCCGTTAAAGTTTCCTCGTTAAGTTCCTTCCTCGAAAGGCAAAGGAAGCACGAAGGAGGAAAGTTTCGCTCAAGGAGAGCACGACGAGGAAAGAGAGGCGGGAAGAAGGTGGAGGAGCAACCGGAAGGAAGGTCGAGAAGGTGGAAGGTATAGGAGGGTACACCCTTCTCGATCGATTCCTGCTTACCAACGCCAGGTGACAATTCGAAGTTACGGCGGAACTCCGGAGGACGAGGCACTTTAGAAAAGAAAACGCTCGAAAGCTCGTGAGCCCATCGAGAGGGCTTAAAGTCATGCTTACGAACTACCATCACCACCACTAGCATCGCCATCGCGTTGCACCCCGTCCCACCGCTTTACCGGGGGCCGACTCTCGTGCGTTCTTGACGGCTTCGAGTGGCGCACTCCGACGACCACGACAATCCGTGAATTAACGTGCACTCGCGGAGAGTAAGACAGAGAGAGAAAATGGGAGAGAGAGAAGCCAACAGGCCCTGCCACGGCTGCTGCTACGACGATGTAAATGCACCCTCGGGCATCAACGCTGGGTAGGAGAGAACGTCGACGAGGATACTCGTGGCCCGGTGAGTCCCTCGACGCGCACCGCCAACCGACGCCGACGGTACAAATTATTCTCCGACTACAAAACGGTCATTTAATCTTAATTTTTGGCCCGTCAAGCGGCGCGGAACGTGCCTTTCTAACGAGGCTTCGAGAAAGACCGAGATTGACGTCGATGAAGCGGACGATGGATTTTTAAATAATGAATGGAGATATTGTTTTAAGAGAGTAGTAGTTCTTTTTACCAACTCAACAATCACTTTCCTCCACCGCGACGTGGCACATTTTTCGTAAACTTTAATTTCGTCGAGGAGAGAGAAACGAGGGTGCATTGTATGCCTATCGTACTGGCGAAATGCTTTATGACGGTGGAGTGACGTGTTACGGATTATGTATGCATAGGTTCCGTTGCCTTTGATAAGTTATCGCTGTCCGGGGGGGTGAAAGTAGTTGAGCTTGCGCATTTTAAGGAAGCCGGTAGCAGCTGTGCCTCCACCTTTGTGCAATTAGTTCACGTCGTCGCGGGGAAGTTTCTCCCCGTTTCGTGTATATTTCTGATTAATGGTAATATTAGAAATAAAATATTCCACGAGGAAAATGCGCTTCCACTCGACTTCGCCGAAAGCGTCAAATTATTCTTCGTGCGCTTTCCACCTAGACAGTTACCAACGACGAACGATTTCTTCTAAATAAACTTTATCGACGCGAGGCAATGGTACACTTGCTCTGCAAGTAGTTTCTGGAGTTTCGCGAAACAATCGTGAATGGTGCATCCGTTCTATAATGGATACAATACATTACATTTGTGTGGAGACAGACGAGTAACAAAGAATTTAATATTTCGTTCGTTCCCAGCGGGACATCTATTTCCGTTCCCCGTTCCACGGAGAATGAATCGAAGAGAGTCGTGGAATTGAGTAGTGTGACCAGCGAAGAGGAGGAAGAGAGTTTAGTGTCCTGCATGGTACAAGCCAACACCGATGAGTCTATAAATAAGCGAGCACAGACGGAGAGCTCATAATATAATTATCCCTCCTGAGATACGGCGAGACTCGTCCATTTCTTAGCAGGAACATTTGTCATGCGACGCGCGGATGACACCAGTCCTGGTTCCAATTTTCGTGTTATGGCAACCACATCCGGCTCGAGGCACCAAGGAATTCCGCCAATATTCGAAAATTTATTTCGAGTAAAACCGGGGGAGTGGCGATCACCGTTCCGAGCTCGATTTTACGGGATACGCAAATTTGCCGGAAAATTTTTCACACCGTAATAATAGAAAGTGTGGAACGAAGAATGAAAAGGGGCGCGGTTTTAAAAATTTTCCCGCGCGTGATATCGATACCCTAGAGAACCCAACAATGCATATCGATATCGTGGGCACTCCAGTTGCCAGAGATAAGCACCGTCCATTACCAATGAGTCATACCGACTTTCTATTACCCCGCAAACTCAATGGGACACACGCCACTTCGATCACGAAACACCGACGATCATTTCGCAACAAATACACATGCCAGCTCAGACAAATTCTCGGCGTCCCAAAGAGAATGGGTCGAAGTTGAATTTTCAAACGACTCGTGCCAACATTAAAATTCTAGTCCCCTTACTCAATATCCTCGGCGCTCCTACGCGCGTCTCCAACCGCGTCGAGACGCTTTCCCCAATAAAGTTTCGAAAAGCGAGATCAAATAAATTCCAGGCGTGGAAATACACCGCGGGCGACTCCCCGCGGATAAGATCGCCGAGCGGATTTGAATGTAAGCCAGCGGGGTTTATTATCGGGACTCGACGACCGGTCAGCCTGAAAAATGCCTCTCCATCGATAGCGTCTCGCTGTTGAGAGAGAATAAATTCACCTTCTCGCCTTCGATCTCCTTCTCTCCCTCCCTCTCCTCTCGTGCGATCCTGCAAGTGTGGGCCGCGTGATAGATAGGTGGACAGATATAACTCTATGCGGAAATGTGGGGGGATGAAAGAAAGGGAGTACGTAGGAGCCGATTGAATGCGTCGATTCGAACTCCGAGACCTTTCGCTCCGGGATCGAGACTACCACCGTTCACTCACCAGGTACGCAGATACCTTGTCCGCGTGACGCTCGGCAAAGCCTGCAGCACGAAACACACTTCCGGTATCCTACTTAGATTCTATTCCGCCGAGTTGGAAAGCCCCAAATGGGATCTAGGCGATACGGAACGAGAGAACGGCGCGTGTCGCGCGAACAAAGAGAGGAGAAAAAAATAATGATTCGACGAGGGTAACAATTTTCTCTGTGCTTCAATCGCTAGCTCTCCCTCATCCCGCACCTCTCGACCGCAACGGAAACCTGTCACGGTGGTAACTTTCGCGGATCGGCAGCACGGCAATCGCATTGTCCTTCTCGCCCACGCGCTCTCTCGGTCACTCTCACGAGGCGCGCACCCCTTCTTCTCTTTTTTCACATACCACCCTCCGGGCCGAACAAAAAGGTTACATCAATGTCGCTCGCCCGGTGAGAGCCGATCGCCTCCGCGCGCGAACGAGATACCAATATTCAATTAATCATTTCGGGTTCATACCGCGGGGTTTTAACATGCGACAAAAGCGCGAATCGATGGACACCGGCAATGCGTGGCACGGGGGTGCAGGGGTGGTGGTGCAATGGGGGTGTTCGCCCTGGGCGCTCACAATACGTCCATCACCATCCCCATCGCCGCGAAAATTTCCCTCATCGAAAGCCAGACACGCTTTTTTTCGCCACTCGTAGGTTCGACCCCCGCTTCCTCGTCCTCGGTCCGCTCCCGTTTTCGCCATCGTTCTCCGAAACTATGGAAACACCGTAAATGCAAAACTCACGCTTCACGTGCCACCCTGACATTTCGAGAATGTTTCAGCCCGATAGGCCGATGAAACGCCTGTGACGCATACCCGGCGCCCCAGTTTTCCCAATCTTCGTTGAAAAGATGAAATTCTCGGGTGTGAGTCGATTGGAACAAGCGACGCGGACAGGGAATCGTAAAAATGTGCGGTTCGCGTGCAAGAAATATTCTTGCAATTGATTTTAGCAGGTTGCGGAAAGTCAACCGGTGTAAGAACGTTACAAAGCACTTTATCGGAATATCGTTATTATGTTCGACGCGCGACGTTGATAAACCGTAATCCTATTCCAGATCCGATATATTGTAAATACTTTATCGGCGCTGGTATTACTGTTATACGATATCGACTATGATCCGACGGCAGATGGGAGAGTTATCGAGCCGGAGAGTTTGAAAAATGTGAAAGCGGCTGGTAAATATCCGGACGTTGTTATCGACGCAATTTTTGTCGAGAAAAATCGTGTCGCTTGATATCAACACTGCGATTACTCCGAAAACAATACCCACGCGACGAAAGAGAAAAATATTCCACAGGCATTTATTACGAAATACAATCAGGCCCCATCTATCCACCTCAAAGACCGCACGACATTCATCCTTACTAATTATCTGCCCACCATCTGTCTATTAGTCGGACTATTAGCTTGCCCATCGTGTCTTCGTCGGAAAGGAAAAAAAAAAATACATTTCACCACCACTAGTTCCCTATAATTACCATTCACGCATCTCGCATAGGCATCGCACCATACTTAATCCAACGGACACGAGTTATCCCGGGGGAGGGTATAAATATCAGCGAGCTCGTGTTCACACGACGCGGAACACCGAGTCGCATTTGCGGCCTGTCCCTACTATACGCGGAATGCGGCAATAGATAAGGACACGCCCGCGCGCGTGCGTTCTCGAGCGACCCACGCGTCCAACAGTCCTCTCGAAGCGGGCGCACTTCTACAAGAATCGGAACTCGGACGCTTAGAGTCACGATCGCGGGCCTGGTCCAAACGCACGCGCGGGCGCGCGCTTCCAATTTCCGAATTAGCAAGTCAAAGAGAATACTTCTCCCGCTCACTCGTCCATTCTCGAGCTCGTCTCCTCTTGTTTCGTCCTCCCCACTCCCTCATTTCCCAGTTCCAAAACTCCACCCTTCACAGTCCCTTCCTTCCTTCCGTCCGTCCTTCCTTCCTTTTACACGAGCTCTCTCTCCACCCCGTCAATTCGTCCCCCGTGCCCGACCATCGCGAATAATGCGTACCTCCGTCGGCGACGAAAATGATGGTTTTTGGGGAGCAGCTTAATCTCGTCGCCCTTCCCAAATTACCGGGTTGTCCACCGGACCCGGGCCCCGCGACTACGCTCCTCGTACACTGGTAATTTGTAAGTGCGCCTTGATCCCGTTTCCAACCGACCCCTTCCTCATCCACCTCCTTCCTTCACCTTTGTGTCCTTCTCGTTCTCCCTCCGCGCGTCACCTCCTCCTTCGTCCTACTCCGTCATTCGCGGTGGCCCACTCCCTTCCTTCAGGGGCTTTCCACGACGAAATTATAGATCAGGAGACCGTCCTCGAACGAGTGGTACGGGGGAGAAAGAGACTGTGTTTTCCATCTATTAGCATTCTTTTCGGGGTGATCGTTACCGCGGGCGTCCCCGTTCCCGGGAGTATTTCGAGTTGCGCGCGAGGCCCCAACGACGACGCAATTAAAGCGAGTCGCACGGGGAATGCGTGAGGTTTGGGGAGCAAAAAGGACCGTCCGGATGGACATTAATTCGTCTCTCGTCCTACAATGGTCGGCGTTTGCAAGAGTAAAAGGACTCGAGCGAATATTGGAGGGTTCGACCTAATGAAAATAGAATGACTGCGAATTTTTCGCGGGTGAAAATTGTAGGCGTGCGGATTCTCGTGACCCAACTCCTTCAACGAATTTCGCAGGATGAATACGATCACGGGTGATTTTCGAAAGTGAGAAAGTGACGTGTTAAGAATGATCGTCGAATGTACTCGTATCGTGAGAGGTCCTCGTTTCAAGGACACTTCATTGTAAGGCAAATCGAGAGGTCTCGATGGAACGTTTCGAGTACCATTGTCCAACCGTTCGAGTACCGAACCTCCCAAAGAGAAGTGTAGAAAGTGCTTCTCTGTAAAGCGACGTAATCTCCCATTAAGAAGACAAATTAACAAAAATCCACAGGTGCGGTACGCGCCCATCGGTAATAGCCAATTGAGGCCACGCAGGGACGGCGGCGTCATAAAACATAGGAGTTCCCGGAGAAAGGGAGGTGTGAGAGGTATTGGGGAGAGACAGAACGCGAGAGAAGAATAGAGAGGGAGAGGAACCCGATGGGAGGTGCGAGAGTTTATTGCAGATTAGGATAATTGGGCTTCGGTCCGGTGTCACGTACCGAACCATTAATCCTGTCGGCAGCCCAGATTTCGCTAATTGGTATTATCGGGCGCCAGTGACTAATTATATTAATTTACCCATTGATCGATGCCGTTGTCCTCGCAGGATTTTCCCCTAATCCTTCGGGGTCGCTTCGTTGGGAAAGAGAAGCGGGACGGTGGTGGGCACCGGCATGGATAACGGTTACCATCGGTGCGTTACTCGCCCCCGCTACAGGGCAGTGGGCTTTTTACCGCACGAGAGTTACGTCATACAATTTTGCGGGAGCAGGAGGAAAAAGAGAAGAGACGGATGGGGAGAAGAAAGGGAAGAGCAACGTGGAGGATGGTATCGCGTCTGACCGGGATTCCGTCGTCGTACTTGGCACGCGTTCCGCCGGACACTCGCGCGCTCCCCCTTCGGATACACACAGGCCGTATATGAAAAACTTTGCGGATACAACAGGACGCGGAGGGTGGAGAGGAGGAAACACGACGACGAACGGAAACACGAGCAAATACGTGATTTGCCTGCGGGAGAGCGCCGAACCCCGGAGAAGGGAGTAACGTTTCGTCGTTGTCGGAAAAGAGGAAGAGGAAGCGGGAGGGTGGAAAAAGGAAGAAGAGGAGAAAGAGGAGATGGTGGTGGCCGTGCGAAAATAAAGTCGAAGCGTCACGTACGACGACGACGACGAGGAGAACGACGACGCCCCGAGAGCTCGTTGGGAGGGTGGTACCAGAGCGACAAGGGACTGCGACAAAAGGATCAAGGGCCCCGTGAAAAACGTGCGTGCAACTCGCGCTTCGCCATTAAAAGTAGCTGAGGTATCGGTCGAAACGGTCCTCTTGTCTTTTAGTGGCGTCGTTTCCTTCGTCTATGTCCCGACGTATTACGGGCCGGTATAAACCACCCGGAGGAAACTCTAAGCAGATGGGGGAGTAGAGGTATCCTATTGTGTCGTTGATTGCGGAGAAACATGCGGTCGCACGGAACCGTCCTCAAAGAGGGTGACGATCTATCGGGGAGAGAAAAGCTCGTAAAGCCAGAGTACTCATTTCGTACGTTCGAGCTTGTGCGGGTCTAAAAGCTGTGCGCGATACAATTGGGAAGAAACTCGGTGGCACGGAGAAGTATCGCAGAAGAAATTGAAAAATTGCATTGCAATTGACGCGATGGCGTAAAATTTGTAGGTGTAAAATGTGAGCGCGGCCTGCGAAGGACTAATAATTTTTTTTTTTTGTTTCATTAATGTGAGTTGGATACTAACTGTTGCACAGTACCCTGAGTATTTTTTCCTAATAATATTTTATTTTCATTGGAAAGGGGCTAATCGTTAAAACTATCCGAATGGTCGCACGAACCATTCTCTCGCTTTTCACTGGTGCTCCCCATTTTCGCCATGAGCGATAGGAACCTATTGGAAGAGAGGAGACGCGTAAAGGCGGGATATTCGAACAGACAGACGAGATCGTATCGCGAGCTGGGTGGTGGGACGAAGGAGGCGTCGCGTAGGAATATCGGGTGACGCCGGAGGTTACGGGGGACCTTGACGTCTGCGTCTTATCTGCTAGGACGACTAGAGACCGGTTTCGGGTGGCCTCAGAAATTGCCAGGCAAATGAATTGCGAAAGGACGAGGTTTCGATGGGTCGACCCAACGCACCTTTTGCTCGGAGGATCCTTAACGAGCGTGTAACGAGCGCGCGCAGCTTAGAAAAATAATGGCCGCAATGCGATCGGTAGCGGTCGTGAAACGAAGCTATGCATAATTGGCGAATCAAATCTAAAACGATCCAGTAAACGTTTCCTCGATATTGCGGACACTTGCTTCACGCGCACGACACCGGCATCGTAGTAGGAGAATACTCCACATTTCGAACAAGTTATCGAATCCTTCAAGTTCTCCCAAAAAGTAACACCTGTCAACTTCCATAACGAACTCCGCCATATGTACCTCTCCACGCAGATCCTCTCCCAAACTGTGGAAAATGACTATCTTAGGAGGATTGAATACAATCTCGCGGGGCAGATGTACCGGAATAGCTTGAAATCGCCTCGGTCGAACGTAAACTCGATTCTCCAGTAGCGGCGTACGACTCTATTCGATTATCGAGCGTCGCGGGGACGACCCGGATCGTTTCCGTCGACAGATTACTTCTCGCTGGGCGGAGGCACGACAGGGCAGCGCGAGACAGGAAACGTAGAGCCGCGCAATTTCCATACGACAGGCACGCACGCTACACGCCCGACGCGGTTGAGCGAGTGGAAACGAGAGGAGAAATACGGAGAAGCCTGGAGGACGGACGTTTAGCAGGAGAGATGGAATAAAATGGAGGGCAAGCGAGAGTAACGAGGGCGTAAACCACCGCGTGCACGACCGAGAAAGATAGGAGAGAAAGAGACGGAGAAGTTCTCTGCTCGGTGGAGCGTGGCGTAGAAAAAACGGAAAATGTCTCGAGCTAATCGCTCGCAATACCCTCCCCCTTTCTCTATCCGAAGGTACCCCTCGGGGCTTCGAGATATAAAGTCTCGCGCTCCCCGTCGGACTTATCGATTTCGCGATATCTCGATCATGCGTGAACCCGAGGAATCGCGCGCGCCGATGCTCCCATCCGTGATTCTTCGTGCGCGACAGGATGGAGAGATAGAGAGCGAGAGAAATAAAGTGAGAGAGCGAGGAAGGAGGAAAAAAGAAGAGAAGCGGGGCAGATGGCGAAGGTGGCAAGAGCGGTAAGCGCAAACTGCCTCGACGGGGGCGGTTGGAGGCGGCGGAGGCGGTCGGAGGAAAAGGAAGACGACGGAGAAGCTTAAAGGAGATAGCCGGGTAAAGATCCTGGCGCGGGACAACCTCGTAATGTATAGCCGTGGCTCCGGCTATTCGCCCGCTTTCTCTCCTTCTCTCACTCCATCCTCCACTTTCCTTCTCCTTTCGTTCATCTCTCCCTCGTTCACTCTATCCTCCTACGCCCACCTCTCGCGATCTTCCCTCACTTCTACGACGGAGAAGCCATTTTTCAACTTATGGAAATTTGGTCCACTCCCCACTCCCTCGCGCTGCCTGGCGCCGAAACTTTGGAAACGCAGAGAGAGCGCGCCACTCCGTTGCGGTATCGAAGAAGCATCTGAGACGACCCCGTTGTTCTTCCTACACGATCTTTCCTCGCACCTAAAGGCCGTCGCCTCCTCGTCCCTCATTCACCCTCTCGCCTCTCTGCATCTACTTCTTCTCCGTCGAAGACAACGCCCCGTCGCACATCGTCCCCCAATGGAATGTGTCGGCGATTCTCGCGATACAAGCAACCGGATATCTTATTCGTGCATTTTCTTCTTTCTTATACCTTGCCACTTCACCCTGTATCCGGTTTGCTAAAGATCGGTACCAAAGTCCAGGACTCAAGATTGAATCCATTTTGCGAAGGACATTTATGAAACACGGTGTAAGGAACTGTGATTACTTTTAGATAAAAACGCTCGTTCTCGGAGAATCCAACGAAATTCGCGTAAAAAGGCAACAGTAATAGATATAAAGTTTTGTAACTGCTGCAAAAGTTGAATCTCGCATTTAACAGAGCGTAGCCAATTTCCATCGCGTAACGATACGTCACAATTTGTCCTTAGATTTCCTCGAAAGAAAATTGCCCCATTTCCATTCGCACGCGCACTCACCGAGCCGTCGCATTCGTTCGATCCAAAAGCCCCGAGGTAGCTCGGAAGCCACGGACACGGTCGACGCGATTTTCATAACATTTGCAAACATCCCCCGATATCTCCCAAGAATCTCTCCGCCTGTTCTCCATCCTCCTTCCTCTTCTCCTCCTTCGTTCGTGGACACGCCGGAGCGAGCAAAGAGTTTCGTCCCAACTTTTCTTATTTCCGGGCCTCTCGCGCGCGCGAACACGACAATGCTCTTAAATTCGTCGCGACGCTACAGTGGACATCGCCATTATACTCGAGGCACTTCATAAAAACTCTTTAACCGCTCGTCAGAAATTGGGGCGCAGCCGTCTGGGTTTTAATAGAAAGAAGAAGGGGAGGTAGGAAAAGTTGCGCGCCCGGCCGTCGCGGCATCCTGCCACGACGCGTAATTCGTCGTTCGAGCGGAAAGTAACTGAAGAGGAGAGAATCGATATATCGGAGAGAAATCGGAGTAGATCGTTGCTACAATTTGGAATGCTTGTACGAGCTTAGGCACGGAACAGAATTAGTCAATGCCGATGCGTTCGTTTCTATCGCTTATCGACAGCTTAAGAGCGTTTCTACGTTCTAATTCGGTCCTGGAAAATGTCCCTTAGACGAGATAATGTCGGGAGTTATGAATCCGTCGATGACGCGTCATCGAGAGGATAAGATTACGCGAGAGTGTGAAAGGAAGAGTGACGCGGGTGTGACGATAACGCGGAGAAAAGTTCTCCTTATCGAGGTTTCATTGCTCGAGTGACCTTATCCCGGGAAAATCGTTCCGTGTTATCGTTTCACCGCGCGAAATTAACGCAAGGCTTTGGGATTATTCGTCGATCGATAATCTCGTGGTATTTTCGCACGCCGTTCCAACGTCCAATTATATCCTTTAACTCTCATGTTTTTTTGAAATGTAAATTAAGCGCGCATATCGTGTCAAACGAATTTACAACTACGCTGTTTACGCCTTCGCGAGATTTAATCGGGTTGGTCTGCTCGATCGCTTGTATGTTTAACGACTGAGCCATCCAGAGTGGCAGACGGGCGACGAGTAAAGCGTCAAAGCATATGCAGAGCTCTCAATAATTCACGATATGAACTACTCCGCGTGCCGTCAAACTGTCGTTTGTCGGAACCTAATAACAGAGTTTATACAATTAGCCCATCTTAAGTACAATAGCCGCGCGATTTAATCGATAATTCCATTGACGATTTTAAAAATCGTTCTTGGAGAACACCGAATATAAAGAATCCGACGTGCGCGCGACGCTTCTTACTCGACTCTCTCCTGTTAAAGAGAATTCAAAAATAGGAATCAATTCTCGATGTCAAAGCGACTCCGTTCCCTCCCGATCAACTCTGTCCCGACCTCAATTTTTCACTCCTCAATCCGAGGGTCCACAATTTTTCACTGCAACCCGACACGTTCCTAGCACGAAGACAAGGGGCACCTTTACACGGCCTTCGACCACCTAGCAAAAGACCTTTGGCCCCGCAAGCTACGATCCCTCGAGCAAAGGGAGGAGAGAAGAGAGAAGAGTGTCGCGGAGCGCGGAAAAGTCAAACGCCGCAAATCCTCTGTCGAGAAGAGGATCCCACGACCTCGTCCAAGCAATCGCGCGAAACCTCGCGAGACGGTGGAGGGTACAACGACGTTCTAACGCGAGGAGGAAGGAGGGAGAAGCGATCAGGAATCGATATCATCAAAGAGATTCCTCCGAAGGACCTCTCGAACCCTTCCAACCGCTGAATCGCGTCTCCCACTTCCTTCCCCATCTCTTGGGAATATATCAAAAGACGGAGACAGAGAAAAAGAGAGAGGAGAGAAGAAGAAAAAAAGACAAAAAACAAGAATCAGAGAGAAAATCCGTGACTCCGAATTCCAAACTGAGTGTCTCTACCCTCATCTCTCTTCTTCTCCTTTCATTTCCTCTGGCTTTTCTTTCATTTTCCATCGACCATCTCAAGATCTCGCAAAGCGTCTCTAAGCCAACGAGATAAAACAGCAAAGGTGAAAAACTATAAAAAAGACAACTCACCACTCGTCACAATGTGCTTTCGAGCTGCTGCTCCTCCACGCCAGCACCGACGCTTCTCTCTACCCTGGGTGGACCGAGCGTAGAAGAAGGTGGACGAGAATGAATCTGGGGAGGTTGCGGAGGTGACGAAGACCGAGAGGGATGCCGCAGTGGTGATACCTTCCTCGTTCGAAATAAACTTCGTCGTTAGAACTTGGCTCCCTTATTCCTCGCCGTCCTCTTCGTTACACACACACTTTACTATCCTTCGTCGTCTCACTATCTATCGTTAAAAACCCCCCTTTGATCGATCCTCCTCTCTCTATCTATTTCATCTATTCCCTGCTATTTATCCCCTTTCACTCACTCACACACTCTCCTCAAGATCACTTGTGGACGAAATTTGCGCGCGCACGACCGGTCCGGTCCTCCACAGAAATTCTCACCGAGCGCTCCGATTCGAGTGGAGTCGATCGAAGACCCAGCTCCAAGAATATTCGGATATTCGGAGCAGGACTCTCCTGCGGGCGGCGCAGTCACTCGAAGACGGCGAGTACAAAAGAGCTTGTACCCGGCACCTCTCTGTCTCTCTCGTGTCCCTGTTTGTTCCCTCCGCAATGCCTTCGCACTTCTATCTCGCGCACGACTGCAAGCACGCCGCGAGGCGCACCAGGGAAAGCAACAAGGGAAGGACAGGACCCTCGAAGATCCAATGGTCCCGCGACTCGTCACGGATGTTTGTTTACCAACGAGTCCCCGAGTTCGTCTTTGCCGTTGACAGACGACGTCAGGATCAAAAGGCTCGCGACACGATAGCGGCACGCAGGGGCCGGGGTATGTGTCACGCGACGCCCCACGACTCACCCTCGCGTACTTGGCAAAATTCTCCGAATAGCCGACGCACGTCGAGGTGCTGCTTATCAACCCTCCTGACTTCTCAGAAATTGCCTCACTTTTTTTTTTAATTTCGTCAAACCCAAAGCTCGGGCCTCTCCTGCCTTCTTATTCGTCGAGCGCAGGCCGAATGTACGAGCTCACGACGACCGAACGAACGAATGAGCGAGCGGCACTTTCCGAGGCACCGACATACAGGCACACCATCCGCACGGCACGGCTCTCGCCTGTGAACTGAACACCCGTCGCGACCTGAGGCCGGGACTCGACTGCTTTCTGCTACAGAATCCCCTCCCCTCCTCGACGCTTACCGACTCCCTTCCCCGACGCCCGCTCGCCCGTTCCTCTCGCACGACCCTAGGCACACCAACCCCTCGTCCAGCGAATCTCCTGCTTCTCTCTCCCTTCCTCTTCCCTCCTTCTCTCTTACTCTTCCCAACTACACGAGGCACCTCGTCTTCCTCGTGCCCTTACTCGCTCCGTCTCGTACGTTCCCTCGCTCTCTCCTCGTCTCATGTTCTCTCTCCCTCTCTCTTTCTTTCTCATTCTCTTCCTCACCTTCCTACTTCCACCTCTCGGTCCCACCTACGCACCTCTCCCTTTCCGCTCTATTCCACGTTCCAACTGCCTAACACCGACCCTTCACGTACGACCGAACGACCACCCGTTTCTTCGCTACATCCCCCTCCACCCTTGCCTTCCTCTCAAACCCTTCCACTCTCTCCCACCCCCACGGCCCTTCCTTCCAACCGCCCGCCTTTTCGAGAAGCCACGTCGAGGTGCACCCTTTCCAAGGACTTTCCGGATCTCGTATTACTCCCCGACCTCCTCCCTCGTCCTCACCGTCTCTCCTCCTTCTCGTCTCACCTCCGCTACCTAGCACGCCCGTCCTTTCAGAAATATTTCGACGCCCGTACACCGCCCCCGCATGTACAACCTTGCAGCCGACGCGCTCGCTTTTCGAACGAGTAGGGGGCAAAGTGCTCCGGCCAATCCCGGGCACATGTTCGCCACTTCGACTCGACTACCATTCTTCTAGGATCAGCCCGAGGGGGTTGGAAGCGGCGCGCGGTGGAGGTGCCGGCGGAGAGTGAAGCGAATCTTTTTATCATACTCCGGTGCGCGCGAGAAACCCGGAGGAGGAGACGGATTCGAAGGATGAGGAGGAGAGATGGATAGAGAGAGAGAGAGAGAGAGCAGCGCAGCGCAGGATCTCTTGCCAGCAGAGCGGGGCAAGTGCAAAGAAGTGTTTTGATCCTTCGGGTTTTCGAACTGGTGCGCCCTGTGCCCGCGATGAACTCCTTGGCAGCGGCAGCGCTGGTGGTAAGGACGAAGATGAGGATGAGGTTGAGAATGAGGGACGAAGGGGTAGGAAACCGAAAGCCTCGTAAAAAGAATCTCGTTCAGTTTCCCGACCTTCTCTTGTAGTTGTAAGATGGGGAAAAAAGGTTTTCGGAGGTTCAAAAGTTGTGTGGGCGGTGGGAGACTAATGACTCTGATACTTGGTAATTAAGGTGAAAGTTCGTTGCTCGTGGAACAGTCGAGGATTGTATTTAAACTCAATTTTGGACGGTCGATTGTAACGGTTTTTTCGAGCTTTAAAAAAGTGTACCTTGCGATTTTTTTAAATAGAAGTATGTACTATTTTCTGGTGGTTTCTTCGATAAACATATTTGGACTGCGCTGAGGAGCGTCAATTTTTCGACAAAATGAGTGCTCCAATTTCACGAAGACTTCTTCGAGAATCACATTTTGGTAAGCTTCAAGATTTTCACTTCTCGATTTATCGTCTTTGTACATTTTTCAGTTTATGTTTTCAAAATACATATACCCTCTTGCTGCTCAGCAACGTGGGTTATTGGTCCACTTAGACCTTCTTTTTTAAACTGTTAATGTGCAAGAGCTTTTTCGCTCCTTCGTATCTTCTTCGGTAATCGCGCAAGTCGAGCGACATCATTTGCATAATTCAATTTCACCAACATTTTGGTCATTCGACCGTTCGCGGCTGCCGCTCGCAATTGAAAGAGAGACCGGCCTCGGAAAATAATCCCCGACTGCGCAGCACCGCAGCAACAAATTGCATCATTTTTAACGCGCTACGATGCGTGACCCGGAAACTGGGTCGAAACTCCCGGGGAAACTGACACCAAATGGAAATTAAAGAAGGAACGGGGAAAAGGAAATCGACGGTATGGGGGAAAAAGCGCAACGAAACATTACCCTCCGAGTACAAATCCAGGGAAATCCGATCCTACGTAAGAGTTCCGGGCACGAGAATATGATGAATTCGTAACGAAGTCGGATACAATTAAAGCGCCTGTTTCGGGAGGTGGAGGAGGCAGGAGAAGGTGGAGGAGGGCTAACGACATCGCCCGTAGGCGAGCGTTTCGAGAATTTCGCATTTCACGCGTGGACGCGCTCCGTTTTCTCTCCTTCTCCAACTCGCTCACCTTTCTCTCTCTCGCGTTAATCCATGCACCATTACGGGCCTCCGTCGTTACGTTACGGCGAATTTGCGTCTATTTTTTCCTCTCCCTCCCACTACCTCCTTCCTTCCTGAAACCTCCCTTCCTTCTCGGTGCCTGTTAACGATACTAGTCGGAAACGCGGCAGAAGCGCGGCGATAGTGTACCGGCGCGGTTTGAGTTTTCCTCCACCCTCTGCCTCCATCCACCGTCCCCGTCCCACCTCAGCACCACCACCGCCCGCCCATTCCGCGAAACTTCTCATTCAGGAATGTAGCACGCGCGGCGAGCACATAAACTTTATGCGCGAATCAGGGTTGGTTTAGTTCTCATGCTTCGCGAGGTTTCGCTAATCTCCTCCATGATACCCGCATCACACCAGCCAGACAATTAACCGGTTGAATATGTAGATCCGTTTACTTAGAGGCGAGCTGTTCCGTAAGGGTGAGTTTCGAATGCACGGGGGGGGGGGGGCAGGGGGTAGAGGTGGAAATGGGTGGCAGGCGAGGAAGGTGGGATGAGAATTGGAGGAGCACAAGATGCGCGGCGAACAACGCGTTTTCGTGTCTCGGTCGACCGTCGCCTCGCTATTTCCCCGAGACGCGGAATTTCGGGAGAGATTCCGTGGGATTCGACGGGATTAATTTGCACGAGAATCGTTTTCCGTCTGTGAGATTTAATTTGGCGGTGGTAAGCCTGCCCGTTCGCTGTACGAGGTAAATAAGATTGTTCCAAACACGTTTGACAGCGGCAGTAAGCCCAGTTTGGGGAAACTAGGAAAATGTCGCGATTAGGAGAATGTCGTTAAGATACTTGGAAATGTTTCGCGAAAGTTTTGCGTACGACGCACAGATCGCCGACTAGGTAGCCAATTTAAAAAATACTCGTGCACGGAATTACGGGATCTCTAATGCGCGAATTGCGTAATCGGAATTTCATTTTCCAAAATCCGATCCGGTCTCTCGTATGCCAAATGCGATAATATTATTTTTCAATCCCGTGAAAAATACGGACTTGATCCAAGGGGTCTCTGTACGCGGATTAACTAACCTTTAATTCCAATTAGTTTTATCGACGTCGAGCGAGACTCCGCATCGACCTCGTATTTTTCAACGTTTCGGGCTTATTGGAAATCATTAGGACAACGTGAAAATTGCAAATAAAAATTCTAGACTAAGGTACGCTAAAATCCGCGAAGTAATCTCGCACGTAGAAGGTAGAAAGGTTTCTCGGTGTCTCGGGACGAGCAATGATCTCCTAAGAGTCCCGCCTTGTCTTCCAACCGACGATCTAAGACAATGGCACGTGCAGGCACTTTCGAAAAATCCCTCTCCAGTGTTTCCTACAACTGCGGGAACAGCTGCAAAAATTAGTCGAAGTCTTTCGCGGCGGAAGGCAACCGCGCGTCAGCTGCTCCGCGTGAAGAAGAAAGCGAACGCCTTCGATACAAGAGGGAAGTTCCATCGAAGTAAGGGCGCAATGTAAAGAGTATCTGAGAAAGGTCTGTGTACCTTCTCGTCTCAAAGTGTATACCACAGTCTTTTAACTCTCCGTCGATCCGATATCGAGACCGTCTCGATATCCCCTTTCGTGCCAATAGGTCCAACCCCATGCCGAGATTCTAGGAACAGGGGCTTTAACTTCCTTCACGATATTCCCTGCTATTTACGGTCAGCTCGAGCGGAAAACTTGTTGTGTTTAACGCAATTATTTCAAGCAATTTTATTTGCAGATTCTTCCCCCGATATTTAACTTTCCTGAGAATCTATCCTTCCTTCATTCATTTTCTTAAAAATCCACTGAAATTTCTCCCGGCCCAACAGCCATTGTTCCTATTTTCGAGGAGTTCAACGTAAAGGTTTATTTATCTCTGCCGTTCCAGCTACGAAAAATTAATTTCTGAAGTAGAACTCAACTGAAGTTGTTTCCCTGCTTTTTTGGATAAAGTTTTCGAGAAAGTTTTTGAAAGACTGCGCGCACAAAGAGTTCTTATCTGCTAACTTTTACCTTCTTCTAGGACTTACTGTTGCATGGCCATAAACACGAGTATTCTTTTATTTGATAAACTTCGAGTTACTTCGAGATAGGTAGAAACAGGAAACGTGGAAATACTCTCGGATCTAAGTATTCGTGTAAATCTCGCGTTTAAGGTGAGCGTAGTGCGAGGAATAATAAAGCAGTGGACATTTCAACTTAAAGATTATAAATCCCATCTTCGTGAGTAAAATTACTTTCTTTAATGCGAATGCAGAATAAAGCACTCCCGCGCCGTAACGGAACCCACGCTCGTCTACCCCGAAGGCTTAACTTACTGTCGGCGCATCGCGAAACCTTCAAACGTAACTACTTGGTTGTACTATCATAGGATACCACCGCTCGACGTGTCCGGTTACGCGGCGTTGAAAGCCGGGAGAAGGAAGTGTCCTACGTAAAATTTAATTATCCCCCTTAGGTTAAATACAGTCTGGCTCGAAAATTAGATTTTTTAATGAAACCTCATTTACGTCTAAGCCCTCGTCTCTCCTCACCTTTCCCCTATCATCTGCCTGTAGAGAGCCCGCGCGCGGGAGTAAGTTACTTCCGTAAGACAATATGGCCACTTATTTTTAATGATTCCTAGAACGGAATTACCCACGGCGGTCAATGCGTATAATACGGCGGGACGATAAAAAGAGCGTAACTTCGTGGCTCTCTTCTCCCTCATCCGCTCTTTCGGGCTCAACGTTTTGCCACTTTTCTTCCTTCGTTAGTTCGGTAATTAATGCTACATTGTCGGGGCCACTGTTTACCAGCGTGAACTATGTAAATTGCCCGCTCCACCGGTGGTGAGTCACGGTGCGAAAATCGTAGGCGGTTCCGCCAGGTACAACCGGAAAATCGTCGTTCGGAGTGGAGAATTTTAATTAGCCGCACTGCCCACCGCGTTTTCCCTTGATTCTGCTCATTTTTTTCCACGCGGACATGTACGACACTGTTATCAATTCACCTGGAAAGTATGGAACACGAAGAAGAATTTAAAAACAAAAAGGGAAAGAGATAATGGAAAATATGATTTTCAGAGAAGAAACAGTAGTAAGAGATTCAGCGGAATCCCATCAGCAACGATTACAAGATGTAAAAAATTTTAAAGACGCTACCGACCCGTAAAATGATCCCCGCCTAATTTATGTCCCATTAATAGTGACAACTCTAAAGCGACAAACAATTAAGGCACGCGCTTCTCAACAGGGCGTTAATGTAATTACCCAGAAGATTCTCACACCTCCGCCAATCGCAACGCGATAATTTACAGTCGCGATTACACGGGTCTGGTGCGCGACACACGACACGCCGCGTTCTGAAATCCTGGAGGATCTATGACGAGCGCTTATTAGGGGCCGCTTAAAAATTCATCGTACACCGGGGCTAAGATACAACGACCGTAAAACAATCCGAGGGAATTTACGATTTTACGATACTCTCCTCTCCTCTTTCTCTCCTCGTCGCTCGCCTTTTCTTCTTCCTCCTCGTTCTCGTTCGCCGTTCACAACGGACCCACGGACGATGAATAAAATTGTCCGGACGAGCACCGTCCTTCGTGAGGATGTGTCCTTGAAACCTACGCACTACGTAAAGTCAATGATCGGTCGCTCGTAAAACTCATTGCAATTCTCTACTTTCGCTTTTACGGTGTGACAGCCGGATTACGAAGGTGCTCCTTCGGGCACCATAAAACCGGTAATAATCGTAATTTACATCTGTTCCATAACGTATGATTTATGGGGCTTAAAATTCTCATGCGACGCAAATAAGTATTGGTGTAAATACATCACCAGGAGGCAGTGGGTTTGCAGGAGGCTGCCGCCGCTGCTGGTCGATGCGGGACAGGATGGAAAAGGTTGGAGAAGGGGAAGGATAGGGGCCTGCCGAATCTCTGGAACGTTTGTGAAATCAGGTGGGAGGAAACACCATTCTTCCGGCCAGTATATTAATCCAGTTACGGACCGCATTTATCGCTGCTCACTTTCTCTCTTCGTTCTTCACCAATTTCTCGCAATCACATCACTGCTGCTCTTACAATCAGTGGATAAATTGATTGCAGAGAAGGACGCATTTTACGCATTTGCTACCGAGGACTAATGAGCATCGAGCACGAATCGGACAAGGTTACCGGATAAGGATACTTTGGGTGAGTAATCGAAGTAAAAATATCTGTGAATATCTCGATTCTCTTCTCCGTTCGCTGTATCGAGTGCGGTCCGTCAAGAGGCAGGATATAAGTTTATTTTTTTTCGCTCGTCTCGCTCCGTAATTATTGATAAAATAGCTGAAGGAATTTTGCGTAAATGCGATGACATAAAAAGGAGCGGAGTGTAGAGTTAGTAAAGGATATTATTAGATCCCGTGTTGAGAGCGTTTCTGTTTAGTCGTCTGTTTCTGCTCTGGTTGTGCCGTGGTAACGCGTTAAATGTGAAACACGTAAAATTGTTTTGTTCACACGCGGAAAGGTTCAATTATCACGGAATGTGGCAATTGAACGAGGATAAAGCGTCGGTCGATTCTTTCGTCCTTTCTTCCAGCGTATCGAACTGTTCTTTTCTTTCGGTCGTAACGCTCGGATTGCATAATTTCAAAACACGCTGCATAAACATAATGCATACTTTTTGAAAGTCTCAGCTGAGCTCCCAGCGGTTGCATTCCAAGAAATTCTTTCTCTTGGACGGGACGCCTTAGTTTTCTCTTCGGTTTTTTGTTCCGCGGTCATTTACGGAAGGCTCAAAGGATCGTCGGGAAGGTTGGGTGGGCTATGGTTTTACGTGCTCCTTTTTTCGCGCGGCTAAGCCGAAACAAAGTGGCAAGCGAAACGAAAGGTACGAGATACGGATTTTAAGAAGAAATCGTTTCTGTCGACGTGTTTGAAAAATGTCTCATTAACTTGTGAGTTAGTAAATCGTGTCACGATCGCGTAACCGTTACTCTCAGTAAAAGTTTAAACTTGTTTAAGAATATGTTAATCGATTAATAATTCTATTTCCTCGCCCATTGAACAACGTAACCTACTTTGCACAATATAAATAACAAAGATAAGAAAACTCATTTTCCTGGAAGATTCACAAAATCACGAATACCTTGGAAAGTTTCAAATTCCCACGAGGGGGCCAATGTTCGCGTTCCAAATGGCCCACCCTCGAACGAAGGTTAGGATTCTCCGGATCCCTTCTACCCCGCCCATCATTTGCGGAAAGCTTAGGGAAATAAGAGGGGAGTCGGGTATTCCACCGGTCGGATGCAAAGTAGGGAATCGTATAGATGAGCCAGAAAAAAATGTCTTGCACGAGGCTTCATTAATTCACTTTCTCAACATTATTGTTAGTGTAATTAGTAGTTGCTTCGATTTACGTGATAACAGCTAAACTGTGAAGCAGGACGACCAAGTAACGAAGCTAATTAGTAAAGGAGACGACAACGCGAGGAAGGCCAACAACTTCGTTCTACCGTTCATCGATTCTACGCTTCGCCATCCTCTCGTTTGTCCATCCACGTCCAGAGGTATCTCACTCTATCTCTCTGTCGCCCTCTCTCTCTCTTTTGCTCAATCCCGTGTCCTCCTTTAACACTTCTCTCCTTTAACTATCCTCTGGACAGCGTTTCTCCCTTACGACCCAAAGACCCAACGAGGGTGAAAAGTGGGGCCTGACGCGTACTGATGAAAACTTTACTGTAGCCTGAATGCCCACGGCACCTTCCCCAATTATTTTCCGTCGATTCTTCCTCACTGCGGAAGTAGAGTCGCTCCACATCCATCCAAGTATATCTTTTGATTCAGTATTTCTGTTTATTTTTTGTGGTAATAGAAACATTCGAAGGATTTTATACTCCAATTTCTTTTACATCGCGAATCGACAAAAAGAAGTTTTTAAAAAAAACTAAAATTTTCAATAATTTACGTATCCTTAAAAAATTAATTTCCATAGTGATTACCTTAAAGTAAAAAAGTAAACAAACTCGACATACCGAATACCAACAATTCTACTAAACAATAAGAGAACTATTCTTCAACCTCATATATCTACTCTGCTTAACGTTCTCTACAGTCCATTCTCCTTTCTCTCTTATGTCTCTTTGTTTCTCTCGTGCCTTCCGCTCACTCCCTCCGACGTTTTGTCTATTGCCTCTCATCAGCGTTTTTCCCCTCGACCCGAAGACCCACCGAGGGTGAGAAACATGGGATAACCCTTGGTCGCTCTCACCGCAGCAGACTGGCCCTCGTAGGGTCACCTCGTCCTCGTCGTTGTCCCTCGTGCCTGCTCCTCGACCCTCTCTTGTGCCTGGCCGGCGTTACCCATTAGGGACCTCCTCTAATGTACTGCTCGCCGTCTTGGCTGCTGAGACGCGACGACTCGAGAGATGCGACACGTAGATACCACTCTATTTCACGCGTCCGTTTCCAGATTATGGCTTTATTTGTCCCCGTGGCCTTTCACAAGTCGTTCCAGGAATTCTTTCGTTTCAGGTGTTGCAAGCGAAAGGGTCTTCGTGTTCTCTAGCCATTTGTTTTCGGCTGCGGTGTGAAACGACGTTTAAGCGCAATTAATTATCTTTTATTCTCGAATTTCTTATGAATCACGAAAGACTTAATCGCTGCTACTTGAATGTTACATTTTAAAAATGTTTCCAGTATACGGTCCTGTAAATTACCAAAGCCCATAACTCATTCTTTCGCAAAAAGAGACATCCCGAGGTTCATCCGAAACTAACGCAAGAAGCCCGCGCGCCACAATGCTGGCTCACGGTATCGCCCGACCGCGCGCAATTAAATCCGTATAATACAATACTACCACACGACAAGGAGCTTCCTAACGGAAGGTACACGCGAGTGGCTTGAAGGTGGTGAATCCTCCCCAATCCTCTCGTAGCTACCTGGCCCTCTTCGCAAAACGCGTTATACCGTGCTTCACGTGTGCCGGAATGGAAAACCAAGACGAAGCGAGAGGAGAGGAGAATTGAACGGAGCAAAACGTCGAAATGTTAAACCGTCCTGGCAACGACACACGATAGACACCGGGCGGCTTAACGGAAAGCCGACATTTCCATCACTTAGGAAACTTTTAATGATGGTACTTGGAGAGCAATGCACCACGATATGTCGTTGTCCGGAGTAGTCCCCGCGTTTTGGTTTCCGCGTGGACGAATCAGTCGGCGGTCAGAGAGTGGACCAATAGGAGGTGTTCAATTGGTGGACACACCGTTGTAATGCCATCGATTGGGCACGCGTCACGTTTCGCCCGCGACGAACGAGACAAACCGCGCGCGCGTGCTTCTCTCCACGTAGCTCGGTTGGTAGTTAGAGATGGGTGTAGGGAGGCAAGTTATAGGGAAAATCCTACTAAATCTATCGAGTAAAACGTCAAAGCTTTGCGATAAATCGTCGCCGCGTGAGGGGGAGGCTAAGTCGAGAAGGAAGTGGCTCCTCCGAGCACCGATACAGAATTTGAATGTGATTTATTGGGTCGCGGGACGATACCCGCGGCAGTGTCCTTATTAATTGCGGGCGCGAGTCGAGCGAAGGAATTTCAATTACAGGTCTTCCCAACGCGGTATTAATGTTCGAGCGGGCTAGTACCGTCGCTCCTGAGGACATTGGTCGGGACGCAGCATTCGTAGAATGCAAAATCACCTCCGTTAAGCTCACACCCTCACTGTCAGCAAAAAAAATTTCGAAGATACTAGAATTAGGTGCTAGTTTAGTGCTAATTTAGTCCGTTGTTTGTCAGTTTAACGGGGGTGGTTTGGATTCTTAGATTTGAAACGTAAAATCGACGATTAATTTAATAACCCAGACCTACTACATGCCGAACCTGTAAACTATTTTTTAATAATAGCAACAATTATTTTTTTGTGAAAAATAATGTGTATTCACGGTACACATCGAGGATAACTCCGCTAATTGTAAATTGTGGCAGTTTTCGAGAACACGTGTGCTTCCTTCTCTGCAGTCCTCTTTTCTCCCTCACCCTCTTCATCTCCTTCTCTCTCCCCACTCCTTCAGCATCCCGCTAATTCCGGAACGTGCTCGTCGCCTGAGAAGTCAGCATTTTCATTAGACTCGTCGGAAACTTTCGTGAACCGGATTTGGCAACGCGTCCTCGTAAGGGTGTTAAGTCCACCACGGACACTCCTGTTCCTCCTTCACCTTCTCCCCCTCCTTTTCCTCTCGCCACCGACTCTGACGGCGGTGGGACTCTTCCTCGTATAATTCCATTAGCCGCACGCGCACGGGCCTTCCCACGTTCGTCCCTGACACAAGGAAGGACCCCGGGAATCGTTCAAAAACTTTGTCGATTACAACCACTTTGCGCGATTAGTACCAGGAAGCTTTTGGTACCGGGCTTCCACGCCAGTTACATGTACTTACCTACGTGAACTACCTGACACGATCCTCGTGCCGCAAACTACTTCTAAGCGGCTGCGGATATTTTCCCTGGACCCTTATTACGTCGGTAAGTGTTAGAGAAAAACAAGGAAGAGGTTGAAATAGACGATTGATTTGTAGAAGAGTTTCGTCCATTAAGGAGCTGTACGCGCGCGTCGATGTAACCTGTATTTTTGCCTTCGACGAAGATTGAAGTGGTGAAGCTTGTAACAGATTTCATCCCAGCGTTAACAGGATGCGGTAGTTTCTTCTTACCGCAAATTTAATACCGTCTCGTGAAAAACTTTTCATCGAGATATAATCAATTTCTCTTCCCGCGGAGAACTGATTTACATAACAGTGCAGAGATTCTTAGCGCGACAAAATCGATTTCCTTTATCCGTGGACGACGATTAACGTCAGTTCAGGTTGACACTTCTCGTTGGAGTTGCGAGCGTGCCTCGTCAAACTTTTACCTCCTTAATTTACGGTAAAACTTTCGCATCGAAGTAACTATCTTCTTGATTAAAACAACGCATTAAAATACCATTCGCATGGGAAGACTCCTATTTACAACATATTTCATCCAATATTTTGTCTCCGTCACTCTACCGAACTCTTTAAAACTTCGTCGTATACAAAGTGCTTACTTTAATTGGAAACGTGTGATATTGAGAAAACCACGAGAATCACAAAAAAAATATTTCAAACAATGTTCGTCTAACGGGGATAATACTTCGTTAATGGCAAGACCCTCGAAGGACCTTGCAATGCCCTGCGAAGGTTACGGTCGTATTTTTAAAATTTTTAAAGTATCATTTTTTGTTCCATATTCTTGTAGATATATTGGGACGATGGCAGCACACCAATATTCTGTGCATGATAACAAAGAAAGTAAAAAATAATAATTTCGATTTAAAAATATGACCATGACCTTCACGAAACATTTCAAGGTCCTTCCATGGTGTTGCCAATGGCAGTACATTGTTTCCCCCCTAGAACTCAATAAACGTTTTTTGAAATGTGTTTCTGTGATTCTCGTGATTTCCGAGAATATTCATATGTTTCCAATTAAAACGGACTCACTGTATATTTTTCCAACCAGCCAGCGTTTTAGAGTGTTCCACTTACCTTCGGAAAATCAATTTCATTTTGCATTCTTTACCCCTTCTCTTTCTCTCTCTCTCTCCACTCTCTAATCACAATTACCTCTCCAAGCTCCAGTTTGACACTCTCTCCGCAACGTCAAACGGTCGCTCCTCCCCATCGAAGCGAACTTTTCCGGGGCTTACCTTAAACCGAGCGGGGAGCGATCGCATTAAACTTAAACTAAACTGGCGGTGCGCGCGTTACCACGGGCCGGTAACGCGTGATCGATAATGCCATTAGCGCGACAACGTCTGCGTCGTCGTGGCGCGTAAACGACGACACGCGCGCTCCGACCGAGTCTCTTACGATCGTTTCGCTCTTTACGTCCCGTCCACAACACACGCCCGAGAGCGGCTGTTGTGCCTCTCCTTCTCGTGCGGAAATGTTTATCCCCACGAAATCGCGAGATTTGGAATGCTGCCACTTACTTGCACCGTGTACGTGAACCGCAGGGTTAAGGAGCCGTTTGCCTTTTCGTGGGTGAAATAAGAAAAACAGTGCCGGCACAGTTTCAGATTTTAAGAAACTTCAGCACTCGTGATAGTTAATAGTGAATGGATAATCTTAGGAAGGATTGATTGAGAATAGTATGCGAAGGTGAAGAATTTTCGAAATTCTCCCTATGAGTTCGCGTCGATCAATTATCAGTCGCGAATTATGTTGGAATAATCGTCACGAATGGCATTACTATACACGCAATTGCTCATATATACGCGTCAAATAATTGATGGCTCGACTCTGTCCACATTGATAAAGTATCCTGGGAAATGGCATTCTGATCGACGATAATTATCGCGCAATGATGTGCAGATGGTTCCAAAACTGGTGGTTATCGTCGCGCATTTGGACACCAAGTTCGAAAGCAGGAGTCAAACTATTAATACAGCGTCGAGTAAAAGTTTACTCAATTGAAATTTCACAGAAATTTCGGGAATGAATGTTTGACTTTCCCAATGCACCTTAGCCAATGCTCGGTCTTCGACTGACACCAGAAGAAAGCCTTTTACTATCCTCCATTAGCCCGTAGGCTTGTGACGATTGTCAGTTCTCTCCTACCGTTAGGGTCAATCGCTAGAAGGGGCCAAATGTCTGTCGCTCTTTATGGGAAGACTGGCGCTCGTAAACGAAGGGATTAAAGCATAACCTCATAGTAACGACCCGGTCGCACGCACCCGAATGTCAATAAATTTCTAATACCCTGCTTGGCGAGTGGCCGTCGCGTGTGCGCGCAACGACGACAACGAATCCACGGATTAATATAAAAATCGGCTGTGCAACGTTACATACGTCGACGGTGGAGGAGATTTAACGGCGCATTGTCCAGGTCAGCGAACTTTATTATAATTGCGTAACAGGGCACAGAAACGGAGCGTAGGTGGCGCCCGCGCGGGCCCGCAACACGGGCCGCACTAAATTCGAGGTGAAATCGTAAACGGCTACTTACGTCGGCGGACAAAATGTGAGGAGAATTTACGGTCGTGCGTTTATCGCGGGCTACAAACGCGAAATAAATTTTACGGCTTCCGTGGGTGGGGGGTTTGAGGGTGGGGTATAGGAGAAACTGCGAATTAGGTGAGCAGCAGGGGCGAGAGCGGCTACGAACGCGCGAGCAGTTGTAAGGCGAATTTTCGAGCCGGTGATACAGTAGGGGTTACACCGTTTGTCTGGAATGTCGAGACAAATGCGGCCGGGTTAAGTAAGCGTAAGGGTACAAGTCTTGGTTTAATGGGGAAATATTTCTCGAGGATCGCCAGATTGTAAGCAGGTAGTCATTGTCCCGACAATTTCTACATTCTAAATTCTCGCTACTCCCTTCGCGTTAATAGTCTTAATTATCGCAGGGGTCGCGGATGGAGTACTTCATTGACGAACAGCATTCAGAATGCAAAAGTCCGCGTAATTACATTTTAACATTTTACTTTTCCACCGTGTCCCGGGGAAAAAAGCTTATCATCGTGCGCGTCATTAATTAACGTTTCTCCAACTTCCTCCTCCACGTTACATGCAGCGAGAGGGCCTGCTAGTGTAACTCCGGGGTCCACGCTGAAAGTTTTAACGCATTTCAAAACACGAAGCGGAACTGTTGTGCTCCACTTTTGCCCGGGGACTCCGCCTCTTTAACTGCTCGGAAGTTCTTCGCTAAAATGCGCAGAGAGACCCGCACTGGGAGCGGAAATGTTATCAGCACACTTAGATATTATCAATCGCGAGGATAACACTTACGAGAATTAGAAAGTTCCTTCCGTAGCTAAATGTACTCTCGAATATTTTCGTACACTCATGGCAAATTAAAATGCAGAAGGTAATCGTAGGAACGTCGTGGAATAAAAAGTGCGTCTTGCAGTCGCCTAATTATAACTAGGGGGCAGAGCCCCCTGCGCTTTCGCTTCGCGCTCGCCCACGAATTTCAAATGGTTTCGAAATTGTGGAAAATTCAAGTATTGAGATATTAAACTATGCTACAGAGTCCTCTGCGCTTTCGCTTCGCTCAAGCGTCATACCCACCCAGGTCGTCGGGTGCTCGCGCTTCGTGCTCGCCCACGAAATGCAACATTTCTGCAATAGGCCCAAGTGATCAAAACCGGAGAATTAAATGCATCCGAACCAAAATTTGACATGTACATAAGAGTATATATTTGCTGCGGTGAAATTTTATGCATGGTTATCTTCAACCATTCAGAAATTGCGACAAATTGAAATCTTTAATCCAGTATTTCGGCGAGACGCTTGCGCGGATTCAAACACAATTTGGCATATAGTTTAAAAATATACCCATTTGGTGCTACAAAACTTTATGCATGGTCATCTTGAACCGTTTCGAAATTACGGGATTTTCAATCTATGATTATAAAATAGTGAATTAATGATTTGAAACTGGCACCATTTCGAAACGGTTGAAGATGACCATACATAAAGTTTCATGGCACCAAATGGATATATACTTGATGTGCATGCCAAATTTTGTCCGAATCCGTTCAGCCGTTTTGCCGGAATAGTGGACTAATCAATCGTTTTGCTGGAATAGTGGATAAAAAATTTGAATTTGCCGCCATTTCGAAACGGTTGAAGATGGCCATACATAACGTTTCATGGCACCAAATGGATATATACTCGATGTACATGCCAAATTTTGTTCGGATCCGTTCAGCCGTTTGGCCGGAATACTGGACTAATGGATTAATGAATTTTGCACTATTTCCATTAGTCCAGTATTCCGGCCAAACGGCTGAACGGATCGTAACGAAATTTGGCATGTACTTTGAGTATATATCCATTTGGTGCCAGGAAACTTTATGTACCGCTATCTTGAGCCGTTTAGAAATGGCAGCAATATTAAATTTAAATTACATTTTTTTTCAAATTTTGAATCTCCCGCCATTTTGTGTTGGGTCAAGATGGCGGCTCACAAACCTTATTGTCAACTCACAGTAGTGTACTTGATTTTTGTGCCAAATTTCGTCCCGATCGGTTCAGCCGTTTTTCCGAAATCGAGGATCTACACGGACACACACACATATACATACACACACACATACATACACACATACATACGAACGGTTTCGCGATGGCGATTGCATAAGTCACTCCCTTTACGGTCGTGCCTAAAAAGTAGAGAAGATGCTGCCTACGATCGAATTACATTTTCTTAGTATACAAGTTTAACAAAAACTCTCGCCACATATTCTCACGCGTTTCCGAGTTACGGAGGTCACGCGATTTTTCTGTTACTTACGATCCCCATAACCCACCCGCATCGCGTGGCAACTTCGTACGTCGCAAATTTAAGAACATGGTATTACGGTTAACACCGGTGATCGATACTTCCTAGTGAAGAATAAATTCCTTCGATTTTAACGTCTCGAGACTCGCAGGAACCGACGCAAATATTACTCCTTCGAAAACGTAACACTTAACAATAGATAAATCTACGTGGCAAGTAAATGGTTCTCTTGAATACAAATCGAAAGTTACGTACAGTTTCCTAAGCGATCCTCGAATTAGCGTGACGCCGCCCCCGTTTCTCGAACCAAGTTCGCGCAGAAAATCGCGTCACGAAGTTATCCGAGTGGGTCGTACGATATCGTGCGAGGGGAATTGTCTGCACGGAGTCCTCCCTCTCGCGTGCAGCCTCGTGCAATACTCAGTCGTGCGCACTTCATCGATATTCTTTACCTTCTTCGCCGTGGAGTCTAGCGCGCGGACGGCCTGCTTGAGAATAAAAAGAAGGAAACGATATAATCCTCGGGAGGATGCGCGTGCACATTCGGAGACGCACGTAGTCTCGCGGATGGAGAGAGAGAAAAGAAGATAAAGAAAGGTAGAGGAGGGATACATTTTTCCGAAGGAAAAGACAAGCTCCGGCTGTAACAAAATGAAACCTCGTAGGTAGGAACCCTCGTCGTGCTAGACGCTCTCCTCTCCGCAAAGAAAATCCGCGGCGGACGTCTGCATAGATTGCCGATTGCCTCGCAGCCTGGAAAGTCCTTTTCTTCGCCGGCCTCACTCTCGCTTCCTTTTTCTCTCTCCTACCGTCACTCGATTTTCTTCCCTCGCCCTGTCCTCGATAATCGGAAAGAATTGTCGTGTGGATAAGAGATCGACGGCTGAGTCAGCCAGAAGAACAGCGGTGGCTGGAAAGAAATGGTGAACGAGAGGAAAAAAGGTGGAAGGAGAAAGAGAAGCGAGAGAGAGAGAGAGAGAGAGAGAGAGAGAGAGAGAAAGGGAGAATCGGTAGGAAAATTTCAATTACTCGCTCGGAGACGCAATATCGAGCAACATAAATATCGCATTGACAGGCCGGTAAATAGGGATTCATTGTAAAAACACGTAATGGCAGGGACGTAGTTGGGGGAGCATCGGCTAGGGGTGCCCCCCTTGGGTGCCTTTCATTCGGTTCCACGGTGGGCGAGCGCGCCCTAAGGACGCGTGTAGCTTCGAGAGATGGCCTTGGAGTGGAGGTAAACGATGGAAATGGTGTATCGACTAGTGTGCCAGTCTGAAAAGGGTGGACCCAGGGTGGAAGGGACGTTTTTACATTTTAATGTTCCGCTCGACGTCATATTTAACGGAATGACGAACGGCGCGGCGTGGCGGTTGAACGGAGGAGAGGAAAAACGATAAAAATATTATACGTCGAATTTAATTAAACTTCCCGTCTGCTATGCAAATGCAAAAAACCCGAGCGCCCTACCGTTCCGCCGTATACTCGCGCGCAATTTTCACAGTGCGTCTCACTTATCCTTCGTTCGCGGTAAGAAGAATTCTCGCGTGTCGTTCGACCTTTTCCACTGAAAAGGCCATCTAATTTCGGTGCCCACCTCGTCTCTCTCTCTCTCTCTCTCTCTCTCTCTCTCTCTCTCTCTCTCTCTCTCTCTCTCTTCTCGGAGAATACGGAATACGTTCGACCAAATTAAGCGAAGAGATAGCAGCAGCGGAGGCAGTGATAAGAAGAACTGAATTATCCTCGAATGAACGAATAGGGGTCGGCAGGTGGTGGGGATTGGTAAAGGAGAAGGTAGTAGAAGGAGAAGAAGAGAGAGAGAAGAGGGGAGAACGTTATGAGCATCATTATAACTTTACGCCCGACACAGAGAACCAGGAACTTCCATTCCACGGACGCGTAATGGCAAGAGAGGGATTTCACGTCGCGAACTACTTCTCTCGATTCGACTCCGACGATGGACGAGACGCGGTGACCCCAAAGTACCCCGGGGTGCCCAGCAAAGGGCGTATGGGGTAAGCAGCGGCCGATCCAGTCGATCGTCTGCGCCACGAGAGAAGGGTGAGAGTTGCGAAGGGACGTTTTTTGGCCCACCGTTAAAGCCATCGAAACGGCTTAAACGATCGTTCGGAGACACGCTCGGTTTTCGAGGAGAGAAGCCCAAGCGGCAAACTCCCCTGCTCAGGTATCCTCCGCTTTCTCTCTCCCGTGTCCAACCTCGATCTCAGGATCAACTGGTATCGATGGCGCGCGCGCCGAAATCGTGTCGCGGTCTTCTAAACTGTCGGAGCCGCGAGCTGGAGTAAAATTATCTCGAATTATCCACAGTTGAGCGAGACTTTGCGATTGGCTCGCTACCGAGCTTAGAGACGTTAAGTTCACTCGATTAGGGTTAATCGAAGGCTGCATTAAACCACTGAAGTTTGATCGCTGTCGTAAATCCGAAGAGATCCCTCCCTTACTTCTGACGTTACCATACGTCAACCCGCCTCTGTCGCCCAATCACTGACTCTCTGCTCAACGGCTCGAAGAATTCGGGCGGAACGGCACGAGGAACGAGACAGAAGGACACTAACCAACCCCGTTCGCCGCGCACGTGTCCTTCGTCGATGGAGAAAATTTTTTTCCCTGCCTCGCAATCGAGGCCACACCGCTAGCTGATCCCGTGAAAAAGTTACGCGGCCCCTCGTGAAACTTACGTGCCATTAATTTCGTCGATGCATCGTCTCGAAGATTTACCCTTGGAGGTGGGAGGCAGAAGGTTGTGGAGAAAGTCTAACGATGGAAACGACGCCACCCGCATCCTCTCTCCTTCTTTCTCTCTCTCACACAGACACACGCACAGACACATTCTTTTCTCTTTATCTATCTGGTGTTCCTACGACGCAGCGCGTCGGCGACGCCGTCGTTGTGTGCCATTTATCGGTTGACCCACTCATCCTCGCGATAGAATCCCGCGCACGAGTCCGATTTCCCCTGTAACCCCCGGTTTATTGGCGGGGACTCGATCATCCCTTTGTGAGGGTCCCCATTGTGAGCCATTGGTCCACGTAAACGAAATTGCGGAGGGGGCGACACGGGTAGGGATTGAATACAAAAGCGAATATAGTATCTGGGCGTGACTGCCAACGATTCGACACGGCCTCGCCCGGTTTTCACGCTACAGTTGCCGAAAAACTGCAAGGCCCCCTCCTCCTTCCTCCTACCCCAAACTTCTCCGATCCACCCCTTTCCCCCGTGTGGTCTGACTTTCTCTTTTTCTCCTTCGAGTGATCTCCCTCTCTCTCTCTCTCTCTCTCTCTCTCTCTCTCTCTCTCTCTTCGACCGTCTCTTCCTTTAGGACCCGTCGAAGGCGCGGGGTAGATGGCCTTTGCCGGATTGGATTTCTCATTGAACGAGGTCCTCGTCGAAATGAATCGTTCCTTATTTCAGTCCACGTCGAAATGATTAATCCCGATGGCGAATCGCGTCGTGGCATGTGCGGAAGGAGCTTAAAGTTAGGGGAAAATAGAGGATTTCGGGATCGTAGAAATTGCGGGGGAGCAGATGCGGAAGTGCTTTGATAACGTGGATTTGGGGTGTGTTGATTGGCTGATTTGTAAATTCGGTTCTCCACGCGACGCGAATAACTTGTGGAGATATGAATCCATTGTGTGGTAATGCAATGGTTTAATCAACCGGTAAGATTCGGCGGAGTAATAAGATTTTTTTGTTCCCGTTGAATTTCGAAGGATTTGAAATGACGAGACGGTACGGTGATTTAATTAAATTCAAATTTACATGTACACGACGAGTTTTGAGAGGAGCGATTCGTTGGATTTGAATAAAAGTGTCTCGATTTAATATAGCCGCGTTCGTACCCTCGATACGTTTAATCCTCTTGATACTTCGCATCGCGCGATATCTTTGCAAATTTATCGACTCGAATTGAAATAGTATCGACCGCTTGACTTATTGAATAGTTTTTCTCCGAGAACTTCGCGAAGCTATTAGTAATGAATAGTACATCAACCGACACTGTTTTGCAACAAAATCTCTTCCCAAAAAAAATTGGTCACCTCGAAGAAAAGATTCGACCACAGATGTTTTCTCCATGAAATTGATAATAAATTGAATACAATGCAACCTGAAAAAGTGTTTTTAGCAAAACACAAAATAGCAACGTTTCAGGGGCTGTCGGCCCCTCTCGCCATGTAACTAAAAAGGTATAAAGAACAGTCGGCGAACGGTAGGCAAAAATATATGGGGAGAAGATGAAAAATGATAGGACGGGAATTGTACGTAAAGAATTGCCTCGAAAGGGAGAGGAGCGAAGTCAATCAGCGTGACGAACCCCGTAAGCCTCGTCCCAGCCTCCTCGTTCTCCAGTAAATCCCAGGCTCACCGGCCTAATCTCGTTATAATGCCGGGTAGAAGTCAAGTTTACGCTTCAGTTTTCGATTTTTCCGCCGACATTAACCATCAGATTAATGTCCCACATCGAACTTTACGTACGTGCACGCTGCAAAATATCAGTGCAAGATCTTGTGAAAGAGATCATCCCTGTTTAAAAACTCCAAAAGACATGGCGTTTCGAAAAAATTAAATGACATAAATTCTTATTTATTCTCGAGACTCGTGATACACAATAGAAACGCATTATCCAAATTAAACTCTAAAAATCTCCCGACCACGAGTCCTATCATCCATAAAATTCAACGACCCCTTTCAGTTCTCCTAACCATCTGGTCCCATCACTTAGCATTCTCTCGCCCCGTCTTCATTTTGATCTCTAAACACCCCGCGCGGGAGACTTTGAGATCTTCGACGGTAACTTGGCCATGATGGATCGGGTCCGCGGGTCTCGATTGTGGTTACCGTATCCAGCTTCGATGGTCGTGAACAAATTGTCGTCGTGATTAATGCGAGGAGCAAGTTATATGTACACAGGAGCAAAGGAGGTGAAGTGGTGAGAGTGAGAGTTACTAGTAGCAGTAGTAGTAGTAATAGTAGTAGTAGTAGTAGCGGCAATAGTAGCAGTAGTAGTAGTAGGAAGAGGATAAAGCGTGGATAGCGGGGAGGGGGATGGCCTTTCACGGATGAATGCTCCCCGATAACCGGCATTATCGCACTGGAGCATCTCAAGGATAATGCACAATGGAGATTAATCGATGGACCCGAAAAGTATCGCCCAGCTCGATTATGATCGTCGAGAGTTTCGCCCTGCGATATAATTACGATGAATAATTGCGACGGTATTAGCGAAGACGATGAAGCGAGAGAAGAGAAACGTTGGAAAGTAGGAGAAACTTGTTTAAAGATATGGTAAAGTCAGTATCTAGGGCTCGAACTTCCTGTAATTCGATAGCGAATCCTCCGTACCTGTAGGAGTTCTTGATAAATTTATAATGATAATATGGTTCTCGTAAAATGTAGGAAGAAATTAAATTATTATGGCGATGGATGTCGAGGCGGACGCTTAACAAGTGCTCATACTTTGGCCGAAAATTATTCGAAGACTTAACTCGCTCGAACTGTATTGGATGCACTCTAGTCGTTCAATTTTATTAATCGTTGGTCTCGGTACGATAGTTGCTCCCTGAAATATTCGAACGAATACTATAGCGAAACCAGTACTCACATGTAGACCAGAGGACCAACGTCGAAACTACTTCATTTAATTAAACGATATCAAGAATACGGGCCCATGTCGCGCAACTCGTCAAAAGATTAGTCGAACGGAAATAGCAGCAAACAGAAATTTAAGTTACTTTCGCGAATTCGTGCTTGTCCAAAGGACTGACATATTAAAAGCCACTAAAAACTTTACTTCCGAAGAATAGAAAATTATCTTGGATACGCGAAAGCGCCGGCGTCGGTTCCGCACGAAGAACACACGATACCGATATCGTGGCCACTTTCTTTAATGAAATGTGATTCTATCCGGTGCATTTCGATAAAATGGCAGAGGAATGGAAGCGAAACCGTGCAAAAATTTACGTTCCATGCAATCCCGTTTCTTCCCTCCGAAATGTTCCATCCTCTTTGAGAATGTTGCGTCACTGGGATTCTCCGGAAAATTTCAGAATTGATTCGCAAATACGAATCATATATCCTGGAGCGATACCGAAATTAAACGATTATTTTCGACAACGAAATTTCGCGTCGCGCTAACCGATAAAGTAGAGAGCAGTCGAACGGAACCGGAAGCGGTACAGGAATTTATTATCCCTTCCGTGCAATCGCGTTTTCCCCGCGGGATTCACCTAGCGCGGGCTGTTCATAATGCGCCACTATAAACGCATTCGTACAAAAGTTTCCGACTGTAGGAACAAGCACGGGGCCGATGTAGCCCGGGAAAATTTCACGGTGGAAGCAAGCCGACTAGCACAAATTCGCCGGGGGCATCACGCAGCCTGGAAACTTATTGTTAGCTAACAAAGAGTTGTGGAAAACTTTGTGCCCCGAACGAACGAACGAGGCACGGATCGATGAAATGCCGGGGGAACGAGAGAGCGCTCGCGCGCAAGAGCGGTAAATGCGAACCAGGAGAGAAAGCTCGAGCTTCCTCCCTTTCTTTTTCTCTGTCTTCGTGGCAGTCGATTAGCAACCGCATCACTTGTGATTCTTTTTATGGACGAGTTGACGCGCCGAACTTCAGCGCCCGAGATATTTCTGATTTCATCGCGGGGGATGACGATCGATGGAAAAGCCGGTGACAAGAGTACCTCCGATTTCTGGGAAGAATGAACAAATTTCGCGTGCGAAGTACTCTCGTTTAAGTACACGCGCTATTAATTATTTAACTAATTGTTATAAAAATTTCGGGCCAGACCGAACGATAAAATCGCGATGACGAGCGTGTCGTGCCTCACGAACCGCCACTCCTCTCGAATAAATAATATATTCGGAACGTGTAAATTTCAAAATCCAGTTTTCCGCCGACACCGCACTCCACGGGCCGTGTGAGTAATAATTCATCGTCGCCTTGATGACGAAACGTGCACGTTTGTCGATTTTCAGCGACCAAAGTCACCGATGAAAGCGCAATTTGTTCAATTCGCGGGATGCCTCGTGTGGAAACTGGCGGCGGCTCTTTCCGGTTGTCGCACCCCGATGCCACATGGAATCTAACCAAAATGCACGGAATTATTTAATCTGACGGACATTTCCTGCGCTCTCCTCGCTCCGACGGATTAATTTATATGGGTGGCCAAATAAAACGGGGTCGGGGGTTCTTGCCACGTTACCTCGAGAAGTGGAAATTTATTCTAAAAATTTTCGATGAGTCTCGCGGCGTCGCGACAGAATCGTTTAACGCGAACGAGAGAAACTGTAACGTTCGCGAACGTTCTGCAGGATTCATTGGACAAAAATGTCGAGTGCTCGCGCGGTAATACTCCGGTCAGGTGAGTCGAGCACAGACCAAAAACGATTCCGCCGTGTGAGTAATACGAAACGGGGGGAGGTATGAATCAGAATCAGGGGAAGGCAGGGAAAATGAATGACAAACCATTTGCATGACGTACCCCCCAGCCTCCCCACCTCTCTCTTTCGCTGTCCCCGCCACTCCGGCTCGAGGCTCCTTTGCATGCCGACGCTGCCTACCGCGCGAGCGAGAAACGTGGAAGGAGGAGGTGAAGGAGAAGGGGACGTGCCCTTTATAAAAGCCGACACGCTCACTTTCTCCCTCACCCTACCCCTTTATCCTCCTTGCTCCCGCTCAGCCAGAGTTCCATCCAACTCCGTCATAGGCAGGTAAAATATCACGGGTGCACAAAACAGGACGTCGGGTTCACCAGCACACCAGTCGGTGCTACAATGGTGGCGCGTGGGATAAGAAACCGGAAATCTTCGTGGCTTCGTGTAATTCATGCGCTTCCGCGTGTTAGCCGCGGTAACGTGCGTTTTGCCATTCCCGTGAATTCCAGAGCGTTAGGCTGACCTCTCGAGGTCCTTCGTTGGCTTCTTGGGAAAAGTAGTAAGCTGTCGTGAAAAGTGGTGCGAGTGTGTAAGAAGAGAGCGGTGAGAACTTTTTTGAAGTACTGATTAAGCTGGTTTTGAGACTGATGATACCCTGTCGTTCGAATAAAATTAACGTTAGAGTTAGTTAATCTCTGTCAAAGGGAAAATAATATCAATATTTTCCTTTTTAGGCACCACCGAAGGGGAGACTAAATTTCTGCTTGAATATATTTAAGAGTCGATCGATTTCACTTCTGCTCCCACCAAGCTGAACGAGCGGTTCCTCCGAATTTCTTAACTTCCCTATTGCATTCTTGCTTTAACCTCTACCTCTCACATTTCTCCCATAAACGTTTTCCGGAGCCAACCGAAACAAGCGGGCCGCAATTTTCCACTCGCAAATATTCCTAACGAGCCGATAATCAACTGTATGAATTGTAAACAGGACCGTAGGCTCGTCCGACGAGTGCACCGCGCGCTTCCTGCCTGCCTGCGTCACGAGCCCCGGTTAACTACCGGACGCGGATGGATTTTAATCGATCGGCCGGCCTACACTTTACCGCATATATTCATCGTCGCGGATAAATGCATTTGACAGATAGCAAGCCCCTCGGTACGATGCGCACGATTGGTGGGGGAGTGCCAATGGGCGGCGGGTGGTCGACGCTCGCCGCAAGATCGATTAAGCGACTGTTAATGAAGCTTTTAGAATCGTGGAATCAAGCGCGAAACGATTACCTTTTCGCGTGGCCCTCGACACGAAACGTGCACGTTACCCTCCTTCCTGCGATTCTTCAGGAACCGCTTTATCGACGAAGAGGCACGAATTTTTCAGCGCCCTTGGCAAAAACTTTACGACTCGCGGGAAATTGTTTTCCACGGACAGACGCGTTGCCGGCTTACCTCGTCTCGAAGTTGCCGGGCGAGAGGATAGAGGCCAATAATTTTTATTCGAGAAAATTGAACGAAAGGGGAAGGTCCAAGGTGCGCGAGCACACGGGAGGATTCGCTCATGGTGGTAGATAGGTGGTAGAGCGAAGGTAGCTTGGAACTGCAGCAGGGGCGTTCCGAAAATTCCCTCGGGATGGTCGAAATGTATTTCAACCCCCGACGTAGTCCTCCTAATTCCAAGCGAGCTCCGTGCTCGCGCGAGCGCGCGCGTTTCGTGCCGGCCCTCCCCATCAACGTGCCCACCGGACGGACGATCGACTAATTTATACGTTCCTAGGAAAATTGGCCGCATTCGGGGGCGCACAGTGGCGGCGTCCGACACGTTTTGAAATTAAGTAATCAGCCGCCGTAGCTAACGAAGGCGAGTGCCCTGCGGAGTGGACGATTCAGATCGATCGGTGGCAAAGGTGCTCTCGGAAATGAGAAGAGGGTCGTTTGAGTGGATGATTTTTTAAAATGCTGGAAAATTCGATTGCGACGAAGGTCACGTTCGTTTAAAAAAAAATTAATAAGCGACGATATTAAATTGCCTTTCCGCAAATCTTTTCCGCACTTTCGCATCTGCACGTACTTACGCGTAATTCGTCAACACAATCGACAAAAGAATCTTTCGTAATTTAGTTTCCACCCTCGCGTTATCCATTTCGTACCTATGCGCAGCGCATTATTTCTTTTGTGACTTTCGCGTCCCTTTGAGTCACCCTTCCGCGCGAAGCGCTCAAGAATAAAGTTAAATCTTTAGGTGCACCTTCCCACCCCCGAAACTCATTCATTCGCTCGTTCACTTTACCTCCCTCTTCTCGCGACGTATCTACGTTTCTCATCAAAGAATCCAAATGCGATTTAAAGTCCCTACCCGTGGAGGAGGGAGAGGAATAGTAGACTGTCCTTTCGCGAGGAACAAAAATTGTTCCGTGAGTACTACCGTCATTAAGCCCTCCGCCGTATTCCACGCGTCTCACTCCGCGCCCACTCGGCGCGCTTTATATTTCACAATTAACCCAACATATTATCCCTCCTCGCGACTTTCCTCCCTCTTTAATTCCCTCCGTCGCCATGCCAGGTCCCGGACGAATTCAAACGAATTTTCGTTCGCTCGTCTACATTGAGCGGTCTCGCTCGCACAAAAGTTCAAACGTGATTTAAAGCCGCCTTGCGCGAAAGGGATGCCGTTTCTGGACCTTGGGGGTGACTCGTACCCTCAGACGAGTCGTACAAAAATTGTTGCACAAAAATATAAAAAGCGCAATGTAGCGTGTTACGCTCCGTTGGCAGGTTGGTGGTGTTAAGTACACCCCGAGGCGGGGGTGTAATTGTCGTTGCTAAGTCTATTTGCCGCGCTGTGGTTTTACGAGCGTCTTCTACGCCCCCGGAGAAACACGTACATTACAACCTTGCACTCTCTTTCTCGCACAAGGGAGAAAAGTATTGTAAAAAGCGCACGAGGCACGTAAACGACGTCGCGCACGGTTTCTCGTGCAAAGGGTGGAAAGGTGGTGAAGGCAGTGTGTACCTTATAGGTTAAAAGGGCTTGTTGCGACCAGTTACTACCTACAGGCAGCCCTTCCCAGTGATCCGCGTCGAAAGTTTCAAGTCGCCGTTTTTCATCGGTGCTAGCGACTGTCGCTCGCTTCCACTGGAACGCTCCTGCTCGCTTCTTCTTCCCGTGTGCTTTCGTAAGCTCTTTGTAATCTGCAAAAGGAAAGTAGATGAATTTTAAAAGTAACTCCGAAATTGGAGAATGAAAGTTAACGACGGCTTTTCAGAAATTTTCGTCGAAACGTTTCTCTCAGCTCGAGAGGGAAAACATTGGGCTTTTAAAACGACGCGTGCTCGAGCGATTTTCTCGGTGTATTTATTCTTTCCGCGAATTTATTTTTCATCGGTTATCAAGGTTCCAGCGTGCTACGGTATACGCGGTATCACGGTGGTACGTGCAAATATCTCCATCCTCGTGCAATATTGTAAACGTTGACAAATCGTTGGTAATCCCTTTCCCATTTATGGAGGATTGAAAAGACATACAGATGTAGGGAATCCTATAGAAAGTTGTGTACAACTGGGGCGCAATTTTCCGTCGTTTGCCGGAGGCGGCATTATTTCGCGAAAATATCGCGCGGACGTTGATGCTTTTCCTCGTGCCCGCGCGTGCATGAATTGCACATAACTTAGCGGAGGCGCTCAACCCGCTCCCTGCCCGCCCCTGCGCGACTTTTAAATGCGCGCCAGGTTCTCGGAGAACGTTCTTTGTGCGATTCTCCGTGCAGAGAGGAGCCAGACAGTTGACCCGTTTCGACCTACATTACGATCTTCAAATTGTTCCGCATCGACGTAGAAATGATTTCACACCCTCGCGGAAAACTGTGACATCGACCCCCTCATCTCATTTTCTCTCTCTCCCCTTAGTTTTTAGGCACGACCGTAAAGGGAGTGACTTATGCAATCGCCATCGCGAAAACCGTTCGTATGTATGTGTGTATGTATGTGTGTGTGTGTGTGTGTGTATGTATGTATGTATGTATGTATGTATGTGTGTGTGTGTGTCCGTGTAGATCCTCGATTTCGGAAAAACGGCTGAACCGATCGGGACGAAATTTGGCACAAAAATCAAGTACACTACTGTGAGTTGACAATAAGGTTTGTGAGCCGCCATCTTGAACCGGTACAAGATGGCGGGAGATTCAAAATTTGAAAAAAATGTAATTTAAATTTAATATTGCTGCCATTTCTAAACGGCTGAAGATAGCGATACATAAAGTTTGCTGGCACCAAATGGATATATACTCAAAGTACATGCCAAATTTCGTTGCGATCCGTTCAGCCGTTTGGCCGGAATACTGGACTAATGGAAATAGTGAAAAATTCATTAATCCATTAGTCCAGTTTTCCGGCCAAACGGCTGAACGGATCCGAACAAAATTTGGCATGTACATCGAGTATATATCCATTTGGTGCCATGAAACTTTATGTATGGCCATCTTCAACCGTTTCGAAATGGCGGCAAATTCAAATTTTTTATCCACTATTCCAGGAAAACTATTGATTAGTCCACTATTCCGGCAAAACGGCTGAACGGATTCGGACAAAATTTGGCATGCACATCAAGTATATACCCATTTGGTGCCAGAAAACTTTATGTATAGCCATCTTCAACCGTTTCGAAATAGCGACAAATTCAAATTTTTAATCCACTATTCCAGCAAAACGATTGATTAGTCCACTATTCCGACGAAACGGCTGAACGGATTCGGACAAAATTTGGCATGCATATCAAGTATATACCCATTTGGTGCCACGAAACATTGTGTATGGGCATCTTCAACCATTTCGAAATGGTGCCAGTTTCAAATCTTTAATTCACTATTTTATTATAATTATAGTTTGAAAATCCCGTAATTTCGAAACGGTTGAAGATGACCATAAAGTTTCGTGGCACCAAATGGGTATATTTTTAAACTACATTGCAAATTTTTTTTGAATCCGCGCAAGCGTTTCGCCGGAATACTGCATTAAAGATTTCAATTTGTCGCAATGTCTGAATGGTTGAAGATAACCATGCATGAAGTTTCACCTCAAATTTTGATTCGGATGCATTTAATTGTCCGGTTTTGATCACTTGGGCCTATTGCAGAAATGCTGCATTTCGTGGGCGAGCGCGAAGCGCGAGCACCCGACGACCTGGGGGGGTATGACGCTTGAGCGAAGCGAAAGCGCAGAGAACTATGTAGCATAGTTTAATATCTCAATACTTGAATTTTCTACAATTTCGAAACCTTTGAAATTCGTGGGCGAGCGCGAAGCGCGAGTGCCGCGGTCGTGCCTATTGCAGAAAAGCGAAGCTTTTCTGCACCCATTAAGGCGAGCGCGAAGCGCGAGCAAAGGCGATCTTGAGGGGGTTGGCGCTTGAGCGAAGCGAAAGCGCAGGGGGCTCTGCCCCCTAGTTTTATCCTCCTTCACAAACACATCCACCGAGGCACACACACGTACACTCCATACAGTTTCACACTCCACATTTCCCATTTGGATCTCTATTCGCGTCCCTGCTCTAGCTCTATTAAAGCCCGTAGTTTTAGTATATATCTAGCAACCCGGCTCGTCACTCATTCAGTAACACGTTCACATTCATCAAGAATAATCCGACGCGACAGAACTTGAACGATTTATATTCGAAGGATTTATAAAAGCGACGGAGTGGAACGAATATACGATTCCAGTCTAATCCTGTCAGTCGTCTATTACCCTATTCAGTCATACTGATCCGCTTCATTAAGCGATGCTCTACTTGTCGTGCCGAAAAAGGGTATATCGTCGGGGAGATGAGAGAATCTCGAGAGGTACGGGCACAAGAGTTTTCCTTATTTAAAGAAAGTTCCCGCGGAAGAGGCGAGATACAAATTGTGGAACGGCAACGACTAGAGTTCTCCAGCGTCATAGACATAAAACTGAATGTACCCGCTGTAACGAAGTACGTGTATCTTGTAAGGAACGGGTGTTGAAGTTCGATAAAGCCCAGTTGCACAGGGAAAGACGCGCGCGGACCAGCTTCGAGCGCGATTCACGCGAACGCAATAGCGCGAGGGAAATCTCAAAAGTCGTGGGAACTTCGGAACGGGAAACAAGTTGCGCGCGAGGAATAAAACATACCAGTGGCAAATCCTTCCGAGATAACAAGAAAACTACTCTCCCTAAAGCTCGGGATACAAACTCCATCCCTTTCGAAAAATCACCGACAAGGATGGTAGCGGGAACAATCGCTTCCTGCTTTTCGATATTTCCACGTAATCGCGGAATATACAATAATGCCGCGAAGAAACTGGAATATTACGCAGGAGGAATATTACGAGACCGTAAAAAAATAGACTGGGGGACACGCATAAATCTCTCCACCCAAGAAGCTCGTCGTAGTCTCTCGCGAAGGTTCACCCCTCTGCTCGTTCGCCCGTAAAACCCCAACCCTAATTCGACCCCCAACGCCACGACCCTGGCGCGACGACGCCACCGTCGTCGACGTCGTTGGCGTCGTCGTCCTCGTCGTAGTTATCCGGTGTACGCATTTAAATAATTGCAAATCCGTGGGCCTCCGCCGACGTCCTACGATAATTTATAGGAGCGATTCGCGCTACTCGCCTGAAACCCCTAACCCGTCGCGTCGCTCGGTCCCGTGGCGAATTCCAACGGTGAGGTCTCCTCTCTCCCCTAAGCGTTGCAGCAACAGCAATAGCCGCCACTGCATTTTCCAGCGGATTCATCCCTCCGTGTAGCTTTCTTTCATCGGGCGATAGGGGTGGATGAGGCGAACGCGCGAGGGGTGGCGAGGAAAGGAGGAGCACGATGAACTTAAGCCCGACGGTCTTCCATCTACTACCCCCTCGCGCGAGGACGAAGGAAGGGGGTTGCTCTCGCGTCGCGCAGTTACTGCCTTTCCCTTCGCCAGGCCGCTTGTTATGATTGTCTCGGGGTAGAGCTACGCTACGTGCTCTTTGTTCAACCCTCAGTACTCAGGGCCGTGATTCCGAGGGCGGTGAGAAAACCACCATAGGTGGTCCGATGGTGGTGGTCCAGGGTTTGGTAACGAATCCATCCAAATACCAGTGGAATCGATTACGCCTGCCGGTAAAAGGGTTACGGAATAATGTGCTGCAAAAGGAAAAAAGAAGAGATGCCGATGCTACAGGGGATTTGTATTTTTTTATTAAGGTTCGAGATGGAACGAATATCGGGAAACAACGATTTTCGATTTGCGACGAATGAAAAAAAGTAGATTGTTGAAAACGAACGGATGTAAGGCGATAATGAATAATCGTACGTAGGATGAAGATGCATCGGGGAAATTGGAAAAACGGAGTGGAACTTGTGACGCTTGCAACAAAGTAAGATAGAGAGTAATCAGATGAGGGAAATTTTCAGGACGACTTTACTTCGGCACACGCTGAACTCCCATGCGAGGGCCAAATCGTTTTTCCAAATCCGGGGCTAAAGTGATTTCCACACGATTATCGTCGCCACCTTTTTTTCTCTCGCCCTCTCCTCGCGCGCGCGAGAAAGGGAAAAGAGGATCGAAGGCTCGGGCTCTCAGGCGCGATTCAACGGCCCTGCCTGAGAGCATCCTTTGGCAATCCCCTCCCATCCTTTACCCTCTTCTTCCTCTCGGGCTACCTCCCGCCCCTTCGTATCTACCATCGCGCACAATTCGACTCTGTCTGTGGAGTACTGTGAACTACAGGATTCAGTCCCCCGGGAGCAGTGCATAGCGTGCATTTCAATAAATCTCTCTGCCAGCAATCCGCCAGTCCTCCCTTCCACGACTCACCTCCTCTCTTCTCTCGAACCCTCTCGCACCTCCACCCTTCCCTATCTCACGCCGTCCCGCACTTCGTCCGTCGCGATGCGAAAAAAAAGGAGGGTGAAAATGAAAACGTTGTAAAAGCTCGACGTAATAGAATCGAATGAAAATCGATAACCACGGGACTCTTTCCATTCGCGGAATTGTACGCCGACGCGCGATCGATCGACTTCAATTCTCTCGCGCGAAAGATTGCGAACAGTGGAGTACGGCGAGGCGACGAAATTGCGGAGGAAAAGTCGCGAATTAGAATGACAGGATTACTCGCGGCGCGACGAGAGTCTTCGTTCGATTCAATTCCGTGCACTTCGGTGATAAACGTTTGATCCTCTTTCGGAACACTCGAAACAGTGAAAGGAAATGGTCGCGGAAAATGAAAAGATAAAATTGTTTCACTCTCTCTCTCTCCCTTTAATCTTTCACCTTCCTCCTTTCCGTTGTTCTCCGCATTGATACCTGCGCCTAGCCGCGTTACATCCCGCAATAATCTAAATCGAATCGTGGGTGCCGGCGCGCGGCTTCCGCCGATGCGGCAACATTTTTGCTACAGTGGGAGGGGACGTCTCTCGTTTATAGAGCCGTTACGGATACCATCCCATCCTGCGTCAGCAGGACCTCAAGAGACCCTTAACCTCCTCCCCCATCATACGCGCAGTTTGACTCGGCATCTGGGTCAAACACAAATAATAATCCGCGTCTCGGAAAGGATATCGGCAATATCGGTGATATCAAGTCAGCTCCCTCCACGCTCCTCTTCCTCCACCACCTCTTCCGCCCACGCGTTTTATGGCGGAGGAGCCAGTCTTGACGTTGGACTGTTTCTAACCGAGCGGAAGCTGCCGCACCGCAGTACCTGCAGATTCCACGCCACCAGAAGTATCTCGCGTACGTCATAGACCGTGCGTCATTATTTTTTCTTCCCGTTCATTCGTTCTTTCTCCACTCGCCTGTTGTTTCTCATAGACGAGCGAGCATCGTCCTCGACTTTCCTTAAAGCTCTCGCCCGGTCTGAGACAATCATAAATAATAAAGCTCGTCGGGAGGAGAAATAACGGGCGATATTCTCACCGTATTTCCGTCGTCCGCGCGTAGGAGTAGAGGACACGTTTTACGTCGCGAGGAGGGAAGGTGGGGTTAAAGAGCGATCGTAGGAATAAATCTTGACTACGTGGAGGAGTACTAATGAGGGGGAGTAGATCTCAGCAGCTATCGGTTTTATTACCGCGGCACTGGCTTCACTGTACACAGGAGTATCGCATGAAATTGGCGGTGAGAGAATATAAATCGACGAAATCCCAGGTGGTTTTTACAAAACGCTTCCCTTGAATGATATAAAAAAAAAGCAAATAAATTAATCAACGAGTTTGGGATAAATAAGTGAAATTTTGTAACGCAAAATATTTTTTATTGCATTGGGTATTTCCCGTCGAATTTTACCTCCTCCATTTATCATCCGGGAGCGCGAGAACGATAATCAAATTTGTTTGGAAAATCGCCTGTCCGTCGAGCGGAAAAATTTTCATTTTCAAACGATGACGCTGAAATAGGCGCCACTCGTCGACGACAATTTGCGATCGGCAATAATCACGAGGGGAATGCTTGTTGGGCGAATTTTAAAATCGTTGAGTGCTCGTTGACGGGCGGGGAGACAGCAACCAGAGACAGACGTATCGGGTCACGTGAGCCTGTTTATTTATACACGTGCATTATCGGACTCCACGATAAGCCACGTCATAGGTGATGATTCTAGGACGTATATGTCTCACCACGGTCTTTATACATAGGCCAGCCGAACGTATAAATAGGCACGGAACGATGTAGGCGTGGAGGAGAGCCACGTCACGAGACAAGGTAAATACCTTTCCGCAAATCGTTAAAAAGCATCGCCCTATTTGTGGAATCACAGTGGTGGTCCCAGGATAGCGTGTCCCGTACTGGCGAAGAGAATGCTTCGGGATATAAGAAAATTGAAATTGTCGTAGACAGTTTGTTTTGCAACTAGAAATGTTTTGATACGCGATATTTCACTGTGATAATTATAATTGTCCGTGTACTTTGGTGAAAATTAATTTTACCTATCGGCATGTTTTTGGCAAAATGAAGGATTTATGCGTCGAAGGAGAAGAGGTCCTTGAAATCCTTTCAGAACCGACAGGATCCGCCCTCGTCCCTCATCGTCTTTCCAACGTCCGCCTCCTCCCCTTCTTCTCGGTACTTCCGCCCAAAATTCGACGGTGTCGAGGCAACCGTTATGCGGTAACGGGCTTGGATCTCCCACGAGGGAGAGACGAGCAACGGCGAGAGAGCAGCGAGCGTTTCAATAAATTTGACTACACCGACCCGTCCTCCGTTCGCCTAAAACCGGCCAACTCCGAGCAAACCCGTCCTCCCCTTCCACTCACGCCACCCCCAAGCCACCCCCGTATCACCGTCTGGCCATACTACAAATTAAACCGACATGTACTTCGCTCATCGAACAAAATTTCAACACCGGCCCGACTCAAAACTCCTCACCACCGTGGGTGACGAAGCATCGCGTTAACACGCTCCTACACTCACCCCCCTTTTCGAACCCCGCGCCACCCTTCGAACGACCACCCTCGTCCATCCCTTTGCCACGCGCGTTTCAAGAGCGATCATTTACGCTACGCGGAGTCCACCAAGAGGAGGTGTGTGAACGATGAGAATAGATGCGCGGGGGTAGCAAATGTTTCGTGCGAAAGGAAGCTACGACGTCTGCAGTCTGCACGGTTTTGGAAAACGTATACACTCAATTTTTGGTAAATTTTTCTCCGATAATTACGTTCAACGTATATTACTCAACTACGTCGCTTTTAAAAAGTTAATTCGAAAACTACTACAGTTCTATGTAAAGTTCAACCTAGCATGGAAGCACAGCTAAGTACATGCACGTAGACGCACATTTACTCGTTCATAAGCTCCTCTCGAAATACGTCCGGAGGCTGTAAACAATCGGGCGACGCGAGACTGTTTCGCTACGAGAGGAAGATACAAGAGGAAGAGGAGGAGAGTAAGGCGACAGTAATGGAGCGACCGCGTAATTTGTTTTCCAAATGCTCCTCTCTATGCAGAGGTGGGGTCACGAAAATGTCGAGAACGCGAGCGACGAGTTTCGTATTTCCACTCTTCAATTACGCGGATTTTGTTTCAACGAGACTTTAAGCCTGACCCGCGCTCGGTCAGCGAATATAATTTTCATGACCGTGCGTTCTCCCCCTGCCCATGGCAAAGGGGGGGGTGGAAGAAGGGTGGGTCGAGGTGAACGTAGCCAGATAATTCCGCTACTGGCGCGGCACAGTCTCGTAAATTATCGCGACACGGTTGTCTCGTGTGAAACGCGACTGACGTAATCGTGATAACGGCGATGATAATAATAATGGTAATAATGTGGATAGTGATAGCGGGGGGTTGCGAAAAATAATGGTAATAACGATAATGCGCATAGAAATGTTGTCGAGCTAACGCGATAAGAGTACGCATGCGGTAACAATGACAAATAATATTTTTTATTGCATACGCGATCTATAAAAAGTGTGCTGAGCTTGTTGCTGAATATTTTCAATTTCTGCCTCATTTCCCACTACTGATTCTGGCGTCAGAGATTCACCATTGGACACCTCTCATTTACGATTCGTAATTCGTCCCGAGCGTGTTACACGAGCGCTAGGAGAATATAGAATTATTTCCTAAATATGCGTAAAGCGGTCGCTCTATGCATTTCGAGTGCGCGTGCGCGTCATTGACCATTACGATTGTACGTGTGACGTTTTGTAACCGTTCGTAATTGGTGGACGGTATCAGACGGAAGCTTATCAAAATTCGCATAATCCGTATATAATGGTGAGCAAGGCCCGAGCTCTTCGTGAACATCCGTAATGGAAATTCATTATTGCATTCTCGCTCTGAATAGCGGCAATCGTTAAACAAACAAATGCATCCCTTTAACTGACAATGAAATCACGTGATGCACGTGCTTATTCAACGGAACACTCTCCAGTACGGATAAATTTCGGGTACGAAGGATCCACGTAAATTTGAAAATCAACATGAACGTAAATCCTCGTCGACGACGTCAGATCTCTCTCACGGTGTAACGACCTTTAAGAATCCGTCGGACATACTTGAGAAAATTCTTTCGAGGAGGGAACGAATAATCGTCCGGTAAGCGTATGGAAATATTCACGGCCCGTAACCACCGCGGATACCCACCCTCTCTCGTCCCCGGCGTCGCATCGTGTCGCGATCCAAAGTGTAAAGCACATTTTATCACGCTCGATATTCAATCGAATTATCAATTTTCACGTTCCATCTAGCTACGCCGATATCATTTAATCGATCTTCGCGCGGATGTTTCGATTTATTCTCGTTTCGCCCCGTGGGGTGAAATCCCTCGTATCGTTGCCGCGGATTATCGTCGCGCGAGAACGATGAGAGAGAGTAGAAAAAGGGAAAAACACGAAGCGAAAAAGGGGGTAAAGGGAAGTAAATATTCGAGGATTCGTTTGGCCTGGGTCCAAGATCAGGGCTACTCGAGATCATCCCTTCGAAGGTGATGAAGTGATGCGTGGCGAATCCTCGAAACGTTCGTATCCCCGAGGCTCGTCGATCGGATGAAGGAGTAAAGGGCGCAAACAAGCTCTGAAGAGAGGAAGAAAAAGAAAAGGAAAGAATGAGAAGAGGGAGCTGGAGGAGTGGACAGAGTAAACAAAAAGCATCGAAAGGCATTTTCCAAACGTGACCACCTCGCGCCACCCGAGGATCCCATTTCAAACAACTCGTTCGACTTCTAATCCTAATGGATGAGAATCCGCTTGAATTTCCCTCAAGATTCCCCGCGAGGTGATTTATCGTCTCTCCTTTCTACCAGCACGCGCGTGTTTCTTTTTTTTCCCTTCGTCTCCCGGTGTCCCTCCTCCCTCTCGACCACGCTGCCCTTCGTCCACCTTCTGGCCGGCTCGCGCCCTGCTTTTCGGCCGCGCGCCGCCTCCTCGTGAAGACCTTTTGTAACCCGCGCGTCCCAGGGGGTAGTCCATCCTCCGTACTATTTCCTTAAAACTATCCCTCGTATCCAGAAGGTGAACGAGCCTGTCCGCCCTCCGCGGAATACCTAATTTATTCTGCGACCGCCCCCGCTGTCGAATCCTGGCGAACCGAGGGAAGAAAAGAGACGCTTTCGGTTCTCCGTTTCTTCTTTCTTCGTCTCTCTCTCTCTCTCTCTCCCTCCCTCTCAATTGCTCTTCTACTCTCTCGTATTCTGCTTTCGCTCCTGCCTCCCTTCTCCTCCGGCCTGCCAACCCCATCGGCCACGTCTGAAACGTTCGCTCCCGGGTGGCCGACCCTCGGGGAAATGTAAAATAATACACGCCAACCCTTGCCACCCCTTGCCTCCTCATCCTCCATCCCCTTTATGCATTACGTCGCGCTACTCTCTCTCACTCTCTTGTTCTCTATCTTCCTCTCAACTCCATCGCTCTTTCCCCCCACCCCTCACAATGCTATTTCGCCGACTGGCAGTTGGATTTTGCATAGCTGCAGCCCCACCCACCCCTCCACTTCCACCACCGCCACTGCTGCCGCCACCGTTGTAATTTCATTTTCGGCGAGACAAGTGAATTATCCGACTATCTGTGTGTATTATCCAAACAAGAGCGCCACCACGACGTTCCGCCCGTTGAATTCTACCAGGGGGGTGATGGTGGGAGCGGAGGATTGGCGTGAGGGGGTTGGCAGAACGAGAGAGAAGGGGGTGGAATTATTTCAGCGAGTGTCGAATCTACGTGTTTGTGCTACGCCGCGTTGGTCCGCCCTCCTAACCTTTCCTTACCCAAATTTTGTAATTCCTAAAAGATTCACGACTCCTGTGCGAACACTTCGAGCCCTGTAATGGATTCGGACACGTTCAATATGCAATGTAAATTTATTTAATGTCTCGCCATTCCGGATCAATTCGAAAGGATCGAGGAGGAAATAATTGAAGGGTCTCGAGTCCAAGAAGATCCTTCGTGTGACGAGTAAATGATATTACATACCGAACGTCGTTGGAAAGAAATTATGTAATAATACAAGCACCTCAAATAATTTCACAAATTTCATCGCAAAATATCGAGAATGGATTAAATGTTTCAGAGTCCCATAGTGCTTGTGTCGTCTTAGCGTCTCTTTCAAGCCCAAGGCTCTCAAAGGATCTGGCGCAACTGGACTAGAAGGGCAGCAGAAAAGAAATCGAACTACGTCGTCTGCCGACGAGGCGTCGGAAATAAGATATCTGACGCGTATGGACGCGATTCGAGACTCGGCCACACGCACGTCCACTCGTGGTCCCTCTCTCTTCCTCCTTCTCTCTCTCGTCGCCTTCTACAAAAGGCAAACTTTGCGCCCAACGAGACGAAACACACACGAAAAATGCTCGCACTCTCTCTACGATCCTCGCGGTCTAGGGTCGGTCCCTCGGAGTCAATTGAGCGTACGTAAGATTCTCCTACCTGCCTATGGCCCGCCTGCTAGCATCTTTTCCTCTTGCTCTTCCTCTCGCGCGTCTCTTCTCGTAGCTTCTGCCGTTGGTCCAAGTACGGGCGAAGGTCGGAGGAATGTAGGAAAGGCCGGTAATACCTAGGAGGATACTACGAGGGTTCCACGAGGACAACAAGAGGGAGACGGAGGAAGACGAGAAACTCGAGGACACCGAGTGGGAAGGGGTGGACCTGCCCAAAATATTTACCGTTCTGGAGACTTCTCGACCCGAGACTTTCGTGGTGTTCTGCCCGACCGAAACGACCGGGCTGCCTCTTTTCTCGAAGACTTGGGAAGAGAAACGTTTGCCCAGCGGAGTTTCTCGGACGAGGTGTCGATGCGACGATGGGCTCTTCCGAATCGTACACTTTCTTCGAAACGTCGCGACAGTTGAGCGAGTACGTGCGTTCATACACTTTTTTTCACGTTTTATAAAACGTAGGGTTCCATATTTTATTCTCTTAGCATCATTACCGATAAGATAATTAAGCGACAATACGTCGATGAACATGAAAAAATGTGGTCAGTCACAATTTCTCAATCACACGCGTGACTTCGGTCCAAGAGTTTTTGCACGTCCTGACGAACCTTGCCGCGACCTTCACCCTCGCCACCTGGTCACCCCGAAAAGGCAAGAGTCACGCTTGCTTACGAGCGCGCGTAACTGGTGCCATAAACACGCGAGGCAATTTTCCGGGAGGAGCGCGCGCGCCCGTCTTCATTGTTCACCCTCCGATATAATCTCGTGAAAATCATTGTTCCGGATCCCGCTACGACTTATTACCGTTGTCGGACGGGGCGTTACGAAAGTGCTGACGCACCGACTTTAATCTCCCCGTTGCTGAGGATTTTCGGGGGTTGTCGAGGCGCCGGCCGGGAGGCGGATAGGAGAACCGGTTGAGACCCAGACGAATACCGACCAGGCCAGATGTCCGAAAGGGATGTCCGTTTATTTTAATGACGACGTTAATGTGACCCGAATACGGACGTTTAGGGAATTTCGGATTTAGGCAGGAGGCTCAGAACGTCACGTGGGTGTAACCTCTCGAGGATTTCATTAATCACATCCTTGCGCCTTTTCGTGGAAATTTCCCTTTGCCCATTGATATTTCCGAGTGTCTCAGGGTCTTTTGAATTTCCTCCTTTTCGTTGTATTAACGCATTTATATTAATTAACTTCTGAATTTAATGAAACCCTTTCCTCCGAATTCAACTAATTCCCGAACTTATCGCCAAGTGATCCTTTTGAAAAAATACAGTTCTCCCTTTAGCTACAGTCCTCCCCTATTTATTTTCCAGGCATCGACTCGCCAAGGATAAACGAGAAAGCTGATTCGCCTCTCTGGCCGTTCCAGCGTCTCACAAACCTACCGTAAATCCTCGAAAGCGTTCGCCACGATATTTTCGAATATCGACGCCTTTCAGTTGTCCGACCTCCGTGCGCGGATCCCCGTGTGGTATATCAGAATATTCGTATCCCGTAGAAGGCGTAGGGAAGGAGAAATAAAGAGAAAAAAAAAAAGAATCTCGCATAATTTAACCCCGGGTGCCCTTCCATCGACACGCGGGTGGGCGAGCGAGCGGCTAGCAACGTTTGCTCTCGCGACCACGCGGCACAAGGCCGAGGGTATAATAGAGCGATACCATTGGAAATCAGAGGGCGGATAACGTTTAAGGGCGGTGGAGGGTGTATGAATTATGGATCGTGGAGAGGAGGTGAGAGAAGAGAAAGAGCGAGGAGAGAAAACGAGAGAAAAAGGGAGAGAAGGGTAGTTTCTGCTGATTCTCGTATATGGGAAGGGAGGTTGCTTGGGTGGCTGCTGGGGCCAGCAGTAAAGAAAAACTTCTGACTCGATAAACTATGACGTGTTTTTGAAAAACGCGCCAAAGGACGGGAAGGGCGAGCGGTGGAGGGTAAGGGTAATGCTCGGAGTCGTAAAAACAGGGGAGGAAATCTGGGGTGCAGGCACAGAAAAGAGGAGAGAATGGTGTATACGCGGAGGGATGTAAAATTGTTATTTATGGAGACGCTTGTCGGAGCGTCTATGGACTATGTAAAAGAGTCACGTGGGGTGTAAATATCCTAGTGCAATAATTTTCTTCAAATCGGTGGATAGAGATTCTTCGCGCAACTTTAATTCATCGTGATAATTCAATCTATGAAAAAGTTGTCTATAAGTTTCCATTTAATATTTTTATAAACGTTGCTTTAGGCGTTCGATACAATTCTTTTAGGCTTCGTTTATTATGAGACGCGACGAACGAATGAATCACACCTGCTCATTGTGCGTAATCATTTCTCGGGTATAATCGTCTAGAAAGCCCCCTTCATACATCTTTATTAAAGACAAGCGCGTGCACTGTTACCTCGCATGTGTATTAACTCACACACCGTGCCTTTTTATTTCAGCGTATAATCTCTGTAAGTCTAACATCACAGTCTGTCTGCCTCGTAGGAGGATCGCATGATAACGAGGAATTAGTAGGGGGAAGTTTTAGTAGCTGTATTAAAGGGTAATCAACTGTTCTTTGTAATTAATCGTTCACGGTCTTTGTTCTTCTAGCGAATACAGGTATGAAGTCTCAGCATCTAGTATACGCTCGAAGAATTGTGCGCGGGGAATGTGGCGCCATTTATTTCCAAGGATTGCCGTCACGTCGCGTCGGATTCGAAATCTATTTACAAAAATTAAGTATGCCCTTTTAATCTATTAACGTGTCCGAAGAAAAGCAGCAGACTTTCATCGTACATCGAAAAACTCTCGTAAATCATCGTCTCAACTGTTTACCGTATTCAGTAGAGGATGCTAATAAAGAATTATCGACGACATATCGCAGCTTAGAAAGCACCAGCAGAAGTACTACCCCTTTTAGACTCGCCTCATAGAATCACCGCAACGACGCGATAACTTACGAAACCGCCACCCGCCTTCTTCTCGCCCTTCACAAAGCTCGTCCACCCCTTTTCGAACCCTTTACACCCCTTTGCAGCGCCTCCCCCGTCCCCAACGATGAATATCGCTTAAAAATTGCCTCACGCTCGCGGTCTAAAGCGCGCGCTCATTAAATTTATGTAGGCGCGATAAATAATAACTAATGCACTCGCCTCGATCCTTCGGCCCATTCCACCGACCGCTTGCCCTTGCCATCCATCCCTGGCATGCACCTCCACCCCCACGTCTACATTAAATCGCTGATACGTGTACGATTCGACGTTGTACGCAGTGGTAACGGGTGAGATGGAGGCGGTGGCGAACGAGAGAGAAGGAGGGACGGAGGTGCAAAGTTCTCATTACTTTTCCCGGTCAGGTCTATGGGGCGAAGGGAACGGGCGTGTCATTATTTATTACCGCAATGGCCGGCGCTCCTTAGATGGCAGTAAGATGGGGGTGGAAAATGGAGAGGGCAGGGGTTGGTCGCGACGCCGGCTCAGACTCTTTCTCCGCTCTTCGCCGTTGGAGCAGTGGGTGGTGGTAGAAGAGGGGGTGACGTTGAATTTAAGCAATCTCATTTTTTATCGCGCACGCACGCACGTTCCGAAAGAAGGAGGGGATGGAGGGTTGCCTTGGTCCAGCGAGCATTGGTTTCGCTCTGGTGATTTCGCTTCCTTCCCCTCCACGGTACGCCTGTCCTATTCCAAGGGCACCCCCGTCCGGTCGTGCCCACGAAATCCCGATAAAGTGCTCGAGAACTCTTAAGGGGAAGTGCACTTTTCGCGCGACTTCTCGGCCGACGTGTTTACCGGGGCGGACCGTGGCGCTGAGATCGGTCATAGGGGTGAAAGGGGGTTGGTTATTTTTTTGTTTTCTCCTTTTTCTTCTCAGTGCACGGGTAAGCGCGGCGGCAGGAATTTTGCGGACGTGTAATATTTATCGAGCGCGGGCTTATTACCGATTCTCGTGACGTACCATGCAATACGTGAGAATAAAATTACAGCAGTCACCTGTTATTTATCTTTTTACATCTCGAGTCCATTCTACTTTGTCGCTAATGAGGCGACGTCTTTATCGATTCTCGACGGGTGAATCCATTCTGGAATATTCAAGCAGAGAGGATAGGCGAAAGAATGAAGTAGACTCGTTGTATTTTATGCATGGGTCCCACGAAGAATAGATTTCGACGGACGTCTGACGTAAAAAGAATTTTCCGTCGCGTCGATTCGCGGTAACCACGTTTCGCCGACTTTGGACTTCCCTTCTTTATTCACTCGCCCAATGGCGCGAAGATATTTTCTATCGCGCCACCTTTCTGCGTTGTCGGTGTATTGAATTTTCGCGGTAACGATGCGGCCATTGTCGAACGGCGAAGCTCACGAAGAAGAGAACAGAGAGCACGGTGGAGCAAAGATCAATGCACTGTGCTTCGTGCAGCGAAAATAAACAGTCTCGATGCCCGAATGAAAATTCCATAAATGTCGGAGCACCGAAAAAATCACTGACGCGGGGAATATCTAAAATTCTAAAGTTTCTATTGATTTCTCGAAGGGACGGAAAATGCCCACGCTAATTTACGCAATCGATAATGCAATCAACGATATGTGGACTCTCTCGGGAAATTTTGTAGATTCGCGTGAAATTTCCATAGAAATGTGATACGTTCGCAGGTATCATGCAGCGAAAAGTGACATCCGCCCGTCGATCGTTCCCCAAAAATTGACTCAAATTTCCATAAAAATGCGCTCCCAGGCAACGTAGATGTCGCAACATTTCCCTCGCTGCAAGCGATTATTACACGATGGAAAATTCGCGTGATTCACACATGACGAGTGATAATGGTTACCACTACTTGTTATAATCCCGAACGGAGCATCGAGACGTTCTCTTACACGACAAGCATCAGTGTAGTCCACCGGAAAGCCACCCTTTCCTTCTATTCGCGAGATCAAACGATTTCGACGTCGTTCGTAAACTGGCAAAACCTTCCTCGATGAGTAAACGTCCCTTCCTGCGTGCAAGCAGGCTAATCATTTGAGATAGGAGCCCGTGCGTGCGAAAAATGCGACACCGGCGACAGTGAAGAAGGGCGAGAGTGCACGTCGAATGAGAGAGAGAGGGAGCGAGGTGGAAATATAAAGCGGACGAGGGGATGAAAATTGTCGCGTCAGACAGAAGGAATTAGAGAGAGAGAGGAAGGGGAAATGGGAGGCGGGGTTAATGCGGTGGCAAATTATAAATCATCTTAACGAGCTTTTGATTACCCGCGGCTTTTTATATGCAGGGCGCATAAAAATGTCACCGACGATCGAAATACAGGCGCGCGCGAGAGAGCACGATGTCGGTGCCGAGGGAGTGATGGGGGGGGGGGGGGGGTGGCATCGCGCATTTCTCCTTATCGTCCCTCTCTCTGGTTTATCCGAGACACGTATTACTCCGGTAGTCGGAGCCCTCGCCACCACGCTATTCCATCGGCCTGGGCGGAATCGCATAATAATCGAATAATTTCGCGATCCATCGCGCGTGCGCGTTCGGGATCGTCGCCACCGGCATATTTATGCGCTCATCTGCCGCTTCTGCCGTTCCTGTTTGCGATGGTGGTAGTTTTGGAGAACGAGCTGTATGGTGGATCGTCGAGTGCGGGTTGAAACGAATACGCTTGATTTTCCACGGGAGGATGCATAAAGGAGAAATGTAATACACCGACGATTTTATTTTTTTCACGCTGGATAAGCCCGCGTCTGGTTATTTTTCACGAGATTTCACAAATGGACGTAACTCGCGCGCGCGCCTCGAACGGCAAAGCGAAAGATAACGATGTTACTCGGTAATTATATCTCGGGCGCGTTAACTTTTTTACGAGCCGGGTGTAATCAAGATTTCGCTGAAAGGGAAGTCGAGTAACGGCGCAACTGTGCCGAGATAAGGGAGAGGGAATTTAAACATTGACATTTTATCGTGAAACGCCAAATGTAATTAAGTTGTTGAGTAATGAAACGTCAGCGGGTTAAAAGGTATTTTCCGAGGCTCCTCGTTTGACTTTTAACCAATGATAAACGTTCCGGGCATCGGTAACTAATTAAGCGGAGTAACTTTTCCGCAAGTTACGTAATGGCAATTTCCAATTTGGAAAACCGTAACCTAGAGATCGAAAAACCTGTGCCCCGAGAAACCGAGAAATTTGAGCGTCTGCCGCTTTTTCCGCCCTTCTAACTTCACTCGTACTCCAATATCGCGAGCTAATTACGTCTCTCGACGGTGGTGACTTTTTTGCGAAATATTGCCGCTGTTATGTAATCATGCTGTTAGGGCCCTTTTAGCGCGACTTCCTTCCAGATAGACGGGATGCGAAAGAGAGAAGCTAATGGACCATTCACACTCCTCATGTCGAATCGGATCCAATTTTACTCGTTACGAGGCCACGCTATTTCTTCCTCTTCCTCTTCCTCCCTCAGCTTCTTTGCTTTTCAGGTCGTGCCGGTCTCGAAAGAAGCCGCGGAAGCCGGTGCCTCTCGTAAAAGATAACGTCAATGGAAACCAGGGCCCTGGGCGGGCCAACGACTCTGAAGCTTCGGATGCTCTTTCGAAACGAGGTTACGTTTATTAATATGCGAAATAAGATGTAGCTTCGTGTGAACGAATCGTTCGTTCAACGTGTAAATTTAGAATTCTTTTAATTCGCCTGGCGTGGATAGGAGAAGCTTCGATTCGAACATTTTTTTATATTTCACGTATTGCTCCAGATTTTACTTTATTAGGTTTGGAACCCCCGAAAGATATTTTTGTCTTCGGTTGGCAACAAATTATGAAATTATATAAAACGCCTGGCAGTGGATTCCTCGTTGCACGCGAAAACTCATCAACGATTAAAATCCACCGTGAAAGTTGCTTTATGCTTTTCTAATTAATTTCCATTCACACAGATGTTTTTTTTATAATTAGGCTTGTACATATACACAGCGTGTCCAAGGCTATTTAATAGATTAAGCGATCGGTCTTCACGTCCTGCAATTTAGTAAGTGATCATCTAGACGTTCTTTCGCGGAAATAACTGTTCATCGATATGGAACGTTCTAGGAAATTCAATTAACCCTATTTGCAGGCAATTCAATTTTTTCGGTTTTACGAAATACGGTTGATCGGATACTGACATATTTAACGAATAATTACAACTTCTTTTACAGTTTGCTCGATTACTTCTATTAGAGGTAGACGACATAGACTCGTTTCTTACTCGTTGTGTATAATTCTCTGTACCGACCCATCAAAGGAAAAACTTCAAAAAGGATTTCTCTCGTTAAGATCCTCAATGCAGAGTTGTAAAGGAATATTGGAATCCAATGACTTCCGGCACGACTCCCTCTAGGGAACTTCGGAACTTTGAAAAAGAGCGAAGTAACAGTGGAAACTACTCGAGAAAGGAACAATATTTAATCGGATCCTTTGATATCTCCAGTGCCCTTTCTTTTTCACAAACTCGTGAAATTGCAGTGAATCCCACGGATAAGTAGAGTTTGTAGCGAGCCGGCTGCAAATTGCATAGCGTAGAAATTGTAAAAACACGATTCATCGTTTAGTCACACGTGCCTAGTGCGTACGCAGAAAAAGAAACGACAAGAATCTCCGTCATTAATTTTCTTTCACAGTGGGGCAGGCGTGTCTAATGCACGCGCAATAGAAAAATCGTAAAAATATCTTTTGTCATTTCTCACCACGTGTGACACACGCGTCTGTCCAACACACGCGTGCGTACACGCGAACACGATTACATTATGCACACGCGTGCCTGAAGGGCCAAGCAACGAATGCGCATGCGCGCTATTGTGTACAGGCTAAAACGGAAAGCGGCGATCAAGCGGAAGTGGCAAATCGACGTTAAAATATTATCGCGGGGGCCGCAGTTCGGGTATAAATTCAGATTAATATCGTAAACTTCCACGCGTGCCCCTTTTGCAAATTATTTCTTCCGCCGTCGGCGATCAAATTATAAAGTTGAACATTCCTGAACTTGTTACTTTATGGCGGATAACTTTGGAATGGCGAGAAGGGAAAGAGAAGGGAGAAGGAGCTGGAATTACATGGATTCGAAAGTTAACGGAGAGACTCGATCTGCCTACGTACGTAAGTTCGATCTCCCGTGTTCTTCGCGGACCGAAGAAAATTTTTCATTTTTTTATCCGCTTCACCTGCAGGCACTGAATATTTTCTACTAAGGGCGCTCGCGCGGCTACGACTCTCCAGAGTAATGAGGATTATTTACATTGGTCGAATTTCCTTCCCGTGTGTGAATTTTGAAATATTTTACCAATTTTGCAAAAATTGATTTATCATTAAGTTCGTCCGAAAGTGAGAGGGCGAATTTTCTCGATCGCGGTAGAAAATTATGTGCAGTGGAAACTGCCGTTACGAGATACGAAATATTGTTTAAAAATTGATTTAATTATCGTTCTTCGATATTATGCAATTTCGATGCGTTCCGCTTGTAAAATATTTCCGAGATTAATCTTACGAGAGAAATATTCTTTCCGAGGGTAAAATGTAATGACAAGCATTATTCTCGTAGAAAATTCATTTCATATTAAAATTTAGTGGGGAAATATTATTTCTCATTTACACCATATCGCAGCAGAAAAAAATTTATGACTAATTTTCGTTCTTGCTTCAAAGAGGCATTAAAAGAAAGGGGACGCCTAACCAACTTTTATGTGTTCGACGCAGGGTAGTCGGAGAGAACGATGCCTTTGTCAGACGGAAAAAGAAGACAGATCTCAATTTTGTACCCGTCCCGAGAGTTTTTCCTGATCGATGGCCGAAGGTTTTACCCTTTCGTTCACCGCAGCTGAAACTCTTAGATTATCTTGACCCGGAAACTCTCCCGGAACACGATATCTAATGGACGGTTATTTTCTCCCGCTCATATAAGGATTAGTGCTATTATAAAAATTCCCCGTTTCTACGGTAGAGATTAATTAAGCGAACAAATTAAAACTCCCTAACCAATCCGAAACCAAAGTGAATATTTATATCATGTAAAAATTTCATATTTAATTTTGACATGATATCCGTGGAAAATTTACATATGCGATTCACTAAATTTAAATTCCATTAAAATTGCAGTAGCATCTTTTCTCGTCCGAATGGTAATATCAGTCGAGCGGTATGCCGAGTGGAAGCTGCGCGAGCCAACAACGGTAATCAAAATATTTACGTTCGGCTTGCGAGCCGCTCTTCAAAATTCGTAGAACGAATGCCCCCTCCCACGACCTCACCTATGCGTCGCTTCGTCGGAGAGGCACCAACAGAGGCTTTTACAGATTGATTGAAAATATTGACGTAAGTCTATCGGTCATTCGTTTCGTGTTCGTCCCGTCGAGAACATTGACGGATCACCCAGTCTGCCATTCCGTCTCGTCTCCATGGTATTCTTTTCTGACACATTTGTGGGCGTGTGCGTATATCCGCGTTCGGTTAAGTGACACGACTGGTACTCACGGATCCTCGGCAGTAAACAGATCCCTCAACAAAATAATAAAAAAGGTAAGAGTAAATGTAAAAGTCTGTTACATAGTTTCTTAACTGCCAGAAGAGTGACTCAATTGATTGTTTCTTTCGAGAATGTTTTACGGGAACAAATAGAAGGATACGCAAAATCATCCCCTTTAGTCGATCGGTGAAAAAAATGTGTACTTCATTATTAACAAATTCGAGATATTACGTTAATTAAATCAAAAAATTGGTGACTTTAATACTTACATTGTAATTTAAACTATAAATCCGAAATTCAATTTGTACGCCACGCGCAACCCCTAGCCACAAAAAGTCTGCCTTCCTTTTTCATCTGGCAGGCGCTTACCAAATATGCAATTAGTATTCATTACAATTGTCAAGCTTTAATTAGCATGTGATTTCGTCCGCAGAGGGCCTCCGTTGGTCGGATATAAACTTGCGCATAATTTTCTTCCTCTCCGTCTCGTCTTCCTTTCTTGTAATTTAATGTGCACCGCGATGAGCGCCTAATTTATTACACCGAACATCAATTCTACAAAAACCTCAACTAGCTGGCTTATTTTCCTAAGCGACTTTCTCAGCTAGGATTCGCTTATCCAGAAGGATAAATTCTTCCCGTGGAAAAAAAAACAGAAAAGTTTTTTTTTCATGACACAAAATCTCCATTAGAATCGAAATTCGTCCTCGTCGTCTACGTTCAAGCAATTATTTCAACCGCCGACGGATCTGGCTTTGAAATCGAACGAATACTCGAGAGCCACCCCTTTTCGAAACCACCCTTGACGGGACCACGAGAGCACGAGTCCCGTACGCGTTTTTGCTTCAGCCCAGGGAGATCGTTGAACTCCTGGTACCCGAAGGAAGTGCCTGAATCCGTGCCATTCCTCGGTGTAATTAAATTGAATGTTCCTTCTCGCGAAGAAAGTGGCTAGCGAGCGGCCTCATGCCTCGCCTCCGCTCCCGTTCTCCTACCTCCTCTAACACCCTCACCGCCCAGAACCGTTCTAGGGATGGCTGCTTCGAATGGCGAGGATCCATCGTGAATGGGGCTGATTGCTCGCTAATCTTCGCGAAATTGCGCCGTACAGTAGTAGGAGTTGAACGTCGCCGATTAGTCGAAGACCTCCAACTTCGAGGCATTGTTTCATGGATTCTAGTAGGAATCGCGAGGCGAAGAAACGGGGATGGCAGGCAGGGGGTGGTAGGACTAATGCGCATTTCGTACTCCAAGAATGGGAGATTCTCCGCGAGAGAACAGTTCCAAAGGACCAAATGTATCGTTAATATGTGACAATGGTTGTAATTGCAGGGGTTAAGTCGTATCGACTTTGGGAGAGTCTCGAGTGAAGTGATAAGATAAAAATGTCACGGTTAATATTCGCTGCAGGGTACGTCGTAGAAATCGTTGTTTTAGTAATGAGGTCGTTTGTAATTGTTCCATTGTAATTCGCGAAATTTCCCAAGGGGCGTCTTCCGCGAAGTACGCGGCCCGGGAAGAATATAGGCACAAAAGTTTTCCTTAAGATGTAATGTAAACACAGTGTACTGCAATACCTGTAATTACAAGGTTAATTCGCTTATGGGAAGGAAGAAAGCCGCGATGGGGTGGGGAAAGTGGAAAAATGTAAGAAAAGATATCTCGTAGGGGGGACGAACCCAACGAAGGTAGAGAAAAAGGAAAATTACGTCGAGGGAAAAAATTGTGGAGGGGCTCGAGAGAGGAGTGAGGAATGGAGGGGGAAAGTTCATTAGCGGATAGGAAACCACAATTCCGCGTCTTCGTGAGAAAGAAGGTGGACGACGCGCGAGACGAAATGGCGCGCGAGGAGAGCAAAAAGTCACGGGACAATCGTCGAATGGATAAAATTCTGTTCCACGAAGAAATCGCCTTTGGCGAAATATGTGAGGAAGGAGACATTCTAACGTAAGTTTCGTATAATTCCTATTCTGCCTAGAATTATGGAACTGAAAAGGTCAGACTTCAACTGCGAATAGAACAAATTAATTACTCTCGTCTCTGGTTCGTGCCAATTTCCAAATTACCAATTTCATTGCACTTGGATATTTTTCATTTTCTGTTGCACTGTGAGAGGAAACTAATGCGCTCGAAGGAGATTGCCGCTTTAATTACGTCAAACGTGTCGTGTCGTCCCTTCTACAGGCAACCAATGCATAGTAAATTTTCAGTCTGCGCGCCATAGCTTTCGCCAACGATCGCTCGCCACTTCCCGATTTATGCGAGAGTGGCACGCGAAAGGAAGGGCTACTCGTGCTCGAGCAATTAATCGAATATCGCCCTAAACTCGGAACAAACGCTTCTCATATTGAGTATCTTCGAAATGGGAGTGCTAGTAAAGTGCGAAGGTGGGTCAATTGGGGGAAAATGTGCTACGGACGGAAACAGTGCAGAATTTGAAATAGATGTTAGGTGTATTTCTTAAGCTCATTTTTACACCCTATTTTACGAATATCGAAATCGAATGCGAAAATTTAACGTGAATTTTAAATAACCCAGCTTAATGGAAGATTCGATCTTAAGAAATTCAGAGACTCCGTTTATAGCTTTCGTTTCATGTCACTATCGCGCTGTATAAAGTTCAAGACCTAAAAAAGCAGGGACGTTGACGTATCGCTTATCGAATTTCGATATTCCTCTATACAGGATTGAATTATCGGCTTTTCAAAATTATCAAATCCACGGTCGATTGTGTAGAGCTTTCGAATGACCGGAGGCGACCGTCCCGAAGTATATTCGAAACCGTATCGTTTGATATTCATTGAGAAAAGAAAATAAAGCGATCGTCGGTTGCTTTCCAATCGTCAAAGGATAACGAAGAATCGATTATTTCTGTAAGTTTACTTTATTCGTATTTGCGACGTTTTGCATAAAGCTCAATCGACAAAAGGTTTATAGGTATGAAAAAGCTAAAGCGACTACGCGTACGATATTGCCAATAATAACGGCACAGATACACTTTCCTGGTGAATTAAAATTGTGCTCACGTGGGTTGCTGCGATTTTCGAATTGACAAAGAAAAAGAAGAAATGAAACTTCGTGGCTTAGGAGAAGGGCTCGCTCGAGCTTTCGTCGTGGACAAAAATTCTGCTTCCCTTAGTTCCATTCCCCTGCTGGTACAACCATTGCACGCACCCTTCCCTAACTATTAGCCAACCGTGAAACGCGCAACAATGTCGACGTTGTCCTTTCCTCTCCTGATACCTCCCTAAACCTTTCCGGGAATACTCGCGAAGCAGAATTGGAAATCGGGACTAGGAGAGCGCGTAGGAAAGCGGAAGATCGTGTCTCCCGGAAACTGGAAGGGCTTCTCTAAATGGTTCCGCCTTCGCGTAAGAAGATAGGACGTAGGAAACGTGGCACCTACCTTTGGTCTCGACGTTACGTTCCTATATTACGTGACGTAGGAACGTTTCTACGTACGCGGAGTACGAAACCGTAGTTAACGTACGTAGGATCGTGGCACCATCCGACCATTTTCCACCACCCACCGTCCCGCTGTCCTACGTTGAGAATCCCGCCCATCGCGCTGTTATGTTCGGTGAGAAAGTCGAGCGGAATGGAAGCGGAGAGGTGGGCGTCGCGGAGCATTAAGATGATGTACGTTATTCGCTTAATTAAGAGCGCGTCCGTACCGAATGTCCAGGACTTAAAGCCGCGAGGCAAACTTCCCACCATCGGGCGGTCCTCTCTCGTTCTTTAAGAGGGCTAATAGGAGAGAGGTCGAGCGCGCATTGGGCAATGAGGATCCTAGGGATCGTCGATTGTCTTGGAGAATAGGAAGCGACGAATTTTCGCGAGAGAGTGGAATAAGGAGAACGTACCTGCTGACGTACGTTGGATGGATGTTGGAGGAAAGGTGTAGTAGGGACGGAATAAAGAAAATCGAAATTCGTAGTTGTAGAAAGCTAAGTATTGTAGAATAGGATCTTTTCCAAACTGGCAAATTTACCGATGGATATCAATCAAATTAATATCTTCAGTTCCGTAATCAGGATACGTCAGATTTCCTCCAGGGTCCTTTAGCACTGTTAAATTATTTCTGCAAAGAAAACGAATCCCTTCGACTCACCTTACCCTTCTATGAAACACAAAAAATCCAAGACAACGTCTACCTCTACTTCGTGCCTCTAAAAAGTGTCCTGGCGAGGGAATACGCGCGGGTACGAGTAAATCCGTAATTTCTGAAATCCAGACTATTCCAAGGGGGTAGTAGCAGCGCGGGGTATTAAGGCAGCGGGCTAAGGAGGATATAGGGGTCGCGTAGCGAAGACCTCGCGAGAGCGAGCTGGTTCTTTCACAGCGCGAAGAGAAGGTGAGGCGGTAGGTGGAATTGAAAAGCGACGTTGGGTCCGACGTACGTTCTTGGATCCGCCCCGTCAGCTACCACCAGGCTCCCGGTACTGGTAGCGCAGCGAGTAACGCGAGCTAAGGTGGGCGTTTAAGCGTTAAGATGATGTATGTTATTCGCTTAATTAAGCGAGCACGTTCTAGTCGAACGTCTAAGCTTAAGCGTACGCGCCACGTTTTGCAGCTAAGGTGCGAGGGAAAGAGGAGCCTTTCCGTCGCAAGCGCCTTTCCACGATGGAGAGATACGGCCAGGTGATTCAAATTTCCCGCCATTCTCGCGTTTCGCGTATAATTTTCTTCCCTCGGAGCGCGCGAAGCTATTTCGAAAATCACGTTCCAACCTGCGATATTCGAGATAAGAGGAAATTCTCGCAAATTCTCTCACCACGGTCGATTAAAAAGAATCGACGTTCCTCTTAGATCAAGGAGAATTCGTGTTTTGAGATTGGCTTTTAGAAATCTGGAAGTTCGATCGGAGCACACGTTAAGGGTGTAACTCTGTGTAGCATTAAAAATCTCTTGTAACAAGACTCGTGTGACTAGGGTGCTGTTAAAATCTCGAAAATGAAGTAGCGACGGGGTGGTTCGAGAAACTGACGAAGGAATTAGTATTTTGACCGAAGGAGAGCCAATCCGGTGATTTTTAAGAGACTCTTACCGGACGAGGGAGCGGGTGATTTAATTTTACTTCCGCGGGTGAAATGTAGCGATGAAGATGAGATCTCGAGACGAGTCGAGAGATGCTCGGGATGGGTCGGAAGAAAATGAGAAAGAGGAGCTAAGCGGAAAAAGAGAGCGGTTCTCCCGTATGAGAAAGCTGAGCTCCGCCCGATACTCGGCTAGGATTGCCAATCTGACTTTTTCCTGGAAGCGCAGGAGCGGCCTGGCGAGTTCGGATGAGCCTTCGGCGTTAGGGATAGCACACCGGTGTTGGTTAATAGTTTAATTAACTATAATCCCTGAACACAATTTTTCTCACTCCTAAAAGAAATGAATAATCGTATACAAGAAAGTAAAAAATACAATCCATGTTGATTACGAAAAACTGTGATGAAATATGAATCGTACAAAGACGAAGGTATAGAAGATAAAATTTGTTTTTATAACGTTGACTGTGCTCTGCTCAAAATCGTTCGCGAACGTCGATAACATAAGTGAGTTTTAATCGAGCAGTGTTATAAGATCGTCAAGATTAAAGATAAGTGGAAGGGAGGGACCGGCAGGCGAAGTATCTTTAGGGTGGGATGCTGGAAAATGGGAAAGCTAAAGCACGGCATTAAATCCGTCTCGACAACGTTGTCTACTTTAACGGAAATCCCGGTAGACGTAGAGTGCAGTTACTCGATTAACCGATCACTCGTTCTATCGATTAAGCGCGTTACCCTTACGAAATATGAGGCGAGCGTAAATTTGCTTTTACTAAGAAAGGAGAAGATATTGTTCCTAATAGTGACGCTAATGCAACTGTCACGTGCGTGAGAAGGTGCCAAAATAGTGGCGCGTTAAATTTTCCGATAAAAATTCGATGGGATCGTTCCTCGCTCGAAGAATTCCTTTTCACGGACAATAAACCTTTCCTCCCAATTTAATAATCAGCCGAACGTAATGAGATTCCCTCGCTCTTTAATAATTCCCTCATTTCTATTCTATCTTTAACGCTTCCGCTACGTTTCTTTCCGACGATGTCGATTTTTGGCGCGAAGTGTAAGGCGATTAAAAAAAAAAGACACAGGAAGGAGGTAGGAGCAAAATTATCGGGGGAGCTCGAGCTTGGCAATTTAAACCGAGAAAGGAAAATTCTTGGAGACGCCCGGGTTCAACGCACCTTCAGTTCTTCAGTCTCCTCGCCTTTCCCTTTTCTCCCCTTTCTTTTTCATCTTTCCACGAGCGACGGAAGTCAACGCGTGCCACGGGCTTCCGCATAACGTATATCATTCCCTTAATTAAGCTCTCGTCCCCCTCCTTAATGTCCAAGATTAAGCGCCCGGGAAACTTCGCCCAGTATCCTGAGGCACACCTGCACACGGGGTGGGTTACACCTTCTCGAGTGAAAACTCAAAAGGGTGTACGAGCGTGAAGTTCGCTGCTATACAGCGAGCGAGCGAACGTGCGCGTTTACTCTCGTCGTCGTTTTATTAGACTGCCAAGTTACAACGACGACACGATGGTGGCGACAACAATAACAACGACAGCCACGATGTTATAACGGACGATACCCAGGAGTATCGTTAGGTCCGCGATGCGTCAGTCGGGCACCGTGAAAACTCGATGCTTCGTGAAAAAAAATTGAATGAGAAATATGCGCCTTTGGGAATCGTACCACCGCACGACCAACTACGAAAAGGTTGCTTCGAAAAACAGTTAACGATAGATTAATCCACCCCCGAAGTGAAACGCGCGTGGCTTCGAGGAAGATGGGCGCCTGCGTTCGGAAAATAAAGATGAACGAGCGAATCGAGCGTCGCTTGATTTTCTCGCGGTAAAAAGGATTAAGAATGGGAATTGATCGTCGTGACAATCGATAATGGACGCTTTCAATCCGGCCGCGTGGGGTTTACTGAAATAAATGGAACGGGCTTTTAAAAATGGAGCGCTCAAATCGATGATTTGGTTTCATTTTTCTCAGACGTAAAAGGCGAACTATCGCGAGACAGCAAGCGCAAAAAATTCAGTGAATTTCTAAAAAATTTTCAACGCCACCGAATGTTCCCGACGCCGTTACCAACTTACTTTCCAACAACGGGAACGACTTCCAACGCCTTTTCTCTCCCCAGGGAGCACTCACGTCCTTTCGCCTACCTCCAGAAGCCTTGAAAACGACCTTCTCTTCCTCGCACTATGGCGTCTATTTCGACCCACGTCGAACACGGATACACACATAATCACGAAACAAAAGAAATAAATAACACTATACTCTGTTTGGCTGAAGGTGTGAACTAATGCAAAATATGAATGAATGACTATAGTATCTATAGAAAGGGTCAATGATCTTTAATCTATCTTACGTAAATGTAAATAAGGACTAGCTAACTCGTGACTTCACGTGCGTTACGGTGTATTTCATTATGAAAAAAATCGGTCGCTTTTTTGCCTGGAGTTACCCTATATCTCTATCTAGAATTTATTCACGCCACGGCGAATACCAGAGATCATCAAAGGCGGCGAATATTGGCTTAATGCGCTCTCCGCTTGCACCTGCGCAATGGCTACTGAGCGCGCAGTGTCGCCACCACAGGTGCAGGTCACATTGCTCCTTTGACGGGGAGGTCAAACTCAACGTCCCACGTCCCAGAGATTTGGGAGCAGGAGAGAGAGACTTGCCCAGGACATATATGTATTAATTATTCGCTTAATTAAACGCCCATCCGCAGGAGCAAGCTAGCCGACGCGACGTCACTGCCACCGGAGAACTTTGAAGAGACACAGTCGCGCGCAAAGTAAACTTTCAAAATTTCAGGTACTTCACAAAGCTTCCTTCGCCATTTCTCCGGTTACCTAGTTCCACGAATAATCGGAAATTCGACAAAGACTCGGCGTGTGTGGTCATTAGCGCGTGGAGGATCGCAAATAGTTCAATGGTAATTCGAAGCAAAGAAAGAAACTGGGGTAGAAGGAGAGGGTGGGTCGTAGATGCGTGAAGTATCCTTTGACGAGGCAATCGTGAAATTATTCATGGCGTTGGAAATTACTTGCAATTTTTTACGTATCGATTGTCCAATCAGGGTTCGTTCCTTCACGAGCAGGTTTGACCCTGATAGTTCTTTGATACGTCGACTCAAGGACGAGACTCACGTGGAAGGACGAATCTATTGAATATGTGGGTCAAGTGTTCGACAAAAATATCCCCTCTAATAAAATCGTCTTTCCAACTTCATTCAAAAGCATCGCAAAGCCTCGTATAAATTTCTCTATAATACTTTCATGAGGCACTCGTGACGAAATTGTCTACATCCCTACGCTTATAAATCACGCGACAAATCGAATTAAATAACACCACACCTAACGCTAGGATCTCTAATAGGATCTGAACGGTCTCGCGAACGACATCGATCGTAATCTTCTCACGTGGCCGTGACATCCTCCGAGTAGGCGCGTGACACTCGTGGGCGCACGTCTCCTACCCTTTCGATACGCTTGCCGAGCAGCTGTTCCCGTTTTTTTCAAGGGATTTTCGAACGTCGCAATAAAATATGTGCGACACGCGGCACGAAAGCCAACGCCACGCGTGTGGCCTTCTCGACCCCCGGGGAAAAAGATTTATGGAACTTGCAGAAAGAGAGGAGAGCAGAGAGAAGGAAAGCGAGAGGAAAACGGAAAACCGGTTTCCGCTTACGACTTTTCCGCCGGGCTGTGTCAAAATACCAGTCACGAGTTCCACTCTCTTCCGCGACTCTCTTTTCGCTCTCCTCTCGCAGGGCTCTCTTGGCGCGCGCGCGCGTCCTACTTCGCGAGTCCTTAATTAGGACAATCGAGCTGAACCATTTAACTCGTTGAAGTTCCGCGTCGAGGCGGAGCCGACATCGCGAACCTTAATCCAGCCAATTGTTTGCCGTGGAAGGATATCGCGCTGTAAGGATCTCGAGATGCGCAAAGTTTTCAAGAACCAAATAGGACCGAGGCAAACGTTTATTTACTTATCTATTTGTGTTAAATTAAGGGTTTCGCCCTTTGCTCCCCGTTCTCTCGTGGGTTCCAAGTGAAATGGGGAACTCACGCGAAAAGGATAGACTCGGCGTTTCGCGGAAATCCTCGTTCGGCAAAAGTATAATTAATATTCCCGGACTCGTTAATCGTCGAGCAGATTTACGTAACTCAAAGAACAACGATCGACGCTTCTTGGCACGCAATTCTTCTCCATTCCGGAGGCCCAGCGTGCGCACTCGTGATCAAGTCGAACGTGCTGTCTCTAAACACGCGAAGCCGTGCTTACAAAAAATTGAAGAACAACTCGAGAAGCAAAGAGGTACACCGCGCGGAGATCTTCTCGCTCGAAGACCCACGAAATTAATTCGAATCATTTTGATTGAACGTTTCCGCGCGCCCGGGGTATGTGCGCGCGCTAAGCGTCGGTCCTTCGTAAGGCCTTTAAGAACACCATCGTCTCCTGTAATAACCACGTATAACGGGTTTGACAGACAGGCCACCGTACCATTTAGATTCCATCGTTTAGCCGCTCTCTCCTCTACCGTATAATCTCGAGTGGTCAGGGAGAGAGAAAGAGAACCGCGGTGGGTGGGTCGAGTGAAGAGAGGGAAGGGTGTATCCACCAAATGCTCGACGATTCTCGGGATTGATATATGTAGATGACGTCGCCGCTGAGAACCCTCTCATTTGCCACTGGCCCGTGTAGAGAGAAGCGCGTGTTTAAAGATTTACGCAATAACGTCGAGAAAAATTAAAAGCTCCCCCTCGTCTCTTTCTTCTCGACTTCCTTCGGAGAGGCCATTTGACCGCGATCCACCACGAGCAATTACAAAGAACACTATCCTTCGCCTAGTATAATGATACACCCGCGGAACAACCGTTGGACACAGTTTTACCAACGTATGGTCGAGTGGAGGAGATGGGCGAGTTTCGGCAGCGTACCCCGTTCCTTCTCTCGCTTCCTACGGGTTCAAAACGATTACTTAAGGGGGCTACTTCGTTTTATTAGCGGATTGGCGACCCGGCTATAATGTTGGTCGGTTATACCGATGGTTATGGGTAGGTAATGTATACTCCGGGTAATAAATTCTCCGGTGTGAGAATGATGATGATGATGGCGACCATCGCGATGATGACGGTGGTCCGAAAGCGATGGGAAGAGGAGTGAGAGAGAAAAGAGGCAGGAATTTCTGGCTCTTTTTGAGAGCTACACGCACGTTGAGTTTTCGTAAGCGGGGATAGGGTAAACGGGAGAGGTAGAAATTAATGTGATTGGTGGATTTAGCGAGATTGCTAGAGCCCTTCCGTTTGCTCTTGTTTTAACTTCAACTCGATACTTCGTTTCCGGACTTAATCGTATTCCCGGAATAACGAGGGGAAGTGCATGTTTTATTTTCTCCCCTTCATTTTTTCTGTCGAAGCGCACCGCGGCGCGCGAGAGTGCGTTTCCAATTTCGGTGCAGAAAGCGGCGAGCGAAAATTTCGAGAAATGCGATCTTCCCGTATCGTAACGAGATACGTACGCGCGAGTAATAATTTTGTATTCCGCGGATCGTCGGTTTTTCCTTCGAGGTATCAGTTCGTCTCACAGAGTGAAAACGTTCGACGACTTCCTTTCATAGCCACTGCCGTCCGCCGTCACTATTTTAATAATACACCGATCTCCTCTAATTGCAAGGAAATCTAATTAGTAACGAAAATTATAAACCTGTCTTTCAAAGGCAGCAAGCCACAGCACCTCCCTCCATTACACGTATCATACCCTGAGAATCTCTCCTCCGACGAACGACTATTAAGAAATCACCGTGTCCCCTCCTCGGTTCATTCTCACGCGAGAAAATTCGTCGAGTGACTCACCCCCCGTCCACTCTCATCGTGACTCAACGGAATTTAAATAAAAACCAATGAGTCTTCAGCTCGCGCCCAGCTATCATCATTTTCCACGAAGAATACACCCATTCCTTTCTGACCTTAATTCTCTCCAATCGAACACTTCAAACCATCGCTAAACTTTCTCGAAACATTTCGCACACCCAGTATCCGAAACGTTGGTCTCTCCCTCTCCAGTCACTCCACTCAGGAAGACATCCATCTTCCGTCTCCATTCCAAACGCTCTCTTCATCCGTACGGAGAAGTAAAGTGTGCGGATCGCAGAGAAGAAGAAGAGAAGGCCACAAAAGAGCAAAGTCCTCGGGTGCGTGTGGATCTTAAGTGTCCCCCGACCGAGGGCGACCGGAATCGTTTCTAAATAGGGGACCTCCCTGTTCTTCCACCTCCCTTTCCTCTGCGTCTCGTTCTCCTCCTTCCTCTCGTTAAGGCAGGTAGAGCGAGTCTATGCCCTACGGTAAGGAGCGCGCGTCATTCGAAACGCGCCATTGTCGTTTTGGTAGCCACAATGGGGACAGCTGAGGGAAAGGACCAAAACATTGAGACATATCCTGTTGTTGGCCCTGTCACCGTTCCGTCCCAACATCACCACCCCCCGTTCTTTCTCTTTCTCCAGCAGCCGCGCCGGTCCACGATAGTCTACCTCCGCAAGCAAGGACATTATTACAAAAATATTCGAAACTCGTAGAATATCCTCGTGTCCCCTCGCGTTTTCTTCGTTCTTCGCATTGTCGCCAACACGACGAGATTTTTTCTTCTCTTCTGTCCATCCACTCGGTGAATGCAGACGGGGAGAAGGTAAATTCACGGAGGACTCTCTCGCAATCGGAGATCATTCCCGCGTAAACTCGACTCTCGAGTTTCTTCAAAATATTTGGCGTACCTGCTCAGAGTTACGCGATACCTTTGGGGTAGTGTAAGGAGGTTCGTCGCGCAGGGATTTATCTCGGTGACACGATCTTACTAGGGGTGGATTGATGTTTATCCGGGACTGCTAAGAGTGTCCGTAGCACGCAGGATTTTCAAGTGGACGGGGTTTTTCTCGATGCAGATAAACGTAATTTGCTCGAGACAGGCGTGAAAGGTGCGTTTGCATATTTTTGGGACGAAATGTTGTTAATCGTGACACGCAGGTTTAACGAAGAAAGGCGTGTTTTACGGAAAATAATTTTTATCCCTCGAACGCTTTCCCGTCTTCATGCGAGAAGCCGTTCGCTACATAGCACGGATTTCACCGCTGCGGGTATCCTTGCTCCCGTTTAATTATTGAGATCGGATAATGCGAGGCGGAGATGAAATTCATAGATTTAACGTCAGTCTTCCTTCTCGCTGAAAATTTCACGGGACTTACGACCAATCGCGTTCCACGAGAGAATCTGCGGCCTTCCGGAGATCTCTTCCTCCGAAACAATATTCAAGACTTCACCACATTATTTCCTACGAATTCTCCAATCCTCGTCGTACAAGAATTATCCTCATATCCGCCCACTGCCGTAGTTCATTTTTCACTTGCACAAATTTCTTATCCACCTTCGAAAATCCCCAGTGCATAAAAATTCTTCAATCTCCTACTCCATCAAAAATTTTACGCCTCCGCGAACCCTATCGCATGGCGAATTTCGAAAGCCATCAGAATTTGGAATATTTTGTCGAATTTTCGCGATTCCATTGGGCCCCGGGGTAGCACGCATTCGCGAGATGCGTCAACGTTTACGAGTTTCTAGGGTGACAATGGGACGCGCCGTCGTCGTTGGTCATGTCGTCCTAGAAGGGGTGAGGAGTTGGTCCGAAGGATAGTCTGGGATGAGAAGCATCGCGTCGCGTCGTCTCTCGGACTCCGTCATGGCCGAGTGACGGGCCCGAGCGCACGGCTCGTGTATGCAGATACGACGGTGCATTACAATCTGCAACGGCAGGCAGGGCGATAAACCAACCTGCAATTTCATGCATACGTCATCGGGAGGGTGAGTGAGAGGGATGCGAAGGGGATAGGAATCGTCGACGGTAAACGTCACGTTCGACGCGTAGAATATAGGTGGTCGGTGAGAGAAGGAAAGCAAGTTGGTGGACCCATTCCATCGTTCACCTTTTCCTCCTGCAGCCAACCAGCAAAAGCCACAGAAATTCCTACCTGCTGAATCCTCCCTTTTGCGACTGTCCTCCACAGAGCCCGAAGGGTTGAGACGCAGGAGTGTGAGTTACAAAAAGCTCCGTAAGATCGTCGATAGGAATTTCGCGACTACGTCGATCGTTACGAATTGCGGCGTTCTTCTTCGTGCCCGATCTCTTCGTCTTCTCACGGGAGTTTCGGATAGACTGAGAGGTTTTTCAGCGTGAGAAGTGAGGTATCAATTTTCCTATGCCCTTTCGGTACCCTTCTCTTTATTCCACTCGCTTGCTCTTTCCTTCTCTCGAAACCCCTCGCAGCTGGATAGAACGTGGCAGCGCGCGGTGGAGCTTTAGACCGCGCGGGCACAAAGATCGCAGTGAAAAGGCGAGAAGTGAAAAATGAGGTTGAATCGATCGGCTAGCCCGCCACGCTTTGCTCCGCTGATCGACGAAGAAGGGCGCCTCTCTTTCCATTCCACCCCGTCTCCTTTCTTTTCGATGGAAGACCTTAAAAGCCGTTAAATACCGCGTCCGAGTCGGCTCTATGAGGTCCAATGATTCAGTATTTACGCACAATGCCAAAGAAATTGGCTCGCCCGGACCCGACCCGATCGGGCGCCATAGGTGGGCTCGGGAAACTTTTCTTCGAGAAGGAATTTCGAAGGAGAGCGGACGAAGGTGGATGCTGCATGGACCGTGCCCGACGACATACGAGAAACGCGGCCGTGAGTTGCGAGATCGTGGAAGGAAGAAGCACGAGGGAGGAAAGAAAAAACGTGCCTTAGTCTTAAAAGCGCCAATTTTCCGCTTTCTTCTTCTACGTGACTCGGAGAGTTGGCGAGGAATCGCGAGGGGGGACTCGTCCGATTTCTTCGTGGTCACGTTCGACGAGCTTTTGGTAACATGCTGTGACGTGGAAACACGTGGACGATCGTTTGAAATATTTTTTGTCAAGCCGAAAAAAAAAATCTGCGAATTTTCTGCCCATACGCTTCTACAAAATAATGGATTGGCGGGCATCGGTCCATCACGCGAATACTTTCATTAAAACTACGAGATGGGCAAGCCGTGAAACGCGAAAATTAAAACTGGACAGTGCTGCACGTCGAAAAAAGGGATCGCACTCAGATATACCCGAGTAGAAATGAATCTAGTACGTCCGATGTGAAACCTCGTAGGTAGATAGTATTGACTAGATTACATTTTCTTGCTAGCAGCTAGGTCAGTACTAGATAAGAATTTATAGACAGTTTTACTGACGTAGCGGTTGTGTAGTAATACATAGAAAATATGATACTAGATGGTGCTGTCTTTCCCAGAAAATATAATCCAATTACTAGTCGCCACTAGCACTTTTAAATTAGTCAGCGAATCTCTCACGAGCTTGACGACACCGGTGTGAACCTAACATCTCAACTGTCAGCATCTCATGAAAAAATTTCAAATTTACTTGCATCCAGCAAAGTTCAAGGAATTCTTACAAGTTTTAACAATAGTTCAAATGATTTACACCAAAAATCTCGTTTTAAAAAACGAGATGCGAACTTCGCGTATGGCTTGATTGCATCTCACCGAATTTCGATCTTTCAACGTACAGGAGTGATATTTCGAAGAGTTCAACGTCCTGGGCATGAAATGTTAAGAGTTCAGGCGAAAAAACTATAACAAAAATAGTTTATCATCGCAAAGTAAGATGCTGCGCAAAATTAGAGAGTTCATGTCGAAATAAAATGTTTTCTGGATAGCTGTAGACATACTACAACATATTCCAAAGAGTTCGAGGCACTAGCAATGTCGAATTGTTTTTAAATAAATAAATACTCTTCGAGTGCCGTACATTTATAAAGAAACTCCGTAGTTTTGTGCATCATCTCACTCTTTTCTCTCTCACACAACAATCCGAGTTGTGGTCTATGTGTAAGGGAACAGGCTCCGTGAGCTAGAGGTCTCAGGTTCGAATCTCCTCACCCAAGAAGGTATATAAAAGTGGATTTTTCAATTCAATATAAATACAAGTAATCGTTAAGCAAATTGAACACCTACTTACCGGCGTTTCAGGAACAACGATACGTTGGCAAAAAATAAGAATTATCCAGAAGTTTATTTTATTTTGCTATTTCCTGTCCAGCCCGGGCTAGGTTACTACTACATTTACATATCTTAAATTTTCTATCTAAATAGTAGCCAGTTTTTTTGATGCAGCCACTGGTAGAAGTGACCGTTACATTTCAAGCCCACTACTACACACAAAAAATAGACAATTCCGATGTATATCTCGTTTTTTCTATATCTGAACTAGACAGCAACGATGTTCAAATTCTACTCGGGTAATTATTTTATTATTTTTTTGTCGCGTCGGGAGAATCGGGGTAGTAAATAGGGTGGCTTTATTTGGTCGTCGTAGTAGTTGCTCTACCACTGATCGCGAACGTCGGAGCTTTGCGCGCGATTCGCCATTGAAAATACTGCGAAAATATGCTGACCGTTTATCTGAAATTTGCAGAGTAGCCAAACGTGCAATATCAATGCCATAATTGGATACGCCACTACTTCGTGCCTCCTGTACCGGCGAGATGGCAATTTATAATTAGCAAGAACGAGCAAACCATGAACGGGGATGGGATAATACTGGTTTCAGTTTTTTACCGTGCTCGTTAATAAATCGTTAAGTTGTCCGTCAGAGATCGCCATCGGGCGTGTTTACGTGCTGCGCAATCGCCACGGGTGGTAGGTGCCTTGGATACATCGCGCTCCTATCGCACAACGTTGAAAATATCCAATTTTATAACGCGCTTGTACATTCGAGGTAAACGTAAAATTTGATAAAGTTGAATTTCGCGTGCATGAATCTAAATATACAAGTTTCTCGAATAAAATTCGTAATATCTCCGTACAGCGTGTTTGTACAATTTGCTTTTATTTCGGAGATAAAGTTATTCTTGGATACGAAAGAATTCAGAGACTACGGAAATTTCAATGGTCCTAACTAACTTTATATTATCGTATCATGCTGACCCACTTGCATTTACGAGTTCCTTTTCCCTCGAACCGTCATCGATTCGAGCGAAAATAGAATTATCTCGTTACGGGATTTTTTTCCATCTCCAAATCTTACGGCAGTGGGATAAAGGGTGAGAAATAATTCGCTAAAACGGCAGTTCGATCGCGTCCTTTAGCCTGGGAAACGTTCGCGCGTCCACTTCGCGCGCAATTAATACCGTAGGAAAGGGGGTACCGTGCTCGCGAACGATTAATTAAACCGCACACGGCCCCCGGTACTCCCGGGGGTCGTAACGGCGGGGCCACATTGTAATGAAATTGTGTTTCCAATGATAAAGATACCCAACCGCCGGCACTGTACAGCGTAAACGTACCGTTACTCCGTAATGTACTCCTTTCATAGATTATTGGTTGGCCGGTTCGATCGTGCCTCGGCGCGTAGGTAAATCGGCGTCCCCGAACCAGCATAGCCTCGAGAGGGCCAACCCGCAAAACCCTAGCCCGAGGTACAATACACCCTCTACGCTATTCTCACGTAAAACTACGAGGTCGCAAGAGAAAGTAAATAATAGCGAAAATTGGTCGAGGAGAAGCGTCCTGGTGCACGAAGTAAAATCAAAGTACACATTAATCGTGAGTAAATTCAAGTTTAACCTCAACTCTTCTGTTTATAAAATTTCAATTGAATTTAATTAGATTTGCTAATTATTGAGCTTACAATAAATAAATACTTCTGAATTAGAATGGAGTTAAGGAAATACGCAAACAAAGTCACCAAATATATACAGGGTGTCCCGCAATAGGTGTAATCCCCGCGAAAGGGTTGTAGCTGAAATAATTCTAAACAACATTTTCCTTTGCGAAAAAGTTGGACGAGGCTTAATTTTTGAATTATTAAGGAAAAACATAGGCGAATGAGCGCGCCCGTAAAGCCCGCGCTCAGGGCCGTCATGTTCGCCACTCACCGCGGTTGTGGAGGGCGCATCGCAGTGGAACGGCACGAAGCGTTGGACAGAAATTATGTCGAATAACAAATTAAAATTCCAGAATAACTTTAGATGGCGAACCCCAGAAGGCGAGGGGATGCCTAATGCATTTCCCGATGCAAAAAAAATTAGGATTAGGATTAGGTCAGGGTTAGGATTAGGTTAGATTAGGTTAGGGTTAGGATTAGGTTGATTAGGTTAGGATTAGGGTTCCTAATCTAACCTAATCTAATCAACCTAACCTAACCTAATCTGCCTAATCTAACCTAATCTACCTAATCCTAACCTAATCTACCTAATCTATCCTAATCTAACCTAATCCTAATCCTAATTTTTTTTGCATCGGGAAATGCATTAGGCATCCCGTCGCCTTCTGGGGTTCGCCATCTGAAGTTATTCTGGAATTTTAATTTGTTATTCGACATAATTTCTGTCCAACGCTTCGTGCCTTACCACTGCGATGCGCCCGTCTACAACCGCGGTGAGTGGCGAGCATGACGGCCCTGAGCGCGGGCTTTACGGGCGCGCTCATTCGCTTATGTTTTTCCTTAGTAATTCAAAAATTAAGCCTCGTCCAACTTTTTCGCAAAGGAAAATGTTGTTTAGAATTATTTCAGCTACAACCCTTTCGCGGGGATTACACCTATTGCGGGACACCCTGTATACGGAGATGTCTTCGTAGCATCCACAGTCGACTAAATATCAGATAGAGATCTAACCCTGACCCCGACTACAGGTTTAGGCAGCAGATTAGATGCCAACTAGATGCAAATTGGCTCCAAACAATACCCGAATTAAACAGAAGATATATCTCTGTAATATATACATCCACCGCAGTTTGGGGAGGAACGGGTCTCCACATAATCCGAGTAAGGTCTGGATCACGGGCAGGTTGTGTGTCCGATCTCGAATTACATTTTTCTCCTCCCTTGCTTCCTTTTACCTGGCCTCTTGGGTCCGGTCGTGTCTCTATCGCGATAAGCCACGTGCCGTTAGATGACGACGATAAGCCGCAAACGGTTAAGACAAAGTAACGTCCACATCGGCGGTGGTGGACCCTCGGGAATAGGAGAACCTTTTTCGAGGAAACGAAGGAAATGGGGAAGGGGGTGCAAGGTGGTGGTGGTTCCAGTAATCGACGATACTCCCCATGATACTCCTCGCAGTATCCATTCCCGAAGCCGCATCCGCGAACACCTTGCCTTAAAGGTTTTCGTCTCTCGAATATCGAGATATCGAGCCGCAAGCCGTCGCGCATCGACGTCCGTACGTACTGCTAATAAATTCCATAAATTCGCGGTTCCCGAAACTTTCACGATCGAGTCGGACCGGCGCGAGCGCGCGCGCGAATTTCGATATCTCGCAAGCTGCGAAGGCAGGGAGAGGGGCGCCTATTATTCGAACCGCTCGATAAATTTCGGGTTAGCCGAAGTTTCCGCGAGGAGGGCGGATCGAGAGAGTGGAGCGGCGCCGGGGGTACCTCCTTCGAGGAAGAAGCGACCGGGTGCGCCAAACGTTTCTACGTTATCGTTCCGATTTTAGTGGCTTCCCGCGTGAGAAGCTTTCCGAGGATACCGAGAATTATTGAGGAATTTATGAAGATGGCTACCTCACGCGGACTCCTCTTCTACGCGCGTTATCGTAAAAAATTCCTTTTACCCCCCTAATCAACTCTCCTGCCAATTATCATTTCATTCGGACGATACTCCGCGAGAATCAGGGGAAAAAAAAATCCACAGTGGAAGAACCGCTTCGCGTCTTCTTCCTTATTCTTCTCATTCGTTCCACCCCCAACTCCTTTACCTCGTTTGACTTTCACCACCCACCACCGCCTCATTCCCATCCGCCTCGTCCTCCCCTCGCGCGGAAATAGAGATTACCGCGGAATTACCGTCGAAACAAGGTAATAATGGTAATCCTTTGATCTTTCAATTTGGCACTGCCGTCTATCTCATCTGCCTTGCGTTATCGGGTGGAAGATGAACCGAAAGGAACGAGAGACGTACTCTCTTAGCCACCCACCGCCCTCGCGGATTACATCCTCGCGGGAAGAAATGGCCAAGGGAAACTAAACGAAGCAAGGAGAATCAGCGAGCGAGTGCGCGGGCGAGTTGGGATGCCAGCCCGAAACACTCCGTGAGAGGCCCCTGTGTGTATCTGGGGTGAATGGCTGGCTCGGGCCGGGCCATGCTTTCCTACGAGTTAATTCATGCCTTCCTACGCTGCAGGACCGGGCCAGATGGCGCGATAGGATGCTCTTTGTAACCGTTCCGACGTTTTCCAGTAACGCGAGGTGGGCGGCTAGCGCGCGCGCGGCATAAGGTTAATAGAAACCTCCCAGGAGAGCCAGAGAGAGAGAGAGAAGAGAGTGAGGTGCATCGTCGAGTATACCTACCGGGCGAGTGGAAACTCGTAATAAAGGCACGCCCCGGACGTTTCCCGTATCTTCTCTGTGCACGGGAAAATTTTGGACTCGGCGAGTGGGGGAACGTGAGCTGCCATTGCGCTCTTCGCGAAAATAAGGTGGATTCGTTGATTAGAGCAACGGAATTCCAAATAATGCGGATGTTGTGATTAGGCTTGATTAGGTTCCTCAGGAGGGGCGAGCGGAATTTTGAAAATAAGGATGCACTTTAACATGTAGCGTTATATTTGCCTTAATTTGATTATCGAAATCGCAAGATATATTTTTTAATTGGGATCACGAGTGCAGGATGTATTAAGAATTTTCCTCCGTGCCGTCTAAGGCAGATTTTGCAAAACCGGCTGGTACGCATGCAAATGTATTTTCCTTGCATCTTGTAAGGATAATGAAATTACGAATTACGTTGCCGTCTGCGTTGCAAAATTATTTTCGATTAGCTGCTCTCTGGGTGTCGCGTAATACCTCGACAAATATTTACTCCCTTAATTAATCACATCGTATAATCACGTTACATCATATTACATTATTGTTCCATTCCACTAATTTCACAAGAGCCCTACTACCGATATTCCGCAGCGTTGACCATGTTCGTGCAAAATTCCAGGATCGCGAAAAATCCTCAAGCATTCTCCACGCTTCCAAGAATCTCCTTGACCGCGGGCTCCTACGTGGATTTTTTTCCCGGTGCACGAGACGCGGCCCATTGCTCCCGCGTTATTATCGTCCACGAAATATTAATCTTACATTAAAATCGATAATCCAATGGCTCGGACGCCAGCCGTGGAATTTAATCTAAGCCCGATGTCTTCCTACGTACGACCTACATTCGAAGATCCCCATCGTTGTACCTACGTGCCACGTACCCCTTTACCACCCACCCCATTCGAGCCACCCTCCAATGGCCTCTCCACCGTTCCATAAATCGAACACGAACTCTCACCCCGTACCAGAATCCCGAGAACAAAACTGGACCGCGGGATTGTCGAAGATCCTTCTATTGTTCTTCCTCGTCAATCCCACCTCACTTCCTTTTTCTTTCCTCCTCCTCCTCCTCCTCCTCGACTGGATTCCGTGGAATCGAGGTGCGGGACGTCGCGAACGTCGTTCTCACGTCGAAAGGAACGTGACGCGCGCACCGGAGTCAGGCTTTGTCAGGGACACGGACCCTCCACTCACCTATGCTCCAGCCAACAACGCGGGATAACGACGTATACCATCGCGGGGGAGTCTGCGGGCACCAGGAATACCCACATTCGTTGGTTGGCTTGGTTGGGTGGTTGGTTGGTTGGCTGGTTCGGTTGGTTCGTTCTCGTCGGGAGAGATGGCAATATTTGCGCGGGTCCTGACAGGAAGACAATGAGGCTCGAGCCGACACGCGATATACAATCTCCCCCCGTATCCCCGTCCCATCCTTCCCCTCGTCTAGAAATCACCCTTCACTTCGGGGTGCGAGTAGGACGAGACACGTACACACGTAAAGCCTCCACCCCCGAGGGTATCTCGTGGCCCTCTGTCATCGAAAGAGGGCGAGGGAGACGCGAGATGGGGTTGGACCGAGAGAAAGGAAGAGGAGGAAGGGACGAAGGGATCGACGAGGGCACAGAAGTGGCGGAGTGCGAATGAGGGATGAAGAGGGACAGGGAGACAGGGTTAGAGAGTGGAAAGAAGAGAGGAGCGAGAAAAAAGGAGTTGGAAAAGGGCGAGCCGCGCGCTTGCTTGTCCACCGGTAATCCCGAATTGTAAATTAATCCCCCGACCTTTTTCTGATTAATTTATACTTGAGGATTACGCGTCGCGCTCCCGCTCGCCATTACCGGTCAAGCTCTCCTCGCGGCGATCGATCGAGCAAGGGTTAGTGCTCCTGTATTTATTTTAGTTTAATCTTCAACCCCGTTTTCGTCGTCACGGAGTTTGGTTGTTAGGATACGACGCGCGACCCAGTGGTGGCGTGAACGTCACGCGTCCACTGTTTCTCCCTCTCCTTCGTACTCCATTCTACCCAGTCTTCTCACTCCTCTTCATTCCGCGTGTGCGCAAACACAGAACTAGCGCACGCCTCGGTTCTCACGAGCCTTCACCCGACGCGCGACGCCTTCCTTTGTCGGGCCCGATTAATTCCGTAAGACGGGAACGGGTTGAGACGAGGGAGGAGTTTTACGAAGGCTGGTACGCGATCGTTGGACCGAATTGGGGTGCGCGACGGGACAAGGGGCTAGGATAGCGAGCGACGAGTCTCTGTTTTCCTAGGAGCAACAACGTGAACCTGTTGCCGTTTGAGAATCGACGATGGTGAAAATTATTGTCACGGGAGCCCCTTGGGGAATACGACCAGCTGCTGGTATTTTTATTTCACGGGGTGCGAGCGTGTAATCCGATGACGGCGACCCTAAGCTCCAGAGGAAAGCGTTTTTACTCGCCAATAAGTTCGAGAATTGATTTCTTCAGTTTTTAGAGCGACGATTTTTTTTGACCAGGTTAACTGACCTTCGCACTTTAAGCAAGTTCACATAAACGCAATCGATCACCTCGTACCTGACCCGGAAAATTTCCCAACTGACCGCAGGACAATTACACAGTTCTAAAAGGCGAATCATCCGAGGAAAATTCTGGGTCCGACCCAAGGACCAGATTATACAAACAGGATTCACGCTAGTTAACCGAGCGAGGATAAGTAGCGTGGGCTGCCCGGCGGTGTCACCCGTGAAAAATATCTGCAATTACTATCTAACTCCGGAAGCGAGGTAGGAGAGAACGAGAGGGAAGAGAAACTCGGACGAGCGTGAGACAAGGATCGACGGAGAAAAGGAAAGGGACGGGGAGAGAGAAACCCACAGCTTTCACGGCTTTCGGACAAATTGTGAAAAGAATGATGTATTGACCTGGCGAACGGAACGACAAGGGAGCGAGGGAGGAAAACGTCGCTGGACCTCCCATCGTCCTCGTCCTCCCGCAGCTTCGTACCCGTGAGAGGACCTCCTTACATCCGCCTCGGAAATGCGACCGAAACGTCTGCCCGCAGCAACCGCCCATTACGTCTATTGTATCGTCGGAGAAACAGTCGTTCGTGAGAGGGGCAGCCACCCCCGGAGAATCCAACCCCCTCCTACTCCACGCTTTCTCGTCCCGTGCCTTTCCTCTTCCCTCTCCAACCACCACCGACACGCCACCGCTGCTATTCCTGCCGTTGCTGTTGCTGCCGTTCCCCGCTTGTCTCAGCCCTCCACCACCGAGCCGACTACAATTACATTTTCACGACTAACAGTTTGGACAAGCGGCAGCAGCCCCTTTCGCAGGTGGAATTGTCGAGGAGGGCGGTGGAAAAGTTGAGACGACCATTTTTTTCCCGTTTAAGACGTCACGGACTGGCAGTATCTCTCTTCTGGTGTCTTTTCACGGTTGGGAAAAGATATAGGAAGGAAGGAGTTTGTAACTCTCGTTTGGAAATCTTTTCTTTGTCGGTTGACGGGAATGTCGTAAGGTAGGGGAGAGTGGGGTACTTTGGGACATGGGGCACATTGGGACATTTCGATTTTGGCGGCAATTATCGTGATTTAGCAGTTGGCTGTCTTGTCAGAATCAGTTAGACACTAATTCCTTCAATGTCAGTCGCTTTCACAATCACAGATAAAAAACTGTTGAAGATATTAAAGTTTTAGTGTTTTCGGGTATCCACATAAGCATTTCTTGTGTCTGTTCTTAAGGTTATAAGTTGAGTAAAATAAATAATGAAGCTTTTGTTTGATGTTCAACATATTCCATCTTGTATTGACTTTATACAGTCAAGTTATGTTTATGAAATGCATAGAAGGAATTGTTGAATAGATGCGTTTTCCACTCGCAGTACCTGTGGGGTAGATTGGGACAACCTAAGTGGGGCAGATTGGGCTTGTCCTCTCAATCCCGATGATCGCACAGATCTAATACAAAAGTTCGAAGAAAATAGCACCCGTGAAAATACAAATAAAAAAACGTCATAGAAAAAGAACAGAGTTAGATTCAACAGATGAGGATACTGAGACAGAGGAAATTATTTAAAAAATGCAAAAGGATGAAGCAATGGATTCAGACATCGAAAGTAATTTTGAATTAGAAGAAATTCAGAAGTATTATTATAACGTACAGTAACATTTTTAACATTCCTAATCAGTAAAAGGTAGATTATTTGTTTATTAACAATTCGCACTCGGCATTTTCCCAGCGCCTTTCATATTGTCCCCTCAGAGGGGATAACCGTATGCAAAGGATTAAATTGTGGACGGTAGTTTTTGCCAATAAATAGATTCTTGTGTTTTCTAACTGTAATTTCTAAGGAATTCCATCGCAGTCCCAAACTACCCCACCGCAGTCCCAAACTACCCCACCGTGGGGCAGATTCGGACATTTTGCACTTATTAGCAAATTACTTTATTAACAATACAGATGGTTTTTTTTTGCCTATTAGCCGGTATCGTCCTTTAACAAAAACCTCAACATATCTTATGTTTCTTACAAATTTTAAATTGGATGAAAATTGTGGAAAATACAGGCTCAAAATCCTTAACAGTCCCAATGTGCCCCACTTTCCCCTACTTAGGGGTTCGATTAATTTCACGCGATCTTAGATATTTCCGGAATCGTGATATTTATTGGTCTTCTTAAGAGTTTAACGTAATACGGATAATGTTCGTGTATATATCACCCTGAAGGGAATCAGGTTCGTTCACTCGTCAACCACGAAGTATTAAATTCCAGCACTCTAACCGCGCCGATGAGAGTTCCTCTTCCTACCTTCAGCCGCTCGATTCTCGAAATCGTCACATTCCACCGCGGATTTACGCGCAGGCATTCCTACACGCGCGCACGTGACACACGCTCGAATCCTCCGAAAGCGTTTGGAGAAACGAACGTCTTGGAAGACGCGCGCCACTACCTTTACCATAATTTGAGGCGGCCGACAGGTCGGAATATTTATACCCCATGGTTACTCTACCTGTCTACCCTCTACGAGCTCCTCTCGGACCATGATATATGTATAACGTTCAGTTGACTAATCCCTTTTCCCATTGCGGCCAAGGTGTGCGGTAAGTGGGTTCCGTTTCGCTTCGAATAAATTTCGGAGTTCCGCTCCGCGGCAACTGTACCAAGCTCTCCGAAAATCCCCGCGCCTTCGACGATTCTAAAATTTAACACTTCGGCCGACGTGACTTTCGTTTAAGAGGAGATTCGAAGATTAACGAGCAGTGAAATGTCAAGTGAGGAGATAAAGACTAACTTCCGAAGTTTCGAACGATTCGATCTACGGCTTCCATCGATCTCTAATACAAATTGATGTTCCTACGGGCCATCCTTCCGCGAATTAGAAAGCCACGGAAATTTTTCAAGGATGATTTCAAACCCACCCCGTGCTCTTACGTTTCGCTGTTCTTTTTCCTCTCTCGTGCGAAGAGGTCGAGACCGCCAAAGCACGATGGGAAGACGAACGTTATCGACTCCGGGGAACGTGCTTTCCCGTCGTACGAAGTCGTCGACGGCGATTAAGAATAATTAAAAATAATAATCTTTCGTTAAATGTATAACGTCGCGTTCTAAACTCGTAGCAGGGATCGTAAAAAGTCCCTTCAACGGCGTGACTCTCGACAATTAAATCCTCTTTACGCGGCGTCCACTCAGCGCCGAACTTACAAGGCTCCGCGCGGTGCCCTCCACCCTCCCTCGTTCTCCACGAATCTTCCCGCGCCTTTTTCTTCTCATTTCGGTCGACCACGCGACGGGGCCCCGCGAAGACGAATGGTAACGACTCACCGAACATCGTTCCGCGTCGTATAGAGCTATTATCGGTGGAGCCTTATGCGAATGCATAAGCAGCGACCGTTCGTCGAACCAATCCCCCCAACCTTCCCTCCTACACGTACGCGTACCCGCGCCGTCCTTGTAACACCGCGGCCGGACACGATTACACGAATAATAAATAAGATGTATACAATTTTAACGATTCCCGCGAACTATTTGTTATCGCGTCCCCGCTTCGTGCCTCGAACACGACACTCTAACTATTTTTTGAGACGAAAAGAGAGAGAGGAAAAAGGAAAGAGTGGTAGCGAGTATTGAATAAATAATCTTTCGAGGAGAGTATGCGAGGTAGAAAAAATCGAGAGATTCGATCGAGAGTAAAATCACGCTCTCGATGCGCACACGAAACAAAGGGGCAAGTGGTTCGAGCAAAGTGACCTTACGCATTGTTCCACTGTAGACAAGTAGAGAGAAAGAGAGGAGGAGAGAGTAAAGTCAATTAGTCGAGATAATCTTCTCGTATTAAGAGGGTAATCAGGTTTGGCACGAGCAGCCATTAAAACTCCGAAATTGGATTGGATGGGTGCATTTGGCCGGAACAAGATTCGTTACCGCGAGTATGCTTATGTAAAAAGGAATAATCGCTTTTAATTCGATCGAACCTGACTGGATGTGTGTAACGCATGCATTTTGCGCGTATACCGCTACCAAGGTAACGAAATTTCACGTGCAATTGTCGTTTACCGGAAACAATGTTGGAAGGGCTTGTACGAAAAGCGATTTAATACAATGAATAATTTTTGAACGCTTTTATTAATCTGATCTTGTCGAGGACCTCGAAACATGCATAATGTTCAGACCATTAGCTCGATACATAGGTGTTAGCGGTGCGCCCAGTCCAGCATCCTACTATCGAAACAATGATCGATCGTATCGATTCGTGCCCTGTGCTCCCATTCGACGAGTGGGGATCAACCATTATGTACGGTTGATAAAGGCTTTTATTAGCTTTTAAAAGCTTTTAATATTTCCCCGTAGCGCGGGAATCGAGATCATGCCTTCCTGTATAAAATGTTGAATCGCACATAGTAGGCTCCAATCGGTGCAGGAGGCAGACGCACCACGCGTCAAATATCCTATTGAACATTTTACGCGTAACGATTATCAAGGTGAAGAGGTATAATGGTGGAAATAATTTGGGAATGTTTCGTTAATATCCCACAATCCTCCATCGGATATCGCTTGCTCCCACGATGGATAGACGCGTGATGCATCGTATAACCGGGTTCTATTACCCGTGCTTTTATGATCCTCCTTCTATTCTCATCCTCATTCTCCACTGTACCGCGATAAGTCCCATTTCCTATTCCATTGGGTATTTTACCGTGTAGATTGGTTATGGTAGAGAGGCAATGCAAAATTTATTTTTTAATAATTTCAACAGGAACATCTTCGAAAGTATATCCTCGATATTTCGGAAGCAATATTTTTCGTCGAAAATAGCACTTTGGTGCGAGAACCTATTCTAATATTTTGCCTAGGGACGGTCCCACAATAACAGCGACAGCCTTCAACAACAATATTAGGATTATCCCTAACGAAGGACACCTTTTTATTACCTTCAAAAGTCCCTTCCGACAACCATTCAGGTACTTACCTAGCACCATTCTGTTCACCCTAATTTCATTATCGCCTCTTCATTAGTTCCCCAGTAAATTTCAAAACGAACTCCGGTCATCAAAGTTATCATTCCTTTTATTACCTCTCATAAATCCATCCCCCGCATTCTAATCTTCGCTCAAGGCGGCTCTCGCGACGTAAATTACACATCGTGCCCCGAACACGTGCAAAAAACTATTCACGAAGGGTTCTCTCTCGTCCCTTATCCCTTCTCGATCCGAAAACCTTAAATGCCCGGAGCAACGTCATCACGCGGAAACCGCCTCGAGGACACGGAGTGGATCTATGAGAGCGTGTGGTCAGCTCTTGGCTTAGGTTCTCCAGGTGAGAGCGTAACAGCAAGGGGGGAGAACAAGGATGCTTCGCACGGCGGACTAGGACTTTCCGTGGGACGAAGGACGATCGGAGAACGCGGGAGGAAAGAAGAAGGACTAGAGGGCGAAACTTAAATCCCGACACGTGCAGTAAATCACGAGCGGGTTACGGAATCGTCCCAGCGGCGAGACGTCGCAGAGATGATACGAGAGAACGATCGAGATGGAAGGAGAACAAGGATGAGAGGAAAAATTTCGAGTAAGAGAGAGGAGAATCGAAGGTAAAAGAGAAGGATGAATGAAGAGGAGATGGAGGATACGAGGCTGCAGGGTGAGAAGTGGTGGCATCCGAGAGGCTCGGATGAAGAAGCTTGTGGAAGAAGGGGGTGAAGAACCACGGTGAACGAGGGAAAGAGAGAGGGTGAAAGGAAGGAGGACTTGGACCCAGCCACAATAACTTGAACGGCGGTCGTATTTCACGAAGGCCTCGTGAGTTATGGGAGTCGTGGCCGACGCAAATGATTTAGGTTTAATAACGACTGCCCGTCTGTTCGGGGCCAGGTCAGTTGGGCATTGTCAGTGAAGGAACGAGGGAGTGGACACGGTGAAGAAGGACAAGGCGGAGGGCCAAGGAAAGAACCGTGTGCTTCCTCCTTCTCGATCTGTCTCTCCTCGGGTCCCGAGGTGCTCCGGTGCCTCAGCCAACGAAGAAGAAGAAGAAGGTCCTGCACCAAGAGATGAAGGATAATCGTCCTTGGAGCGAGCGGAATTTGTCAAGGGGATTCCTTAGTGCGAGATTTACGTACTACTGCGTCTCGTTCTCCTACACGGTTCGGGGGTGGAAGTGGTGGTGGTTTCGAAATCATGAAGGTTTCGTTGGGGGTCCTTTTAATGTGGGGACGGTCTGGCTGGTGGGAAACGGACACACCAATTTTAGGGGACAATTGGATAGTTTACCTTTCAAGGTGTCTGGAATTCGTGAGAGAATTATATATCAATCCGTTGGCTTCGATTGTTTCGTGGAATTTGGGATTTGTGACTGTGATTAACACAAGAATTGAATTAATGATTGGGGCAATTCAATATCATCGATCATGTTTTAACGATCGAATATTTAATTTTCCGAAGCGAGCTTCTTCGCGAATCCACTTAAAAAAGACTTTGCTGTAAATTAACATTCCTCGAACTAGCTTCGATCGACGAGAAACAATCGAAGGGGGTCGACGGTGGAAGAGTTACGCGATGTCGTAAAGGCAGTCGGCAGACAACCGAGGGAGAGGAGGATCAGGGCCCCATTGGAAACTAGCTAATGGCAAACACGTATTACCGCGACTCGTCGTAATGTTAGCGGCCACTGTCGATCCTCCTTTCTCCTTCTTCCTCTCGTCGACAGATAAGCCAGTTCCATTTTGTGTGACGCATCAATGCCCCTGCATTATTGGTTGACTTTCCACCGTCGAAATATACCGATCTTAATGTTCGAACGCACTTTGCGGACGCGCGACTCAGCTTGGAGATCGCTCGGGGTAGAAGTCGTTGGATTGGACGATTATGCGTCGGGTGATAAATAAAGACGGGGGCAACGCGGAGCTCGGAGTCTAGGGCGATTGGTTATCGACGAGCGTCGAGAAGCTGAAAAGTTGGTCAGAGTTCTCGGATATAGACGAGAACGTAGACCCGGGTCGATTCGAGGAATGCGTAATTATGTTTTTTGTCTCTTTACGTCGGAGTAGGTTAAGTGAAATCTTTCTTTCTTGTCACTTGCCCGATGACTACCTCGCACCAAGGTGCTGACTCACTCACTCCGGACGATTTACACGCGGCGCACAGGTACACGCCCCGAACAATTTCAAATATTCGCAGTAATTAATTCAATTCGCGCGAGTGCATCGTCGAAGCCGGCCAGATACGAGCATCATCGCTTAACGCCATGTGGAAAATTTATTTCCAACGAATCTCGATAGCCATCCAACTCCCCAGTCCCACTCCATCGCCACCGGGCTGCTACCATAATATTTTTTTTTCGCATCCGAGCGTTGGCACTAGCGTTCCAACGAAACAAAGCGTCGAAGGGTGGCAGAGGGGGTGAGAGTCGCATGGGTGGGGGAGGAATGGTGATTTCACATCCAATGCTCACGGTACAGGCGGTTGGCGCGCTGGCACGTGGTGAATTAATTACCCACTGTCCACCTTGTCCATCTCTCTCGCTTCCAAACTACCCCTTCACCCTCCCCGCCAATTCCATCGGTCGGAATATTTTCCATCGAAAGTGCATAGAGTCCGATAGAAAGGATTAGGTATGTCGAAATGTGGTCTCATTAAAATTTTAGGAAACGCGTTTGAACGACGAGAAGAATGCACCGTGGATTTTTCCACGACGCTAACTACGTTTTTTGAATCATCGTTAATAGACTCTCGTTAATTTCCAAATATCCTTCTGCTCTGCGGTCCGTAACTCGTTAAAGGCCCTTAACTATTCGAATCAGAAATCACTCCCTTCCCTTTGTCCTCTCTCGACCACTGACTAATTTCGACACCATCGCTTCGTCCGTCCGTTTCTCTATTCATGCGGGGCCAAGGACCAGGGATGCGAGAGGGACGGGAGAAAGGACCCCTATCCAAAGACTGAAACGTGTCTGGCATAATTACCCCCGTCCCCCACCCTTTCTCTAGTCGTTCGGCGGATCCTCCGTCTTCTCTCCTCCAAAATGCCTGCACAAATGTTTTACTCGTAAGGCCCTTCCGACATCGGTGCCAATGTAGGATTATGCATTCAAAACCATCGTGTTACCCGGTAATCGGAACTAGGCGAGCGAGGGATTTAATAAGCGGAGTGGGAGGTGAACGCGTGTAGAATCGGGTAGGCACGAGAGAGTGAGAGAAGATCTAATAGCATGAACTGCGGAAGAGAATCGAATTTTCTCGTGGAAAATTTTCCATACATACTTAATCATCCTTAAATTATTTTCACGATGCTCGCCTCAAATTATTCAATACCAATCGATGGAGATAATATTTCCAGCTGTTCTACGCACGAAGAACAAAATTCCAAAGAGATTCGCGTTTAGTCTTCGTGGTGAATGAATCGTTCTCGTAGCCACGAGATATATCTGGGATCAGGTGTTTCGAGGGTGGAAACGTCAACGGCAGCGTTTCCTGCATTAGTTATAACTGCGCATAATACACAAACAGGTGGAAGGAGGGAACGGTGGATGGGTGGTGGCCGCCTGCCCTCAAAGCAAATCCGGAAAGCTCTCTACGCCACCACCACCGCCTCCGCAGCCTCTGCCACCAACATTGTACCGCAGGAGGCCAGTGGAATGTACATATTTTGAGACAAGCTTTAAAACTTCCATGTTAGGAAAGAGATCAAAGGCTTTGTTGGTACAATTACCATTGACTGGTCGTTCCTGCCTGTAGCGAGGGCCGGCATGCGATGCCCGTTCAAAAGGTAATGCCGTTCAAAAGGTGAATACGCCACTGGGATTCGTCGATGCTCCGCGAGTTTCCCGATCGAGCGGTCTTTTCGATTTCGATTTCCCGCGGTCCCATTGGACGATGGAAAAGTTGCAGAAAGTATGGAATTTCATTATGACGATAAGAGTATCCAGAATCGCAAGGATGTTTTAGTTTCGAGAAAAATCTGATTCGACGAAAGTTCCAGATAACAAATAATAGGATCGAAATGTTTATTCGTACGTTCCAACCATGGTGTCGGACGACAAGTTGAAGAAGGTGTAGGAATGAATTTTTCTAATGTCACCGCGACCCTCGTTTCGCATTGTTGAGAGAGAAGGAATATTTACCGGAGATAAGCCTCAATCGTAAAAATTCCCACAATTTAGTACCTTCTCCATCGACTTTGGAGCAAAAGGAGATCTCGTGAAAGAAATTTTTCCTTCTCTCGAGACAGATTCCCTCGGTCCAATCTCGATTCTCGGCGTAAGCCTGCTTGGCATTAGGCACGTTCGAATCGAAGGTAAGCCCATGATAAATTCACCGCGCCGCGCCAACTCGAATATTCCTGTCTCTTGCGGGGGTTTCGTGGCCGCGTATCTAAAAAGTCACACGGAACATCTGTTTGCGTTTTTCAGACTGTCACTTTTAGGAGGGAATTAGGGAGCGGAGAAGTGTGACACGCGGGGGCGGTCCCCGTCTGCCAAGCTCACGTCAGACTCACGTCGTTGAACTCGATCGATCCGCCAGCTGAGGCCATGCCTCGCGTTTTCTCGTCTCCGTAAAAATCCTTCTCCGCCTCCTCCCTTCCAGCCACCGTCCGACGAGTAATTACGAAACCAAGTGCGAGGGTAGCGACCACTTCCGAAAGCGATTCACGCTCGAAGCCTGTTTTTCTTTGCCTTGTAAATGAGGGAAATATCCTCTAGAACTGACACGTTCGCCCGAGAAAAGTTTCCCTTAAGCCCGTATTAAATATTGGTAAGAAAATTAAAATGCGAGTTACTAATTAGCAATAAGTCATTACGCAGTTGTATTATTAATGTCACGATTAACTTCTTTCCTCTCGAACACTTTCAATTTTAATTCGACTCATGATTAGATTCAAAGACAAAGTACGCTTCGAAATTAATCATTGTTTTTGAATATTATCCACCCATTATTTCCCTATTCACTCGAACGATCGAGTAATAGCAAAGATTATCGCACCATTCGACTCCATTGTATGCAAATAAGAATACAAATGCGAACTAATTTCACGTCTGACAGTTACGGGCGGGCGTACCGTGAAAGCTCCATCTTCCTTGGCCATTCATGCAGTAAAAGCCCATTATGAGGCGGGGGACCCCGCCGAGAAATAAGAACAGGAGAGGAACCTTTTAACGTCGTTTTTACGTACCAATACCGCTCTTTTAATGGAATTAAGCGACTCGTCCGTACCTACTGCAATTAACCAGTTGCCGTTAGGAAGCGGCTTGTCCGACGGCCTCGTAAAAGGCGGCTAACGCGTTTCTTGCTATCGCACGATGGAAGTCGTAAGTCGTAGGAATAATCGACCGCCCATATTAATCGAGATATGGACACCGTTGGAGGACGAATATGTGTAGAGTGGTATTATAAAGGAACATCATATCTTTCCCCTTTTGTTATTGTTTTTTTTAATTGGTCATCTGCTCGTGAGTACCTACACCGTAGCAAGTTTCGATTCTCCAACAGTCGAGTAATGCTTCAACTTCTTACGACCGACGTTCTTCATACGTCCTATTAAAACCTCGCTCTAATAAAACATTCCTCTATATCATCCAGAAATCGTATGGGCAGGGCCTCGAAATTAAATTCTCTAAAACGTAATAATCCAAACTTTATTTCAAGCTCGTCACTCGCATCCCAGCTGAAATTTAAAAGCCCATAATCGTATAGGATCGTAAACCTTCGACACCCGTCATCCCCGAAATATTTCTCGACCCTCCATTCTGTCTCACCTCGTAACCCACAAAATCATTCTCGTCCCGTAGAAGAGACGTCGTTTCCCGAAATTTCCAAGGACCCGCCCTTACTCGTTTGTCCATTATAACGTCACGAAGCTGCGGCGAGGATGGACGAGGAGCGCAACGTGCCGCGGCCACGAGCGAATTCAATAAACCTTTTCCTCCCGCTCCGCCTAAGCAAAATTGGCGGAATCGCGGCTATTTCGAACGCCGCCCATTACCATACGAGCTCCCTTCTTCCACCACCACCACCACCACCAACATCGTCGTCTTCATCCACCACCACTTTCGCAATTGCAAGCGCACAGAGTCGTCGTCGTCGTCGCCACCGCCGCGTGCAGGTGCACAAAACGAGCCCCGGCGCTGGGATATTTAGGAGGTATTTTGCATTAATTATTCAGATGAGGCGTGCGCCCGGGCCAAGATTATCATAAATTACGAAGGCCGCTCGCGCGCACCTCTTCCGACGACGACGACATCATTTGAGAGGATGCCATGGGCGACGAAGAGTGAGGAGGGATGAAATGGGGCCGACGAGGGTGGATTGAGGGTGGGTGACAATGCAGGCCGCTCGCTTCTCGAGGGTCCTGTGGGATGCCTGACTGACAAGATCAAACCCCCTTCAGTGGCCTTCGTCTCTTATTTGCCACCCTCCAAACCCCTTTCGTATCGCCACCCCTTTGCCCACACTCACCTCCTCCCACCACCCGTGAACGGCCGTCGCGGTGGATTAACCGGATCGCATTTCAATTACACGGAAAGTTTAATTAAACGATGGCCTTTGAGATCGATCGAGCGTAGGATAAAGCGTGAGTGTTCGTTGGTTTCGTCGATGATCCCCTGCGTTGTTGCGTCGAGGGCTTTATGGGCTGAATTGCGAAAGGGGTAGTCGGCTTTGAGAAGGCGTTTTGAAATTTATACGGGGAATAGCCGAGTGGGGTCTTCTTAGTGGGTGTTCTTAGAAGTGGACACTAGGGGGACAGGATTTTGGAGAAGTTTCGAAATGAATCATGAAGATGCGTTCAGGTTCCGAGGAAGCTCCAGGGGCATTGAGAATTCGTTGGACAAGAAGATAAGATAATTTGTGGTCTTGCATAGAGCCAGAACTGTGATTGATTTAATTTAATTGGGGTGTTTCGTACCATTTGGTGTAATGATTTCTCTAGGAACAGGGCGATCGAGAAAACCTCCTACGATTAATACGCGATTATATTCGAACGCGTTCGAAGTAAAACGCGCTCCCACTGGAAAGTTTCAAATGGTCTTCTACAGTTGGCGAGGAAACGATTTCATAAACGGGCACCGCTCCCGGAATAAGTTTTTGATATCTTTCGTAATCGTCAGCGGTGAAATTAACTTTAATTTAAATCTGGTTCAAATCTAATTATTGTTTGCAGGAAGTTGTATGTCCGGTAATCTTGCGGAAAACTTTTCTCTGAGAAGATCGTTCCTTTCTCTCGCTCGCTTCGGCCCACGATGCGCCTCGAAAGTTGTCGCTCACAAATTATCTCGTCAACGAGCGTGTCATAAATTTTCATCCGTCTATTATACATTCGAACGATTCGTTCCACCAGAACGTAATGCGGTGCCTTTGCTGAAACGCGTATTAAAAAATTTTGTGTTTGCAGGAGCACTCGTTAAAGTATGTAGCGGAAAAATAATGCGCGTATCTCGTGGCCGGAGAGCAACGCAATTACCAGGTGTACTATCGAGCGTGTTGCAATTTAATAAGCGGACAGGAAGTTGTGTACCTGCATAACGTCATTTCAACTTTTCTCGCGCGTCTCGTTGCCCCTAAATTCCCGAGCGGGCAACGTCGAATCGAATTAACGCACTTCCGGTGCATACTATGGAGAAATAGAGTGGTCGGTGACGCTCCTACCATGTTACAAATGCTGTTCCACTAGCATCGTGTTGTCAAACTGTATCCCAAATGACGCAGCGGTAGTCGCATAAATATTATTTTTAAACGAGTGTCTGCTTCGCATAAATTTTTATACGTGCACGCGCCACTAATAATTTTCTAAAAGTTCCTCGGAAGCTGCCACGACGTGTCACGATGAATAATAAACTCATCGCAGGTGTTCCAATATTCGTCTGGATATAAACGGAATGCCCATATAAAAATTAAAATCTGTTATCGTGGCGTTTAACAGCGAAACTGCATTGAATGTACCGAACCAGGCGATGAATTAAAAATAAGAGAGACGAACTCTTGCATTCTCTCTCGAAGACAATCGGGAACGTGCAAGTTGCAAAAATAAAAATCTGTGGACGAAAAATGATTTCTTTATGCAACAAGTTCAACGCGGCAAACTGTCCCAATCTTCTCGTTTATCGAACAAGATAATCTTAAAATAAAGAACCTTTCTCAGATTCTTGTCAAACAGCGATACCAGAAGCGTTAGCAGAACTAATTCTAAGCTCTTCGTAGAATACGACCATCGCTCAGCCCAATCGAGGCGAACTCATTTAAATAACGCCCAACATTTTAATTAGCCTCTACCCCCATGGAATCCAAAACCATCGGGTACCCCCATCGAGAACCGCGAAAGTGAGAAATATCGAATCTCATGCGTTCTCCGGTCCCGTAACAAAAAAGGAAAGAAAAAAGAGAAAAGGACGAAAAAAGTGCTCAAACTCGTTCCCCCGTCTCGAGGCGAACAACGTTCCGCCCCGGGGCAACGTGCGCCCCACCCTCATTAAATATGCTAAACGCGATGAGAGACGCTCGAAATGACTTCTAACGAACGAGCAATTTTGTCTCGTACGCATTCGCGAGAGGCTTTATTATCGTAGGACGACAAATTACGGAACGTGGATGGTGGACGCACCGTTCTTCGTCCACCACCTCTTCCTCCTCCCGAAGAGCCTCGTTCTAACGTAATCGAGCCGAGTCGAAACACATCGTCGAAACGACGACGCGTCCTCGCATAAGCGCCTCCCATTAACGACGCGCGCGTCTGCTTCTTCCCTCGTCCTCTTCCTCTCGAGCATTTCTTCTCGCGTCCCTTTTTCCTCTCCACCGCGCCGCCGAAAAAGGGAATCCCTCGACGGAGGACAGGAGGCGCGTAGAGTGGCCATTTAACGCGCCGCGAAGGAAGCGATACCTAATAAAATACGACGAGACGCGAACACTTAACGCGTCAACGCGGCGATAGGCCGTGCGCGGAACGAGGCCGCCTGAGAGAGGCGAGGACTTCGGACCAGGAAGGGTTTCGAAGGGCGAGAGAACGTGGAAGGAAGGAGAAAAGGGAAGAATCCCCGATCCGATGCCGCGCACGGTCGCCATAAACAGTCACGCCGATTCGACTTTTTCGCTTGGAAGGAGTGAGAGGTTCTGAGCGCGAGAGAGAGGAGAGAGAGGAGTCGTCTCGAAATTAAGACATAATTTAGTGGCCGCCGCTGTGGCCACGACCGCGACCGGCGAATCTCATTTACGCGCGTTCACGGGAAAAAGATAAACACACCGCGTGGTCCCGGTGCACGAGGGATGGAATGGAAGAGAGAGAGACCGAGAGAGAAAGAGGAAAGAGACGATCTCTCTTCACGAAAATTACGCGCCCCGTTAAAAAGCTTACTTTATGCTGATTAAGCGTTTAAAGGGGTCGATGGAGGAGGAGAGGAGGAGGTGGTGGTGGTGGTGGAGTGAGAGAACCAGAGGGAGGATGGGTGCACGGTGCATAAATACGAAAGCGCTCGGCACGCATGAATATGAATGAGGGAGGAGAGAAAGAGGGAACGAGAGAGTGAGATAGTACCGATGCGAGAGGTTATGACGTTACTGTCGATGTTCGCGTTCGATCGTGCTCACGTCGTCATCGATATTCGCGAAATATCGAATATTTGGTATCGAATGTTCTCGGGTTTCGTGGAGAACAATTTTTAGGTTGGAAACGTTCCAGGGAGTAAAGTTCCCCTCACGCCGAATAGAGCGTGGAATCGCTGGGTAATAATTAAATTCGTAGAATCGGGTGTCCCACTGCGAGGACAGATAAGAAACAGGTACAAGGAATTTTTTTCCCGCAAAACATAAATCTCTCCGAGGTCGAAGTGATTCACGGAACGGAGAGGCTAGATTGCATCACCTGAGAATTTTTTTCGCATGAAGTCACATCCCGTCTGAAATGTCTTAATCATCCTAACCGGCAACCTGCAGGATTCGTCCCTTGTTCGGAAATTCTTGGAAACCACACGAAATCAGATACTCGATTGTCCCGAGCAGATATAACGAAAAGAAGAATTGCAAAAAGGAATCGAGGATGGTTAAAGTTCGACGAGAGGGAGATCGGTTAAAAGCGGAAAAAACACTGAGAAATCGAGTGACCCGTCGAACCAAAACTCAAGGGCTGCATCCCCCGCGAGCAAATTGAATTCGACAAATCTGAAATAGACGGATGCAGCCGGAGGACGGCCAGGTTGGACGTTGCGGTTAATAGAATACTCCTGGACCACCCCTTTCACCTCTTGCTCGCCACCTCTCGTCGCAACTTCGTCGTGGCACGTTTGCCTAGGTGCCCACTCCACCCCGTCGCCAGCACCTCCTCGACGAAAGAGATAATTCAAGCGTTTCTAGGACGCACCCATGGGAACGATTCCTCCCCTCGACGAATTCGTCCTCGTCCTCCACCCTCAACTCACCCCTTCTCGAGAGTACGCGGTAACGCGCGCGCGCGTCAACGAGCACGCGTTCCAAACCCGTGAATCTCTGCCTCGTGACTACGTGGCGCATACACCTCACCACGCCTTCGTGGTTGCGAGTGACGATGGTACCGGTGCTATTCGTTTACGTGTCAGTGATAGGAGAAGGGGTGAAGTGAAGCCGAAGTCGCGGAGGGTTGGCGCGAATTATCGAGCTCGATTTACGTGATCGAAATACGCTGGCGCGGTTGAAGATTACGCGAAGTGAATAATTTCCCTCGTAGGTGAGAATTTATGGTGTCGGTGGTCGTGAATGAGCCAGAATCCACCTGTGTGCGTTCCCTGGGAAAAAGAGGAAGAGGTGATGGAGGATCGAACGGTGGATTCGAGGGATCTAGATTATCGAGAATTCTCCTCGCATCATCCAACGAGATAGAGAGAAAGGGACACTTGTGTTCTTCGAGACAAAAACAGAATTGTCGGGAAGTCAATTAGGAAGGGCATGATACTCGATACGCGTCTCGACAAAATTGTCCCATTCCATCGTAAGTACCCCTTATTTTTTTCATCTTTCGATCTGCTTTCGTTCCTCCATCGCCGTCCATTAATTTACCGACGATCGGGTTCACGCCAGCAAGAGACAAAACTCTCCGTCGAATCTATCGAATCGAGGAAGGGCGTTTTATAGTCCTCGAACGATTAAAGTAAAAAAAATAAAGTGGAGGGGAATAAAAACGAGGAAGAAGGAGAAAAGACAGGAGGAAGGAAGGAAAGGGAGCAATAAAATCTAGCATTACCGGGTAGAGTGGAACGAACGGCTCCCTGTGGATCTTCGATTGGCCCTGGCTCTTAAAGCGTTCCGCGTGCGCACTGGCGCGATGTCTCGTCGACGTTCGAGTAGCAGTCGCTAATTATTCGCGGCCATTTGTATGCGTCGCGATCCGCGGCTCGAGTTCCCTCTCCCGCCTCCCTCCATCGTCCCACTCCCTCGACCATCGTCCCCGCAAAAGTTCCTACCTCCAATTTGTAGCAATCCCGAGTAGGAGTCTTTGATATGCATATCCGAGTGGCGGAGCCCATCGCTTAAATGGCTATTTCCAAAGGAAATTACCTTTTTCGGATACCTGTCAAGAGGCAAAGACCACTCGAGACGAAAGGGAGGATGAGGTGGAAGTAGAAGGGAGTAGAAACGGCATAATCGTCCTTGGACGAAGGAGACGAGAGAGCATCGACGACGACCTCCACTCGTACCTTCGTTTTCTCGATTTTTCATTTGACTCGTGGAAAAGGGATCGGTCTGTTTGAAATAAATTTCATCGAGGATCTCAACATCGAGCAAGGCCGAACGAACCGAGTGCCTTGGAAGAACGCGACCGAGTTTTTCGAGCGAGGAACCTCGCATTTTACTTTTCTTTCGCACCATGAAGAAAAACGAAGGAATTTGATGCATTCACAATTCACTTCCACTGATCACGCGACGACGATTCTCTCCTCCATAGGAGCCGACAGATGTGCCGAATTAATTCGAAAATTCATTATACCCAAATTGGAGAAGAACTCACGGGTACGAGAAGGGGGAGAAGGCAATTGCGAGCTATTATCCTGCGAGGAGCAGCGAGCGCGCGCCAGGCCAAAACGAACTACCGCCAATAAAGCAAGGGAGGAGAAAGGGACGAAGGTGAAAGAGGGAAGATCGCGAGAGTGGAAGAAATGGCCTTGGTCGATTAACGAATAGCGCATTAAAGTGCACCGAGATTGGTCCCGATATATTACCACGGAGTTTTTAACTCGCCGATTGAAAAATGTTCCCGTGGGAGGGGACGTGGGCAGGGATGGGCGCGAGCAGGACTAGTTATGCCTATAAATAAGGAGGGAGAGGACGAGCGCTCGTGCTCGGGCTAATAATGCGTTTTATCACGGGAACGAAAATCGCGATGAAGAGAAGAGAGACCCAGAAACCTTCTTGATCGCAGCCTCACCATCCAGGCCACGATGGTGGGCTTTTAAATCGCTGACGCAAATTGGACACCACATTCTCCCAATCGTCCAGTGGCCAACTCGCGAATTAAGTCCCACGCGCTCCTTTTTCACCTCTTCTCTCACCTGCTCGACTATTTCAGAAAGAGTCGAATGAATAAACGATGAAGCGGTAAGGTGATTCGACAGCGACGATGGGTTGGGAATAGTTTCGCGAGTTGAATTTTTCAGCTCGAGGCGCTAATTGGGAGTAATTGGATCGTGCGATTGGAACCGTCCCGGTTGTGCCAAGGGGAAGTTCGTGGTGAACGATTTTGGTCGTTTGGGATCCTCTTGCGATGCAACGACTCGATAGGATGAACGAGTAACTGGGAGCGAGTATTAAATAATTAGGGAAATATTTACCCGCGCGATTAAAATATTTTAAGCGGATTAATTATCGGGGGAATGCCAATATTGAAGAAAAATTCCATACTTTTTTCTCGCGCCTGAGATTTTCTTCCCGCGCGTCAATCTGTTACAAAAAATTACTCTCGGAAAATGCACGAATCTGCTGTTTTGTAAGAAAAATCGCAGATTGCTTGGCGCGTTTTACCTACCCCATTGTTTCTCGTTGGTAATCTCAAAGAAAATTTCAACGTTCCGTTGCACGGTCAAATTAGTCGCCTCCTCGTCGGGAAACGTAGAAAAATATCTAGCGCCATTGAAACTAATCCATCGAGCACGCGAAAAATTTCTATTCCCTCGACATTTTCAATCCCAACGATCTCGCCCCGCTTTATCCTGCGCAGCTCCTTTTCACGAGATTTTCTTCTCCCATCTCCACGTCGAACGGCAGGGCGGAATATCCCAACAAAGCGCGAATCGCGATCGACCGATCCCTCCTGCCCTCCTTTCCTCCATTTCTCCCTCATCCCTTCGATTAACGTCGACTAATCGTCCTCGAAACGGCCCCGCGAGCCTCGCCGAGCGAATCGCAAATCGCAAATCGCTGAGCACAAAACCACCTTTCTTCTCCTCTCCTCCCACTGTCCCTCCTTCTCCCTCTCCCCGTTCCTTTCATCGTGCGCGGCACGCCACGCGAAACGCTCGGCCTCGTCGAAAGCCTCCTCTACTCCTTTCCTCTCGGTTTCTCTTTGTTTTTCCACTTCTTCCCTCTCCTCCTGATTTTCACGTTATCTCGGCTTAAAGCCCCGACGATAAACATCGAGCGGGGACAAAAAGGTGGATCGAGGCTGGCGCGAACGCGCGTCCGCGCCGCGCCATCGATGCGATGAGAAACGACGAGGGACGAGAGGTGGGACACGTTGGCGCGTCGAGAGAAGAGAGAGGAGATAGAAAACGGAAGCGAGAGTCCGCTTTAACGGCGAATTTATGACGGCACGTGATTTTCCCGCGGCGAAAGACTTCCGTCCGTTGTTGGCGCGGGACGCGCGGGAAGATTCGCTCGTTCGTGGAACGCCGCGTGTGGCTTTCCGGTGGTAGCGCAACCGTGAAAATGCCGCTCTACCTCGTCTCCTACCGGGTCGCTGCCGCCCCGATAACGCGGAAACGAGACCGTACGAGATTGCGATGGCTTCGGCGGATCCGTGCATTATAAAGAAACGGCGCAATCTTCGTCGTTTCTATCGTGAAACGAGTGCTCGAGAGCTTCAGGAGCAACGAGTATAGAGGCGGAAGAGGAGTTGCGGTTCTTGGGGTGAGAGACAAACGAGGAGAGAGACGAACGGGAATAGAGAAACGAGAGAGAGAGAGGGAGAGAAAAGAGGCAGTAGCACGAAAAGGGAGGAGAATAAGCCGGAGACTCGTGGAAGAGGTAAGAGCACGAGAATAAGAAGGGAAACGCTGCGACAAGTAGGTTACACGGCGCTCGCGCTCCTAGTGCGTACCTTACACGCGCGTGTCTCACGCTGGCGTGCGCACGCGTGCGCCCGTTACACGGACATCAGGCCTTCTCCTCTTGTTCGCGCGTGCACATGTGCTTCTCTCTCTCTCTCTCTCTCTCTCTATCTCTCTTCGCTTTACCACTCTCCTCTCTCGCCCCTTCTCTCCCCGTGTAAGAGCTACCCCTCAAGTGAGATATGGATCTTCCAGCTCGTTGAACATACAGAACGGAACGTTACGTTACGTTACGCGCTAGCAGAGGGAGAGGAGTCGAGAGGGTGGGTAGGGAAGGGTTTGCTCGAGTGAATGCAACCGCAACGCCACACCGAGACGTCCATTCGCCGTTATTATTAATAGCCTGCGCGCGTACCCTCTCGCCCTACGCGCCACCCTCCCGCTCCTTCCTCCTCTCGTCCTCGGCATGGCGCAAAAGGGCTCGTCATAGGAACGCAAAAACCGAGCGAGGCGCGCTTGCAGGTGGTGGAGCAGGTCGTGTGAAGCATTCGTGACGGTAGAGACAGAGAGAGGAGATAAAGAGAGAGAGAGATGATTCCCCTTTTGGACACAACCGTGACCCAGGACCTCGTATTTTCGGTCTTCCACCGCACGCCTAATCGACGTCGAACGGACGACATGTTTATTGCGAAAGGACTTTGGTATTTGCGTTCTGCGGTGTACCACTTCCGAAGAGAAACGGAGATACGAAGTTGGAGTATGAATTTTTTAGAAATGAAGGTAAATGAGAGTTTTCAGAGCGCAAGGTCGATCTCGAGATTTTTCGATCGGTCGTAAATTTAATTTGCGAAGAGAAAAGATTGGTCTAGTTTTTTCGGCGCCGCGCGTGCTTCGAGATTCATAGCAAAGTCCCCGGGATCCCTCTAACGATTCCAGGAATAGCACCGTATAAAACGAAGCTATACACGGTGAGAGAAGAAGGGCGGACGATATAAACGAGCAGAAGGACGATTTAACGCGTGTGCGCCCGCTTGTTTCGGCCAGCTGAGCATCCCCCACGGTGATTGGATGAAGACACGAGGCGAGGACGAGGCGCCGGTGTCCCGGCCAAACTCGCAGTTTGTTCTTATTTGGCCGGTTTTGCGTCAGAATTGTTCGTAATGGAAATTAACGACTTGCGCCCGTAGGACACGAGGAGGCAGCGAGTGTTACGCCGTCGCTTTATCGCGATACCGAGCGTGATAGTGAATTACGATCGATTTTCGCCCAATTGTCCCGCCGCGCTTGGTCCTCCTGTCCTGCACCGAAGAGGCGGGATGATATTTCTCCGCCCGAAATTGGAAAATTGGCAGATAAACGGATAACGAGGGAAAACGAGGTGGCGGCGACGACGGGGTCTTTCATAATTTTCGCGAGCGACGAATCGGGGACATGAATTTCGCTCGGACGCCCGTTAAGAAGCGTTTGGAATCGGATTTCTATCATCGTGGATTGTTTTTCGATTAACGGGAATTGTGTCGCGAAGTCGCGCGAAATCGATCGCTGAGTAAATTAAATTACTTACAATTAGCGGCGCGTCCGATCTTAGAATATTTACGAATTGACGAAATAGCTCTCCGAAGAAGCGAAAGAAATTCCGATAGACTCCGATAATTAGCCACGGATTTACGTGATACAAAGAATTATTTATTCTCCTCTCCTTCGGCATCCTGTCATCGGGGATTTTTTTTCAACTCATGAGAATTTCTACGCTAGCAGCACCAGGTATCGGATATTGCTGAACGGCGCAGAATTGGCTCGCGTTTGATAGTCGTATTTTTCGGCGTAATTGGATGAACCGTTGATTCGATCGGGGTCACCAATCGCGCGCGCGCGTTCCTCGCATCTGGACTATCCCAGGGCCAGGGCTGGAGGAAAAACGGTTTATTCACCGATAATTTCGACTAATCATCGAGGATCGAATTCTGCAAGTACGCGGCGACCTCTGCCGCTGGTTGCTAAAAATACGCACAGTGGTATCGAGCCACCGTTGACTTCGGTGAAAAAAATCAACATGAAAAAGAAAAAATATAAGCCAGCTTACCGTGATAAACGGTACGTAAATCAGTTCCGTCGACGAAAAAAAATAGTCACTAATCGGAAAAACTCGAAGAATTTTCCTAAGCCACTTTTTCCTAACAACTAAAAATTCGTAGACATCTTAAATTCGGTAATTGCACTTTTCCGAACAACCGTGCAACGAATCCTCTATCAAAGACACCTCTAATGGACCGACTTTTCTCCCTTCCAGCTCCAACACGCGATCGCATCATTCCTGCTGCGCCGCGTAGGTAGCTCGGTGCACGGCGCATTTCCATTTGTCGCCGAATGTTAATTAATTCGGAGAGCCCGTTACCCGCTTAACCCACAAACGACGCAGACGCGCCCCCGGTATAACGTACGTCGTACGGTGGGTAGGTAGGTAGATAGGTGTAGGTCTGGTGGTGGTGGTTCGGCACGAGAAGTGGGCGGATGCGAGAGCGGGGATGGTTGCTGGTCGGGGCGCTCTTGAATTATCGAATCGCGCTACGAGCTACCCGAAATGCCCTCGTAGCAGCGGCGGGCAGACAGCGCGGCGCACGGCTCGCGCCATCGTCGTTCCCGCCTGACTAAAATCCCTAACGCCTATCCCCTTTAAGCGTTAGACAAAGCCCGAAGTTTAAGCGGGGATTCATCGGACCACTCTGGCGAATGCGCGAGATAAATCAGCTTCATTATAGGAAGCCCTGTGCGCGCCGGAAGAGGTGCCCTCCAAAAGAGAATCCTCGCGATACATAATGGAGGGCAGGCACGAGGTGGTGGTCGGTAGGTCGGTCGGTACCTGGTCCACCGTCGACGATGCTTTGGCTTCCCCGCGTACTCCCACTGGGTTCAATTAATTCGCGATTACGCCCAGTTGCAATGGGAACGATTCCGCAGTGCCGGCACCGACGTTCCATAGGAATGGGACGATACGGTTACGGCTTATTGTCGGATTAACGGGCAGGATGACGTTCGGTGTAAGGACGATTGTCGGTGGATAGCTGCGCAGTTCGTTGCTCGAGTATACGGTGCTCGACGTAGTCGAGGGCGCGAGGATTTTCGTACGAGGTGAATTTAGAGATAGTCGCGTATAACCCGAACGAACCCGAAGGGTGCACGGTGATGAGAGTCGAAATCGGGAGCGTGTAAAGATACGATGGTATCTCTTAACGAGTTGCGCCCTTATCTCTCGAAATCGAAAATAAAAATCCAGACCCCGTAGAATTTTCCGTATCGATCGAGCATGCGCTAGAACTGGGCTTACGCACTCGGAAACACGAATATCGGATAACGCTGGGCCGCGCCCAGGGGGGATCCGGTGGAAAACGATGGAACGCGATTTTGTTCTAACGGGGCGGGCACGCGAATCGGAAGAGGGCGATTCGCGTTTGCGTCTCCTCCAATTGGCGCGCGTGTGACCACGGGCGTAACGACGCGATGCGAGGCGCGTCGCGTCGCGGCTCCGCACAAAGGGCCCGCAATCGGCAAACCAGGCGAATTAGTCCGATAACGATAACGACGTTTACGACGTTGCGAGCCACGGCGCGGCTGGCCGCGGCGCGTCGCGGTAGGGGCCGCGGTGGTAGCCACGCGCGGATGGCGGTAGTGTACGATTGTTTCGCAAACTGCATCAGAGCCGGGCTTCTCTTCCGTAACGAGGTGTCATATGGGAGCCGGTGGCAGTACCAGGGGCCACGGGCGCCGAGAAGGGGTTGTCGAAAGGGGCGGGGGATTGGCCGGAGGGAGAAAGGCCGACCGAAACCGTTCCGTGTGGCTGAGCGCCCGCGCTCGATATTTACGTGGCGCCGACGATATAAATGTTTCGGATGCGCCGTGGAAATATTTTCTGCGAAGGGAGCATCGAGAAAGGGGGTCGGGAGATTGCGATTGTTATTCCGGGCGCGAAACACTGGTAAAGGATAAGGGTGAACCGTCGTGGAGTTTTTCGTGACTGGATTGGTTTTCTCGAAATAATTTTAGATTGGTAAAAATAAGAATTTGGATCTCCGAAACATTGACTGTCGTTCGCCAAATCGGCGCGAGTTCGAATTAAAAAAAGAAAGTTCGCACCTTAAAATTGCATCTTGTCTTGTATCTTTCGTCGCCCGAATGCGCGGATCAAAATGAGAGCTGAAAGCCAGTGGAAATTTTCTATTTTCTTTCATTTCATTCGTATTTTTATTCTTTTGAATAAATCGGATACGTACTACCTCGACAAAGCCGAAGAATCAATCGAGCCTTGCTCATTCGACAAACGATTTCCATTTAAGAAGTTATAATGCTCGGATTCCCAGGGGTCCTCCATAAGAAATCGAAATACATCCTGCATCGTTTCTTATTCTAGCGTGTTGCGTTCACAAGGGACTCTCGTTGCCTTCCGCTCGTGGGAGAAGATTTCGCTTCTGCCCCTGCTGGCAGCTTGACTGTTGCATTAATGCTGCATTCGCGATGCGATCTCCGCGGATGGACGCTGGAAGTACGAAGTTATGCATGAATCGATATCCGTTCCGTCTAAACCAGGACGATCCGCTACCGCTGCTTCATCTTGGGAAGCGAAATCGAACCTCGTTGCCGCGTGACGCCTCGCGAATGTAAATAGCAAGGAAATGCTTAAATCGTAGGAGGCATGAGAAATGAAGTTATTTCGCGAAGGGAACCCCGCTCCGGGTAACTCGATTTCTCATTCCACATTCTCGCGTAGCGCTGCTTAATAGGAAAACATAATGTATCGCCTTTCGCGAGGGTAACGCCATTATCGGCACGTTAATTTATTTCTTTTCTTATTTAGAAGCATTTCACCGAGTACACCGTACACGCGCGTACCCAGATAATTTTATCACCCACCTTCGTCGCGTATATGTCTATAATTTAGAAGGATACGGCGAATTAGCGTATTCCGTGCATGAATATCGAAGACCTCGGCCATGCGACGCGCGTCCCAGACAGGGACTGAGTTGAAATACTTCGTTCAAACAGAAATGGAGTTATCTGGGCGCAGCCGTGACGCGACGATATCAGGGACGAGCAGCGAGGGGGTGGGCCAGGGGAGTAATTGGAAACTGAGCTCACAATTAACTCGGCATTACGAGGGAAGGGCCGACGACGTCGCGAGAATCCCCGGGCAGAACCAAATTTCTGTAAACGATTGCTTCTTACTGCCTCCTCCATCGGGAAGAAAGAAACGACGAGGGGGAGACGAGCGACGCCAGAGATTCTACATTATGCAAATTTGCGAACTGAAAATTGTCTTGTCACGACGAATTTATCGCCCCCCCTCGTGTATTCGCGAAAGTTTAAGTGGACAATCTATTTTCCATTCGAGTCATATTCTCGAGTAAAATTCCTCCAATACAAAGGACCTTCTTCTCTCCTCGGTTTATTCTCCAAAAAGAATTAGAAACATTAGGAAAACGTTACCACGTTCATTAATCGTATCAATTCTCCATAAACACGCGTCATGCCTCAAACCAATCTTTCATGACTCGTCGGCCATGGGTTCATAGATCGGTACATCGAATCGATTCGCGAATCGCGTGGAAGATATTGTCGCACGAACCACTTCCATCACGAATCAGAAGCAGGATCGATCGATTGAATCGCGTCACGAATCACGTGGAAGAGATCGACGCGCGAACGACTACCGCCGCGAATTAGACACAGGAAACCCGATAACTATGTTCGAAACGACGACGCTCGGTCCGGCCGCAATCTCCCAGCCGAACGGCGGCCGATTGTACCTACCACCACCCCCTTCGTCAGCCTCCACTCGCACCTCCACCACCAGCAATCCACCCCGAAAACGAGGGATTGCGACAATCTTGTTCCGTGGCCCGTGATCCCGGAGGCTATGATCAATCCAGCGAGGGCAGACGGGGGCAGTGGGGGCATCGGCGCATGAAATGCGAACGGTATGATTTCAATTATCCAAATGAACGTCCGTGGTGGAGTTGTACGCTCGGCATCGAAGCTACCCGCCACCTCCGCCGCCTCCAATCGTCTTGCCGCCCCCCATCGGCAGGAGTATCGAGAGAGCAAGGGACGACAGCCGAATTGAAACTCTATCAAAGATATTGCGGGAGTGAGAGGATACCCCGGCGGTTGCTCTTCGCCTTCCTTCGCCTTCTTCTTCTCCTCCACCTCTTACCACTACCTAAGAGTCCGCCCCTCAATGAACACGGCGATGAGAGTTTTCACTCGAGTTGCCAGGAGTTTAATTCCGAAGACGCGGTCCTTACTCCTCGTGGATGAGAGAGGGAGAGAAAAGAGAAGAAGAGGGTGACGTCCAAGAGGCGGACGATAGGCAATGGGCCGATGGAAGGGAATGAGTGAAGGAGGAGGGAAAGAAGACGGAGGAATGTCTATTCTTCTCGCGAAAAGAGCCGATGGGGGCCATCTCTGCAGTGGACATATACGCACGAGAGGTCCTTGTCCTTTTCCTTCTCCTTCTCCTCCTCTTCGAGAAGGAGGTGGAGAAGAGAGGGAGCACGGAGAGTTCTCTTCGGCAAAAAGTTAATTACGGAATCATCCTGGGCAAAGAAACCGCACCACCGTACGGTTCTTGTGTCTTCCACTCTCTCCCTCCTCTTCTTCTCTCTTTTCTCTCTTCTCCCCTCTCTCCTTATCTTTCTTTTTCATCCCTTTTCTATATCCTCTCCTCGTCTTCCTCTTTGGTTATCGACTGCGTTCCCCCGTCGGCTCTTTCCCCCAAATTCGATGCCAATCCCATTCTACCTGCTAATAATGTGGGTTCCCTGTCTCGACGGGCGAGAATGCAAATTATCGCGGATGAATAAGATTTCAGCTGCTGCCGCTGTTGCTGGTAGTGCCGCGTTCCCGCGTCTCGTGGACCGGCGACTGCGACGCATCGTGTCGGTTGCTGGGCCCCCGACGTTGCGGTTTGCCCCGGGCAATACCGCGTGTTACTCCGACGTGTTCGAGAGAAAGAAAAATTCACGTGTGACTCGCCGAAGATGCACGAATTTCTCTTGAAATACGTCGAGATGCGTGATCTTCTCTTTCGTGGAATTTCATATTCCCCGGGAGAAAGGAAAGAACTGCGAATCACGATGTGCATTGCCCAAACCATTATTCCAGGCTAGAAAATTTTGCCGAATTCCCTTCTCCGAGTTCTATTCTCCCTCCGTCAGTTTCCAACAATTCCGTAGATTTATTTAAACTTTTCTCGGATAACCGCGCCGTCAATGTCCAATTTCCCGTTCTACTCGCAACATTATAACCTCTTAATCGAAGTATCCATAACACCGGCTCCACTACCCAAGTTGCCGTAAATACTCCACCGATAAACCCCATTAAAATATTTACGAACGACGACTAGGGGAAACATCCAATTCCATGGTCCCTTCTTTCCCTTTCCTCCCATCACCGCAGTCTCTTTACTACCCCCAATGATTCAAGCTCTAAGCCCGAGTGTCGCCACCGTCTCTCCGCGAATGTGTCCAAGCCAACAGTAAAATCTCCAAAACTGCTCCATTCCCGCGAAACGTTCCACGCGGTTAAGAGGGCGACGATCGATTAAGTTAAAAACCCAGGGGCGGATGTGGCGAGCGATCTTCGACCGGCATCGCGCACCAGCTTTCACGTTCCGCCTGGGAGATCGATTAGACGCGTACTCTCCGCTCGAATGCCAAATACATCCTCAAAGACAAATGAGCGTCGTGTCGTTTATGCGATCGAGCGAGCGTGCGCATGGCGGAGCGCAGGGCCCACCCGTGGTTACACAGCTGGCCACCTTCCTCCATCAGCGATATTAATACGCGAGCATACGTCATTTCCCTGCGTGGCTGAGCAATGTTTATCGTCCATGCCGATCGATCACGCGTCAGAGCCGCCGCGCCAAATTGCTCCGTGATCTCGAGGCGATCCGAGCCATCAGCGCCTATGGATTCTGACGGGCCGAGGAGGTGGGAGGCCCGGGAGATGATATAGGAGGACGGGTAGATTCACGATTTTGGGAGACACCGCGTGGGAAATTGTTTACGATCACGAGTTACGGAGAGAACTCTCGCGAAATTCGAGAGAAGGAATTAGTGGAACGTATGAATTAAACGCGAGGATATAATAGGATTTAGAGGTGTTGATCGAGTAATTTCATTTTTCACGATAAGCGCATATTTTGATTTTATTCCAAATATTTTCATATTTTAATGTCAAGTGTGCGTTAGGCTTTACCGTTTCGATCCAATAATCCTTTTATGTATGCAGTACAATAGCCGACGATTGTAAGCCTTTACAATAACAATGTGTAGATCCTGTTTACATTGACCCGTGTTTGGCTTTGTTGTAGATCGCCCTGGATGGTCGTTACAAAAGAGGCATCAGTTGCCCATGGGACTTCGATGGAGGTAGAACACCGGAATTCGTCATGTGTGGATTAGATCGATGTCGACAACGGTGGCGCTCCGTTCATCGACATCTGCTGATATCGAGGAAAACAAGTAAGCGAAACAATCGTTAAAACTTGAAATTCCGCGTGGAATAAAGGTTTAGTAGGATTCCAACGTTAGGCGTACGTTCCACCTCGGCAGGTGAATCGTTTTGTTCTGTATTACGTAAAACTACCGAAGAACTCTCGTCAAAAGCCCTTGAAGTTAGGTGACGGGGAAACCAGGGCAGAACACCAGCTTAGTATGCTGACGATACTTACACTGAAGTGCCCTACTGTTGTGTTACTCGAGTTAGGTGCAGGTATACTCGTACTCTTACATTTTCACTGTCTCCTGCTACATTTACAAACAGTCACAAATGTCTTCTATCGAGCTATTAATTGTAAAGTCACAAACTTTTTTCAAGGAATTCCAAAGACATCTGTGGTAGTTCCACCTTCTTTCATAATCCATTATTTTAAAACGATATAACGTCACGCTTGAAACTAATTATTCACCCCGACAATGGTTTCCGGTACCAGACACAAACCTACCCTCTCGTTCTCCGACACCCCGGACAAGCTCAGATCGCAAATCCAAATCTACCCATCCATCGAGACCCAGCCAAGTGTCCTCCCATCTCTAAAACGACTCCTCCGCGACTCCTGATTTGTCAAGATCGTGCCACGGTAGCGCGCCACGATGCTTTCGAGCCAACTTGGACGACATCCCTGTCGCATTCTGCCTCGAAACCGGCGCACCTAACTGGCGTGTTCAGGCTGGAAAGCGAGTGGCAGAAGATACGCGCGCGCTTACGACCCAGCTGCGATTCTCATCGCGAGCGTTCATCAATCATTTAAATGTAACAGAGGACTGATATCACGAGGGGGCACCCCTTTTGCTGGCTGGTCCGGCCGGTCCGTGCGGGTTTTGGTCGCCGAGTTGGTTTGGGTTGGCTGGCCAACCGAGCCTGGGCTCTCCACTTTGTCTTGACATCTGTCAAACCAAATGGGGAGAAGGTGGCAGGGGAGAGAAGAGTGGAATGAGAGGGAGAGCGAATTTCGCTCTCTCTTTCTCGTACCGTAGGGAAGTGCGGGGAGAATGGCTCTCGCTTGTACATAATTTCGTATGCGCTCCTAAATAAGTTCGCCCTCGGACAGCCATTACCATTGATACCACCGCTGGCTCTGCTCCCCACGTCCCTCGCTTGTTCGGTAGACGGGGGTTCCCTCCCTGGGAGGGATCTCCTTCTCTCCGCATTACATTTCTCTTCTTCCCTCTCTTTTTCTCTCTTCAACGTTCCTCCTCTCGTCGCTCCTGCGCTCCCTCAACGCGTCTTTTCCTCCTCCTTGCTCTCCTTCCATTCCGTTTCGCTTCGTTCGGCAGGTCCCTTCGTTCTTTCTTGCCCTCCTTGTTTCGTTCCCTCGCTGTTTTTTTTCTTCTCATTCTCGTCTTTGTTGCTTCCGCTCTTTCTTTCTTTCTTTCTTTCTTTCCGTGTCCTTTTCCGAGCCGCAAAGCCCCGGCCCCGCATTTTACGAACAACGCGCGCGCCTTTATGCATGCCAACTACTGTGAGCTTTACGCTACAGGTTCAGGGGCACTCGCGATTGTGCGCTAAATTGGGATAAGGGTTTTATTTGTTACTCTCCAACGGGAAGCGGATCGTAGTGGGTCCGAGGCAAATGTTTTATATTTGAGGCACGTGATTTTTTGTAATTTTAAATTACCCGTGGGACACGGTCGTAGGATGCGACTGTATAAAAATCGCGTTCCTTTTTCTATCCTTGAACTCACCCCTCGTTATTCTTTTTAAAAACGTGTTTTTATGTTCCTTCAAAAAAAAAAAAAAAAAAAGAAAAATCCCACCGAAACACGCGAGTTCTTCTCTTCTCGAAACCGTTGACCCGTTTACCATCGCGGAAGTGAAACTCGGTCATCGCCAATTTCAACGGGATCATTCCATTAACTAATCCAACTATTATTTATGCATGCCGCATGTTCCCATTACCCTCGAAATCCCGCGCGATCGTGGACTAAGCCGAATCTACTCCCATTGCCGCCAGTACGTCGGAATCGGCGTGCAAATGCGGAGGAGCGACGCGGCAGCACCTCACCGCTGCCGAATTCACCACCACCACCGTCGTCATTCCCGTCATCACCGACGAACGCAATCACGTACCCTATCGGCCTACGAGAGTCGGTGCCTGGGAGGTGGCACCGACTGACTGCATGCGAGAGCCAGGCCCCGCGTCACGAGCTGGCCATAAACACGGATAATCACGCGACTATCCAGTTAACTGGCAATAATCTTGTCCGCATCTTATTAAGTCCCTCCCGATTTCACGACGCGCCTACCGAAAGACACGGAATTAACACGGGACCGTCCTTATCGAATCGACGATCTCGTCGATTCTCGAAGGATGCTCCCCATTGTAAGAAGAAAAGAACAGGAAGGAAGGAAGATGAGGTGAAGTCGTGGTCGTCGAATTTGGTAGGCGGGGCTAATAAATTGTGGGAAAGACGAGGCTCGAGAAATTGGGAATAATGCGCGGGTGCGAACGCCAGTGAGAAAGAAGGTGCGAGAGGAAGATAGAGGAAAGGTGCGGAGAAATTTTGAAGTATTCGGGAAGAGAAGGATCTTCGATTTAACTAGACAATCTGGGCTAATTACTTCATTTGATTTAACCGCCGACTTCGTCGATGGATCGAATTCGTTTAAACCAACTCCGAGGGTAGGGAATTTATTTTTATTTTCCGAGCTCCGACGATCAACTACTCTCCTTCACCCTCCGAACGAAACGACTTCATAAAACCTCGTGCCCTCCAAGATAAATTCCCGGATAAATTACGATCCTTCGCGATCATGCTCTTCCCTTCGATTCCGCGTGAGTTCACCTCGAAGGAATCCGAAAGTCGCGTCGAATTCGAAAAAGGATTCTAAAAGCTACGCGGCGCGCTGGGGGAAGCGAAGTTCTACCCTTTCAAATTTACTCGATTGTCTCTCCCCCGTCTCGGAAGCCCCTTTCGAGAACCGAAATTTCGCGATCCTTTCTTAAGCCTCGTCCCTTGTAATCTGGAAGAGGCGGCGCTTAACTCGATACCACGCTTCGAGTCTGACGCATCGTCGTTCGAGGGCGAAGAGCGCGCGCAATTCCGCGCGAAATCCCGACCGATGAGTTGCTCAACCCCGCGCGCTCCTTGGTACCCATCTCTCGGCGCAACGGGACGTAGGGATTATTGCCCCCTTCATCCCCTCTCGGACCCTCCTCACCCTCCTCACCCTCCCACCCTACCTTCATCCCCACTATCCCAATCTCCGCCGTCTGGAATATCGAACTTCGTCTTTGATCGGTCCGTGCCTTAGGGAAATTACCAACTGCAACCGAGAGAATCCGATTCGCGATCGTCCCAACCAATCGGAATGGTCCCCCCTTCGCTCGTCAATCGGGCTCGAAAATTCCGCTCACGTCGCCCGGGGGGCGGAGGCGCGCGTAACTCGCGCGCGTGTCGGCGGTCAACCGCGCGGATCGAGCTGTTATTAAAATGCGTAATCGTAATGCGTTTATAATATGCAAATATATTCCGCGACGCTTCCGCGATACGCCCCGCGGTTTCCGACGAGATTTCAGTTGGTGAAGCGCGCGAGCATCGCGTAAATCCGCGATTATGATCTATTCGGTAACGCGCAGTGGTTTCGTTCAATCGCACGCGCTATAGCGTGTTCCTGAGCGCGTCTACGCTCGTGATACGCAAATACGTACCTACATTTATCCTGTTTACCTCGATTAGGTATTTAGCTCGCGAGAGAGATGTCAATAGGAGCGATGGAAAGGAAATTGAAAATCTCATTTTTCTCGCGAGTTTCCTATCGATAAAGAAAGACGAAAGGGAGAATCGTCAAATGTTTAATCGTCAAACAACGCCTTCGAAGAAACAGTTAAATTAGCGCCACTCGGGCCTGACCGTCTCGTTCATCGATCCAACCGATTAATTCAGCGGCTATTTCCAGAATCCATTTCCATAAATCCAATGCGCATTGCAATTCAGTTTACATAATAAATTACACACCCTCCCTTGTCGATTTTAGACCGAGCTCACGTGTGCGGCTCGACCACGCGATCCGAATGACATACTTACCGCTTATTGTTAGAAAGATTATATTGGCCGACGAATTGTAACGTTCATACAAAATCGCTTGTTCTTCTTGGTCCGAGGAACGGAACGAGAGAAGCTCCTGATTTAAGCAACGTTTCTGTTCGATCATTTGTCTCGTCCTCGTGTACCCTTTATCGCTCTCACTTGGGCGATCGAAATTAATTATATTTGCAGGGGGGTTACCAATGGCCAGTATCGACTCACGGTTCGACTGGCATATCGATACGATTACCATTATCGGCACACTGTCGCCCGGCATCGCGACGACAATGGCGTCGATGCGCGCATTACGTTGGAAATCAATTCGCCAATTGAGTCGCCGGCGTGAGGCCGCGCCGTCATTAGGAGCGTCGTCATCGACGATCCTGACCGTCGTGCGTTAATTATCAGCGCGATTCTCGGCTGAATATTTCGCATGGAACGCGACGCGATGCGTTATGCGGGCGCACGAGCGCATAAATGCGCAGCCCGTGATGGAACGCGAGGGCGAATGGACAATTATTCCAACAATTCCGTTGGAACAATATGCGGGACGTGGAAAGAAGCGTGGAAGCAGGTTATAGCAGCATAGCTGACGTTTCACGATTTCCCATTAATTTTCACACTTCGCCCTTCCGTCCTTTCGACTTTTCTTCCTCTCTTCGATTCTCTCGTTCCGTTCTTCTTCACTGGGTCTTCGACTTTCGACTTCTCCAGTCTTCATCCCTCTTCGTGTCTTCTCCTTTCATTTTCAAGTTTTTCTCAGGACTGGATGACTTTTTCGTCAACTTTCACACTGCCCGCCGATTTTTCTCCGCGACTTCATTTTTCCCTGGCTCTTCGTACTTTCGGCCTCGCGCGTTTTCATCCCTTTTCACGACTTTTCCTAAGCTCTTCAGACTCCCCGTCCCTACATTCCGACGTGCTCTCGTCCTTTCCACTACGCCTCGTCGCGCTTTGGAGATAGGCGGGCGCGAACGTGCGACGTAATCGCGGAGAGCACTGGCCGCCTGTGCGTCTAACAATGGTGAAACTCGGCTATTATCTCCGCTATTATCTCCACGCTCTCTCGAACCGGCAGAGCTTCTCCTCTTCCTCTTTCCTCGTTCTCCGTCAGGAAGGATCACAGCTCGTCGACACGCTCCTTCCGTTCTTCTCGCGCTTTTCCAATCGTATTAGGAAAAAACGTGCAGAAGGATTGGAAGGCGCGAGGATGATCGACCGGTCGGATTAATAGAACCCGCGGTTTGCGTATTCTCTCGCGCGGATTGGATTTTAATTTTAGATCGTGCGGAGAAGAAGGAACGATGGAGAGGGTGCTAGGCGGCTTGACTTCATTTCACGAGTACGCGTCCTGCGGGAAAATTAATGCGTGGTACGGCTGCGTCACGCAGGTAAACGTGACCCAGGACATTATGGCGCAGACGGATTTATTTACCGTGGTACGGCCACCATTATGCGGATTTTCTTATGCATTTTGCAATCGGCCATAGCGGCGATTTTCGTGCAAAATGTCCTCCGAGTGGTTAAAATAATACGACTGTAATGAGCAATTAAAAATTCATAGTCGAGCGTATTCGCGAGTTTCGTATTCGTTACACTTTATACGAAGTATCGACATGGCACGGCCCCTTTAAGCCCGAGTACCTTTCAAACCATTCCAGCCGCTTGAAAATTTAGAATAGTTTCGGCAACACTTTTACCGCGCGGCAGTTAACCTCCACACTCGAAATTCGAGGTAGGAGCTCTTTAAAAATCCCACCTTCGCGATTTCCTCGTGGATCGATCGTTTTCTTGAATCTCTGAAACTATTCCAACTCCAAGGTATTCGACGATAATTATGTTAGAATTTACTCGTAACGACAGTAATCTTTAATAAATAGCGAAATCCTCGTGAATTTCGAGGGGATCCAATCGACTCTGCTACACGGGCATTAAACTGGAAAGAGACAATCTACATCCGATAATGGGAGCGAAGCGAATTAAGTAAAATGAAGTGAACCCAGAGCGATAGGATCTCTCGTCGAGTACGCTTCTGACGTAGCACGGGCGAGGGACGTCGGGTAGATTATAATCGATTTGGAGGGCCGATTAACCACCCCGGAAGTCACTCTCCCGGGGACGTCAAGAGATTCTACTTCATACCGGGGAAAATCGTCCGCTATATCTCCTGCACATCTCATTGCTTGACTGGCTCTTATCGTTTGGGTCCCCTCCCGCTTCCACGAACTCTCGTCGAGAATCGCGCGAAAGGTGCCAAGGTGGAAGGAGAAAGGGGAAGAAGGCAATTAAGTTTGAACGCCCAGTCAAGATAGCGGATTTTAAGCGGTGCTCCACCCGTTCGCGTCGTTCCTTTTGAATTTCCAGCGCGAGACGCGCGCCTTGAATTCCAATGGCGCGAGCAGGTTTGCCGGGTATCCGCGAAATCGAATGAAAATGAAAAGAAGTGGCCGAGTCACATTGACAAAAAATTGCAGGAGGATATTTTTGCGAAGACCTTACTGCCAGAATTCTTCGCCACGATCGAATTTATTTCTCTAAGTTGGAAGAACAGCAGGGGAAATTTTCGAGAGGTGTTCTACAGTTTTAACCCATCGATCACCGCAGAAAGCACCCCTTGGTTGATCTTGTAGGCGCGGTCGAGCGGTTCGTCTTTAAGTCCTTCTCTCCCTTGCGGCATGAAAACTCCCCGCATTTTCTCGCGACGAAATTACTTACCATTAAAGGTAATTACAAACCTTATCGTACGTGGCCGCGGTAGGCGCCGATGGCTATTGGCCGACTAGCCCCCACCGTGCAAACGACGTTAAAATGTTCTTTGATCGTCCGGGTGGTTGCGCTGCGCAGGCCGCCACCACTGCCGCCGCCGTGCCCGCAGGTTATTAGTTTGTATTAGCTGCGGCCGCTTATCCATTTTTATGCCCCCAGTGCCCATTACTCGCCCATCATCCCGCGAGGCCGATGCATCTTTCAGCGGGCGTTTTAACGATTCCCGTCGTTTGTCAGTCGCACTCGCGCGCGACGCGCTCTTCATTTTAAAGGGGAACGATGGAAATTCCAGGAGCGTCGAATCATCGATTAGCCCCAATCGACAAGCGGCTCCGTCGGTCGACACGATTATTTACTTTTTCGCGGCAAGCAAATTTCTCTCCTCCGTCACCGATTAAAACGCTTCGTCAACTCGCGATTAAATCCCATTGATCTCCACGCGGCCCGTGTGCTCTCTATAAAGGAAACTCGTGCGTACAATTCTTCCCTTCCTCCTTCAATAAGGCTCTCTTTACGTCGCCGACGGAGATCTCGTCTTACATCGCGCGCTTTAACGACGTAATGAATCTTTACGCGCGTAGTCTCTCCACTCGCTACGACGCGATGCACGCGCGCGCGTCGCCCCCGCGCAGAATTTTAATGAATCCGACGTTTGCATAATCGGGCCGCGTACTTCGGGAATCTTCTCTCGCCTTGGCCCTCGAGGAGAGCGCAGACTCGTTACCGAAAAGGGAGCATATTTCACGCGAGATCTCTCGCGCACCTTCACACGTCCTGCTGCCTTCCCGTTCTACCGATCTCATGGAAGATTCCTCTTTAAGCTTCTCTCTTACCTGCGCGAGTAATCCTCTCCCTCACCCTCGCGTTACTTCGTTCACTTTCCGTCTCCCTTTTTCTTCTACTCTTCTCGCGTCTGTCCTCTCCTTCTTGCGATTCTCTTTCCATCCCCCTATGCCTACGTCTTCTTCTCACCTTCCTTCTCCACCCTCCTCTCTCTTTCTCCGTCACTCTCTCTCTCTCTCTCACACACACACCGCCGAAACGATAAATTGGAACCACCTAAATGGATCTTGCGCCGTGCACGCAATCCAAAGCGCCCACCCGATCTCGGAGGAGATGGACCGGAGGCGCGCTCGCGCGCCCCAATTTAGCTGGTGCAGGAGTCGATGGTGCAGAGCCACGCGCGGACAGTCGGAGGAGGAAGAAGTGGGAGAATCGATTCAAAAGAGAGAGGCGACGAGGAGAGAGGAGGTATAAAATAATTGTCATTTATGTGAGAAGAAGAGAAGAGGGTAGACCTACTCGGCGAGAAGATTCCTCGTAAGACGCGATCTTAAACGTCTTTTATCGCTTCGCATTTCACTCGTGCACTCCGAGAAAGGATCCTATGAAATATTTGATTCTCATGAAAAATCAGGTACGACGAGTGACCTCCGGTGAATCTCTCCTCTCAAGCTCCTCGACCTCACGACACGCGGTGCTCGTCGAGCTAGTAATTTAGCACCTCCTTCGTTCTCTCCTCTTCTTTCTCCTTGTCCACCCTCTTCACGTGTCCGCGAAAACGAAATGAAATCTGTCGAAAGTGTGTTCGTTCCCGCACGCGATCCACCGCTGCTCTCCTTCTCCTCTCCCGAGTTTAGGCACCGAGTCTTCTACGATTTCCGTTGATTATGATGGCAAGGGAGCAGCCGCGTACGCTTTGAGCACGAAGGAAGGATGGACCGCAACTCGGCAACCCGAATGGTAGATTGGCCCCGGGGTGAAAGAGAGTGGCGAGGGCGCGTCAGTGAGAATACGTGGTAATTATCGTTGCGGGCTAAAAAACATCTGTCGAACGTGGATGTAGGCACGCATGCCATTGTTGTCCCTTGCGCAACGGCATTCGATCGTTTCCAAGTGCAACGAGAAAAGAAAGCGGCGAGAAAGAGATGCAAAGGGCCAGGTAGACGTCTTCCTAACAATGGGAGGTGAGAATTATTTCGTGCTTTTCGTTACCGTCCCACGGATGGCGTTCTTTTCTTCAAAATCGGCGTATTCGATTGCAAGGTACACGATTCTCCTTAACTTTAAGTGAAATTAATATCGTCCGGAGATTTGGCGAAGACAAAAGCCTCCTTTAACTCTTGTCTCGTGATGCCGTCGAATAAAACGATTCTTCGAAAGTCTTTAAGACACTCCCGGGCTGGTTTGGAGTTCGTTAAAAAATATGACTCGAGTATTCTCCGGGCCGAGGTGACAGAAGCAACGGGATAGAGGACGTTCTAAGCGCGGACTACGCGTCAGCCAGGCGGACTAGTCGGTGCGTGTAGAGTGACTCAGCAAAGTAGAATTCAAAGGCCAGACTTGAAGAGAATATTAGCTCCAGTTGCGACCACTGTGAGAACATTCGTGCATAGAGATCCACTTGACAGTTGGAGCCTACACGGCGAAAGGACGACACGCCCGACGTACTCCTAAGTACTCGATCCTAGCCGATGAAATGTCCCAAATCTACTCTGACATCCCTACCGTACTACATATACGGTCGTTGGGAGACTGCAGTGTGAATCCTTCATAATTGGAAGCGTAGAACATTTCGCGGTGCATAATGATCACTGAACTGCTTCACAGCTTGCGCGGGTTGTCCCCGAGACGAAGTAAAATTTAGAATATTTTAGAAGAATATTTTAAAATTGCAGAAAATATTCGACTCAAATATTGCGAGCAGGCACGCAACAGCACTGGGTGCGACCCACGTTAATATTTTCTAATCACAAAAATAAATCTCTCTTTACGTTATTACTTAGTTTTAATTACGATGCACGTCAAATCTTCGACAGACAACATTTTATTAATCCTCGTAGGGATTGTACTCGGACGGCACGAAATGGCGCGCACGCCTGCTCGTAAGAAAACTCGAAGGGCGCCCCCTTGAGGGTTAATGAAAACTCAGTCCTGATTACAAATCGTTCGTGTTAACCCATGTCTTCGTCTCAACATTCAGCCCTGCCGCACGAAACGCGGAAGCACCTATTCTCTCCGAAGAAATCACCCTCACCGAGCAGCATCCCATCTAGAACCCATCTACCCCAAACACCCTACTTAACCCCTCGCAGTCCTAAACAGCAGCGCAAACACGTCAATCCAGCCGCGTGTCTCCTTCATCTCAACGCCACTCTTTCTCACGAGGTGGCATCGCGAGAGTGAATCTTGCCACGCGTTGTGTTACACGCCTCTGGAGGCGTCGCGACGCCCGGGTGGATACGATGGAACGATCGAAGGGAATCCGACCGTGGAGACTACGACGAAGGGCGGCGCGGATGAGAAGAGCCTCGGGTGCAAAGGGCCCCAGAGGCATGTCAGGCAACCCCATGCTGGCCAGCGTCTAATTATTATCGGTCGGGTCAGAATGAAGGAGGAGGCTGCATCGGAGGAAGAGCTGGAGAAGTGGATAGGAAGAGGAACAAGAGAGGATCGTGAAAGGAGGGAGGGTAGCGTGACACGATGTCGATCCTTCGCGCGGTGTCCTCGTGATTGCACGTCGCGCTATTGCCTTGTAATCTCCACTTCTCCACTCGATGTGACCCGCTCGCAGAGTGTAGCGACCCTTCCACCTCTCCATCGTGGAACCCTTCCTCCTCATCCTCCTGCCCCTTCGAAGTCTCGTCTGGCGTTCGCCTCGACGGACCCGGCTAGATTCGCCCGCTCACAGAAGCGCGCGCTTCTGTCATCGGCCATTCTCGATTACAATGGCGAAAGCTCTGCCGGCGACATCCATGGCTACTTTGGATTCGGCAACGAGCAGCGAGTGGCGAACGCTCGGAGGATGAGGAAGTGGAAGTGAACGGGGAGAAGGAGGGATAGAGACTTCAAAGGCGAGCCTTGCGATGACTTTGGCTCGCTCGTGTAGCCAGTTGATGGGAGCGAATGGTTCTTGAGATACGGCAGGACAAGAGGATGTAGTTATTTTTAGTAATTGAGGCCCCTGGCACGTTTTGGGAAGATCTCGGTGGATGGAGAAGGGTGGTTAGAAATTCAATGGGTCTCATTTGTAAAATCCGAGGGACGTGGACTTTCGTAATTTAACACATTCGGTATTCACGGGCTGGAATAAACTCCTCTTTGGTGTAACTCCACGGAGACAAAAATAATCGTAGAATGTGGCAAGACGAGATTTCCCTTTAACGACCCACCGCCCCGTTTACGATACATTGGCGCGTCGGAAAGATCGTCCCGGTGTACGAGCGGCCTCGACGAATGCAAAAGCGAACGGGACGAAATCGCTAACGAGCCTGAGACGCGAAATGTTACGTCGGGAGATGCCAACCGCGCCGAGATTTCTCGTGGATCGTTAGGTATCGTTAGAGTGTACGCGCGATATTCCCCGTTATCGCGCGCCCCGGGCAAAATTGGAATCTCGATTGCTCTTATCGTCGCACAATAAGAAACTGATGCGGGCTGACCTCCTTTCCAATTTTTAACTCTTCTATAATTGAACGGCTCCACGGTTTCGAGCACGTCGTGGCACCTCACTCTCTCCTTCTCTCCTTCTCTCCTTCTCTCTTTCTCTCTCTCTCTCTCTCTCTCTCTCCTTTCGTCCCACCCGCCGCTCGTCTTCTCATTAAAAAGTTTCCCCGGTCCACCATCTGCGGCCTCTCGCTTCATCTTCATATTTTATTACTTACAACGATATAAGCCACCGCGCGAGAGACGGCCGGTTTATCTTCGTCGAAATTGGGATTTCGAAGTGGGGGTAATCACGGCGGAGTGTTTTGTTCGTCGTCGTTGTTTTAAGAAATCTTTTGCGCCGTAGGTAAATAATAAAATTGCGAGGCTATAAATAATTAATCGAACGTGTTCCGACACACGTGAATAATAATCTCTAGTGGATTTCTCCGTACACTTACTCACACCCTTCGAAGTCTCGTTAAAGAAAAAAAAAAAATTGAAAAAAAAAGAATATCCAAAGCAAAACAATCTCAACCACTCAATGTTGCACCTTTCGAGCTTACCACCTCCCCTTCACCTAGATGCCCACGCAAGGGGCCGTAGGCGAAGGGTTAGAGCGTGCGTGCGATTGGTTTCACGAGTAATTAATCACCAACCCTTGCCTCACCTCCCTTTGCCCTTCGTTCGTCATCGTCCACCTCCACCTCCATCTCTTCCTCTCACCCGTCACCGGACCGGACCGAAGCGAACGATAACGAGCAAATTTGGATTCATCGCGCGTGACACGTTCCATCCTACCTTTGATGATGCTCGGCGCACGCACTTTCCTGCTAATTTGTGCGGATTACGCACACTTTTCGATCGCTCGCGCACCCGACCTCGCCCATTTCCTCTTCGTCCCTTCTCCGTCCCTTCTCGCGGCAGTTTCTGTCACGAAAGGCATCGACGAATCGCACGCGCGCGCCCGCGCGCCTCAACTCGCGCGTCGAGGCACACCTACCACGAGCCACCGACCCGCACCCGCTCGTAATTACGAATTATACGAAACGAAGTTACCGCAATGCGACAGGGACGCCCGGTTCGCTTGATTCAGATATTCCGAACTCGTTCTGCGACACGTAGAGGAACAGCGTGTGCATTTCTACGGGAGTGGGAGGTGAGAAAATGCGTGGGTGTCGCGTGGCTTGTCGTCGAGGCTGTGGAAATTTTTTTTTTGCCGGCTACAACAGAAAAGGTGCGTAAACGACGTTTTGTATAAGGTGGCGAGCGTGTCGCGAGAAGCGAAAGAGTTGCCGCAATGCGGTCGAGTCTTAAGGGGAGACAAATTGTGGTGCTTGTCATGGAGAGTATCGTGCGAGGGTCGGCCGTGGAATTTTAAATTTCCCGCGTGCGAGGAATTGGGCGCTCTTTTGATAGGTGAGGTAATGTGGATTCGGGATTATATGGTTCGAGGAAACTGAAGCTATTGTTTTTTATCGATGCATTTTATAAAGTATCTCGCGATTCATTTTATTCTCTTATCGGAACATAAGTACGAAGAATTATGTGGTCCGAAGTAGGACCCTTAAGTTACTTCAGGGTTTAGCGGCAATTTCATTCCCTAGAAACAAGTGGAAAATGTTCGCACTTCTATCCCAAATTAGCCGAACATTTTAGACGATTCATGTTAAGCGGATGGGCTCATGGTTCGGGCACGTACGCTGTTTACCCGTTCCTCGCAAAATGTTTCGATCGCTGGAGTAACGCACAGTGGACTTTGAAAGGATGAAACTCGCGCGCCGTACACAAACGGATAAGTCAGTGACGAGATGAACGTACCGTGAAACGGCGAAAAGCGCAACACGAGATATTCGAATCGCGATTCTTGAAATCGGTTTTCGCAACAAGCGAGAGCCGCTAGAACGAATTGATAAATCCGCCGAAGGCTGAGAAGATTAAAAAATGATTCTTTTCTGCGCGAGAGGCTCGAATTGTCGCGCGATAGGTCGATTTGGAGCTTAGGAGAAATCGTCCGCGTAGTAAACTGATTCAGGTGGAATCGATTCGTATTGAAATTTACGATCCAGAACAATTTTACTTGCGAATACGCGAAGGAAAATTGCAAATGGAAGGATTCGTGCTTCTCATGCTGCGTAACGCGCTACATGGAAATCGAGGAAACGAGGAAAATCGTCGGAAAACACCTCGGCGCATGCATATGTATATGCTTAGAGTTTAATATCGCACAGTGTTTACACAGCATACTTGGAAACTTTGGCAGATGAAGCACAGGATGTTCTCCAAACAGTTTCGAAGTAGCTGAGCGACGTCGTATCGTGAAAATCAAAATGTGCCTCGACCCACGATAAGCTCTCGTGTAACGAGATACAAAACTATCGTAGCGGATATTATTATTCTCGCGGTTCATTTATATCCTATTTATACGATCGTTCGAGAACCAACAATACTTAACGGCTTCGGTAGCGCGTTAATTGTTTATCGATTGCCCTAGTGGCAGGTAAATAATATGCACATACGTTGTTGGCTTAAATTCACTGTTAATTAATATCTTGGTTCTAACCCCGACCACAATTGCATTCACGGGCACAAATTGGCCCGAAACTGGCAGTTAATTGATAGCTTAATTCATACATAATCAGCGTTACCTTTTACGATCGAATCGACGATGCATTATTGAAATTCTTGAACCTACGGGTCCTGAAAGAACCGAGAACTTTTAGCCACAATACGGAGTATGTAATATGAAACGTGCCGGTGAGTGCACCGTGCTAGAAACAAACTCGAAATATGATTCAGTGCGCACCGTGAACGGAATAATAATTCTCAATTATTTATCCAAGCTTAGAATCGTTACAAAGCTAGTCACTAACTTAACTAAATATTCTGTTTACCGTCGCTTTACGGGCTTAACCCAGATGCAATGCGAACGTGTAATTTAATAACTAATTTTACCGAATATCGTGGTTACTGGCGCACCTGCTTTTCCTGAACGATGCGCAGGCCACGAGCTGGCAAACCTCGGATGTATCAATCGTCGGAACATCCCCATGAAATCCAGACACGTATGCAGAAACACACGCCCCCGTTCTCCCTGAAAGATAATACTCGCGAGTATACAATTTTTAATCGATATTCACCGCCAATTAACGAGCGGCGAGTCGACCGCAACGGCGCCCACTGCTGAATATCGTCGGCAACATCGTTATCGAGAAGGGCTTGTTCCTCCCTTCTCCATCCTCCCCTTCATTCCCTCCCTCGTATCAGCAGGTATCTCGACAATCGTCGAGGGGATACTACGCGGGGGCCTCGTCGTACAATGAGAACGTGGCGTGCCCCCGCATCGAGCAAAACAGGCGCACGATATCGTCGATCACCCGCTGCTTCCACGTCTCTCTATCTTTTTCTCTCCGTGTGTGTGCTCATCTCCGCGCGTGTGTCGGTGCATAGGGTTGAAAATTCTCAATGGCCAGTCACGGTCCAGGAGGATCACGAGGAGCGACAACTCCTTGCTTCATCCAGGAGAGAGTGGAAGAGAGAACGGTAAGACCGATCACGAAATGGTACCGCGATCGAGATCGTTCCTTTATTAACGCCGCGTCGATTTAAAAGGGCGCGCACATTCTGCTTTATCTGTGAATTAATCGAGATAAAGGAGAGCACGTCGTAGGGGGAGAGAGAGTCGAACGAGGGCTTAATAAAGGAAGGTGACTTTGCGATATCGTGGGTGGAAGGAAGGCACAATAAGAGAAGTGACTATTTCACAGTAGGTATGCACTTCTTTTTCTTCTCTACGCTTTGCTTCTCTCGGTCTCTAAACGCACCTCTCGCTATTCGATTATGTTTTTCAAGGATCGAGAAATTTGTTTTATTTTACTCCGCGATCCGCAATGAACTTTTCTCCTCTGGTTCGCAGGAAATCCAAAAGCCGCAGATTTCTTTGTACACGGAGAAACATGCGAACAAACGAGATCAATGGAATTCCAGGAAAAAACAGGGAGGAAGAACTCGCGAAGTGATAAAGGGATAACGACCGCATGAAAACGCACAAAAATGGCAATTGGGGAATATCTACAAGCGATTTGCGCAAATTACTCCACCACCCACCACGGCCCCCACCCTGTTTGCCAAAGCCTTTTCGAACATTCATTTACATATCCTCCACCGCTCTCCTCATCATCATCTGCCCTCTTCCTCCTGTACCCCATCCAAGCGCGTAAAAGCTTCCAATAATCTGGGCTTACACGTGCAACCGCACCCAACGAATAATTGAACATTTCAGTTGCAAACGGACATAGGCGAAACGGTAGGCAGGTAACGGCAGCGGGTGGGTAACGCGTTATCGAACTGTCCGTATATTATTGTAGCTCGTGGGCTCCGCCTGGGCTCTGCGTCTGATGGTGATTAGGCAGTATTAATTAACACAAGCCTGCAATTGCGCGCATTAATCTCTCTCCACCCCCACCCGCGCAGATATCTCTCCTCGTATCGACTGAAGGGTGACTCCGACGAATATTCTATCAATCGGGACCTCGTCGAAACGTTATCTAGCCAACCACCGTTTCCTAACATTCTCTTTGTCTCCGCAGTTCCGACTACGAGCTCCATGCGGTATGATCGATCCTGGACTAACACGGATTTGAAACGTTTAATCGATTTTAATCGATTCGCGCTTTTTGTCGTAATTCGAGATATGGTTAAAGTTACAAATTTTTATATCGACAAATGAATGAAAGAAGTTTTCTTTTAACTCCTTGCTGTAATCTGACGAGTCTCTTTCGTCATGACAATTGAGGAGCAAAGATGAATATCACGAGTCAGACTCGTGGAATCGAATTTGAGACAAACATGAACATTACGAGGGTAAACTCGTGGAATTAAGATCCGATCAAATATGGACGTCACGGTTTAGCCTGGATTTCGTCGAGCTAAATAATACGGCAAACGGGTAAGCAAAACTTTGCACCTGATGTCCTGCTCACTTTGGTATTCCATCCTATGATCCTGGTAACCATTGAATTTCACTAGCTACTCGTCGTGACGCATTTCGAAGGTATCCTCTTGCAAGCTCGACCACGAAATAATATTTTACGAGCCGCATGAGCAAACCGCGTGGTCGTCAGAGAACGCGAACGGATTGCGTTAGTAGAAGACGTCGAAACGGTCGTCGGATCGGGTTAGCGGTGCGCCTTTACCCCGAGCGGCCAATTGCCCCATCCGGCGGTAAGTAATAATTAGAGGAATTTCCCTATTTGCTGCCCCCTTGCGCGAGCACTGGAGAGTGCGCTACCGTTGCGTGCGGATTGAATGTGGAGTGCACGTGAGCCCATAATTCTCCCCACGAAACAGCCACGCGGTTCTCTTGCAGCCATTCCAAAATTCCACGTCAACTTCGCCTCCACGTCTTTCGAAACAAATTCAACTAAAACATATTACAAAAGCATACAAACTTTACGACGTCCCCGCGCGATAGAAAAAAGAATCACCGTTACTCGTAAAATCCTCCTGTTACGAAATCTCTCGCGCGAGGAAAGGAAAAGCACGGCTCTCTCTGAAATAAATTCACAGACAGGTGAATTCGCGCGCGCACACATTCCTCCGCTAATATAAATACCGTAGTGAGATAGGGATCCATTCGCACGCGCGTACTCTTGCCCGCGCACGGATTACGCGTCGTAAAACTCCACCTCTGTTACGAGCGGCGTGCGTGCTCGCGCGAAGAGCCTTGAAAGCCACCCCGAATAATTGAACGGAATGCGTGGGAGGGGGTGTCACCACGGGAACGACAGAAAGAGGGAAATGCGAAGTGCACCGTGTTGAGAGAGCTGAGGGCACGAGAGTACAAGAGGAAGGGGCCAAGAGGGGAAGGTGTAAGCTTGCATCGGGCGAATCGAGCCGTAGAACGTTTTAAGCTACGCGTCCGTGTGCGGTAGAGAGTGAGCGCGCGCGTGAGTACCGGTGACGCTTGGACCGCGTGTCGTTGGAAGCGTCGTTAATTTCGCGAGCCCCCGGTGCAGTATGCATGGCCCTTTCGAAATTCGGTGGAGAATTTGTGAGGGAAGAACACGGCCGAAGGAGGGGAAGGAGGTGGCGAATAGGTCGAAGGTTACCGCTGAAAGTGGATGAGGAAGGAAGAGGAGAGAGGAGAGGAGGGCCAGGAGGCCTGTACACGGGGCTCGATCGAATTTATTACGCGCCACGAGCGAACAATTAAAAGCTTCTTGCTGCGCCCGCGGTCTTAATTATTCGATCGCTTCGCGAGAGGGTGCGGAGATGCTCGCGGCGCGGGCGGCCTCAGAAACAGGGAAGGTTCGGTTGGGAGGGATTAATGCTTGGAAGCGCGGAGAATATACGGGGTGGATCGAATTTGCAGGTAGATTTTTATTGGGCCACGACTTTGCACGTTGACATTTGTGTCTTCGTGTCCATCGGATTAGCATAGATATGTTTCATCGACACATGCTAATAATTCATAAATAGCGCGTCCACAAGGATAGTCCCTAACGTCAAGCGACTTAAACTTACCACTTCTGTTTGAAAACTAATCGGCTTAACCTAGATCGGAATTACTGAGCGAACTGGGAGCATCGATAAACTAGTACGTGTTAATTATACTCTCTTACGGTATTGTTCTTAGAATACCTTCTCTCTAGGAGTATACGCGTACCGATAAAAAAATAGAGAATGGGAAATGGGGGAAGAGAATCGAACGAAATCGATGAAAAATTCGAATCACCTGTTATGTGCGGTAACCTTGTGCGTATCCTTGCGATTCGGGCACACGCACGAGCGTGTCCAGGTAGAGAAGTGAGTTCCTCCTTGAGGAAGGAGGATCGTGAGTGAATCGAAGACGGAGGAGAGAAGAGAGGAGGCCCCCCATCGTCCTGCGTTTTACCACCCGCGGCTCTTTGTCCTTGTTTAGATCGGCGCTCGAGCAGGCCGACTCGTGCCCCTCGCCGCGGGCCAAAAGAAACCATTAAAACGTTCCGAACTCTTCCTCTCCTCCTTCCTCTCTCTCTCTCACTCTCTCCCCCCTCTTCACTAGCCGCTCGTTAATTTCCAAACGATGACGCGGACCGCACCGCGCCACGCTTTGGCGGCGATGGCCACGTCGATCGTCGTGGGGCCTCCTCTACCTCTCCTTCCTTTTCTCCTTATTTTCCTCTTTGTCTCTCGGGACACGACAGAGAATCCTACGGACTCTATGGGGACGTCCGAAGAATAAGAACGGGCAGGGTTCCTGTGTTCGCGAGTAATGAGATTTCGCGGTGTTTTCTCTGCGGATTAGGAGCAGGAAATGCTACTACGATAGGCAATGATTTTTTAAGGACGAGCCAATTGTACTTTTTTGCCAATGCGTTCTTGGGTCGCTTAAAATTTCCGCGACTTACCTACGTTTGACAGAAATCCCGTGAAAGTTTCCCCAAGCGTCCTCCACAATTTATAATTCCGCTCTATTCCCCTTTCGTCCGCGTTAAAATTATCGCGGTCAACCTGCATGCGGGTCATTCCTTTAACGTTCCCAGAGTCGCAACTAGAGGCTCCTCGATATACATCTAAGTATTCCATAAATCGAACAACGAGTGATTTATTCCCGGCGGCATCGTTAACCGTGAGTACCAGGCTCTGCCTCAACGTAAAATTTATCGGGAAGACGAAAGGTCGTAGCTCCCGTTCGCTCGGTCGCGGATACTCCGCGGACTTTTGAATCGAAGGAGAGCAGCACCGGCTTGACCTCCATCCGCTATATCCCACGGAAGGATATATCTATTGCTTCTTAAGTGAAACCCACTGCGCCGTATCATATGTGATCCGTCAGTGGGAGTCCTCCTCGTATAATAAATTCTTCGAAAGATAAATTACGCGGAAAAGTATAAGAAGCGAGGATTTCGTACTTTCGCGCGAACGGAACAGCTTCGTGTTCCTGGAATACTCTTGCGACAGGAAAAAGATAACCGTTGGACTTCGCGAGAGAATTTGTTTTCTCGAGTAACTTCTCATCCCTTGCGATTGAAGTCAACGGAGGAACAGAGCGAGGTAAAAATAAATTCTCTGGAGCGTACTTTCTTTACAGACTTCATTTAACGCGAATCTGGCTCGTTCGCGCGACTCCAAATCCTTATCCAATCCCGTCTATTTCCATCCGCTACCTCCAAAACGAATATCCAAAGCTCGACCAAACGCGCGACTCGCCACCGCACTTTCCCTCGTCATCTCGACGTCACGAAGCTGGGAACTCATTCATAATTATACCATCTCTCGTGCCAGCCCTCATAAACGTAACGCGTTACATTCGAAATCGCGCCCTTAACGAGAAACGACGACGACGTCGGTGGGGTCGGAAGGCGTCGCGGAGTCACGCCCAGCTTAATCAAAGGAATTCCACGGAGCAAGCCGTCTTAAACTAACAGGGACTCCGAAAAGTTATTTCGGGGAATCGCAACGGGCGAGAGAGAAGAGAGCAAGGAGGAATGAGCAGGAAGAGAAGGAGTCTGCGAATGAGGGGCACGACGAGGCACGCTGGAGAAATCCTCGGATCCAAGCGGGCCCTTCATTCCCTTCACCGGCTGTTCCTCGTCGTTCCTTCCCTTCCACGTCCTACATCCTTCACCTCCACCTCCGTCAAAGGAAATCCCAAACCTCGATTAAACACGCAGACGCGCGACGGCGGAAGGACCGAGGGGGAGGAGACGAAACGAAACGAACGTGGCGAATGCCTTGACGAAAGGAAACGCGCGAGAGAGGGTGAAAGAGAGAAAAAAAAGAAGAGGGTGAGGAAAGGTTAGTCCGAGACTGGCGTATAATTTTTCAGCAATTAGAGGGAAAGCCGGATTGGCCGCATGCCCAACACGGATTTCGGCCCTCCTCCCTTCCCTTCGTATCTCTACGACCTTACCCTACCCTAGTAGTGGGCCGCCATACGCCAACGCCACCATAATGGCCCACGGGTCCCGATAATACGGCCCTACACCTTTTGACAGATGGTACCGGAGGATCCGCTAAATTGCCGCTCCGAGTCGGCCTCTTCTCTTTCCCTCTCGCATTCGATTTCTCTCTCTCTCGGTTTCTCTCTCTCTTCTCTCTGCACTTCTCGTTCCTCCGTCTCTTGGTGCGCTTCTCATTCACCCCCTCTCTCTCTCTCGTTGTTCTCTTTTCTCTCTCTGCTTCCACCACTCATTCAATTCCTCCCTTCTCTCACTCTCTCAATCTCTTTGCCTCCGTCCTCTTCTCTCCTGGCACGTCCTCACATCCGTCCGTCCGTCCAGCTCCCCTCCACCTCCCTCCAGTTCATCCCTTCTCACGCTAATGCGAGAACGCGGGCACCGCCGACGTTGTTTTGATAATTTATTGAAATCGTCGGGGGTCTAAGCGCCCGAGCCCTGTACCGCGGATACGAACGACCTTCCTTCCACTCCACTCCTCTTCTGCTCTTCCCCTCTCCTTCGGAGCCAGAGCCCGTGAAATATGGCGCTGCGAATTACACGAGACGTCGGACCCGCGTCAGTGGGCGCCTCGCTCGTCCGCTCGCTCGCTTGCTCGCTCGTCGTCCCTGGTACGATGCGAAATTTCCCGGTGGAGAAACGAGCGCGCTGCACGCGTTTTACACATACACGTACGGAACACGGGGTTGGAAAATTCGCCGGTTGTAGGAAGAGAATGAGGGAGTGAGGATGGCGCGCGCTCGAGGATATCGGATCTTGTAGTCGTCAGACTCAAGGACGAGGAGCAAAAAAAATGAAGTGTCCGGTGGTATTGCGGAGACGAGGTAAGTGAGATCGAGCGAGGGAGAATGTCGCAGGAGACGTACGAACAGAAAGAATGTCTTCGATAAGATTTTTTTTAACGTTGTCATTAGGCTCGATTGATAAAACCACTCGATCCTTCGCGGATAATTGCATTTTATCGTTGGATAAGATCGATCGAATCAAAGTTCCTCTTCCTGGCGATTCACGCCGCGCAATCGTCAAATGCACTCGGTTTACACGACACGCGCATCGTAAGTTGCAATTTATACTCGCCCCGAGAGAGATTTATGTATGTTATATCGAGCTACGTGACGAGAGTTTCATACGTGCGCGTGCACGAAGGGTTCCTGCGTGCTTCGCGAAGTCCCGGGCGCTGGCCCAATTTTTACCCCAAAGCGCCGACGGGAAAGTTGATACCTTCGTTTTTCGAAAAACAAAAGCGTACACGCTCCTTGTGCTTTCTATCGGGAACACCACCGTTACGTAAGACGTTAGGTAAGACGCTCCGGCGCACGGAATGTTACGAATAACGTACAACTTCTTGGGGTAACGCGCGCGGATCGTGAGTAGGTGAATATCGAGGCTCTTTTGCGAGGATATAAACTTGATATCTTCAAGGGAAACAATATTTGAAGCGAAGTTTGGGGAAATATCGCGCAAAGCCAGGGAAGATGCCCGAGCAAACGTGAGTCGGGCACGCTCGCGATACATCTTCGTAAAGTGTGCCCCAGAAGGAATAGCGAACGATATGTGGAACATTGAAAGCTTGCGTGCCGGTCCTGTACCCCGGGAAAGAGAAAGAGGAAGAGGTACCGGAGAGGCGAAAGACAAAACCCGAAACATCGAGTGCAACCTGTGAAGGGGATGCTCTCGAGAATCGACGAGGATCCGGTCGTCTCTTCCACCCCTTCTGCACTTCCTCTATGTCCTCCTATTGGTTCCCCACTCTCACTCACTCACACGTGCGCGCGTACCCTCAAAAGGGACTAGATAAAACGCAATATCGCATCCCTCAGTCCTCACCCCTCCAGCAACCCTCTCCCGTACCCTCTATCCCTCCTCCCCTTTTTTCTCCACCCCACCCCTCCTCCCAGGGCCCACTTTCATAAAAAGCGGATCTTCATAACGCGCCGACTCCGATGGCGAGGTAACCGAATAAATAATAAGATGCTAAATTAGTTAAGCGATATTACTAACCCACCCACCCCCTGTCTACTCTCGAGGCTCTGTGCACCGACATCGTGCGCGAAAGATCGTGCGCCCATTTACCTTTACAGGCTTTCCTCTTTTTTTTTCTCCTCCCCCTAGCTCTTCCTACTCTCTCTCTCTCTCTCTCTCTCTCTCTCTCTCTCTCTCTCTCTCTCTCTCTCTCTCTCTCTCTCTCCCCCTCTTTCTTTCTTTTCCGACGTTTGCACGTGCCAGAAAGAGAGAGGTGAAAAGAGAAAGAGAGGATGAGGCGTCCCACTCCAACGGTATCGCGCTATACCCCGAATGATTAAAGCGGCGGATGAGAGATTTTAAAAACGGGCGTAGTCGAGCTTCTCCTCATCCACCACCCTTCCACCTTCTCCTCCTCGTTCTCATCCTCATCCTCCCACCGGCTGCCACCTACCGCGGAATATTCACAAAGTGCACCGAGCTCTCTGACCTGATTTCATTGCGCGCGTCAAAGACCGTAGCGACTGTAGCGAACGGTGCCCTCCTCTTTATCCTCCCTTCATCCCTCTTTCGCGTGCTGCGCGACGCACTCCCGCGACGTTTTGATTCCCGCTAATGCGGTGCCCGCTAATAGAAGCCTTTTTCGAATCCGTTGCGTAGAAGAGAGTAATTGCCGGCTAAGATGCGTGAGTAGTCTTTTCAATTTACGACCCCGACTGTTACTCTGCTTTCTACTGATTTTCAATATCCGCGAGTGTCTTGTTTCAGCACAAAGATGAGGACGATAACGTCATCTGTACATGGAGAGCGAAGTGGCCTGTAGAACCTGAGAAGTGTAAACACGAATTACTGGACTCAACACCCACACAAAGGAAAACAGGTAAGAGGTTTTATACGAGACGTTCGATACCAATCGTGACTGTCTCGTTGAGCGAGTAACATCGAGGACAATAAATAAATCGTTTATCTCAAATTTTCGTAACCAATCGTCGCCCACGCTACCAGCAAGCAAAGTACCCGTATCAAATATTCAATTAAAACTGATGTCCCTGCGATATTCAACTGTTCGGTATAAATAGAATAAATTTTTCATTCGACACATTTTCTGTCCCGATCGCCGAACGATAGCTGGCACAAATCGATTCTCGACGCGAGCCCCACCGTCAATCTCGAACGGACTCGTCGTCAAAAACATCCTCGTGTCATTTTTTGTTCGTTGCCTTTTTTTTGTATTCCATTTTATTCCCATACTCTATCCACGCACATTTTCCAACCCGTCGCATCGATGCCAACCGCATCGACGCGTCGGCCCGGCTCTGAAGAGGGGGGAAAGAGTGGTTGTTCCCGCGTGTCTTTTTACGGGGCCAACGCCAATTATAAAACACGGTCGCGCCTCTATAATTACGGATAATTGGACGGAAAACGCCGACGGGACGCGCGTTCGCCACTCGTTGGCGCAACAGGCGAAACTGGCGGACTGTGCGCGACCAGTTCCTTTGACGCGCGCGCGCGTCGAGAAAGCCCGCACGTGTGCGTCTCTTTGTGTGCCAACTACGTGTGCGTGAGTTTGCACGGACTTCTGTGGGCGCGCAGGCGGATTCCGCGTGTGGCTGCGCGTGTTTGCGCACCGTCGGACCAGCCCGGTGATTCCATCGAACCATGCGACCTTCCCGCTGGTCGCGGTGCCTTGTGAAAAATAAAAATCCAACGAGCTCGCCAGAAGGAAAAACGATCGTGGAAAAACGAAAAGAAATCGATTGTTTCTTGTATATGCGTGAAACCACGTGCTCTTGATACACGACATTCTGATGAAACACCCATGTGTTTTCTTTTCTTTTTTTGAGATAACGAGCAGTGACGTTGTTGGACTTTATCGATTCGTCGAATGTGCCCCGTCGATTCACTTCTCGTCTCACCTCTCGAGATCCACCGAGGAAGAGAAAAAGAAAATCGAAAAAGAGGAAGAAAGCAGCCCCGAATAACGCACGCCAGAGGGTATCGTAGAATGGCTTTAATTCGTCGGCAAAAGTTGTAATTAAGATCCCTAGAGCGGGAGCAACGTTCTCGACGATTAAGATAATTGCTGGGAGTCTCTCTACGATTCGGGAACGTTTAACCCACGTGTAAATTGGTAACCGATGATTTAGTTAGATCGACGCCGTGCGAAACGATCGTTCGCAGAACATTTGCCCTCGCATACGTTCCCCTTTGGCCGTATACTAAACTGTACGACGAAACGTCGAGCGTTTAAATTAACCATACGAGAAGTTCCACGGCGAATTAAGGGCAAGGCGTCATGAGGGCCCGTTTTGATCATCTACTTCGAAGTCACGAAAGCTTGGAGTATCGAGAAATTGTAACTTCAAGCGCGAGATAAAAGTATCGACGATCGCTTATATAATTCACGAATCAGCTCTACAAACTAGGCTGATCAAACGCCAAAGGTGACGGTTACTCGTAAATTCATCTCCCCAGAAATAACCGTAGATCGTATTTTACTGGACGACGCTCGATTCACGAAACATCTTTTACTGAGCGACCACCCAAGCGATCTCGTGGATACCAGTCTTTTTCCTAAACCTCTTTTCCAGGTTCGAGACACCATACTGCAATACCCTGCACCAATTGGCGTCGCACCTGACCACCCACGAACCACCGGCGAAAAAAAGATCATGATCGTGGAATCGTTGAGGAAACGAAGGCGGAGGGAGCCTCGTGGTGGACAACTCGAAAACTATTCTGGAAGCTTTCGGCTCCGATATTAGGTACGGATTTCGCGGAGACCTTGCGCAACAGTTGTCCCTGGAACGTCCTGCCGCGCTACACCCCGACGTCGCAGTCGTCGTCGTAGTCGGCGGGCGAAAGAACTTTGCTACCACCCGCCGCGGCACGATCCTCCATTATAGTCGAAACGATCGCGGGGGCAAAGCGACGGCGGTCGGCAAGCAAACGCCTTTTCGAAAGGCCCTCGAGAGGCGAGAGAGACCGGTTCGAGAAGGACCATTGTTCCTTTCGCGTGGCGGCCGCGCACGAGTCATTCTTTTAAATTTGATTTAGCCAGACCGAATGAACACCCCGGCGGTGCCGGTGCTTGGGTGACCTTCCATCGCATGGAGAAGCCGTGAAAGCAATTCATTCGCAGTTCTCCGCGATTTTCAACGGATAAGAGATTCGTTTGTCTCGGGTGGACCAACGGTGTGCTCCGCGACAGCTCTAATTTAAGCCACATATACACGAAAGCTACGGAGATTCCTAAAGTATTTTAAGAATCTACAAGCTCTGGGATTAAATTAGATCCTAATTAAGCCAGGAGTTAGATCTCGCGGAAACTAAGGAAAATGAGATTATCTCTTTCCCCTTCTGTGAGAATCTGAATCCGACTACGGAAGTCTCGATGAGATCGCGTTCGATCGGGAAGCAAAAGTCTTCCCTCGTGAAGGATTAAATTTCAAGTTGGATCCCCCAAGAAACCCTCCACCGGAGCAACACAGCTCCGACGGAAAGCGAGAGATCTCTCATCGACCTAGGTATCCTCGGTGGGTCTCAAATCCCAGAAAAACTCCCTGCAAATCGAAGCTCTCCGCTCGAACCCCCCGGACTTAACCCCGGGAGTTAGGTATCCCAGAAAAACCGCGAGGAGACCAAAGATCTCATCCCGCCTCTCGTCCTACCACCTTCTCCTTCTCGTCCTCCTCTTTCCAGGGCTCGCGCGTTATCCTCTTGCAAATTAACGCCTTCGATTCTTGGACCGGATGGAGGGTGGAATGCGAGAGAGGTGAGAAGAGAATAAGAGGGTGGAGGAGAGTTGGAAGAGAAGAAGAGGACCAGGGCGCGGATCCGTCCGGGGCCCCGGATGTGGCGCAATAAAAATGGAAATCGGCAGGAATATCCCCGGTGGATTTCGGGAGCGAAGGAAGAGGCTAGGGCGGGAAGGAAGAGCTTCGGGAATTTCGCGTAGTTTCCACCGATAAATCAAGGGTTTAACCCCCGGATGATCCCGGCGTAGACTCCCGCGAGCTCTCTCATTCTTATACCCGCATTGAACCGGCCCGCCCAGCCTTCACGCGCCCCTCCGCACCAGCCTCCACTCGCTAAGTACTTAAAAACTATTACGAACTCGCGATGCGAGCGCGACGACGAGCGGCACGCGATGCCACGCCGCGGGGATATTCTTTTAGCTCGGCGAATTGAGACTTATCGCCTTCGGGGGTGGGCCCGACTACTGCAAGCGGACGTAGAAGACTTGGAAAGAGGAGAGAAAGCCGAAGAAAGGCGATAGTTTCGAAGACTTCGCAGAAACCTAGGTAGAATTCTTTCAATGCACAATTATTTGCAAGGATAGATTTTTGTCGAATCGATCGAATAAATTTTCGTCGAGCTGCCTTTGGTTCTGTTTGAAAAAAAATCGTCGAAGTTAAATGACGCGGTGAGAAAAGCTTCCGTCCTCGATCAAAATATTCATTTCGAATCGACGTAAACACGGAGATGGGAGAACGATGAAAGGCGAGAGATATCTCGCGCGAATCAAAACGCAATCCCTGCCCGCACCGAGAGTGGGATAAACCGCGCGCGACGAAATAAAAAGTCGCATATCGGAAAAACGAGATACACGGCTGTCCTTATCGTCCCCTTCGAATCTTCAAACATCATCGTTCCCTTGTGATTTCTATCGCGAGCGACCGACAAAGTAAAAACTAATTTCATCTGGATGGCCGGTGGTGGGTCGACAGTTACACATTCAACCTCTCTTCTCTCTCCACTCTCTTTCCTCCCGTTCGAGCTTACATGCGCGCACGCGCGCGCGCTCTTTAAACGCGAAAGCGGGAACGAAAAAAGGACAGGAAATTGTATCAAATTGGAGAGCACGGGGATTAAGGATCCCTCGAAGCGAAAAGCACCGTCGGCGGTGGTGGTTCCGCAGTGCGGTGGGTTCGCACATGCACGGTACCCTGATCCGTCCATTGTTGTGCAAATCCAACAAAAACCCAACCACCCTCCTCACCCTCTCCTCGCTCTACACTTCATCCCCTAATCTCGCGAGCCCACTTGAGATCGTCGACGCGCATCGTCGTCTCCCCACAGTCGTACAATTAATTTATATAGGTATCTAAAGTACTTATCCAGGCCAGAGTGCGGACTCTGCGGGGACCGCTCCTAGCATCCGCGTCGACGCCATTTGCCCCATTCGCCTACCCTCTTCCACCCCTCTTTTAGCATCGTCGATGATAATCTCGTATAATCTTTAGCGAGAGGCGACGAGCAACGCGTTGAGCAGGACCACCCCTGCGAGCATTCGACTATTTTCCTTTGGTCGAGTAGGTTTTTTGATCGAACGCGTACGTCCATCGCACCCTTCGTTCGAATTCTATCGCGGTTTCTCTATTTGGTGGATTGAATTGAAACGACGACGGGACAGTGATCCTGATTCGCAGTTCTTCAAACGTTTCGAAATTCGCAATTCCACGTTGACAATTAAAATTGATTCCCTCATTCGCTGTATAAATGATATGCCATCCGATCGACACGAAGTTTATATCCTTGATTCGGTGGGACGTTCAATCAGTGCCCGATAGCTTGAAAAGGTGAATCAATTTTACATGATCCCGGAAAAAGAATCGCTTTCGCGCGCAGGGCCGAGATCACTTTGCTCGCCCAATAATCGATCAGAATCTGGAACGAACTTAAAATCCACCCCATCTCTCGCTTCCCGCTTACTCCTCTCCGACCTTCGTTCGAGTATTAATCGCGCCTGCCAGAGATCGTCGGACGAGCGAGAATCAACCCTTCGCGTCGTCTCCGTCGGTTACATCGAGCGGGGTCTTCATCTTTTTTTTATATTCTTTCACTTGCCGAGGGTATCCATGAAAATCCTCTTTCATTCTCCCCCCTCCACTCCACCCAATCTCTCCTATCTCTCCCTTTTCTCTTCTCTCTCCGTCATCTTTATCTTCCCGCCCACCGGTATATTTTCGCAGAGAAAGAAAAATCACGAAGCGAGATTCATTCGTATTTACATCGCTGCAACAATGGACAACAGATAGGAGAACAATTCAGAGGCAGTCCCGCGGAAGGTCTCGGAGCGAGAAGGAAGTTTAAAAAATAAAAAAAAGAATAACGAATAAGTGACAAAGCAAAAGGACAGGAATTGATGGAGAAGAGGCAAAGGGAAAATTCATGGGAAAAAGGGAGTTTCGAAGTAACGACTGGGATTGCGCATGCGAAACTAAGAGAAGAGAAAGACTGTGACTAACGATAAGTCCGTCGGTGAATTGCAGATAATAATTGCAGTATCGAGGGGCTGCTAGGAGAGTGGCGCAGAGACCAAGCCGGGAACGCTAATGACGACCAGCCCTTTGTCCCACATCGAAGACTTCCACGCAAAGCTCATGCTGGGTTACTCGAATGAAAGGAGAAGAAGTTTTCGAACTTGCAGAAGGATGCCCCTCGGTAGTTTACTCATTAAGTGTTGAACCCAAAAGTCCTTCGCTTCAGAATGAACTCTACCACCGCAAACACCTAACGCAGAAGGTATAAACAATACAAAGACCATTCATGAAGATGGCAAAAATAACCTTCTAGTCACGAATCTCACGGTCTCTAAGGGGTAGATTCTTCAACCTCGATGTGGTTCATTCTGTCCACTTTCATGGAGACCCGCGAACGGCAACTCGCATTTCGTCGAGCACGTCGATGCACTCGCCAGGCCGAACGATCCTGCGGCCTCGAATTACGTACGGTCGATAACACGCGTGTACAACCGTTTGCCGTACCGTTGACTTTAAACCGTGACCTCTCCGTTCCACCCCCGTTCGACCTCTCGACTCGATCGCTACGGCGCGTACGAGTGGACCAAAGCGACACAACTTCATTTCCGAATGGCACGTTGCCATCCACGCACGTTCCAAGGACGCACACATTGAGCACGCACTCTGACACGTAGGCACGGGGTTTGTTGAATGAGGAGAAAGCTGTGAGGCGCGACACACACCGAGGGTACTCCTGACACTGGAGTTATCCCATTATTGTGCAAATTAGCAAGAACTTACACTGTAATGTAGAAGGAAAAGGAAGAAAGGTTGGTCAATCTGGAGAATCGTGTGATGTAGGGATAAGTAGAAAAATCTTAACACACGATTTTTTCAACGATCGAATATTTATTGATCCTGCAAGTTAGCAAATTTAAGGTCTTCGTCGATGTATTCAAAAGCCAATAGATCTCAGGCGACAATGTTTCTTTGCAATTCTCCCGTATCTTGCCACAGCACCCTGGACACTTTTTCTCGATCCTCCGTCAAACACACGGCGAAAATATTCTCGTACGCGAGTTCTCGAGGACACGAAACCGCCTGGCTGTTTCCTATCGCCCGTCGAGCAAGTAGAGCAGACCCGAAACGTCACTTCCATACGTCCACCTCGTGCACGAAACGTCGCGGATCGGATCCCAGCGTTCGAAGTTGTCACCGTGGATCACTGATGCACGTCACTAGTAGGAACATCCCCGCGCGCGCTCGTAGTGCATCACGAGTGACGAGCGTGTCACGCGTAAGGTCGCGTAGTTCGTCGACGTGTACCTCTCGATGGAGGAACACGCTTCGAATTCGATGGGCACCACCCGTTGAATACGATTAATTGACGGTTAATTCGATGGAGTGATATTCACGAGAGACGCCGTACAGAATAATATTTATCTCGAAGTCGCGACTCGCCGGATAAATGATTTTTTTAGAGGTACAACACGAGGTATCGATTTCACACGAAAGTTTCTTTTCATTGACACGTATAGAGAAATGGAAAAACAACCGATCCAATCGCATATTAAACATTCTATCTCGTATTCTATTCCAGAATAGTACGCAAATTTGTTCTCCGAGTCTCGATGAAAAACAAGCCAACTTTTACATCCACGCTTTTTCCAAGCCACGCTTTTTCCCACCTCTCTCGGAACCGCTTTGCGGACAATGAAAAATACAGAATTTTCAAAACGTAGCTACGGTAAAAGCACATCGATTACTCATACCACGTGCATCGCAAACACCTCCGTTACTTCACGCCCACAGTTTTTCCTCGCGCTACGCGAACGATATAATCGTCTTGCTGGTCTAGAACGCGCAAATAGATCCGACCAACGGAAACAAACATTTTTTCCTAAAGCCATTTTTTATTTCATTTTTTCTCCACCCTTCAGGACTCGTCCTTCTCCATGCAACTCGCAGAGGCTTCTCGCGTCATTAACGTTCGAAAAGCAAAAGCAATGACGCATCGACCAGAATCATCCAGGACGGCACAAAACTCGGCGACCGTACGGTGCGCATCGGTCGTCCAAGTTTTTGCCAACATTGGCAACTGGCCGTCTCCGGTACCGCGACCCCCCGCGAGAATACAAAAGTCCATTGTATCGTGCATTGTAAATATAAACTGTATGTATACCGCCCTACCGTTGTACGAATGCGCCACTCGCCATATACATACGCCGATCCTCGCTATTTGTCGTGTTTCGGGGAGGGACTCTCGCATTGTTGGATACGAAGCTGTGCTCCGACTCTACGATGCTCGTTGCGCCCGTGCGCGAGGAAGGTTGCGGCATATGGCGCGAAGGTAACGTCTCTATTATAGGGACACCTCCCTCTCGGCCCTTGCCCCATGCCCCGAACAGGACGACTGGCACGGGCCACACGTGAGGAAAGCTAATCGTAGTTGTGCAAGCCAGTAGGATGCGCGAGGTTAAAGAGCAAGCTAGGGGAAAAGTGGTTTCTCCGAATGACGAACCCAGTTTACGGGGTATAGACATTCGATTACTAAGCATTTAATTTTTTTATTTATTTATAGCTTTACTGCAAGAATTCCATCGCATCGTTCGCAGCTGATATTTACAATTTACAAATAGTCTCACGAAGGTTTTGTTCAAGGTGAATTGCAACTTTTCAAATGCATCCAGATAAGATATCGGACACGAATTCGTAATACCTTCCGCAGGTGCATCGAAGGAAGAACGTTTTGCATTTGAAACTGCAGCTCTCGTCGGGCGGCCACTCGCAGCATCCCGCAAGTTCATCCACACCGGTATCTTCTGTCAATAGTTCTCCACTTATCAACGCGCCACTGGGAGAAACACACTCCTGTCGCCCGCCCGCGTTGTCCGTCTCGCGATAAAACATGCCCATCCCGATAAGTCTGTCGTGTACGAATCTACCGTCGATTAATCAAATTCTCACCGACTCTCGAAGACTTTCGTTGAACGATCTCGAAATCGTGACATTCGATTTTTGTTTTATAAGAGAACCGCGGAAGCGTCGAATTTACAAGCGCGTTGCATACCAGTGGTTACGAGTGTAGGAATGCGGACGATCTACTCTTATTCGCTTAATCTCGATACACGCTGCTCCCAGGCAGGCGGAACGAACTCGGAGAAAGAGAGAGGGAGAGAATCGGAAGATTAATGCAGCGGGTATACGGTCGCTAATTGAAAGGGGAACGAGCGCGCTTACGTACATAGCGTTACGTAGGTACCGACGACTTGTACGCGCATCCCCGACCGAATCTAATAACTCTGATGTTGGCGGCGGGGGTGGAAGGGAGAATGAGGAGGGAAACGGAGAAACGGAGAGGATGAGAGAGACGCGCAAGGGACGAAGGGCGGGTCTAGGTGAGAGAATGCGAAAGGAAGAGAGAGGTGGGACGAGGAAGAGCAGACAGAGTATGTATAGAGCGCGGAGCCTCCTTCTTTCCGTTTCGCGAAATCGAATTGATATCCCCGGGTGTATACAGTCGCGGTGTATGGAATCGGACAGAGAAACTGGCCGCACCCAGTTCCACCCCCACCCTCCCAACCCCACAACCCCCATCCACAAGCTCTACCACGCAACAAGATTATGGTAATTGACTATCCGACTTGGAAACCCCCATCAGGCATATCAATTACGTACGTATGCATCCCAACCGGGAATTTGCCTTTGATCCGCTCAAACTCCGTGGTAACACAATTCACGCCTACGTCTAATCTCAAATGGGATTGGCCCGATGGCACAAGGGACATCGAAATGGGCTTTTCCGACTTCAGAAGACCCGCGGCTGGAGTTCCTCTCTCGCTCTGCTCTGCTCCTTCCACCGAAGAGCCCTCTTCCTCTCACTCCATCCCTCTTTCTTTCTCTCTCCGTCGACGACATCCGGACGATCCGGCGAAAAAGTCTTATACCCCACGATAATCCGTTTATCTCCGTCCCTCTCGCTCGCACGAGGCCGGAAAAGCGAGAGGGGACGAAAGGATGATCTTCGGTGATTTTCTTCGTGGCAGGCCGGTCACGAGGTTCGGAAATTGTGGGTATCCTCGAAAAATCGATTGTCCCGATTCGTATATTTTGCTCGAAAATTGAAACGAGACTTTTTTCGGTGATTCGCGAGTAGGAACAATCGTGGGTAGAAATATTAGCTGAATCGATGCTGCGATCGCAATTTTCGGTCGGTTACAGCAGATAAGACATTGGACGATACGGGAGTAATTTCATTATCGTTAATTTCATCTTCACTTGCGAGTGACCCGACAATATTTCTCGTCAATCGTAAAACCATCAAGGACGACGAGTGCTTAGCAAACCAGGAAGTAAATTATTACCCATTCGTGTGGACTCGTATGTATACGTTTCGCGTGGATATCAGTATCGCTTATCCGAATTTGCGTATCGCAATCAGGGTCATATCTTTTTTTAGCTCAGCCCGATTTGGCAGAGCTCTCCTATCTGCGAAAGAATGTAACAAAACTGTTCGCGAAGACACTGCCCAAAGTGTAAACAGCATGGCAAAATATTCGCTAGTGTCATAGTCTTTACGTAACGTCATTTCATCGATCGACCGTACGTCAGACAGCAATCGCCCTGATCGATCTTCATTTATCCAGAGAACGTGAACAGGGGCTCGTAGCCGATAAGGATCTCGAGCTCTCGAAGAAGCGCGAGATCGATGAAGAAATATTATCGGCCAAAGTCAATAGTCGTGATTATTCGTGTATCACAACATAGTCCGAGCTTCTTTATATCCAATACGATTCTTATAATCGAACGTCGACGTTGAAAATAAGCTCCGGGAATATCGCAATAAATTAATTACAAGCTGCTCCGCGAGGTTTCAATGCACGAAGCACCGACGCTAATTGGAGATTTAATTATGAACGATTATAAAGTACGAATCCCATAGTGCCACGGACGTAATTACTCGAAATCTGATAAATCCCATATATTTGCAGCAGAGAAAATATTTATTTGACATCGGTTAAATGAACCCTGCCGAGGGACGTTCCAAAGACAAATCAGCTTCCAGCTATTTGGACTCGATCTCAATTGACTCGAAATCAATTGGAGCATCGCGCGAAAATAGAAAGAATACGACGAGACATCAATTGAATTTATGTGGACGATATTCCTCGAGGTCGCTTCGAAGGTTGCGAAGGGTTGCCCCATGGGCTCTCGTGCCCCTTGAATCCATTAGATGACGCAACAGAGTCTCGCGTAGGAGAAAGGTCGTCCAGATAGGCCGCATATTATCGGGCTACATCTGATATCACGCTTTATTTCCCGTGACGAATTCGCCGGCCGTCGAATCTTTCAGGGAGAATGAAATTGATCGCTGCCCGGGGTGCCTCGTCGTTCTGATCCTTCCACGCCCGACGATTGAATCTCGCGCGTAGCTCTGGCACGAAATCTGAATTTCACTCGCGATGTTTTTCTTACGATGACATGCACTCGATTTCACGAGACATGATCTTTTTTTAGAACGTATACGCGGAATTAAATGCGGAAATCGAGGACTCCGATGTCAAAGACACACTGACGATTTGATCGATATTTCCGCATTGGCGCGTGGGAGTACATTGCACGCGTGCGCATACGCGTGTGTGTGTCCCTACGATCAACGTAAGACCCTGCTGCGAGGTATCGGTGAACAAATGTGACGAGGCCAACGATAACTTAAAGCGAGGCGGCCCAACACCGCGACCGATAATAACGAAGCGGGACGTTGCACCGACCGGACCTCCGCGATTGGAGGATTAGCGCGATATAAAAGAAGTCGCGATCGATACCGACCGCCAAAGTCCACTTAGATGCCGGCACCATGAGGCGGCTCATTATTCTCCTCTGCCTCTCGGTCCCGCACATCGGCCACGTCCTATCGGGTAAATCACCAGATTTACGGTTCTTCCGCGGACACACCCTTTCTCTGTAGGGATGGGATCTTCTCTCTCTCCCCATCCCTTATTTGCTATCCTCTTTCTTTCTCCACTCTCTCTCTCTCTCTCTCTCTCTCTCTCTCTCTCTCTCTCTCTCTCTTCTTTTCATTCGCGAAAAGAAACGTTCATGACCATGGCCTGCCGTTTCTCCTAACGTCGAATTTATTTGCTCACCGTGCCGAGATCTTCCGGATTTCGTTGTGTCGGCTGAAAAGTTTCGTAGCTTCGTGTCCTCCTTGTTCGCGAGAAATGGAGAAAATTTTGACAGCCTGCTCCGATCACGACCCCGTTCTCCTTGCTTTCGGTTACTTAATACGACGTGTCTCGCAACATCTACCCCGTGGTGACTTTCTAACCGAGGACCTGGACCCTTTTCAGATGAAAGCGCCGTGATCCAGGTAGTCGAGAGGGCCGGATTTGCTGTGCTTGTAGTGAAGCCACCTGGTAAACCTGACAAATGTACCGTAGAGACGAACACCGGGGTAAAATACGAGTATGAGCCCGATGGCAGGTACTTCAGAGACAATATGCAGTCCATGAAGGGGCACAATTGCTCGATGAGCGTGTCCAGATTCACTAGGAAAGACATTGGCGACTGGAAAATCACGGCGTACATACCGCAGGAGAAGAACGGAGTGAAGACGATGCAGCTGGAGAAGGAACAAAACACGCCGAAACTACAGAAGAAAGAGGGGAATATTACATTGGTGCCTCATGTCTCTAAGCTACGCCTGTACGTGATAACACAAGAGGTAAATTTTCGTGATCCACCAGAGAATCTCAAAGTGTATTGTCAATGAAGAATACAGTGGGAAAAGTCAGACGAAAATTGTGATTTTATGAACAACCTGCTTTCTTTGTCCGAGAGATTCTTGTACTTTTATCCTAGCGTCCCTCTTTCATCCAAGATGCTAATTACTTACACTGCTCTCGCTCCTTTAACCTTCACTCTATGCATTGACGTCAAATGGACTCCATTCATTGTAGTATGCGACTAGAGTTGCCTCATCTAACGTTTTACACCCGCATTACTAAAAAAAAATATCGTAAAAATATTATATACGACGTATCTAGGATAGTTTTCAGCCGACTAAGTATATTTAATATATGAAAATATATATGGAGTCAGCTTGACCACGCGCACAGACCATTGAAAATTCGCTATGCATAGAGTGAAGGTTAACCCCGAGACATATTCAATCATATTTATTTTTGTAGGAGAAACAGATCGTTCCAACTACCAATATCAACGCATTTCGGGATCATTATGTCAGGGTGAAATTTTTTGAGGAGTTCGACGGTATTTCCGGTTGCAACATTATAGGTCCACATGTAAGTGGGCAAGTTCGTATTCCTGGTTACTGTACCAAGTAACCTGTTAAAAGTTGAGCGAATTTCGATATCTCACAGTTCTCACGAAACTTCAGGAACGCAAGATCGACCTGTTCGCCAAGGGCATGCCAACAGGCGTAGAACGCCACGGACAATGTGGTGCCAAGATCCTAGTGCAAGACAAGGAAAATGGTGCGTGGCACTTGAGAGCATTTATCAACGATAGCATCGTGAATGATAGGAAATTCCACATCAGGGTGGTCGATACCGAGAAAGAAGTGGTAAGTGCCCCAACACATCTTTTCCCAATTTAATACTTCGCTGATCGCAGATTCAGGCTAACAGAACAAGTTAGTTAAGCGTCTGATTAAGTGTCCACTTAAAAGATTTCAACAAAAGACGATCTGGAAAATTGGGAGGGGAAAACAATAGAAGCCAATGTTCCTTTTTCATCAATTATTGCTCTGCATCAATATGTCTATTTATACAAACATCGAGATGAAGCGTCCCCGCTGGCGAAAAAAAGTCGCACGTACGTGACCCCGACCGGCAAAGTGATAATATTCACCAAGGACATTCTTTATCATCGGATAGTTTATAGCTCGAAGAGCTTAGTGTTTTAAGAAAATGAATTTTCTCGAGGGTAACGTAATATTCAATTCACTTTGTTGCACGGACGTCGTGGCTAAGTATTTTCTTTGTTCAAAAGAAGTATTTTTTGGAGAAGCGACACCTGTGATTGTTGCATACGTGAGTGCTCTTGTAATATCGGATGTCACGCGATCAAAGTGCATTGATCGCACAAGTACATGACCAGCTTCAGCAGAAATAGTTAAATTAGTAAGAACAGTGTTTCTGGGAAGAAGAATTTCATGTTCGGTGCTAACTTGAGCCATCCTTCTTAAGAGGATTTAACTTAAAGATCAGATGCATAGTTATTATACATTCCGACCTCGCTTCTTTAAATTATGAAAATAATTCCGTTGAACATGCTTGCGCCCATACATTTTTTTAAAAAATACTGACAACAGCTGTACTCGAAAAATTACATGGAAACAATGCTACGATGAAGAGACGTGTCGAGGGAATTCCCGATTGGTGACCTTCGCGCGTGAACGATAAACGATGCATTAAACACAAAAATGCAGTGACGTGAATTGTGCATTGACACTTCACAAATTAATATAAATTAACCGTGGGGTCGATTTAAACTTTATCTGCAAGACAAAGCAGATGCGTTGATAATCAATTTATAATTAACAGATTAAGATAAAACGATTTATAGTGCAGCAACTATACGCGAACGTCACTAATTCCGAAGACGCCTTAAGAACATTATTCGAAATAATCAGCAATATAGATATCGACAAGTGCGTGGAGAGATACTCGAACGAAACCGCTTTTTGTCCTTTTTCCAAACAATTTCAATGAGGCAATTATGTCAATTCATACGACAGGATTGATCGTTGCCCAGCACGTACGCGTCTTATCATTCGTCCGATAAATGCGATAACGGAATCATTATGAAAATCAATGAAGCTTCTTAGAAATCCCCGACGGCTCCGCGCCAATACCCACTCGATACCTCACAGTCGTAAGTTGATATCAAGTGAAACAAAGAAGATTTATGCAAATTTCTCTCTCCTGAAAAAGATATCGACGCTCGTTAACCTTTTTTTAATACTCAAAGTAGACGCCAAAACGAACGAAACTCCGTAAGACCAAAATGCGTCGAAAGAAAATTGCTACGGGAATATCAGAGTGGAAAATTAAACATCAGAGGGTGTCGACAGATCTTATAATAACTTTCCAAAAATAGAAATTCCAGAAAAGACTGCGCTTAGCAACCTTATCGCGGAGAACACATACGAAAAACAAAGAGATAATATGAACTTGTTATCATCGACGTTGTCACTTGACCCCGCGGCGAAGAGAGGGAGAAAATTTGATTATCAAATGCGATAGGCCGACCCATAGCAGTCACATGGGGTAGACTGACGCAATCCCATCGCGCGAATAAATCAACGACCGATGGTGAAGGAAAAATATCCTATTCGGGGAACAACGACGATTCGTTAACGATTTAATCGAACGTGCATTTTCCAAGGTGTCATTTGTCGCGCACATAAAGAGGAAAATTGCGCGTATTATCCACGCGGTGCTACCTTTGTTTAAAACGCGCTAACCGTATTGATTGCGCAGCTTCGTGTCACCCGCGTCGAGGGCTGATTTCGTGTGAGGCAACGAGAGAAAAAAAAATAGAAACGCAGATATTTTCTCGTGACAGGACGCGGGGTGGTAGGTGCATGGAACGCGGCGCTCAAACGATGCGTTTGTCTGGTGGCGGCCCGCACGCTCGTTCGTCCGCTCGCTTGAACGCGCTAAAAGCGCACTTCGTCTCTTCGGGCCGAATGAATAATTCCGAATCGACCCCTGCAGCAGCCGGTCGTTCGATGCATTTGTCGCGAGTGTAGAGATCGCAATACCGCGATAATTGGTAAAAGCGGTAGAATCGTGTCGCGTAATTATTGCCCCACCCTCCACGGTGTGTACGCAGGCTGGTAGAATTACCTTCGCGCGCACCTCCGTGCCAATTATCGCGTCAAGAATGTAAACTCCCGTGATGTTCGTTCGTTGTTTTTTGCGCGAGACCGCGTGGCTCTTGATTTTAATGTGGAATGATTTGTCCCATTTCTCCAAATTACATCGACGCCCGTAGTATCCAATGCTCGGTGAAGATCTAAACAAACGAGCTTCGAAAATTCTCCGACGAGATAAGCTCGCGGTGTATCGTAACCGCACGAGAATCGTAGAATTCTCGCGATCTTAATCCGATAATGGTAATTAAGGTACGCTAGGTGAGAACCGGGGCGGAAGCTAACAGCCAATAAGGTCGACATATGCAGGGAACGACGCTTCCCCGAATAGCCAGACAAATCAGAAAACAAATTAACGGCTAATCGCCAATTCGGGCTGAATCCGCCGCGACCGACGACACGAACGATATCGAATATTCGATAAATCTCAAGCCCTCGGTGTTAACGGAATTATTCAAAGGGTTTATAAATTCCGCGAGCCCGTCGTCTAGCCACGCTGGAATTCAGGAGACCGGCCAGCCCCTGGAGGCCTCAATTACAGAAATAGTTAATTTAAATGGGGTCCGAGGGATCTGACTAATTGCAAGGCTCTTTAGAAAATGACGAGGAGCCAAGGGGCGGGAGGAAAGCTGACCGGAACAACGAATACGAGGTCAATTGACGGGACGCAATTCCTCTAATTCGATGATAAAGTGGGGAACTGAAAATTTCCGTTGGAAAGAAACATTATCAGATCGTACCGAAATCTTGACTCGACGCGTACTCGAACACGCGTGAGCGAACCACGTGTAACCGTCGCGCCTTCTCTTCCATCAGCCAACCATCAACCTCCAGCGCGGCGTGCACGGTACCATTTCCGTGAACAGAGCTGCGAGATTCTGCGAGCTGGTGAATCCTCAGGGGGTATCGCTGCCACTGATAAACGGTGACTGCAAATACGACATTCCTGTCGTTACGGTTAATCACGATGGACTGTGGACCGCTCGTTACGCCCTCACGGGGAAGCTAGCTCCTGCCAAAGTCAGCTTCAACGTTACCACTTACGGTGAGCCTTTTGTCCTCCTCCCGCAGGAATCCTCGTAAGACTCGGAGACTCTGGGTGGGCAGAAGGGACGAGGTGAAAAGGAAGAAGTAGAACTGAAGGGGACGCGAGGAGCAACGATTCCGTTGAGGGGAAATCCATTGTTGACCAGCGATAACGGGAGATTCTCTTTCTTCGCTCCTTTCGAGGGATGACGAGAGGAAGAACCTCTTGTCCTCCCAGAGCTTGACAAGGAGACGGATTCGCAATAAAAGTTCGCTCTTACCTCACGCCGTAGTCATTGTTCTCGATTTCGTTCGGGACATCGATGCCATTAGCGTGTACTTGGGCTTACTCGAGATTCCCCTCTAATCGTTCGCAAAACGTTGCGAGCCTTAAACATTTTCTAAATTTAACAAGGAACGATCGTCATGCGAATTGTAATTGCAGAGAAGCATAATCTGGTGGCCAGCGTGACTCCTCTAAAAGACGGTGGCATTCGGCTGCTTTGCCACCTGGACGACGAGTACTGGACCAATTTCCAATTTTGCCGCTTCATCAGGCCGGATGGAGAAATGATAAACGTTTCGCCTGGCGTGGGCATCGGCAGGTGAGCGAATCCGAAAAAAAAACACGTAATCCTTCCTGCCGATAGAAACCTTTCGGCTGTTTCGTTAATGCGCGAATTAGAGAAGACTACCTCGCGCAGAAATCACGAAACTGGGCGGTGTAGTCGCGCGAAATGAAATAGCAGTATCTCCGTAACGAGCGCTCTCCACCGAATCGAGTTTTAATTGCTCAGTGCGCGTGTGTAATTTCCCTTTTCGAAATCCTTCCTCTCTCTCTCTCTCTCTCTCTCTCTTTCCCTCTCTCTCCGCCTACCATTAATAATAAAAAAAAGAAAAAAGCGCGCGGGTGCCGTTTCAAGCGAACGGAAATTCGTTCGGCCTTTCCGATTAATTTCTTTTCATATTCATAAAACCCGTGGCTCTTTCGCTTTCCAAATTGCCTCGCGATTCTCGCGTCTCGCACGCGGCGCGTGGCCAGCTCGTGAACTTAAAAATTCTCAATTGTCCATTCTACCCTCGTTGGCCGCGCTCCATTGGCCACTCAAGATTAATCTGACCGGCTCTACGGGTCTGGATAATACGTACTGGCGGAAATGCGTGCCCGCTCCCTGAGATTTCACTCTCGTTTAACGTTTCTCGTATAAGCGCGCGTATAAAGGTTTCCCCCCTTGTCCACCCTAGCTCGACGGGCCTCCTTCCCGCTTCCCGTCCTCGTTAATTCATTCGTTTCAATTACCCGTGGGACATGGCCGTGCCATTTCGCGGCGAGGAATGAAAAGGAATATAATTATTTCGGAGGTGCGGTGGGACGCGGTACCGTGGCGTAATGCGAGGGCTGAGTATATACCACTGCCTCGATTTGAATTGCTTTTGGCAGTGGAGAGGCTCCTCATTGGCTGCGCCGGTATCCTTGGGAGACTTGCAAATTGTGTCTTTCGATGAGACATCCGCCACGAGACAGATGGGACAGCATGGGTGGGTGCTCGTCGCTGAGATTAACTGAGATACGCTGGGCCCTTTAGCACGCGACTCGGATTAAGTCCGGGACTACGACATAATTTTATTGTTTCGTTGGGGTGTGCCGGTTCGTGCGCGCTGCAGTGAGACTCGATATGTCGTCGTGGGATTTAATTTTTCCCCACGGAGAATTCGTGGAGTGCCTGTTTTCCTTGCAATTTGTATTATGAAGCTTGATTTAATACGGGCAAACAGTCGAAATGTCGAAGGTGATGCTCGGCGTTTTAATGCAATTGCCTGGAATTCCACCTCTTGCTAAGAATGATTTTCTCTCTGCATTGGATAACGCGAAATATTAAATGCGCATTCTAGAGTTCTGGTCGATTAATAAAATAGAACATCACCTCCCCGAGTGGTCCTCGGAATAATATGGATAATAATCATTATTTTCAGGTACTCCGCGTACGGTTTCCTGCGACCAGACGGCAAATCCGAGGACGACGTCGACTGTGGCCTGACAATTCATCTACCACAAGCGGAGGACTATGGCGCGTGGAGATGCGAGATGCAAGAATCGGGGCGCCGCAATTACACGGGCTCCATTCTACACGTGAAAGGGCCCACAGAAGCACGAGCTATTGACAAATTTGAGAGTCGATCACCCGTGGAAGTGAAGCGGGGAGATCGACTGAAGGTAAAAAAGGAAAATAGTGAAATCGAAAAATTGTAAGCCTCGAATACAGGCATGAGTACGTATCTTAAAAATTGTTTCTCTTATTCGTATTCTTAGATCAAATGTTACGGGGACGAGGCTCTTCAATATTGCTGGATGATAAGTCCAAACGGCACGATGTACAGTGTCTCGGAGAGCTCAACGTCCAACACTACTCTACCGTACGAAGGTAGCGGTTTGTTATTGGGCGAGTGCGGTGCCATCGTCGAAAACTCCGCGGAATCCGACAATGGTGCATGGTCTTGTCGCATGGGCCTCGTTGACGGTGCGGAGATAGCCACGACAGTTTGGGTCACTGTCACCGGTCAGTAGCTTCCCAGGAATTATTAATATCAACGTCGACCAATTTTTTTCTCGCAAGTCCATGAATAACGACAGTAAAAACTACGAGGCACGATGCAACCCCAAGAGGATGCCCATCCACGAAATTCGATTTGACTAAGCGTCCCATCGATATCTATTAAGTCGACGGAAGTCATAAAACGCGGCTTAACTTCGTTATCGCGTACAGGCCGGGCGATGCTTCTTTTGTAACTTAATACGTAGTTGCGAAACTAATTAACTAAGTAAGTTCAAGATGAGGAGATAACTGAGTTATTTGCCGGAGGAGGGCATTATGTATACCTGTCGACGATGGGACAAGAAGAAGAGAGCCCCTCCGGTATAACGAGGCATCCAACATGCAAAAAGTATTAATGACTTTTATAAGGAGTGAGAGAAGGAGTATAGCAATTTGCGATGCGTCTAGGGCAAGCTACTCCCGTGTCCCGTGAGAAACCCGGCAAAATGTCATTCGTTCGTGAATTTTCAAACTAATTGCGAAAATAAGAGAAAGACGACAATAATGCTCCTTGGAAATTGTTTCCTTTAAATTGTAATCCGTCGAAGTTTCTGTTAGTGTTATTTTTATGCAACGTAATGTCTCCTTCGTGCGTTTGTAGACAGCTACGTAATCGCGGAACGAAAGGAAATCTTCGACGACGATTCGCCCCATCCGACGATCGCCTGCAGGGTAATCGACGACCAAACCAAGGTAGTCGAATATTGCCGATGGGTCAGACCGGACAGTGTTGGAATCTTCATGGACGTGGGTCGGTATGCAACGAAGAAGTTTGTCTCTCGGTGTGAACTGACGATTATAGGTAAGACGATTCGTCAAATCCTATCTCTCATGTTTACTGTCGACAAAAATCGTTTCATTCTTATTGGCCCATCTTCGTTTTGTTTCAGGTGATATAGACGAAACTGATATAGGACGATGGACCTGCGCGGTCGGCCTTACTGGAATACCAGTAGTAGAACAAGTAGATTACATTGTACTTCGCGAACGACACAACGCACTACGATTGTCCACAATAATTGGAATTGTAGTGGGCGTTTGCGTTCTAGTTACCGTAGCAGCCTGCATTCTCATCTTGCACAATGTTCGAAAAAGGCGAACGGATAAGCCGCCCGCGTACAGCCCCGAGCCCTGCCTGCCCACGAAGGTGGACATCACGCATTACGACGCTGCTGAATATAAATTTTAATTTCACATTCTTTATTATTATTATCGTATTTTCTTCATTATCAGTTCGAACTTGCGAGCAAGGACTCGCCGGTGAATTTCGAGCGAATACGTAAGAAGAAAATGAAGCTTAAATTTATGAGCGTACCTTTTTATATTTTTCTGTGATGTCTCTCATGTGACTGTAATTGTCCTTCTATGTTGTATCTGTGAGAGATGACGTTGTGAAAAGGTAAATGAACGTGTGAAAATATTTTCGATTTATATGCAGTCGAAGATAGTGGCCCCGAAACCCTAAACCTTTAACACTCCTTACGAAACATGCTACAGTTTTAAAGCAAAGTACTGCACCCTAAGTTTATCGTTCCAAGTTACAGTATGTGCCGGCTGAATACAAAAACTGAAGCCAAATAAAACGCGCTGAACATAAGTACGAAACTCTTGCGATACAATCGATGCACCTGCAAAACGGACGACTTAAAAATGTCAACGTCCTGAGAGCAACGAAAAAAAAAATGGAGGCTCGATATCGTAGATATCTCCAAAATACGAGCGCATCCTCGATGCAAAATTCGTTCGAAAGTCAGTTTCGTCACAAATATCACCTCGTACCATTTGTATCTAATACCATAAACTTCGAATCTCCCGTCAGCAAATCGATTCCCCTGCATAAGAGCTCGCGAATCAATTCCCAATGAATAGATCCGCTTCGCATCCCGAAATGGAAAACAACGAAGAGCGGTGTGCCTTTCGTGAAGGATCATCGCGAGAAATGTAGCCACTGGATTCAGTTTTCAAGCGGCCGCAAACTGACGAATTTTTCAATCGACAAAGCCTTATCGGCGAGCATTGTGTGTGCGCTTCGTGCGCGGTTCGCGCGCCGGAGAGCTTAGGTCTCGCGCCGGCGCGTAATCCTACCCGTTTTTCCCGCACGAATATAGTACGCGCGTGTGCCAATGAAATGCTTCGATTCGGCCGAATGAGCGTTGCGAAATAACGCGGAACAACGTGAGCACGGGAGCTTATGTCTCGCGATAATACAAATTTAATCGACACGCGACGTGGGTCGGCATTTAAATGATGGATACCATGTTTCCAACGGCAGATTCGAATGCGAGGATATTCAACCTATACAGCATATGATTTCGAAGAATCCTCTGTTTTAGGAGCAATTCTATTTCTACGAAAAAGTCACACGTTTATAGCAAGAACAATAATAATAACTTTCTCGATTTTCCAGCCGTGAGGATTTACGAGAGCATTCCAAGAGTCTTACCTAGTGCCTCGTCGCAAGCTCGAATTCACTCTAGAAGAAAAGAAAAAAAAAGCGAGAAGGATTAGAAGGTCGAAGAGGACAGTTCGGCACCAACGCCTGTCCTCTACATTTTTCCATCCTTTATCTTTCTCTCTCTCTCTCTCAGCTTTACCTAAAATACTCACGCACATTCTCGCATAAGGTTCTCGAGCTAGAAGAGCAGAGAGAGAATGGGTCAGAAACGGAGATAGGAATTAAGAATACACGACCGCTTGGATTTGGGTGTTGTGCTGGTCAGAGAACCAGCAGCCAGGAGAGTAGTTGATGACGCAGTGTACTACAACGACAGAAGTGTAGGCGGTTCGCCAAAGGAAACCACTCTCTCCCCCTCTCTCTCGCTCTCGGAGTCGTAACGACGAAGCGAGGCACGGTAAATCCCGGACTGATATCTTGAGCCCTGGGTTAATCCACCGCCTAGATTACTCCTCATTGCTTAGCGTGGCGCCCCCTTCGAGCGTCCGTGTACGTGACCCTCGGTGAGGAGAGGTGCGCGGAGTGGTTCACCCTACTTGCTCCAGGAACGCGGCGGCGGTACAACGAAACGGGTTCAGAGCCCAGAGATTGCGAGCAACAAAAAGGAAGCGGGGTAGGAGAAGGCGGTGGGGCGCGAGAGCGAAAGATTGCCAGCGCGCCAGTAATTTCGCAGGATTAATATTTAATATCTTGGAGAGCGATGACGTAATGGAGGGTAGGAGAGGTGGAGAGGAGGAAGCGGAAGGAAGGAGGAACCGGAGGAGACGTTGGAGCACTATCCCTCCTTCTCCGCATTTCGTTATCTTCCCTTATCTTCCGACCACTATCGGCTTCTCTCTATTGCCGAGGCCAACGCCACCCCTCGCAACCACCACGAAAACCCTTTCCCACCCTTTTGTCTCGAGCGCGCTCTCGTTATCACCAATACGAGAACCGGCACCCCACCGGTGTCCTGATTCCTTGCAAATACCACCGGGGCTTCCCCCTTGACCCAGTGCGACCCAAGCTTCGGCTCGTAGAAACAATCCCCGAGGCGGCCCGCGGAATTGCTGCTTCCTGGAAAGCCGAAAGCCGTGCCCCTCTTCCACCCTCGTTCGTTCGTTCGTTCAACGGTTGGCTCCCCGCGATCGCACGCGCTTTTTCTCCATCCCTTCTCCCTCCTCCACCCCGTTCCTCCTCTCCGCGCAATCACAATACTCGCGATTACGCGAACTACTTGCAGAAGGACCCCAACGGTGCTGCGGAGAACCTCGAGCGAGAGATTACGAGGAATGACTTGGGTTTTAATCTTTGCTCGGTGGGAGGCCATCGATCGGCTCAGGTGTTCGGGAATAATGGATATTTTGATTCTGTCTTGCTGTGGAAATTTTCCGCCTCGAAGATATTCATTTGTATCGAGAGCGTCGGATTGATTGCTTTCTTTGGTCTGTTTTCTAGGCATCGATTTCGCGCTCTGCTTGGATTAGCTTAACCGTCCGGTCAGTAACCAAAGATTTACCATTCGATGAGTTCGATAATTGATCATTTTTATCGAATGGGTGAATTAATAAAATTCAGACGAAAAATTGGCGTCAAACTACTTCAACTTTGGGGATCCGGACGGTCGTAAAATTGTTTTAAGGAGACGTTGATAAATTCTATCTTGAAAACTGAAATGGATACCCGGGTACCCGGTTACTGACCGGACGGTTAAGGCGGGTAGAAACTCCGGTGGAGCATACAGGGGTTCTAAGATTCGCAAATCCAGAGTTCCGAGATACGCATGATTAGTGCGGCGCGGCTGAAGAAGCTCGAAGTAAAAGCGAGACTGGTTCAGTTGGTCGGAGCTTTGCCGCGAAGCAAAAAGGCGAGTATTCTCGAGTCCCTATCTAATTACCTGCAGAATTTCTCGCACGTGGGAAACACGGAGAAGTTCCGGAGCTTAGAGGACGCTATGAAGTTCCTTGCTCCTGCAGCTGACCTCTGTGCCACTGCTTTGTGCCGTGCACAGGTTGAACTCTCGCGGTGTTCTTCTTGACAGCTGCGCGTGCCGTGAACAGCTTTGTTTGCTGGCATAATATTAATGCGCTTAAGTAACAAAAAAAAGTCACGTTCACCTTGCAAATTGACATCAAAACCGCACAATCACTGCGGATAACAAGAAACCGACAAGCGTGTCTCCTACAAAATTTCTACAGTCGTGAAAAAAAAACGACTCGACATCGTCCAATTTCTTTCCACCCGAGAAACGAAAGCTGAACCTTCTCCACCCTCGCTCACCCCCACGCACACGATTTCTAGCACTCCCCGCATCCTAATCTTCCTGGCAGCCTCTTCGCGCTCGGGGCCCACCCATTTTCAATTATCTAATTGAAACCGATGCCACACGCCACCTATCGGTGATTGGCACCCTTCGTACCTCCTTCCTACCACGCGCCCTCGCTTCCATCCGTCGTTCCCACTCGAAACCACCCCCTGGTGTTACGCGACCTCCGATAAATCGTTCACCAGCCTTTCTCCACTCTGCTCCACCACGAATTTCTCCCTCCTCCACCCCGTGGACCTTCGATCGAATCGGCACCACCACCACCTCACGATACGAGCCAATAACTGTTAAGGATTCCCATCTGCTTTGTTCCAGTGGCTCAGAGACGGCCGAAGGCCCACGACGATCTCGACGACCAACGAAGTTAATAAGAGAGCAACCATACGTACGTTCTTCTACGGAACTCTGCTGACGCGGGTGTCCACCCTCCTTCTCTTTCTCCAACACCTACAATTACTTTCTACGCGCCCACGCGCTCACCATCCTACCCTCGTCGACTCTCTCGTTTCTTCGCGCTAAAAGGAGCTTGCCAAAGAGAGACAACTTGCGTTTCTGTGAGCTGGCTCAGGTCTGTTCTTGCAGGTTCGTGCGTGCAACTGTGCGTTTACACACACACACACACACGCGTGTATACTCGCGATAGAGCATATCTCCTACTATATGCCCACGAATCTGTGCGTGGCGCAACCACCGGCGTGCCAAGAGAGAGGGGAAAATCCCGCATACGTTAGCTCGCGTTGTTAGCGCCGAGCAAACCGAAGATTGGAAGGTTCTCCCGTGGGGTGGTATCCTGGGGGCGGTTGGAAGACAAGGAGAAGAAGGTGGAGGTGGAGCACACGGATGAGTCTCTCTCGAAGACGCCCGGGCGTAGAAACTTTTCCGCTGGTCTACGCGGGAATCCCTCGCTCCCTCGTGTCTTCCCTCGTACTTCGAATGGCGGATGCGGTCTTGGTGGTGGTGGTGGTTGCAGCGTTTGCCGTTCAGTGCTGCTCGAAAGGGTGAAGGCCCCTCGAAGGATTCGTTCTGGCAGGACGGAGGTTCGACAGAGATGGATAGAGACGGGGTTGCATGGGCGCCGGGCGTTCTCTGTTGCGGTCTTCTACGAGAGAGGAAGTGCCTCTTCCCGAGATGGTGGAGAATATGTGGGTGTGTGTGTGTGAGTATACGCGCGCGTGGAGCGCAAGTGGCAAGGGAGAAGGGAGAAGAAAGATAGGGGATAGATTTTAAGTTGAGAGATAGGCAAGAGAGATCGCCTCGTTGAAGGAATTAGAAGTTTGGAGATGATCCTGCGTGCGTCCACGAGCGTGGTAATAAATTTCCTGGGTAATCGGTCTCGATGGAAATTCTCGAGACATAAGGAGAATGGAAGAGAGAGTTGAGCTGGAAATAGATTTCAGTAAAACTTACGGAATTTCAAATAATTTTCGAAGAAATCTCCACATTCGCTTGTCGCTTAGATACGATGCGAGCTTGAGCTTTCTCGATGCGGAATTGAAGTGCGGGACAAAATATTCCCTTAATTTATCGTTAACGCCACCAACGTCATTTGTTGCAGCTGGAGGAATTCTAAACTAAATCCATAAACGTCTCTACGAGCACGGGGGTGGAGAACGGGGGAAGTTGAAATAATTCAACTAGAAAACCATTTGCCAAGAAGGTGCGCGGCGGGCTCGACGATAAACTATTCCAAAGAGAAATAGCCTTATGAACAAAAGACCTTTCATGGGATTCAGGGGCGACGAATAGGCAGGGCGAGCTGTAGTCGCGAGAATTTAATTATTCGAGGAGAGAGAAAGAGAGAGGGCTCTACGGGTGGAAGAACGATGAAAACGAGAATACGACGGTAAAAGGCGAATGGGTAGGGGGAGAGTGAGCGGGAGGGCAAAAGGAATACCGCCCGGTCTCGTAAAAGGTTGCGTACGAATAATTCCGCAATGACAGAAATGATCGGAGAAACTGACGATTAAATTGAACGAGGTGGAGTCCACGGAGAAAAGGTAGAAAATCTTGTATCGTCGAGTGGAGAGAAAGGAGAGGCGGAATTGAGAAGAAGAAAAAAATGGGACTCAACGACGCGACGCGGAAGAAAGCAACCGGAGAAGAAGAAAAGGAGGATTGGACGGAAGGAGGGGAGGAAAACGAGTTAAGTGAAATAAAAGGAAGCGGGATACTTCCGACAAATACTTAATTCCATCGGGTCCGCTATTTTCTCCACGGACTCGGAGAGAGAGAGAGAGAGAGAGAGAGATAGAGAGAGGGAGAGAGAGAGAGAGAAGGACTGCACCACACGCCAAATCTTCATCGTACATTCCATAAAAAGCCATGGAAAATGTTTGTAGTCTCGGAGCGTGGGAGTGCGCGTGGAGAGTCCAAAGGAGGAAGCGTCTCGAGAGAGAAAAGAAAAATACCTGGATACATCCAGGAGAGGAGAGAAAGTCGCGATACAGTCGTCACGTGAGACGGCATAAAATCATGATGAGAGCGCGTAAAAATTCACATCAGGCAGCGCGCACGGTAACGAGGAGGACCGAAACTCCACGTAATCAAGGAACTCCTAGGAGTTAACCCCGACGTCACGGACACCCTCGCATTATGTGCCTTTCGTCTGATTTCGGACAGACGGACTCTCCAGCCCATGCGAAAGAGGCAGAGAGAGGAGTCGAATAGGAGGAACGTTCGTTGTTATTCGTCGGAAGGTAATACGAAGCGAGCGATAAAATAAACGGCAAAGATGAAGAGGAGATATTTAGGAAATCGAGAACGAGGGAAAAACAAATCGCTAATTAAACGCGGATGGAAAAATGTATGGTTTTGTTATTCCTCTACGTCGGCTGCTTTCGAATTTAGAAATATTCATAAATTCGACCGCGAGAGTCGGTGAATTAAAAGTGAGACGACGCAGGCCCACGGTGGGCCATTGTCCCGTATCGGGTGAATGGACCCGGTGAAATTCACCCTTCTTCAATTTAATTCGCCGTTTAATTTCAAGCCATCCACCTTTTTCCGGGTAATATCTATAACTAAGGGGCTCTTCCTCGATATTTCTCTCAGAGCTTCTCGTAAGTCTCTCCAGAAAGCTTTCTTACATCCGGAACGGAGTTTCCCTCCGCGAGTTCCCAGGAACCGTCCGTCACCTTCCCGCGGAGAGGATCCAAGAAACGTTCCATAAAGACAAAAGTTTTCAGTGCCAACGGCGTTTTTATTAGACCGGGGAGAACGGTGGGGATACGTAAAATTTTGACGATTCCTTCAAAATTTAAACCTCGCCCCGTCCTTCTCTCTCTCCTCGCAGGCAAAGCACTGGAAAATAATAAAACTAAGAGGATCGTTGAAAAATCCGTTCGACGACTGCACATTTGTACGAGGGTCGACAGTGCAATCCTACGTGTCCAATTTTTCCAGAATTATCCCTCACTCGAGTGCCATGAAAGTTTCGCGATCCGCATCGACTTTAGTCTCAATTCCATAAAAAAAAAAACCTACAATACCCCTTGTCTTCTTTTCCAGAACACCAAAAGCACTTGACTCACGTCCGAGTAAATACCTGTACATACACCATGATAATCCAAATTCGCTTTATACCTTGTACCCTCTCCTTGCCCAAGCGATTCACTCTCATATCTGTACGTATTCTACATCTAATACACTAACATCGATTTAGGAATCAATGGCACGGGATAACGGCCATGGTAATTTGATTGCGTGGAGCTCGTTTGACTGCCGGTCAGACGGACGCTCGAGGGTAGTCGTCGAATGCGAACGAGGAAGAAGGAAGGATAGAGGAGGAAATGAGCGAAACGACGGAAGAAGAGAGATACGAAAGAGAGAAAGAGAAGAGGAGAAGGGAGGATAGAGGAGGAAATGATCGAAACGACGGAAGAAGAGAGATACGAAAGAGAGAAGGAGAAGAGGAGAAGGAGAACGAACGAACAAGCAGCACGACGATCGGTTACCGCTAGTAAACGTTTCAATGTCCGAGCTAGAGGTGAGGTGGAGGCGGAGGCCGGGGGTGGCTCGCCTAGGGTCGACGAATGTAAACTGTCCATTATCGCGCTTAGTCGACGGGGGTATGCGCGTTTCCCGTGGCGCACGGCTCCGCAACTCGTCGCTTATCGCGTAGAATCGCACGACCGATGGAGCGACGCCCGGTTATTCACGAAGTTTGCTCGACAAATCGCGTAAATTCGCGCGAATCCGCAAGGGGCGGGACTCGCTCGCTCGTTTCCACGAGCCACTCGAATGGTTCAAGGCATCGGGGGATAAAGGTGACGACTCGATTTTGCAGATTTTCTTGTAGCGATCCTTTTCTTTTATTTGCGTAAAAGGTAGGAAGATTGTAATCTGGAGACATAGTGATAATCGAAGTGGGATCGTGATATACTCGATTCGTCGTAGGTTATTTATTAACACTATTCCTACCGACCGGTCAAATGACCATTTCTAACATTTCGATTAGAATTTCCTATATACAACGTAATTGCATCGCCTTTAAATTTCATGACTTTTTCGAAAATATACGTATAATACATTTTTCAATATTCTAGGAAAAGTCGTGAAATTTAAAAACGTTGCAATTACGTTGTATGTATATAGGAAATTCTAAACGAAATTTTAAAAACAGTCATTTGACCGGTGGTGGTAGGAATAGTGTTAACGATATTGGAAGGAAGAAGAGCATCATCGACGATCTTTTGAAAAGACTGTGAATTTTCATACGTGAGAACGAGAATCTTCATAGAACGGCTGACGTTTCATCGTGACGCGTGCCGATGCAGAAAACTCCAGCGTTGAATTTGATTTTTCCAGGTTAATTTCCTCCGAATATATTCGATCGGCTTAACCCGTGGAGGACCAGCACGGAGTTACGACACTCTCGATATTCTCGAAAATATCGCGGCGCGTTACACGCGAGCGAACGTCAAGTAGAAAATATCGAGTGCACCTCGACACCATCCGTGAAAGAGGTTGTCGGTTATATTTGCGAAGCGCGTTTCCGTGTGCTTTTACGGTGATCAGTCAGGGATGCGCGAGCTGCCAAGTAGCGCGAACGAATGGACAGATTGGAGGATAGCATTAAAAGCAGATGGCGGGAGTTTTAAACGGACCTGAAGTAGATATTCCTGTTGCGGAAAAACTGGCCTATCGGGCGCGAAAGGGAGAGAGAAGAGGCGCGATAGAAAAGCAAAGAAACGGTATGAGAGGAAGAAGGAAGTCTGAACGAGGCGAAGGTGCGAGTAAAACGTGGAGTGGTGGAGAGAAAAAAGAAGCGCGAAAGAGAAAGGTGAGAGGTGAAAAGGAGAGGAAAATTCTTCGCTACTCACTTAAAGTCCCCCTTTTGCCTTGGCGAAAATTCGCGGCTGATTCCACGCCATATCGGAGGGATCCCGCGAACGCAAAGCATACAGCCAAGTCGAATTATCGAGGCAGGCCGACATATTCCCTGGGAGCGCGCGGAGACTTTCACGCTTTTCTCCGGATAGAAGGAATCTGGAGCCTGAGAGGAAATCGTATTACGAATCCAGCGGGTCGATTTACTCGCCGGAGCTGCTTGCCGTAGGGCGCGATATAGTCGAGGCGTTTTCCGCGCGGATCGCAGAGTAATCCGATGGGAAAGCGATAATCTAGGGAAAAATTATTCGCCTTCCTTCTTCTCCCTTCTTCGCGCCTCCCGAGAATATTTCTTTCACCCCATAGAATTCGTTCGACAATATTCCACCTTCTTCTCTTGTCTTATCCATGGGTTCGCGATAATTTAAATCGATCGTAGGCGTTATCTCGTCCTTTTTTTATCCTTACAACTTCTATTTTTATAAATGCTCGAGCGCACGTAGAAATTCCATTAGGATCGTATAAATAAATTATCCTTACAAGCTTAGCTGGCATCGACTCTTACCGCGCAATTTAAAAACAGATATTTACGTACGACCCGCGTTTGCATAAATGTATATTTGTCCGATGCATGCTCACCTGTCGTCGATAATGGACGTAGTAAAATAATTTTATTGCACATTACTCCTGCCGTAGGTGCAGGCAGACTATTGCGCGAGTAAATCTACGCACCGTGAGGCGATTGGTTACCGTTAGTAAACGTTGCTCCATGCTAACTGTTCACTAGGATTGGTCAATGTAAACTGTCCATTGCTCCTCTCGATGCTCGTGCCACCCCGAGCACTGTGAAACGCACGCTCGTCGGTAAAATTGTTCGTCGATTTGCAAATTTCGTCGAAACGCGCACTATTAAGAAAGTGATCAAAATTTATCTTACACGCCACCTCCCTCCTAATTTTTCTTTGCTCTGTTCCAACGTTTCCACTCTCATTTTACAATTTCTCTCACAATTCTTCTCCACGTCTGACGCACAGAAACTCCCTCGGGTCCCTGCATCGATAATTTCGATAAAAGAAAAAAAATGTTATCATCCCCTCGAACGACCGATACGCGACGCACCCTCTCAAGTGGGCGCGCGCGCCCATCATTTGAAATTCCATTGCCGAGAAATTCATTACACTCTCCAAACGTTTACAACGTAAGGCGACGGGCGAGGCGCGGGAATGATTTCCCACAAGATTCCGTCAACTGCTCGTGTCGCTTACGACCAACCGGTTCTGCACCGATATCGTCGTGACGTACGAATGTCTTCACGAGTGAAAATTTCCTTCGGCCACCTCCACGCCCCCTGAATCTCTCGACGGTCGGGTCTCGTCCATGGCCGGGATGGAAATAACGCGAGGACTGGGGTGTGCCAACCTGCTCGTTCACGGGCGATAAGACGATCGTGCGAGCGAGACGAAAAAGGAATGAGAAATAAAGAGAGAGAAAGGTGGAGTCGGATGGAAGGTCTCTCTTAGGACCAGTTGAGGTCTTAATTACCGGCCTCTCTCACGTTGGAATGTCGTGTTATCGCCCGGTCACTCACGCTCTCGCACACGCTCTCACCTTCACCACCTCCTCCACCTTCTTGCGAAGGTGTTGTGCGTGTCAACGTCTTCGTGCACGGTTGTAAGTTACACCTGACGACTGCACGATGGGGTGAGGAGAGAAGGGTGCGAGAGCGCGCGCGCGCGTGGAAACCTCCAGGGGATACGACGGAGTCGTTAAACGCGGACTCCGGGCGCGTCTCGAGGCACGTAATGCGACGAGGGAAATGTGTTTTTATTCTCGAGTAGAAAGAGGAAGAGGAAGGGAGGAAAAAGGAGGCGAAAGAGGAAAAAGAGAGGCAGAAACGCCGCGGAGCTTTATTTAAAGCATCGTTTCCCTCCGAACGAGGGACCTCTCTATTTCTTTCCGCTTCCTCCTCCTTCTCCTTCTTCTTTCTTTCTTTCTCCGTGAGCTTAAAATCTCTCTCTTTCTCTCTCTTTCTCTCACTTCCACTCCTCCTCTCGTCTTCCAGAGGAGCGCGAGTGGGTCGGCACTTTGAACGACTTCGGTCCCTCCCAAAGTGACGAAGGCTCGCGGGGCGCCGAGAATTATTTTTACGATCGGCGATACGATCTCGTGATGTAAGGAGGGGTGGCGCATGTTTTATGTAATTTTACGACGGGAGCGCGTATAGGCGGACACCTGGTCCGACGTCGTCCTCTTCCTCCTTGTCCTCCGTCGTGCCACCCGATCGTCTTCGCCGATCGATCCCGACGATTACGTCGGAGCTGGTTCCAGAGCGAGGAGCAGGAAACACGCTCGATACTTTTGGCCGCGATTGCAAATTGCGCCCGATTGGCGCCGAGGGTTCAATCGAGCACGACCAGTGGCCAATTTGTAGGCTTGCAAATGAGAGCGCGGAGCGGGGTGGAAATTCAACTTCGATTCTCGTTTAAACGCGCGAGAGAAATCCTGCGGTAAGAAGCTCGTGGGCATAATTTTCGCGCCATTAACGTTTAATCCACGTGAATTCTGTTCTTCGCGCGGAGCACGAAGAACCGTATTCAGGCCGTAGACGGTTCTGGCAGTCGTCAGCTCTCGTCACGGTGCTCCTCTTTTTTCTATTTTAATGCACGCGCGTGAGAGAAGGGTCTGGGTCTGGAACTATGCACGTGCTGCAAGCTACGCCCCTAACAACAAGGTGCACGACGGTTAAAAGCCCACGAAAGAAATTCGAGAATGAGGTCTGGATATCTTAATGGGTGGAGAGCAGCAGTCGCCCATTAAGCGACGGCACCGCGCGTTTTCGAGTTCCGGTACGGGTCACCTGAAGCATTCGAAACATTTCCACCTACATCCTTCGCCTCTCCCTGTCATCGTCGCGTTCGTGAGAACCAAATCATAAGATAGACACGTTCCGTCTAATTAAGAACCTCCAGCCTACTCTACTCTGCCATCTTTCAAGACGAGCGTATCGACTGTCAAGACGGTTCAACTTAATTAATTATCAACGAACCTCGTAGAGTCGAACCATTCCAAAGGATCACCCGAAAAAATTCTACTCTCTACGTAAGAGGACTTTTCCTGCAAGAGAAAAATCGCCATCAATGACAAATTCAACGTCCCAGCTCCCTGGAAGGAGAAACTTCGCGAAGATCAGGGAAAATCGCCTTTTCTCCGTGGAAAAATTCTTTTCAACGAGTAAAATCGTTCCCTCTCGATCGTCTGCTTTGAAAACTCGACGGTGAGAATTCTCTCTCGTTCTCTCGCATTCGAGAAGTCTCTCCCATGCCGGAATCGATCCGTCGATCGAATCGAAAGGATTCGGGGACTCGAGGAAGGTGGTCACCTCCTTCAGCCTCCCTCCTGCCATCCTCCACCGGTCCTTCGTCCGATGATGTACGTCGGGCAGCAGAGTGCACCGACATTCCCATCGTGACTCGTGAGCGATGCCTCGGAGCGGCTCCGGCGCGCACTCGTGTCATCGTGTCATCGATAATTGATGTATGCGCGAACTAATGGCTGTAATTATCCACCACCTAATATCCACCGTGGAATCTCATTCTCTCTCTTGCCCTCCTCCCATCCTGCTGGAATACCCCATGGACCCCCGTGCTTCGTAACGTTCCTACGTCGCGTCGTCTGCCCCTTTACTCGAGAGGCCCAGGGGCCACGGTGTCTAACGGTACGCCTGAGCGCGAAAATCCTCACTAAGGAACAGCCTGAGAGAGAGATAGAGAGAGAGAGAGAGAGAGAGTAGATAGAGAGAGAGAAAGAAAGAGAGGAGAGAGAGAGGTCCTCTCGATGATCCTCGCATAGCGACGGTCCCATCCTTCCGCGGTAATTAATCGACCCTGGCGCGCACGTAGGAAGGACGAGAGAACGAGAGGATGAGACGATGTGAAGGGAGAAGCACCAGGAGGTTCGTTTCGCGACGGATGAATCGTGCGAGAGGTTTCCTCTTTTCCATCCCGGAGGATTTGTTCATGAGAGGTGGAGAGAGGAGGATGGTTCGCGCCAATCGAGCGCGCTTCATTAGCGTGGGAGATGACGAGCAAGGCGTCTCGAGTGATTTATTTTACGATCGAGAGATTGACTCGTCCATTCGCATGCTATCTTTGGATTTCTTGAGGAACATTTTCTCTAATGATTTAATTTCACTTCTACGAACGCGTGTTTGTTTCTTTTTACGTCCGTGTGCGCTCGACGATTCTCCCTTTTACTCATCTTTGGGACGGAATGCTCTCTCCTATGCTTATTACAGCGCCTGCTCTCTAATATAAAGTCGAAAAGAAAAACGAAAGAACACGGTTGATAATTATTTGTCCAGGAATCTTTATTGTTGGAAATTGTTCCAGGTTCCTAACCGCGTAAGACGGTAGAGTCTCGGTACTGCCCCGTGGTACGCAGGCCCCAGCGGAATAAAATTGTGGAATCTACGCTAAGTTACGAGGCCTCTTGCGAGCGAGCTTCTACGGCCTATAATAAGATTACGAGAGGCTGAGAGTGGCTGAGCTAACGAGCCTATCGTCGAGGTAAGACCAGATGCTTCGAGTGCTACCCCCCTACGAACAAGAGGGGCTCTTTGGTGGTCTTCGATGCTCCAGTGGCCATGTGCTCCCGTAACGTTCGGGAGCAGGACGCGAGACGGGAGTATTTATGAGCCGAGAAACGCCCCCGATCGAGGAGAAACGAATCGTACGAGAGCCCATCGCTCGGCATTTTGTTTCCAAATCGCAAAAGAAGACACCAAGGTGGTCCAAAGGTACTCGAGAAGAAGTCGACCGCAGAGGATCTTCTCTCCCTGGAGAAGCGAGAATTCGAAATTCGATTCGCATTTCTCGTGACTCTCGTCGCAAAGCGCACGAGGCGGATTTTAGAAGAATTTTTCGATTGCTTCTGAAGGTGAGTAAATCATTCCCTGGTTCTTTTTGCTAATTAATCATTCGTCAACGAGTCAATAATGTCCCACGACGTCGAACAAAGATGACACATTTTTATGAGTAGTTCGTGTTTTTAAAAAATCACCATACCTCTCTGGAAACCTCTGATCCCACGCACCTAAAATCATCAGCTTACAGAGGAGCATCTCCTCTTAATTCACCGATCCCTTTCGTTAATTACCATTGATATCTCGCAAAAATCACGATCGACCCAGTCCTTGTCAAAGTGACTCTTCTTCTCCTCCTTCTCCTTTCATCTTCTTAGCTCCCTACGATTAGATAGGACAATTTTATCGAGCGATCTTGAGGACTCGAGGATAAGAAGGATGGTGCAGGGACGAGGTCGAGGGACGACCTGCTAATTCGCCGTTGCACGAGGATGCTTAGGAGGCAGGGACGGCACGTTCATGGTTCAGGGGTGGAGACCGAAAAGGGGCCTTTCTCCTCTTCCCACCGCCACTTTTGCTGCTGCTGCTGCTAACGTCGTTATCGAATTATTTCGAGACTTAGTTTTACGTTGAAGAGGGACGGCTGGATCGTGCCGGGAAGCTTCGAAAGCTGCAGATGGACGAGGCGTGGTGAACTCGTCCATTCTCTCTCTTCCTCCCTCTTCTCTTTTACGCTCCACTCTCGTTCTTCTCGGTCTCTCTCGAGCTCTTCCAAAGGTTCGCCTCGTCTCGTAGCATGCTCCTCCTCGTGACGTCGTCCTGGTGCGCCCCCGCGATTAGATTAAGATGCGATTAGGATGCCGTTGCCAGGTCGCGTCGTCGTCGTCATCGTCCCGTGGCTGATCATCGGGCCACGCCTCCTTCCCCTTAGGTGATGTGGACGAGGGTGCACGGAAGGAGAGAACGTTCGTTCCATTTGGAGTGGGTGCACGAGAGAAAGCAGAAGGTAGACGTGATTTTCAGAGTGAAAGTTATTTGTTAAGAACGATTACAGATTTTCGTCTCGTAAGGTTAATATGGACTTTGGTAATTTTTATTTGTGAGCTCCTCGGAGGTATTGATTTCACGAGGTAAAAGTCACACGCCGATTTTATTCGTACTTTAGTTTTCTCAGTGCGCAAAATTTTTCCTCGGTTCATCTCAGTTTTTAATGCAAGACTACAGCAATTGCCGACAACGATTCGTTCTTTTACGAAACTCCTCCACCGTGAAATTTCCCTTGGATCGTTATTCTTTCACTCGATACCCTCGACGCGATAACTTCGTTCGACGTCTTCGAGCACCCTCGGTCCCCATGATTCTTTAAACGGTCCTCGACTAAATCCGCGCCACTTTGAATTTTCCGGACGCGCGTGTCGCTCAAAATGTCGTCCCCGTTTCTTCTTCTTCTTCTTGGTCCTCCATCTTCCGTTCGCGTCCCACGACTTCGCTCTTCTTCCTTCTGCATTTTGCATCGCGCTTAGTTCAAAAGTTCTTCGGGGACTTCCTACGGGGTGAGCGCGCTTATATCACAAACTTTACAACAAAGTCCCAATTGCGATTCAACATTTACACCACATCCGTCCCGAAGTCGGAATACGTAAGGAGAATCCTTAACTAATGATTGCCAAGAGGCACAAATCACGTGAGCTAGAAAACTCTATCGTTTCCAAAACAAGTTTCTCACCTGTATCAGGATTCTGTAGCTCCGTAACGACGAATGTCGCTGTCGTTATCCATCGATATCGATGATTATCGCAAAAGGTTATTCGCTACCTAGTAGTCAACGACAACTCTCGATAATCTAAATCGTTACATTCCGAAAAGCGTCGAAGCCAGCAAATTTTTGACAATTCCGTACTGAGGGAACGATGTTTAGTTACATGATATCATTATAACCTAACCCTAACCTTTTGCGATAATCATCGATATCGATGGATAACGGTAGCGATATTTGTTGTTACGGAGTTACAGAATCCTCGCACTGGTCCCTTTCGACTACGTCGATCGAAAGGAACAAGAAAGAAAAACGGAAAAGAAAATTATCGATCGTGCTGTCGAGAGCCACCGGGCATGAAGAAGGAAAACAGTCCTTTGCAAAGGTTCCACCACCCTCCGGGGTATCCTCGACCTTCTGGTCGAGAAGATCCGGTCAAAAATCTGGCCGCGATCTTGCCGCGGCCGTGCGGTGAGCTTCTTTGAATTCTCGGTGGTTTGCACCGGATAAATGGTCGTGGAATCGGGAAAGGGACATCAATGGAGCAGATGGGGCAACGAATGGTTCGGAACGTGGTTTCAGGTGTACGTTGCGCGCCACCGATGCGCTCGGGCTCGTTTCAGGTGCGATCAGGCACGAGTAACGCACTCCGAGATGAGATGTGTGGAGGTTCGTTATTTCGATAGCCTCCATTGAGGCTCTTCTACCTCCTGTTTGCGCGCCGGTCCTCCAACAGTCCAGGACAATTTAAGATCGGCTGGGTGAGATCCGGCACACGCGTCGGTTTTCGAGTACGCTCGCGCTTCGTCGCGTTTTCGAAATTATACCCTCGTGCGATACCGGCGCGCAAAGGGCTCGAACCCTTTTTCTTGGATCCCCTTGCGCTTCTCTCGGTTTTATCTCGATTTTCGATTCGTAGGCAAGTAGTCGAGGAGAGCCTCGGAAATCAAACCAGGTAACTGTACTACTCGTAAAGCCTGAATCAGACTAGGCTGGTTACCAGCCGCTAGTTAACCCGTTGATACTCGGAACGGCTACAGCTGTCGAGTTGTTCACGAGATATAGGCAAATTGCGGCTATAGCCAACAGTTTTTCTGAGGAGAAAAAAAGTCATGATAATTATGACCAAGTTACAGTTAGAGACACCGTTTTCCTGGGTAAATACCCTGATGCAGTAACAAACAAGTTTTGGAAAAAAGTGTGTTTCTAGGAGTGATCTTGAAAAAAAGTGTCTGTTAATGAATTAACTAGTCGCTACTTAAAAGTCATCGAATAGCATAAGATGAACACAAAAATCGTCCTTTGTCTCGTCAGTCTTTACAGATTACTTTATTCGCGGCTTACTAGCTTAGGGTGAGCCAGACTTAAACATCCTAGAGGCGCTAACCAAGAAGATAATGAATAACAATTGTAACTCCGATGTACGTAGTTAGAATTTTTTTTTTGCATTAATCAATTTATCTCATGCCAGCAGTTCCTTTCCGATAAACGGAGCGCAATCGATTGATCTTTTCGTTTGGTACGATTTGTTATAAAAAAAGAAATCGGAGAAATGAATTTTCGCGGGTAGAATCGCCTTGAGTCTCATCCCTCGAAGCATCCCTTTTTCGGTGGATCGAACCGTACGGGATGCGCAAAGGGTGCCATCGAGGTTCCTGCGGTTTTCTAAGGCGCGTGGAAGCTCGAAGGAAGCGAAGGAAACACATCGATGCGCATCTCCCTCGCAGTCTTCTTAGAGAATATCTCGAGCATGTAATGCAGCTAACCGTTCCGCCGAACAAACCTCGTGCCCTGTCCCTTTTTCCTTCGCCACGGCCCTACGAGCAGGTTGAAAGAGAATCGATGCGCGATCGCTTTCCCAAACGGTGGAGGAAAATATTTTGATCCTTCGGCATCGAGCCCGTCGCATTGTACAGCCCGTTCGAAAATAGTTTCCATTCCTCCGCACAGCCAAGTACCAAGTGTACCCTCTACATACACCGTGGAGAACATTCCGGATCTTTTCAAGCTCCTTCCTTAAGGTCAGACACGCGGGGCCGATCGCGCACTCGTATCAAATCCATGCTTGGAGTGGACCAGAACAGTATTTGAATCTATTCTTGAATGTCGCCTACACGGACGGATGGAAAAACAGAGGATGAGCCGAAAGGATACCAGAACGTATCTGACGACTACACGTGTAGATGGAAGAGACAAAATGAGCCAATAGGATACCAGACGACGTTGCACGGTTTTAGTATGAGAATTGATTTTAAGTCGTGTTTTGTGAGATATTTCATTTATTCCAAAATTTTTAAGACTCAATTGGTTTTATTTGAAATTAGTGCACTATGAAAGACCTAATAAAAATTTCCCATTGTAGGGAGAGAGGCACGTTACACTTAATTATACGGAGAGCAGTTTCATTAGAGCGCATCTTTGCTTGCTTAAAGATCGTTAAATTAAATTAGCATTAATAAGTTAGCTGTACAATATTCGCACGACACAAGCCTTCTCATCTTTCAGCATGTTCTTACTGAACGCACATAAAATAATTTGCACATTTAGTCAGAGTAAAAATAAAGTTTACATTAATTCTAAGCAGAACTTATATAGTAGATGCACAGGACAATGAATTATAACATTAAAGTAAAGTATATAATTTAATACGCGAATATTTTACTTTGACTCAGTCGAGTAAGTAACTTGCAGTTTATTTCAGGAATACTATTCGTTCCAAATTAGACTTAGTTAATTAACGATAAACGTATACCTAAGCAAAAAAATCACAATCATGATGCAGATCGGTATAATTTTTTGTTTATGCAAAATCTCCTAGCAAACTATCTGACATTAAATTAATTTAAATAGTGTAAGAGACCCATAATACACGTGCACTGATATCTTCAGGTACACCATGAGGCAGACATAACTAACTTTAACAATAGAAATAATGTATAAAAAAAATAATGACAATTTAAAATCTGTACACACACCATCGTGTACGCTCATATCAGTTGTATGGATTCCTACGAACTTATATATTATTATGTTAATTGTCTCCACTGCCAATTTCTTTTCCTTTCTTCTTGGTCAAATTGTCCTTACCCTGTGTCCCACAATTCTTACATAATACGTTATCCTTTACTTCCGAAATAGAAGTTATCGTACTTGCATCTTCCGTAATTACACTTGACATATCCTTATTACTGGCATGTTTTTGATGGCAACACGTATGGGTAAGTTGATGTTGACATACTACTGCATTGTCATCACGTTTAGAGTCTTCATTGTCAATTGCTTTTCGTGATCTGCCACTTGTATCCTATGAACATAATTAACAAAATAAACAGAACTGCCTCAGCAATAGGAGACATCTCACAGACTCAAACATATATCTTTAACCGTATAAGCAATTGTATATAATGATATACTTATAGAATTACAATACCTCTTGTATCAATTCAATACGTTCTTGATTTCTTTTGCTCCTTAATAATTCAGGTACATCACCTCTATATCCTCTAAAAGATATCCCGAACAATGGTGTAAGATTCAAGGATCCACCAAATATGTAAATTGGTAGCAGTATGATCATAATGGCCACACTCAGAAACAGGACAAGCGTGACAGGCCATCGTATGGCAAATGCAAATTCACCTGCAGAAACAAATGCCAATCAAATAATTATTATGCACTGTGCAAACATGACAATACACGTCTTTATGTACTCAACTCACCAGTTGCATTTTGTATGAATTTGCCTATAACATGGCCACTATACTCAAGTGGTTGCGCAATTACTGTAGTAAAAAGGTGTACTAATGCCTGAAGAGGAGTTACTTGTAATCTTGGATTACTATGGAAAGCTTCATAATACTTTTCACAATCGTACACATGTACTAGTATTTGAAAATTTATTGATATCAGTTAGTAAGTTTCTTTTTTTTTAATCATATGTTTATGTATCATCTATACATATATAATGCTAATTTACTTTACCAGGAAATAATCGGTCCCAGAAACTCATTTTGTGGGGTTGGCAGGAGATTGGTATTTCTGAGTATTTTGCTTGGGCCGCCATGAATCTTATTTCTGCTTCCTAATGAAATGGAATTATGAATATATAATTGAATAGCTAGCTTGGCAATTCATTTCAATATTACCACTGGTTTGTATTACTTGTATAAGTCTTGTCCATGTCATGAAGAAGCTAATTACAACTATCAGAAAAAAAAGTGGCAACATAAATCCTCTTGAGTAACGCCTTGCCATCATATACGTTACAAAAATGATGCACATACATAAACTAAATTCTCTCTGTAATTTAAAAGAGACTCATTTTAGAATAATCTTCTAAAAGTATTATTTTCCATATCAAAAGTTTGTTAATCATACATTTTCATTGACGAATGTATATATTGGATATATACAGGAGATAATCAAAGATTCGTAAGATATTTCAGGAGGTTGTATTATATAGCTCAAAACTGCATCTGCCTCCTGAATAGAACGTTTTCCTTGTCTGAAGTCTTCTAATATCTCTAGTTGTGCATCAGAAGCTTCGATGCGCAATGTTCCTATTGCAGAGTCTCCATATTTCTACAGATAATCACACGATTATGTACCGCTACCAAGATTCACAATATATGTATAATAATACAGCTGAATTATATGAATATTAATTCACTGATTTTATATGTATCCGTTCTTCCAATACTTACTTTAATAGATAAATTTGACAACAATATTGTCACCAACCGCTTATAGAACAACATTTCTTGTATATGTCCGTACGTCACTGCTTCATGATTCTTTACTCTAAGGTACACACAATATTCAGCATTATATATGAATCATAAATCTTTAAAAATCAATATACTGAGGATTAAAGTTTTCCTTATATAATTAATTATATATACATACATATCTGTATTCATCGTTTTGGTAGATCTATCGTAGTCAAATGAATGGGGATCTATCCTTCTCGAATCACTGTAATTAATGAGATAACATTTGAAATTTTCCTTGATACTTCATAATGAAAATACATATACTGAGGATTAAAGTAATCCTTATATAATTAATTATATATACACACATATCTTTATTCATCGTTTTGGTAGATCTATCGTAGTAAAATGAATGTGGATCTATTCTTCTCGAATCGCTGTAATTAATGACATAACATTTGAAATTTTCCTTGATATTTCATAATGAAAATAAAAACTGCTATGAAAGATTCTGGTAATTTCAGAGTAATCCTACAAGTTTTCTTTACTTTTATTATGAGACATAACCTAACTCAACGTATGAATTGCGTGTAGTAATCTATTCATTATTTAATTTTTACTATATTTATGGTACGAAAGACTTACTCATCCGGATTATAAATCTCCACATCTTGTACGTAACAAAAGATTGATGTAAATAAACACATTACAAATGCCGCATATGCACAAAAACTGTTGCTCTTCATCGTGAAGTATATACATATAAATTTCAATCAATTTCAATCGAGCTAGATATTTTTCTCATAAGAAAAATTTCCGTTCGTAGTGGGTAAGAAATTCCACGAGTTTTAACATATATAACTCTGCAATACTTAGTGACTAATAAAAAATCTTATCACTGCATCACCTAACCATACTAACCGGTCACGAATATTTGTTGTAACTGCGATACTTTCCCACCTTAAATATTTCAAGCCAGTCAGTATCCATGTGAAAGGTAATGTTATAGAAGAGGTGTAAAAATGCATCTATGGGTGATATTAGCAATAAAGGATATGTATCTGTACACAGTATACCGTTTTAATAACAAACAATATCTGATTCGCAAAGTATTTTATATATTAGAAAAAGAGAATTGGTTGTAAGTATCATAAAAAAGAATAACACTTACTTGATTTTCATACTTAAAAAAAAAGTACTGTCACTTTTTAGTATAAAATGCAAAATACAAGCAGTTTAGAAATTGTTGCATTGGATATCATACCGTTTAAAAATTAGTTTTATTTTATTATCTATGTTCAATTGTTCACCATCTATTATATTGCGATTTGTAATATTGCGAGTTCAAGAAACAGCTATTGGTATATTTCCCACTATATTATTGTACATTTACGAAACTGTACAAGATACAAAAGGTATTATGTGGAATGTATGCACTAAAGTCAGACATCAAGGATTTTAATTAATGACCTTTTTTCAAGCACTTAAAAATTATTTAAATATATGTTACTTATGTCATATCTCTCGTTTCATCGTATATCGCTATTTTATTGACAAAGAGATTTAAAATAAAAGATTTAATCTAAATAGCTGTTTTGGTATATAACAGTGAATATCATTTAACAATCTTAATCTTATCGTGCAATACTTTTTCCGAGGCTTTCACTTCTCCAAATCTGGCTTTCCGCTTTTCAATTCTCGCCTCTAATTCAGCCTAGAATGAAGCATATTTACAAACAGTATTGCATTAAATATTAAATGATCAGTATGCAATTTTTCATAGGATATTTACATTCATTACTTTATTTACCTTTTCCATTATATTAGAAACCGATGTCCCAAATCTTTCAGCACGTTTTTTTAAGACATCATACGATGTAGGCTACAAAGAAGAAAAATATTTCATGTGGATTTAATTAGCAATTGTATTGTTTAGCATTCACAAATCATTTAAAATATGCGCAAATATGATTACCACAGGTGTTTTCACTGACATAGCTGATTTGTTATTTTGATTACTAATACTGAATCTAGCAGATCTAGCCTCTTTTTTAGCAGCTTCCGATAATGGTAATCCAAATTTCTTTGCCCTCATTTCAAGTCTCTGTTGGAAAAAAATGTGAAAATAATATATTACTATATTATGTAATCTTATACAATTTGGTAATAATAATAAAATACCTCTTTCACTCCAAGTTCGGATAACTTTATAATTTTTTTTTCAGGAGGTGCAATTTCAGGAGATACTATGTCATTTTCATTCTTTTCAACTTCCATAATTTTAATTTCCTCGATTGCAGGTTTACGGTTCAAAACTATTTTTTTTACATTTCCTGAATTACTTTCCGTTGATAATTTCCTCTTTTCTGGAACTTCTTGAGAATCTGGTTTGCTGGATAATTCCTCTATCTCTTCGTCCTAATTTGAACAAGATATGAAATAAAATGTAAACTGGTTACACATCACATAATAGTTATTTCTGTAATGTTAATACACATTCAGTTTCTTTTTTAATAACAACATTATTTTTAACAATTTATAAGACCAATTCTTAAACTATAAGCAGAGTTGCAAATTATGATACAGCGCCATAAGACATATTATTATAGTTCATGAAAAATTGTCATTTTTATACATACACCAAGTACTGCATCTTCATCTAATATTTCTTCTGCGGTTTCGTCCAAAGACAATGTAGAATCTGTCGATAATAATATTAAGTAAATGCATCTACATTTATTTATATCACAAAAGACATACCTCCATGTATCGCCAATTGGAGTCTTTCAACTAGCTCATTTTTGTTGCCTGTTGTAGGAAGTCCCCTCTGTTTTAACTCAATCTTTAGGTCAGCTACCTATACAAAAATATATTATTAACGTAAGTAACATTTTACACCTATCGTATGTCAATTTTGAATTTTATAACATGTACTTTTCATTAACAATTACACTTAAATTTTAAAGTATTTCCATTATATATAAACTGCAATAAGGACAAAGTCAATGAAATTGAAACTTCCGATAACGACAATGTGCCTAAGCGACAATACAATTGAAATTGTAGTTTATGCTGCAGCTACACAAAAAATTCTTACACTAGAATAGTTTTCTGTATTAGGAATGGATATATACCTTCATTTTCGAAAGTTCGGTAAGTCCTTTTTCATACGACGAATCAGCCATGGTACATTTAATAAAATTACTTCAAGAATAATTTAGTCAATTAATGTCTTCCTAACATTTCATGTACATTTACAGATTGTTATTTTATAATCCACCAAAATGCAAAACATGCAAATTTAACATTACTGCTTTTTAAGAATGTGACCAGCAATCGATCCGACAAGACTTAACCAAACACCAAACAAGTCAACTGTGTCAAGCTACGTTTCCATGTACACATCTTGCGCGCGCTTTCTTCAATAATGGCCGGAATATTAGTGATATTCCTGTATTCTTCTGTCCAAAATAAGTTCATTAAAAACCAGATGAACGAATTCTTGCATTTCTAAATTTAAATATACGTACGAAGATCTCTGTATTGTTTTCATCAACAATACGCTAATAAATACTTTATTAAAATTATATGTCTTTGCATAACCACTTTAATCTTTAAAATATTCATTGCAGTATGATCATGTAATTTCGTCACATTCCTTTATATTTATTACTTTGGCTATATAACTATTAATAAAGTAGAGTTTTCCGTGTTAAATGTAAACAAAGCATAAACAATATTCATAATGCAGGACATTAATAAAATACATGTGTATCAACTTTTACAAATCCTCCGTTGACTGAATGGTTGGATAGAAATGATAGAACTAACCTCGAAGTTGCTACGCATTCTAGTACTGTCAACCAGCACTGTACATAGAAGACAATAAACAATAACAATGGTTGACGAATCAACAAAGAAGACACTAAGTAATATACCATTGTTACAGACAAGAGCTGGTCCTAGAGATAAAGACTTATGGGTACAGAGATTAAAAGAAGAATATCAATCATTAATTAAAGTATGTTCAAGGATATTTTACATTCAATGACATGTACCATATGGTATGGTCATTGCTACAGATGATTAATGTGATAATTTTTGTCATCGTGTAACAACACATATACTTTTTCTTTATGTAAAAATAGTGTGAATTTTATAAGATGATTATAAAATTAAGCACTGCATTCGACAATGTTTGATAAGTAAAAGACATAAAGATTTTTGACACGATTTTTCGAAATGCATTCTAAAAAATGAATGTTTTATGTGTTTAGTATGTGAAAAACAATAAGGAAGCGGATAATGATTGGTTTCGTTTGGAATCAAATAAAGAAGGAACTAGATGGTTTGGCAAATGTTGGTACATGCACAACTTTTTAAAATATGAATTTGAAGTCGAATTTGATGTAAGTCTTCTTAGAATATTTGATTGTATAAGCATTGAAAAATTAGAGAATGCCAAAGCTCTTTGCAAAAAACATTGCATAACTTTACATTGCAAATACCTTTTTTTTTATTAATATATTTAATTTCAAAAATATCAGATTCCCGTAACATATCCAACAACTGCACCAGAAATCGCATTACCCGAGTTGGATGGCAAAACAGCAAAAATGTACAGAGGTGGAAAGATATGTCTCACTGATCATTTTAAACCTCTTTGGGCACGCAATGTACCTCGGTTTGGAATTGCACATGCTATGGCATTAGGGGTGAGTTAAAATTTTTTGTTACATGAAAACTGTCATAGTTGCAAAATATTTTTTTTCTTTAGCTGGGCCCATGGCTTGCTGTTGAGATACCTGATCTTATAGAAAAGGGAGCTATAGTAGCGCAACGGTGAAAATTTAGAAAAGTATATGGAATAACATTGTACAGGTACAATGCACATTTATTACTTTCAAGTTACAAGATGTACATTCGTACTTATCTTGTTACTATCATCGTCAAACAATATAAACTATTTTCAAAACTTATATTTAAAATATACGTTTACTCATGTCGAGTTAAACTCAATACATATTATTTGTCTTTGTCTACATTTATTTTTTGTGTTTCTTTTACAATCTCATCAAGCTTATACAAATCTTTTAACGATACCTGTCCAGTACCTCGATCAATGGGCTTTGGCTGAGATGGATCAGGTTTCCATCCCAACATATAGATTATTTGGAAAGTTGCAGGAACAAAGGGAGTACCATCTTCTTTAGTTTTCCCATAGAGTTCCTTATATATAGAAGCAGCTGCAGTCATTACATCGCGTTTCAAATGAAGTTTACGATTCCTTGCTGCATTACTTTCCCCCATTCCTAAAACAGTTAAAACTGTTAGTTCTAAATAATATACGCATACGTGTATATAATATGACATAAATATTACCTTTCAGATCTCGCATGAGTTCAAACATACTTGGATAGCCTATTATTATTTCATCTGTGTCAATTGTTAGCATTGTAAAGTTTGCCCTTGTTAATAATGTCCCAATATCTCTAATCTCTGTGAATGGGGAGATATGTGGAGAAACACCGCCATCCCTCTCTAACTCTGCCAACTGCAAGGAACCCCTAAAAGATATGAAGTCTCTATTAAAACAGAAAAATATATATTAATAATTGAAAGCTACCTTAACTCATAAAGCGTGTCTCCTCCAAATACAGCTGCTATAAATACTCCATCATTTTTGAGGCCATCGTTAATACACTGAAAGCATCTTGGAAGATTATTGACCCAGTGCAAACTTAAGCAACTTATCACTAAATCTAAACTGTTTGGTTCAAGTTCCAATTCTTCTTCGTCTATTACTTTCTTAATTACTTCAACACCTTCCGTTGTCTCCGCTTGTTCCAAAAAACTGGCACTCATGTCACTCAAAATTAGTTCCTCTACAGAATCATTTAATATGCATTTGGATACATGGCCACGACCACAACCTAGGTCGAGGGCTTTGTTAAATTTTCTTTTTATATCAAAGATTCTATCTGATAACCTATAGCCTACTTCATCCTTAAGATAATCATATATTTTAACATCAGATGCTTTTGCAGCTCGCTCTCGTTGCAACAACTTTGCATTTCTATCAAAGACATTCATTATACTGTCAGCTGGTAGGGCATATAGTGCTGGTATTACAGATATGTTGCGTGTCGCAGACAAAATTGCTCCATTTGAAACATCTGACAGAAGTTTCATGGAGCGCATTAGATGAAAAAGATTACAAGTTTGCCGAATCATTGTTTTAAGTCAGTATGTCAAATATTTTATTTCAGAAAAGAGTCCATAAACTTGGCGTAAATTCCCTTGCATTTGTTACTTGTTCTAAGGTTAGGGTTAATTCGTTCTCGGTAGAAACCAGTGTTTACAATTATGCTCGTTCTCCGAGATGAAAGATGGCGTGCATAAAGTTGTCCACAACGTGATCGTTCGATCCTTCTGATTTTCTTTTGCCATACTTTGTTGATATTCTGTATCAAATGTAATGTAAAAATGAATGCTAATGTATTATTAATTGTAGTACTATATCCATAACTTTACTATTATTGCGGCCCTCTTCTGACAGGTGGCAGCAAAGATCTCAAAACGTGGTTCCTTCTAAAATTGGTTACTACAGCAGATTCTATAAAGATACCATACCTTACGAAAGTTTGTTGTTGTCGCAATTTTGTATGGAAAAAGGTGCAATCTCGCCGACGCGAATGTATGTGTACATTTATTTAAAGCATATATGTAATGGAAGGATGTAAATAAATATACATGTCTCTTGTATCCTACGATATTATCATTACATACTATTTTTTCATTGTCATGTGACACCATGTGTCCCATTCATAAGTAATGAAGTAAAGAATCATTCTTGTAGGCGTTAACTTTGCTATTGTAAGTATCAAGTGTGTGTATGCTTGTGCATGCACATGATGTACAACCGCCGAGCCTTCGCTCGCTACGGAACGTCCGCGATCTTTCCGTACATGGAACAGCATGCAAGCTATAAAATGCAATTGAAGTAATAAACTTGACAATGCAGTAGTGTATCGATAATGCAGTCACTACTTAAAACGGGTTTGCTAAATGGGTCGATGAAGGTAATGCAGTGACAGAAATGGATAAAACAGCGTACTGTAATAGATGGTAATGGGGTCTACAAACCCCAAATTCGAGCTGACACAAAGTGTACGGCGATGTAATGTCTTATACAGTCTGTCTCGTTTCATCCAAAACATGAGATGGTAACTGTAAACACAGCTCTGTAGCTATTAAAAGTCAGTGCCAGTCTTAAATGAAACTGTATAAAGTTTACATTCAAAGCGCTCACAATTCAATCTATTAGTTTTAGACTACGTTTCATAAATGTTTGGACCCACTTATCTAGTTAGATCTATACAGAACTCCAAAATATTGAATTCCTGGTAAAAAAAAGATTGTAGTAAAATTAAAAGTGCTTAATAATTATTGAATTTGTAAATTACATGAAATTTATACTAGCAATGCTTTTTGATTTTTCAGGTAAATGACTGTACTAATACTAACACTTCAATGTATTTGCAAGAAAAAAGTCGTACATTTTTTTATGTAATGAAATTTGTGCAAGTTAATAATTATATTTGTAGTGAGAGTAGCACTCGCACTATAGGCTGATCTTCCATTTAAAAAATGGAGTAGTTTTTATTCCTTTATATATATATATAGACATATATATATATATGTATATACATAACACAACGGTCATACTTTATTATGCATCATAATAAATTGATATAGTATAGTTAATTATACAAGATTACTTAACGTTATACATATAGCAAGTAATATTTTTAATTTCTACATCGTGACTTTTTTTAGTTTTAATAAATCGGTTTGACAATGTATATGGTACTTGATATCAAGACTTTGCGCTTGCATCGGCATTAGCTACCTTCTACATTAATTATTAAACTCTAATATTCTCTGTTGGTAAAAGTTGAAACAAGATGCTTAGATTCGTCCTCTAAAAACCAAAATATAAAAAATTGTTTCTTATCGCTAACGTGCTCATGTATTGTGATGTATGTGCCTTATATATAATCCACACGAGCGTACTTGGCATAAGCATAGTTTTTGTTTTGAATCCATCAACTTCACACTTTTAAACTCAGATTAGCTAAAGCTTAAGTTTAAAAAATTTTCTATGGTAATGGCTCTAATTGTGAACAAAATCCATTGAACACTCCTCCGCATGGTCATTCCCAATTCCAAAAGCGGCATTTTGGGCTTTCTCGTATATAAGGAATATGCTGTTTCTTATGCATTAGCGGTCACCACTTCTGGAGTGTGCTATGAGCCATTGTAATGTTATGTCGATATTGTCTTTCTCCTTGCATGAAATGCTATAGCAACATATTTCTCGATCTTGTATCGCTGATAAATTCCTAAAAGAGAAAGTTTATAAATCAGATTTTATTCGCACACTCTATAGTACTTTTCAAGCACGACGAATCATGAGCGTACTATTTATACATTTCCTAAAAATAGCTTACATTCTTTCTATAAGTCCATTCTCATCTAGTGCATGAGGTAGATCCCTTTTGTTACCGAGCACCAATACTGGAATGCCGGATAGCTGAGGTTTATCTAACAGGTTGTGTAGTTCATTACGACTTGCTTCGATTTTCTCGGAATCTGCTGCATCTACCATGTATACTATAGCATTGACTCCTCTACAGTATCTTTCCCACATAGATCTAAACCTTGGCTGGCCACCGATATCCCAGACTTTTATGGTAACATTTCCTTTCGTTATTTTGCGCATGTTAAAGCCAACAGTAGGTATCATGTCTTCGCTAAACTGCCCTGACTAAGGAATTTACAAAATCATAGACGTTACGATCTTTACAATAATGCATTCACAGCAAAAATACAAGGGAAAGTTATTTTCAATGGTCATTTCTAAGTAGAGCCAATTACACCTACATTGCAAGCAATAATTTATATCGCAGGTAAGTGTGAAAATATTTCTAATTATGTAAAATGTTGCACAGGGCAAATGACGTTTCTCTATCCCTTCTGTGGAGGAGATGATCGCGGTTAATAATATCGAGTATAAAATTTGTAATTTACCGCGCACCTTGCGAGAAAATTTACTCGAACAATTGCAAGGGCGGAGGTTTGTATTTCGACGACGGTTTATACTTCATTTTCGAAGTTGTATCAAACGAGGTATGGAAACTAACCAAAGCGATGTACGTCCAAAAATTGTCCGATACTCAATACTGACAGTTCACCGAGTTTAAACGTACATCTAGGGTGTCCGTGCAACGGTGCCCATCCTTTCCCAAAGATAACTATGCATTCAAAACAATGAAGAACTTTCGTACCGCTATGACATTTACGAAGGTGGTCTTTCCACTGTATTGGAGGCCCACTAGCGTGAGTTCCATTTCCTCCTTCCAAAAGAGGGACTTGAACCAGTCCAGAATCCGATTGATTAGCGCCAACATTCTGGATTTCAATATATGAAATCCAGCACCACCGGTAGAATGGGAACTCCCTCAAATTACAGCACTCACGGTTTTTGACATGTAGTCATTCGCACGGGGCCGACGTCAGTATGTGCAGTCGGTAGGTGCGTACCGCGCTAGTCAGTGACCCGATGCTGAGTAATCAAAGCGGCCACTATTGTTGCCAATGCGTCACGAGATGCCACGCACGAATTTATCTCATGAAAAAGCAATATCTTGCATACTAAACAGGCTTATCGCCCACCGACTGCGTATAGCGAATGGGCGATCTTGACAGTTTGTTCGGACATTGACGTGCCAGCAGAAGACGTTGCAGTGATCCTCAAATTGCAGTGAAATGTTACACTACCGGAGATCGAGTGTTCACTCTCACACGGCTAACTTCAGGCTACTCGTATACAGTGAAGTCTCGTTTCCCTGCGCAGCAAAAACGAATTCAACTTAATATACGCTTACCGTTGCGTTATTTGGAACCGTAATTTCATCAAGGCCGAGATTGTTTTGAAATTCGCACAAATTATTTCTGCTCCATACTACCAGACTTTTCACGTAGATCGAGATATAAGAAAGGCTTGGGAAGCATTTGGGTAGGAGAGATGCGCTAATGCACGAAAGGGAGCAAAGGGATGATCAAGTATGAGTAAGAACGTAGGAAGCAAAGGTCAACGCCTAATGCTAGCTCTCTTATCAATAGAACTCATATCCTAACAATGGTCTTAATGTGCCATCAAGAGGAACTCGTTGAATGTAATTTCCTGTTTTAATCAGCTACATATATAGGTTTTATTATACGAAACTGTTGTAAGCGTTGAAAACGTATATTTGAAGCACGAGGAGAACCGTACGTAATATTAGAACTGTATACGCGTATCAAAACATGTTTACCGTAGCACTTGTATATTTAATTACATATACCGAATCGTGCCAGATGCTGCATAATGTGGAGTTATGACTATTCCATTGGTATTCGTTTGTTCCATTTTGTTCACATATTCCTAACTTCGCGAAATGTCGCAACTGTGCAGAATAAAGATAATAAATATCAGATTGTTTTTCACGCGCTCTTCCGAGTATACGATTTGGTCACGAAAATTCTAGTGTAATCGTTTCGTAGAAATTTAGGTCATACTTTTTTTCTGAGAAATGCTTTTTCATGCCAAGCATCTTACTGCGGAGAGTCCTCTATATCTCCTTTGTTCTCCCTCAAAATCTCTGATGACTCATTAATAATAATATTGAGAAAGTGCTAGAGAACCAACTCCAACTGTAGAGATCTGCCTTATCCCTGGGCATCGTGCCGAGTACACGAGGTATTGTCTATCAACAGGCGTAAAAACACAAACCATTATCTGAGTGAATAATTCCACTAGCAAACAATTAACAATAAATATAAGGACACGCGTAAGAAAAAGTCTACGAATCTTCATGATGCAGATTTCGTCTCACGAAATACGACTAACACGACGTAAGAGTTTCGAATATATAAAGAAAAGGGATCCAGACGCACGTAAATAGTAAATAATGTTTTTTATTTCTCAAAAATACATCACGTGGCGTGTGACAGCCAATTGTGGATTATTGAATTCATCCAGCAAACGTAAGACGGTAGTAAAAGTACATTGCCTCCCTTTCCCCTCCGATAAAGTTAGTCCATAACTTTCGGATATAAGAAATTTCTTCGCACCTTTCGCCTTTCTCAATCCGGAGAGACTCTTGCAACAAAATAACCTCAAGGTCAGTACCAGGAGAGAAGGTATTTTACGTCCTTCGTATTCCTTCCGCTTTCTTTCGCCCGTCCCATTTGGGACACGATGAAGAGCGAGCGCGGTAGCGACGCGAACGATGCGATTGGCCTTCGGGGAAAAGGACGGCCATGAGAACAATTAGTACCCTTAAAAGAGATATAGTAAAGTTTGGTCACTTTTTACGGTGCCGCCGTAACTACGGGGGCGCCTTAATGTAAAAACGTTTATGTACATAGCCGCGACTATAAAACAACAATCTCCCCCCCCCCCTCCCTCCCTCCCACCCACCCCCCAAGTTGTTTCAAATTTGTCTATACAACGACCCTCACGTCCCCCTTTCCTTCTCTTTATACTTTTTTCCTTTTTTTTAGTCCGCTTACTTATATGCCTGTGCGTATGTATACATATATTTACGTATATATACTTATATAAATTAACATTATGCAAATGACAACATTAAAAACTATTCTTCCTTAATCCTCATCTAGCGCATCTTTCCTCTCTCACGTAACTTTCGCTCTTACTGTTGGCCTTCCTCTTCTCGCAGAACGGTGCAGCGCCGTGCCGGTGATCGCGTCCCTTTTTACGCTAACACCGAACCAATTTCGTTTACGATAGTAGAAAACTAAACCTACCTATGTACAGTATATGTAACGAGACGTGCGAAGCAAACGAAGCATAAATCAGGGGATCTTATCCTTATGAACACATCCGTGGATCCGTTACGAGAGCCGATCGTGGTCCGTCGCGCGCATTTCCCGCCACGTGCGTCCGCGACACCGATTAATTTTATTCGCTGTGAGAATCTCTTATGCGAGAAGGTAATTGTCCGAGAGAATCGATTGGTCACGAACGCACCGCGCTCGGGAGGACGAGTTGCGGACTCGAGTACCGAGGTGAACAGATTCGAGCCAGATGATCACAGCCACTTGGCACCGGCGCAGAGGTGCCGAATCAACTTCGAAGTGTTGGGCTTTTAAATGATTTCTTGAGCAAAGGCACTTTCTCGCGTTCGCCACCATACTCGCGTCCCTCACCACGCTCTTTGATCTTCGTAATTTCTTTCTTCGAATGGCTTCGTTTTATTGCTATTCAAGGCACCTTAACCGCGTCTTCCACCCTTCGCGAATGGCAGTCCCAAAATCGCAGACGGAACGTGTTACATCGGCTTTGCCGCGACCAACCTCTTCTGTTTCCGCACGTTTGCAAACGTATGCTCGTCGCCCAAACGTTTCGCACATTATTATTTATGTACAGCGCTGGATATGTTACAGTTTTGCGCGCGTCTGTCGCACGAACGTGCTCTAACCTCTGTCCCATTAATGTGGATTTAACGTACGACCGCCTCGAGAAGAATCGGTGACGGGAGAACGATGCGAGCAGGGATGGTGGAGAATCGAGGGGGTGGGTTGAGACGTTCGATTTGCCTTCGAGCGCTTCTCCGAATGATTTTTTCTCGAGAAGCGAGATGTTCGACGGCGAATCGAAAGCAATTACGTAGATCGAGATTTCGCCCGCGATCCTCTCGACCCTTCCGATATTTACCAGGCCATTAGCCTCCATTCCTCCTCCCACAGAATTCTCAAACGGACGCGCCAAAATGCAATAGAAATTTCTGGGTTGCGTAACAATAAACGAGGGGGGCCCTCGCGACGCCGCCGGCGTCGTTTGCGTCGTTACATAAAATTTCGTCAGAGATTCACCGTTTCTGCTCTTACGTAACCGTGCCGGCCGTTTTTATATAATCTCTGAATTGCACGCGCGAGATGCTCGAGAGCCGCCTAAAGACGTCTTTCGCGGAGCCGATGCCAAGAGGACGTTTAGAAAATTGCGGAGGTTGCGTAAGGAGTCGCGGAGAGGATTCCACTCGATCGGATAAGAGAGAAACAGAGGGAGAGAGAGATACATTAGAAAAATAGTAATGAAGAGAGGGGATGAGGTCGTGACCTCGATCACCCGAGTGAGGTTAATCCATTCTCTGTAAGAGTGATCGGACCAAAGTCTTGAAAATGACGAGGCCAGAAATCCAGATTCCCCCAGATTCGACGAAACTGGACTAAGAGTTCAATGGCTCGGTAAAGTGGAAACCTTGAGTGGCGCGAGGTCACGACGATACAAGGTCGAGACGTTAAATCGTACGAATGGGTCCGCGATATCGATCGAGATTCCGTAATGGCGGTGGAAAGTACCGCGAGGTCGATGTAGCACAAGACGTCGTACGATCCCCCGCTGTCAGTAGCCAGTTTCTCTCTCCCTCGGTTTAACGGTCGCACGAGTACATTTAAACGCGCAATTCTACCGTGGAATCGAACGTTTCATCGAGACTCTTGTGCGATGGTACGAGGCGAGATGGGAACGACGATGATCGACCGCGCTTCTCGACTCTCCTCTCTTCCAGTCTTCCTACAAAAATCAACCAAAATACCCTTTCGATCACCTTCGTTTCTCACAATCCTTCTTATTGCATCCTTCTCCTCTCTCTCTATCTCTTTCTCTCACTCGCTTCTTATTTTAAAAAATCATCCCCCCACGTTGGACGAGGAAGAGGTCGAGAAGTTCGCGGGCGAATTGGAAGAAGAGGTAGAGGCTCGTTCGCGCTTAGACAAAGGGCTAACTAAGGGTCACCGTTGCCGCACTCCTCCACCTGTCGATCTCCAATGGACCTCGAAGGACTGCTCGCGAGCAGAGTAACAATCGAGGGAGAAAATCGACGGGCGAGGGATGATCGACGGCTCCGGGAAACGATCGCGATTTGCGAGGTCACTCAGACGCCGCGTAAGGCTTTCTCAGGTTCAGCTCGGAGGCCGCTAGGCTGTCGCCCTTCACGTAATAGTCGGCCGCGTCTCGTCTCCTCGCTTGACCGGAAGTCGAGGCTGAAATGGACTGTTGGTCCTTGTGGGTGGTGCCGTTCGCCACGCCGTTCGAGGCGCCTCGCGCCACTCCATTCGTCGTTCCATTCACCATGGACAGCTTCTTCTTCTTCGAAATATCGTCGGTGTACTTCTGCTGATAGAACTCGTTGAAGAGGAAGAAGAACATGACCGCGTGCATGCCGATCCACCAGACGAATGCCTTCGGATAGTCGCACTCGATGAAGAGGAGCTGGAAGGCGTGAACGAATATCCCGATGAACTGGACCATCTGGAAGGCAGTGAGGTACTTCTTCCACCAGAGATAAGGTTGCACTTTGGGTCCGAGGGCGGCCAGTAGATAGTAGGTGTACATGACGATGTGCACGAACGTGTTGAGGAGACCGAAGAACGTCGAGTGGCCACCTGTCAAGCAGGAAACTGTTTCAGAATTTTTCAACGGGATTTTTTCGGTCCTCCGTCGAGGACCACGAGGGGAGACAATTTGGTTCTCTTTCATTTTCACGGCCACGACGATGCGAAATTTTTTATTCGATTTTTCGTTTTCCACTTGCTGCAGGAATAACGTCGCGAAGGCTTCTCTTAGCCGTGCGCCTGCGAAGAAGCAATCTAGGTATTGCACACTTGTCGTTGGCATTACCACTTCGTGAAAGTAGAAATAAGCGAGGCGCGGTGATTGATTGCGTGGCGATTGAGCAGCTGGATTGCATCGCATTGTCATCGTTCCGTTCGTCGCGTTACGTCGCGGCAATCGAATAATTACGGAGATTAAAGGTATCCCGACTGATAGGAACAAAATCACCAGGGATTCCCTCGTCTACGATTTACTTACCTGGGGTGAATTTAACGCCGAACCACACCGACATCGGCATACAACCGTGGTGAATTACGTGCAAGGTCGACACGTGTTGATTCTTCTTCCGCAGGACAAAGAAGATCTGAAAGAGTCGATCGTCGTTAGGATTGACTTCGTAATTACATTGTGGCATATTTTGTTTCCTCGCGGATTTACGATCTCACTCACCGTATCCATGAATTCCGTGAACTTAGAGAAGTAATACCACCAGGAGGCGTGTACCATCTGCGATGTTTTAAAATGTTCCATTAGCTGTTCTGTCCGGCCGGTTTTAGCCGACCGTGTAAAGGACGATGTTCCTCGAAGTTACAATTTACGTCAAGATCAAATCATTTGTCAAATTTATTTCTCACGGATTATTGTTCCTTTAATCGAGAACTTATTTGTAATTCTTCTTAATCGAAGGTGTTCGATTACCTTCTTGTTCGCTTTGGAACTTCGAGGGTATATGAAAGGGTCGTGTCGGAACAAATCAGAGTGTCACAGTGAACTTTCTTTTCGTGAAGTATTGTGAGTAGATTTGTAAGTACTGTCAATGTGTAGTGTCGTTTTTCATCTATCTTTCTTTCTTCTACTAGTGTATTGTAGCTCGGATGTGTGTGAGACTGCAATGGAAGGATCATAGAATGGAATGCGCGTGAGCACAGCCATTACCACCTGACTGTTATGTGTTATGTAGGGTTTGCTGCTATGTAAGTGTTATCGTCTCATAGATCGTTTACTACTAGGCGCTTTTGAACTGATGTTAATCGTGTTAAGCGACTATGTGGCTACGTTTTCTGTTAGCTCGAGGGAGGGTCTACGGGATGTTCCGGAGCAAGTGTGGATATACATCTAGAGTGGTAAATGGAAGTTGTGGGACGCGGATACACCGAGGAATGCAATCGTGCTCGAAGCATTATTCAGATTTGATTTTTAATCGTCACAATTTTGGCCACGGCCGTAAAAGGAGTGAATTATGCGTCGTTTCTTTGCAATAGCCGTTTCAAATTTAAAATGGTCGTGCCTATCGAACGAGGCGAAAGCACCTCCTTAGTGCCCTTTCTCCCTTACCACGAGAGTCGGCCGAAAGTTTGACGTTGCCGACGCGGTCGCGCTTGAAATTAGAATATTCGTCACCTCTAATTCTGTTTCTCCAATTGCGAGTCCTCGGTGAATCACGGCGCCTAGAACGGGAGAATGTATTTTTGCACGGAGAACGTGCAAGCGCACCTTGTAGCGCAATTGGATTGTCTCTTGCACGTTCTCCGTGGTCGTTTTCATCTTGTCAATGTACTTTGGAGCACGAAATTATTTCGATCGTTCCAAGATGCATAGAAACAACGAATAGATCCCATGAACGGTATTACCACATTTTTTAGTTCTATTTGCTGAAACGATGCAGGTACTGTATCATCGAGGGATCAAAACGAAGTCACCAGAATTCTTTTTTTGTATGATTGTTTTCTAAGATTCTTTTCTTTGTGTTTAAATAGGAAAGAGGGATTCAGTGGATGTTGGTTAAGATTGGCGTGTTAATGGGAAACGCACCCACCCTTAATACTTGAGGCCGTTCGCTGTAGTCTACGGGTTGACACCTTAGTGAATACTCCCCAGTCAGCCATCCGGACATTGCTATCTGCAACCACAACCGTCCAGAGGCCATTCGCCGATCAGTGAAAAGGTATGAAAGTGGAAGATAATAGATATATAGATAAAGAAAGAGAGAGAAAGAAGAGAGAGAGAAAATTAGATAGCTCATAAAAGATAAGAGAAGAAACAGACATTAGAAGAACAGATCACTTAAAGAGAAAATGGGTTTGAAGAATCAGGAGGGACAGACACAGAAATAAATTGTCAGGTAGAAAGGCACGTAGAAAAGTCAACGACGACGTGGTCTAACGAACGCGATTGCCAATTAATCTTTAACAGTGAACTACGATCGTCAAAATATTCGGTTATCGCCGATCGATTTTTGGCCAATTGCGAGGAGGCAAAGAAATACCCCTCTTCGTCGTTTTCCCACAATTTCGTTAACAACAAGCTAAACACAATGATTATTATCACATCGATGAGCGAAGGGAGGTCGAAGTGTTTCTTCGATATGTACTTTCTTTCGAAGTACCTCCACTCGGGTCTCTTTCTTTCCTCGTTTTATCCTTCGTCGACTCCGTGTGCAAGGACCTATAGAGAGAAAGATAATTTTCGAGAATCACCGATCGTGGCATGCTGCCACGTTTTCGGAGACGTCGTTAACTCGCCGCCAGGGTGTCAGGACCACTTTGTAATGACTCGTGCTTTCTTTCGTGCTGCGCACCGAAGTCTTACGTCCCGAGGAAGTCCGGTGCAACGTTTTCTCTAAATATTGTTAGTGACCAGCTCTACGGTGACATGCGGAGACAAACTTTAGGACAGACATCCCTCACGGCGCGCGCCACCACCACCACCGCCACCACCACCACCACCACCACCACCACCACCACCACCACCACGAGGACGGGCTCACTCCGCTCTCTCACAGGTGAACGAACAGGCAGATAAAACGTAAAAGTCAAGGTGTACTTGCGTGTATGTACGGGAAGAGCAGCTGTAGTATCGGTAGGCAATCTTTCTAACTACATCGAAACAATGAGAACGAGAATAAGAGGAATGCCAAGAAAAAAGCGAGCGCAGTTTTTGATCCGGCATCGGTAAAGGACGCGGATGCCAAAATCGCAACGTGGTGCGATGCAAAACAAAAAGCGCGAAAAGGCGGGTGAACTCTTTGCTCGAGTTTTCCCGCAAAGCCATCCATCTCCTTTTTTTTCCATCAGCTCCTTGCCCCTAATCTTCCAGTGATGTCGGCGCTACTACGAAGGTGGGATAACAGATGAGAGGAGAGCGTAAGTACGAAGAGTAAGGAGCGGGACTAAAGATGATAGACTCGATACTCCTTCATTCCGTGGTTCCGCATCGACATTCTGCTCGATCGATTGGGTGATTGACAGTCTCGTGAAATTTCATGGTTGAAAATTTGGTGACTGAAAATTCGACCATCGAGGATCTTATGAAAATTTCGACGATGCAGAATGGAATGGCGAGTGAAGATGGAGCGATTGATTTCAAGCGTGGGAAATGAAGGAATGCAGAGAAGATGGCAAGAGGGGCTAGAATAACTGACTAATAGGTGGAATATGCGATGAAAAACGTTTCGATGTTTCGTTGGTTTCCGTCTCGTTTTGCGTCGATCATCCATCATCCGTTTCGGGGGGCAGGTAGAGAGATAGCTAGAGTAAAAAACGGAAGACTTACCCTTATCGCGGTAGAGCTGTTCGTATAGTCCACTGGTTGGCAACGAAAGCTATAGTGGCCCCACCATCCGCCCATCAAGCACTGCGTTCCGAAAAGAAACGTATTATGCTGTTCCAGAATATCGTTCGACGTTGCATTCGACGTGCGACGATGGCGACCAAGATCAAGCGCAAAATTTCAAGATTGAATTTTTTTAATTTTCAATTTGGCAAAGCTTCCTTCAGGTTTCCATTGAAAGAACACAGAAACGTTATCGTTCGATCTTAGTCCCTCCCATCCGCACGCCTTGCTTCATCGTCGAATTTCAATCCTTCAAATTTTCGCACAGGGCATATCGTGCACCTCACACACAATTTACACTTTAATTGCTATGTCGTGCAGGACGGACAACTCTGGGGTGCAAATCGAGAGACAAATAGGCGGGAAGACGGCGCGGCGTAAATAGGCGCGTGCCATAGACTGGAATACGAAGCTGAAGATTGCGCAGAACGGATTATTAGACAATTTGGACGAGAAACAAAAAACAGAGACATAGATATCCAAAAAAGGACGAGAACGTAAAAAAACGTGAGGCCATAGAGACAGATAATTGAACGTTGCAGATACTAAATGTGCGAATCCTTACCTCGTAGAAGAGCCATGCCGAGAACATTACTTGAAAGAGGTTGTACACTATAAGGGTGTTCTTCAGCTGGAAGGGCTTTCGATTCTCCATCATCTTCGGTCCCAGGACCTTCACGACGTAGACGTAAGTGAGGCATATGAAGAGCGTGGTGAAGGGGGAGCCCATCAGCAGCCATTTCGACGTCCTTGGGTCTGAGAAAAGATCGAGTCTCCACTTAATAAGCGACACTTTCCTGGAAGCTGGATAATTTATGAACGCCGTCTGACAATTCTAGAATGTCATTCGTGATTATGCATGCGCGAATGAAGATTGCAGGTAATAATCGAAATGCCAGGTTTAAATTACAGAAATTCGAACGCTCTCCGAACCACAAGGGCGCCGATCACACGAATTTGCCTAACGACTCGCCTCGTTCCTCGTTGTCCGTCTGCTGAATATCGCGTGCACTTTTAAACGTGTCCCGACTATTCCTGCTGTCGTCACGGGCCGCCGGTGTCGGTACGGTGGCTCAGCCACGACACGCGCCGCTGCCGATACTTTTGCCCTTGCAGGATGGTGGAGGAGCGGCGGTAAAAATGCTATCGGGGCCTTGAGACTGACCAGCGGAGGGCACGGGCGTGTCATTCGCCCATATCTCGCAGCCTCGTCCCATCGTTCCTTATTTCGGCATTCAGCTGCAGTGTCGCGACCTTCGCCCGGTCGATCAACCCCTTTCTCTCTTCTTTCAAGCTGACCGTACGCGACGCAAAGTAGTGGCCACAGGACGCCGACGTCGGTGTTAACTTCGTTAACTGCCTCGTGAAATCCGGTTTTTATGCCGACCTCACCAGCGTCGAAGGATGCACACGCGAGGACCCAGCTATTTCGCTTTTCTCTCTCTCTCTCTCTCTCATGATCTTTCTCATTCTCTCGAGACATTTAAGGGAGCTGCGAGACCTCGTAGTGCTGACAGATTCGATCTTGAAAATGAAAGATGATTCCACCGATGAGACGAAGGAAACGTCGTTAACCCCTTAACTTGCGGGATACGCGCAAACAATACTCGTTTTCGGAAAATTGCCAATTATCGAAGGTGTAAGTTCACTGAGTCCTTAAGTGTATGTTGTTTATGCACCTGGATCGATTGTTGTGCGAACATCGTATTTTACAATGGATTTTTATTGCAATGTATCCTTGGGTCAATGACCCCATGTACAACATAATCTTCCATGACCCGTATTCCTTCGTTCGAGAAGATACTGTGATTCCTTTCTCGCTTAAAAGTATTCGATATCGCGCTCACGCGCTATCGGCACTTATACGCATCTACTCCTCTCTGAACACGTGCGCTCATTGAAATCTCCTACTTTTCGTTGGACCGTGCATCGGACCGTACGATCGGTCGTATAATTTCATCGATCAGCGAGGGAAAGATCTCGGCCGACCGAGGAATCGAAAGGCGCGCGCATCGTAAACATTTCGATATCTCATACATAACCATACGGAGGTTTCGTGAAGCAAGAAGGGGACGTAGCATTCGGGTTCCGAGGTCAGCGCGAAAGATCTCGAAGCGGTCGAAAATAAATGTAGAATGCATTTGGAATGTTCGCGGTTCCGGTGCGTCCGCACAATTGCCGACGACTCGGCGCGGGAGAAAAACACGAGCTGTGTCGTTTGCACGAAACGAGGAAAGAGAGGTGCATCAGCGCTCCGAATGGCCTTTTTACCTTATCCTGCATCACCTCGTTCTCCTCTACCTGCCCCACCTTTCCATCCTCCCAAACTCCATCTCGAGGTATCCAAAAATGTCGTGCGTTTTCGCGGAATACATTGCGCAAGGGGCCCCAAACGTGACTTCTATAAATAGTTTTATCGGCTGCCACCGTAGGTACGATGTGGATAATCTTTTAACATGCCCCGCGGTGAGGATCCTGGCTACTGGCCTGGACAGGCTTCATCTTCTTCTTCTTCCTCTCCTACCCGTATCGGTGTGTCGTTTCGACCGCGAGGACGACGACGAGAAAATTCCGGTGGTCGTCGAAGGGATTCAGTTACGATCGGCTTGCAGAAGAAAATGGGCATTTTTTTCCGAGGCCAGAGTAGATAAACGAGAAGATGGAGCATACGCGATTATTGCAACGATTGTATGGATTATACGAGGCATGGACAATTTTGCAGAAGTTTTTCGAGTCTCGAGAGATTCTTTTGGTAAATAAATAAACCTTCTTGCAAGATCGGTCGTAAGGAACGAGCGGGTACGAATCGAGGGAATACTTTTAAGAATTTTTATGGGAGAGCGCGAAACGAGAGCGCCATAAATATGCGAGCACCCTCCTCGACATCCTTCCTCCTTCTCGAGTCCGGAGGACAGACGATATTTGAAAGTGTCCGGAATTTGGGCGTCGCAACGCCCGTCGGCCAAGGAGGCGGTTGCGAAAGCACGCCGATTTAATGTGCACGCGTCAATGTACCTAAACACCTACTAGCCTCGCCTAGGAAGTTCTCCGGTGGTCGTGCGCTACCACGATGACCACGACGGCGGGCGCGGCGATTCTGGGCGAGAGTTTTTTTTTGCGCAAGGTCAGAATTGCGCAATCCAAGCGAAATCAAGCGTAGAGGTACCTGCGTGCCGGGCCGCGCACACGCACAGTACATTCGATAATTTTCTATGTAATCCGTCGGGAGAGCCACGCGTGCTGTGACGCGCAAGAGAAAACGAGAAAAGAAGAATAAAAAGAGAGAGAATTTATCGGGAGATTGCGAAACAAACGCTACTCCGTCGTAGCCGTGACATTTTTATTTCGACCCGTCGTATATCGACTTGTCGTCGATTTCATTCTCGTTCGACGAGCAAAGAAAATGATGTAGGATCGCGAGAACCGTGACGAAAAGGATGAACATTCTTCAGATACGGTAGTTTTCCGAAAGACAATGATCGGTCCTGCCAACGATGAATACGAGAGAGATAGAATGAGAGGGAAATCCTCGGGGATAATCAAAGTGCACACATCGTTACCTGCAAATGCGAACGTTAAAGAGCGCGAAAACAGAACGTCAGAGCTTGTAACCTTATGCAACTACTTCTCCGTCGTATTACGTTCCGTTACAAAATGCGGTGGCTAAACGAATTAGCATTTTTCTTCTCCTCTCTTCGACTCCTCTCACCATCTTGAAAATACGATCGGAGAGAGAATCAGAAGAAAAAGTGACCAGTGAATTTCCCTACTGTTTCGATGCTCCACCTACTACGCAGTTCGTGGCCACGTGAGTCGTTTTCGATTAACGATTCACTCGGTTAAAGTGCATTATCGAATGGCCGGTCGCGAGCAAATAAAAATCTCGAGGAAGGCGACGGGCTTCACGACGAAGGAGACAAGAAATATTTGCGGAGGCGAAACGGCAGGCGCGCGCTACCGCTAATGCGGTTCAAAGAACAGAAACGTTGCGTCTTCTTCCTCCATTTTTCTCTCTTGTTTTTTTCCTCTCTCCATCTCTCTCTTTCTCTTCACTCGAGCTACCACTTAATTCCCTGTTGTCTCTTATAATTCGTCAGCTGAGAAATCTTCCGATCTTTCCGGCGAAAGCAAAATGTCTATTCACTCTATCGCATTGTTTCACACTCGGTAAAAAGAAAATGAAAGAACGAAAGAAAATACTCGCGACGATCTTCGATATCCACGAGGAAATATCTCGACTGTTCTTTCGAGGCTGCGCTTGATTGCGTCTCGCGAATAATAAGCGCGGCGAGCAATTAACGGGCGCATCTCTCGTCCCGCGTCGAATATGTAGGCCGACCGGTTGATTCGCGGAAAGGATTTCCAAAAAGCCGCGTACCCGCGATTTTGCAAGTGAGGAGTCACGCTGACACCGTCGAACGGGAACCTCCTTTCAATCCGGACACTTCTACCGTTGCGAATGAGACACTTCTATCCTCGAGAGAAACAACGATAGGGATATCAGCGAATGAGAATTCTCGAAATCGACCCGTTTTTCCTCGATCGTCGCTCGTGATGAGAATACGAAAAATAGAGAAGGAGGAAAAGGAGGTTAACACCTGGTCGAGTAGACGTTTTAAATTGGCGCCTCGGCGCGTGATTAGGCGCTACGCGATAGATCGTTCGATTAGTGAGCGCATTCTAACCGAGAATGTTAAGGTGAAGGATCGAGGGGATTTTCTCGAAAATTCCTGAGGAGATTCTCGCTAAATGAAACGACAATCTCGCGTGGATGAGAGAGCCGTGCGTGATTGCGTCACGGCATTTTCCTTCGCCTCCTCCTCCGTTAGCCTTTGTCTCTCATCCTTAGAGAGGATGTAAATGGGGACTCGTCGATTCACGGAATGCAGCTCGAAGGACTCCTCTATCACGAGTACGAACGATCGACCGTCCTCTCTTCGAAATTACGAGATTTCTTGGAAAGACAATCGTGGATGCACGAGTGGTCGCGCGGCAAACAAATGGATCCTTCCTCGTGGATAGAGTAGTCCGATGACTTCAAATATCGTTACTCATCGATCGAGTATCCTCCGATTGACGAACCCAGAGCGAAGAAACGGTAAACAGAAGTCGTTGAGCATTTGTCTTTTTATATGGTTCATAATCGTTGGAACGAGCGCGAAGACCCCAAACGAAGGGTTCAATGACATCGATTTTATCTCGAGTTCCGTCCGAATGTCTCATCCCAGAATCACTCTACTTTCGGAGGCATCGACTGATTGCGGAACGCGCGAATGGGTCCGTGCCGTTAATTAAGGAGCACCTTCGGTAAGTTCGAGTGAAGGGAAAGGTGCACGGTGAAAGGAAGGTATTAAAACGGAGAACGAGGAAGAAGCAAGAAGGGAGAAGTGAAGGGCACGAATCACGAGTGACCGAGAATTTTCGAGAGAAGAATAAGTGTAAAAAAAGCAGTCTGCTTCCGGCTTGATAAATTAGCGAACGGGACCATTGACCGTCCAAGTAATTCCTCGTTTCTTCAAAGATTCCTCTGGTCTCTCGATCTTCGTCCTCACGGGTCGACTTTTAGCCAAACTTATTATTTCCACCTATACTTCTGTCTACTCGCGTATATTCGATGCAAAGTTAAAAAAATAGTTTCGCACATTTTACCCATTTCAATGACTTGGCTAAAAAATTCTTTCGCAGACTGTCAAAGACGCGGGGAATGTTCTAACAATCGCAAGGCTCATGTTTTAAAATCATGTTGTCAGCGCTTCGGTATCGCTCGCGCGAAACCGCTTACTCTCCTAACGCCGTCGGCTTCTCGCGCACACCATCTTGAAAGTACGTACCTGCATGTTTGTCCAGTATCTCGTGGAACCGGTCCACGTACTGCATTACAATCGACATTTTGTTAAGGGCGCCTCCGCGCGTTCCGCTTCTCTACGAATACCACGGCGCAGTCGCGCGACACGTACTGTTCGCTCCTGTGCTCCTTCTGAAAACAAGAAACAAAATATTCACTTAGTAGGAGGAAGAACATTTCGTTTTTACGACCAGGTGGAATTTTTCCTTCCTTCTTGGAAGTCACCTCGACGTCGTGCATAGTGAATTTCGTCAAAGCCCGCGTCTCACGGACCAGTGAGAAACTTTATTTTTCAGGATAAAAGTGGAATGTCGTTATGTACGTATCGACCGAGGCGCTCGAATTGCGTAATCACGAAGGGGCGTTACATTTGCCTAATTCTCATTCGAAAGCGATCCGCCCAACTTTCGTTATGTGGTGCTCGCGGGCGCGTTACGCTTCGTCCATCCGTCGCGCAACGGCTCGAGGACCGACCATGAATCAAGGCGGCCTTGAACCGTTATAGCGATCACGTTTCTACCACCTACGATCGCGGTCGTTGAGTTCCGCTCGCCCACCGTGTCGTGGTTCTGTCAAATGTTTGGCCGTCATCGTCGAGCGTGCATGTACAATTATCGAGACACTCTAACCTACTTCCGGCGCCTCTTAATTTCCAATTAAAGGAATACGTTAGCATAAAAGTCTCGTAAGCGAGAGGAGATATATCTCCGGCCTTAAAGGTCACCGGGGATGGCTCCTTTAAAAATTCGAAAACCTGTCACGAGTTCTGGCCGTCAGAGGACGCTCAAACGAGCGGTCCAATTATGATAATTGGAAACGAATGATTGAAAAGCTACGAGCAGGCCCGACGACGTCGTATCGATGCGCACGCCCCATGGCGAATAACTTGTCCCTGACCGGACAGCCACCGGTAAATACCGTCCGGCCGATAGACAAACGGTTTGCTAACCCAGCGGATTTCGCTTTCAATGCAACGCGGCCACCGGGAGAATTCTCGCCAAGGCCAATCCCGCGAACGGACCTGAATGGGTGTCATCATTTATCATCGGCCAGTAGGTCATCGTCGTCGTTCGCGCTCGTCCGCTCGCGGGTCCTCGTCGTCGAGTCGAACGAGGAAATTCGTTCTTCCGATATTCCGTTGCCCACGCGCCCAACCGCGAATTAACGCGATGAACCGTAATATTAATTTCGTTGGCTCGATTCGTCGACGTACCGCGATATTTGTATAAAACCCTCTCGCGCCTCGAGGTCCGTCTAAATTAAATCGTCCTAGGGAAGAATTTAATGGAGATTCTCTCGATCGATCGCCTATCCTCTTGGCCACGAGCATTCCCATTACTCGGATCGATCGATCCGTCGGAGGGTACGAGGCGGGGCTATGCTTGCAAAACGAAAAGTCGAAAACGCGCCGAGCAAGCGAAATACCTCCTGAATAATATTGCGAAAACCCGTATACATTATTAACGGGCCAGGCGCAGAAAACGGGCCGGGCGTACGGTGCGCTCGCGGATTGCGCAAATGCTTGCGAATCGCTCGCGAGCGTTTATCGCGCGCGCGTGTATTCGCCTCGTTGAGAGGAGCAGCTTCAAAAAAATCCATCGACCGGAGCCGAGAGGTGGGGAGAAATTTGCACGCGCGACGTGCACACGCGGAAGTCATCGTTCCGCGGAGGCAATGTCGCGGCCACGATAATGCAAATGATAGAAACGGGATTGCGTTGCGGCTTCGTAAAGGTCGTTTGCAGGCGCGGAGGACATTCCTTCCTTCCCGAAACCTGTCCTCTCGAATAATTGCGATACCCCTCCTCGTAAAGATTCCTCGCAAATTCTGTTTCTTCCTCTTAAGACATTTAAGGAGCGTTACTTTGATAAGACAAATTAATTTCACCCGTCGATTTTATGAGTGCTCATCTTCGAGAATCGATCGCTCGTACCTTCGGTCCTCCGAACACAGGGACGCACCGACGACAATGACGTTGGTTGCGACCACCATCGAGCGATGAAGAAAAATCACATCTACGTGCGAGCGCGCCAAGTCACGTCTCGCAATTATCAAGGAACGACCTCGGGTATAACGAGGAGGGGCGACGTATCCTAACTACAAATTGTTCGGCTGCGCCTTCGAACAATTCTCGGTTGGCTCGCGCGAAGAAACGCCTTGAGAAGAAAATGACGAGCGATGCGCGGAGCCACCTTCGAATCGAAAGCCTCGAGTCGAAGTGTCACTGTCTTCCGTCGTCAACATCGCCGTCGCGAAACTGCGCGCAATTCCACCTTTAAGCAATTCTTGTCCACTTACGATCCAAGAAAAGTTCGACGGGCTCTTGTCACTACTAATGAAAACCTAAGGGGTAATTATGAATCGTGACTAGGCCGGTTGTTACCTGGGAATATTATTTTATGCGCGACGTAATTTTCTAGTGGGTATGCTTCGTGCAATTCGTTAAATTACCAATGCGGTAGCTCGCTCGAACGATTAGGCGATAAGTAAGCGAACGATACGGGTCGCTATACGTAGGAAGAGCATCGTAAAACGTGCACACCTAAGTACATACCCGAGTATTGCAGTACAATGAAATTTATTCCTTCCTGTGACAACGTTTCGTTTACAATCTCACGTGACCGTCGCGAATCGAGCAGGCAAAAGATGTATTCGCGTGTAATAAATCGATAACTCTCTCCCTCGTAACCAAAACTTATGTAATACCTGTAACAAAAATAACCCGCCTGACGGTGAAAATAACCTTCGTCCGAATGCCCGGGAGCATTTTCGTGAAACCCTCTTGGCACGAAAAGTGTCAATCGCGAGTAACAACGTCCTTTGGCTATCGACCTTTGACCCTCACGAGCACTCAGCCGTGGTCGCTGGACAATGTCGAGCCGAAACGATGGACGAGCAGTCACGAGGGGTCAAACTCTTTCCCGATGATGATGACGATAATGATGATTATGATGACAATGACGATGCGAGCGCACGAGCGCCTTGTTGAACGGCAACGAGAAGCACGTGACCACGGGGAACCAATTGAGATCACTTTAGAGTTGCGTCCCGCTATGCACCGGCGCGTGCATCTCGAGGAAAAGTTCGCGTGACTTCGAGTCCGCCCAATTACGTCCCATTCCACTGCTCGCAGAGTGGCGTCCCAACGCAAAGCAACTGCCTCCGTAATCGCCAGCTGATCCTGCCTAATCTCGCGAGATTTGCCTCCTCGTCGTGGATCGTGCGTCGATAAAAGATTACGATTAATCTAATTTTGCGATAGGCCACGTTCTCCAAACGATAAAAGAAACTCAACTTATTGTTAGAGCGAATATTTCCAGATGACACTTTCGAATTTCCTCCAATACTTCTCTCCACTGTGATTCTGTTTAGCGCAATAGACCACAAGAAAATTGATCAATCTCTTCTCAGTGAGTAAATAACTCACTCGGCTTTTCATTATTAAAATTCCTCGTGCCGCAAGTGTCTAAACAATCGTGCGTACGATTAAAGCGTATTTATTTATCTGCCCCTTCGTGCCTGCACGAGCATCGATCAAAGGAAAACACGATTCCACGCGAATGCAAACAAACGATTATTCGCGAGCCTGTCATTTCCAATCGGTTCTGCTAGCTCGAACAAAATAAATATGCGTATTCTATCGTCCACCCACTCTCGTGCCAGTGCTATCCGAGGGATCGAGACTGCAGGCAGACCTCGAGGCGACCTATGCCGGTTAATTTCAGCGCTGATACGCGGAATGCGTGGGCCAACGATTCCGCGGAAAGACAGGGAGAGAGAAGAACTGCATAGAGAACGACGAAGAGAAGGAGAAGGGAAAGAATCGCGGTGAAGAGGATAGACCCTCCGACGACTACTGGAACGCGTCCAATCTTAGGCGGAGCGTGCTCGCGTGAAAGTGTGTCTCGAAGAGGGGCACGAGCAAGACGGTGACGACAAGGACACTAGCGACGATGACGATGACGATGACGATGACGAGAGTAGAGCGAGTGAACGCGATTCGACTCGCTAGAACGGGAGAGTCGCTCGCAAGAAAGTGACCAGATGTGGCGCACCGGCGGAGCCTCGAGAGGAACGTGGGGAGGAAAGCAGAAGCGAAGAGAGGAGTGGAGAGAGCGAAGACGAAAGTGCAAGTGCACCTATTATGCGTTATCGAGAGTGGCGAGTCGAGAGATGAAAGAAGAGGCTGGCACCCGGATGAGAAAAGACGGTTCTCTCGAATCATACGAGGGAACGAACCCTTCGACATTCTTTTTCTGCCACTCGTCGAAGTCATTCCCAATTCGATCCTCCATATTTCGTTCGTCGATAATGGAGTGAATCGACGAAGTGGGTAAGAGTAGGTTTTATTAAATCGAATTGAAGTGTAATTTTCAATTGCGGTGGAAAGAAAAATTCGCGTGGCTCCGCATTATCATCGAGCGGAGAGCTTCACGAGAAATTCCTTCGTCCAACGACGACGCGCCCTCCTCTCGCCTCGCTGAGAGATTCCAAATAGTAAATTCCCGAGTCTAGCCCGAGCGGGAAAGCATGCGGCCGAGGAGGTGGTTGAAGAGTCGAAGAGGAGGCCGAGAGAGAACGGAGGAGGGAGGAGGGACAGGAGGAGAGGGAGAAGGGGATGGGGAGAACGGACGAAGGAGAGGCAGAGAGAGTGAGAGAAGAGAGAGAGAAGAGAGAGATGGATTCCGAAAGTGCAAGTGTAACGATTATACGGCCTACGATGCAACGCGAGCGTCACCGCGTTCCTTAAGTAATAGTAATAGCAATGCCTGCGGGCGCTTGAGTAACGAACGATCGAGGAAAGATCATTGATCGCGAGAGAGAAAGATGGAAGCGGACAGACGCGCCAACGAGAGGAGGCCAAGCGGGACTAGAGAAGCCGAAAGAGGGAAGGAGAAGGGAACCTGTTTTAGAGAGAAGAGGAGAAGGTGGGTATAGACAGGTAGAAACCTCAAGCTCGACGAGGAAGGTGGAACGAGAGAGACGAAGTGAGATGGTAGAGGAGAGAGGGGAGCAGACAGAAACAGAGTCTGCGAGAGGAGCAAAGGAGAGAAGTGGATAGAAGGCGAGAGGAGCAAAGGAGATAAGTGGATAGAAGGCGAGAAGCAGAAAAAGAGAGAGCGAAGCGGAGAAAGGCCGTTGCAGTCGCGACGGTGCAGCTTCTCGCTTCTCTCGTGCACCGAGGGCGCAGCAACGCGGCAGAAACGCACCAGCAACACCGGCATCAGCTACGATGCTTTGCACGTGCGCGGGCGCGCGTTTCGAACTCATCGGCTGGTCGTGAGATCGCAAGGTGGCCGACGATGAAGGAAATGGTCGCCGGTGGACGCGGAGACCCTCGCTTAAGCTCGTCGTTAGACGTAATAAGGACGACGGCACGCGGAGTGCCCTGGGAAGATGGGCTGGATGAGGTCTTGGTGTCTGGGTGAGGGAGTAAGGGAGAAGCGAACAGTGGTCGGTGAGGAGGTAAAGAAGAAAGATGGAGAAAGGAGAACGAAAGAGAGAAAAAAGGTAAAGGGCCTTTGCCCTCTTGCACGCGTCGCCTCGGGATCGGTGGTAGAACCGCGTTCGAAGATGAGAAAGATCGGAGAAAAGAAATTTAACGTGAAGCGACCGTAAACATTTAATTCGAGTAGGTATATCGATACGGGCGAGCTACCTCTTTGGTTTTAAGAAAGACGTGGACGCGAGTCCTCTGGGAAATTTCTGAAAGTGGGTGGTGAAGTGAAAATAGGAAGAGGAGGCGGGGTGAAGGAGGGAACGAAGTAAGGAACGAGCGGCACGCGAGGAGAGAAGCACGACCCTCGTGGAATTGGGAAACTGAGGGTGTTGCGAGTGGAGGAAGGAGCGTGGAATGGGCGAGCGCGTATTTGGGACAGATGGGGGAGAACGGGTTGCAAAAAAGAATTGATTAATCATTCGGGCCGTGTTTACCGTGCGACGAGTACGTGGAAAGAAGGTGGGGCACCCACGCTCGCACGCCCAACGTCGGGACTGAAGAAATGCACGCGGTCCACGTGACTGGTCGATGGAATCGTCGTGAATCGTCGTGAATCCACGATTGATAGATCCGCGTCCCATCGCGACCAGCAACTATTGCGTCATAATAGTACCTCGGGGACCCTGGAGGAGCTGAACGCTCAAGAACCGCTCGCGACCGATGTAAAGCGCGCGTCGCGCGAAACTCGAGAGGAGGGGGACACCTCGTAGCATTATTGCAACGATGATGTAACGGGCGGATAAAAATAGTCGAGTGGAAATTGTAGTGGGAACGGAAATTGGAAATTTCAGTCCCGTTCGATGGGAGTTTGGTCTCGGCACGATAATCGTCGAAGTAAGAAAAAATGTGGCTGGGATTAAAGAGGAGAAGGAATCGTTGAAAGAATTAAAGAGAGAGAGAGAGAGAGAGAGAGAGAAAAAGATGGAGGTGGAAAGGCACGCGATCGCCTGGCGACTCGGGGGCGTTTCTATGATCGTCGATGGGTCACCCCAGTCGATGACATAATTATGTCATAACTGCATTACGGCTCGGGGACTAGCGTGATCTCGGAATTTAGAACACTGGAAGTGGAGTGTTCCGAGTGATTAAGACGGCGCGGTGAGGAGGGCGATTACGTCGAATCCTGTAATTTTATCTCTAGCTCGCATTAGCGAAGCAACTCTAAGCGCGGTGGACCGGTTCGGAAAATTGTGGAATAGGCGGGGAAAGAAAAATCACTTCGCTCGCGTTACAAATATCCCGCGATTTCGATTTCTCGATGGAAACCTACTTCGAGGTATCTACTTTCGTTGAAACGCTCGGCTGAAAATTATCAGAGAAATTCTGCCTGTTCCAAAGGACCAAAACGGGGAATCCCGATACCGACAATTTCGTCAAGTGCGAGAATCGATGAATCATCGATGTCCCTCTCGTGCCACAATTCGATGACTCACCCTGTTTTCCTTTTCGTATTCCCTCTGCGCGCGAGAGCATCGGCTGACTATTAAAAACAACTATGGATCGTGCACCCGTCAAGCTATTACCCCGATGCTCACCCGCTTCCCGACGAATTCCCGCGGATTTCCAATACTCGCATCTTCGTCGCCTACGCGCGCGCGAGAGCCTCGTATTATTGACTCGCGCGCGTTTCGAGCAAATGTGGCTCCCGGGTTTCAAGCGCGCGCTTTAACGACCGAATGGAAATGAGGTGGAGGAGGTGGAGGGACGTCGAGAGAGTCGGGCAGAAAGTGCAAACGCTTCGTATACGTGCATGCCGCGTACGTACCGTGTGGCCTCGATTGCGTAAGGGAAGCAGGAGGGGAAAAAAAAGGGGAAAAAGGAGCGGGGAGGGCGAAAGAGTGGAAGAAAGCAAGAAGGAGAAAAAGGCGGTGCAGGGGCGACGAAAAAAGCGGCGTGTCACGTGCAGGTGAGAACGTGTTCTGGCCTGCAGCTCAAGCGCGAGTTGCGCGGGTGTGCATGCGCGCGCGCATAAACGTTATCGGTCGCGTCGTTAAAAGAGCGCAATTAACGCGCCACACTAATGAAGCTACGAGTATCGGCGAAATTAGAGCCGGAATTGGCCACTCTTCGCGGACGGCGAACCGAACGACGCTAATCCTCGCTTCCGGTTCCCGTGGGCGTCAAGGTCGACCGATCAAGAGTCTCTTCTTCATTGCATCTTATCTCTCCGTTACTCCTCCTTTCACTTCCTCTCTCGCACCGCCTAGAGTAACTTTGACATCCGGCATCGGGGAGCGAGAAGAGGCGCCGACACGTGAGCCACCGACTCACCGAGGTCGTGACGGGCCGCGCGGACGGAACGGGAATAAGAATAATCGCGAGGAAGCTTCCCCGAACGACTCGAAGGCTTCTTAGGAAGCGGAATAAAGAGTCCTCGAATGCGACAGGAAATCGTGGAGAAGGTTAAGAACTGGAAGGTGTCATTGTACGGGTGGGTGGAGAAAAAAGATGTAGGAAAAAAAAAAGAACCTGCGAATCTCGAGTGGTTTTTGAAAAAGCAGATCCACTTGTTCCGCTACATTGTATTGATAAGTATTTAATTATGTAAATTGTAAATTTATAAAGTGAAGACTGTCAACGTCGTTCACCGATGGAGAAAGGATTCTTCAAGTAATATCTCGATAACGGGGAGAAAAAGAATGTCCCATTGCTTGCCGAATGTTACAGGTGAGGAGAAACTGTACGTGTAACCGCGTACGCCCCCGCAACGTGCATGAGTCGGCGCACACTCGCGCGCGAGTAGGACACGCGGGCGCGTACATTAGCACGTGTAACGAAGCATCGAGACGATAAGTCGCGTCGAATAACTGGTAGGCAAGGTCGAGACGCCTCAAGGTGTGGTGGAGTCGAATCGTCGAATCGTGACTTCCGAAGCGACTTTCAGTCGTGCGACTCGTCCTTCCACTGCAATCGGCGCAAATCGTCTTTTTTCTCCAGTGGACGAGAATCGTTTTGGTATCGTGTGATTTTTAATTGTCACCGGACGAGAACCGAGTGTTCCGAGCGCTTCGACAAAAACATCAAAATTACGTGTCTCCCGTGCCCGGTAGAGTTCCTCTAATGCAAAAACAAAATTACGCGTCCCTCCCCTAAACCTGCGGGTCACGATTTATTAAACTTTTTCCTTTCTAACGGGATCGCGTTCTTGCCGCTATTACTGTATCTCTTACGTAGCTGCGTTCTTAAGGATGCATCCGAATTCATTTACATGAAATTACACGGAACAAAAAAGGTTTTTTTCTATTGGGGAAGATTCATCGTCCGTCCGAGATAAATGATGCAAATGGGTGCTCCGAGCGAGTAGGAAGCCGATGGAAAGAAGCGCGCGGTCACGCGAGACACTCCGTGGGATCAGATTTAGAATACTATGTGTAACAACGGCTGAGTGTTTGCCGTTCTTGCGATAAGGTGGCACGCCGCTCTTTGGTGAAGGAAGGAGAGAAAAACGATGATGTCGGGACACGATTATAGAGTCTAGCGCTCGGATAACACGTTACGGCAGACCGTACCTCGAAGCTCGTCTGGCGAAGATCGTCGCGTGGATCAAGCGGTACATTGGGGGCTAGATTATCAAAGGAGATTGACGCGGACAGTAATCGAGCTAATGACTTAATTGCTCGAGCGGCTTCAAGGAAAAAACGTCGTAAGGCCGCTGCATGTGCTACGACGTAACCGTTCACGGTGTCACGATGGAATTCCATCTCAAATGAGTGGTCGCGGTTCAGGGAGGCAATAGCATCGCTTAAAATCGTTCCGTTGGGACACGTGCAAAAAATAGATAAATAAATGGGAAGAGACGCAATCGTGGCCTGTTAAGACACGTGTGTCGAATAAGGTTGAAAGTAGCAAGGGAAACTTTCCTCGGGTAGAAATCGAAGTTTCTTCTTTCAGGTTCAGGGAATCTTACGAGGCGTCTAATGGTGCTTTATAGTGTAACAGGAGAAGGAGAAAATTGGCGATTGCAATATTCTAGGTGGTCTAACGCAACGATTTGCTAGACTGCGCGTTAAGCTGAAGTATTGGAAATGCTCGTGGTGGTATTATAAATAATACTCTGAATAATTAAAATACTATAATGGTGTACTCTCATTTTCCTGACGTTTCCTCCACCGCGTACGAAATCCTTGTGAACAAAAAAGGGGCCAATCTTGTGTAACATTTTGACTACCATGCCTATCTCCGAATTCGAGTAACGGTTTCAGTGCCTGATTATCAACGATCTAAACGGGTATTTGGAAGTATAATCAACTCCTAAGATGGTGAACTAAGATGGTAAGCAGTGACCAAAACTCAAGATGACGTGGCAGTCAACGTGTTCGATAAAGAAATCAATAAAAAAGTCTAGGACGAAGAGAAATGAATTCCGGATAAAATTACGCTCGAAACGAGTTTCTTCCTCGATCGATGCATTTTTCATCGACTCCCACGGTCTACCTGGCACAAGCCCGTAACGGCATTCGCGAACACGATTACAAATCGAAAGGCTAGGTCGTCGGAGTCTCTTAGTCATTTACTCGAAATCGGTATATCTCGATTGACATCAAAGGTCAATCTAGGAGAATTGCGAACGGTAACTACCAGAAAGAATCGGGAATTGAAAATCGATTCTTTATCGATCCAAATACCAAAGCACAACCTTCAATTGTCCACCACGATCGACCGTTAATGTCGCAATGTCACCCACATTCGACATTACCCATTCGTTTGACTCTCCATCACTCTCGAAAATTCATTATCGATTGTTTCCGTCGATCGATCATATCGGGAAGACGATCGAAAAGGTGCCCTGCTATTTCTTCAAAAATTACTTCCTTCTAAAAAAATGACGAACACTCGAATTAGACCCGTCGATCAAATTAATTCAACGAGAAGCTTCCAAAAGGTAGGAGAAAACGGGAGTAGAAGTGTAGATCGAATTTCTTCTTCTCCTTTGATCTCCTGGTTCGATCGACGAACTCGTCAATTTCTGCAACGGCAACGACATCAACATCATCAGTGCCAACGCGCGTAGGGAAAGTGCACAACCGTATGAAGTTGCAAGTCCCTGGAGTGGCTCCTGTGTGTAACGCATTAACGACGCGAAGCAGAGAACGCGTGGTGGTGCCGCGTGAAGGAGGAGAAGGAGGCGGAGGAGGTGGGCACGAGAGAAGAGGGCAGGGAGGAGAGGGAACGGAGGAAGGGGAGAGAATCCTCTTATATAACCGTCATATTAAAGTCCTTTCTTGACGTCCACGGACGACTATACGCTCGAAGTTTAATCTCGTGGAATAATATTTTCACGTGTTAACGAGCACCCGACATTTACATAGTTTCCCAAATTTCCTCGATACGAATTTTCCTCGAAAGTCTGCGAAATAATCGCAAGGTCGCTTAAAATCAGGCGCGGAATAAAAATATCGGAGACCAAGAGGAAGTGCACCGAGTGACGGGTTCGAAATGCAAATCGAACGATGATCAAAGGTGATTTGAAATGGAAGAGACGGCAGGGAGCAAAAATATGACGAGTCAGAGAAAAATTATGATAATCGAAATAGGGAGAGAGAAAGAATGAACGATTGAATGAATATTTACTGAGCTTAGGATCTACGGTCTCATATAAACTTCCGAAATTACAATAATAATAAAGAACGAAAGTGTGAGAGAACAATAGAAACGACGGGAAAAAAACACAATTAGTTTATTCCTCAACCAACAAAGACAAGAGAGAGAGAGAGAGAGAGAGAGAGAGAGAGAGAGAGAGAGAGAGACACTTGGAGGGAGAGAGAGAGAAAGCAGAACTCGTTTCGGTAACTTTCAGAAAATTCGCCGTAGTGTCGCAATCCCCGTCTCACGTAATAGAATAGCTTAGCGAGAACGGTGGTGGCGTTGGCGCGCGAATGTTTCGTGTCAGCACGTGTATGCCCCGGCATGCTTCCGCTCGGTGAAAATAACAATTTATAAATGTAGGAGCCCGCCATCGATTTCGTCTTCGAGGAGCTCCCCTTCGCCCGGCGAATCTCATTGCAACGATTCTCTCGATCGTGCACCAAGAAGAAAGCTCGTGCAGGGATCTGAAATTAGGATGCTCGTCTACTCACGAATTCTAATCGAATGAATACTCGAGCGTCCTTTCGTCGAAATCGAGGGTGACTTGCAGAAATTCTCTACTCGGACTTGAAAAGTACCTTCTAAGCGATAGGAGCGAGTAGGATCCGAAAGTAGTGGCGGTAGTGCTTGGAATTCCGTAGATGTAGAATTCTAGAAGGACCGAAGAGCAATCGAACGCGAATAACACGTTTCTGTAACGAGCAACCCATACGGTGGGCAAAGATCGAGGAAAACGCGTTAAAACTATCCGTTCGTTTATACTGGAATTAATCCCCGCTTAATTGAAATTTCTTCGGAAATCGTAAATCGAGTATCAAAGTTTCACCGCTTGCAGATTTCGTGGAGTATCGAGAGAACCCCTGGCTTTCTCTCCTCGAAGATTTTGGACGAGGAGCGGGGCCGTTTATCTTCGAACGGCGTTGTTTGTATGCCACTCGGGAGACCAAGGTAGCCGAGATATTACGCCCATAAGTCACATTGTGAAAAGTTTACCCTCTACCCTCTCCAATCCTCCTCGGCACAGATGCAGGGGCGACCTGACAGAACGGAATCGACGAAAAGAAAAAAGAAACTTTTTCATTAAATTTCCATGCCACCGTTCATGGACATAGAACCACGTAACTCTATCGATTTTCAAGGAACGGTCAATTGTCGATTCTCGTCGACGTTCCTTTTGCACCTGTGACTTTGACAAGACTTTCTCTCTCTCTCTCTCTTTCTTTCTCTCTCTTTCTTTTATCTCGAGGTAGTCTTCAGGATCCTGACGTACTCGTGGGTATCAAAGGAGGCACGGAGTTGGACAAATAAATTTCAGACGACGACGATGACTCGACGGAAACCAGGAAGCCACTCTGGGAATCCACGAGCATCCGAGGAATCAAACAACGTGGTCGCTCATGCTAATGAGGGATCCGATGGGATAGCCTTGATATTCGTAAGGTTAGCCTGCCGTTTGTCCGGCCACATCGGACTCGCGATTAGACGCGTAACACAATCTTCCGGGTCGTCTTGTCATTGTGGGAAAAGGGTGCGGTGGGAGAGGAAGTTTCAACAATGGGACTCGCGACACGAGGCAATATGGAGATTATAGATTTTCATTACGATCGATATCACGGTCAATTAACTCGATGAATTATTTCGACCGAATCGCGAGGAGATAAAATTGCGATTTTAGAACATCGGTAAGAGCCACAATTTCTTTTCATTTACGGGATTAAATATCACACCCGCACAAATTCGACGTCTACTCTAGGATACTACCTTTTACGGAATACAACGACGAGGAACGAAGTAAGGAAGAATTTTAACAACGAAGAAAGGATAATTGTGAAAACAGCACGATTACCGATACCGACGACCGTGACTCTCTTTCCTGTTGTACTCTATCAACATAATTGTGATCATTACTTTATCATAATTATGCTCGTTGTGGGTGAAACGCTGCTACTCCGACCTTGCCGAGTTTATGCAACTCGTGGACGATCGGATCGCACGTAACCCACCTCCCGCGTGTGCTTTTTACGCCATTTCGATTCCATTTACGACCCGTCCTCCACGCGACGCCGTGTGCCCTGCGGTTGGCTCATTCATGCCTTCATTGTGCAAGCGAACGGGCCCGGTGTGGCAGTCGATTGTGGTGGAGAGGAAAAAAGGCTGCGCTTCGCGAGTCGACTAGAAATCGGAGAATAACGTAGGCAACAAGATGTCGGCAACAATCGTGGCGCCGCTTGATTGTTCAAAGGCACGGTGGAAAGGTGGTGCCCTCGAAAATCGAGTCTCCCTTTCGACCGGTGAGTCGAGATCGTGCGGCGGTGCCTTTAAAGTGACGCAAAATAAAATCACGAGGGTAATTTAAACACTTCGAATTCCGCGGTCGCACTCGTATTTACCATTACATAATGTTGGTCAACGCGGAGACTCCACGAGGCTGCCGGTGTCGTCGACGAGAGGGAACGTGGTTCTCCGTGGGTTTGAAAATTTAACTAGCTAAATTTATTAGGGCGAAAATTAGAATTTCCGAGAAATAGAAGAAATTGGCGTGGGTTAAGAAAACAGGCTGGGGCAAAAGAATATTCTACCATTCGCATTTATTAGCTCGCCAATTAGTATTAGACGGTTTCTAGGTGCGCAGCTGGAGCTTTTCAAGTAGCCTTACGCAAAAATAAAGTTACCATCCCAAGAGGAAATTTACTAATCGTGCTTTCTCATGCCCTACTATCTTTTTCAACTGATTACCCTACAGTTACATTTACTTCACCTAGTGACCTTATAAACCCTACAAGTTTTTCCACGATTGTACAATGGACACTAATTGAAACAGAGCGCCAAGAATGTCCTACCGTTTAAGCACGCAGATGCTAACTCTTGGCCTGTCCATATCAATAGTCGTCCTCGACTGGAGTACGGCTAATTGTAAAATAAAAGTAGCCATTCTGTTAGAAAAATTCACGTTTCTTTTCTCGTCGAATGTTTACGCTCGAGAAAATCTCAAGAGGAAAATTTGCGGGTGAGACGCGAACGATGGAATTTCCTTTCGGGTAAGGGACTTAAGGTCACATCGAGAGGAACACGTTCACGACTATAAATACCATTCTGGCTCCCACTCGGTCGCGTCTTAGCGACTCGAAAACCATCGGTCCTCTCGGGTCCGCGCGACCGTTCGAGCAGTCCATCGAAAGGGAAAGAGAAGAAAGGCGAATGTCAACGATTGACGACCTCGTTTACGAGCCCGTCGACGAGACGGATCGCGCCGAATGAACGATTAACTTTGGAACATACTGCGTGCCCAACGATAAATCGATTCTATCCATGCGCCGACGATGATCCTCTCTCGACGAGCATTAGTCACCCGCTGGAAGACGCGTGGGGGTCGTCGAGTAGGCGAGAGAACTTGAAGTATCCGACGATTCTCTCGATCGGAGAGGTACCGCCGCGGTCTTACGAAAAATTCCCCACTCGTCGCACTTCGAGAACAGGCGGTCCTGTAAAAAGTCGTGCTCCGAATCGTAAGCGTCGTCTGCTTCGTCGGCCACCCGTTTCGTAATATCTTTGTTTCTCTATTTTCACGCCGAACGTAGGAGCGAGAACGGGGAAGAAACGTGAACTTACCGAATTCACGGGAGGTGGCTCGTGTCGGGCCTGCTCTCCCAGCTGCGAAGCAGTAATACGCTCGCTCCGAAAGGAAAACAGAACACACACTGTCTTGTCGCCGATAGCACTGACAACGTGACCAGAAAGCCGGATCGCAACAGTTCCCTTCTCTTCTCCTCTTGCTACTTCCCCTCCTCGTTCTTCTCTCTCACTCGCTACTTGCTCTGCCCTTCCACCTCGGTCTCTCGGAATATCTTAGGCCTCCTCCTACGATCCCTTGATTTGCCGAGCACCCGTGGAGAATGACGAAGCGAGGGAAAAGATCGGCGCGACGAGACTCGTCGAGAGATTCGCGGGCCAGACAACGAAACGGAGGGAGAGCCCAGTGAAATGGGAAGTGAGAAAATTCGTCGATTGCGCGATTACAAGGGAAACTGGTTCTCCTGTTGGGCTCTGAGGAACTCACGCGTTTCGCCGATTTGCGCGCCGCCGATACACCCGAGCGTGCTATCCTCGTGCCAAGTTGCGGACTGACAGGCGTTACGCCGGTGCATTGCTTTTAACCGAGCCGCCATATTGGTACCCGCGCCACATCCCTTCTACCTTTTTGCGGCCTGCCGCCGTCGTCGTCGGTTCCTCTCCCTTCCTCTCTCCACCCTCCTCGACTTGCTTCTCCTTCGCTCTCCTCAGCTCAAACCCTCACTCTCTTTCTCGTACTCCTTCTATCTATCCTTCTCAGTTTCTTTCTCTCTCGCTCTCTTTACGTCCCGCTTTGCGGATGGGGTTATGGCGGTAAACGAGGATATTTCTCGTATCATACAATGGCCCGAGCCGATTGGTCTTACGATCAACTGCAAGAAAACTAGAGCGATTGTTCTAGGATCTTCCAAATTTGTTAACTTTTTTCATCTGGAGACCGCTTCGTCAGAGTGCGTAGAAAATGTTTTCGTTTCGTATGTAGCATCTATTAGGGTACTGGAGATTACTATATGATCCAATCTATCCTGGGTTAATCTACCCTCAAGTTCTGGTGACTGCTGGCAAATTTAATAAGGTATTATGTCAGCTTAAATTGTGTCGGAACATCTTTCCGGTCTCTCCGTGGACGCAATTGGCAAGTCTCTGATACTACCGTTTTTGGATTTTTGCTCTGTTCTGTTCAGTGACTTGAGTGCTGAGCTTGGTCTCGTCCTTTATAGGGCCTTAAACTTTTGTGTCGGATTTATCTTTGACGTTTTTCGAGACCAACATATCTCTTCATGGTATTCCAAGTTGTGCTGACTCAAATCAGAATGTAGTTGTATGCACTCTTTGTTTAAGAATCTCATCTCCGATCTGCGAGCTTCGTCACGGTTCGGCTTATCATACCGCAGAGATGCACTGAGACTTTCACTAACAATAAGTAATTTATCTGTAAAGCCGCGTACTTGTGGAATGTCCTGCCCAAGGACGTTAAATCTTGCGTGGCGCTAGCGAGCTTTAAAGACAAGGCTTTCAAACACTTTTATGACCTGCAAATCTCTTAATTACCGTCAGCTGTATTTAAGTCCTTCTTTGTGTTTTTATTTTTATTTTTGACGTGTAGTGGCAGTTATTCGATGGGAGTAGTTTGTAATGCTTTCCCCTGTAAAGTTCTTGAGTATTTAATTATATATTGTTTACGTAAGCCGGGTGCTTTAGGAGACCTTGTTTTAGAGAACAATAAATTGGCATTGTCATTCTCTGTCCTTCTCTTTCTCTCCCTCTCTCTCTCTCTCTCTCTCTCTCTCTCTCTCTCACTCCATTCCTACGGTATCCTCGTCTCTTCTCTTCAGCACACATGAGCACCGAGGCACGCATCGTTCGGCTCCTACGATGAACTTCACCTGTTCACCTGCCTCTTTTCGTCTTCCTTTCTCCTTCCCTCCCTTCCGGTCCACGTACGCCCGTCTCGTTCCTCTCCCTCCTCGACAGCTCCGTTCCTCCCTCGTTTCGCTTCGCTCGTGCAAATCGCCGTCTAAGTTTACCAGTCGAAGAGGACGCGCATGGTGACGTCAAGGCTCTTGATACCCCGTGGGCCGATTTGCGAATAGTAACGGAACAGTGGAAAATTATAGAAGTAAAGAAAGGTGGAGAGTTCGAGATTCGATCTTAAGGTCTTCCGCAGAATTCGAGGGAAGGATTCGTTGACGAGTAGAATACATTCCATTAGAGTCCCTTTCCATGGTAAGTACTGCAGTCTTCTTGACGTTTAAATTTGTGGAAACGCGAAGGAAGTAAAATTCTTCAACGACTTCGCTATTGTACGACCGTCGGTGTCAGTGATCGACTGTGTGCCACAGGACTTTGCTCTCCGAAGCGTCTTATAATCGTTCTAAAAAGACTCGTTAATAGAATATACATTATTAAAATGCGATGTGTAAAAATCACAGGTTGTTTCCTCGTACGCAAATTTTTCCATTTGACATCGTTGAATTTCCTGTACGAATTTAATGAATACCTTACGGGTCATTAGTCATTTTTTCCTATCCCCTTGTGAACCGTGTTGTTCGATGTGTGATTATGGAAATTAGCGATAGTATGATTCAATGATATATGCGGGACTACGATTTGCCAATCTACGCTTATCGGATTAAGTAAACGCAAAAGACTTTTTAATTTTATTCGACCGCAACGCGCATCGTGCAGTCGCAGAAATGAAATACGAGGAAACGCGTCGAGTGAAAGATACCTCGTCTTTAATTCGTAGTAGAGAAAAATTGCACTGGAGCTGATATTCGGGACCTGGGATCAGCTCCTGTAAAATTTCCAATTAATACTGACCCAACAAACAAATATCAGCCCCAGGTCCTTTATAATTCGTATATTTTACTCGTCGAACACGTCGATTGTACGAGTCCACAAGCGTCATAAGCACCCCTGACCCCTGCCTCCGGTACTAATTAATAATCATCGCCGATTCGAATTGTATTAATAAGGAAGTGGAGAGAGTATGGGGTACATCCTGAAAATGTTGCGCAAAACAAACACACGCGACAGGGTCGCTCAGCGGAATTTGACTTTTCCAAGCGAAATTGACCCCGCGAGATTGAGCGTACCTTACCAAATCAATATTAATCGATTACCCTACAGCAGTTCTTTTTACGTCCAAGTGCGTCAATCAGATGACATCAGTTCGTTGAACGTCTTTTTTTTAAAAAAGCTTCGTAATACTCGGCAAGAAAGATAAACATCGGCGTGGCATTGTCTCATAGAGATTTGCAAATTATGTAATGTCTTCAGTCGCCTTTAACCCATGTGCATCATTCGAAAAAGTGGAAAAGTGGTCCGTATCACCAAACATTCGCGCATCGCTAAGAAAGGCCAGGTAAATACCATGCATACATGCGCTTCGGTGATAATAGCCAGGAAAAATCCGCGCATATACACTGAGAAAAGAAAAGTGTTGATTCAATGATATCCGTATGATTGGAATTAATTTCGTTGATTCAATTATAATGCGATTGAAACACATATGGTACACCGTTGTGTGAATTACACAAGTACTTGGTTCAATAATATAGCATAATTGAAGAAATTTGATTGAACCAATCATATATTTAATTACTTCAATGAAATAAATATTTGTTTCAATTATATTTATTATTTATTTGAATAATACCGCACTGATTACAAACTTCATTGTTTCAATTGCATATGTAGTTATTTCAATCATATAACGAGGATTGTCCCAATTACAAATATGAAATAATATTGTTTTAATTCAATATGCTTTTGATACAACATTATGTATTATTGAATTAATGATGGCCTCATCATGGTTTCACACTATACTTTATTAGAATCAATGACATACAATGTTGAATGAATTAAAAATGTTTATGGCAGCCCGTGACACACACGTATGATTGAATCAACGCATTTTTTTATTGAATCAACAGCTTTTTTTCAGTGTATGAGCTAATGATGCAAATGGGTTAAGCGATCGGCAATTTTTCCGAACTGTTTACACGATCCCCGAGTGTCGCGAAAACAAGTACGCTAAATGGAAAAGCACCGAGTTGCGGACTCTATTGATTGTCGGCCGCCTGTTGCTTGGGACAAGAAGATAGAACGCACACCACGCAGTTCGGGAAGGAAGAAGTTTCTCAGCGGACGATTCGAATGAATTGCGTGCACCTACGAGATCGCGAAGACAATTGGCCCCGCTACGACATCCATAATTCATGGACCATCGATGGATGGCCGATCGTTCCGTTGGGGCGAGCGCACGACGAAATGGAAATGAGAAACGGTGCGCGGATTCCGTGATAGAGGAAGAAAAAGAAGCGGATAACCAGACATAAGGGGTGTCTAATTTTCACCGGATCTCACGATCCTTTCGAATAAATCTATATGCCCGAAAATTCAGGTGCCTCCCGATGCGTCGGAATACTCAACTATCAAAATCAAAATTCCGAAGGCCGCGTTTCCAATGCCTCAAAAATGCCAAGGAATCCTCCGCGATAAGCATTGCCGCGTGCAAAATCTGTTAATTGCCGTATGCAAAAATAAATTGTCGTCCAGGAAAGCTATCAGTATTTATTACTGGAATTAATCGTAAAATCCTGTTAACGGACCGCGAGACTCTATGTATTTCGATTTTTCGCATGTATCCTTGCCGTCCTCGGTTCCACGAGGGTCTCCCATTTCACGGATAACGACCCGGAACGGAGTATCCCTTGGTCTCCGATGCGAATGCCAATGAATTCAATCGGAGATAGAGAAGGGAGCTGGACCGGACGATCTCGCGGAGACCTTCGAACGTCGGCCGCTCCTGCGCATCCAGACCGGAAGAATATAAATTATTGCTTTAACATTCGCGTTTCCTGGGTCTTACTCGAGTGGACTGGGCTAACCAAACGTCTCTACCAATCTAAGATCTCCGCGGGGATCGTGAATCGGCGAATTCGAGCTATTGCGTTTTATCGGTGAACGTGACGTCAAGTGACACTTTACATCCCGCGAGATACTCATAATTTTCAGACAAGAATCATGCGTTAAAGCGTGACAGCGGACACAGTTGCTTTCCTAGAACACTTAGAGGAAAGCACAAACCTTCGAAACCATCTACGGCGTAGAATGCGTCCTCGACTTTGACTCCAGGAACTTTTCGTATATCGTCGATGAGATAGCGAAAGGAAAACACTACTAGTACAAGAGTTAATTTTAAATTTGACGAAGGAATGCCTGTGCGTGCGATCGCAAGGACGTTTACTTTCCGCGTTACTAGCAGGCGGAGAAGGCGACAATGCGAGGCATTACTACGCCTGATTTTCATTTCATGAATGAAAGACGCCTCCATGGTGAAAGAGTAAGTCTCAAATTTGCGAAAGATCGAGAGAAAATTCGCGAGTCTTTAAAATCAACGACCTCGAAACCTGGACTGTTACTTCGAATCGCCCGCGAACTTCGAAAGACACTCGTTCTCGATTCGAACTTCGCAAAATCTTCTTCATCGACGACGTAGAAGGAAGCGTGACTGGGTACTTCTCAGTGGCAATCGTCGATTATCCTTGAGACTGGGGCCAATCGCGGTGGCCTTGGGAATGTCGAACCTGCACGAATTGCGATGCACGCCAACTACGGAGTGGGAGGTCCGTACGAGTGAAGGATCGCGAGAGAATTCGCGAAAGAGGAGAAAAAAAGGAAAGAAAGCTGCTCAGTGCGGCGCACGCTGAAGGTTACGCGATCAAGAAGGAATTTGTCCTTCCTTGCTGTCTGACGATATGCAGGTGTTTCGCGCGAAAGGACGGGAGGGAAAGTCGCTGGATTATCGAGGAAGAGAAGGAGGTCGACCATTGCGCAATTTCACAACGAAGAAGATGCATCGATCCTTCGATGCCACGTGTGGGAGCAGAATTTCGACGATCGAGAAGGATGAGAAAGCTCGAAGAAAAACAGAGTTTGCGCGTAATGAGAGAAAAATTCTTATCGAGAGGCGTAGAATTCATATTTGCCGTGAGAGAAAGAAGATTCAATTGGGACACGAAAGGAAAACAATATGTGTCCACATTGAAAACATGTGGGCCGAGCTATGATCATCGTCGTTATTGCGTCACGCGATGACGGGAGACTCTTGACTCTCGTGCTGCGGGATCAAGGAGCAGCCTTCATTCACTTCTCTCCGAGCTGTTATCTCAACCTTAAATAGCTCCATCGCGGAATATTCGAATTTCCAGTAAAATGTGCAGAATCATCGGTCGACTCGTATAAAAATTGCGTTGGAAACCTTTCAATATACCTGCTTAAATTTCCATAAAGACTTCACATTCCGAGAGAGAATTGATGTTTAAATGATCATAGGTTTAGGTAAACATTTCTCGTATCTCAGTTTACCCTGACAGGACCTCCGGATTCCTTAGATTTACCTATACCGAATTCTGGAGACGTCATCGAGATTGGTACCTCCGACGAATGCAAATGTGCTCGGTTCAAATGGTCTCCGTGATCGGCAGTGACGTCAAAGATACCGGAGAATCCCTCAGTAGCACGTCGTAGTACTCTCCTCGGAGTCTGTAGTTATCCCACGTGAGTCACTCGCAACGCGTTCGGGTTCAAGTGCGCCGAGACCCGATGGAGCCTTTCAAAGTCCAAGGACGCGGATGGACCCGTTGCGCATCCGGCTTCTCGAAAAAGCGCATCCACGAACGACCGAGTCAGCGAACTTTTTTGACCTTTACATTATCCGGTGATTTTACGTACATATTCCCGAGCACTCGTGAGTACGGACCATCGACAATTGACATTGCTCGACGTGAGATTATGTTTTAACAAGGTAAACTTAAACTTTTATTCGATCCACTGCGACCGGCAAGCCAAGCCTCACTACTGGCCCGTGCGAAATTGACAATCCATGAATATGCAATGTGGAAGAATTCCACAATTTTACGCGCTATTCAACAGGTTTCACGCGTGTAGTCGATCAGCTTGTTTTGACCGCGATAAATATACGATTAGATCGATATAAGCAACCATTCTTGCTTTGTGCGGGTCAACGAATATCGAAGAGGGTACGCGTGCGTGTACGGCGTAGCAAGGGTATTCGTACCCATGTTATCTCGCGAGAAATTGTACCCCTATTTCCATAGAATTGTGAATTGCTTCCGACGTGCCATTCTAACAATGACATTTGAAATCCAATTCTAATTTCGATTGTTCTAGAAGCATCTTAAATTTTCGGTTCGTGATTTGTTTCCTTTTCAAATCGTTCACCCCCGAGCAATCGATCGTTTAATGATCCCGTACGTCAAGTCCGGTGAATTTAAAAAGTTTCCGTGTCCCGTCTCACACGTGGAAACGAGGAAAGAGGGTCCGAAGAAACCGCCCGTTTTTCCGCCCTTGATTTTAAAATTGACTCGTATGTCAATTGATAGCTTACGATGAGACATTAATAAAAAAAAAGTTTCACGTTGAGCATACGTCTGGTTTTTGAGATATACCGGGTGTTTCAGCCCACCCGGGTCACCCGATTCTTTCGTAAACGGGACATATTAGAGAAAAATGTTTCAGACAAAAGTTGTAAGGCTTAAAAAGACGTATTCAACGAGAGTACTTATTTGACCTAAGATGGCATTGTCAAGGACACGTGAAGGTCAAAGAGGGTCCGCAGAAACTGCCCGTTTTTCCGCCCTCGATTTTAAAATCGACTTATATGTCAAATGATATCTTATGATGAGACATTATTAAAAAAAAAGTTTCACGTTGAGCATACGTCTGGTTTTTGAGATATACCGGGTGTTTCAGTCCACCCGGGTCACCCGATTCTTTCGTAAACGGGACATTTTAGAGAAAAATGTTTCAGACAAAAGTTGTAAGGCTTAAAAAGACGTATTCAACGAGAGTAGTTATTTGACCTAGGATGGCATTGTCAAGGATACGTGAAGGTCAACCTAATTTTTTTAAATAGAATTATATAATTTCTCTTGGTCACATCTTACATTCACTGGCTGAATCTTAGTGGCGAACAATGAATAGTTTATGAGATACTTTGTACTTTATATCGAAATGTTCGATAATAAAGTGAAAAATATCTCGCAAACTATTGAATTTTCGGGAACTCTACCTTGATATTTTTATATGCAGAATAGTCAGTGGAATTATATAATCGAAGAAAAATTATATAATTCCATGTAAAAAAATTAATTTGACCTTCACGTGTCCTTGACAATGCCATCCTAGGTCAAATAACTACTCTCGTTGAATATGTCTTTTTAAGCCTTACAACTTTTGTCTGAAACATTTTTCTCTAAAATGTCCCGTTTACGAAAGAATCGGGTGATCCGGGTGAGCTGAAACACCCGGTATATCTCAAAAACCAGACGTATGCTCAACGTGAAACTTTTTTTTTATTAATGTCTCATCATAAGCTATCAATTGGCATATGAGTCAATTTTAAAATCGAGGGTGGAAAAACGGGCGGTTTCTTCGGACCCTCTTTCTCGACCCAATTCTCCCTTAATGGTTTATTTTTCGTCATCCGATGACCACGCGTCGACCGGCAGGAAGTGTTTATTTAAAGCCACCACCATAGTACGATTCATTATTTAACGGGCTGCGCATTACAATAAATTATGCGTTTATGGTAAAGGAGACTTATGTGGGTCGGCGGCGTGATGCTAATGTAGGGCGAGACCACTCTTCGCGATAATTATTTACAAATGAATTTCGACCTATTCGATTCTTGCCCCTGTCCGTCCTTAACCTCCACCCCAGAGTAAACTTGGCGTCGCCCTTTCGTAGAATCGATTGAATTCGACCGGAAGTCTCGTTTCCATTCACCATCCGGACCGACGAGTTTCGACTTCTCAAATCGAACGAGGTGACTCTCGTTTGGACCTTTCTCAAAAACAATAAGAAACGAAGAGAGCACGATGATTCTCGAACTACCGACCTAAAAGTGATTCGAGAACTCCACGGGGTTCTGTCTCGCGTTACGCGCGTCACCTATTACATCACGCGAATCCATAATACTTATTCGGTCACGCGGAAGAACATTCGCGAGAAAAATACCCCCTTTCACATTTTTTTCTCACGTTTCCTTCCGTCGCGAGCCTCGTCGAACACAACGAATCCGTGATTCGACACAACGATTGTTTGTAGATTTCGTTCTGTTTTTCTTCTTCGCATTGTTGTTTCTCTTCGATAGAACCAGGAGAACTTCTTTCCGCCGAGATATTCCGCACGCCTCCAAATTTGCATCTCATGCATCCTATCCGCTGAAATTAATAGTTTTTCCTTGAAAATCTATTTCAGATTGCGGAAGCGCCGACAGAATCGAACGTGCGACGAGCCGGGGCAAGTGTCGAGGATTACCGATGCAGTTCCGCTAATGATAAATAAATTCATCGATATTTTTATGCCCCGCGACTAAGTGCCTTTGACGGCTGCCACGAGAAGTTTAAAAATTGACGCGGTGAGGAGAATTAACGGGTTGCTAAAAAGTGGAGAAGGGAGGAAAGAGGAAAAGCTGGGAGAAAAAACTTAGAAGGAAGATGAAAAAGGCAAGACCCGCCGACAACGAATCCCTCTTAGTCCACGTCACTCTTCTAGAGTCGCTAATTACTGGCTGCTGGCAGACGTCAGCCGTTCGTCGTAAAATTAAATACACCTTTTTGTCCGGCGGATCCATCGCGACGACAGAATTTTTCCAAATAGTTTTACTCTCCTCGAGACCGACATCCTGACCTTTCTGTAGGACGGAATCAGACTGGACGGTTCCTTTGTTTATTCGAGAAAAACTATCGAAGGGGACCGAAGGCAAGGAAAAAAACAAGACAATCGATCTGGTCTCTTCTCTCGACGCTGATCGACGATTAATTAATCCTTTCCATCGTATCGAGCATTCATTACCTCTTGACCTAAATAATATCGATTGTATAGGCACCCTGCTCGGAAATTATGTAACGAGCGCGCGAAAGTAACCCGGTGCGTGCCTGTGACCTCCATGATGCACTTTGCTATTAAAATTGGCATACCAATTGGACGTCAGTTATTCTAATTTCCTGGATAGATCGAACGGAGGCGACTATTTTTCAGTGGAATCTTACTGACCCATTACGGAAACTGCTATTGACGTAGACGGTATATCGACCGAAGGGTAGGAGAGAATTGCGACTATTTTTCAGTGGAATCTTACCGAGACATTACTTTGAAAATTCGAATGTGCCGCGTGGCGGGGCAGTCAGTAGAGAGAGAGAGAGAGACACGTAGAGAGCAAGATGGGGGAACAGGGAACGGGTTAGAAGAGAGAATAGTCGAGTTCGAAGTGTGGCTCAAATCAGATGGATATTAATAAATATCTGTACAGGGAGAACTCGATACTCACAAGAACGCTAATTCAATAATATAAGGAAGGGGGATCCCAACAAGGTCCATCTCGCAAAAACGAACGCCCGTGAGACTCTAAGGACAACGAATCTTTCTCTACCTTCCATCCACGCATATGCCGTAATATTATGAGAGAGAGAGAGAGAGAGCAGCAGAAATCTTGGCCAGTCGCATTTATCTAATCCTTTTATTACGTCGCTCCATTAGTTTTTAATTGCATTAATTTATTAACGCTTTTATTTATACGTGTGACCGATAATTTATTGAGTTTCATTTCCCTTATTTTTGTATGTATTTTTTTATGCAACAGAGTAAGTGGATCGATTTTATATTTGAATTAATTGACGAACCAGTTTAAGACGTTCACTACCAAGGGTATTTTTGAAAAAGGTCCCTCAGGCACTAGTGTGGATTATTTTTCATACCCGCGGCAATCACGTGTTAATAAAAAGACGAGAGCCCAAGAAATTCTAATAATAATCCGTTACATTACGAAAACTCCTATTGACGGAAGCGATATTAATTCCTAATCCTACATCATTGTCACAATTGTGCGTGCTCATATTTATCACTTTTTTCTGCATAGAGTGATTTTACGAGCGAAAAAACCCCCGATGTCTCGGAGTGAGAACGAGCTTGTTTCAACTAGCATCTCGTGTTTCTCTCGTAATAACCCAGGAATTCGATTTGATCTGCGTGGTACTCAACGTTGACCTTTGGGCCAGGAGGCTTGTGTATTCGCACAACACTGTTCGACGACTTCGTTAAGGTTCATCAATATTCACAAACTTCTTCTATGCGCGGACGTCATTGTGAATCAGTGGGGTGAGAGTCTGCGGAAAAAGAAAAAATTTCACGATTCGTTCTAAACAACGTTCGCGAACGTGCAAACCTGGACAAAAAAAATTGTTTCCTATGCAATTCTGCTTCTGAAAGACCTTTATTGACCATTTAGCCGTTTGACGGTCATTAACTGAGGAAATAGCGATCCTATCGGCCATGAATGAATTTCGTTTTAAACTTTATTTGTGGATGTAAATATCGCGGAGGTCACGCCTTGGTCGAAGGGACAACGTTGCTCGGGGAACGCATGAACTGGGTATCTGCAAAAGTCGGTGGCGTAGCACGCGGTGTAGAATATCAATTATCGTCGCGAGGCGGGACTGGCCGTGCGATAATTTTCAAACTGACGCTCGCTCGTCAAGCAAGGTTTAACACTTCCGTCGGAGTGGGCGGTAAGCCGAACGACGCAACCTCATCAGCCACACCGGCGAATATTTCCGTTTTAACAATCTTTCTTTTAACGGGCGCGTGGCACTCGTTGACCTTATCGATATTCTTTTTATTAAGCATCCACGCGCTAAATTTATTTCGACAGACCCAGCGCGTGACTGCTGTAGGTATGAAAAATGATACACACTAGTGCCTGATGGACTTTTACAAAAATACCTTTGGTGGTCAACGTGTTAAAATGGTTCGTCAATGAATTCAAATATAAAATCGACTCAATTACTACGTTGCATAAAACAATACATAAACGAATAAGTGATATGAAACTTAATAGCAAAGTTCACTCGGGAATCGAGCGATGTTAAAAATCAAGAGAGACTTTTGCCACGCGTTTTCCAACGTGTCGCGCAAACGAGTTGCACAACCAGTCACCTCCGCGACGAATGCAACACCGCGCGTCGCGGTTTTACATTTTCGGGCGAACACGATGCGTGCAACGGAGGTGCAATTAATCTGCCAGAGTTTAATTACCGTGTCGGGGACCGTGTACCTCGCAATTCATCGGAAATGCGTGCAGTGCCGAGGAGGGCTTCGAGAAATTAAACGCATACGGTGAAACAGTGAGGTGAATCTATTACCGAAGCGCATTCGATCGTAGAAAGAAATCCGAAAGATCTGCCGATTCGACTGCACTTTTTCTAAGTAATTCCGAAAACCCTTTCTTCCAACAGAATAATGGAATAAAGTGTCCTGGGTCCAGTTTTATTCGAATCTGTACTCGTTAAGTTTCAAACACGTCTCGTCTGAACCAATCCAAAAGATACCGAAACTTCTTCATTTCCTTTTTCCGTAAAAATATTTACACCAGTAGTGCTTGGTCGGACATTGGCTCGATGTGGATCGACGAGGACCCACGGGGATCCGCGACGTCCATTTGGAAGCGATCGTTGCTTCCCTCGGCCTTGGCCTACTAATACATACGATTCGAGGTGCAACTCGAGCGTTACGAATCGACGACACAAGAAAATCGAGCTCGCTCCTTCCACGATCGGTTGCGTAATCGCGACCCTCATTCCCCATTGTCCACCACCTCTAAATTTCAAACGACCATAGAATTCCTGCCAAAATTGAATCCCACTCGGTTATGTTCACCTGTACGTTCGACATTTACATGACGATATTTTATATTTCTGCGAAAGCACTTATTGTCAGCTGTTTAGCACAAACCAATTTGCATTCGTGTGTCATCCGCGCGCTCGATTGTTCTCCACGTATACCCTTGCTAAGTACTTTTCCATCGTGCAGGCACCCCCTATCGAAATAAAAAAAGCAAGCGATTCGTGAACCCATTGGGCATTAATGGGCCAAATTCTGAGTCAGGAGGCCATCGAGGTTGCTCAATCGAAGGATACGTGGGCGCCATGCTCTCGTGCCTTTTGTCCGTTCGATTCAACGATTTGTAGCGGCAGTGTATCGTGCTCAAACTCACTCACGCTATTCTCCTCTTTGTTCGAAATGGAGGGAGGTGGTCGTCCCACTCTTTACATCTTAAGACACACGTCGCTCTCCTATCCAAAGGCAAAACCTCCTAGCCTAGATTTTTCGCTCGTCGAAACAGTCCACTCTTCAAAAACTCTGACATTTCAAAAGATCAAATCGTTATCCTTCAATCGTATAGGATTGTGTTTAATCGTTAACCTTATGGATACGCGCGAACGAATTACCAGCAATCGCATCCTTAACTAGGAAAAAACAAATTTTTAGAGTGCAAGATAGATTCTGCATCGCTCCTAGAATATTTCTTTCTTTTCTTTTTTCTCACGAATCAACCATTTCCAAGGACCTTCCGCTCCAAATGAAGAACCTCGCCTTCCCTCAATTTACCTCTTCACCTGATAATGCATCCGACGCATTCCATTATTCCACGTCGGAGGGCGGTACCACGAGAAAAGGCAACTTCCCCGTCGATTCTAAAAATGTCTCGGGTTAGTGTCGAGAGAAGCTCGACGCGACGGGAGACGCGAAAGGTTCAGGGCCGTGAGCGGGAGTAGTCGGTGCCCCGAACACGAGCGCTCCGATTCGCCGAGTGTCTACGCAGTGACGGGAAATTTCTCATCGGCGTCCACCTCGTTGCTCTACGGAATATCAAGGTGCCTACGCGCCGGAGAAAGTTTCGGTGCTAGGAGGCGAATTACACGCTGGACAAAATTATTTCGCTCGCCTCGAGCCAGACTGGCCAGGCCAGCGGATCGACCGAGCGATTACTCACGGGGCGGGAGAGTAAAAGGGAATGAAAGGGAATCGAAGAATTTGCAGAGTCAGGAGCAAAGGGAACGAGCCGCCCTCGGTGAGCAGCACTCGGGACAAATGTAAATCCGGACTGCTTCTTCCATTTCACGCTTTTCCTGCGTTCTATCGACCCCGGAGGGTCTCTTCCCCTCTTCTCTTCGGTGATATTCTTAGAACGCGCGAACGCGAGACGTGAGTACCGTAGAGAGGAGAGGGTGCCTTAAGGATCTTCCCCGTCTTTCCACGCCGCGCGCAAGGGTATCTCGGAAATTGGCGCACGATAATTGAATTCTCACTTCGAGACTCGTCGAAGAATAACGCGAGTAAGAACACGAGCCGGCGCCTACGTCACTCCGGGCAATTTCGATTCCCTCGACGTAACCGCTGTGCCTAATTGCTCCGTGATTACGGCTTTTCGCAAGCCCCGACGCGCTTTGCAACTCGCTCGATGGGAATGAAGACGATGTAGAAAAAAAAAGGGAAACGATTGGCGTGAGAGAGAAAAGATTAGAAAGGATTTCTTTTCTCCCGCCTTACAATTAGAAGGTATACCGTTCGATGGTGAATGTCCGAGTCCCTGCGCGAGATCGTCGGGAGGCCTTGGCTCGGAGAAATGCTCGGACCTACACGATCGGAATATTTAAAGGATATTCGACCGCCTATGCTCTACGAGCCTCTACGAACGTCATACTTGAGTTTCGATTCTTTTCCTTTTAGTCGAATTACCTCCGATTACCAAACGAAAATTCTCCAGTCGGCACCGGGCGAGGTTACTGCGGCAAATAATAATCATCTTGGCGAATAATCGACGAGGAGCTTCGTTCCCGCCGATTTTTTGCCGATTTTCGTCGGTCGTCCGTCACGCGTGAGTAACGAGTTCTCGGAAATCGTAACTTGCGAGGAAATAAAAAAGGGGCGACGACTACCTCCATGCGCTTTGACTTTCGAAATGCACTCGGACAACTGTCGGGACTTCCCCCGCGCTCAAAGATTTCCGATCCTCGGGAAAAGATGCTATCTTCACGATTGTCTCTCGCGTATCGACGAGGAGGCGATAGATGCCCGCAACGTCGGTCGATGACTAAATCGGTATATGTATAAGCGGTTGAATCATCTCTGGCACCGATTCAATCCGATCTCCTAGAACTCAGGCACGTCAGAGGCCTGCTAATTGAATATTTAAATTCACGAGCCGACGATTTACTCCGTTTCGTCCGATCTACCAATTACGAGAACACGAGTGATAACGACGAACGATCGACGTCGCTTGGAGCGAAAAATATTTTCACTCGTACGGTCAGATGCGAAGAATCGACATAATGAAGATGCATTTGCATTTTTCTCCTTCACGCTTCGTACCCCAGGCTCTTCCACTTTTTTCTTTCGTCGAAGAAGTATCGTCATTGTTTCGTCCAAAGATGCGTTTTATCGCGCCGAACTAATTCGCTATTTCTGTTCATAGGATTGTCACATCGTGGCGAAGACACGGCACACTGACCTTCCCAAATATCTATTTCCGCGGTCAGATTTAGCAACAGATTTATTTTCATCGTCGGCCACACTCCGTTCGCACGGTATAATCGGTGACGTCTGTCGTCCGTTCACGAATCGTTCCAAGGTGCTTGGAAGAAACTCGTAGCAACCACTTTTTAACTCGCAATTCCTTCGGATTCACGGACATTTTTACTACGGTGTCGAAAAAAAATTCCTTCGTGCGTTATTTACATTCGAACGGTCCGAATTTGCTAAAACTAACGTTACTCGTGATTTCTTGCTTCTTTTTTCACGAACTGTCGCGTGTTTAGGAAATCGTTCGCTATCGTACGATCTAAAGGTACCCCTTTACGATTCGAGGATACAGGGTTAGTTGAATTCTATGTCACTGACACCGACTACGATTTCTTCTCTTTTTTCTTCTCTTTACTTCGTCTCGACCATTCGAATATGCGTCCCTCATATTCAACGCGGCGAATCGATTAATGAGACAAGCTCGCCGTGACGCTCGCGTGGACCAGAGAAGTGCGTCGACGCCGCGCGCAAATTACCGGTTATTAAATAAGCGAGCGCGTTGTTGTAGATTATGCAAGCAAATAGAGCACACGCGGTGATTTACAAGCCGACGATGTCGTACGCTCTCGGTAGCTCCACAGTACCGGAGAATCAACCTCGACACGCATACCTCTTGTAAAATCAACGTTGAAAGTCAATGTAATAACGCAGAAAAACAAAAATGTAAGATATCGCGAGACTGCGAAGATTAAAAGAAAAAATTTTGCGAGCAATTTCGGCACGAAGAGAATATCCCAAAATTGATTATCGAAGCGCATGCTCTCACCACGGAAGACCGTAAATTTCACAATTGCTGAGAAACGTCGCTCATGGATTTCGTTTCGTATCCGAGGAACGTGTCGAAATAATTCCACCTGATACGAAATCACCCGTCGTGGAATGCTTTTCTATTCCCATTTTTCCCCACTTTTCCACTCGATCGACAACGATTTACGAAATTCCAGAGGAGTACGCACGATCCGGTTGCTTTCTTCGGTCCCGTTACTTCGGCCAAACCGAATTCTCGTGGATTATTCTCGAAACGATTATGACCCTGTCCGCGATACAAATGATGTTTTAATCGCGACAAATTACAACGATTGTGTGCGTGAAATCGATCGTGAGACAGTGCCCCCATTTACATTTATATTCTTGCTTCTTGCGTCACTGACGTCTACCGAATATCCGATCCACCGATTTTCGAGTCTCATTTGCAAATTTGTTTTTCAAATTTTTCTCGACGAGCCCCATTGTAATCTGTATACCTGCTCGAGTTTCCCGACTGCCGCGTTACATTCACACAGTCGACTGTTGTTTATAGCACTAAACGTTTCGATTGCGCGCGCACACTAATGTTTACTAACTTACGCTCTTCAAGCGCGAACGGCCAGTCAACCCGCGGAAAATCGATTAACGTCGAACGTCGTACAAATCATTAGTAGCTAACGACGCAATTTATGCGCCCGAATGCAATCAATGACGCAATTACGACTCGTTAAGAAATCCACATTATTAACCATTACTGAAAAACTCCACGAACTCAATAAGCAGTGACCTTTTTACCCTCGAAAGCATAAATCTCTATTGGAGAATTGACAAAAAAAAACCATAGAGCCAAGAAGAAAGCTAAGTTGATTATAACGGCCTTTAATACAATTGGTATCAAAATTGATACTTTATGGATTTAAGGGTTAACTCTCTCAAAAATTCGCAATTGGTCAAAGAACCAAGAAAAAAGGAGAAGAAGAAGACAGAAAGAACGCGAGCGATTTCTTCGTAAAGAAGCTTGTCAATTTTTCTAAGGGTTATTTTGTCGAGACGATTATTTATTAACATCGAATCTCATGGAGTCCAAAAAGATTTATTTATTATTTATTTATTTATTTAGACGGGTGGCCCCTTTTAAATTACAGAGAATCTGAACAAAGTAATAAGGAGACGCATAAAAGTATGATAATTTTAGCGCATCGACATAATGAATTTACATAAATTTACATATGCCGTCAATAGGACAACTAAACAGCCGGTGAATATAAAGCTAAATATTAAGTAATTATTTAATAAGTAATAAGCAACTTAATAAGTAATAATAAGTAATTAAAGGACTGTCTTTATCGAGCTAAATAATAAAGTAAAGAAATGATAGAAAACATAAATTTTATAAATCATCTAATTGGGCTTCTAATAAAGCCGCCTTAAAAGATAATGTTGAGCCGCCAAAGAAATTAAGACAATTAGATAATTTGTTGGCTAACTGAGATATCCTCGTAATTATATTATTATGTCCAAATCGAGACGTAAACAAGGAGGGCGCATATATTGGCGGGTGCCTGGTTCTCTCTCTAGGGACATAGATATTAATACCCTCGAGGATACTAGGACAATTGATAACTCCATTTAAAACTTTATGAAAAAAGGTTAGATCAAGAACAATCCTTCGGTGTTCTAAGGACTTGATATTAAGTACCGCCGTAATATACTCGTAATCATGATCCGTGACCGCCAAATTGGTTTGCCAAATCTATAAGCGGCGTACCTTAGAAATTTATGTTGAACAGCTTCAAGCCGTTTTTTATGATAGGCATAACGAGGAGACCAGATGGACGATGCAAATTCGAGGTGCGGGAGGACATAGCTGAAGTACAGTGTTCTGGGTGATTTACGAAATATCTTCATGTTTTCTGGCTCCATCAAATACGATCGATCGAGCCGCACCAATTGCACGAACGGTTGCCTGCGAGCTGGCGCTTTTCCGTCGAATCGCGCGCACGCTTTTACAACTCGTATACTCGTATTCGCACAACCGAGCAATAAATGGGAGAACTTTTTCTCCCACCTGTTGCGCAAGCCTGCGATATCCTCCCTTGCATTCCTTCCATGCCACTCGCTCGACCCACTCGCACTCGACGCGCTTTTCCTCGCCGTCGCACGCGCCGCTGCATCCGCTCTGGAAGATCTTTCGAGGAGTAATAAAGTGGTATTACGAGGCGGCGCGAGGTCTCATTAAATTTCACGGCCTCACCGTCGCCTTTTACAAGCTCGAAGAGGCCGCTCATCTCGAGGAATTTTTCGTAAAAGAAACGTCGAGCAACACGTGGTCGCTCGCGACTAATTATTAAATTGCCCGCCCTTCTCACAAGGATGGCGCAAATGCATTTACGAAAATTGGAGCGTGAAAATTTGCGCGAGATTTAAGGAATTTAAGGAATTTTCTGTCCGTGCCCTACCTAGTAAAATATTCAACATAAGATCGCGCGTTCCACTCTGCGCTACTGTATCGGAATTAATTAGAATTAAAAACCCGAATCGGCATTCTAAGAGATGATGAAAAATTCGCCATCCGTTTCGAAAGAGCGCCTACGAAACTATCTAAATTCGTCAACACGCTCAATTCTGTATTTACACGTAAATGTGACATTCTGTGTTTTCCCCACAAATTTACATAAAAAACAAATTCGCGTAAAAAAGATACGGTATCTATGCACAAACATGTTTTTCTTACATAAAATTATTTCAGATCGGAATTTCGAAGACCTGGTTTCGTCAAATTCTCGTGAAAAGCGTTTATATATAAACTGCTGCGCCTTGGACCCTACCGGACCGACAAACCACTTCATATTTCCGGTTGTCATTCTTCAGGCGCGACACTCACGCGTGCGCGCCGTCGAATTCACGGCGAACCAGAAGGCACCCAGCACCGAACTTTTCCATCGTCCGCGCGCGATCAGCTGATCGAATCCGCTCGCAAATCCGGTCGAGCGAGAATAACCGCTAAACGCGGAAACTGTTTTATCTCACCTGTTGCGTTCCGGGGCGAGTTGGTACGCGCTTCCTCTTCCGTTTTCGCGCGCGACCTCCTCCTTCTTCACACGCGCGTGCTGTAACACGCGAATTTTGCACAGACCCCACGAGAGCTCTCGTAGAAGACGAGGTCCACGCGACAGATCCGGTTAAAAATACTTCGGGTGGAGCTCGACGAAGCACGAGGTCTCCTCCTCTTGCGCCACGTTAATCACTCGCGATAGCCCTCTTCGTGAAATCCCCTTCTCGATATACCGGATCTCACGCAGAAAACGATCTGCCACAGTAAACTCTAGCAGATCTTTCCAATCGAAGAACGATTTTCGATTTTCACCGTAGGACCGCGTGAGGAACGATCGATCATGAGGCACCTCGCGCACTCTCTATTCGCAGATGGAGCAATGGTTGGGAGCAGGGCTCGAGGAATTTCACGAGTCTCCCTGAAATGAAGCTTCCGCAGATTTCTCGAGTAATGAGAGACGCGGACGAACAAAAGTACGAACTGTAAAGCACTCTCTCGGATACGACGGGTCTTACGAAAAGTTCGTCAAATTCCCTTCCTTATCTCCCCCGTGTATTATCTCGTCTCCGTTTCTCTCTCTCTCTCTCTCTCTCTCTTTCTCTCTCTCCTCTCGTCGTCATGCGCTCGTGCGTCGCGGCGCGCCACGCCGAACTGCGTGCCGGGCGTCGCCGCCTCCGTCGCCTCCTCCACCACCGCCTCCACTACCGCTACCGCCGCCACCAAGACCGCCGCAAAAGCGAGAACGCAACGAGGAAGCACACGAGCTGTTCCGCTGGTTCGTCGATTTCCTCCTAAGGGGTCGCGTGAACGCGAGAGAGTGACCGGAGAGAAGTCGGCGACGAGGAGAAGTGATTGGACTCGAGCTCGAACCCCGGCGTCTCGACGCTCCTAAGCGCCGGTGGCGACGCCGGTGACACAAAATATTGATGGGAGGATTTTTTGAAAAAGGAAAAAGGATGTTACGGGAGAGTAGAGAGATAGAGAGATAGATAGCTGAATAGATAGATAGATAGTTATATTTTCTTGTCCTGAGACCATAAGTCCTCTAAGGACAAGCCGAAATATAATACAAGAAAAAGAAAAGAAAAGGACACAGCAAGCACGCATAGAGAGAGCGAGAGAGATAGATAGATAGATATATATATATTTGACGTTCAGGGAAACAGAGAGAGAGAGAGAAAGAGAAAGAGAAAGAAAGAGTGAACTAGTGGTGGTTAGTGGTCGGCACGATCGTCGGGTGCTCGCGCTTCACGTTCGCCTTACCGGGTGCAGAAAAGCTTCGCTTCCTGCCATAGACACGACCGCGTAACTCACGTTTCCATACTTGAATTTCCCATAATTTTGAAACGGTTGAAGATGACGGTACATAAAATTTCGTGGCACCAAATGGGTTAGGTACTCGATGTGCATGCCAAATTTTGTTCGGATCCGTTCAGTCGTTTTGCCGGAATATTCGACTAAAGATTTGAATTAGCCGCCATTTTTGATTCGGCCAATCAAAAAATTTGAAAATTTCCAGAAATTGCCATTGTATACGTGTACATGTACGTGTAAAATTTTTATCGGGATCCCATGAATAGTACCAAAGATATGAATTTTTCGATATTTGAATTTGCCGCCATTTTGTACCGGTTCAAGATGGCGGCTCACAAACCTTATTGTGAACTCACAGTAATGTACTTGATTTTTGTGCCAAATTTCGTCCCGATCGGTTCAGCCGTTTTTCCGAAATCGAGGATATACACGGACACACACACGCACACACACATACGAACGGTTTTCAGGATGGCGATTGCATAAGTCACTCCCTTAACGGTCGTGCCTAAAAAGAGGAAGATGAATTTTAAATAATGATGAAAAAAATGAAGATTGGAAACAGCTTGGGTTTAGAAGGAAATGCAGAATACGTATTGGCATTTAATTTTCCCATCGAATGAGGAATGAATTTTTAACCGAGTTGGAAAGAGGAGACGATTATTAACGGTCGCCGCGCTTTTCCCACGAGTGCAGTTATCGAATTGCAGGGTACCGGTAAAGACTATATCGTAAAAGCGCGCATTCGCTTTTACTACTCGTTGCATAATCAAAACGTCACATGCACGTGAACGATCGTGAGACTGTGTTTGAACGGCGCGATAAGATGCAAAGGCTGTGGTGGCGAAGTCGAAGGAAGAGCTTCTTAGATAACCGCGAATGTGTAAAGGAGAATAAAGTACGCGTAGCTTCCTCGTAGCGTGCTGCAGTAACTGCTATTGCGACCGTGGAAAAAACATATTTGTGATCCAATCAACGCGATACTGATCTTGCACGGTAAAAAACTCAAGCGAATTTTCAGAGGAATAAAATTTCTCAGATTAAAAATAAAATGAAACAGTACCCAAAAAACCACGCACGGTTTGCCTCAAAAGACACTCGAATCGTGCGAATACCGAGAACAATTCAATTTCCCGTATTAAATAATATTCCTCGAATAATCGTGGCCCGATAAAAAAAATCCTTATCTCACGGTTCAAGAACGCAGGTGTCACGATCTAAAATAATTCGAGATCCAAGCCCACCGACGTTCGATCTCTCCGTCAGCCTTCTCCCAAATAACTCATACTTCGAGTTCCCGCAAATACACCGTCACCCAGAAAATATTTAATTAATTCAGTCGTAAATACCAAGTAAATCCCACGTAGGTTCGATCGCTCCGACAGCATTCAACCGAGTAAACTTTGCTTCGAAGCGAATTCGATGGCAAGTGTGCTTCCTTGTGGAAGATGTTAAATTCATCAATGGATAATTACTAGTAAGCACTAATCAAATAGTCCATCCCCGCGTGTTCCTAATGAACGATATCCGTCGTGATAGTTAGCATGTAGATCTTCGAAGGCGCTACGCGGCGCACGAGCTTTCAGCAAAACAAAGGGGAGAGCCGAAAGTTTGCTTACCGCAGTACCTTCCGCGGAGGACGACTGTTTATCGGCAATTCCTCCAATGTCCTTCGACGTCGATCACAGTCTCTGTCACGAAAAGTGGAACAGCCTTGGCTCACTATTGTCAGCGGCTTGCCGATGTAACTTCGTATTGTTACTGCCAATAACACTTGGCCAACGCCGATTTTAAATCCCACGTGCCGAGTCGGGATAAACGATAATCAAAGACAATGGCACACCGTCGTACACCTTCTCGTTAAACGTTCAATTAATGTTCGAACGTACTGCGCGCCCGGACACCAACAATCTCCTCGTTGACGATCTTACGGTCCACGCAAATGTACCTTGCTCGTAGAACACGACGGAACTCCTTTACCCGATAACGTCTAATCAATCTCACTTCCTGAGAGCACGTCGCGTTATTTTCGTAACTTTTAATCTCACGAAGTTTACAAAGTTGCGCGCACGGATCCGAACACTCGTGGAAAAATTCAAGGAAGATTGCACTTTTTCCGAGGAACTTTTGGTTGAGTTTGAGGAAGACAGTTCTGTTAGAGAGAACGAGGGTCCTGAACGAGTGGATCCTTCATGACGATTCGTAGGGCGATTTCAAAATTTATAAGTTCGTAGAAACGTTTCAGGCCGGCCAACTCGATTGGCGGCGTCGACGGTCGGCCGATAGACCCGCCGATTGCCACGAGGCTTTTGCTGCCAGCCGCTTGACGACAGTCTGTCCGCCCGTCTGCTTTACTGATTCTCGCGATGATAACAGTGGGTCGAAAGTCGTGCGGGCAGACGACGCGTGTGCGAGGAAAGTGAAAACCCCGGCAAATCGAGGAAACCGGCGCCGGCGGTGCGTTTATCACCGGTTGCGATTAACCACGACGCTTTGACTTTAGTTTCACGGATCCTTCTCTTCGAGTCTTTCGCGGATAAATCCTCTTCTCGGTATCCGAAACGATTAAGTTAAATTCGATTCGAGTATGAAGGTAAACGGATCACCGGAGATGCAAATGCAAATTGATTCAATCACGTGCGAATTTTATATAAGGTGAGTTGGAGTAAGTGCGCCGTAGAGACGAAATTTTCTAAAGTATGGGTTTTTCTATTATTTATTTTTTATTTAAATGAGTATATAGTAAGGTGAGCTGGGCAAGTGCATACAGGAAAATTCGAAATTTGTATTTACTCTCCTTCCACAAGCTTCAAAATTTGTATGCAAAATAGAAACTTTGGCAACATGACTTTCAACTGTACTTTATAGATGCATAAGGTCATTTAAAAAAAATAAATAATAGAAAAAACCATACTTTAGAAATTTTCGTCTCGACAGCGCACTTACCCCAACTCACTTTAAGGCGGGTACAGATCAAGCGCGCCGACCTGCGCCGCGCCGTGCAAAACGTTCGCGAACGTTGCAGGCGCTTTCAATTTGGACGGGTTACCGATCACAAACGCGCAACAACGCGCATGAACAATCCGTCCAAATTGAAAGCGCCTGCAACGTTCGCGAACGTTTTGCACGGCGCGGCGCAGATCGGCGCGCTTGATCTGTACCCGCCTTTACGATACTTCGTCAATGATTGTATCCTGCGCTGTAATAGAATTCTTAAAAGATTAAAAAGTATTCGAAAAATATCATAAATCCTTAGTAACCATTGGAAATTCATTTACGATCTTGCACGAATAATTCGTACGCGTGAAAAGTCTCTAATTACAAATAGACGTGAGGTTAAAATGAGAATTAACTGTCCGCGGAGACATGTTTTCAGTACATCTGGGACGGATCCGATCGGATCCAAGGAACTCGAGTCCGTTATTGGTTTTCTTCTTTCGTAACGTCTGTCTTGTTTAAGGAAAGCGCCCAGGTGAACCAGCCACGAGCAAGTTACGCGCGACTTCGCTTCTTACATAATTGTTACCCGCTTTGCGGACGATTGCGCCGCTCCCGGTACCGAAATGTGTTGGTCGGTAAGAAAATCCTGTGAAATCCGGGAGAACGAAATCGGGTCGGTAGCAATATTGGAAGCACGGATGACGAAATTGGAGCGACTGTCTGCCGATCGAATAGCAGGGACGCGAGACGAAGGAGACGCAAAAGAGAGACGATATTGAAAATGGAAAATGTACTATGAACTATGCTGATCGAGCTCTCTGTATAACCTCCTATCTCCACTGGCTCCCAGAAAATATTCTACCAAACGCGTGAATCTTCTTCGATCATTCCAACAAGCACAAATATCAAACAGTTTCATTCGTATAACATTTAAGTTGTTTCGACCTCGTCCTGATCGCGTTAATTTTGCAAAATAACTCACCCGACACAGATGAACCATTATCCAGGATCATGCTTCATCCTATCTTCTTGCCTCTTCCAATCGATGGTCTTTCGATCGGTTCCCAATGGACGTTTACCAGCGACACCTCGAAGCCTCGACGAGTCTTCCAGTTGTGCGAATTCGTGGAGCGTCTCGTTCTCAAGATGCAGACCCCTCCTTTCGCTAGGTATGCTCACAATTATCCGCTTGGTACGACATATTACAGCCACCCTACACTCACTCAGTCTTTCGAGCTCACTCGCGTTCTTCGAACCGCATTAGGAAATTAATTGCACACGTGTGTATACCAGACTTTTGAATTTTGGTATGATGTGCATAGGTCGGGGTCTCCAAACAAACTGCACCCTTCCATCAGTCCCTTTGTCAGGGCTCCCAAGGATCATCATCTAAGTCTGTATCATCACCCTGACCTACAGTTTGCAAATAGACGAATTATTCAACCGCCCAATGGGGGCAACAACAAAACACACGGTCGACAAATTAAAGACAGCAATGAGCAGTTACGAGACGAAGCCAAAATAAGCGGTGGCTGTCCGAATTACCTCTCGAATCTTATTATCAAAGAATTCTTACACGAGGACACGTCACGTTCGATTCTCCGCGAGAAAAGGTGTAGTTTTGACCAAAGAATCTGAAAAAATGAGCGCATTCGATACTTTCTTGCGGGCACGCGAGGAATTCGAATCAAGAGCGATAAAATTTATTCGCGGTCATTAACATCGAGCAATTAGCCGAAGGCCCAGTTTTTTCTTCTTCTTTCTTTTTAACCACTCGATTATATCCGTCGCGTTATCGTCAATGAGTTATTTCCGACGCGAACGCTTCGATAACAAAGTGTCTGCCGTTTTATTTATCTCGTGACGAACTTATCGTCTGGAGTCGTGACCCGTCCGAGATTAATTAATTAATTACTCGTGCCGCGGTCAAGCACGAGAATACGATAGGTGTTATCGAGGAACGGCGTATGGTCCGATCCTTCGAACGCTTCGTCGCGACGAGAGAGTTAAGTCGTAAGAATTGTTTGTTAAACAATTGTTCGGAGACGTACGAAGGGGGCGATCATGGATGAGAGCGGAGGAAAGGAGTCTCACTCGACTACGCCGACACTCCCCATCGCTTTTCTCCATTCATTTTATTCTCGTGTAATTTTTCCCCAATTATGTACAAAAATATAATGAGAATCGACAATTATTACAGAGTTCGTAACATTAGGTACATGACTCTTGCCGCCACGGACTCTCTCGTTTAACATCACCTGCCTCCTCCCCGTTGATTCGCTTAACAGACTTCTTTTGCTACTGGTTGCGGCGTGAGGGACGATCCTATTTCGGATCGTCTTTCAATGTTGTGTGTTGTTTGCGTATCGCCTTCGTGTCCTATGTACAAATCGTGCGTCGTGCGTGCTCAATATGCGTGCTCGATTTGTCTTTCTCTCTTTGGCGGAGAAGAGCATCCAAAACGCTTTTTCCCCCCCTCGCTTTCGTCAGCTCTCTTTTCTTCTTCTCTCGAGGCATTCGATGTCCTAGGGTATTCGTGTTTCCCTGATTGTACCCCGTGACGCGAAATAATAATTAAAGGCGTTCGACACTTGCACCCGGTGAACGTTTTGAATACAGACGGTTGAACATAGTACGGTAGTACTGAGAGTTACTCCTTTCCTCTCGGCATTTCTCGCCAATTCTGTTTCCCTTTCTTCGTGCGCGAGCGTTACGCGCAAGAAAGAAAGACAACATAGGACGATCTTTACGCGAATCGAGTAAGAAGAGAGCGGCGAAGAGGTTACGTGCTGCAAGCACAGTCCAATTTGCGGGATGTAACGGAAAAAGCGTTGATTGGTCGAAGAGACGGTTAAATTGAATTGGAGTAACAAGTACTTTCATCTGTACAAACGCTCTTCGTTTACATTAATATCCGAGCTAACAAGAATTTCACTGGAACGCAGCCACGCCGTAGAGTAATTCTTGACTTTATTGTCCTTGTTCAAGAGACACGACCTTAAATTTCGGATCAACTTTCGGTACGCGCAGGATAATTATAATTTGCCTGTTCTTTCTTCTCGCATTTCTTTTCCTCGTCATGCTCTTAGAGCTTTCCTCGGTAGCCTCTAGAATTGAAAATTACTCACGTTAAACTTATTGGTGATAATCACCGTGCGCGGCTGCATCGAAATGCACGACAAGAAGGGACAAAAACCAACGTCTTCATATACTCTCGACAATTAACAGACACTTATATCCACTTCGTATCGCTCAGATCGTAACAATGCTACGATTAGAAAAAGTACTTTCAATCGATATAGACACGGCCTGCAATCTCTCGGCAGGATTAGAGGATATATAGCATCATGCTCAACGAATCGATACTATGTGCATATAGAGCTCTGCAGTCCTTGCGCTTAATTAGTAGAAAAATGAAAAACCAACTGCCTAGAACAGCTAACCAATTAACATCGTACTACTATGTCACGACCTCTCACACACGCAAGTAGAAACGCATAATTCTGATTTTACATTGAACCAAAGGGTCGAGAACTGAATTGCGGCCGATGGGTCAACGGTCGAGATAAATATACAGAATGAAATATCCATTTTGGGTAATTTTCGAAGATGAATTTCGGCCGCAAATAGGAATGCGTAAAATTTGTCAGAGCGCACGGGTACCATTTTCCAGAGTCAATTATTCGGACAAGTTAGAAGATGCCCGAAACATAACGCGACTCGGGAAAGACTGTTTCGTGGTTTCGTAATACATACTTAGGAATATATTATACAGTCAGCGATTAGCCATCATAAATTATTATCAATACAGTAATATCGTTATCCTTACAATTTCGTGTACAGCAAAGTTTACGCGTCGGCTTCTTCGATGAGAAAAAAAAATGAATTTTCAATTTTACAGCACAGAAACTCAATACACTTCTCCGTTCACGCTACAATGTTACCGATAGCGTAAATAAATCAAGGCGTATCTGTACAAAAGTCTTCCTGGTACATCCGAATCGTTCTTGGTTACTCGTGTTTTTATTATCATTTCTGTCATAAATAAAGGCATTAATCAAAATAGGAATCGTACAAACATTTGCGACATTAGTGTAATTTTTTAATTCCTAAACGTTTCCCCATTCCCCCTATTATGTTTATACCTAAATGTACCTTGTGCCACATTATATTCGGCGTGTCTCGTGGCCGCAACTACCTCGACGGAAGTTGCACCCACGAAAGGGAATAACGCCATTTCACAATCTCCCACCATTCTCTCTTGATTTTGTGCCACGAGGATCGTCTCGCCTCTCTCACCTTTTCCATTTGTTTCTTTTATCCCCTCTCGAACAACGTTAAACTAAGTCGCATAACTTCCGCAATTGAACGTTCCTACCGAGCGAGGAGCGATTCTCGGCGGGAGTCGATGCGCGTCGTAAAGACAGAGAGATCGAAGCGGCTTGTGAATAGAAAAGATGCAATCCAACCGACTTACATCCTGTCACAGCCCATTGATTTCGGAAGCGAGTTAAAATTAGCCAAGGACTAAATCCGTCCCACTGGCGATACGAAATCGGTGGGCCCTTAATATCTCTATTACGAACACCAAAGCTTTGAACACAATCGGGGCAATAGCTAGTCGACGGTCTTGTAGAAAACGTGGTAAGGGACTAGAAAAAGTGGTGTCGGAAAAATCGGAGGGGGGAGGGGGGTGTAGATGCTTGGGCGAAGGGGTCCCAGGAAGAGAAGAAGGATTGTTCGTTCGGTTCAAAAATAGACGCCCCGGTGATAAGAAGATGCCTCGATATCACTTACTATCCTCACGATGCGCGCATAACGTACACGCACGGAAGGCGCGCGCGCGCAAGCACGCACGTAAATGCGAAGGGCAAGTTACGTGTAAAAAGGCGCGCGCGGGCATTCGACAAAAAGATCGGACTCCTCGGGCGCTCCATTTAATCCTGTGCGTTTACGTCGCTTATCCCTAATTTCTAGCAAACCCTTCTCCCCCCAACTCTCGCTTCGTCTCTTATTCTCTCGTGTGCTCCACTCGCTCTCACCTCACGTAACGCAAAGCCATCGACAAGCGTGCACACGATCCAGAACGAACTCGAGTGGAACCTAGGCGGCCTAAGTAACTAAAATCTCTCGACTCTCGAGTCCTCCATCGTGGACACGCGGCACGCCGCGATCTTACCACCGGAGAGACTCGTCAGGTGTCCCAGAGCCGACCTCGAAACGACGGCCCGCCCCCTCTCAAAAAATCTAACGTAAGAGGGAACGCGTGCATCTTTATTTCCACGACGAAATCGCAAGAGTGTCTCCCCTTGTCGATGGCATCGCTCATCCCAAACGCATTTATTTTTATTTTTTTCTGTGTCCTGTCGACGAAAAGCAAGCTACTCATCGGCGGCGACAGCGGCAACGGCAACAACAGCAGCAGCAGCAGCGGCAGCGGCGGCGGCGGCGGCGGCGGCGGCAGTAGCAGCAGCGACGTGACAAACGATATACACATACAATATACACATATACGGGCGAATCTTCTTACTCTCTCGCTCTCTCCGAAAATCACGACGATGAGACGCATGCTCGTCGCGACGGCGGTAATTGGGTGCGCATACAGAGACAGACAAGTGAACCCTACGCGTACCACACGCACTCCTGCCCAAAGAGTCTCGGAGATCGAGCGCGGTGTCTGCGCTTATATTGAACGAGCGAACGTGGATCGGCGTCCCGAGCTCCGCTACCTAGGGAACACTCCGAGAGCACGTGGATTAACGTCCTAAGCGAGCTTCTTCTCCGTGTTGTTGTTCGCCACGTAACCATTATTCGTCCCGTTGCTGTAACAATTGTTGTACTCCTTGTTGTAGATCGTGGCGTAGGACGACACGTCGTTGTACTTGGGCTGCGTAACCGCGTCGTCCAGCACGGGCATGCAGGCACCGTCCGCCGGTGAAAGCAACGACGGGGCGCCGTTGATATTCTTCTGGGACTTCACTATGTACTTGGACTTGTAGAAGTCGGAGAAGAGACCGAAGAAGAGTACACCGTGCAGGCCGATGAAGAACATGAAGCCGCGCGGGTAGTCGCATTCGGTGAAGAACAGCTGGAACTGGTGGGTCATTATCACCACGAATTGTACCTGAAATTTGGGAATTTTTTTTTTTCAGTTCGATGTTGAGTTCTTGGAATGAAGAAGATTGTGGAATTGTTTTGTTGTGGAGCTTGGTTTACCATTTGGAAGCTGGTGAGGTACTTCTTCCACCAGATGTACTTTTGGAACTCGGGCCCCATCGCCGCGACCATGTAGTAGAAGTACATTATGATGTGAACGAATGTGTTGAGAAGGGCGAAGAAGGTGCTGTGACCGCCAGGAGCGAACTTCAAGCCCATCCAAACGGAGAAGGGCATTATCCCGTGATGAATCACGTGGAGCGTCGAGACCTGTTGGTTCTTCTTTCTCAGGACGAAGAAAAGCTGCAATGTGAACGTAAGATTTCAGTATTCTGTGGGTTCAGTATTTTATCGATAACAATGAACAACTGTGAGGAAAAAAAAAATTTTTGACGGGCGATCTTGCATCTCGGAATTTCCACGGTTTTATTACCGAGGCACTCGAGAAAATTGATCTCTATCGTGCATTTTTCGTCATTTCCAATCCGTTCCAAATTAACCAGCTTCGATTCTTGCTCGTCACATCGAATCTCGCTGATTGTCGCGAGCACGAAACTAACGGCGACTCTCTCGCACTACCGGTTTTTATGTGGAAAGAACGCAAGAGGGGCGCTTGTGGTTCGTCGCTCGACGAAGACGAACAGACCCGATGGCGAACCGTGAACGTAAACGACCAACGAGAACCTTGAGCTTAAACCTCGAAGAAAGAAATCTTCATCCGCGTTCGTAACAATCTTCTCGGTCCCTAACACACGGGCTTTTAATATGTGGTTTACGCGCACGCGTTTATTTAGAGGTTCGTCACTTTTAAAAAAACAATTTACAATTGAAATTGTCGAAAGTGAATTCAACGAATGGAAATTTCCCGCTACAAATGCTAACACTACCCCCTGTCTCTGTTTGCGCGAGAGCTTTGTTTATCGCTCGAATTGACGTATCCGCATACATTACAATGACGCTTGCTTATTCCACCGACAAGTGTGTTTTCGTTCGCGCAATTAAATCTCCATAATTTTTGCACGACGCAAATGAGGAAAGTAGTGCGCGCTCGTAACGTCGTTAGGTAAACATTGAGATTAACCTCTGGAAATTACTCAACCGCGACCTCGTAAAAAAGCGTGGCGCGATCGTCACTCGTATTTTAATTCGTCGCGAGAATAATTGTCAGTCGAAAAAAAAAGAATTGACGTGGAATTTTTTAAGGAGTCGTCGAAGCCTTACGACGAAGTCAATAACAATGTAAGGAGGATGTTGGTGAGAAGTGAGCTTGCTTACCGTGTCGAAGAATTCTGTGAACTTGCTAAAGTAGTACCACCAACATGTGGCGGCCATCCTGAGCGCGATGGGGCTGTTCGAATAATCGACCGGCTGACACCGGAAGCTGTAACCCCTCGCCCAGCCGCTCATCAGATACTGAAAGAAAAAAGGAAAGATGGAATATCCTTGCGCATCCTTCCGCCCGGTTTCATCGCGCGGCATCGATCGAGGCCATCGGCCCACCGAGCAATTTTTAGATGAAAGCCCGATGAGACTCGTGGAAGCTGCATATCTGCATTCTCTGCCTCCCGGAAGTGTGCGGTCCGTGCACTCTCTAGTACGAAAGAAGAGCTTGATCGCAATAATAAGCGTTCTACTCCTCCTCCCTTTTTCACCATCCCTCTACTTTCCATCCCCCTACCACCCTTATCACAATTTTCCTCTCCTTCTATATCCTTCGTTCTCTCGTACTCTCGTCGGCACTGGCTAAAAACTGTGCCTTTGTTGCTCCACGAGGGTATCTCGGCCGAGGAGAAGCGCAGAGCAGAAGAAAAGGACAAAGGGGAGGGTAGAGCTATAGCCGGTATCTTCTAGTTGGAAGATAGCGAAACGATCTCCGGGACATTTAAATTTTAAAGCCTCTACCTCCTCGTCCCTCTTCACCTGCTGCTTCTGCTCGGCCTCTCCTCGCTCCGCTTCCCCTAGGCGGAATATATCCCGTGGATTTTTTTTTCTTCTCCCAGAGCGTAGAAGACGCTCGACGTGGAGATTTAAGGGGCGAGGATCGCTCGAGAGAAGCCACGCGCTTCCTTTCCTACGCTTTTCCGTGCGTTTTGCTTTTTCCGAGGCCTCGAAGACCTTCTTCTTCTCTTCGTATTCGTTTTTTTTTTCTCTGATCTCCCTTTCGCGAGAGACTTGAAATAAGAGACGTAGTCGTCATGGGACGAGCACGAGTGTCTTCTTTTTCCAGCACGAAACAGGAAACTCGTTAGATCCCGACATGCGCGTGGAGAATATGCGGAAGCGGGTTCGCGCGCCGATCAAGTTACCTAACAAAGTGTTATTAATAAAAGCGGGGCCGCATCGCGCGTTCATTGCCCAACCGGGTATTATTAATAGATAATCAATAGTCACAAGGCGCATCTCCGATAATTTATATAAATAACGAAATTAAGATTTAGGTTACGCCTAGGCGCGAGTCACGCTCGAGAACGTGTTTACGAGAAGAATTTCGATTCTTGGGGTCGTCGATCTCAAGGGGGTTCGTCCGGCCAGATTAAAATTAAATCACGATGAACCTTTTCTTTTTCCACGGGGACGCGCGCACGGAAGTACATTGATACATTCGTGGGCATTACCTAACAAACGAGCTATTAATATTTTATCGACATCTCGAGGGGTGCCTTCGATCGACCTACATATTTTATAAATAACAAAATTACGATTCGCGGCGCGAACGTGAGAAGAAAAACTCGTAGATCCCACGTCGAATCCGTCTTGACGTCGAACCTACCCGGGCCGAATGTGTTTTGTATACCCAAGTGGGAGAGCGACGTCGAAAAAAGAAGCTCCGAAAAAAATGCGGAGAAAGATCGTTATCGAAAGAAACCGCAATAAATCTGCGAGATAAACGGAGGAAAGATTGTAATTCTGCCCAGTTATACCGGTTCTCACTTTGATCCCGTTTTTCGATTCTTACGCAATCCTTTACCGTTGATCCCAGCTTGGATCCCGAACGTTTCTCAGTTCTCGATCGAGTGGAGCAACGGAGCATTTTCGACCGACAGATGGTCTCTCTCGCGATTCGCCGACGAGGGTAATGTGCAAATCGATGGATGGAAACCGTGTCGCCCGGAGGATTGAATCGTCGAACGAATCGAATTGTGCCCACGATTGGCAAGTATTAATTTCTTCCGACGCGGATGATCCACGAACGCCACCGTAGAAAGTGTCTATTACTTTATACTTTCTCGAAAGGATCGTCGGTCGTTAGTCTCGAGGACATCTTTACGAGGCGAAGATAAATTAAATTTCTCGTGGTAATGGAACGTGTGATTTCGATCTGGCCATTCTAAGCGACGCGTCTGGCCGTGTCGCCTCGCTCCTATGTAATTGAGACGCGACACTCGGGGACGTTCCGTGAAAAACACTTACACTAAATTGCATAAGAGGCAGTGGCCGACCGGCAGACGTGACGTCGAGCAGTCGCACCGAATTTACACCTCAATGGTTCTGGAAGCTTTCCGCCAGTCGTCGTCCTTCTCCGCCATTCACTCGGCCGTTCCTCGCAATTCCACAATACGCTTCGCGTACAAGCTTAAAAATATTCGTCCTGTCCTCGGCGTGTGAGCTGTGTACACGCGTCAAAACAATTCCGATTTTGACATTCGGCCGAAGTCGACCCGATTATCAAATACGACGAGGGGCGCCTGAATAATGCGAGTTGCGCGTGCGAACGTGAACACGTTGCTCGCTCCATTAATCTACATTGAAATAATCACGCGGAAGTTCGCGCGTTCATCAATTGCAACGAAAATGAAGAAGGTCGATGGCTCTGAATGCGTAACGCGCGATCGCGTACCCTACGCGGCCGAATTCAATGAGACACGTAAAATTCGGCGACTTCGACGGACATAAGTGGGTCGACGCTTTAACGCGGATGTTTTCGTAGCTAAAAGGCCCGCCGGTGGACGATCGTTAACGAAACGCGCAATTTATCACCGACGAATGGAGAATGAGCAAATATGCTGGGTCCAACCGGAACCAAGGAGATCAAGAATCGATTGTTAGTTCAACCATGAGTTAACGAGCTGTTAAAGATTAATTTGACGAAGAATTCGTACTAACGCGCGACTACGCAAGAACCGTCGACGATCGTCGTGGATAGCTCTGGTATCGGTACGAGGTACGCCCTAGTTCCTCTCCGATTGAGAGAATACAGCTGGAATGGAATGTAGGTTCTGGTAAATTGCGTGTCAAGGTCACGATCCATCCTAACATCCCGCGCTTCCCTCGTCTTCGTCCTTTCACCGCCTCCGATCTCGCTCGCGAGACACGTAATGACTGACGGGATTAGGCAATTGATCATACCTGGGATTACCACGTGACCTTCGTTACGTTTGAATCATACTCGCGCGAGAGTCTTCGTCTTTTTCATTTCGTTCGGCTCCCACATGGTCCCCTACCGCGTGATTTTCTTCTCTTGAAATCTTTGCGGCAACGATATCAACAGGTAGCCCCCACTCCTCTTTCTTCCAAGCGATATTTTCGCTCCCTTACACATCTAATCAGATACAGCCGCGCGACTTCCTACTCGTGACGTATGCAAATTTCGAACCGGCTCGATGTATATTTCTCCGTCGACCCGATTTACCCGCGCAAAGAGCCAAGGGGCACTGCTGTATTCAGTCGATCCAACGAGCAAGATCAATTACGGCCTCCTCCCTCCTTTTCGCGCGGTACAGTTTTTTTTTTTCTCACGAATTTTTTCAGCCTGACTCAGTACCCATATCCAGCTGACCCGATACGATTCGCTCGGTACAAGCTAGACCGTTAGAATTTCCTTTTATCGACGAATCGAACGACACGATTATTTCATTCACTTTTCAATCCGATTATCCTGATTATTCCTCCTGCTACCGAACAAATTGACGAAATAAACTTCTGACCTTATCTTATCAGTGTCCGACTGCCATGTCGCGCCGAATGACGGCATAAGAGTGCCACTTGTCGCGAACTTGACCGCGACAAATCCTCCTGGTGAGGAGGGACAAGAAAACGAAAAGAACAGTCATTAGAAGCAGTTATGCACGAGTATTCGTCGTAGACTTCTCGACTTCTCGCCTCCTCGTCATCCAGCAATCCGTTATTATTGATTTTCAATTGAATAAGAAACGTTCGACGCGGATCTATCCGCGCGTCCTTGCCACGGGTGTCAAGGTCGGGTGGCACGCGACGTCAGGCAAAAATTCCCGTGGCAAGAAGTTATTAGATTAATTAACGGCCTCGGCCGGTTGTGCAAGAAGTCGTCGACACGATATAATCACGCGCGTACTCCGCTCTAAAAGGTGATTACGTGCAATTGTCCATGGAGGCGCGAGAACGCGTCGGAGGAGGGAAAATTGACGAGGAGGAATCGTCGGAGGAGAGGGAACGAGACGGAGAAGGTAGAAGAGCGAGTGGATTATTCGCGCACGTGCTATTCGCGAGAGGACCTACGCGAATCGGCTCGATCCCCTCTCCGAGAGGGTCGTCCGCTCTTTTTGAAAAGTGTGCAATGAGGTGAGCAGCATGGTTTCTCCGACTAGGGCCCGTTATGTTCCTTACGAACGGAATGTCGCACTGGGTTTTCGTGAACGCGAACGAGAGAGACAGGAGACAGAGAATGAGGAGGGAGAATGCGCGGATGCGAAGGCGAACTTTCGGTGCGGCGCGGAAAGGAGTAGGAGAAAAGAAGAAGGGGAAATTTGGATTTTAGGCCAAGGCTCTTGAACTTTGTGAACCCATGCAGCCAGAGAGACAGAGAAGAGGAACGAAGATGCGAGAGAGAAAGAGAAAAGCGTATCGTACGGTACTTAAGCAGTCGCTCCGCTTCGATTGGAAGGATCTCGAGTCGAGAGTGTTATCCTGGTGGATTTTGTAAATTCGACGAAATGCGCCTTGGGTGGAATTTCGAAGGACTACGTGCGACGAGCGAAAGGAGAGCTGGAGGCTTCGAGCGAATTCGTCGATTTATTACATTTGGCTACCCGATTCCGACGCCTCGAACTTCGTCGTTTCTCGCGCGAGGGCCACGAGGACCGTGGGGACCGACTTTTTAAAGATTCGATTCTCGACCCGACTGTTAAACCGGTCGAGCAGCCGCGAACGTACGGAAGGAGAAAAAGAGGGACGCCGATAGAAGAAGACATTTTCCTGGGCGCGACGTAACCGACGACGACTCGCGGCCCCTACCGTATCGTTCGAGGTTTTAGTATGTAACGGGGTTATCGAAACGTCCACCTTTACCTCACTCAGGATTTCCCATTGCGAATATCTCCCACGTGAGTATCGCGATGTAACGAGAAGATTATCGGAATTGTCGCTTGTCGTTTACGCGGAAGTGGCGCAAAGCGGGTGGAGAGAAGCGAGCGAAATGGACTGAAACTTTTCGAGACCCCGGTACTTCTCGAGCGAAGTTGCGGATCTACTGGAAAGGTGAACGGTTCTCGTCGAATCGGCGAATCGCTCGGTTGATTTTAACCGAGAGGAATTAATATTCCGCATAGCGCGAGCAAACTTCGTTGCTCCATTATTCTACGCTTTCTATTCGCATTGTGCCGCTCCATTGTTTCATCCCGATTCGTTTAATTCCCAGGAAGGAGGAAAGTTCGGTGATCGGGCACTTTTGAAATTTCCCAAGAATGCGAATGGCTTGATTACGCGTGCTCTCGGCTCGACCTCAGGAATCGGACGGATCGATTCGCTCGGGCCACCGCGGGACCCTACTATCCCTCGTGCTTATGGATTTCATTTGAATTCAATTAAGCAGGTGCGATCGTAGCTGCGACAAAGACGTCACTAACGAGGTCGGTGGCGTCAACGCGGAAAGGCGAATCGGACGATTGGCGCGCGCCTAACGCTGTATAAAGCGCCAAAGATCGTCGGGTGAATAAATTCCGAGGCGCCATTTGCTTGTAAGCGACTCGATTAACGGCGCGCCTAAGGCATTTTCGGTTAAAGAAATTTGGCTCCACGAATAAGGAGAAAAAACGATCAAATAAGATGATCGAAGAGTCCTATGTTACACGAAGCTCGAACCTTGCGCAATATTAATTCTGCGCATGGACCATTGCGAATGATCGAGGAAACCTGTAATTCGAGACTTCGATTCCGAAGAATTTCGTAAAATCTAGGAAGTGCTAGACCGAAGATCATGAGGAATTGATAAATTCCACTGGAGTAGCCTCGATGCCCACAGACGGGGACACTTAACGCCACTCCATCGCCTTCGATCGCTTACCAGTGGTGCACTCGTGGACGAGAACACCGAGGAAGGATGACGACGTCATCGAGAATCTCTTTCGGCGTGCTCGAGGGCCCCAGTCTACCCTATTCGGTTTAACTGTTCGAGGACCGGAAGGCTTCTCCCAAGAGTGCGCGCAAAAAGGCTCTAATTTTTTAAATTCACAAAGCCGGGCGAAGAACCGTCGACGCGGAAGATTCAATCTAGGTTAGCGATCGATAAAACGTAAGAAAGGGAAAAATTAAAGGAGACCGTAAATTAGAAATCATTCGTGAATAATAATCGTAAATTAGCGTCGGCCACGTGGCGCGGATAGCGGAGAATGAGTCAATAACAAAATGCTCAAGAATGACGATTAAAAAATCTCTTAACGAGAAACATTCGTACATTAATTGGAACAGCATGCTCGGACGGCTTAGCATTATAAGAATGCGATAGGAAAACGAACGTGCTACGTCGATAGCCAGAGAGAAGGATCAGTCAAGAATAACATTACGTGATCTCAACGAAGTACCGCGGAACCGTACCACTTGTCGACGCCGAGGCATTCGTTCGTTTATCTATCGCATCGTGGTTTATCTATCCGAAGCGTGAAACGAGTTTGAAAGAAGGACCTCCCCTGCACGTCTATAAGCGGATGAACCGCAGGTGACACACGCTTGGCTCTCATAACTGTATCAGGGTGTGCATGAGACATACTAAGCACGCACCAAATATGATCGGCATTACGATTAAATACGGACGCACATTCTCGCTTGGGGCGTGCGTGTGCGAGAGGAGGCAACTTGGAATGTCACGCGGGCGCCAATCGAGTCTCGCCTCGGAAATCGAACCTGTCGATATTCATTGTCGAGAATGAGAGAAAGAGAGAAGAAACGAGAAAGTTGCATCGTCTCGAAAAATTCTCTAAACCTAATCTAATTCTCTAATTCTTCATTTATAAGAAATGCGCCCTACAACGAGAAATCGAAGGATATACATTTTTTATAATACTTCATTCAACGATCGGCAATCGAAGGGGTCCCTTCTCAGCCGTGAACCCACGATTTGATTCCCACGAGTTTGATTCACCCAGCGGCGGTCCGCATCTTTTATTGCCCCGCCGTTGTTCTCAATCGTTCTGCCGCGACTATTGTCCGTTTGCGCGTTATTAAAGTGAATCGATAAAATGAATTACCGACCGGATACTGCACACCTTCCCGCCAGTATCGAGGCATAATCGATAACCACGCATGCGTCGCGTCGTTTCACAGAGGAAATTAATCTGCATTCATTGGATAAATTAACGAAGTCCGCGCTTCGGAAGAGTGCTCGGTTCGCGAAGAGAAGCAAAGCCGATAATAAGAATAGTCGCGTAAGAGAAGTGAACCAACCTCGTAAAATATCCACGCCGAGAAGACGGTCTGTACAAAATTATATACGATTAGTATCCGTCGTAGATTGAAAGGCTTCCTATTTTCCATCAGCTTCGGTCCTAGCACCTTGCTGAAGTAAGCGTAGAACAGGCATATCGCGACTGTGGGGAATGGACTGCTCATCATCGGCCAATTCCTCACTCTGGGATCTGAAAGGAGCAAAAAAGAACGAATTAATTTAATTATACCTTCGAACGGGAACATACAATACACTTTCGTCAAATCGACAGGCGGCAAGAGGCAAGAGAATCATTTAAAGTTAAAACCTCGCGAATCCCTGTTAACATCCTGTGCCAATGTTCTCAAACATACAACGTAATTAGCGGCTCGTCTAACGAGCCTTGCGCCGTAGCTAACGCGTTAATCTTTTTACCCTCCTACGAGCACTCTCCATTACTCCATCTAAAGTCCATTCCACTCGCGTGTCCACTCTCGGAAAGTTAGGCGCACGGAAGGTAAGGGCCTAAAAAATTCACAATTTAATTAGAAAATTACCTGGGTTGGAATCGTTACGGTGGCAATATATCCACGCGTATTTTCACTAGGCCCGGAGGCTCGACGATAAGGAGGATCGTTGAAGGATCATTAGAGGATCATTAAAGGATCATTACAGGATCATTCGAGGATCATCGAGCCTTGGAGTGCCGATGACGGGCGAGTGTCATCGTTTTGGAAGGCAAAGTGCCACGCGGAGTGGAGCGTATCCGCGAGAGCCGGGGCCCTGTCTCGGAGAATTGCGCCATCCATCAAGTGGAACGTTTTGCGGCCGCGTCGTCGATGCCGACGAATTAAAGAACGCAGACAACAACGAGTGGCAGCCCGAATGGCATGTTTCATTTGCGACGTCACGGATACGAACCAAACCGACTGGCAAAAGAGCGAATCTCCTGGCCAGTCGAGCCGCGAGCAGTTTCTTCGAGCAGTGACGTTCAACTTGAGCCACGAGAGAATTTTTTCCAAAAGTCCAAAGGCTTCTTCCTTATGGATAAATTATTCGATACCGCGCATCAAGGCACACGGATATACGAATTTTACCTATAAATGAATTTAACATTGATTCAAGAAGATTAATAAAATCGGAGAATTTGCTAATACGAACGAATACCACTGTCTAAGAATCTCGTTTCTTTATCTGCCCTCTCGCCATCCTCGACGACCTGCTCCAATCCTGTAATTTTATCTTTAATTAAATTGCATCCCTCGGATCGAATCTCGCGATGAAATTTCGTAACCAGTTACGCGATCCCCGACCTGGTTCAATGGGAAGACTTAATAATCGAATTCGAAGATCGCGAGAAGAATTCTCCTTCGCTTCTCTTCCTGTAATTTAGGTCGGAACTTTACCGCCGTAAATTATTCCGCTGCGACGTCGCGAGATTTTTCTACGTTGATTAACGCGCGCAAACATTCTGCGATTAAAGCGATTTTTCCTATTCGTCGCGCGTCACAATTCTCTTCTCCCTCCGAGGATAGTCCACGCGCGAATCTCCTGAATTCACTCCACCGCTGTTTACTCTCTCCACCCTAATTTTCGGCAACAATGGCGTGATTAGGAACGTTTTCCTCGAGAATAGACGGAACAATGGGCGAACGTGACATTCGCTACGTACTCGACGCCGGGCAAGGATGAGGTGGCAGAAAGTGGGAGAGCAGCCGGGGCGAGAAGGAGAAGACACAACGGGGTAATTATTCTAACACGTGTGAAGCAAAATTCTTCTCACGATTGTGCGCTCGGGTCCCGCGACGTTCGAAAGAACCCTGAAGCTCTAATGGCCCGACGACCTCCAGAAGTTAATTCGCTAAATATGAGAATTTCATTACGGGAAAACTTTCGTAGCTGCTTCAATGGGGGAGGGGGGGGGGGTGACATTGAAGGAAAATTGCGCGCGCTCGTTCTCCCGTGGAATGTTGCCCGATGAATGAGAACAGTGAGTGCGTTGTTCGGATAGTAAGGCGTCACGTCATCTTTGCAAGAAACATCAATATTGACAGTCGCGGTGCGAGAAGATGTCAAGGAAAAGCCTCCCCCTCCGTCATTCGTGCAAAAAACATTCTCGGAGTCCCGTCGACACGTCGATTTCTGTGTCAACTCGATCGGATCGAGTAACATTACCCAGTGCCTGTGTCGTAATCGGAGCAACCGGAGAGGATAAGCAAGAGAATGAAGTCATCCGAGGTGGAAAGGAGAAAAAAAGAGAGGTACAATTGCGTGCGTCGAACAACATCGCAAACACAATCGAGTCCTCAAAGGTGGAGTAACATCTCGGGCGCGCGCGCATTGACGCGCGGACGCTAATTCCTCGGAGAGTGAGGAAAAAAGGAATTAATATTAATGACGAGAGGCCAGGGTAGACGGAGAGCCGGACGAATGGAAGCGACGAGTGAGTACTCGGTAAACGACTCGGCCCGTATAAACAATTCCGCTTCGGTGCACTGACTCGCCCCTTCGCGGTATTTACTCTTCTACGAGGACTGCAAAACTGCGTGGGTATCCGAGAATGCGAAAGAATCGTCGCGCGACTAGGAAGATAATTCGAGATGACGATGAAGAGGCGTTTCAAGGAACCCGGTACGAGAAGATTTGCGACCGTGGCTTCTCGCATGATTCGCGGTGGTCGCCAAGCCGTTCCCAAGTCGACGAGTCGAGGTAATGAGGCGTTACGTTGATTAGCTGGAGAGAATTAATAGCGCGAACGAGTCGGCGTGAACCTCTCGACGAGCGCTACTTTCTTTTCGAGTGCTGCACCGGTGAAGCATTGACACCGTGATGGAATAAGAATGAAAATCAAACTTATCGACGCGAGTCTCGTTATTATCGAGGGAACCCCCTCAGCTGAACGCACGGAAATTACAGGAGAGTGACTTTGTGAAGTCGAAAAAGAGCCGTGCAATGCCACGTGCCAAGTCGCCCGGTCAAACGATATTCAAAATTATCGACGTCCATGGGACTGGTGGCTAAATAGAGTTACGTTGTGACAGAAGCATTAATATTCACGAACAGGTTAAATGCAATAATTATGCGTTTAACGGAAGAAAGGCTTGTCCAGGTGTCCGGAATGATGCAGGATCGGAAGAGGTTTTGTCGAATAAAATTAACAAATTAGAATTGAATCGATTTCCTCGATCATCGGGCATTTAACGCGCGTGTATGCGATTACTAGAACACCTCGAGTGATAAACTAATTATCAAGAAATAACCCGATGCATATTTTCCCTGCTATTTACGCAAACATGAAGAATCGTAAGTAGAAGTTCATAAACGGGGTCAAGCCCGTTCCATGGACATAATCGTTTACCTCTTAATTTACGCCAGTTTCTTCTTTTGCATAGACGAAGGTTTAAGTTCTTTACGTCGTGATACAGCTCGACATTAGCGGGGCATAAAAAAATGCAAAATGTCTTGGTAATATATCGTCCTCGGAGAGACTACTTTCTAGGGAGGAAGAGGACTACGCATTAGGAAGGAAAAACTCATAATGAGCGTCTCCGCGGTGAAGTGGGTTGTCGTGGAAAGAAGAGGATCTTGGAAAGATCTTGGGAGGTTTAAGACTCATTGAGAAACAATGCAGGTGAAATTGGGTTCCTAATGAGAATATTAAAAATGTAATCTGCGGCTCTGCTCCGGTTTAAACTGAGATTCTCGCATTAGAGCAGATTCCAGTTGATTCGTCGAGAATGCACTTTTTGTCCGTGAATGAATGAAATAATTTTACTCCCTCTTCGGCGCACAAATTCCTTGGAAACATTTTGATTTACGCACCTGATAGCGCGACAGACGCAAGGGATAATCAGCGATCCGCGCACGCGCATAATTGACTCGCATGAGTTTCTACATCGCTTCCCGTCCGCTCCTTCTCGCCATTGTCGTCACACCCAACAACGTAATAAATAGTTCACAGGTCACCGGGTTTGTGTCACGAATACGATTGTGCTCCCCGTCGCATTTTACGTACATTTGATTTTCCATCCTGATCGCGCGAATGAATTAACCCTTTTACGATTCGCGCTGTATTTAAAGTAGATACCATCGAAACCGAGGCGTCCTTCGTTCCTTTCTCTTTATAAATTCGTACGTTGTTAAACATTTAAAGAATCAATCGACGAGTATTGCATCGATTTACTTGGACGTTCAACGTTAAAGGATAATTCTCGCGGTACCCTAGACGAGCGCACGTTTCTCCCTTTTTCCTTCGCTATCGACCATCCGTGAAGAAGCTCGTGCTCGAGGTGCAGGGGGAATTTCCAGCAAATTAGGTTTGCTGGATCACACGAGAGTTGGCCGGACGCACGCGCGTGCGAACACGAGAACCATTGCTTGCGTTCACGCGAGCACACGAGTGGGTCTCACGTGTAACCTCACGCGACGATTTGGCACCGGCCACCAGTCGTACAGCCCGCGTGGCACACTTTTCTCGCGGGCATCGCTTGGCCCACCGATCGATTTCCGCCGACGAGCCAGATAGCGAAAGAAAAGTAATTTAGATCGTTTTCTGAATTTCCAACCTCTCACGCATATTTCTCAATTCCTCTCTACTCCGTCTAACGATCAAAATGCAAAAGTCAAATTCTGAAGAAACAGTGTTACTCCAAGATAAAGGAAGCAGATTCTATTCGTCGAAGTAATCGAGCAAATTCGAGAAGTGACCCGGAATATTCCTTCTTCCCACCGAGGAAAATCAATAAGCCGAGGCGTACACGTCGAATCTCGACCCTCGATTCTACGATTCCACGGGGATTGAAAACTCTACGATTATTAATTTCTCCGCTCCTGTGATCCCCATTGCTTTTGCACGAGCAAAGAGCTTTGCGCGCGGCCACCCTCCACGGAGTATCCGGCGCTCGTCAACCGCGAACGATCCCTCGCCTCGACGAAGGAGAGCAAGATTAGAGGCTGAAAGAACCGAAAGAACCCTTCGCAAAGAGCGTAGCAATCTCGAATGAGTAGTCGGTAAAAGCTTTGTTAGTCCGGGGTGGGTGGACGAGCATTTCCTTCGGAGTCGGAGTCGACCAACGTTCCCCACCGAAACCTGACGAGGCCAGCCACGGAACTGCATTATCCGTTCTAAATTACACGGACTTTATCGTCCCGGGATCGACGAAACAAAGCGCACGATACTTTCCTATCCGATTGTAAGATCTCACCGTTTCCTTCCTACAATTGTCCGGACGAGGGTTCCCGCTTAAGGGCGAATTCGTCGCTAGAAGGTCCCACCTAATTTCTCTTTCGTTAACAATTTTCTGGAGCACGGACGAGCACCTTTAGCATTGTGAGAAACAAAAGAAAAAGAAAATTCTCGAAGACCGAGCGATTCAACGAAAATCAATATAATTTCTCTTTCTTTCTTTCCCTCTCTCTGCAGTGGTGTGTACCGCGAAAGGAAGCGAGCGGACTTTCTACGAAGCTCGACGGGAGGCGCCTCGATTCGCAAACAATTCAATCGATTCCCAACGTAACGAACTAATTCGATTCGTACTACCCTGCGAACCGCAACTCATTAGAAACAAATAACGACAATGGACGAACGCGGAAATCGGCGGGACGAGATTTGCATCGGGGAAATTCTGCGAACTGGGACGACGAAAAGTCAAATGGGAAAATGCTAATGATCGAGCCGCGTGCGAATGAGAGCGCCGCGACGACGGAGCCGGCCCGCCGACACAATCGATTTGCCGTGCTGGGACGACGAAAGTTTATCGGGCCGTGCCCAACGACGACCGATTTTTCGCGTGAGCGATTCGCGGGAACACGCGCGACGTCGAGCACGAAATCCTCGGGGACGGAGACAGGAACTGACGGGGGGACGGAAGGACGAAGGTGCAACGCACCTAGGATGCAATCCAGGACGCCGGGTGTGACGATCGCGAGTCATTGATTTATCGACGTGCAATAATAATTCAACGAATAAAACGTCGGTTACCGCGCGTTACAAGCTTCTCCGCCCTTCCCCGGGTGCGCGATAAAATCGTACACGCGGGAGACGAGCCGCGGTTCTCAAAGTATCTCTTTTTTTTCCTTCGCAGTTCGCATTACCGAGAATCTAGTGGAAAATCGAAAATATTCCACTTCGTATGCAGATTCGGAACCTCCTCAGCTCCAATATTCTCAATCGCGACAAACTCGATTATCGGCCCGTCTCTTATTTAGCTTTTACCGATAAATCGAAATTTTGACGCTTCTGACACTTGCCCAGGTGACGGGTGCCGTATCGGTAAATCAATCAACGTTTCTCGCCTCTCATTTCTGTAATATTTCGCGGCTACGCTATTTTCACTTTTTACAGCTCGCCGTTTTTGGGAGAACGGGGAGGACAGGGGCATTGGTATGCGGCATTGGCGGGTAACGGAGGTATGTGAGAAATTTCGATTGCGCTTGCAAATAACAAATAGAAAGTGGCCGTCAATCACGGACCGTTTGATCCCCCTCTCCTGATTAGTCCAAAGCACGATTCGGTCGTGACCGCTGTATTAAATCGATAATCCACTTCGTCGCGACGACACGGCTCGAGACTCGAGAGCGGAAGCAGACGTGAATAGATTACCGGAGACGCCCCGATGAATTTTCTGCGACTCCTCGTCCTTCCATGGAGGTAAGATCGAGCCAGATGCCCTTCCCAGAATCGTATCCACGAATCGATTAATAAATATTTACGCTCCCGACCACCGCCGCGCAATACGGAATTAAAAATCGCGATGGCAACTGTTTAGTGGAATCCGCATAACACGACATTTGCAATATTCTTCGAAGACTTTATGAATTTTCGCTGAAACACGCCTGGAAATGTGGTTCCGCGAATGAACTAGAAAGATCGCACGCGATACGATAAAGTTCGAATGGTCACTCGCGTAGGTGTTTGTAAAAGAAGAAGAGAATAAAGGAGCAAGAAACACCTCCTCTGTAAATTACTCCGTTTACGATGATTTTGGACACTCGCGTTCAATTCCTCTCGAATGTATCCTGAAATAATGACGCAACCAACGATGCATCATCGTCAACAAAAAAAGAAGGAAGAATAACAGAACTGGCGATTCGAGATTGAAGAGTCTGATTCGCATGGTTACAAAAAAGAAACAAAATATACACATACAAAGCGAGGAAAATACTTTTTGCAATCATGATTCTTACCCCCCGCCATCTCGCGTGCATTGTGCATCGACACTCGCGTGAGTTACCGCGGAACGATGACGCAATCGTTGCGAGGTGGGGTAAAAGTAACGTAAAAAGAGAGAGAGAGAGAGAGAGAGAGAGAGAGAGAGAGACGACGGCGGTGCTTTTAAATACTCGCTACGCTTCGTCCGACGCGTGTAAGTACTCACGCGCGCCACGTTCCCCGCGTGACGGACGCAGGCCGCGAATCGATCCTGTCGCAATGCCGCTGACAATGGAGTTTCTGCGATTTGACACACTCCCCAACGAGACTTTGTTGCGTGCCGTGCCACTTTCGCGCTCGCCGCAACCGCCACTTGTCTTCGATTTTGACAGCGTCGACGTTCCCTTCCATCCTACCGGCCCTCGTCCGCGCAACTACGAGGATCTCGAAGTCGAGAAATTCTCTCCTCTCTTTAGATTATACTCTAACCCTAACCATATGCGAATTATTCGAATTCGAATCGAATCGATGTAGTTCGAATTCGAAAGTTTCGATAAGGTCCAATCACTGCAATCCGAATTCGAATCAAAGAATCGCGCAAGAAGACTTCAAACTCGTTGAACTCTATGGTTCATCCGCGCAGAGATGTGCGAGTATTCGAAATGTGAGTGACTCGATTTGGCGATATTTTGGTCAAATCGATATGATACGAATTTTCTTTTTTTGCAAATTCGATTCGAATTAGAAGACCTCGATTCACACATCTCTACCTTTTTCCCTACATTTCCATCGACCAGGCCTCTTACGATCTAATCGGCTCGCTTAACAGGGTACTCAACCGTCGACAATTCGTCGAAGCTTTCCTCGAGAGAGGCTCGTGTGCTTTCCGGCAGCTTTTTGCTCTCGGTAAATACTCCTCGCGTAATCTTCCCTGCGAGCTCGATCGTCACCCTTCCGCTCCCTTATCCTCTCGACTCCGATCGAGAATCGTGCGAACCGAAGGGTCGCCCGAGGGCCGAGCGCTCGAATTTCGGTTGTTGCCTCGCGGTCCGATGCCTCGTACGTTCCCGTTACACGAGAGGAGGAGAATGATGGGTGGCTTTTTAGGAAAATCGAGAACGGAGAAGCGGGGAGAAGAGGAGCGGGACGACGTTTACGAGCGGTGTATTGACACAGAACTGTGGCGCGAGTTACGAGAACGAGCTCGGGGCTGAAATAAAAGGTGCGCTCGGTCCACTGGACTGGAGCGGAGCGCGCGTCGGTGGTGAACCACTCGGAGAGAAGTCACACGTGAAATTAATGCCCGCGATGCGCCTGTCTCGGTAACAACGGAAGATTGCAGGACGCGGAAGATTACGTGGAAACGTGAACAAAGAATAAATGCAGGAGGGCCAAAATGCATCGGGCCGGCCGGTTCTGCGTCAACAAGCCGCTTCGGAGCGGGCGACGATTACAAACAAGCGAGAATAATTCCCTCGAATTATTCGAACATCGCCAAACACGACGTAGCAGACGTCGATTCTTGCCACAGCTTCTCCTCCTACCTTCCACGCTAAATACGCGTTTGTCCCTAACGGAATCGATAATTCATCCGATTTCTCCCTCTCTCGCGGACGCACCCACCCAAGGAATTCGTATTTTCGTCATTTCCTGTTTACCTGCTTTCCAACGCGTTCCTTCTCGAAACGACGAGTAAGGTAGGCTCGAGAGAGGAATTCTTCTTCGACTTCTCACGTGGAAATTCGAAGCAGAAAAAGGAAGACTACCGAGAGGATCGGGAGGAAGAGAAGGACGAAGGCTGCCGTCGAGGTCGAAGAAGACGACGCGCGAGCGCGTTGCGACATTTTATCGACGCGCGGCTCGTCCGCTCGCGCGGGACCACTGAATTTCGACATGTCACAGGTAGGAATTTCGTGATCGACTCAGGGGAGGACACCGTTACGAAAGGATTCACGGCCGTGTGAATGCGACACACCTCCTAGCCGAGGACGTCATCGTAAGAGCCGAGATGACGTAACGAGGGGAAATACACTTTTCGAAAAAATCCACGCAGGCCTGCCGCCCCGAGACGCCTCTCGTCGCTATTATTCCCGAAATAACGCGAGGCCGAACGTTACGACGAAACTATCGACGAACCAACGAGGTGAGTCTTCTCGCGTGCTAAATCATTCTTCTGCTTTTTGTTCGAGACGTTTACCTGTGAGGTACCTACTGAAAAATAAGGTCGTACCTATGAGAAGAGTGGCGTAAAAGTGTATCCGCGTGGAATCGTCGTAAACACGAGAAATGAATTGAATTGGAGGAGAAGTAGTCGAATCGAAATTGTTTCGTACATTTCTGCCACAGATTTTTCGCGCGTGTCGCGAGACTCTCGGGAAATTCGGGTCCCGGAGCGCGAACGAATTGCAATCTGCATTCACTCGCTTACGATCATCCCTCGAATCGTCCAGACGCGCTGGAAAATCGTCGTACCAACCCCCGTTTCCCTCTACCTCCGCATCCACGTCATTGTGACAAAAGGCGCATCACCTGTGACGCACCTCGACGCGTCACCGGCGCCGCAATGGAAGAGCAAGCACGAGAACTGCTTTCAACGCGCGATGCGCCTTATATAACGTTACTTTCCTACGAGCGAGCGAGCTAACGCACGAGAGAACGAGCGCGGGAAAGAACGGCGCGAAAAGGACCTCTGTGAACCTGGCACCCGACCTTCGAAAAATTAACTTTTTTTTATTGAAAACGATAGCATTTCGTTTGTAGTTGTTTGTAGTAACAACAATTTCGTTTGTAGTTCCATGCATTAAAAGTTACAAAAATTTAAAAAAATGACTCGCACCCGACTTTGAGATATTTTAAATCCGCTTGCGCAGTCTTCTTCAGAATCGTTTGTAGTTGTTTGTAGTGCTTTTCGTTTCGTTTGTAGTCGCGCGGTTAAGAAATGGCGATGATTTAAACAATCGTCAAAATGCTAACTTTGTCAATTTTTAAGATATCGCAAATCCGCTTGCGCAGTCTTCTTCAGAATCGTTTGTAGTTGTTTGTAGTGCTTTTCCTTTCGTTTGTAGTCGCACGGTTAAGAAATGGCGATGATTTAAACAATCGTCAAAATGCTAACTTTGTCAATTTTTAAGATATCGCAAATCCGCTTGCGCGGCCCTTTTCAGAATCGTTTGTAGTTGTTTGTAGTGCCTTTCCTTTCGTTTGTAGTCGCACGGTTAAGAAATTGCAATGATTTAAACAATCGTCAAAATGCTAACTTTGTCAATTTTTAAGATATCGCAAATCCGCTTGCGCGGCCCTGTTCAGAATCGTTTGTAGTTGTTTGTAGTGCCTTTCCTTTCGTTTGTAGTTGCACCGTTCAATAGTTATTGCAATTTACAAATTGCAAAATCCATAGAATCAACATTTGATGAGGTGCGTCAAAACGGAAAGCGGGTGCTGCTTTGGAATCGTTTGTAGTTGTTTGTAGTGCCTTTCCTTTCGTTTGTAGTTGCACCGTTCAATAGTTATTGCAATTTACAAATTGCAAAATGCGTAGAATCAACAATTGATGAGGTGCGTCCAAACGGAAAGCGGGTGCTGCTTTGGAATCGTTTGTAGTTGTTTGTAGTGCTTTTCCTTTCGTTTGTAGTCGCACGGTTAAGAAATGGCGATGATTTAAACAATCGTCAAAATGCTAACTTTGTCAATTTTTAAGATATCGCAAATCCGCTTGCGCGGTCCTCTTCAGAATCGTTTGTAGTTGTTTGTAGTGCCTTTCCTTTCGTTTGTAGTTGCACCGTTCAATAGTTATTGCAATTTACAAATTGCAAAATGCGTAGAATCAACAATTGATGAGGTGCGTCCAAACGGAAAGCGGGTGCTGCTTTGGAATCGTTTGTAGCTGTTTGTAGTGCTTTTCCTTTCGTTTGTAGTCGCACGGTTAAGAAATGGCGATGATTTAAACAATCGTCAAAATGCTAACTTTGTCAATTTTTAAGATATCGCAATTCCGCTTGCGCGGTCCTCTTCAGAATCGTTTGTAGTTGTTTGTAGTGCCTTTCCTTTCGTTTGTAGTCGAACCGTTAAGAAATGGCGATGATTTAAACAATCGTCAAAATGCTAACTTTGTCAATTTTTAAGATATCGCAAATCCGCTTGCGCAGTCTTCTTCAGAATCGTTTGTAGTTGTTTGTAGTGCTTTTCCTTTCGTTTGTAGTCGCACGGTTAAGAAATGGCGATGATTTAAACAATCGTCAAAATGCTAACTTTGTCAATTTTTAAGATATCGCAATTCCGCTTGCGCGGCCCTGTTCAGAATCGTTTGTAGTTGCTTGTAGTGCCTTTCCTTTCGTTTGTAGTTGCACCGTTCAATAGTTATTGCAATTTACAAATTGCAAAATCCGTAGAATCAACAATTGATGAGGTGCGTCAAAACGGAAAGCGGGTGCTGCTTTGGAATCGTTTGTAGTTGTTTGTAGTGCCTTTCCTTTCGTTTGTAGTTGCACCGTTCAATAATTATTGCAATTTACAAATTGCAAAATCCGTAGAATCAACAATTGATGAGGTGCGTCAAAACGGAAAGCGGGTGCTGCTTTGGAATCGTTTGTAGTTGTTTGTAGTGCCTTTCCTTTCGTTTGTAGTTGCACCGTTCAATAGTTATTGCAATTTACAAATTGCAAAATGCGTAGAATCAACAATTGATGAGGTGCGTCAAAACGGAAAGCGGGTGCTGCTTTGGAATCGTTTGTAGTTGTTTGTAGTGCCTTTCCTTTCGTTTGTAGTTGCACCGTTCAATAATTATTGCAATTTACAAATTGCAAAATCCGTAGAATCAACAATTGATGAGGTGCGTCAAAACGGAAAGCGAAACGATTCTGAAGAGGACCGCGCAAGCGGAATTGCGATATCTTAAAAATTGACAAAGTTAGCATTTTGACGATTGTTTAAATCATCGCCATTTCTTAACCGTGCGATTACAAACGAAAGGAAAGGCACTACAAACAACTACAAACGATTCTGAAGAAGACTGCGCAAGCGGATTTGCGATATCTTAAAAATTGACAAAGTTAGCATTTTGACGATTGTTTAAATCATCGCCATTTCTTAACGGTTCGACTACAAACGAAAGGAAAGGCACTACAAACAACTACAAACGATTCTGAAGAGGACCGCGCAAGCGGAATTGCGATATCTTAAAAATTGACAAAGTTAGCATTTTGACGATTGTTTAAATCATCGCCATTTCTTTACCGTGCGACTACAAACGAAAGGAAAGGCACTACAAACAACTACAAACGATTCCAAAGCAGCACCCGCTTTCCGTTTTGACGCACCTCATCAATTGTTGATTCTACGCATTTTGCAATTTGTAAATTGCAATAACTATTGAACGGTGCAACTACAAACGAAAGGAAAGGCACTACAAACAACTACAAACGATTCCAAAGCAGCACCCGTTTTCCGTTTTGACGCACCTCATCAAATGTTGATTCTACGGATTTTGCAATTTGTAAATTGCAATAACTATTGAACGGTGCAACTACAAACGAAAGGAAAGGCACTACAAACAACTACAAACGATTCTGAAGAAGACTGCGCAAGCGGATTTGCGATATCTTAAAAATTGACAAAGTTAGCATTTTGACGATTGTTTAAATCATCGCCATTTCTTAACGGTTCGACTACAAACGAAAGGAAAGGCACTACAAACAACTACAAACGATTCTGAAGAGGACCGCGCAAGCGGAATTGCGATATCTTAAAAATTGACAAAGTTAGCATTTTGACGATTGTTTAAATCATCGCCATTTCTTTACCGTGCGACTACAAACGAAAGGAAAGGCACTACAAACAACTACAAACGATTCCAAAGCAGCACCCGCTTTCCGTTTTGACGCACCTCATCAATTGTTGATTCTACGCATTTTGCAATTTGTAAATTGCAATAACTATTGAACGGTGCAACTACAAACGAAAGGAAAGGCACTACAAACAACTACAAACGATTCCAAAGCAGCACCCGCTTTCCGTTTTGACGCACCTCATCAAATGTTGATTCTACGGATTTTGCAATTTGTAAATTGCAATAACTATTGAACGGTGCAACTACAAACGAAAGGAAAGGCACTACAAACAACTACAAACGATTCTGAAGAAGACTGCGCAAGCGGATTTGCGATATCTTAAAAATTGACAAAGTTAGTATTTTGACGATTGTTTAAATCATCGCCATTTCTTAACGGTGCAACTACAAACGAAAGGAAAGGCACTACAAACAACTACAAACGATTCTGAAGAGGACCGCGCAAGCGGAATTGCGATATCTTAAAAATTGACAAAGTTAGCATTTTGACGATTGTTTAAATCATCGCCATTTCTTAACCGCGCGACTACAAACGAAACGAAAAGCACTACAAACAACTACAAACGATTCTGAAGAAGACTGCGCAAGCGGATTTAAAATATCTCAAAGTCGGGTGCGAGTCATTTTTTTAAATTTTTGTAACTTTTATTGCATGGAACTACAAACGAAATTGTTGTTACTACAAACAACTACAAACGAAATGCTATCGTTTTCAATAAAAAAAAGTTAATTTTTCGAAGGTCGGGTGCCAGGTTCACAGAGGTGCGAAAAGGACGAGGTGGAAAAATGTAGAGATGTACGAATCGAGGTTCTCTAATTCGAATCGAATTTACCCACACTGGATGCACTGGATGCATCATCTTAAAGAAGTGTTTTTTATTGTCATTGACGGATCCGATTTTTTAAATTCCAATTCTTTCTGTTTTCTTTTAACAAAGAAAAATAAAATTTTGAGCGAAAATCGACCCTCAACTTTGAAGATCCGCCATTTTGTTTAAAATACGAATTTAAAAAATCGGATCCGTCAACGACAATAAAAAACACTTCTTTAAGATGTTGTTTGATATTTGCGCTTCAGATGAACGAGCAAGGAGAAATCATTGTTACCGCGGAATCACGCATATCATACTTCACGACGGTAAAGAGCAAGCATTTTGCAACTATGTCTTTCCAATAAAATTTGAATAAGAAGTATAAAAGGTTTACTTTATTATGCAAAAAGCCCAATTGTTATAGTTTGTCTCCTGGCACCGAAAAAAATTCATGAAAAACGCCTTTTTTTGGGAGTTCCAAACGTATGTGCTCCCTGAAGTCTTCTTACACGGTTCTTTGATTCGAATTCGAACTGCAGTGATTTGGCTTAAACGAAACTTTCAAATTCAAACTACGTCGATTTAATTCAAATAATTCGCACATCTCTAGAAAAATATTCATTGTAAAAGAATGTTGAGTCATCCGAGAAAGAAAACCGCGTCCCGTGGATCTCGTTGCATATTCGATCCCGGTGCAACTGTTGCGAGGGACAGGGTCGAGTATCGAATCTCGCGCGCTCCCTCGATCGCATGTAAATCTCCTCGTGTGACTTTTGTGCGCGAGCACATCCTGCGCGCCTCTCCTTCGTCTCCCCGTGCATCGTCCGAATAGTCCGGTAGTTGTTACGAAACGAGTCGTAAAACTCACGGGAGCCGATTTTTTTCAATCGGAGCGAAAAACGCGCGACGCAACAACGGTCTCAACGAAAAATATACCTCGAGCTCCTTGTGCATGCGCATATTCATGCGCGAAGCGCATTTGCGTGACGCGCGCGCGATGAATCCGACTTGCAAAAGAGAGTAAGGAATGCTCCGTTGCGGGTTGAGCAGGGGACGACGAGCTTTTAATTTCGATCGAATCTTCCACGAGAGATTCGTCAGGATCGCGAACGACGTTAAGTCGAGGGTTTAACTCTTTGGAGCACGGTGGTATTAAAAGTGTCCCACCTTTTTGATGCGCGACTATGCATGGCGGGATATTTTTTGACCATCAATAAATACCATCAATAAATGCTATAAATGTGTTCGCTTCCGTTTACAAGTTCCAACATACCAGTACAGGTTCATCAAGTGGCAGTTTTTATTGCGACAATACTTTTTTCCTGCATCTATGTGAAAATTTCTGCGCAACATGGGTCTATTTTATTTTCTAAAATCCCGTGCCCCAAAGAGTTAATGCACGAGATCGAGTCGTAAGATTCCTCTCGAATGCGCGAGATGCCATTATCGATAATGTCATTGAACGGGAAGGATGCATCTATCGGGTCAGTTGGAGAGTGAGTAATGCGCACATGGAGGCACGACAAATATGCGTTGCTTCTATTGGCGACACGAGATTATTGCGTCTACTGCGCATTAAACGCGAAAGACAGATGATACAGGAGCCAGAAACGTCGAGCTATTGTATCGTGGACAATCCGTGTTGCATTGGGAAAAAAATCAATGCCACCGTAAGAAAAAATTGTCGAATCGTCGATTGGCATTGGATCCATGAATTACGATCGTTCGTGAGAAAATTGTCAACTCACCGGCTCTATTGTCCATGAGATCCCTGTAGCCGTGCACGAAATCCGCCACTATACTCGTCATATTGGCAGTTGGGTCTGAAAAATAAGAGAAACAGAAATTAGAAGGGAGATTCTCGTTTACCTTTGGTCCGCGGTCTCTTAACGATCGTCGAATAAAATCAAATTTACATTTTGTACATGCTCGTGTACGTATTTGCATTTGTAAGTAGGTATGCGTCTAAATCACGATAGTATCTCGCAAAGTGTCTCGACGAGCTGAGCTAACCAAACAGGTAACAGGCAAGTCTGTATTCGTCCAGCACGTGGCTCGTGAAATGGCACGTGCGATTCGGACCGCGCAGCGTGCCCAAGGGGCCAGAAAATTTGTCTGACTTAAGGCCAACTCCTCGATCCTTTCGTCCAATGAACCAACCACAGGTTGTTTACTCTATGGTGGAATTCGATGACCCGGCGACTTCAATAACGCGGGCCACGAACCTTCTCCTTTACGTGACGCATGGCAATGGGTAATTTAATCAGTATTTAAAAATTCACAAACCTTCCGTTTTAGATAAAGCAGAATGGCCGGAATATCATTACATTTTTCTTTCCGTTATATTTGCGCGAAATACGTTGAGCAATCGAAAAATCATTCACCCGTAAGTATCCGCGTAAATCCCGAACTCGTAATCCTTCGCATTAACGTTTCCGACCATTTGCATGTGTATACCTTTTGGAATGGAAGCTCGCGAAAGGCGCCCGTCCGTCATTCCATAATGCAACCTCGTCTAGACACTTTAATTATACGAGAACGAGATACGACCTTGCGATTATCCTTAACATTAAAATAGAGATTGGTCCGAGACCGCTTAAAGCGGGTCTGAACTTGGGCTTTAAGGTTTGTCGACCAGACGACCAACTGGCACCCTGTGACCAGTACAGGAGTACGCATAATATATGCGCACGTCTTGCTCCGTTTTACGTTCTCCCTCCCTCCGTGCTCCTCCCTACGAGCGAAATGACGTCGAGACGTCGCAGGAATAATCCTGGGAGCCCCGTCGAATTTCGAGCAAACAATCTCTCCCGCTTGACCCCGTCCACCGACTAAAACAACCGTTGGAGGAGCTTTTAATAAAAATCTCGCGTGCTATCCCAAAAATATCTTTTCCTTTCTCCGTTTTCTCCTTCTCCACCGAAGACCCGAAACCGGCTAATTAAATCGACCCAGCTGTCCCGAATTAACCCGCAGGTAGAGTTCGAACGATACATAGAGAAACACAGTAGAGTTTTATCGGAGGATCGAAGATATTTTAGCTCCTCGGACCTAACGATTGCGCACGGGAAAAAGGGGAACAGACGAGAAGGTATTCGTCAACTCGTGCAAAGTATTTTAACTACGGATTCTAACGATTGCGCACATAAAAAGAGAGAAACAGACGAGAAGAATTTTATCAACTCGTGGAAAATATTTTAGCTCACCGGTTCTAACGACTGACACCGACGGACGTCGTTCTCTAACGACCTTTGTCATCCACCCTCGCGACCACTCCCACACATCGTCGAACGTTCTCGTTGCCGTACTTTATGATTTACCGTGAGATTCCTCGGAGCGTAGGATTTCAAGGAGACGAAACGCGATAGCACGAGACTACTCTATCGACGGTCAACCTCGAATCTCCCTTCGCTGGCTCTCGATGACGGACGCGGGAAAACACCTTGCTTAATTAGACGTCCGCGTCGACTGTCGCACCGCGACGTTAAGAATTTCTCTTCCCTACTACTACCATCATCCACTGTCGCTAACGACTTTTCCATTGTCGAGCTAAAGGAAGACGCGGAAGTTCCTCGGGCTCGTGTTTGGAGGCGCGAATTTAACGAGGGGATCGTCTGCCTCTCTCGCATTTCCACGCGATGCTGGAGGGAAATTCTGTAGCTCCGTAGCGTAAAATCTCTTCACCGAGCTTTCCGTCCCATCTCCGCGCAGTCGCTAATCAGGCCGCTTACGCAAGCGGTGACGCGATCGGGAGCTTGAAGCAAGAAAAAAAGGAAGAGAAAAAAAAACCACGAGGTGGGTGGAACCTGGAGACGATCGACAGGGAAAACGGAGGAAAAAGCGCGTGTAAGAAGAATCGACGAAAGTTGGTAAACGCGCGTGCGATTACGCCCGTAGTCGACAGATCGATTACGACAGGTGTGCTGCGTGAGTGTGCGATCGATATAATTGTAGAGTGGAGACGGCTTCGACGGTGTTACTTTGTTTATGACGAGACCCTGCTTGAATTAAGTATACGTGACTTTGCCGTCGGACGAGGAAAGACCGACGTAGTTCACGGTGGAACCCGGAAGAGCGAAGAAGTTGTACCTGAAATTATTTCGACGCTGCTGAATAAAATTAACGAATCGTACGAGTGATGTAGCTACGGAAAAAGGATCGTCGCGATGGTACTCGATCAATGTTGCGAAATAAATACCCGTCGCCGAACGGCACGATTAATTTTCTTATTGACTTCTGAAACACGATCTCTTCCTTAACACATTGTTGGCCGGTCACGAGTTAACTCGTGTTTGTACTTGCATTGGGTATTTCGATTTGCAAAATCCAGAACAATGTAGAAGATTTAAAGAATATGCGTACAATATATGTAGAAGTAATAGTTCGTGATGTGACATAGATTCTACGTAAAATTGTCGATCAACACACTGTGTTAACTCTATTCTTACCGACGAGTCAGATGATCGTTTTTGAAATATCGATTAGAATTTACTGTATACAACGTAATTGCATCGCCTTTAAATTTCACAATTTTTCCTAAGATATTGAAAAGTGTGTTTAAAGGCGATGGAATTACGTTGTATATAGGAAATTCTAATTTTATAAACGGTCATTCGACCAGTCTTGGTAAGAATAGTGTTAAAACAAGCGTTGCCCGAGGAACGCGCGTTCCTTTGGCATCGTGTACCCGTCGAACACCCTCACAGTGCGGTCACGATTCATTTCTCTTAGGGTATAATGAAATAATAACGGCTCCTTCATTATGGAGGCTCCGACAGAGGCGGCTTGCGCAATCTCATGCCCCATTCCGGCAGCAGCTGAATACAAAAGTGTTGAACTTCCGACGAACGGATCGTAGAAGGATCGAGATGAAATAATAAAGCGACTCGTGACTACTTTCCTTCTGTCCTCCGGCCTTATCGTTCCAGACGGGTCTTACGTAAGTACGAAACATTTTCGTCGCTCGGGAGCCCGAGAACGAGGAAATTTTCACGACTCGCCAACATTTCCCTTACATTCCTCCCACGAGGCTCGGAATTCTCCTACGACTCGTGTAAGAGACACGAACAGGTCGTAAAACACTATCTAATCGTTCCTAAATTTTGCCACGTTCGAGAATTGGAAATTCTCACGCGAGAAGAGTTCATCTTCTGGTAAGGCAAAAAATGCCAAATTTTTTGGCAGTTTTAAAATCCAAAAAATCACGTCTCACCCTCGTCGATAAGTTTCGGAGCTCGTGGTGCTTCCTCTAATCTATCTCCCTAGCGCATTTACTTTCTCACATTGCGCGTATAATTTACAATGCCCGCGCGCGCTCATCCCGGAGGGGCACCTTTGGTATTGATTTTTTTATACCTTCAACCCCCTCGCTTCTCCTCACAAGGCGGCAACTAATTTAGATCCGCGATGTCAGCAAGCCACGCGCGCGATACACGCGCGTGAATCTCTTACGAGACGTGCCACGAGAGCACACGCGGCGACAATGATCGCGTCTTGTATACAAGTCTAGAATTTCAAGTCCTACGAATTTCCGTGGTGGGGGATGGGTGATTCCCTTATAGACGATATTTTTCATTTCTAACTGGAGGCGTTGTGATCGAATGTTGCTGATATACATAACCTGAAGCTCACGTCATATCTCCTCATGTATTATTAATTACGCAGACACGAGTCTGTACGATTGATTTGGAACCGCTCTAAACTTTGGGTATTATAATAATGTTAAGTACCGAAGATCTAAAATACGAATATCCGATCTCTAGTGACTGCTATAGAAATAAAAGAAAACGATCATTATGGGCATCACTTTTCAATCAGGAAGTGCCAAATCTGTATACAAGATCATGATCGTGATTGTACGATGAATGCGCCTGCATGAATTAAACGAACAGGTAGCAGCAGGGGTAGCAGGTTCGTTGATCCTTATCGAACGATCGAACGATCGAACGATCGAACGATCGAACGATCGAGATCTAACGAGACGCGCCGCCGTTTGTTTCGGAGGAAGTGGCACGAGACGAGCTCGTTCTCCGTGGTGTTCGAAGCACAGGAGCCCCAACTGCAAAGAGACGGGTCGAAGCGAATTGGGAATAAGCCGTGAGGCCATTACGGTAGATCAGGATCGTCCGTTTCGCGTATCCTTATCGCAACGTATTCCGATAGAAATACCGATAGCTCGGCCTAAAAATATCACCTCGAGTTTTCCCTCCATTCAATTGACTCTGGACCCAAAATCTTTTCCTTTTCATTCGAAAACTCCAAAATATCTCAATTATCAAATTGTGTCAGCTTCTTTGACCACTGAATCATTATACTTTAAGTCGGCTTTATTAGAACTCCAATTAGATGTGTCATGAAAATTGATTTTTCTTTTTATCTTCCTTTTTTGAAAATTTATTTTCTTGCTTACTGTACTTTTTTTTTTTTAAATATTCGTCATATAGCTATAATCGCTGTACTTCGATTCATTTATATTGGTAAGATTAGTTAAATGCCCTATAAATGATGTACTTTTATGCGTCTCCTCTACTATGTTCGGATTCTTTGTAGCCTAAAAGAGGTCACCCGTTTAAATAAATAAATAAGTAAATCTTCGCGTATCGAGCACGACCGAGTAAACTGAAACAAATCCTCGTAGCGAGCGAGCTGGCTTACCCTCCAAAAATGTTCTAAACTATCGATCGTCCGAATGAGGTAAACAAGGTGAACGACAAATAAATTCGTCCACCGAACCCACTCGTTTTTCTAACGACGTAAGGAGAGACGATAGTTCACGAGTACACGCCGCTCCAATTTCCGTCAACGTCAAAATTCAATTCTCCTCCCGATTTCCGAGTCGATATCTTTGCGATTACGTCATCGAACGATAACTCGCCCTACACCGGCTAGAGAAAGAGAGACTCTTATCTGAATCATTAAGATTGTGTATCGAAACCCGAGAACCAGCTGTCGAGGCGCCAAATGGCACAATAAATTCCCGTTATTCGTTTATTTTCTTCCTTCCGCGGGACCTGCAACGACGCACAACTACCTTCGTAACGAGAGGACGCGAGAAGGAGGAAAAATAAGCTCCAATCGGAATTAATTACCTCGAGCACTCCGCGCGCTCATTCACAGAGCGAAAGTGCGAATCTCTCGCACGACTACCACTCTTGATCGATTTATCCCTACCACGTTGTAACATCGACACGAGCTCGTATCGAGAGATTTATTTATTTATTTAAACGCGTGGCCTCTTTCAGATTACAATGAATCTGAATATGGTAAAGGAGACACATAAAAGTATAGGAATTTTGGCGCGTCTAAATAATAAAATAAATTTTCAAAAGCAAAGATAAAACAACAAGAAAATTTTTGCATAAGCCAGCCGGATTTTTTTTTTAATAAAACCGGTGATGAGAGAGGTAAAATAATAAGTAATTAGTAAGAGATGTGCTAAGTGGGAGACGAATATTGTAATAAAAGGAGATAAAAAGAAGCTTCAGACTGAGTTAATTGCACGGAAAAAAATCTTATCGACGATCTACACGTGAACTACGAAAGTCTACCACCTCGTTACCGGAATAATTGATTTACAAGCACGAGCAATATCGATACGTAACCGATATCAAAAGATACCTTTAAAAAGAGGCGAAGACGACAAGAAGCTTAACCAGAAATCAATTCTTCCACATTGAGAATCGAATTCGACGAGAAAGGGGCGAATTTGCTCGAACGACTTTTTCTACGCGTGTAACATCGATACCCGGTATATCGAGATACCAGAGATAAGGAGAGCCAAGACGAAAAGAAGATTCGATTGCGATCAATTCCGTCTAGCCTTACCATCGAGAATCTTACGTCGCTCGTAAGACTCTTTGCCCAACCGATTTATCCTGGGTAACAATATCGATACCTATTCACGGGTATCGATGTGCAAAGACGACCACGGAACGTGCGAGCCAGTGAACCACGTGAGTGCAGAGAATTACGAAATTGTTTCGTAAAAAGGAAAAAGAAAGAATTAGCAGGAAAATCGCAGAATCGAATCCTTCTTCCTTCTCCCCCCACTTGTTCTTATTATCATTATTATTTTTTTCTTTTCTCCTGTGTGGTTTTTATTCTCTTTTTTCTTTCTCTTCTCCTTCTCCCCCCACTTATTCTTATTATCATTATTATTTTCTTCTTTTCTCCTTTATGGTTTTTTCTCTCTTTTTTCTTTGCCATTACTATTTTGTTTTTGTCGTCTTCTTTTGTTTCTTTCGCGCTTTTTTTGTATTGTTTGGGAACCTGAAAGATCTTGGGTCCAGGCCTAATAATAAATTCTATTCCATTCCATTCTATTCTATTCTATCATATTCTATTGCATTCTATTCTACTCGTATTTCTCCAACAATTTATCTGAAATTAAGTAACAATCCTTATTCGACAAATTCTCAGCTAAATCTTTCTCCAGCCTCCTACGGCAGCCCGATACAAATAACGCGACGATCCACTCGGTGGATTAATGGCTTCGATTATTCGGGATAATGCGACATCTTGAAATCGCGTGGGAGGACGTTGCCTTTTCGTATACGTTAAAGAGAGAAGACGGGCGTGTGTCGAGGAAGATAATTAACGTTCGTAATTAGTAACACACCGGCTAGGGGGACGCAGATTCGCGTTACGCACCGCGAGTTCCCCCTCCGATTCGCATTCGCGATTGTCGGTGTCTCCTTTATTTTTATCTAACCATCGGGCAGACGATGACTCACAGGCGACACACACTCGGTGGTGAGGTCCAACTCGCACGATCGAGGGGACTCACCTCGGCGAGAAAAATTGGTCGAAACAATTATCAAGGTCGTAAAGATCATCATCGCGTGATTTATTTTACTAGTAAAAAAAAATAAGCAATTTTCTTTTCTTTTTCGTCGCGTGATCCTTTCGAATTTACTGAAGAAGGTAGCTCACCGGAAGCCCCGAGGTTCTTAAATAAGTAAAAAGAGAAAAATGTTCCGCGAGCATGGTAGAACGATGGTGGATTAAAATTCCATTTATTTATTTTGTCCTTGGTCCTCGCGATCGATATGCAAATGTCGCGTTTCAAAGCCACAAAACAGTGTACGTGTGCGACGGCTAATTCCATGGTTGGACTACTCGCCGACTCTGCGTGTAGAAGAAAAAAAAAGAAGAAAAGAGAGAGAGAGAGAAAGAGAGAAAAAAAGAAGGAGGCACGATCCGCAACGAGACCAACGCGTTGAGATAGGATCTAAAATTACACGACGTTCATCGGCCTCTAATACTTAAGTGGCACAATCACCTTACTGAATTTCTTGTCCCGTGCGCGCAAAAGTCTACGTCTAAAAACCTACTAGAATTATTCGACGCGCGGGCGCGCTCGAAATTCGATTCTGCACAGTGAGAGAATTTACTTGTGAGTTGCGCTCGCTCGTTATCGATGATGTCACGAATGCACAATTGGACTGGCCGCTGAATATCGCAAGAGCGTCCCTATGAGTTTTTCAAATGAGTCACGACAGATGTGCAGTAATCCGTTTCTAACGGTACGCGGATTTCTATTGGTCACCGTATCCTCGCCGATATATTTATAGGAACTATAACGAGGGTCTGAGGAAACGTGCGAAAATTCAGGAGCATTTCTAATATTTATTTATGCATAGATGCAACTTCCGTTCTTTCAGCTTGTCAAAGAACGGAAGTTTCACGCTTAGCTGGATAAGCTTCGTGCGATAAGTTGTTATCACATACGAGTAAAAGCCATTCTCCGGGCATTATAACACCAACTGGCACTTTAGAAAGTTGTACTTAATTTGGGAAAATTTGTCTACCATAAAGTGCGTCACTCTGAAGTGACGGAGCGCGTTCATTTCCTTGAAGACATGGGCGTTTTAAGTGCGGCGCAAGCATAGTTTTTCCAAAACCGTCCTTCACAAAACCACAGTTCCATGTACGCAAGAAAAAAATAAAACAGAGCGGCCACGACCTCATCGATTAAACGTCCTAACTAAAAAAAAAAATACGAAGAAAATTCTGAAAGCAGGTTCAATACCTCTACCCTGCTCGAAAAAAAGAAAAAAACCGTTTCAATAGTTCCGCCTGCTCCAATTCGAGAATTTCAAATCAACCCCCATTCAAAGCAGACCAAAATCCAGAAATATTTAAAATATCCTCTCACAATCCCTCGAAATATTCTCTTTCTCTCTACCTTTCAATACTTCAACCTCCATCCAATACGAAATACCCGAGAAATCGTCCGATTCGCGAAAATCAACCCAGAGCCAAAATCCAAATCTACCTTAAGGAACGACGACGCGCCTTAACCGAGGGGAATCCTTCCTCCTACAGTAAGCCCGCCTGCCAGGCCATACGTCCTACTTTTTCCATTACACTCGAAAATACGTCGCGTGCATCGTCCACGAGAGAATCAAGTTGCAGTAGAATCCGACAGAATTCCAGGAGGAAGAGGATCGGCACGAACGATTATTCGTGGCCGTAGAAAGAAGCACGGTCGAGCGCGGTACGAGGGAAGGCACGTAACTCGTGTTTCCCTTCGGCGAGAAACCGTTGAGAATCGATCGCTCGCAGTGCGTCCTAACCTCAAAAGGCGCGCCGGCAAAGCTCGAGCGAAAGGACCGAACGACACGCACGCTCTCCTCCTCCCTCTAATTCGTGCTCTTACTCACCGCTCGACACTCTCCACCTCGCGCAGAACAATTCCACGCGACACTATCAAAACGGGCTACACCCACCTGCTCTTCTCGTACTGGGCCACTCTCTTCCGCTCCTTCCGCTCCTCGTCTCTTCTCTCACTCTCTTGTACTCTCTCGCTCACCCCACGGTGCCTCTGGTCCTCCCACTCTCCTGATTCTTCTTGAGATCACGGAAAAGCCCAATCCCGGGATCTCGCGCTCGTCCCGTTCGATGCTCTCCTCTTGTCACCTGCCCGACCACATAAAAAAGCACGCACGCGACCGTCTAGCCCCCGCCGCGGCGCGCGTCGTCGAGGAAAGAAAAAAGAACTATCTCTCCTGCCTCTCCTCCGTAGCTTCCGTGGCCGCGACTACTTCCGGCCTAACTCCTTATTATTATTATCGAAGCCCAAGTTCCACCGAAGGTTCTTACTCCTCTTCCAGAAGGCGCGAGGTATGATGCACGCGCTCGTAGAACGCTTCTTCTCCTCACTTGTGCGTATTCCTTTCCCGCCGGGCGGTCTCCTCGGTAGTCGACGAAGATAGATAGAGAAGGAACGGGAGAAAGAGGAGAAGAGGAGGAACGAAGAAGGAGAGAAGGATTTTAGAACCGCGCGTAAAAAGGAGTAGCGGACACGGCGTCCACCAGTGGATTCGGGAAAAACGAAAGTTTCTACCGCGTTGGCGTTGCCCGTAGAATTTTTACTCGCGCCGGGAAGGACGACGAAATCGGAGTAAGTAACACTCTGCTGGCGGTGAACTGCGGAGCGATCCGGAGAGAGACGGTGGCGAAGGGAAGAAGAAAAGAAAAAGGGGAGAAAAAAGAGGAGAGAAGAGTGCGCTGCGAGAGATTCCACGACGATATTCTCTCCTTCGCGTCCGTACGTGCACGCGGTCGCACTCTCGACTGATGGTCACCGCCTTTTAACACAGTCGTCCGCTCGCCGGCCGATTTTCGTGTACCGCGGCCTGCCTGCTTACTGCCTGTCTAACTGCCTTTCGCCCTACCCTGCGCGCCTTCCACGATACCTCTCATCCTATCGTTCTCTACCACCACCACCATATCTCTCTCTCTCTCTCTCACTCTTTCTTTCTCTTCTCTCTTTGTTTCCCACTCTCTTTTCACTCTCTACTCTTTCTCTCTCTCTCGCCCGTTCCTTCCTCGTTCCTACGCGAACCCCACCTATCGCGAATGAACCTGTCACCCGTGGCGGACAGTTTCTGTTTACATTCGGATTTCCCCTCTTCGCACGTACATGCCCCGTGTGCGGTCCGAGGAAAAGATCCGTCTATGACGATGAGCTGGAGGCACCTTGAAACGCGTGCCTTTTCTCACGAGGAAAGTAATCGTCCACGAGCGACTAGGGCAGGGTCGTCCTACGCGAACTACGCTCCGTGACAATTACGAGGAACGCCGGAACAACATACGTGGAGCTCTTGACGAATGCCGGTTGAACGTGTCGCGCCATCTATCGGGAGATATGTTAAGTTTCCTCTCGACGATCCTCCATGCAATTTCGTTCCGTCGTGTTTCTTCGAACGAAGAGAACGTGGAAGCGGAGTGCCAATCACGCGGTACCATTCTCCCTTCGTGAATTCGCGTTGGAACGTCTGGACGGAGGGAACGAGTGGACTTGGACGGTAGTTGGACGGAATTCTCTGAATATCTAGGCGCGCAAATCGGATGTAGAATAATGAATTGACGAGATAATTCACGTTCGCGAAGGCTGTGACGCAGGTTCGGAGCGTAGATCGAAGGGGCGTAGTTCTCCGGAGCCCCAGGGGCTAATGTACAGCGATAATTCGTGAATCTACGGTCGTTCGATAAAATGCTAATTTTAGGGATATTGCGTCGCCGTGAAGAAGTACTTCGCGTTTCTTTTTTTCTCTTCCTCTTTTCCTCTCGTCCAAAGAGCCCGCGCACGCTAAACGCGCCGCGTCATCGTCTCCTACGAAATACGTAATGTTTCCGTGGTCGTCAGGATCATTGTCTAAAGATCAACAATGTCATAGTTTACATTTCCACGAGTACGCTAATGGGATACTTATATAGCATTTGCGTATATGTTCTCGCATATATTAGCATTTTAAAATGCGCGTTTTGGCGCGTTCAACGGGCTTCGTTGTTTAATCACTTCCGCGTATATCGCGCTTAATAGGAGTGACGTAGGTGCGCTTATAAAGTCTATGAATATTATATCACCTCGATCGCGGTTATTAGGTACGTGATAAAAGTAGCTGTTTTCGGGACAGGAGGAGAGAAAAAGAGAGAGAGAGAGAGAGAGAGAGGAAAAAATTGTTCGTGCCCGATCCGCGAGCCGTAAAAAATTGAAATACGAGCTGTAAAATCGCGGTGGCGCGAGAATCGACGTGCGCGGAAGGACGAAGGGTATAACGCGTGGAAACGTAGGGAATAGTCCGTGGAATCCGATTTAAATGCGAACGCGGGACTACCGGTACACTCGCACCGAACCAAGTGAAATCACTCTCTCTCGTTCAATCATTACGTCATTGCGTTATCCATGTTACGCGCCGCATACAAGCTCCACCCTTTTCTTCTTCCTTCGAGGAAATCCTGTAATCGGTTTATCGACTTGAAAATGTTACCTTTTCCGTAGAGACCACCGACGCTCGTGAAATTTCGCCGTAGCAGTATGCATCGTCGTGCCTAATCACCGGTGTATCCTACATACAAATTGCCCCTACCCTATTTATATACTATTAACACTATTTCTACTAGAGGTATCAAAAGACACCTTCTCAAATTGTATTTGAAATTTATTTTCCAAGTTGAATCATCTTTCCTCAATCACTTCTTTCACTATTCGTATCTTAGTTGCTAAATTAATTTAGGAGTATCATTTTCCTGCAGCTCATCCTGGACACAAAAAGACGCCTCTTGGTCGAAATAAGTATATACAAAATTTCGGTAGAAATAGTGTTAACACAGTTTATTCTCATACCTGCAATCGAATGGTGCAATGAAATCAGGAAAATGAAGTCGAAGAAAAGCACGGTGTTACCAGGATGAAGTAAAGCATTAAATTAGACTTTTCTCCAATAAGGATTTTTTTTTTAAATATAACACGGTCACCAGAAAATCCAGCATAATAAATGGAAGCAAGGATCTGTAACAAAAAACAATTGGAGTCGTGGAAAATAAATCTTTGCTAAAAATCCACCGAAAAATCTTGTCTTATTCCCTATCCCTTAACATTTCAAACCTCCGCGAAAGCTCGACTGGATTCTTAACGTCAGACGTCTAGCGGACCGTCCCTTGGCGATTTTACTTCATCTCACTGACAGTCGCGCGAAATCTCACGACCGACTTTTCTCCCTTCGACGCGATCTGACGCGCGCGAGATCTCAAACGCACGAATTCTCCGTACCGTTTTCGATTTTTGTTTTTATTTATTTATTTATTCTCTACATAGTCCTTGCGAATCAAGTTCCGTTCACTTTAGTTATTATCTAATGTTTCTATTCGTGCATGCATCTTCTGTAAGGTTCATGTGGGTCTTTGTCCCTGAATGTCCAATAAATTTATCTATCTGTCCATCTACCGTTAAGGTCCAATAATGAGCGAGCAAGACGAGGTGGTGGGGAGGCTTAGAAGCTACAAGAGCGGAGGAGATGCATCGGCCTTCGATCGGCAAGCAGGAGGTGGGAGAGGAGGAAAGAAAAGCTCGAGGAGAGGAAAGTGGACCGGAATGATTCCGGAGGTGGAAAAGATGAGAGGACAGGGTCTTGAGGAGAGAAGCGACATAACAGCTCTCGGGGTTATGCAAGTCATCGTTCGGTGTTCACCGTAGACTCGATGTCGGTTCAGCGAAAGTGATCCTTGGCTCGCGGTGCGCGTGTTCCTCTGAATGGCCGCGGAAAGCTAGCCGGTTTACTTCTACCCGTACACTATCCCCGATAACACTTTCGTCCGTCTCGCGACTCCTCCTGCACGCGAATCCTCCCCTTTCGTGCCGCGTGTCCTTTGCTCGTTCTGCCACTCCGATTCTCATCGCACGCTAATCTTCGAACGATCAATTTACCTGGATCACGATCGTGTCACGTTTGCAAAGCTCTTTATTTACGATAACAAAGAGATCGGAGAGAGCTCCTGTTCCGGTTGGTTTGAGAATTCGTGAATTTTTACTGATTACAAGCTGTGAGAGAGAGAAAGAAGAGTATATTTCCAACGAGGGATGAGTTCGTCGCTGATCCATGATTGTTTTCGAGTGTCTTCCGGGAGTCGAGGGGGAGGAAAGTGTTCTTGAAATCGAGCCGTCAGGCGCCAATGATATTCGCGCAGATAAAACACCACCTTTCGATCGTCAAATGTTTTCTTGGGTATCCTGCAAATTAGAGACTCTTTAGCTTCGCGGGAAATCTCGTATTTACTGGGCCGAGTCAGCCCGGTGGCCTACGGTACGAAAGGCTCGCGCAAAAGAAAAATATTTCCGAGAAAGACAGCGGTCGTGTTGTAGGGTCGAATGATCGTCACTTGTAGTTTCTGCGATTTAATATCGGTTTTGTAAGGGATGACAAATTTTTAAGTTATTCGTTTCTGTGATCGAGGCGCGATCCAACTACTTTCCTTATGACTGCTCGAATTGCAGACAGGTGTTCGTGAAGTATATTATGCTACGGAAAATGCAAATGCGCGCATAATGTTACCGCGGTATTACGGGAAAAATTGTGCGCACGTCCCTCGTAAATTATAATGCGTAACACGGGAATACCCTCGCTTAATACGGTCAGCATGGATTGGACGTAATATATGACATTAACGATACCTACGATGGGGAACGAGAGAGAGGACGTGAAAATTTATCCATCCAGAGATGCGTATTTTTCTTTCACTTCAGTTTGTGTTTCAAGTTCTCCTTGGCACTAAGGAATATTTATTGACAATTGACGTTCGTAGACGATAAGAATTCCTTAGCAGAAATTATTCTCCATTGACCGAACCTACTCGCCTGATGCATAGTTAATTTCTATTTTCTTTCCGCCTACGTATGAACGAAGAAAAAATCAATGTTTGGATAGAGATTTGCGTGTTGGGAAAAACGTGATTAAAGTGATTACCATTGAGAAAAAAATTCATAGAGAATCGTAGGTGCGGAGAAAATTATACGCTGTTTATCGGATGTAGGAGAATTCTCGTCGTGAATTCTGAAATCAAACGAAAATTAATGTCGAATATTGAATCGACCAAGCAAATTTTAAATACGTTTCGTAAGCATTAAAGATTTATACCTCTTAACCTCGACGATTGTCCGCGCGGTGGGTTAACGCTCGCCGTTTGACGACGGCAAATTTTTCTCCAACGCCTTTCTATCGATCATGTAATTGCCGTTTCTTTCTTCTCGTGCGCGTCAATCTCTCAAAATCCTTCGGCCACATGACGCCTTCATTCTCGATCGACGATCGAACGTGTCGCCGGAATATTTTTGCCGTACTCTAAAATCAAAAACACAAGTAGTTGTGTAAGTGGGAGTGGCAATAGTTCCTCTAAAATGTCTATCTGTGACATAACTGCTAATTAAACTTCGATACTTGTGATATTCCGAATGAGAATTTAAATAAAAGCTTTCAAGTGCACGCCCTGCGCAGTAAAATTACCGCCACAAACGTTCTACGCATACGCACGAACACTCCACGTGCGCACTTTTCCCGATTTCCGCTTTCCGCGTATAATATCGAATTACATAGCTTTACGCATGATGAGCCGTTGACGCAAACCAATCATTTCTCCTGAACGCACGTGTTTTCCTTTTCCCGCGCAAATATCAGAAAAATTCAAGTCACTCGAGTCGAGGTTATAGCTCATGCATCCGTGGCATTATTCATTGAATTATAACATCGATGATGAATTATTTAACTTTTATCGACGGGAATAATATGAAAGGAAATTAGTTAGAAGGACGCTGGTTCGATATTTTCTCGCGATGTACATATACTTGTGTAATTCTCGAACAACAAATCCATCGATCATTGAACCATTACCGAATATTTTCGTTAATCTATACCAAAACCTCGGTTCGAATCTCAGAAAAAGTTCGAATGCAATAGAAAACGAAATGTTACGATTTCGTGTGGATTTGCAAATTAGGTTTAAACGCGATTGTAAGCTATTCTATGCATAGCTTGGTAAATTATTGTGTCTGTAACACTACACGAACAACATCTCGATATACAGACTACATTACACGACAGCCTTCCTTCGTTGGTGTAGCGGTGCGCGCGACTTTCACCGGCGCCACTTTCACCATTGAAAATTAGCACCGTCTGGTTTGTTCGTTCTTGGAATGCACGACAAAATCGTCCTTGCCGAGAGCCTAAAGAGGTTTTGGCACGTAACAAATATTAATGTGGTCCTATACCTATATGGGATACTCGTCCGTCGGTTTCATTTGACTTTGTCACATGAGACAAAAGAATTTGCTCGCACGAGCAGCTTGCATCTAAAAAAAATTCTTAATACGATTAAAATATGAACTGTCATTTGATTATGCGAGAATCTATGAAAAGAAATAAGTATATAACTTAAGAATGCAACCACCTTTTTTAGTCAGCATGGCGAGTTGTACTAATAACTGTAGATCTTGTAAGACTCCCTATCGAGGTGTATTTTGTGTCAGCTCGGATTTGGGCTTTGCAAACCTGATTACCAATAGAGTGCGCTGTTTTATTCATTTTCTGTCAATGCATTACCTTCATTAACCCACTTAGCATACTCCGTCTCGGTAGCAACTGCCATACCGATATACAGGGTGTCCCGTAACTAGTGTAAGAGCCGGGAATGGGGGCTTTCTGGGCTGATCCTGAACAACTTTTTCCTTTGCCAAAATATCGGACGAGGCAGCGTTTTTGAGTTATTAAGGAAAATGTCTGGCCAATGAGTGCGTGCAAATTTCCCGCGCTCAGGGCCGTGGACGTTGGCTGACCATCGCGCTCGGCCATGGTCGTGTCAAACGCGCCGCGGTTCAGGTCAAGGGAGTAATGCGAAATGAATAAAAATCAGGATTAGTCATGAATAATGAATAAACATATTAATAATTATTCACGTAAAGTAAACAAACGTACGTCGCGACGCTCCACGAGCTGATTAAGGCACGTGTCTGCCTTACAAAATGATTTGCCCATATCAAATAAGTTTACGAAAAAGTGATTTTGCAATAAGTTTAGGAAAAAGGATTGGTGGATTATGAAATAGGAGTGGAATATCAATAACAAGTCCATTACTCACAGCTTTCCATGAAAAAATGGGTCGCGTCATTGGATCTCTCCATCGCTCGTGATCATCCAGAGAATATCGACGAACAGCTGATCGCAGCCGGGTCATTGAACTGGCATGGCTGCACGGTCACTAACACTTTCAATGTCCATGCGTGAAGATTTCGTTTCCAACCTCCGACGTTTCGTTAATTTTTAATCCATTATTCTTAACTCCCGACGGTGCTTCGAGAAAGGAGGGCCCCGATAAGAGTAACACCTTTAAGGCCAAACACGTCCTTGCACGTTTTACAACAATCCTTTGCACTTTCCGAAAATTATTTACGATAAACTCCTCGTTATTAACCTACATCGTCGCGTTGTCCGTATCGAGATCGACCATATCGACTGCCTTCTCGATCGGCATTTGTCAACTAAGGCTGTGCTACACAATGCGACGACCACCGTACAACGTCGGCCAGTTGATGCGCGAGAAACCGTCAAGCGGCCGACCGACGTGTGAGGTGGTCGTCGCATTGTGTAGCACAGCCTTAGTTGACAAATGCCGATCGAGAAGGCAGTCGATATGGTCGATCTCGATACGGACAACGCGACGATGTAGGTTAATAACGAGGAGTTTATCGTAAATAATTTTCGGAAAGTGCAAAGGATTGTTGTAAAACGTGCAAGGACGTGTTTGGCCTTAAAGGTGTTACTCTTATCGGGGCCCTCCTTTCTCGAAGCACCGTCGGGAGTTAAGAATAATGGATTAAAAATTAACGAAACGTCGGAGGTTGGAAACGAAATCTTCACGCATGGACATTGAAAGTGTTAGTGACCGTGCAGCCATGCCAGTTCAATGACCCGGCTGCGATCAGCTGTTCGTCGATATTCTCTGGATGATCACGAGCGATGGAGAGATCCAATGACGCGACCCATTTTTTCATGGAAAGCTGTGAGTAATGGACTTGTTATTGATATTCCACTCCTATTTCATAATCCACCAATCCTTTTTCCTAAACTTATTGCAAAATCACTTTTTCGTAAACTTATTTGATATGGGCAAATCATTTTGTAAGGCAGACACGTGCCTTAATCAGCTCGTGGAGCGTCGCGACGTACGTTTGTTTACTTTACGTGAATAATTATTAATATGTTTATTCATTATTCATGACTAATCCTGATTTTTATTCATTTCGCATTACTCCTTTGACCTGAACCGCGGCGCGTTTGACACGACCATGGCCGAGCGCGATGGTCAGCCAACGTCCACGGCCCTGAGCGCGGGAAATTTGCACGCACTCATTGGCCAGACATTTTCCTTAATAACTCAAAAACGCGGCCTCGTTCGATATTTTGGCAAAGGAAAAAGTTGTTCAGGATCAGCCCAGGAAGCCCCTATTCCCGGCTCTTACACTAGTTACGGGACACCCTGTATGTACTGCCCACGTTATCTAAAAAGTACTTCACTTCACTGACTTCATCATTCCTTATGTTGTTTTGGTTACGGTATAGTACATAGATAGAGCTGTCGGACATTTTCACGCGTGTGCAATAGTTCCGCCACCTGTTCTGTATTCTTGTTAAGAAAACTGAAAAGAGTACAATATTCTGATATAATTTCGTTTACTCTTCACGTGCCTAAAGCATTGTAATTTTATTTTCTCACCTTACAGGATCAAAAGTGAATAAAGACAACATGACACATGAGTGTTCAATAGCAAAGCTGCCTCACCATGAGCAGCAAAGATTGTGCCAAACACGAGCTCCATACAGGCAAGGAAGAAAATTAACCGCAGTGAAGGTAGCGGAATTGTATCCTACATGAATAATTGAAAAACAATTAATATTTATATTATCGACATTGTTGCATATTCCTTTCACATGTTATTATTTTGCATCTATTATTGTATTATTACCGTTACTCTTGACACCCTTCACATTTATAATGCGAAACAAACTTTACATTTAAGGATAAAAAACCATATGCAAGTACTCATAATTCATGCTCATTTGTCATTGACAGTTGTTAAATTTGATAATATGAGTACATGTAATTTTATCCACATTGATAATTAGACAAACCAATATACTGTGTACAATTTTTTGTATATGTGTGTTATTGTAACATTTCCTTAACAAGTCAGCTCTGTGTAACAGGTATACACGATTAACAATGAATCACAACATTTGATGATTAGTGGTGTTCCAAAGCTACAATTAAGCGAAGAAATGAAAAAGCTTGTTCTCCCGTACGGAGATATAAAAAACATTGAATTGGTGTCCGACTATCCTACAGAAGAATTTACAGAAGCTTATCACATACACTATGTCCGGATCCAGAGTGCAAGGTTTATATTTTTTGTCAAAATTTTACCGATCATAAACTTGTTTCCACAATTGTTTATACAAAATATATTTTTTTTGTATAGAATAGCAAAACGTTTCATTGACGGTAAAAATTTTTATGGAGGACTTCTTCATGTATTTTATGTTCCTGAATTAGAAACAGTAGCAGAAACTCGAATTAAACTTATTCAACGTCGCAAAGATGTAGCTACACGCATAAAACGAAATCAAGTAGACTTAACAAAATCAGGGGATGATCAATTTACTACGAAGTATGTGTACATCACTATAGAGACTACAACCAATTAGAGAATATTCCTGGTGAAATATAAAATCTGCTACAAAAACAAAGTTTCATGTTTCAGAAAACAGTATCATAGAAAAAAGAAGACTCCTGCATTACCACTTACTGAAGATAGACTTACACAAAGCTATCCTGGGGAAACGTTGTCATCTATTTATAATGGCATACCGCAAAGTATTGATCCACGACAAATAGTTCAACCGTGTTTGCCTGATTTATCGCCAAACATCAGCGGGCAAGAATGTATTGATATAGGTTCTGCGGTCAAAAAACTTGAAATGCAGTATGAAGCATGTAGCGATGTTTTGAGAACAGCAGGTGTAAAAGAATGTAAATTAATCGTGAATGAATCAAGAAGCCATAAACAAAAGAATTACAAAGGTCAATCAATTAAAACTACAGTGAAGGTTAAAGTTGTCAGGCCACAGTTGATTGATACTCGGCATATCGCAAAATGGAGTAAACCAAAGGATACAAAAGTATTTAATAATATTAAAAAAGTGGATAGTGGTATCACAATAAAAGCTGTCCCGCAAACTAGTAATGGGAAGAAAAAAATTGTGATAAAAGATCAAAGGTACTTGAAAGCAATATATACCATCGACTTCTAACATTTAGTAATTTAAAATTTTTTGCATTAACAATTAATATTATGATTTGATAAACTAATCTTTCAGCATAACACAATTGTTGAAACCAAGTGAAGATCTTCAATTTTCAATACAATCTGCTAAATGTCAAATACGAGCCGCTCTACAGAAATCTGATGTAACGTAATTCACAGTTGAAACATTTATTCTGTAAAAAGCAATGTTAGTAATTAGTAATTTATTATACATCGAATAAATAAATTGCTTTTTAAATGCTACTCCCTTTATACATATTCATAAACAAGTATAAAAATTGTTCCCTCTTATTAATTATCAAAATATCGATATAAAAATTAAGAATTATAATTAGAATTATTATTAGACAATTTTAGCTAAAAGTAGAATGACTGAATCAAATAAGAACTGTCGAATCTGGATCCCAGTGAATTCCATTTGACCTAGGCTTTGCAGCAATACATTTTTTGTGCGGTGGCGTATTCTCTTGTTGGACTTTGCCAGAAATGGTACTACGTAGTAAATGTTGTGATGATTTACTCCCCATTTCGCGCAATTTATCCTTATTAGACCTGTTTCCAAGAGGTGTTCGTGTCTGAAAAATCAATTAAAAAGATATAAAATAGACAGCACAACAAAGTTTCATTAACGAAAAACAATTACTATTAAATTGTGTATGCACCTTTGATATTTCACTTCCAATTTTCCTAGTATCAGAAGCAAATACTTTTTTCTTGTCAGACATAATCTTATTATCTGTATGTGCATCTTTTCTTTGTTCCATTACATCCAATTTGTCTTGGTTGTTGCTAATAGGATTGTTCCCAGTGCTCTTCGATATTGGTAATGATTCAGAGCCAGTTTCATCATCAAAAATTATAATAACACCTTCTTCCAAAGCAGATGTTGTAGTACCTTGACTTTCGTCTTTTACTCTTTCTGGCACTGAAATATTTGTGAGATGGTAATACTCCAGATGACTAATAATTATGTTTCCTTAACCGACAGAGAAGAGACACATGAATTGAATCAATATAGGTCATACGCAGAAATAGGAAAGTCATGTAATGAACATGCTAGTGACAATGTTACTTTATCAATACCATAACTTTTGTATGCAATTGTGGATCGTTTATAGCTTGTTTTATACAATAGTATTGATAACATACTATGTTGATTCAATTCATGTGTCTCTTCTCCGTCGGTTAAGGAAACATAACTAATAACATCTGGAGTATTACCATCTATCTCCTGAAGCTGCACATGAAGAGAGGTCCTACGTTTTGGATTCATAACAACTGTAACTTCATGATTCTCTGACGATATATTATCGATAGAATTAATCGACAAATAGGATGAATTTACAGTATTAGGCGTAGAAGAGTTGTTACAATTTTCTGAGAAAATGGTATCAACTATTTTTAACATGTCCGGCAGTGCCTGTACTTCTGGGATCATTACACTGCATAATTGAACATTTGTTTCACAATACGAATATCTTGGACTCCACATGTCCGTTTCATAACTACCCTGTTTGCTCAAGAGTCCTTTAGCGCGTGACTTCAAGGATTCTAAAGACTTTGGTAGTAAAATAGGTGTTCTGTCAAAGTTTGCTGCAGGAGATCGTGGATCAATTCCCAAAACTTTTTGGCGTTCCTCATCTGATGGTGTTATTAGTTTTGGAGAAGGCAGAGGTGTTACATTTATACTTTCACAGAGTTCTACATCATTTTTCTACAAGAATATTTTTCCATGTTATTATAAATATCTCTATAATGTATTGTAGTACATATTCGAATGCTATACATTATACATAGTACTACATATATAGTTATACTTGCCAAAGGTGGAGTTTCTGTTTGAGTTGATGACCTCTTTTTGAAATATTTTATAGGAACTGGTGACAATATTTCATCCAAGTCAGTTTCCAAGTATGGCTTTGATTGTAAATATCTGGGTATTGCAGTAATTCTCCTCGTTGATTCATCAGTAAAAGTCGCCTAAGAAATTTTTTAGTTAAAAATACTCGCAAATATATGCGCATTGCAAATATATTATGAGCATTGATAGTAATCTGTACTTTCACATTATAAGTACCTGGATTGGAGTTCTCGTTATACCCGTTGTTACGGATCTGGGATCCACAGATTTCGTTTGCGTTGCAGGTGGTGTACATAAATTATTCTGTTCAGCAGTTTTCACCTCACTGTGATGTTCAATTTCTGTGTTTGAGGTCAACCCATCGATATCAAATATAAGTTTATTCATGTAGTTTCCCATTTTTCTGAAAAAGAAACTGATGTGTAACTGAAATTGAATGCTCCGAAAGTAAACACAAACGGCTACACGTGAGATAATACCACTTACTATCATAGTTTGTAAAACAACGTAATTTTACTTCACAGACATAAAAATGCACTGCACACATGCAAAAAGAAGATTGCTTATTATTTTAAATACTGTTCTTGACACGTTCGCCAGTTTGCCCGTTCGCTTGTTGACTGGTTTGCCTGTTGGCTATTGCTTTGTCTTTGTTTTACCTTTGCTTCAAAAGGTCAGCATCCAAGGCACGGCAAGGACAAGAAAGGCGTCGTGTTAACTCCAGTTAACTCGTATATGAGAAACCCACAAGAAACCAACAGAAACCTAATACCACCTAATACAAAGTACGTAGCAACAGCAACTAGCATTTCAAACTCAAACTGAATAAATGCAGGCTGAGCAACATAGAACTGCCAAGAATTAGTGACCAGGTGTACCAATACACGTTGATCTAAGAAATTCACAAAGCTGTACTTTTTTTTTTAGGTATTTACGATTATTTGACAAGCGCTGATACGCATATATACGTACGTAGATGCCTTCCGTATTTAAATATTTTTACATAATTATATGTACAGATAATATGACATATTACCCGAATACCTAGATTGACCTGGATCAACTAAACAAGGAAACTGAACAAACGCGTAAATTTTCGTGTTTTGGATTGCAAATTTATTGTATTCAGTTCAGTATAGATAACGGTCTTAAATATAAAAATATATATATGGATTCTGTTTATTTGTCGAGTCACAAATATCCGTTCTTCCGTTATTACAAAAATGAAAAACGGAAAATGCAAAGAAACCATACAGTACTTAAATTCTCAGCACATTGATAAAGAAAAGGGAACATGCGAATGTCAAAAGAGTAATAACAAAAAATATGTTCACTGATTATTTTACAATTGCAACAAATTTTGAAGTCTTTAAAGGTTATTTGGAAGATTTGTTTAAATTATACTGCTATTACTTATTCACAGTTATATCTCACTATTAGCACCAGTCTTCAGAGCTTTTAAATCTCTTTGCTTCAAATTCATATATTTTGTTTCCATATCAATACCAGATTTCAAAGAAATTGCGTCCGTAAATTTTTGTTCTGATAAATAGATATTTGTCTTGATTAAGGCTAGTGGAGTTGTATCAATTTTTGATTCATTTTCAGTAGTTTTTTTTTTAAGCCTGTCTTGTTTATTTCTTTCAGGATCGTCTTGTATTTTAGAACACTTTGTCAAATCAGCCTCTATCATAACCGATTGATTTTCATTAACCCGATCATCAACAGATTTTACATCTTCGGATTGCACTTCGCGTTTATGCCTATCATGATCTTCTAATATATCTCTATGAATGTTTTGAACAGCCCCGTCAGGTTGGTTTGGTATTGATAAAGATTCATTCTTAAGCTTTGTCTGATTTCTCATTTTTAATGCTATAGGTAATAAGTATTGGTCCTGAGAATTTACATTAATTTCCTTAACCTGTTTGTTTAATGCATCATTAATATTATTATTGAACGCTTCAGATTTTTTGTCTTCTAGTTCTACATTAGTTATATTTGACTTTTTCTGTGTCCGTTTTGTTAATGTATTTAAAATAGGATCCTTTAATAAATCTGATGAATTTAAAATTGCTCTTGCATTGGTTCCTTCATTCTTCTGAGAGGAAACTGGAAAATTATTTTGTTCGTATTTATGCTTTTCAACATTTGGCTCATTTAATACAGTTTTAGGCGATTTTTTGACTTTTGCCGTCTCAGCAAGTTTAGGTTCCAAATCTTGATCTTGGTTGGCACTGTGTACAGGTTGTATAGGCTCTGCTATTTTGAGAACGTGAGCTCCTTTACTTTGAATGCTTAGCTGAATTTGTGTGTCCTTTTCATCGTTTTTATTATTATCCTCAAATTTATTTTGCAAAGAGTTTACTTTATCGCTCACTTGCTGTCCTCTTTCGTTTTTATTTATATTTATTCTCTTAAGTTCCTCTTTTTGTTCCTTAATATTCTTTAGAAGCTCTTTTTGTTCTTCCATCATTTGAAGTTGTTCTAGCTTATGCTTCTCTAAAGTTTTCCTAAGTTCTTCGCGTTTGTCTACAGCAGCAATATTTCCTACTTCTCGATCAGCAGCTAACTCCGACTCCTCCTTTTTTATTGCATCAGAATTAATAAGATTATCACTTTTTTGCAAATCATTTACTTTTCTCTTCTGCTCTGCAGTTTCAATCTTTTGTTCTACCTTTAAGGCAGCTTCGTTTTCCAGTTTATTATTTTCAACAACTTTGACAACATCATTTAAATGTGTGTCCATATTACTAAGTGATTTCATTTTGTCAACAATTTCTTTTATTTCTGGACCAAGAGAAACTGCGATATTATCAATAGACCGTTGCGTTACAACTGCCAATTTTTCTGTCAAGATTTCTCGTTCAACTGGAATTGGTGGTTCTTGTCGAACATCCTTACCATCATCGAATGTCTTATCAGGTACTTTAACATCAGGTAGTGGTTTTATATCATCTGCAATGTAGAGCAAAGTAAAATACTTACGATTCTACTCTTTAATCAATTTAACAAACGTTACACCTGTAATACCTTTTATGTTTGCAAAAAGTTCCTGTTTATTAGGTATCATATGACGTTCGTCTTTAATAAGTTTCAATGGCAAATTATTTATTTGACTAAGTGGTTTATTTGTTGTGACCAAAGTTTTTGCAGTGTTAGATTCCTCCATAGCATACAGATTAGCATATGTCCCTAACACCATAATCCATATTCCAACGAATAAAATAGCCTAAAAATAAACATGTCGATTAAGTTTGCTACAACTACCTTGTATTATAGGTATATACCTGTGCTAGATCTAACCTGAGCAAGCAGTCTTTCATTAGTATTCTTACTGCTTATTGATATAAAAAATGCAGCTGGGAATATTAAGCAAATCATCACTCCTATTGTAGAACCAACTAAACCAAGAACAAATTCTATACTAGGTATTAATATACCAGTAACCAAGGAAATGCCAACTATTGCAATTGTAAGGCATCTGAACCTCGTTTCTGACATATAAGTAATTGCTGGTTCATGAGTATAAACCTGTTAAAAAAAAAGAGCACAATATAAACAACGCTTTGAATAAGAACTTTCTCTTCTTTACCAGGCATACGTACACGTCGAAATAGCAGTGAATTTAAACTCGCACGACATGGGAAAATGACTAGTGGAAAACTAAAAGCTACTGAGAACACAAATCCTATTTTGATCATCTCAGAAGATAAATTGGCTTCGAAGCTCATTAATATGTTTCCTAAAAAATAAACGGAAATTAACAAAACTAACATTTTATACTTCATATTGGTGAGGTCAGGACTATACATTACGCACCTGAAAAAGGTTGTGTACAAAATGCAATGTAGCCAAAGAAACCCACGCACAAATAAACCAGTGTACAAATGTTCAATGCACCTCGCACAACGTCATTCATTTTTTCCAGTGATGCATTGGGGATAGCATCGTAAATTTCAAACAGTTGAGTTTGGCAGAATAAAGCCATCGAAAAAATTGGTAGACATTGAAGAATGCCAGATGGTTTCCAATAATAAACATGATCATACCAATCCGCTGCAAAAATATGTTGCGTTGATTCAGCTATTATCTGCAAATATGAAATATTATATATATGTTCCATTTGTATTATATACATAATACACGCTTCTATACGAAATTTACCTTCAAAACAAGACACAAATAGAATACAATGGTTGCCGTACAAACACTGGATAAACTATCAATATTTCTTAGTAATCCAAGTGGTAGAACTATGAAAATGCTTGTACTAATGAGAAGGCTAGTTCTAATTCCTTCAGGACTTCTACTTAATAGCTTTCCTATTATTTGTGGTCCCAAATCTCCAACAACAACAAAAAATGCAATACACGTCCCAACAAGAAAACCAATAATAAATAGTTCCACTATAAACTTGCCCATGTGACCAAATGCATGAAAAGCAAGTAACTCAAAATTTCGTCGTCGTGACATTACAGCAGATTTCATTAAGAAATGACATGCGAGTCGTGATAAAACACTGCATAATAAAAGCATTAAAGTGGCTAATACAATACCACATTGCTTGAAGCAAAAGGGCATAGCAAGAACGCTTACACCTATTATGCTGTTTGCAAGTGTCATTACATGTGACAATTGAGAAGTCATTTTTCTAGTTAATTGGCTTTCTGTATCAAAATTATACTCAATTCGGTCGAATAGTTTTTTTAATATTGCAATGCGACGAATTTTGCAAAAGATTCGTTCCGATCAACGCTTACGTGTAAAGATGTTCACCGGTGCAAAAGTATTAAAATATATTTGAACAATACGGTCACGTGCCGAGTTTTTGTAAATCAATATATTTCTGTGCTCACACCACGATTTGTCTGATTTTTTACACCATTACATAAATAACACTGCAAGATGTGAACTTTTTTTACAAATTGCGAGGTTAGAATTGTGATTCTCCAAACAAACACATGATATTTAATGTTCTTGTCTCTTAAGCAGGTTGGAACTAGTTTTATCATACTGAACATGTCAATGTCGTAAACGGTCGTTATGATTTTGATAAAGCAAATGCTTTAGGATACGGGTCCCGATAGACTTTCGAAAAGTTTGTCGGCTTTTCGAAGCTGTCATTCTCAATCACCATGTTGCATACGTGCAATTGCGTGCCATGAATAAATTACCCTACGCCGCATAAAATAATTGGCGCAGCATACGTACAACAATACATACACGTACACTAGTTTTCTTTATTTTTTTTATTATAAATATTTAAAAACATCCGTGTATTTCATAGTTTGGGCATAAATATATCATACTTGTCCTATGTCAATCTGGCTTAAGTATATGCAATATTACATCAAATTTGTCTGCAATTGATTACAACTAGATAGATTGATATAATTCTCTCGGAAACAAATAGTTCTCGTCATCATATAATCAGACCGATTTATTCTGACAGAAGTGCAAATATGGAACTTTATTTACAGAAATTGATTAACACTGTCAGTGTTATTACACTGTCAAACATCGTTGCTCTCATATAATGTAAATACAGTACACCTAGAAAATGAATCTATGGAAAGTTATGGACCCCTTGCGCGAGTACAAACATCCTGCACTAATTCTGAAATGTACTATTTTCTTTGGATAAGAGCACCTGTCAGAGTTTGGGGTGAGAAGAAATCTACTTGTGTACACAACTTTCAGTATCAATAAATCGGTCTCCATCTTACTCCTTAAATTCTTATACGTATTCTTGAAATTAATATATTCAGCAATTTGTCCTAATACCAGCATATTTCCTCCACTACGGATTATCTCACTTTGCACATATAAAATAAAATACTTTATATGTCGAAACAAACGATACCTTCGTCGTTATTAGTACTATTATTATTACTATTATTATAAGTATTATTGCATATAGGACTTCAAGACTGATATTTATGTTATGTACAAGAGTAGGAAGCAAAAAAATTTGTATTCTCATGATTCTCACCGATCACTTATTTATGTATAAAAGGCATGTTAGCCTGTTAAGCAGTCCAGTCAAATTTACAATGTGAATGGTGATTATGAAGACAATGCTTATATTAATTGTGGAAAGTGAGATCTATAAAAAATTTTAATGTTAATCGATAGAAACTATCAAAACTCGAAAATTTAGTATCATACGATTTTAGTCGCTTTAAAAATCTTCCATCAATTTATCCCAGAAGCGATAAAAATTCTAGTTTTTATTTATCTGCATATTTTGTCGAATGTATTACGTTTATGCATAAAATGACTAGTTGAGTTCATCTATTCACAATGAATGAATGAGTGTAATTTAAAAATGATACAAAAACTATAACGATGAAAATAATTTTGTTTTTAAGCCACCTAACAGTAAATTATTCCAATAGGCGTCAACTGAAGGGATTTATGACATATCTACGATTTTCACAATTTGAGAATGGAAACACCAGAGAAGATACCTAGTAGTCTGATACACGCTCATACGTGTACATTTTAATGCAAGTGTCACTCACCACGAACCAGATAAATATACTCAACAAGTCATACGTATATATTTTCTTCGCTTTGGAGAGTATAGCGTGATAAAAAAAATAGCTGATTTAAAATTGTAAGACGAGTTCGAGGCAGCGATCAACTGTGCACCACATGATCCTTTGACTTAAACTATCTAACCTTATCTAGATTCGATTTAAATATAAACATTTCCGATTTTTAGTAATTCCGGAGACTACCATTTATCAGGGGTTCGCCCCACCATCTTTCTTGGTTTCTTCGTTTGCTGCGTTTGACTTTTCATCTTTCTCATTTTCTAAAAACATTGTTCAATTTATTAATTATTCTTTACGTGATATTAAAGCTTATATGGCAGCAACATCTGCTTTTCTTTCTTTAGAGTTAAATTAATGCTTCATCGGAGTTAAATATCACGCTATTTGGATATTCATGTAACTACCTTTTGGCTCAGATTTTATGTCTTCCTCTTTTTTTATATCACTGTCCATACCTTCCTGACCTTTCTCTAATCTGGGCCGCTTCCTGGAACCCTGTAAATGGAGACATAACGATTGAAGTAGTTAACGGAGTACTCTTAATATTATATGTATAAGTATATTAGTTAAATAATCATAATTACCTTGAATGACCGATTTTCTCGTCGCCCACCTTCCCCTTCATCTTCACTATCGCTGTATTCATTTTCATGTTGTATTCTTTTATCTAAATCACGCTGTGGTAATCTTTCATCAGGATTTACTTTTTCCTCTGCTTCTGAATCCTCAATAACTGCACCATCTTCTGGAATGGCCTGCACCTGAACACCAGGTGCATGGGGCAACATTCTCAAATTTTCAAACAGTCGTGTCCTACAACACAATATTGATATGTATGTCCCATATTGTATATCGATTACTCTATCCTAAAAATTTATGACAAGGGGCACTTACTTAATTTTTTCAAGATACTCTGGTGTATTTTGATTGGCCATATTTGATGGGCTAATGTGCAATTTAAAATCTGGTCCAAAATATTCAAAGTAATCATTATATGGAAGTTCATTTGCTATTTCAGATCCGAGAGCAACTGATGTTTCATATGTCCAACACCTCGAGACATTTCTGATTGTATAACCTCCACCACCAACCATTAAAAAGGGCAAATTGTACTTTTTCACAAATTCAACGCATTTTCCATGACCACGTACAGTTAAATTAAAGCAACCCAATCGGTCTCCTATATTCACAAATAATATTTGCTGTAATGTCGCCATTAAACCTAAGAAGTTTGAAAATACAAATGATGTATAATTCGTACCAGTTAACGAATCGGCACCGCATTGCAAAACTACAGCTGATGGCTGGAAAGTTTCCATAACTTTTGATATAATAGGTACAAATATTGATTCGTAACTCTCATCATCCATACCATCCCTTAGTGGTATATTAACTGCATAATATTTGCCCTAGTATTCAATAATATTTAATGTAAATCAAGCATTACAGTAAACAATTCATATAAATAATATCAAGATCTTGTATCATTGCACACACCTTTCCTGCTCCAATGTCACGAAGATCTCCTGTACCCGGGAAATATTCTCCATACTTATGAAAAGATACAGTCATTACTCTATCAGTAGTATAAAAAGCTTCTTCCACACCATCTCCATGGTGAACATCAATGTCGATGTACAACACTCTCTGATGATATTTAAGGAGTTCCAATATTCCAAGGACAATGTCATTTACATAACAGAAACCTGATGCTTCACTTTTTTTAGCATGATGTAAACCTCCACCCCAATTTATGCAAATTTCAGAAGCTTGTTTATTAAGTTTCACAGCAGCAGCAACTGAACCACCGGCTGATAGTTGACAAAATTCATATAAACCATCAAACACAGGACAATCTTCCCCTACGTTAACTAGAAAGAAAGTACATTGTTTATTATGACACTTATTATGTTAGATTATTACAGTGTTCATGAATCTTACATCGTTGCATCTGTTTGTTATATTCTGACATATTATCAGGCCTAATTGATCTTAGAAATCTGATGTATTCATCACTATGGAATTTAGTCATTTCGTCCGCTGTGGCTTTATGAGGACGCTAAGAAAAAATATTTACATAAGTGATATGAAAATTGCAACTGCAAAATAATTAATATCTCATTAATGAACGAAATAAATGAATGTATACAAAGCAATCTTAGATTTAGTGACATTATACCGAAATACTCACATATATTTCCATTTTCCTATATAGGCCATAATTAAGAAGAAGATTGTGAGTCATCCTTATGCGATGCGGTTTCATAGGATGTCCTTGACCATAATAATAATTCCCAATATCACCTGAAATTAGCATAATTTGTATTAAGTAACGGTAATGTGACGGTTAAATTACAAATAATTTACACGCATATCTAAATTAATAGTAAAACTGATAGAGGCACTGCTTATTCTAATATCAAAAGTATGGTGTACCGTAGTGCAGTTAGGGATTTATCGTTTTATCACATGGGTATGCATAGTGAACCTAACATCCATAAATGACATTTTACCGCATTAGATATAAAATGAGAGTACGAGTATATTTGTTCCCATAATATCGATGGTATTTGACAATTTCCTTACAAAAGTACGGCATTCTTGATATAACCTAAATTTTTCGGCTTTATATCGGAATATTACATTTTGTAGAAGTAAATCATGAGGTAAATATTTATTTCTGTAATAAAGTAATTTTTTCGATTTTACGAAAGCTTTATAAAAAATGTAAAATATTCTTTTCTTTGAAAGGTGGATATATATATAATACATTTCTAAACATATTCTATACTCGAACGTATTAGGGGGAAAGAAGACTAATTTGATATTGCATTAACTAGAACATTGTATCCTTTTCAAAATATCGAATTTGTAGTTTCAAGATAAAAAAGTAGCATAACCGTAAGAAAGATTCTCAAGTAAAGGACGGCCTGCTATATAGCTATGGCTGACGGCTGCTTGCTTCGTAAAGTACGGTCGCACGAACCAGTACTCAAGGTTCTTTCGGCTTAACTCAATGAAAATTGTGCAAGTAGCCGGAAAACTGCGCTAAGTTTTCATTCACACGGTGCTAAATGTTAGAGGTCGAAACATGTTTTGCGTACAAGAAAGCAAGTAAATGATAAAGGATTGAAAATATTGGCTTCTTTTTTAAATTGAACGTGGATACGTGAACAAGCACGGACAGCACAAACACATTTTGACAATCTTCCCGTGTGTGTACGGGATTTTCGCGGGATTAGCGATCACTACAAAAGTTTAGCCTTTTTTCACTCACTGTCGTAATAGTAGCATACGCGCTTCTTGCTGTGTGGTAATGTAGACATTTTCACTAACTTCTTCTGATTAACTGCAAAATGTTTGATATGAATTAAACGCGAACCGCGGAGTGTCGCGGCACCCACCAACAGGACACAGCGTCACTAGAACGTGCATATGCGCATGCGCTGTACTCTATGTCTGAGGTTTCAAATTTACTACACAGATGGCGTTCAATTTGACTGACTCAATCACGAACTTTATAATATCAAGAATCGTCCTCTAATGATTAAAATGAATGCTCAAAGCGGCTCAAAACCTCAAAACCTTTTTGTGTTCAAAATTTATAAATATTGAATTGCGCAAGTTTGATAGTTATAATTTCCCAATCAACATAAAAGTACCGCGTCAAAACTATATCGAAATCATTTTACGAAATAAAACACATTTTTACAAAATCATTTGTATTTTAATTCTTAAACTTCTTGATATATGCTGAAATTATTTGTTCTACGGCCCATTAACTCCAGGACAATAAGTTGCTCCTAAGCAAGTCAGAACTTTCATTTAAAATAATTATTAATATACTCGATCACTATACTAATCTCTCGCCATTCATAGTGATGGAACAACAATCGTTCGATGCATATATTTAAATAAATTTTTATTCCGAAGCTTTTTGCACAACATCGCGCTACACATTGGCTTATGTAGGTAAAATAATACCGACCATATGATCGACTTACGAACACTATAGAGTCCGATTCCTGTGCCGATTCAATCGATTATAAACTCGACGGGTTAGCTGCCGAAATTTTCAATCTGGGCAACTTCTTATGTCACATAGTTACACTCATCTGTGCATATGACACCGCTGTTTGGTCATTTTTAATGACTAGGTTAGTAAAATATATGTAAGTCTGACGTGGATTTAATAGATCCTATGCATAAAAAAGCAAATATAAAAACAACTGTCTTATCTTATTCCAAACAGAGGAGAATTGCTCAATTCGCATAAATGCAATAGCATCCACTTTGGCAGTATAATTTCTTTTCTTGTCCACTGAATGAATTGCTGCTTTCACATACATGTATTTTATATACTTTTTTTTTTTAAATCAGTTAATATTAAAGCTAAATTATTCTGTGGAATAGCTGTGTACTAAACACTGTAAATAGGATTCTTTTTTAAACGAATTACCGGAGTGCGAGCGATTACGTATAGATTCCTAATATTGCTTTACATCCTTCTATCCTGCAGAGATGTAAACAGGGCAATTTGCAATGTGTCTGCACACTGTTTTTACAGAATAAATGCATTTATACGTCGTACTACAGTTATCGAATCGTCTCTCGAATATACAGACAATTCGGAAATTGTCCTTTTGATTTATAATTATTAATGTGCATGTACAATAAAGTCAAAGCTTATTAAGACCAAAAGCCTCTTATAATTAATGAATGTCAATGGACAAAATACTTGCATTGATTATGGAATTATGGTATTATTATGACGTAAATATTAAATGGAAATATAGAAAAAATATATTTATTCTTAATTTATGTCGGATAATAAAAGTAGGATTTAACGCGTGGCACAAAATAAGCTTTGACCCTTGTATAAAATAACCGTATCAGTCCCACAATAAATGCATTTCAAAGAACATAAAATAGAATACAGCTACTAAAAGCACCTGGAAGGATTTACAGATGTGTACATATATCTTTGTATAAGGATCTCTGATATATACTTGTGACGAAACTGATTGTCCGGTATGAATTATACATGTAAAGAAACATGTAATCTACATATTGATCCACTAACTTATGCTTGGCAGGATTATTTGTCTCGATTAAACGATTAAGGTTAGATTCTTTCAATAAAAACACTATTGCTTTTAATATCGTAAAATCGCACTTTACGCGAAACAATACTAATGTACTTAAAAAGTAATAAGTGTGTCTTTACTAAAAGGTCTCAAAATGGTGAAAGACCCTGTCCGTATACGAGTAAACATTCTTGCAGATTCAAGCAGAGATTTAATAAATTTAATCATTAATGTTAATACGCGACTAGCTGCTACTTCCTGTCATCATAAATTTCTAGATCAAAAGATGACTTCCCTTCCTCCTTACAATATATCTTTTATGCGAATCTTACAGAGAAACAAGCGGCGAGACAATAATATCGTGTAATGTGAATTTTCATCGACTCAAATCAATTGATAGTATCGATTTAAATTTAGAAAGTGACACGTGTTAGAACACAGTTTTAAAGGATAACACTAAAATCTCCGAATATCGAATAACATTTTTGAAATGTCACATTTTCTTTTTCTGCGTAAACGCATCTGTGCTCGTACGCATGCACACACACAGTCACGTACCCCAGATAAGCTTACCTGAAGGGACATTTAATTCTTAAGCGCCGATTCTTTCTCATTCACTTACTCATTTACTCACTCATTTCTTCCTCTCGCTGTCTCTCCCTCACTTTTTCTTCCCGTCCTTATCATTCCGTCATATACCTTATTGCCTTTCATTCGCTCCGTACCATTCACACTTTTTACAACACACGTATTACGAGGCTTTCACAGTGAAAAGAATTTTAGGAAGGTTTGCGGAGGAATCGGAACGTGAAGCGATGCCTGGTCGACATCTGCCAGTTTTTCCTGGAACGCTGGATCTTGATCCGCGATACACGGATGGCCCAATGATCGCCAGAAGAGGCAACGGCAATTTCGACAGAGCTGTATCATTTCTGCATACTCCTCTCGCAATCCGAATGATCTAAAACGAAGAAACTCGTGACACCACGAATCACCTACTCTGCATCTGAAATATACAAGCTGCTACTTGCCTTCGGGCGATAGTAAATATAGTTTTCCAGTCTTTTCCCGGATTGTTTTGCCTAGTGGTGCTTATCTGCTGCGGCGTGAAGTGATATTGAGCGAGTTCCCGCCAAATCCTCTGTTCCTGTGCCAACAGTGCCAAATGCTCACAGGCTTCGGACGAGGCCTCGATGTCTCGGGGATCGCTGAGCCTCAGGAGAACCTCGCGTCGGCACTCGGGTGGTAAGTCGGACCATTGTGGTTGTTGTTCCTCGTCGGGCTGCAAAAACAAATATTACGTCACCGTACAAAATTTATATTCCTCCTCAAACTACCGAGAGATCATCACCTGCGTGATAGTAATCGACGAAGCGATCTGCAAGATCCTCTCGAGGGCCGCTTTGTGCTTCTCCCACAGGATCACCGAACCGAGAGGCCTTCCACCCCAGCAACAACCGGCACTGAACGCTCTCACTCTCTCAATTAGACGGCGCAACCTTCCAGTTTGCTGTTGCGACAGAGATACTGAAAGTCGAAACAAGTCTGTCAGTATGCGCCACCGAATTCGATCGTTGCAACAAACAAGTTGAAAACTGTCGGCCAAAAGAAATCTTTCGAATCTCACCTTCGAGAGCGACCTCCTCCAGCATGTTGAAGAGCACGCGCTGAGCACATCCGCTTAGACCACCCATTCGGTGACTGACCAGCAGGTCCAGCAGACGCACGATGTAATTGAATCGACGGCAATCGTGCACCGCCGATAAAAAGTCGAGCCTCTTGAGCGCATCGCTTAGGCCATTGAAACCGGCGATCTGCGATTTAGAAAGCGAGGATGATCGTTGTTAGGTAGATCGGTGATTTAGAAAGGAACGTGACGACGGTCGCGCGGTTTAGGAGATTTGCGATTCAGGGGAAAATAACGATCGTTCCGTGTTGGATGATTTATGGATTTAGAAAGGAGGGTGACGATCGTCGAGCATCGGCGGTTTAGAAAGGAGGGTGACGGATCCTCGGGCATTGGACAATTTAGAAAGGAGGGTGACGATCGTTCGTACCCCTTCGCTAGATTCCCCCGTTCTAAGTTTAGCCCGTAAGATACAACGACGAGCACCATTTTACTCGCTTTTCTCACTTTCCTTGCTTCGGAGCGAAGGATACGAGTCACCACCCCTACGTTTCACTCTTACGCGGTGCCCACGCTCGCGACAGGCCTTTTTAACGGCTAAATCCCATTTCTTTTGCTCCTTCACAAAGAACCGTGGGTCTAAAAGCGGCACACGGAGTTACTCACCTCGCGGGTACACTTTAGCGTGATGTGACAGTGCGGTTGGACAGCATTCTCTAAAATTACAGAGCGAACGGATTAGAAGAGGAGCGTGCTCTGACGATTAATGAGAAACGGGCGCGGTTAATCAACGGCCTCGAGAGAGTCCCTTTGCCAATTGAATCGACAAACTTGAAATTATAATTGCGAGAGTGCTCTAAGCTCACGCTCCTCCGAATCAATATCTCCCACCTGTAACCGTTCTCCGTCCCTTTTTCTAATGCCCACCTTTCTTCTTATCCTTCTCCTTCTTGTCCCCGGAGTCCTTCTCGCCCCTGCAAGAAGAGAGAATTACATAGTGAGGATAATTCGTGGCTCGTCGAAGTATTGGGTTGCCCGGAAACTTCGTGCCGATTTTGAAGTTTATCGAAACGCACCGCATTTAAATTTTGGTGCACATTTATCAAATGAGATATAGGCGTCATTCTGTTCCACAACCTTTCATCTCTCCGGCAACTTGAAAATTCCGTAATTCTAGAACCACTTAGGTTTTACGGCGAAAAACTTTGTGGAAATGATTTCAAAAAATCGGCACGAACTTTCCGGACAATCCAATAGCTTATAATTTTGATTTGGAATCGATTTGCGCGATGGAGGATCGAGAACTGCGAAGGGAACGGTAGGATATCGATGGATATCGTCCATTCGCGGGATATCGTTGCCATTCGAGAAAAAAATCGCACACGGTTTCAAGGCTGACGTCATTTTCGCATCGGTTCGTTGACTGGCACGGCTACACTACCACATTTCCAATTTGACGTCTTACCGTTCTCGTGCGTAGGCACACCTCGTTCGGTTAGTTTTCTCAATGCGCGCGTTTCGCTTAAAACTAAACGCGCACCGAGACTCGCAGAAGCGGCTCGTAACTTTTTTTTCCCCTCTCTCTTTCTCTCTCTCTTTTGCTCCGATCGAGAATTCGTCGCGCAATAAACGCGACTCGAACGCAACGAATTGTCGTTTGGCCATTCTGGTTTTTTCGATCGATAAACTTCGAAAGGCGGAAAAATCCACGAAACGTGTGCGCTCGTGAACTTTGCCATTACCCGAAATTGCAATTCTCGAATCGATAGGGGTTCAATCGGGGGAACTTGAACGTTCGCTCTCTAATTCGGGGTTTAAATTAAGCGACGGGCGAGTTTGTAAAGGAGAACACGTTTCAGCTCCACGCGATCCCGACTCTACCTTCGTCGTCGTTGTCGGAAGCCAGACATTAGCTACTCCGTAAAAATACACTTTCTCCCTAGAAGTACCATACGGAACGGTATTTTTATCCTAGTCTGCTCGATATAGCTCGGGCCGCTTTAATAAATCCTTGAACGCAGTATCCCCACGTATCCATCGTTGCATCTCTCATCCCTGCGTACATGCGCGCAACGTTGCTCATTAGCTGCGGCATTAGCCACCCGACGATCGCGACGAGGTAACGAAATGCGACGCGAAATTTAAAATCGCGTTTCCTGTAAGATCTTCCACCGATTCCTGTTCCAACATTATGCACGTGGACACGATCGAAAATTAGTAAAACGCTCCGGATCGATCCTTTGCTAATTTCTTTTTAAATTAATACTACTCGAACACGGAAAAGACTCACATTACACGACGCTTCCTCGTATCTGATAGCATAAAAATTCTCGGAGAAAGGAGAGAAACGAGGAAATTTCTAAATAGGAAGTGTTTAGTAGCATTGACCAGAAACGGAGTGATTCACTTTAGCCCGTGGAATTATTCAAACGAGAATTATAAGAAAAATTTACGGCATTTTTATACGCGAAAAAAAGCAGCTTGCTAATCCTGAGAAAGTTTGTCCTTTGCCAGCTTCTTCTTTTCAAACTACATTCGGACGATTGTGGGCTCTCCCGTGTGTTTCTCGATGCCGACGCGTTCGCGACGAAATAATCATCCGTCAAGGCTGACAGTCGCTCCATTGTAACGGTACCGGTGAATCGAGCCTTGTGCCAGTCGAACACACCTCGACAATCGCGACTAATTTTCCATCCGGTCGAGTCCGCGAGCGAATCGAGAGGTCGATGCGGTTCGGCGCGCGGTCAATTAACGCCTGCCTCAAATTTCTCCCAACTCCTGCCGCCTCTCTTTTCTCCATATCATTTTCGACACTCGCACGCGCATATTGCTCCTCTTCTCCGTTCTCCTCTCTCGTTTGGAGTATCTGAATTTACACGAGTGTCTGACTCACTGATACGACGCACCACGCTCTTTTACCCCAAGCAGAAGTAAAAGAAACCTCGCACGTGGGTGTTCGTATTTACGAGCGGGCTGTTTCCTCCTTTTTCCTTTCCTTCGAACGAGGCACCGTTCGATAGAACCCTGTAGCCAGTCACGAGAATCGAAGGCAAGCACGCGTGCGCGTGTTGCCTCCCAAGCTTATCACGAATCGCGCGATAAGAGCCGTTACGATGCAATAGATCGTATCGGTTTCTATGACTTAAGAGGGTATCAGCTGTGTCGCGCAAAAGAAAATGACGCATTATTTTTCCTCCCGCTGTTAAATTGTTTCTTCTTCGCGAGGCAATTTATGGATCATTCGAATTTTCTATTTATCGATCTAGAACGGTGAATGTGTGACCCCCGGGTCAGACACTGTCCCACGTGTTGATTTTTATAAACATATTTTTTATATCATAAAAGAGAGAACAGACAAACGAGAATATTCAAGAAACAAAGTATATATATTTAGAGAATTTTTAAAGTGTGAATTAAAACAAAGTAGTTTTAGCCATTCTCTCCTTCACTTTTACGTGTGACGCCACTGACTTAGTGACCCACGAGCTAGTACTAAAAAAAATAATACACAAAATTTGACCCACTTCTCCAAAAGATTTGCCATCACTGATACTAGAAAATAAACGTCCAAGCACCGAGCGGAATGCGACATCTTGTTGATCGATCGATCGCAGGAAATTATTTTTTCACCCTGCAAAAATGTACTATTCGCTTTTTTTTCATTCTCAAAAATCTTTGATACCCTTGGAGACTCGCCGATGCAATTCCAACGACGTCGATTACCGGAAATTGCGACTCCGAAATTTCTATGAAATTTCTTCACTTCCGGAAGATTTATGGGCCGATGCTTGATCGACACCTGCGACCACTGGAATTCATTAGAATGCGGTGCGGGACGCTCGTTGGCCGACGCGTCACCGGCTGTCGTTTTCAGGGTTGGAAGGAGATCGAGATGAATCGAGATGTCGGTGGAAGTCGATCGAGTCGCGAGATTATTCTGCGTCACGGAACAACCGCGAGCATCATTCGCACGAACGCGTCCAACGATTCGGTCGACATAAATAAAAAGACTTTTTCTTCAAACACCAAGCGACGATTAATAGTTCCAACCATTCGTCCTTGACCCGTAAGTTCGTTTGCGAGGAAAATCGGGGAGGATGAGGGAGGCCTGCTGCAACTCGTTCGCGCCGACCTCGCGCGATAACGTGCTTTTTTTATTCAGCGAAAGAAAGCCCCAGTCTACATTGGAATATATTTTCACCGAGTCTCGTTTTCACCCTCGATTCAACCGGGAGAGATTAACCGACATCTCATCGTCCAATTTCTCGATGAAACCTGTGCGTAACAGGGCTTTATCTCTCGCCTCTTCCATTTTCTCTCGGCATAGTGAATAATAAACGCACCGTACGCCTCGCAAGCTTTCCTTGCCCTCGGTCCTCCGCTGTTCAAGCTTCATTGATATCCTATGGACGTAATCTGACGCGCCATTTTACCCGTGCCTACGCGCTTTCCGAATGAAAGCACAGCTAGCAACCTTTCCTGCCCTTGTCCTCCGAGTTTTCAAAGCGAAGGGGTTAAGGTCGGCGAATGATTCGTGCGGTCGTCAGGGGAGACCTCGAGCTAATATGCTTCGGAGTATCCTCTGGAGAGAGAGAGTGAGAGAGAGAGAGAGAGGGACAGACAGACAGACAGACAGAGAGAGAGAGAGAGAGAGAGAGAGAGAGGAGCCTCGCGCCATTAATCCACGACGTTATGCAATCGGATGCGGTATGTGTGAGCCGTGCCGTTCCACGCATGCAAGTCCAATGCGTTTTCGAATGCGATCCTTTGCAGAGTCCTTGGGAGCTTCCAAGCGTCGCTCGAAGCTTTGAAATTCGCAGGGAAATCACCCAGATGATCGCACACAATCGTGCGAGATCCTTGATAAAATGATTTGAACGTTAGCCAAGTGGATTCTTTTGTCTTCCCGGCTTCGTTTAAAATTAAAAGGCAATCCACGAGATTTAAAAGGAACGCGCGAAAGAATCCTCGCGGACTTATAGACCACGCACAATACTAGTATAAAAAAAAATGTAACGATGCTTGAGAATTAATTGTGGAGGGTCCAAATGAAAATCGAATTTCTCTTTATCCCAGGGGACTCGCGTCTTTATTCGACGATGAATAATTCTGTGGATCCTCGTTACGGAGCATAAATTCTTCGAGAAATAAGGTTCACTCGAAACTGTACGCGAGCGATATTTTATTCCACGAAGCGATGGAACAACTCAGTCTCCACCTTGGGAGCTTAATCTTCTCCAGGCATCTCTCTCTTGCCCGTGGGCTCCGCACGCGACCTGCACTCGTACCCATGCCGATAAAACGATCCGCGCGTTTAGAGACGCATGTAAAAAAAAGAAAATTGTAGCTTTCCACGGGTTTCCTTCGGCGCGAGTGAGCTCATCGTGAGCCTCCGCAAAGAGCCGGGAGCTGTTATCGCGCCCAACGTATCATTTGCTCCAGTCGACTGAGAAAATGTCCTATCGAGGTATCACGTCGATGAATAATAAAATGGAAATCCATTCCCTTGGAAATTCACGATTCGATTATCTCTCTTTTTTTTTCTCGCACTCTCGTCACCCGTGTTCATTCTTGACCATTCGTTGACCGCGAATGTGGGAGGGACAGGCCACCAATCGTCAAAACGAATCTATTAGGGCCGAAGACGAGTATCGCAAAATTGGTTCAGGTCACGATAGCTGGGTCACGACCCAGTTTCTCCTTTCGCGAACCACTTCACCACCGTATCGGTGCGCGTTCCGAATTTTGTTGTTCGTCGCCGATACTATTTCAAGGTAGAGACCCTTGGCCACTCTTCAGATGGTAGTACTAACGAAATTCATTCGACAAACGGGAAAGATCCGCGAGTTGACATTATTCCCATCGACTGGTCAAATGACCGTTTTTAAATTTTCGATTGGAACTTCCTATATACAACACCTACTTTTCCTAAAATATACGTATAATAGATTTTTCAATATTTTGGGAAAAGTTGTGAAATTCAAAGACAATGTAATTACGTTGTATGTAGGAAATTCTAACAGAAATTTTAAGAACGGTCATTCGACCGATCGTGGTAAGAATAGTGTTAAAGGCGATACAATTACGTTGTACAATATGTAGGAAATTGCAATTGAAATTTTAAAAGCGCTCAATTGTCCGGTCATGATAGAAATAGTGTTAATTATTGCATTTCTATTCTCTCGTATCTAATTTTATACCCGAGATGAAAAATATTCCAGTTGAAAGGAAGCTCCGCGCTTAGCCGGCCCCTCAACGTGGAACGATAATTGGCGAAACTGTAATCGAAAGACCGCTTGGATCGACACTAACGAACAACGGCGCTCATCTCGCTGGAACCTTAGAAAGTTATTCCGAACGAGACGAGGGGGCTCGATGCGTGACGTTAGAAGCGCACCGGAAATAAGATGCAATTATGAAAACTGTATTAGCAGCGAGAGTGGGAGGAAGCGAATGTATCTGCAAGCTCCTCGTACTCCAACGTTTCTATGGATACTCGAAAGGCCTGAGAGAGACATGAAAAACAAATACAAGCGACAATGTCCAGAATCCTCTCGTTCTCCTTGAGATCGGATTATTTTTAACCTTTTCAGCGCCATAAACACATAATGCGTTCAGTAATATCGTTCACCATGGACTATGAACAAATATATGGGACTTAATAATTCACCCCATCAATGCAGAAAGTGTAACATTGACCTATGTATTGAACCCTGCTTCGAGATTTACCACACGCAACAAAATTATTTAATTTTCAATTTAAAACTTATAATTTACTATTTTCTATGCTGTTCGTGTTATTATTGTTTAATGAAATAAATGGTTCTGCTAAAGTTCTTGCAATCACTGCTCAAATTATTTCAGTTACAATCAACATACTTTGGAATGAAATTTCAGAGTTAGTCAGCCCAGCATTCGTATTGTAAAAAAGTGAACAGCTCATAGTACACGTTTAACTTCGCACAACCCTTGTGTCAAAGGATTTAAAATCCGAATCCGGCTAATGCACCGATTGATAATTTGGCCTTGGCCGGATCCTGCCCGCCTCCTTTTTCCTCCTTTGAGCACCGTGGACTCGTCGTGGATTTTCTTCTAAATACGATGGAACTCTGCCAACTCTGATGGCGAATCAACGTGCCTCGGGGAGAGAGTCCGCCGCGCGCGTCTGTCTAAATTCCCCCCTCGAGCAGAGCGGGTGAAAAGGAAGGGAAAAAAGAAGAGGTAAAGAAAAGAGACTGGAAGACTAAAGGGGCAATTCCCGTGGAAGACGTAGAAGCGACCGCTGCCCGACGGCTCTCCTCTTCCTTCTTCATCGAGCGCAAGAAAGCGTAGCGAGGCTTTCACGGCTCCCTGGCCATCTGCGCGAGCTGGGTGCTTCGTAATTTAGAGGAAAATTCGGCGAGCGCTTCTTCCGATTAGTGAGCGCGCCTAAACGCTCTCGTATTTTACCGCGTTGAATAAGAGAAAAAGGAAAAAAAAATAGAAGCGCAACTGTCCCAAGAAAAACTGCACGAATTATTACTTTTAAATAAATACTTTACCCCTCATGAACCTCAGGGAACATGATATAAATATATTATTACGATCTGGAAAGAAATATGAGGTTGTAAGAGAAATTGAATAAACGAGAGAAGTACGAGAAGCAAAGTGAAATTTTCGAAAGAGCGTTCGATATAGTCCGAAGAAATGCACGCGCATTTATTATGCGCGAATGCGAGTAGAGAAAAAAAAAGATAGTGGCGCGCACGCGTCGTTAATTTGAGAGGGCGACGGAAGCGCACCGAGAGGGATGGCAAGATAGGAATATTCGGAAAGTTCGAACGTAAACTTCCCAACTTCCTCGTTGGTCTTCGCGACACAACGTTAATTCGACGTCCTTAAAACACTCGCGATAAAAACACCGTCTCCCGCATCGCTCACAGTCACTCGTACGAAACGGATTCTGTGTTTACAACGCTCAGTTTTCGCAGGTAGCCATCCAATCGCGTGACACTTTCCCGAACAAAGAACAAGCAACACTTCGACAGCCCGAGAATGAGTTACGTGCGCGATTACGAATCGCTCCTACGTAACGATACACCGCTCTGCCATTATCCACGATATTCTTTACGGCGTCGTTCTGAAACACGTCGATGTCGTCTCACCCCTACTTGATTTTCCTCCTTCGATTAATCTACGAAGGATACGAGCAGTGAAGAACTGACTCTCGAAATTTCGTTAACGACAGAAACCCCCGTGAGAAGAGACGCGAGGAATAGTGCAGAGGCTGGCAGATTGTAAACAAACATAGATGTCAATCGGATCGATGTAACAGCTGTGCAAGAAACTGAGCACGGAAGGGATCCCGCTGTCATTTGAAAACAAAGAATGGCGCCGGATAAGCGACGAAAGGAGAGACGATTCGAACGTATAAGTAAGAAATATGATCTCGTCGATGAGAGGAGACTCACCGTAGGAGAAGCGACAGCGTCTTGTTGTTGGCGCACTCGAGGATCTTCTTCTTTTCCCATCCCTCGACGGTCTTGACCCATTCCTCGCCCGGGCTACGCCAGTCCTTCGATATGAACGGCATCCTCCAGACGATCGGCGAGGAAAAAAAAACGCGAGGACGTGTCACTCGCGTGCTACGGGTAATAGGACCACCGTTGGGACGCGGACGAAGATTCCACCGAATGTTGTTCCCCGCACAGTTTCGCGGACGCTGAATGTTTGCCCGACAAGTCAGCTCGGTCGGTTCGGTTTGCTTCGCGGCTGCGATCGACCGCGCATGGCTTTGTTTTAGTGACGTCACACTCTCCCATCAGCTGTGCACAACCGAGGACCAGGTCGCTGCTGCCTGTCATACGAGTGTCGCCACCTTAAATACTTTTTGGATCTGCGCATGCGCCAAGCTTCGATGCACGTAGGACCCCTCCCGCCACCTACGTGAATTTTCTCGTATTATCCAAGTTCTCGGGAGCACTCTGACAATTTTTCTTCTCCATATTTCTCTTTTTCCTCCTCTTTCTTCGACACTGCATAAAAAAAGAGATAAAGTTAACGATTTTTGTTCGGTGCTCTCTTCGTCGACAGTTTATTAAATATAGTACGTGTTCAAAATATAATTAATTACATGTATATAAAGATCCTATATACAAGCGGTTCGATGAAAGTAAAACTGATTTCTTCTTTGAGTTATCTATCCGCAAGAATTCTCATATACTCATGTCTTTTAGTTCTTGAGTTACTTGTACTCCGGCGCTTTTATTATCCGCCTTTTCCTCCTCCTCGGATTCCGTATCGCTAGCTGGAAAATCTGGCAGTGCTGTAAAATAGGACCACTTGTGAAAAATGTCACATGGTGTATTATATTGTTTTCTAAAAACGTACCGAGTCGTTCTACTTTTTCTTGTCGGGCATCTAATAGAAACTTCTCTTGAACGGCTATGATCTCCTCGCCGTTCGTGCAGGCAGCATATTTTTCCAATAGATCGGAATTTAAATCGACAAAAGAATGTCCCCAGGAAAACTTTCCAAGATAGAAGTTCGCTTCTTCTGGAAATCCAGTGATGATAAGTGTCGCGGCTATCGCTTCCACGCAACTTAATTGACACGGTTTTCCATAATTGATTGGATTCGCCGCAACGAGGAATGGCAAGAGACGTGGATGTGGAGTCCTCATTCGGTTAAATGGAGTATCGTTTAAACGTGCCCAACTACAATCGACTACTGCACAGCCGTGATCTTGTACAATGTCACGATCCGTAGGGCTTACGCACTGTAACACAATATTTCACCTCCAAGCACCTAAAATAAAACTGATTGCTATATTACACCTTATAGATACCTTCTTGCCAACAGGAGTAAGAACTAAGCCTGGAAATCGAGCGCCTAACCTCAAAGTTTTCACCAGACCATGCCTGGCCAACTTTCTACCGGAACATTTCTTAGGATCACAATGTTCCAAGTCCCACATTGCCACTGGGAAAGCAATTGGCCACTCTTCTTCGGTGTCTATAAGATCACACGAAACTGTAATTAATTATAAACTGATATAGCTACATACGCGTCTAACCTGTATCCTCATCTTCCTTGTCAGATTTATCCCTTTCTTGCAAATACTTTTCTTCCTTTCCTAGTACACGACGACGCCTCCCCGATGTACTACCTTTGGTTTTTTTCCGTCGTGCTGACATGCTTAAAGTAATCGTAATTAAAAATGACTTTACATAACCGCGTGTCCAACTGGTCCAACTCAAACGTCACGTACTATATAATATACAAAACAGATGCTGTCACTTTCTTATTTCGAGGTTACAAGCATTCGCATTGAATCGCCAATTATAACGCGTTTCCTAATGGGTGTCGTGTATAGGCGTTCTGGAAATTCCGTTATCTGCTTCATTATTTCTTCATTATACCGTCACAACTGGTCACAACAGTCCTACTTATCATAACGTATTTTTTTTTATCGCATGCAACTTGCGAACTATCAAAACGTCAGGCTCGTAGGACTCGTATGTGTGAGTTATTGAAAGACAATGCATTGACTCAGCCCATCACAAACACAAATATATTTTCTGATGTACATTCCGTTTGCGTATTGTTTTAACTCTGTTTTTATTACATGTGCAAGGTGTCTGTTGGATGAAAAACATTTGCAACGATCGATTGAAACTGGTATCGCCCCATTGGCGCACAGTGTCCATGATATCATACGGCCCTGACGTAAGTTGTAGGAAACATTAACAAGTGGCTGTTTCAGTCTCAATCGCTCCGCGAGGCACAATTCGTTTAGTTGAGTTACGAATGTTCAACATGTGTTTAAAGGCATTTTAAGTTCAAGAGAATCTCGCACAGCATCGACAATTCTTATCTCTTAAAGGTGAACCGCAGTTTTTGCTATTTTCTTTTATAAGTTTCGACGATTCTAAGTACGCATCATTCGTATGCACTATAATTTCGCAATTATTCGTTGATACAATGACTGGTTAATGTGTAAGTACGTAAGGAGTGATTTTTCAGTTTTTCTTTTGTTTTTCACAACATAATTTTTTCATGCAGCATTCGAAATATGGATCCAGGTACTTTGTCGTACAAAAGATAAAACTTAATATTTTACAAAACCTTTTTTTAATAATTACGAATGAAAACATGTGTAATACTGCATGCATTCGAAATATTAAATAATAACAAATTTTATATATCTGACATTTTATGATGCAGTAAACATTAAAAATAATTAAATTTCACTATAATTGAAAATCAAATGGTTTAATGCCATCTTTAGAAAAATGTCACATTAAAATATTAAATATTTGTAAATGCTCAAAAAAAGTTATAGAATTTTTTAAACATATAGTATTATGTATGACATCTAACCATAATAGCTTTTGTGAATTTAATAGAGAGTGTTGGAAAAGAAACAATCGTAAAAGTTACGGATTGGTTACGAGGCATTTGGGAGATGAGACGTAGAACTGGGCCTGTTCAACAATGGGTTGATTCAATTCCGTGTTCATCAAAACCCACTTTGCCTATAGCCATAAATCAGGAAGGAGATGTATCTGATGGGCTAAATACAACAATCACACCTAGTGCGCCTAAAGATATTCCTTTTCCACAACGAAACTATTCTAAACTTCCCAGTATGACTGTATCAGCACCAATTAATGTTCCTACTACACCAGCGATTACTACAACTGGTATGCCAAGGTACTGGCATCGAATAAATTTAACGTATTTGTTTTATCTGTGTCGATTGCAAATCATAATTTTTTTCATGTACTTGATTTGTTGCAGCTCGCTACCTTATAACAGACTCGCCAGGGACCCAAGTATACAATCAGATAGTAGCCATTGTAGCAGTGTTGAAAGTTTATTAGAATTACGGAAAGCTGATCCGGAAGCTATTCTACTTGGTTTAGGGTTTGGTGGCTGCTCAGGCAGTCCACAAGAAGGAGGACCTCTTTCCCGCATTCCTAAAAGATTTCTGCAGCCATCTAAGTTAAAGGGCATAGCAATAAATGATTTTGTTAAACAACAGCAAGAGACCAGTGAATCGTTCGATTCAGTCTCTCTAGGATATAGAGGTTTAACAGGTAATGATAATAGATTTGCAAAAGTATTGGTAGCACTTATGTGTAAAGAGAAAGTCCATTTTAAAGTTTCAGTATGTAACGTACAATATTTGGCGACTGTTTTTTACACCTGAATGGGTTGAAAAATAGGACGGATAATATATTACTATATTGTATTATGTAAGTGCTAATTTTATAGGAAGCAGTTGCACATTATCAGTGCCTACGTATATTCAACGTCGCAGATATTCTGGGCCAAGTAATTTTGTAAGTCTTGCGATAAATATTGGTGGAACAGTTTTTGTTTGAAATTTTTAACGTACAGCAATCTTAATTGAAGCATATTAAAGTCCTACAGCAAATATAAACTGTTGCAGCATGTACACGTGTATTGCTTGTATTTTGTTTTTTATGTATCCGTACAAACCAATATACACCTGTTAATTTAAAGATTAATTTTCAGAATTATTCGCATTTTAATTTTTTGCTGTAAAAATTTTCTGTGTACGTGGATTTGGAGTATATAACGATGACAAATCTTTGTTCTAATCCAAGAATATATTTTTGATTTTTAACGATCGTAATCATTATGATAATTATAGACATTCTTGTTATTCACATTGCATTTAGCATTTTTGAACATGCTCTTATCTACTGTGGGCTTGGTACAATTTTATTGTTATTAGTCTCTATTAGTCTGCATATTTATAAGGCACCATCGTGCAGTAGATTGTTTTCTTAGTAAAGGTGACACTAATGAATATTTAACAAATCCCTATTTTTGTGTAGTCAAATATTTGCCCTGTTACTTAATTAAAACGTTTTTAAGTTTTGTATGAGCATTATTGCAGTGTTATGTACTATAACTTTTATTACTGTAGTTTAAAATCTTATTTTGCATTTTTCAAGGCTCACCATACGTAGCGCCATCGGAAATTGTTCAAAAAATTATGGAACGTTTGCGAGATCATGAGAGCCATGAAATGGATGTATATACATCACCTAACTGTAACGATCAGCCTAGCGTATATCAACAAAATGGTAGACTGTCTGTGTTGTCGCCCGATAATAGACAATTTCTCGATCAACCACGCTCAAGAAGTCCAGATATGCGTAATAAGCGCATGATTATAGGTATGAGCCATTATGCATACAAGTCAGCAATTACATAATAATTTGTATTTGAACATCCTGCAGGGCAAAAATCGTTTGCTTTTGGATGTGATGGGGATTTGATAGAAATCTCTCCTTCTGACTCAATAGAAGCTTCATCAAATAGTCGAAATAATTATGACAAAATGGACGAAGTACTTAATAAAAAATATCAAAAAATATCAAAACAGCTGTCTTTTGATGATGATATTGAACTTTTTGATACTCATCCCGATTTAACAAATTGTGATAAAAACTCCAACTTCACAGTTGAGTCAGAGAAAGAGAACATGTTCAATATGTCCAAAAATGTAGCCGGAGAATATGAGGCATGTACAAAACAGAACATTGAGCATCCTAATGAAAAGTGTGATAGCAGTCCGAAATATTTTCACAGATATCGCAGAGCCAGTGAAGGCTCTTGCAAATTAAATATTTCAGAGAAAACCATAGCTGAAGAAGAACGACGCTTTAGCGATGGCTCAGTCAAAAAAGTCGACGATCAAAATACTAAATGTCTTTTAGTAAATAAAAGAAAAAATTTAAAGCGGCAATCTAGGGTTACTGAAACGGATACAGTACATTGTTCTTTTGATCTTATTGTATCCAAAACTAAAGACGAGGAAAAAGAATCTGGATCCTTGAAAGCTGGAGATAATACGTCTGAAAGTGAAACTATAAAAAAATATGAGTTAGATGAATCTACAACTGTGAATGTGAGTGATACTGCATATTGTGAAGAATTACCCTGTTCATCAAAAATGGATAATATAGAACAGGAAGGTACAACAGCGAATCAAAAGAATGACCCCACTACAAAAAATCAAAACCATTATAACAGTGATGATGTGGAACCAAGTTGTAATGTTGATAAAGACTGCAAAGATTGTCATTGTCACACAGAAAGTACAAAGTGTAGACAAAGAATGAAAAAAATTATGCAAGAAAATAAAAAATTGGAGACCATGGTAGTGAAGAATCGGAGGGAAATGGCTGTAATTCGCGATATGTTAAACAGTGTGTTATCTGTTAGAATGGAGCCCGGATTTTGATAAGGGCAAATATTATTGGCAAAAGTGATATAAAAATAGATCTGCAGACTCATGGTTCAAGGAAGTAAAAAATAATTAAATAATCAATTAATCATTTATAATAAGCTATCGTAATGGTAAATCATCAAATTATACGCAAAAGAAATTACTTGAAATTTCTTTTGTTGCACAATGTTACAATTATTATCACTAGAACTACCAAACCTGTCAAAATGACTGGTCAACGAAGGGAATTTCCGTATGGAAAGCAAATTCGGTAGTTCTACTGTTATATAAGACTCACTTTTGGACTTCTGAACATATGTAATAGCCTTTACCATTTTAAATTTGCAAAAGTTAGCAATAATAGAGCACAATTATCTCAGGAAGATTTAAAATGGTAATTCAAAAATATGAAAATTTACATATTTACCTTTTGAAGATGCAAGCACAATTTTGTAAATTAAAAGATGTTATGTTTTATAGTGAGTTATAAATAGCGGAATTAAGAATATATTTTGTTGACATGTTTAAAAATTCTAGTAATTATTAAGTATGCAAAACACCAAATATTTAACAAATTACGATTTATTGCTTTATATATAATCTTTGTTATGTTTGAATCAATTTTGCCATTCCACCAATTGTTAAAATAAGCAGATATTTATATTGAATATTTACCTAATTATAAATCCATTAATACTTTGTGTTAGATATATTATGGTTGGTAATATGTTTTTGCAAAGTAATTTTACAATCTGTGAAAGGCAACAATGCAAACAAGATTGTCCTGTTCTTTCGGGTGTGATATGCAATGTTTGAGAGATTTAAATTACTATTAAAAGAATGCGTCCTTTGCGATGCTGCTTGATTGCTCTGAAAATAAAGCATTTTCTATATTTAGAATTGAATAAACTATTTTAAGTTCCTGTATAATTCAGATCAAAGACATTTTATCTCAAGACACACAATTATCTTAATATAGTTTGCATATGGCCTGATATTAATTTTGAATATGTTACATATATCACATAGATTGTTACCTTTGACTAAATGAATAACAGCCTAGTAACATTTGTACTATTCTGTTACTAAAGTTATAAATTAAACAGAGTATCCTAACTGATATTACTATTATTGTATACATATTTTATACTTAATATTTTATATAGCTTTTATTCCATTTGATATAACAGTTTTAAAAAAATGATTTAAATTATATTAAGGATAATCCAATTTTGAACATTCCATGAAGCACATTTAGTGTACTAGAAACTCTTTTTCAAAATTATTAAACATATCTTCACTACGTAGTGTAGTGCCCACAGGTTTTGATGTATTTTCATAGGATAAATCTTAATAATTCATGTATTTATGATAAAATCATTGCTGCTCATATTTTCCAATTAGCAGCAAAAGAATAATGGTATATAATATTAGTACATAATCTGGACTTTTAACCGAACATTATACAGTTTGATTAATCATGCGAAGAAAACAATGTACTTTAATTATAACATAGTTTCATTATGAAAAATATTAGATCTGATGTTTTTACAAACTTTTGGTTATTAATAAAGTTATTTGTTTGCGTTCATCCTCTTCCTTTAAACATCTGACTTTTGAGAGAAGTTTTGTTCTAAGAATTTTTTGTATTCCAGCTTATGTAATATGTAAACTAAAATGCATGGAATGTGGGAGAGCTGAATAAACATTTACCACAATGAATTTTTACTGTTTTTATATATATGAATCATAATTTGCATCCATGAAATCTTTAAGTTAAATATGATATATCGGACATGACTCAAGAAATTACAGTCACTTCTTTTTTGTTCTCATAAGTGTCAAGGACTAAAACCAAAGATTTCCTTAAGTTATTATCATTCGAGTTACAAAAAAATCGTCACGAAATATATATGACCTCTAAGAGAATTCATACAATTTTACAGAGTTATTAATGAGTGATGGGGGGAAAACAGATCAAAGGTAACTGAAATTTGCCACCCTTCCTTTCATAGCTTACCCCTGGAAATATTATACGTGGCTAATAAAATATAAATGCAAAATTGCTTAAATATTATAAGCTAATCTTTTTCCCATATGTTAGGAGTAGGTGCATAAACGACAAATAGCCACACAGATCCAGTGATCAAGGCTACGTCTAAAAACTAAGGTGAAACTCATCATTGGAGTAAAGCTAATTGTATTTTTATGAAAACAAATCAACCATGCATTATATAACATTTTTGTCACAGGCATAAGATTTAGCTAGATCTCAGATATTGCATTACCAATCTTTTTAATAACGGCGCAGGCTTTGGGTAGCTTTATTGCTAATTGAAGTACGTGTATTTGGCAGAATCATATCAATTACGCGTAAAGCCACCCTTTACAATTAACTCAGATCCATGGTCCACCCAATCTTAATTTTAAATATGAACCTGCTACAGTACCATTTCATAAACTGCATCCATGTGTATGTGTCCATATGTTTGTATAATGTCTGGTGTGTACATGTGAATGTGTGTTCTTCCTTAGCATACCTTAAAATGTATATAAACAAGTAAGAGCAAACTGAAGCTACATTTAGTCTTCTTTTTCTTCTCTAAAACAAAGAACAGTACACAAATTTACATATATGAACTACACAATGTGTACAAGTTTGCAAGGTATTTACTCACTTGACACCCTCTTGTTGTTGCTGATCAAGGTGAAGTTCAACAATTGTTTCTGTTCTATTTTGCACCTTAAAAGTCACCTGTGCCGCTAAGTATTTGTCTTTATTGTTCACTGACCACCCAGAATACTAGAAATGTTGTAATAATACATTTAATTATTGTATCGTAATGTCCAGAAAAAATGCAAGCAATATGTTCGGATCTATAGTAATAATTACCGTAGATGTGCTTTTGTACAATGTCTTTCCATCTTCCTTAAAAGGTAAGAATTTTTGAAGTAGCGCTTTTCCGTCTATCCTCCATAAAGTCGGGTCTGTATTTCCACCGACGTCAGCTTTTGCAACAACGAATGCACCAGACTGTGAAGAGTAAAACACGTGCTCCATAATATTAATTTATTATACGCTATGTATATATATGTATGTGCGTATGCCTGTGTCATCTTACAGTGTAATCTTTAGGTGTTTCGCCTGATGATTCGTTGAAGCTGTTGTCATCGGAATCTTCATCATCGTCGTCTTCTTTGTCATCTTCTTCTTTCTTAGAGCGCCTTTTCCTTTTGGGTTTTTTCCCAGAGTCAGAATCAGATTCTTCATCTTCTTCATCTTCTTCATCTTCGTCTTCTTCTTCCTCTTCCTCCTCCTCTTCTGAATGCTGCCGCTTTTTTGCAACTTCCCTCTGTGGCCTTTTTTTTGTACCACTCTAATAAAAAGACATCGGAAATAATAATAATAACGAGTAGTTTAGGTGCAACCTATGCTTTATTTGCATTTTCATCGCGAGAAGACTATTAAAGTTGAAAAGTTAACAATTTAGTCTGCAAAATGAAAACAAATGCTTACCTACGGAGCGCTTTTCACAGTACGCGTTAAAGCAAAGTATTTATCGTGTTAATAGAAAAAGCACGTCTTGACTGGACACGGAAGTTAATAAAATGTTTTAAATCAGTGAAAACGTGTACTCCATTAGGAATGTTTCGAAGTACATGACCTCGTCTGTTTGAAAAATTCGCTGACCGGCGCCACTGACCGGCCGGCACCGATGGCTGCGATAAACACATTTACAGCTTAAGAAATAAGCGATTTTACCTCGATATATACGATCTAACACCCTCCATTCTTAAAAGGAGTACGCGACGCACGCACACTCATCACGTAAACTCGAATGCATTGAAAGTCTTTAGATGAGAAACTCGAAAGAATCTTATCTCGGACAGCTCACTTGTCACGTAGCGCGAGCGTGTAAAAACCGAAACGGGAATCGGGCCTGTATTTTCCATCCTTCTCTGAATTACCGAGAGAATAGTTTCGTCCTCGAGATTGATAAAGAATTTTGGCCGATCTCTTGGTAGGGGAAAATGATCGTGTCGTAATTTAATTAAGCGCAAACATCGTAATTTCTTTAAGCCATGTTAGGGGGAATAATATCGGGAAGCGAACTTTCAAGGGCTTTGTACGATGCTCCGAATCGTGATCGATATTACATCGAAGCTCGTACGCAGATTATATTAATGGGAAACTGCTACTCCGTGGCACTCGGAAAAAATATGTCGCGGAGATAAGAAGCGAAAGACATGTAAACGGTGAAAGAGGAAAATGTCTAATAGCGTGGGCTTACTTCGGCACCAGCTTCGGGATTCCAGTCTTCCTCCGAAGCTCCTTCCAGTTCTTCCGGATCGTCCGCTGAATATTCGTCCTCGTCCGACACGTCCTTGGTTTTCTTCATATTGCCTTTGCGCGAAATTTTTGTAGAATTTCCCGAGGGAACGCACTGAACGAGAGAAAAAAAGTCACGGGGATACGTGCGGCCAACGAACGACGTGCGCGAACACCGCAAACAATATGGCGGACAGCGGCGGCGAGTACTATCCCATCACGCACCTTCTTCTGCGCACGTAGGAAGCGACGCGTGTATTTTAACTTCCTGTACGTACGCGTGAGCGCGGGAATCGAGAATTTCTATTTTTGAGCTACAATATTTGTATATATATACGTCCCCGCGTACACACGTACACGTATCGTAGCCATGTATATATCTATAGGTGCCATACGGAAATACTTTTCCGCCGAAAGTGACACTGAATTATCCGCAAAACCGTTCGTACGATGAATCAATATTTTTTAAAATCATGCACACACTACATCATTATTTAGCAGGATTGTGAAAAAAAGTACGTCATCCGCGACAAATGAATCTTATACCGAAATCTAGGTGAGGCTCATTTTCACGATGAATTAAAATTGGAATAGTATCCTTGATTTGATATTATTTTTAAGTACAGTGTAATGTAATTGGCATAAATTATGCGACATTTATTTATCAGTCCATCTTAAAGTAGCGATTCTTTTTTTAAGTAATTATGAGGAGATTGTACGAATCAGGAAAATTTAATTTGCCCGATTAGCGCAGGCGATAATTTTATAACAAAAAATTTGTTACATTTGAAACACTTTCCACGTCGGATCGATTTGGTGGTTGGCGCATGCGTCATCCGTCTCTCGTGCGTCGAGACGCTCCCTTCAGTATTTACGCCGGCGGTGACCCCGTACAGGGGAAGTAATCGCAGATACACAAAAGGATGTTTGAACTTTATGGTGTCGGCAAGGATGGCATGGTCTACCGTTCACCACCCCCTCGACGAAAGGAAGTCGACATATTGGAGGTACTTGATAAATACCAAAAACAGTAACAATTTCATTCTTGCTCGACGATAAGAATTTCGCAAGTGACCACGTAACGATGCACCGTATAAAGTAAAAATGCATCGCAATTACAATCGGTTCGAAATCGCATTACCCAAGGCCACCAACGAGTCTTTCGATCGAAGCAAAATGAATTTTGAATGTCGCTATATTACACGTCCGTCTATCGTGCATCTTTCACAAAATTACTTACGAGAGCAAATTCCTTACAGACGTGCCTACAGCTATCGTCTCCGGAATTAATGAGAAAATTGCCAAACGGAGATGCACTCCATCACGTGAAAGACAGCGGAGTCTCGACATCTATAGATAAGGACAAAGAAGCCCCTAGACAAAACGGTAGGTTGGGAAGGAACACCTTAATTAACACCCAATCACTCCTGTTCAATCGTCCAATTGTTCTGTAATGCGACGAGGCATTCACCGGATTTCCACGGATCGATACGGCGAGACGAAACTATATATCAGATCGTACATCTGGCTCGAGCGAAAAAAAAAAAAGAATTTCCTATTGATGGTACGCCATTGAAAAACCATCGATTCCCTTTATCGTTCATTAGACACGGTGCAATTACGATTACGATAGTGCCGCTTTAATTTCAGCAAATGACCGACACGCTTGATCTCCTTACACTTTCTACATTGTACTCTCTCTCTTACCTCTCCCACTTCTGGCGCGCTCGACGATCCTCGAAATTTTCACCTTTTCACTCTCATTTCGCACGCCATCGAGCCCGATCTGCAGTGCGTTGCAGGGCCTTACGTAAAGAGTCTGTCGGATGTTGAAAAGTGCCGATCGTCGTCGTCCTCGTCGCCGTCGAGAAGAGCGTGACGGCCGCGTAACGACGTCCGTTTCGTAGATTTGATATGATTTCTATTCACGGGCCGACGAATTTCTCGATTGCGTACCGTTCCCAAAACTACCGGCGGCCACGATTTCGTCCTGGCCTGGCCACACTCCTCCGTTACGCTAATTTCACGTGTGGACGATCGTCATTTGCAAGATCGCTTTCGATCTCTCCTGTCTTCAATCTACGACTCGACTCGCATCCTCCTACGGTTCTCGATGCTCCATAAAATTTTCATCTCACGAATTCTTCGACGTTTCCAGGAGGAAGTGCCTGGAAGAGATGGATCGTCATCGTGGGCTTCTTCCTTTTGGCCTCCGCCCTCGTCGCCGGTGTGGGTCTACTATTCGCTCTGAAGCTTCGAAGTTCTCATCTTTTGGAAGCTAGACTGCAAGTGGTTCGACGAATGCTCACGGAAATGCCCGTGATCGATGGGTGAGAGAGAAAGAATTTTTCATATCTCTAGTTGTAGAAAATATTCTCATCGTTCTCTATTACGCAGGCACAACGACTTCGCGTGGAACCTGAGACAGTATCGTGGCACCACGAAGCTTCGAGATTTTCCCTTCGACGAGAATCTCTCTCGAAATTCAAGCTGGGGCTCGCACTGGCAAACCGATCTAGTGCGTCTCAGGCAAGGTTTCGTCGGTGCTCAATTCTGGTCGGCCTATGTTCCATGCGAGGCGCAATACTTGAACGCGGTACAACTGACCCTCGAGCAGATCGACATGGTGCGCAGGTTGACCGCAAGGTACCCCAAGAGGATCAGGCTGGTAACTACGAGCAGTGAGCTCGAGAGGGCTCATAAAGAGGGCGTGATAGCAAGTTTGGTTGGGATCGAAGGTGGCCACAGCATAGGAACGTCCATGGCGGTCTTGAGGAGCTTCCATCGTCTGGGTGCACGCTACTTGACCTTGACCCACAAGTGCAACACTCCGTGGTAAGATGATGCGCGTCCAAGTGCACACCCGGCTCGCGTAAGAGATCTTTCGTGACGGATGAGATTATTTAGAGTTCCTCTTGATGGCCGGAAAGTCTCGATGAAGCTTGCGAAAGTGGGTAGCGCGGTTGATTCTATCCTTGGCTTGCTCGAAGCAATTTTACCTAGTAGGAAAGTGAGTTTTTTCTTTCTTGGTAAGAATCATGGTCGATGTACGTAATTAGCGATACTCGGAACAGATTTTCATTTATCTCGTCGACACGAGGAAAAATGAATTCCTTTGTTCTCGAGGGCGGACTCCTGCACGGTCGAGGACCCGGACCAGAACGCACCACTGGCCTTCCACAACGACGGCTTGTCCAGTTTCGGCAAGGCAGTCGTCAAAGAGCTGAACCGATTGGGGATGCTGGTGGATCTCTCTCATGTCTCGATAAGGACCATGAGGGACGCGCTGACGATAACAAGGGCACCCGTCATATTTTCTCACAGTGCCGCAAGGGCCCTTTGCAATTCGTCCAGTAACGTGCCGGATGACGTGCTAAGAGACTTGGTAAATAAGAAAACAAATTATTTTTGACCCTTAATTATCTACGATTGCACAGTCGTGGAATAACACGACCGGTGTGATACTACGGAAGGATGAGAAATATTTTGTCTGTGAATAAATATCACCGTCATGCCCAATTTCTCGAAGATGCTACATCACGCTGTCTGATTGTCCTACGCCGTGTCACAGCCCCCGATCGCACGCGACTAACGTGCAATGTAAATATTTGGATCACGTACTTAACGCTTCTCGAGATAATCTCGGGAGTGCTTCGACGTTCCGCGTCGCGATTCCGCTCTATTCACATATGACATAACATTTCGATGGTCGGTAGACTTTCATCTTTCCTCTTCCTTCTTGCAGTCGCTCAACGGTGGTCTGGTTATGGTCAGCTTCGACAGCGCGCATTTGAGCTGTGGCGATAAAGCTTCCATGTACGACGTCATAGGTGCGTAAAAGCTCCGAAAGCTCGACGTGGACGGGCAGCGCCCGTATTACAGACCATTTTATGCTCCCTTTTTCAGCTCACATCAATCACATACGGCGAACAGCTGGCGTTAACCACGTGGGCCTAGGGGCGGGTTACGACGGGATATTAAGGTCGGCAAAATGTTAAGTGCGAGTATTTTTATCGGGTGCGCTTCGATCTACCGCGGATGTTGAACCCAAATTTTCTATTTAAGGAGAGATTTACACTCTCTTGCGGGGCAACACGCTCGCCAACGAAAGATTTACACGATCGCAGGACTACTGTTTGGATCCTGTTTCGTCTTGGGCTGTGCGAGGAGAGATTCATTTCTTAATCTAAACGGTCCCGTTGACGAACGTGCGCGTTAAGATCGAATCTGGACGATAAATTGATGCTGCATGTTGTGATTAACTCTTTGAGCGCTATGGATACATATATGCCTCTGGCGAAAGCTATCGGTGTGGACTAAGGATGCATATATGAGTTTAGTCTAAGTTGCCGGCATGGACTGATGGTGTCGATTTTTTCGATCACTTACATAGAAGTATTACAATTACTTTTGTGTGAGGTGAATATAAGTGCATTCCTTAGTAACAGCATGGTAGTAACGCTCTTTAATTATTTAATCTCGTGCAAAAGGATTGCTATAACTTATTACTATTTGCTCCTTGGATAGTTAATCAATAGAGTTCGGTCTAGAGAAAAAGTATTCCGTCCACAGCGATCGTCAGCGCTAAAGGGCTGCGCAAATTCAGCACTTAAAGGATTAAAAATTGAAGTATGAAAAAGACATTTTTTTTTACAGCCCACCAACGGAGCTTCCGGACGTGGCCAGCTACCCGATGCTGCTGGCCGAATTGACGAGAGACCGCAGATGGTCCGCGTCCGACATTAAAAAATTGGTCGGTGGAAATCTGCTTCGGGTCCTGAAGGAGGTGGAGAAGTACGCGGCGACGCTCTCTTATCAGTCGCCCGCCGAGGAGTGGATTCCTCAGACCGCAGAAACTGCCTACTGTAGACATCAGGGCGCGTAGGGTGTAATTTTCGTCTCGCCTGCGCGGTGCGCTTCGACGTTCCGACGCCGCATCGACGCCGAAGCGTCTCGCCTCAAAAGCCTCGTATAATCTTCGTACCTGGAAAGCTCTCACTGTTTTACATTTTTAATAAAACGATTATAAGTTCTAATCGCGTCCACGTCTACTTCGATTCTTTCGCCCGTCCCTTCGTATACGTTATTCGTGAGATCAGCAGGATTTGTTAATTTTTATTCTCGCCGCCCGCTCGGCCACGTGTCATCCTCGAGGAGTGTCTGAAAATTCAAAAGACGAAGCCGCGCGTCACTCGCTCGGTGGCGCGTCCAAAATGAATGGCACCGTTTAGCCCAATTTACCTTGTCCTGTTGCTTCTCTCGCGACGGAATGTGTGTCGAAGCAATCATTTAATTGTACGTCCGCGTGGACGGTGCAACTAACGGCTCCCGCTCGCAGAAATCGCGTGACTCGCGGATCCCTCTTTCTCCTCGTCGAGCTTTTTCGCGCTTGGCCTCGAACTTGTCGCGAGCCAGAAACCTCATCTAAATGTTTTATCGCGCCGAGGGAGAGGAAGTTCATCGTCCAGAGAATCTCCTGGTTCGCTTCTCCGAGGGCGGCCTCGAATGTTTCGGACGATTCGAATAATTCACGCGGACAATGTGGTGGGCGGTTAGACAGAGAGAGAAGGAAGCGAAAATGGGAGGCAGAGGGAAAGTGGCTGATAAAATTATTAATAGCGCCGAGACGCCCATCCATTTGTAATTTACGCGCGCTTCTAGACACGGGATACACGGGGACGTCGTTTCGCGCCCGCAACACGTTTGTGAAGATCGGACGGGTTCAGGGTCCATGAGATGTACACCGTTTCGAACAGTCATCGCTCGTTCTTTTTTTCTCACTTGCTGGCTAGCTCACCAATTTTTGATAACCTCCCTAGGGCGCAAACTTCTTGTAAAACCGTCTGATCTCGAACATTATCCCTTTTTTTTTAGAACATCGCATCGCATGACACGTGCTTTTGAAATTCGTCGATAGAAATTTCTTGTCCTCTATACAGTCCATTGACGCTATCGTTAGACTTCAAACTCTTTCTTTTCTCCTCTTTCTTCGGCTGCTCGGCCGAACAATCGATAGAACGTGACGATAGTTATCTCCTTTATTTGAACCATAGTTGCCCAATGACACGATCCACTGCGAGCGGGGAGAGATTCAACCGAGCATATCGAAGCAACCGATTCGAGTTGTCGTGTGCGTTGGCGGAACGCGAATTTGTCCTACCTGTCGAGTCATCGATTGTCATTGTTTCTCACCGCGTGGAGTTCCTATCGCGCCCTTCTATCGCGACACAAAGGGAGCGCATGGCTATCGGCGAACTGGATCGTGCTGCATCCTCAAGGTTCCCTGCAACGATGACTTCGACGAAGCCGAAGACGCGACTACGAAATGCCAATCCGCTTGGCGCTGTTATCTCCACTATAGTCGTTATTATCGCCGTTACTATCGTCATTATCATTCCAATAGTCGTTAATGCATTACACCGAAGCTGAAATTTACCACGGTGGGCGCTCCTCCGAAACGAAGAATTTAAAACCGATAACTCCTAACGACGGAGAAAGCGAGATAGGGTATCATTAATTCTAATTCGAAACAAGTATGCAGGGCCATCGTCTTTTCCACTTGACGGAATCTATTGATGAGTATATCTTCCATGTTTCAAGGCACTATCGATCGATTATCGTTTCTCCGCTTACCCCGAGGCCACGAGCATTCCCGAGAAAAAGGAAACGGCGCTTGATTGCTCGTTAATCGACGTCCATTCGATAATCGATCTTCAACCGTAATGCTCGCGTATCGTCGCTACTCAGTTCGGTGATAAATTATTGTTTCCACGCTCGTAAACTAGGGTGTAAACAAGAAGACGATAAATACTTCTCGAAAATTCGCATAGATAATAGTACTCGAGCCTCGTCCAACTCACCGCTCGGAGATCCTGCGAGGTACCCGATCGATTTATCATCCGGCATCGTAGGGGACCCTTTGAGATTCGGCTTGTAGCTAGCGGTGCCGTGCCGTAGGGCCACCCACGTGGGAATTAAAAAATCGCGTTTCGCATTCGCGAAGGAGGAGAGGCGTTTGGTCGAATGAGGATGCACGTGCTGGTCCAGAGCGACCCACGCTAAATCGAGGGGAGCGGTATGAGGTCCATCGGGTCAAAGAGGCCAAGATAAATAGCAATCTAATCCAGCGAGCTAGTCAGGACCGATTACGATTCGTTTGCGAAAGGAACGTGGGGAGGATGTAAGAAACTGTGTGAGAGAAGGAGAGGAGAGAAAAAGAAACGAGGGGATGAGACGGTAAGAAGACGAGAAGAAACGACGAACCTTCCACCTCGAGGGCCTAGCGGCAAATGCTGAGTGCCGCGCTGAGTGCGCGTCGCTCGTAAGCTCGCGCCTACCGAACTCGTCCGAAGATCGGCGAAGGTGGCCGATCGTGAAGCGCGCGACATGCTCGTGCGTTTCTGGCGGGCGGTTAAACGTGGAACGACTCTTCGGAGAGCTTTCCTAAAGATTTTTTTTTTTTTCTGTCGTGATCCTCTCTCCATGGATGAAAGGGAGTGAAGACGGACACGTGGGAGTCGCTTTTCTCGATTTCACGAGCTACCGTCCCGTCGATATTATTTTTAAACTCAGGAAATATCCCTGAAGAAAATGGCGCTTGTGGTTCTGCGATCGATAGGACGAGAGCGCGATCGAAGTTTTTTCACGCTCACACGCGCTCGTCCACTTCCTCGTTACCATACGCCCCTGGTGGAGGGACCGTGGCGCGGAAGTGGTGGGGGATTCGAAGATTAGACTCCACCGTACGCAAGCCGAAACTTCAGTTTAGTTTACTACCGGCCTCGTGGCGCATCCACGAAACGGGCAATTGCAACGCTCGCTCGCAAGGGCCCACTAGTTTAGCGCGCGAGAGCTTAGTGAGAGCTCGTGGGAGAGAGAAGATCGAGAGAATCGTGGAAGTTCGCGTACTCGCCTCGATCCCTCGCGAGGAAGACTCTCGTGGTTGTCCGTTGAAAATTCTGTGTTGCTCTCGTACTTGCTCTCACCGCTTCAGGATTATCGCGAGATTGTTTCGGTAGAAAGATAGAGTTCGCACCCTGCCCGCTTCGCTTCTTCTTTGCTCCCGCGATAACGGAGAGGAAAGATCAAAGCTTGCACACTTCGAGAGACCACTGTGAAAGATGGTCACCCGCTCGTGAGCGTCTATTGACTTTACCGAGGTTAGGTGAGTGTCGATATTTTGATTAGGAGATGATTCGAGGACGTGTCGTTCGCGCGTTTTTAGAAAATCTCTCCCGTTGGAGTTTTGCCTCGAGTGAAGATCGAGACCCTTCTTGTGAAACAAAGAGACACGAGGAGGACCTCGTCGACGTGTGCCAATTTATTATACATTCCGAAGGCGTTGTGAGATTAATCAGCATACGTAAAATATTCGTCTTCGTTATGCATACAATGAGAAGGGATCGAAACGGTGCCTCGTGAAATTTTGGCTAGCTCGAAGTAACGTTGGATCACGATTTTTCGCGAACCTTCGTTTACGAGAGACTGGAAAAACCCTTTTTTATTCGCGCCCCGGCGGATTTACGAGTAGACGAATACTTGACGACTTCGTTGGCAGGTTTGTTTTTATTTAAAAATAGCAACCGCAATTGTGTAAAGAGACATTGATCCACTTCGTACTCGCGATTCGTATAATAATACTACGGCATAGATGATAGATGCTCCTAACACGTGCCAAGGCTCGTTTTCGCGCGCTTTCGATTCTCTCGTGACGCATTTATCGCGGATCCATCATAAACTAGACTAGAAATTTCGCGCACAAGGTAAAGCTCGTACATAGAGCGACGGTGGTAATGAACAGATGCTAAAAGTATTTGCATAATAAAATATCTAGTGGAGAACGATGTTCCGTGGGATTGTAAATTCGACGGGCGAGAGCCACTTTCTTTTACGAGAACGAGAGCGTATATGAATAAGAGAAAGAAAAAAATGAAAATAATCCACACCGGTGGTGGAATGTTATATTTTTGGAGTATCCCACTGCCATTTCGGAGCGCGTCTTCGCAGCATCACCGTCCCAGAGCAGAAGTCGAGATCAACGACATCGTTTCTTTGTTTCGAGAAGACTCGCCTTTTTAATTTATGCCCCCGTCTCGCCACGGTCTCGCACTTTTAACGCGCTTCATGTTTATGAATAGATCCTCCCTCGAGCAACCTCGCAGTGAGCTACATGGACCGTTTGAAAAGTAAACTTTCATTCTTTTTTCACGAGCGACGCTCTCCCCAAAAGGGACTCGCTGCTCGTTCGATAAGATATGCTTTTCCTTGCACGCGAGGGTCTCGTGCACAGGAGAATCTTATCGAAGAAAATTGGAGGGTGATCTCAAACGCATTCTCCACGAAAAACTAGCGCGAAATTCAAACGACGAGAAGCAAAAGTGAATTACAATGATTGAATCGAATGAAAGATCTTTCTTGCACGGTTTTACGACCTCGACGATGACTTCTATTAATTTAGTCGCGCTCCAGTGAAGATCGAATCCTGTGTAACACTATCGATTCCCCGGTGAACGAGGGATTAATTTGAATTTCTCTTTTTTCGCGGTTCGACGCTTTTTTTCTCCTCTCGTGATGGGGCGTGTGGCTCCACGCGCCATTTAATTCGCTCAACTAATTATTCACCCCCGCAATTTCCTCGCTCTCGAATCCTCCTGTCGGTGGATATGAAAAACTCGGACAATCGGATAGATTTAAATTTAGATCGAGAGCGCGAAGGGGACTCGGGTGTAGCACGGCACGCTGGTAAACGCGAGATCGAAAGTATCGCATGGCCGGCACGTGCGTGCGTGCGCGCGCTTCCCTTGCTCTCGTGGGCTTAGGCGGCCGTGAATTTATAAATCGTTCGATTTCACGGTAAAAGGAATTCAACGCGTTAGACGTGACGCTCGAATGGCGGGATGAGGAGTTTCGTCTCGCTTCGCGGGAGATGGAAACGAGATTCTCCTCGTTCCCGTAGGATCGTCCCGTCGAAAAAAAAGAAAGAGAGAGAATAGAAGGGGCCGCGTGCTTTCTCGAGATTTTCCATCGAGTGTGACGAGATCGTGAGATTCGTTTGAGTTGCGAGATGCGATCTGGATTCGTGTTAATCGTTAGTGGCCTTTACACACATGTTGCTCGCATAACGGGATTTTTTTTTTGGTTCCGACGAAGATTACGATTTTTTGCAGAGGGTTAAAAAAATTATTTAAGAGTGTGCATTGTAGGATCATTAATTACGCGAGAGGTGGAGCGCATCTGAACCGTATCAACGTGCGGCGAAACGTTTAATTGCCCGGTGAAAATCAGAATTCCCGCATCGGAGAACAAGGCCGAATCTACTATCTATCGATCGTCGTGATTCCCGATCTGCTCTCACGATGCCTGCTCGCCCGAATCCGGGCCCACGAAAGGCACACTTTACCGATTTCTCGTATATTTTTCTCCCTTTTTTTCACGCCCCATCCGACGACGTCACGCGAAATTCGCGTCACTCAAGACTCGCCGAAATCATCTTGGGCGAGTAACGAGAACCGGGTCAATCGAGCCAATCGATTCGTCCTAATCGATCCTCCGCGAAATTTCTTCGACACGATTCGTTTATTGAGGTTGAACCGTTCGCGATGCAGCCTCCACGACGATTAGCTCACGCGTGTAATAGAAAATTAGAAAACGAGGGTACTCGCGAGGCAAGTAAAAAAAGAGGTAAAGATAGGCAGAGCGAAATCTATGCAGAGATGAAAAAAGATAAATAAACAGCAAGCGTGAACCTTTTTGGGACGAGTTGACGCGCGATTAATCGAATTATTGCGGTGCCGAATAAAGAAGAGGATGAAAAATCGATTGCATCGACGATCCACTCGATTCTCCCACCAGGGTGCCCATTAAATGCGAATAAAAGTGTTACCACTTGTCCGCGCCAGACCAACTACTCTCTCATTCAATGCTAAGCAGATGCGCGCATGATTCATCGCGTCGCGACGCGCAGGAGGAGAAGAGGCGGTTGCGCTCGCAGCGCGACATTTTTCCTAATGATTCGTCAATCGTCATTGTTCTTTGTTGCAGACGCGAGGAATTGGAAGCGGCATTCGAGGGAGAAGAGTGCGAGTCAGTTGGAAGGGACGAGAGGATGAGATACAAGGTGAGCGTGAATCCCTCCAGGTGTCTATCTTTTGTTCGCCCTCCGCGAAATTATTCCGCGACATTGCGCATTGTCTCCGAACGATTATGCATCTACACGAACCAATCTCGACGACTTCCTACGACGCTTCGTGACTTTGCATAGATGCGATCGACTCCGGATTTTTTCCTACCAAAGGATCCTCTCGTCCTTAAAGAGAAAATTATTCGGAAAGGAAAAATCGTTCATCGTGATCGAGCGAGGTCGATTAAAAAAAAAAATACTCTCAGATAAGAAAAATCTTTGGACGTGACTTGTCAGCTTCATCTTTCACCGCGTCAGCTTTCATGGTTATTCCAACTCAATTCGAAGTCAATAGCGTTTCCCGGTATTTCTTCTGCGCATTCCGCAGGAATACCTCATTTCAGATTCTATTCTCGCGAACCGCCTGCGCGCCTAATCGCCCGCAAGTCCAAAGATTCAAGATCGCATGCAAACGCCGTATTCCTTCTCAGGGAGGGAAAGAACCTTCGATCTACCGACGCGTTTCTGTCTTCGTACCACGTGCATATCCGGGACTGCATAAAACATCAGAGACGTCTGAAGCTTGTAGGCTCATCGCCGAAACGCTTTCGATCGATCGGGACGCGATCCCACGAGAAGGTGCATCGTCGTGATAATTCATGCGAAGGATTTCGCGCCGATTTGCAACGGTCCCTCGACATTGTGTCACGCGGTTGGATCGCCAAGGAGTCGCGAGATCGTTTCGGACTAATCGTCGGTCGTGCGTCGCTTACATTACAATCTCGCACTTGTCATCCTTCCATTCCTCTTCTTTGTGACTCGGACACAAAGCGAACGAGAATATCAATCGTTTCTTAATCAACGAAGTCACGGTTTTGTTTAATTACGGCGGAAGGCTGGGATTTTAGTAATTTAAATATTGCGCAAGTGGTTAAAGGAAAGAAAGAAAAAAAGATTCACTCGGGGGAGGGCACTCACGATTACATATTCCCAGGAGATAAATTAATCTTATGGAAGTTACAGTTCTAACGATTCCTCGCGTCTTGTGAAAGATACCGACACGTAATGCCACTGGTCTTGCAGTTTCGCAATAAGCTCGTTTCTTGTGTACCCGGAATATTTATCTAAATCGAGCATATTAATCCACCCTCGCGCCAACCGCGCAGTTAAGTCCAATGTAGGTTACACCGAAACGAATCTCAATCGCTTCGAATTAATCACCGTCCTGGTGTCAATCAAGCGCCGTGCCCATCAATCGTAGATTTTGCGCTCCGAAAATAAACGTTTTCCATGAACTCGCCGCAGGCGATGATGCGACCCGAGATTGGAAAATTTTTCCCACTGAAAATTCTCCAAGGGAGATTAAGGCGCCTTTGCCCGCGGGCAGAACGATCCGTTCGAGCGATAGTTCCGTGCCGCTACGAAATAATCGACGAAATATTCCTCATTCGAAACGATCGACGACTCATCGATGTAAGTTACCTCAGGGCGAATCAGGATTAGGAGGACGGCCTCGAGAGCACCGTGGCGCGCAAATGAAAATGCACTCGACACTCTCGACCGTCTTTGTGCTCGCGGCTCTGCTCTCTCGCTCTTTTTCCCTCGCTCTCCTTCTTTCCCCATAGACTGGACTCACGTGCTCTCCTTTAAGGAAAACAGTGTGAGCGTGGAAAAAGGAGTTGGTCGCGTGCGAGCGAGCGAAGGATAATCAAACTGGTACTGGACTCGAATCTTACGTCACCGCGCACACTAGGCATAAATCACGATCACGTTCACGGCCAATATTATAATTTCTCTTTTTATTCCGAAATCCTCTTCTCCTCTTCAAACACAGACGCTTTTTTCTCTAATCTTTGTTTTCGAATCGCCAGTGATTTCTGCTTTGGCGAATCGCAAGCTCCGCGAGCGATAGAAGAAATTGCGGGTCCTTCGCGCGACAGACTATTTCTAAATAGAACAAAGGGCATCGACCTCGACCTCGACCTTCTGGGCCGACTCAGAACGGTTGGCCACTTCCGCGCAAAGAAGTGGACCGTGGACGAATTCTCGTAGACGAATCGTAACGCGGGAATCGCAACAATTCAAATCAATGGCAAGAGTTCTCGTGGCTGTTGACACGAATCCGTAGCTCCCGTACGTTTCTCGGAAGTCGTTTCGGGCCCTAGTGCCGATCGACGCTTTACGTTCTCCTAGATGATCGTGGACATAAAATTGAAGAAAAAAAACAAACAAAAAAAGAACCTACTACTACTACTACTATTACTCCAATGGAAAAAAAACCTCCCACACAAGATTCCTCTTACCATCGTCATCGAGCAATTAATCTTCCGATTAAGAAAACGGGTTGGGCCCCATAATTCTAATTGCGCAGGGGCATTAGAAAGAATTAAAAGACGCTCAGTAACTATTTCCCAAGTGGAGGCGTGATGAAATGATTAATGACGCTCCCGAGAAAAAGAAGAAGAAGAAAGCGAGATGGCGTCTCTGAAAGGGTGAGAGGCACCTCTAGAGATAACGGACACATTTTGGGGGGTCAGTGATCGGCTCCCTGGGAATTTGATTGGCCGTTAACGATACGAAGGGTGAACTACCGGCACGTGTCGACGTTTCGCATCGTAGCACCACATTCGCGTCACATAATAAAAGTCAGACTATTACGTCGCGTCTCTGTCCCTCAGGCGTGCTAATATTTTCAAGCTTCGCCAGCACCACCGGTGTGGTCTCTCTCCTCGTCTTATTATCTCGATCTCGTTTATCATTCGAAATTGAAAATTTATATCCCTCGTCGATATCCACTCGAACGATGGACTCGGTGGTATAATCGATCGACCGCGTTTCCCCGAACGAAACCAAAAACCTTGAATCTCCTGATTTAAGATTGCATAATTTTCTCTCCGAAGGTTCTTAATTTTGCGTTTAAATCTTGCCAGCCGGCTGCGTGACTGACGTGACGATTCCCCGTTACGAATAAACCGAAGGAACCGCCATATAGGAGATTATGGAACGATCTCTAGTGGCACGAGCACGTTTCTGCTCCACTTGTCCACCGCGAATCGGCAGGGTCGCAGCCCTCTATATATAGTGTCGTGTCTTCGCGTTTTGCACACAGGTGTTTGTAGATGTGTAGTATGATGTTCGTATTAGCCACATCTTAAGGTCGTGGCTTAACTACGGCATTCCCTTAACCTACATTTACTCGCGACTACCGAGTGAACATCGAGGATGCTCTTGTCCCTTTGTCAAGCGCCCCTGAATCGCGGCAAAAGGTAGAGGTCGGGGGTATAGAGGTTCGTCGGGCTAGAAGAATGTTTCCGACCTTGATCCGACAATGAGATTCTTGTAAATTCCTATTTTTGCGCAATTGTTAAATATGCGCGATTTTGCTGTCACGATCATTTTCGTTACGGAGGAATACTAATTGCGCGCAATTAATAATCTAGTCTCGACTGCCAAGGACGGGTGACGTACAAGCTTAAGGTGCGATACTAATGCGTAAAGATAACTGTAAATATTCTCGCTTGACGATCTTTAAGATGCACGTTATTCGAGTTTCGCGATTGGAATATTCATGGATTCGGGCGCACGGGTGTACGTATTCGTGCGGCACAGAAATTCGAAGCTGATCAGATGTGGAAAGTGGCTTAATCGGACAACTGTAAAGGAAAAAATTATGGGACGAAGGTACCCGATCAACGAACCCAACGATGATGAAGATAATGATGATGGGAGAGACGATATGGAAGAGGCGCGCGCCGAGTATCAATTAAGCTCAACGATTCGTTCGATGGAATATCGGATGCGAACTACACGCACGAACTGGAGACTTGGTTACGATTATTAAAATTCTTTGGAGCAGACATACGTCCGACGAGAATCCACGATGGTACCGGAAGCTCGAATGTCATTCGCTGAAACGGGGTGGCAGGAAGCAACAATCGTTGACTTGGGACAATTTAAACACCACTTGATTCCTCGACAGGTGGACGTTGACGAACGAGTGTCGCGTGACGCGAATAGAATTTCTGAAAACAGTTAACCACGAAAGCGTTAACGATTTGACGCACGTTTCGCGTTAAATTAATACGAGGATAAGCTGATACGACGGTAAGACGACAAATTAGTTCTGGAAACACGAACACATTTGTACGAGGAAGAAGCGAATGGGGGCATTGGACCGCAGAGAAGCGTAAAATTCGACTGGTTTTAGTTGGTCGACGGATGGTACTAGGAGTGACGTAGGTGTGTCGTCGCATTATCATTCGGACTCGCGTAGAATCATTCTCCGAGCAAGAAATCAGGATGCTTACGGGAGAAGGAGGAGTTAAAATAGACGGCCGATGATTGCGCAGTCGAGCGGAGAACGTGGCAGGTGCGAGAGAGACGGATAGAACGTGGAAAAGGAGGAAAAAAACTAGTAGACTGAATGTGTTTCTCGTTTGGCACGGGCACGTAGAACGATAGCAGAGAGACGTAGCGAAAATGTTTGAGAGGTTTATATTGCCTCGAGGTATCGTCTCTCCCGTCGTTACTTCGCCTTTTCTAAGAGATGTCGCTTCAATGTCGACAGATTCGCGGATAGAAACGAAATAAACGAAAAAAGCTCGAACGTCCAGTGACGTTGTTGGTCGACTAGACATTTCCTCGAAACACTATGCACTTATGTAACCTTCTGATAATTCCACTTCCTTTAATGGCGCCGTTTGGAACGCGCAACGCGTGGACGGTCCCGACGACATCAACAAGGATTATTGTTGTTGGGCGCAGGATATTGGCGCGCGAGGCGAATAATGCCGAGACAATTCCGACGATTCTGGGACAAGGTGAGAGCATCGATCATGCGGTCTATCTCACGGTATGGATGACACTCGTTCCGATTTCAATTAGATCAGCCGATTAGGTTTACCCGTAATTGCCTCGGCCTATCGGCGAGCGCACGACGTACAACGGGGAGAAGGAAGGACGCGTTTGATGAGATGAAATTTCGTTAACTTCACGGACTCACGTTGTACGACCATCGTGAAAATTACTTTACGTCTATCTCCACAATTTTAAGAAAAACAATTCTTTACAGGAATAATCGTGTGTTACAGGTGAACGACCCAGAGGACTGCGAGAGGACCGCGCAAGATGACACGAAGAGGAATTCCGAAGTTTCCTGGTAAGCCCGATAATTACGCTTTTACTCGCGTATTTTCCTAATCGTTCACCGAAGCCGTCCTGTCCCGGGCTGGCCCGATGATCGAGCCATAATTTTGTTGTTCTCAACAGGCAGTACGCCACTAGAGACGTCAACAAATCAAGCGGAAAGGAGACGAGGCTCGTGATAGTTGTGGGATTATTAGCGGTAACTGTGATCGCTCTCGTTGTCACGCTGACCTTGCAAATGTCCCTCTTTCGATGGGAGGAGTACAGGGAGATGTGCCAGAGCGAGGAATGCATCAAGACAGGTATCCTATCTCGAAATGATCTCTTTGTTACAGTCCCGATTGTGAGCCGCTCGCGTTCCGCGTGGCCCAGACACAATTCGCACGATGCCCAGTCATGGTTTAACCTTTTTTTTTCCAACGTTAAGACACCTCGAGGTCGACACAGCTTCTTCCTTCTTGTCACGGGACGATCAATATTCGTTGGCAAATTACCTACGACCAATGTCGCGTTTGAAAAAGGAAATCATATTGTTCAAGTTGAAGAACTTGGAAGAATTTCAGCGTCCGCTACAGTGTCCAATTATCTTTAACGTTTCTCGAAAATTCTCTTATTCATGCGCTTCGCCGTTCGGCTTCCAAACTTCTCACTATCAGCGCGCTCCTGAAACGAACACGGAACCGTGGTGTCACGGGTCGATTAAACTGTTAAAGCCGTGACGCGGTAATGACCTGGACGGATCAATCGGCTCAACCTACCTACCACCCCCTTTACTGCTTTTAGCCGCGAGGCTGATAGAGGCGATGAACAGATCCGTGGAGCCGTGCGAGGACTTCTACAAATTCGCATGCGGTGGCTGGATAGCTAAGAATCCAATTCCTCAGAGTCAAACCTCCTGGGACCAGCTGAGCCGGATAAGGGAGGAGCTACTTAAGGACCTTAGAATCCTTTTGGAGGATCCCGACAGAGAAAACGAATGGAGACCGGTGCAGCTGGCCCGTGCTTTGTACAGGACCTGTATGGACACCAGTAAGATCAGAATCCATCGTTCTACGTGACTTGGGCGGAATAACGAACGATTGACATCGGGATTGAACGCAGAATACGCGAATTACGCGGAAGCGAACCGACCGAGGGGCTCTTGCCGTCGAGTCTTTGCGCGCGGTTACGCCTATTTCTCCTGCCTCACTCTTTTATCCGGCACGATAAATAATTCATCAAATTATCCTCAATGATTCCGTATCGCGCGGCGTAATCGATAGGAGCGCGACAAGCTCCCGATGTGCGTCCCCTTGACTATTATTCACAATGCGTTCTCCGCCAATCAAGGTACAAGCGCCATCGATGCCCGACGCTTAAAATAATTACTTTATTGTCGGTCTCTTCGATAAGCAACCGGAACTAAAACGATACCGGTAGCTTCTAAGGTAAGCGCGCAGTAACCGTTTATCCGGTGACGTTCCAACAGTCATAGGAAATAAATACAATGTGCGGTTATGAAGGCCTTGACAAGCGTCGCGCCTCGTAGCAAGGACGAATTTCGAGGCGTGCGTAGATTACGAAAGAACACGGAAGAAGATCGAAGACAGAAACATTTTTGTTCATTTTCAGACAGCGTCGAGGCCTTGGGACTCGAGCCGATCTTCGATGTTCTTACGAAAGTGGGCTTACCCAGGGATCCACCCCTTCACGCCAGAATGTCACCCCTTGACGTATCGAGCATCGCGGGGGTGGCCCAGAGGACCCTTGGCCTGAATGTTCTGGTGAACTTCTACATCAGCGAGGACATGCGCGACACCACGCGTAACAGGATGATGGTAGGCGACGATTCACGAGGTTTTGCGTTATTAATTATTACTTGGATCCTAGATCTTTTTTTTCTTTTTTTTCTATAGCTGGAACAGGTGTCTCCAGGATTCAGCGAGCGCTACCTCCTTGATCCCCAGCGATTTCAATCGGAGCTGGCGGAATATAAAAAGTACATCAAAGCTGTGGTAGAGCTTGCCGGTGCTGGAAACAAAAGCGCGAATTTTGCCAATGAGCTACTTGAGTTTAGCACGAAGATCGCCAAGGTATGAGACCTGGAGGAGGTTCTTCGATTCGTTTTAGAGAACAAGGTTTATTTTGCAGATTATGGCGACGCAAGAGCAGAGACGCAGTGTCAATCACCTGTTTCACGACGTGACGGTCGACGAGCTTCAACAGCTGACCGATCTTCGCGTGCAGCAAGTAAGAGAGCTTATCGCAACATTATTTCAAATGATCTTCGTTGTAGACGAAGTTTATATCTGTAATTTGCACTCGTTATGCGTTTCAGTGGAACTGGACGCGCTACTTGGAGGCGGTCTTTCACGATACGAACATCACGATAAATCCGAAGGTGGACCGTGTGATAATAATGGATCTGAGATATATGCAAAAATTGCCACAATTACTCGCCATCACTCCACCCGCCACCATAGGTACCGACTACACGTTTGCTCGTTAAAGAGAAATTTATGCAACCAGATTTTATCTCGCATCGATCCGGAAGCTCTTTTATTAAAAAGCATATTTGCATCTCTCCTACTCGAGGCTCGTCGAGTCTGAGTTTTTCTGACGTACCCGCGCGATGCAACAATGCAAATCCGCGTCCGCGTAAAAGCCCACGTCTAATTATTGTTAATAATCAACGCGCGCGCGATTTCCATATCAGAGTCTTCAAGGCTCTCGAGCATGCAACCATCACAGAGACGAGATTTGCATTAGCATTTCCACAACGGTCGATCCATCAAATTGGTACTATTATCAAAATCACACAGGTGCAGATTGGAAATTGCTCGAAAGTTTCCGATCGCGCCGACGGCTAATCGCTCTACACCCACGTCCAACAATACCAAGTGATGTATACACTTTGAGTGTAAATTCTATGCATTTCTATAAAGCTTCGTCCGGTGGTTTCGTAACAGCAATGAATAATTCTCGTGGTAAATCATCTTTGCCCACTTCCGCGATCGTCTGGCGTCTCGTGCTCAAGGCAGGGAAGACCACCTGGCACGGGATCGACGTTTGCTTCTAGACTATTTCAATAAGTGCCACCTATGCCGTGGCAGTTATCAAGACGTTTTCCGTTCAAGGACTGAAATAATTATGAAATCCTTCGATCCTTTACGTAGCCACGAGATATCGAAGTGTCTCGTGAAATTCGTCACGCCCCGCGTCTCTTTGTCTGCGAGGAAGGACGTCGTCAAACGACAATTTTGCTCGGCCGTGAAAAAAAAGGGGAGAAAAAAAGATTGATGTTGGATGAAACGGCGGTGGAAATGATCGCGAGACGAGCAGCTCGTCTCAGCGGTGGGAGAAAAGCGCGGTTGGATGAAAAAAAGGAAGAAGTCGTAAACGACGTGATCTGAAAGGACAGCGTCCCGCGTGCAATCGAACGGGGCCAGAGGTCGAAAGCTATCGGAAGAACACGTTATACTCGTGACACGAGACCACGATCGTGCTTTTTCAATTATTGGCGGCGTTATTATTCCGATAGGTCCTGTTAATGAGTGGAATGTTCGATAACGATCGGAAGTAATCGAGGATACTTCGTTATTTTAGATCTCTCGACCTGCTCCTTCAAAGGCACCGAGATGTCACGTTCGTGTATTAATGATCGAGAATTTTGTTAACGGGATCGTTGCGCTCGTCGGTACTCGAGCGTTGCTTCGGTCGATAACAGATTGTCGAGGGTCGTTGATGTTAGTCATTACGATAAATTAATGTCCGTAACGATTTGTTTACGCTTCGTTTTCTCCCGCTTTAGCTCGCTTCATGTGGTGGAGCGTATACTCGGCGGTGGCGCCCTTAACTCTTCAGAAGTTCCGCGACCTTGGTTTTCAATTCTCGCAGAAAGTTCTCGGCTTGAAGGATAAGACACCACGATGGAAGGGCTGCACTGGGAATGTCAATTCGAATTTTGGCATGGCCCTGAGCTATGTCTACGCGAGGAAGCACTTCAACGAGCATGCTCGAGAGAAGGTCCGTGAAAAATTTCAGTTATTAAAAATCGACGGATTTTATAATTGGTTTAAATCTTGATATTTGAATGTCTCACCTTCTTTCAGGCTTTGGAGATGCTGCTGGACATCAGAGCGGCATTCGACGAGATGGTGACGGAGTTGGACTGGATGGACGTTGGTACCAGGGCAAGGGCTCACAGAAAACTGCATGCAATGCGGCCATTCGTAGGCTTTCCCGACTGGATCACCAATCGGGACAAACTAAACAAATTCTACGAGGGGGTAAGATAAAAGAAAAATGCCTGCGACCGTTTCACGTCGGTGTTATGTAAACAAAGTTGTGAAAAATAATTTATCATCGCAGGCGGAAGTGGTCGAGGGAAAATTGTTCGAAACCTTCTTACGATTAACTAACGTAGGAGTGAAAAAGAGTTTAAATAGCCTACGAGAAAAACCTGACAAGGACAGATGGATATCCACGGGGACCACTGTAAATGCATTCTACAGTGCAGTGTTAAATTCAGTCAGTAAGTTCCTCGATATTTTGTATATTGTCGATACTCCCTGACAAGGAGAAATAGAATTTCGATTAATAAAAAAAATTACATGTCATTTCAGCGTTTCCTGCTGGCATTCTGCATCCGCCCTTTTACGGAAATGGCGTGGAATCTATTAATTATGGCGCCATGGGTGCGATAATGGGTCACGAGCTCACTCATGGATTCGACGATCAAGGTAAGTACGCATGTCGAGATTTCGCAAGGTTGATCGTTCTGGCCTCTTGTTCCGGTTTTGAGTGGCCACGAATTCACGATGATTAAGTAAATTATATGATTTTGCGCGTTAGGACGAAGATACGACGAGAATGGTAATCTTAGACAGTGGTGGAGCGACGAGACGTTGCGACACTATCACGAGAAAGTCGAGTGTATCATCAAGCAGTATAGTAACTATCATCTGCCGGAGCTGGGTAACAATTTTACAGTGAGTGGTGGTATCCGTTGAAGATGCCAAAAAACGTGCCAAGGTACCGTGTACACCGTGAGGTCCTTTATTAAACGACTCTCCTCCTTTAAGGTAAACGGCATAAATACTCAGGGCGAGAATATCGCCGACAACGGGGGAATCCGCGAAGCTTACAGAGCTTACCAAAGACATAAAGCACGAAGTTCCTCTCAGCAAGCTTTACCAGGTCTTGTAGACTACACTCCCGAGCAACTGTTCTTCTTAGGTTTTGCTCAAGTAAGTTAACATTTTTTTAATAATTATTTTGCAGTTTTATATGGTTGATTTCGCTAAAAGCAAATAGTACAGATGACATTAATTGGAAATTTTTCTAAGGTATGGTGCGGTAATTATACGAATGGAGCGTTAAAGTCTAAATTAATAGACGGCGTGCACGCACCAAATCACTTCAGAGTTATTGGAACACTTTCGAATAATGCAGAATTTGCGAAAGCTTGGCAGTGCCCATTAGGTAGTCCAATGAATCCACCGCATAAATGCATTCTGTGGTAAACGAAGTATTCCACAGTATACAACGATCACCGTACAGGAGAACAACAGATGCAACTGTGGATAAAAATATCGGACATATTCAACATAAGTAAAGATAATGGCGAGAAGAGCATACGCATAAGTATCAATTGTAAATAGACTGATTTATAGGAACTAGCAAATAATTTATTGTATTCTTAGTTAGTGTTCTTTACCTTAAGATTATCATCTGTAAATAGCATACAGAAAAAAAATATAATTTTTATTAAAGTCATCCTGTATTCTAGGTCTGTAGTAATTTATTGGCACCAAAATGTTTCTTCTTCTTTTTCTTCATGAACATGTCAGTTTCATCTACATTTCCTTTTTTCCTCTTTTTATTCTGAGGGATATCCTGTGTTTCTTTGAACGGTGCGGATTTCGTTTTTGTCTTTTTCACAATGGTGATATCTGATTTAGGAGTCAACTTTGTATTTTTCTTCTTCCTTACGACTGAAGATGTACATTCTTGTGATACTTCCTTTCTTTTTTTTGTACTGCTATTATTATTAATGGTATCCATCGCTAATAATTTTTGTTTCTTTTTGGGAGACTCCTCAGTATTTTCATTTTCCACAAATTCATGAGTCTTCTTTTTCGACGAGACGACATTGTCTGTAACTTTTTCTTTTTTCTTTTTACTTATGTGATCGTCTTCACTTTTTTCTTTTCCTAAACTTTTCTTTTTCCTCTTCAATTTAGTATTTGGTTCGCCTTGTGTTACTTTGGGTATACACTTCTCAATATTTGTCACTTCCCATCCATCACATTCAGCTTCATCTTCAATAATAACTTCTTGCCTGATACGGAATTTGTGTTTTCTTTTCACACTGATTTCATCTTCCACTTTGATTTCTTTCTTCACTACTATAGTATTACATGGCAATGCCAGTGAAAGGCACGTTATTCTAGCACCACAATTAACACTTTGGAGCATGTCCAATTTAGATTTTGTAAACCTCCACAGTTTTATTTCACCAGCGCTGGATGCAGTAACTAACATATTGTCATGGTGAGCCATACATTTAACTCTTATGTTATGCGCAATGGCATCAACAGTTGTTGCTGATTTTTCAAGATCGTAAAGTTTAATTTGACCATTTTCAAGACCAACTGCTATTAAATCGTCTCTTAAGAATTCTACGCATACTACTTTTGACTCAAATTGGATTTCCTTGTCAATTGCAGCCAATTCTACAGAGTAGATATCGATTTTTTGATTCACAACCAAGAGATATTTTTCACCATTTGGACTCCACTTAATGACTACTACATTTTTAGCATCTAGTTTTAATCTAGGAACCAAATTTGAGGCATAAGCTTGCCTGCCCTTAACTAAATTCCATGTCCTAAGTACGCCATCGGCGCCTGTCGATAAAGCTAATTTTCCTGTTGGATGTATCGCTAATGTATTAACAGGTGAACCACCGTGTGCTTTCTGCCAATGCTTTTCAATCTGCCAATTACCACATCGAATAGCTGCTATAGTTCCATCGTTGCTGCATGTGAAAAGATGAGATGCGTCGGGTGTGAATGCAACACAGTTTATGGTATCTGTAAACAAGAAATGATATGTCAGTATTCCGAGTAAGTCAAAATACAGTTTCAAGTATATTTTTATATACATATACATACCATTATGATGCATCAATTTCCCACATTCGGTTCTGTAACGCATGTCATATAAACAAATAGAATCATCTGCACCAGCAGAAGCCAAATAATGTTTATTATTGGCGACGCTACGTAAACTTGCCAAGTGACTGTGCGTCGCAAAACTCCTTTCAATCTTATATTCCTGGAATACCATTATATTCTATTACTAACAACAAAATTATATTTGATCGTAACATGCGCGATTTGTTTGAAAAACGAGCGAATCTATTGCGGCACTTAACCTACAAATCGGATGATTAGAATATACTTACATTCACAATATTTTCGACTTTATATCCGAGTAAATATTGCTCATATGTTCCAATAATGATTTCAAATGGTTCCGGCATGATTGCTATTAATTACACTACACATTAACTGATGCAGTACGTATTCTTTTAACCTAATGAAATTCCAGTCGGTAAACGCACATGTATTGTGAATTTCAGCATTCCCACCACAATAACACAAATCACTCTAGAATGCAGGATTACCAATTGTATACGCGGCATAAAAAATAGTTTCAAATAATTTACAGCTAATATGTATCACCGAGGAGAGATTGTTCGGATCCTAACAATCTCTCCTCGGTGTATGTATCTTCAAATAATGCTCCGTTCTGTATTTCGTACATCACAGAACTGAAAATTGTACATAGAATAGTATGTAAATAAATTACACGTATTATACGCTCTTTTATCAAATTAACATTCAAAACCGAACAGTATCAAAAAAAAGCTGGAGCAACTTCCAAGAATTTTTATACATCTTTCTGTTGTACTCTATGTCCACGTGGGAAACCCTTTCGTTTTTTTCTAATAAAAAATGAAAAATAATAATGTAAACACTTCTAGTTAAATAGAGACAATTCACTGCAGTCAGCATTGTTATCACCGGGCCTATTAATTGGTCGATCGCGCGTATTTACTATGCATTGATAACGCCTTGCGTACACAAATATGTACACTTGTACGATAAAGCAAAAGCTTCGTTTTGCTTCTTCACTTTGGTATTATGCAAGCGAAATCGCAGAAGTGATACTTGGGACTACTCTTAGGATACGTGTATAAGTTTTAGATTAAATTTCTAAAAATGATGGACACGAAAATCGTCGAGATAGAGGTGAAGGACGTCAGATTTCCGACGTCTCTGCAAGCAGATGGAAGTGATGCAATGGTATTTACGTATTTATTCATTTCTAGTTCGTATTTCGGCAACATAACAAATTTATTGTATTTTTCAGCATACAGACCCTGATTACTCGTGCGCGTATGTAATAATAACAACTGATCGGAACATTCATGGGTATGGGCTCACATTTACTTTAGGAAGGGGAACTGAAATTGGTATGTGATTTAAATGGGACGTTGACCTCTAGATAGAGTTCACCCCATTCTTTGAACTCTCATACATTCGATTTTTTTATAGTCGTAAAAGCATGTGAATCTATGTTTCCACTTATACGAAACCAAAACGTTGCTGAAATATTTACGGATTTTGCGTCATTCTGGAGAAAACTAACCAGCGAATCTCAATTAAGATGGGTGAAGTGTATTTTGCTATAAGTTGTAATTTTCGTGTAAACTTGAAGATAACGACTGCTAAATATAATCGATTTTACAGATTGGACCAGAAAAGGGTGTGATGCATTTAGCTACTGCGGCTATTATAAATGCATTATGGGATTTATGGGCGCGAATAGAGGGCAAACCGCTTTGGAAACTCCTCACCGATTTAACGCCCGAACAATTGATTTCTACTATTGATTTTCGCTATATGTAAGAACGTAAGAATTGATGCCCATACGAAAAAGTAGATGTACACAGAACATATATTTTTTTTGTAGAACCGACATAATTACAAAGGAAGAAGCGATTCAAATGCTTAAAGAAATGCAAGAAGGAAAATTAGAACGCGAGCAGAATTTGCGAAAGAACGGATACCCTGCGTATACGACGCAAGTGGGTTGGCTGGGATACAGTGACGAAAAAGTCAAAGATCTTTGCAAAAAGTTCCTTAATTTAGGATTTACGTCGTTCAAGGCGAAAGTTGGTCAAAATTTAAAAGATGACATTAAAAGGTGTTGTTTAATACGAGAAGTTATAGGATATGAAAATAAATTGATGGTGGATGCCAATCAAATTTGGGATGTTCAAGAAGCAATTGATTGGATGAAACATTTAGTAAAATTCAAACCACTTTGGATTGAAGAACCCACATCACCGGATGATATCTTGGGTCATGCTAAAATAGCAAAAGAGCTACGACCTCATGGGATTGGAGTTGCAACCGGAGAAATGTGTGCGAATCGAGTTATGTTCAAACAACTGCTTCAATCTAATGCTCTTGATTTTTGTCAAATAGATTCTGCTAGAATAGGTGGTGTTAATGAGATATTAGCTGTATATTTTATGGCTAAAAAAGCAGGGGGTACGTTATTGGAATTAAGTTAACATAGTTAACTTTGGAAACTCAAATTATATCTATTATTCCATTACAGTTCCGGTCTGTCCACATGCGGGAGGTGTAGGCTTATGCGAAATGGTTCAACATCTTCAAATGTGGGATTACATTTGCTTAAGTGGCACAACAAACAATCGTGTTATAGAGTTTGTAGATCAACAACATGAACATTTCGAAGATCCTGTAAATATGCAGAATGCTTGTTATATGCCACCTCTCATACCAGGATATTCCACGAAAATGAAAGATGAATGTATTTTAAATTACGTGTATCCAGATGGAATAGAATGGATAAAACTGTTTACGGCAGGTCACTTTTCCAAATCTACAGACTAAATGTAATAACAAACATATCTTAACAAATACGGTTTACATCTTTTATAATACAATTGGCTATTCATAAAAAAAATGTACAAATAATTCTCGTATATTATGTATATTATATATTACTACGCATTTAAAGTATATCATAAATAAATTATTATATAGTACTTTCCTTTGACCTAACTTATTACCGCGGTAATAAGATTCTGATATTGCAGAATAAATCTAATGGAATGCATTTTATTAACTACATGTTTCCAAGCGAGATTTCACATAGCCCGTCTGTAAATGAAAAAATTAACGTATCAAACTGTCTTACCTGGCTGTTGTTCCAGAAAATACATTAAAATGATTACATACGCTCACAAACCAAAAGGAATCTGGCTTGAACATCATTTGTTTGTGAAAGCTCATACTTTCAACAGGTGATATTACGTGTAAGTGTAGATGATTTACAGTATTGAATGGTGGCCAATGGAAACCTGTCCTTGTCGACTCAGGATTTAATTCTTTTTGTTGTATCACTTTATCGACAGTAGACAACATTATATTATCTGAAATGAAATCGTCACATACAAAATTCTTGCTCTATAAGATAATCAAGAACTTTTGAAAACTGTTTACTTACAGAGATCAATGTCACTTTTTGTTAATGCCTTCGCATTGGCAATGTGCACCTTAGGCAAGATTAAATAATGATGCTTCGATGCTGGGTTTATGTCTTCGATACAGGTCACATCGTCATCCTATATTGAAAATGACGTACACACGTTAGACGAGAAACTTTTCAAAGAAATAATTACGCAAATATTCTTGGGTGGAGAGAACAGTTTACACTATTTCCCCAGAGCATTTTCAAAGCTAATAACCTATTTTAACATTAAACGTACTTCGTATATTTTTACACCTGGTGCTTGGTTGTTTATGATTTGGCAAAAAATACATTTTTCCTCTTGTTTAGCCATGAAAATTCGTAACACTTGGAGGTGCGACTATGACTTTTATTGGGTCTGGTGATTGTATAATTTTAAAAATGTTGCATGCTTGTAAATGACAGTAATGACAGTGACTTGCAGTGCTGAAGTCTAAAAATTTCCCTTCTCCTCCCACGGATGGCGGCATGATCTCAAACGACTTTGTCAAGTATTGGCTAGGTTTTCATAGATGGTGCCACGTATATGAAAATGCGCTAAAAGTTCCGTAAACAGGAATATGTCCGGGCACCACTGATTCCTCCCTAAGGCGAATATCTCAGCACAGAGAGGTAATTATTCTTTAAAAAAAGTAGACAATTGATTTGAATAAACATTCAGGTGTGAAGATCGTAACAAGTCCACGTATAATCAAGGACGCACTTAATATGCAAATAGGCACGAGTATCGAACAATTATCAGAGGCGCTCTTTCCTGTTTACTCGGATCCCTTTAACCAATCTATTGAAAACTCATTACGTATGTGAATACGTTGTCAATTAATTCAAAATATTTCTAAAATCATTTCATCAAATATTTTCAAACAGTAAAATAAACTTTCTATTATCCAATCCCCTCGGTTATGATCTGTCATTGGCATATTCTCCTTTTAGACAATTAACAAAAATCCAATCACATCAAAGAACACCTTTAAAAAAAAACCCTCGTCCTAAAAAAACAATCTCGTCAAAAAATTCCTCGGACACAGTTTAAAAACCGCATCGAACGATGCGAAAAATCTTCAGGACCCGAAGGTCGTCTCTCGTGCGAGGGCTGATCACGTGGAATCGCGTTAGCCGGGTAGGTCCTGTTGCCTAGTTTCGGGCGCTTATCGAGCGGGACGCGATCGCTCGCTAGCCGCGCGCTCGACGTCCGATAATAATAAGCGTATTTACCGAGTGCTTATCGCCGTTCAATTGAATTGCACAATATCTCCCTGTGCATATTTCATGTACGGATCGTTCCGCGAGGCGCGCGGGGACCGACCGATAATTCGATATTCCCTTTCACAAAGAGACTCGGCAATGCGTATCGTCAGATCTCCTCCCGGTCGTAGTACAGTTGGAAATTCGATGGTCCCGCATTGGACTTCCCCATTCGAGTATCACCACCCTCACCTCTCCAGCCCCTTTCCGACAACGCACGGTCAATTTTCAGTTTCTCCGTTGGCGAGAGGGGATCAGGGGGAGACTCTTTTGCGGCCTCTTCCTCGGGCTTCGAGAAACCTCGATAGCCAGTGGAGGTCGAACGATAAGGAAGAACCCCAGCGGTTCTTCTCGGATCACCCGCAGGGGTCGAGGGGTACCAAGTGAGAGAAGAGGGTCGAGTGTCATCGAGCATGTTCTTTCGTAACCGCACGTTCTCATCTTCGACTCTCGTCTTTTCTTCGTCTCTCTCTCTCTCTCTCTCTCTCTCTCTCTCTCTCTTTCTCTCTCTCTCTCGATCCTCATTGTCACGTATTATTTGTATATCGAGTAAAAATCGTCACCGATTCACATTTTTTCCGTCTCACCATCTCGTCGATACTCTTCTCAATAATAACCAAAGCTTTCCGAGCATTGTCGACTGTACTCTTAATTCTTCCTTATCTCGGAATTTTTCTCTCTTGCCTCTATTTTGTAGATACTTGGGGAAAATAAATGAATTCTTCGTCTCTCTTTCTCTCTTTCGTCGAGTTTGGCTTCACTCGGTAGGAGAGATCGAGCAATTTTATTCGAGTGGGATCGACGCGAGGGGAAAGATCGTTTGTTTATGTCCGTGGACCTAACCACGGATACTCGACGGTTTTTTTTTTTTTTCGACACGTTGCTCGCGCGTTACACGAATCGGGATAGGATCGCGCTATTAAAAGAGGAATTACGCTCTCCCGGACGGGAGAACGACCTTGGAGGCCGAGGCGAGTCCATTTGTGCTCGTTGCATCGAGTTCGATTAAAAATCTCCTCGTTCCCCCGCCGTTGACCGTGAGATTGACATTGCCCATTTCACTGCCATCGCGATATCCCGACTACTGACGCGCGATCGCGAACCTCCGAGGGGAAATCGATTTATTGATCTCGTCGGACGAGCATCGTAGCCCGTTGGGAATACTTCGACCGCTTTCCAAGCCTTGCAAACAGTTATTTAGCGAACAATAATCTCGCTTATCCATAATGTTTGTCACACACGCTTTATCTCGTATTCGTCCAAATTTACGAGGTGTATTCGTGCAGTGGACCGGTCACGCCTCATAATTCTTTACTCCCCTTGGCCCACCCCTGCTCTCTTCCTCACAAAAGTTTGACAAGACTATTTTCGCACTTGAGAACGAATCGTTCCGTTCCTCGACGGTCACCCGATCTGTCGATACATCGAGGGATATCGCGAGTAGCTATCACCCCTCGATTCTGATTACTCCACAATTACGAAATTAATTAATCCGAAAAATGATTTCGTCCACACCGAGGCGTACTCCGCGAAATTTGTGCTTTCTCCTTTCCCTCTCGTCGCGTACGCTTCTTGTCCTCGCGTTTCGCGCGAAGGTTCGCACGAGGAACTTAACCCGCTTGTTTATTTGGGCCGAGCTCCCGGTGACGCAGGAAAAGCAAGCAAGCCGGTAGATAAACGATGTTTGTTCCTGCGTTTTTTATTGCGACGAGGCGTCCTCACGCGACCGATTAAAAGGACCTTCTTCCTTTTCTCCGCGCCTCGAACAAGAGACCCGGAGTGAATGAAGATTTATTTGCGCGAAGGTTTCCACGCGAGTCGACTGTTAAAGCATCTCGAACGAGAGGAGGCTATTGGTTGACAATTCGCCTTCTCCGTGACCCCGGTCGACGTTCGCGCGCAGTTATCGGAGGTCGATTAACTGAGCGGAAAATAGAGGAAATCCACGAATGATCGCTCGACTTCGCGGAATTACTTGCATTCGTGCATTCAAAAAGTCCAGTAGTAAAACAGTCAGCTAATCCGAGGCCATAAATAGTGCCTGGAGTACTTTAACCCTTTGAGCGCTGAATACTCGCGGCCTATGCGCTCCGTACGAACGGTGACGATCGCTGTGGACGGAATACTTTTAACCATGCACTTGTATTTATCTCACGCAAAAGTAATTGTAATACTTCTATTTTGTGATCGAAAAAATCGACAAACGCATATATGCGCCTTCAGCCCGTGCCGCCAACTTATTGTTAGACTAAACTCATATATGCGTCCTTAGTCCGCACCGATAGCTTTCGTCAAACGTATACAGGGTGTCCCGCAACAGGTGTAATCCCCACGAAGGGGTCATAGCTGAAGTGATTCTAAACAACGTTTTTCTTTGTGAAAAAGTTGGATGAGGTTTCATTTTTGAATTATTAAGGAAAAACATAGGCAAATGAGCGCGCCCATAGAACCCGCGCTCAGGGCCGTAATGCTCGGCACTCACCGCGGTTGTGGACGGGCGCATCGCGGTGGTACGGCACGAAGCGTCGGACGGGAATTATGTCGACTAACAAATAAAAATTTCAGAATAACTTCAGATATCCACTAATCATGCACAATAAATAAATTGACTAGTAATAAATTATTCGTATAAATTTAACAAATCGACATCTTCCTCTTATGACCATGACCATGACCATGACCATGACCATGACCATGACCCTAACCATGACCCTTAGCATGACCCTGATCATGACCCAGATGATGATTCTTTTTCAATTATTAAGGGAAATAAACAGCGCGGGCTCTACGGGCGCGCTTGTTCGCCTATGTTTTTCCTTAAAAATTCCAAAATGAAGCTTCATCCAACTTTTTCAGAAAGGAAAATGTTGTTTAGAATCACTTCAGCTACAACCCTTTCACGGGGATTACACCTATTGCGGGACACCCTGTATATGCATCCATAGCGCTCAAAGCGATGACCAGTTAGCTGTGTTTGACGAGTATACCCGTCGTGAAGAAATGGTAAGGTTTTGTGTTTTCACGTGTATACTCGTCATGCGTAAAAGATAGTTACAATTTTCTATGTATGTTGAAGTTAAGTGAATGAACAAAGTTAGTGACAAAATAAACAAGCAAAACTGTCATTTCATTACGACTTAATTCTACATTATAACAGCCCAACGTACTCCGTGTTTGAAGAGTATACTCGTTATCACTTACTTTTTGCGACACATTTTAGATACACATTTTTCAGGGAGGTCGTCACAGTTAACTGGTTAATGACTCTCGCGTTTGGATTATTTAGAATTCGAGACGTTTATTAGAATGTCTCCATATATGTGCCTATAACCATATACTAATGTGAGCTCGATTGAAATTAAAAGGCGAATGAAACCGTATGATCGACTCGATAGGCAGGTGTACCGTTACGTTGAATCACCGTCGAGAAGAATGAATGAAAAGCGCTAGGCTTGGCAGTCGGCAAACAAAGCTATCTGCGTCACCTGTCGGATCATAGTGACGTCACGATCGGAGAACCGGTGCATTGGGAACGTGTTTAACGGCGCTTGCACAAAGGTTGTCAGTTTTTCAGCGATCGCCTTTCATTAACGGTACAGTTACCAACTCTTTGCCTCCCCGATCTGCACCTCGACAAACAACGAAGCTTATTAGAAAAAAACCCTCTGAAGTTTACATCGACGACAAAAGCGCACGATAAAATACATCCTTGAAAGTGGAGGCTCGAATTATCAAAAGAAATGCCGGAGTAGGAAACCGTCCGTTCTCCGTGCATCCTTGAAGTAAACCGTTACGTCATGCACCTGGCTACCGCTAGCGAGACACATATTCCTCCAGTCGTTGTACGTCCCGTAATCGCGATCCATTTCTTCGATACCACCACGATAAGATTAAACGATCGCTAGAACTCTTTGTCCGGTCCATCGAGATTTTTTTAAACGTGCTTCGTTTTCGTCGGTGTACTTATTCGCACGGACGCGCGCGCTCACTCACGTTGAAGAATGTCTTCACCCAGGAGGAAGATCTGCCCGGTGTGTCCCTGCACCGATGCCATTGGCGGTGACATGTGAGTTTGCTCATTAATTTCCGTGGAAAGTCGAGGAAAGGGAAGCGTTGGAGCACGAGGAGCAGAATTTGGAAATCGTTTCGTGTCTCTCGAACGTCTCTCGTCGGAATGACGGTGTCACCTACTCTCCATTCTATCGGCCATAATTGGCAAGTTTGCACCGGCGAAAGCGTGCGTTCTTCAGGGACGAACCACCCGTGCGTGGACCTTTCGATCCAAGCTGGCGCGCACCGTGGCGTCAAACCGGCTCCGTACTACGCGTAGGAGTTCACGCGATATTCATTCATGCCCGTGCCATTCACCGCCTAGTTTTCAATCATTCTAGCTCGCGAAGAACGAGTATCGATCGCAAGAGAGGACCGTGATAATTCGGTCCCTTGATATTTCAGTCGTTCTGCATTTTTTACGAGAAGCAGAATCGGAGCGAGGTGGAGATTTGGGCTGGGAATTTCAGAACGCGCCTTTCCCTCGGTCATATTACTCGCGCATTTTTTGGAGCGCGTGGCGCGTGGGCGTGTTCGTGGGACAGTAGGCGAAATATCGTGGGTGGTTTCACGAAACGGAATCCTGAGGTCACGGTTGCGAGGGTTTTTATCTCGAGGTTCTCTTTATCGCAAGCGCTACGCGCCTGCGTGAGGAGAGCGGAATTACGGGTGACGTGGTTGGGTACTCTGTCGGGGTAGGATTGTGTCGGGGAAGAAAAAGGAGAGTGAGTGTTTTTTTGTTTGAATTTTTCGTGAGATTAGTACGAGGAAAATATAGGAATCGGAGTAATTCATTTTCCACCGAGTCCGAGTATCTTGATTCATTCGACGAACTGACCTAGGATAAGAATACAGCAAACGATAGACAGTGAAACAATGTGGACAAGGGCGCGAACGAAACGATAACGTGAGAACTGCGAAAAGAAGCGTGCGACCAGAGGCATTTGGGGGAGTCCGAAATTTTTATCTGCCTATCGTGAGAAGATAAGCGCGAGGAGCACGGCCCGCGGTTAATCTTTTTTCCCGGCTTCATACGTCAAGAAATTGGATGCCAGAGATGTGACATTTGGTGAGAGTTCTTGCACGGAAAACAGAGAAATCTCAAAGGGAAAAATATTTGCCCACTCTTTTAAATTAGATAAAACGTGACATACGAGTTGATCTTGAAATACCACAATTAGAGGGATGTCTAAACAGACTTGTTTGTTCGGCACTCGAATTTCAATCGTATCAAGTGGTATTTCTAGAAATCCTCAAGTTCACGAATAGGAGAGTTCGTATTTGAAATCCATCTTGATCTCCCCTATCCAATTTACACGTCATCACCTCGAAGTGGGTAATATACATCCTATTATCCCTATCCGATCATCGGATTATCAATTTGCGCCATTCCATTTTCTTAGCAACGACGTTGTTGGATTTTCAAACAAACATTATTTTCCTAGAAACTCGTCGATTGGCCCATCCTTGCGACAAAAATTTTCTTATACCTTATACCACCGTCTCACGCTTCACGATCCGTCTAATTAGAATTCTTGAATATCCATAGTCAAGTAGACCTCTCCAACAAACACTTCCTCAAACTTCGCATCGAATTGATATTGCTCTTTCATTCGAATCGCTTCGAGTCTGATTCAATCGAACGTCAACGAGATCCTAGAGCGTCGCGTGAGATCTCGCGCCGCGTCGGGACGCGGCGCGTCTTCGGGACGAAACAAATAAACGTTGCAAGACGCGAGAAGAAGTAGGGAGGAGTGACGGAGGAAGCTGACGGGAGTAAAGGCAATTGGAGCATTTGCTCCGTAATGGGTTATCATTACGCGCTCCTTCGCTCTCCCCTTTCCATCCCCCACCATCCCGCGTTTCTTTCCTCGCTTCCTACTGCCCGTGCCGCCTCGTCGATTGGTGGATGCCTCGAGCGAGCCGTCCTGACTATTGGTCAACTCCTTGTTGCTCGCACGACTTTTTCTTTCTTTCTCCGAGCGCCATGCGTTTCCGTATAAAGTGCGGCGCGTCGCGAGGAACCCGACCATTTGACGGAGTTTCTTAAAACGCACGATTACCACCCGACGCGTAATTACAACGCAGGAACGAACGAACAAAACGCGCTCCCCCACGATTTTCATTTCAGTTTCGCTCAGTGCGTCCGAGCTCCCGTTAAAATCGCAACACGTCGATCGATCTTCACGAACACGCGAGAACTCTCGTACGCGCGCTTCGATTCGTATTCACGCACCGCGTCTCTCACAGTGGACAAGAGTAAAGGACGACAAGGGTAGACGATCGATATGCCATTTCCGGACACCGCCAACGGCCACGACGCTTTCGCCCAGCTGAAGCGGCCCACCGAAAACGAGTTTTTGCATACCGCCGTGAAGCATGTCCGTCACACCACGTAAGTCTCGTCCTCTCCGCGTACTCCTCGCTCTACCAACTGTCGCGAATTCGCGGATAAACACCACACGAACGATGCTTCGTGGACTTCAGAGCAGAGCAAGTACGATCGGTGAAAAATTACGAAATTATCGAAGCGATAAACGTGTCGTTTATTTTGCGAAAGTAATTGATACCACAAAAAGAAACTGGAGGAAATCGGTAAATATCCCGATAGCACCGACCAAGTGCTTCCGCACACAAATGTAAAAGTATTGAAAAAATTCGTGTTCGGCTCGTCACTCGTATCGCACAATTAGCGGACTACATTCTCAAAGATCGCTGACCGATCTATTTTTACTCGGGCGCGATTAGTATTTTCGAGAAACATTCGAGGGGTGTCGCACTACACACTTATCGCTGGGACTTTCCCCGACGCTTTTTCTACGAGAAGCGATCTCGCGGAGCGAGAGCTTAATTATAAATTAAACGCCGTTATCTCGGGCTTCCCTTTAAATGGCCTTTTTCCTGCGGGAATCCGCGCTGCATGCAAATACGATAGTTTGCACACAATCCGGCCCGGTTACACAATCCGGAGTAGAGACGTGCCCCGCGTAAACGTAATCGCGCGGTATTTGTACATAATCTCGCATAGAGCCATGCAGAGTACGTAAATGTAAATTGTAAGCATAGCCGAGCGCGAGATAAGAGCCGCTCTCGCGATTAATTGCGTAAAGCTTTCGCCTGTCCCTCCGGTCCCCGACTCCTTCTCACCCGATCTATCGCCACTATCGATGAAATTATGGCGCGATTAAAGCGATCGTAACCGAAAAATTTGACGCGTTCGATGAGCCGTGATCCGATGGGGGGGACGACGATCAATTTTAATTTCGGGCTCCATCGCGTCCGGCGGTTACAGCGATAAATCGTAACTCTTTTATCGGGGACGATTAGCGTAACGGGCGCGAGCGGGTGGGAGGACTTTTAATAATTGATATCTCGATGAAGCGCGACGCGCGATATTTCCTCCGCGCTTTTCAATACACACATTTCCTCGTTCTCCGACGAATCACTCAATCGACTCACTACACGAACTTCTTTTTTCTCCACGATGATAATAATTCACGCATGGAGATGACACGGTGCCTTTGTCCGTTTAATAATTAACGATTGTTTACCGTTTTCTTCGCGCGCGTAGGAACGAGAAGAGGATGCATGTAATATTTCGCGAGAGCTCGTTACACCGTTGCAGAGCACTATTTATTTTATCTCACCCCCTCGTCTCCTCTGCCACTCGCTTCCCTCGAATTACGACTCTTTAATTATTCCTAAAGATTCTTTCACGCTCGTGCCAAAGGCATCGTCGTCACCCTTCTGTCGCACGGCGTGTTCCATAAGTTGCGAGAACCCCGGGACGTTGAAGCTCCTCGTAGTTAACAAAGCGACAATACTTGCGCAAGCTTGTAATGCCACTTACACCGTAGCAGGGAAAATTTTGTCGCAGTTTTAAACTCCACCGGAGTTTCTTGACTTACGTACCTGTTGGGAGGAGTGGGTGAAAGAGAGAAGGGGGCTTGGTCGTTGTTTTTGCACGATGCTACCACCGAAGGGAGGAGCAGGAGAGAAAACTGGGATAAGGTACCCACCGATGTTACACTCGCTCGAGCAAGAGAAAAATAAAAGTTGTCCACTTTACTCCCGCCCTACTCTGAATAGCCAATACCACCGTCGGACACTTTGGGTTTTCCCAATGCAAAGTACACCCCCTTCCTTCGCCTTTTCTCTCACTCACGAGTTTCTCTCGCCAATTCTCTCTTCTCTCGTCGTCGTGTAGTTTACGCGCGTCGCGCGACGCAAACATGTTTTCCCCCCGCGAATCAACAATTCGGTCAGAAGCTGCGCTCTTTCGTAATCTCCTACGGCTAGTTCTCGGCCGATTACTCGATGTGGCAATGTCTCTCCGATAGGAAGCGGGGGAGAGTGAGCAGGCTCGTGTTTGTAAACTCGGAGCCGTGGGCCCACAGGCTCCGCGTATTTTCGTACATCGAGCGAGGCATTGCGAGCATGCGAGTAGCGAGGTGGCCCTCTATTGATTCAATTGAATCGACGCGATGCGGGTAACGGGGGGGAATACATACGACACGCTAAGTTTATCGTGCAGTTACAATGGGAAACGAAGGAACGCGCCGCGCCCCCCCTGTTGACGATCATCAATCAGCCGCGATGGGATCACTCTCCGCGCTCAGAATGACGTAAATGTCGCTCTCGCTTACTATCTCTTCCTCGTAGCGGGAAAGACCGGCGATCGCGAGAGGAGAATAGACCAATGACCTCTCCGCGATTTTCACCGAGGCTGATGCTCCGGGCACTGCGGAATTGCACGAGGAAAATTCGATGATGCTATCCCTAGCGTTGTCCGCGCGAGAGCGCGAGGAGATGGAGAAAAGTGGGCTTTAACGAATTTCCATCGAGCACTCCATTTCGGATAATAGAGGGTGCGCCTCCGATATGGCCTTTAATCGGTTCGAGCATTGCATTAATGCCGACATGGTTTTAATACCGCGTTAGCGAGGGAGGATGGGTGTGCGGACTATGTAGATTGTAGAGGAGGGCTCCGAACAGCCGTTAGGAAAGTTTCGGCTAATAAACAAAGCGCGGAACGGCATCGGGTACGTATTACCTGCAGGGTTCGAGGCTGTGCGTATATGAAAATTGCCAGTAGCGCATAACTAATTTCTCTTGGACCCGTCCAGCGGCTCATTCGGCCTTAGTCGTTTCCATCGTCCTTTTCTCTTTCTCCTCCTCGTCCTTTTCCGCTTTGTTCCTCTTCTATTCCATCGTCTCTGCCACCTGCAACTCCGCATCAACACACGATGCACCCTTTGCCGCGCACTTGCGCGATATTAGCAGGCTCCTTGTATCGAGGCCGCGCTACCTAATTATGAAAGTTAATGGTTTATTACCGAATTATCCCGTGGATGACTCCATTTGGCACGATGCAATATTTAACGGCCAGGTAACTTTTCGCGCTCCCGTGTCCCCACTGTCGAGTGAAAACGGGGGTGAAGAGGCTCCGCGCTGGTCCATTGGCCGTGAGAAAGAGGGGTGAGGAAATTTTCCAAAATTTCCCTCCGTAATTATATATGGAGCCGTTCGCGCGAGAGGTAATACAGGGGAAACGAGCTTTGGGCGGGATGATTCGATCGAGGAATATTATTTATCGTCGGCCGTTTTTAACGTTGCTTTGACGCGCTGATGTAGGGGAGCCAAATTGCGCCAGAAGGGAACGAGGATTTCGCTCGGGACCGAAAACTAGTTTGAAAACGCACGACACTCACGCTGACAATGAAATATTATTAGCCATCAGTCGACTACGAATATATATATATCGTCGTTAACCCTCGAGCGGCGGCATTTCGAGTTTTTTTTTCACTCCACGTTGCTCCATTCACATCGTTTCGAAAAATGATAAAATGCGCGTTAAATGTGCCAAATTAAAATTCGACTTGCTCTTTTTAGAAGAACGCACGACGCTTTCTCTTCACGGATGATTCCACGCGACTTCGTCAGACACGAGGCGTTGACCCTAATCGATTTAATAGGGATCGATCCTTCTTCATTCGGCCACGTATAATTATCGATTCACCGAGTGAAGTTCTTCTCGCGAGGGCGATTAAAAACTGGCGAGAAACATCGGCGTCGATAGATCGGGAAAAAATTTTATTTCATCGAATTTCCCTTTCGAAGTCGGGGAAATAAATGTTTGGCTTTGATCCAGATTATTGAAAGAATCGTTCGACAGTAGTACACCGCGCTTTTCGACGGTCAACGAGAGGAGTGTTTCCCTATTATCCCTTTTCATGCGCATGTTCAATTTACGAACAAGCAGATTTTTTATTTCCAAAACGCGTAGTATTATAGTACGCGGGCGCGTGGACATGTTGCGTTTTTTTGCGATGGCTGTTTATTTTTTGGGTAGACTCAACAAATTCCACCGACAAAAAGCGCCATAGAAACGTGCAGCGAGACACGCTCAAATCATCCGGTTGGATCGCTTTCGAACGATTTTGCCCTTCGCTTTGCCACGAGCTCGGCTCAACCCGTACGGATAAAATAGTCATAGTGAGTCACGCGACGAAAAATATATTTTTTTTTACCGATTGCGCACCCTCGATTCTGATTATATTGGATTCCCGAGCCTCACGATTACTTCAGCTGTTTACGCTCGCGGATCACGTTGCAAACGTTAGTTTTGCCGCGTTGGCGATTCGCTGGCGCGAGTCAACTAGTCTGTTTGTCGGGGTACACGTTAAGCTAAGTTTGCCCCGTCTCCACGAATCGCATTCTACGATAAACATTCGCGTGCTATTGGCCGAAGTGCATTAGCAAATATGTTTGTCTCAATGCGCATGCTGTTGCCAGGATAATTGTGGTTTATCGGGCCGAGACTATGAGAAATGATCGAAAAATTTGTCTGATTGGTAGACGAAATCGGAGCGCCAGCAGGTCACTGACAAATTTATGGATATCCACTGTTTCAACCGCGGCGATTGCAAGCACACACCGTGGTAAATAAAAAATGAACGTTTCGCAATGACCCCGTTTCATCGTTCGGCTTCGATTGGCCCACGGGCTCGTGGAGGTAAACGAAACGGATTCTTCAAAGTGACTCTACGCACCAAACGTCGGTACGCGTTCGACGGATTATTACTAATTAATTATCACTCTACCGCTCTGTCTGCGTGATTCTGAACGAGCGTGGAGCGTTCTCGCGCATCGCGCGAGAGCTATACGATATGGCGCGATGATTGTTCCGGGCGAAATTATGCTTGGATTATTTCGGAAAAGCGAGCATTTTGGACGTTAGCTAATTAATGAAGTTACGAGGAGCTCTCGCGCGGGGTAGATCGAAAATTAGTAGTACACAGATAGCGCTAAATGATTTAAACGATTATACCGAGTGCTGATCAAACCGCGGCGCGGATCGGATAAGCCTCTTCGAGCGCGGTGCAAAAGTTATGAGGACACTTTGTCGCCGGAGGGTCCAGCTCGACGGTAAAATTCCTTCCCACGATATCCTATCGCTCGCCAATTGTTCTCGGACCGGGAGAGATCCGAAGCTTGCGCGGGGCTTTATTTATCTCACACATAAATCCATCACCGAGCAGGAGTGTTATGCGCGTGCTCGTCTCCCGTCTCTTCCTCCCCGCGTCCGCTCGACACCCGTACCCGCGCCCATCGGAAGAACTTAAATCCCACGATCCAATAAGAATCCCCGGGAGTCTCGCGACTGCAGTTGCAATTCTCCGGAGGTTGCAGTGGGACGTGGAATAAAGTTTCATACGGCCCCTGGTCCGCTTATATCGGCACGCAGTGACACCTGGCACGAGGAATCAATTCGCTCGATGGGGACCGTAACGTTTCCATGTTTCCCGCTTCGACGGGGGCTTTAAAGGGCCAATAAGTAAATTTATACAAGCCTCCTGGTTCCTCCGCGTCGTAAATTCCGCGCGGACGCGTTCCTCCATGCCGATTTCCGCTTCGCGTTCTCGCGTCCTCGCGAAATGTCCGCGTATTTCGTCGCATGATTTGTTATACAGTGGGCGCCCGATCCTGTGCGGTCGTCCCCCGACCGGCTTTAAATCCGGCATTATTCGAGCCTGTTAGCAGTTTAGTACGTCACCGCCGCTGTTCGCGCCGATTTCGATTTTGAATTTACATCGTGCCAACGATCGCGCCCAATCTCCACACATGGACAGATGGACGCTCTCTCCGCGGGCGTTTCAGGTGCCGATTTCCGGTGTCGAGTGATCTCACGAAAGATTATTGCCAATAAATAGATTCCGTTCTCTCGTATCGATAGTGTTTACACCTCGAGTAAATTAAGAAAATTCCTTCGTCCGTTCTCAACAAGTAGATGAATATTTTTCCTCGGATTTTCACGTGGCTTCCTTGCTAATCCAATAGGACGAGAGATTAGAAATTATCGATCGACCGCGACGTTCAAGTAGTTCTCGTTTTATTTCGATTAAAAATTGAGTTTTCTCTCCGCGTCACAGTGATTACTTGGTGACGTTTCAACGTGAAAAATTTTACCAGGACGGTTTCGTTCCCGTCGTCGCGTCGTTATTTCAAAAATATCGTTGACCCCGGTTTTCCGTGCGCTTAACGCGGAAAAGAGCCACGTAAAATTATTCTAATGTCGTCTTCACGCGCGCGCGAGCACTCGCGCGGAAGTGCGCTCGTCTCCGTGCGAAAATTGCATCGCGGGAAGGTTGATGCTATGTCGGTACGATAATCTCCCTGCATATTAACACCCTTCTGATGTAAAGCGGAGCCAAGCAAGGTCGAAATTACGAGGCGTGAGATATGGCGTGACGCGCGGACATATTGATCTCATAAATATTGCAAAATTAATTGCGTCGCGTAATACGTACGTTACGATTGTTTTGCTCGTTGTTAATTATCGATTGCGATTTCTCGAACAAAAGGGGAAATCCGCTTGGCGCGCGATAAAATGTCGTATGATTATTTGAATCCCCTTGAAAGCTGCTTTCCGCGGATATTTGCCGAATTTACGATTTCAGCCCGACACGAAGATATTCGGGGACACGTCCCGAAAAGGCGATTAAGAGAAGATCAGATCGTTCTGACTTAATGAATGTTTGTTTCAGATACACCTTTGAGACGTTACAAGAGTCCGCGCAGTATCTACTCGATCGCATCAAGATAAGGCCAAAGATCGGAATAATATGCGGCTCGGGAATGGGTTAGTCGTTTGACGATTGTAATCGCGATTAATGGTTTGTGTGCATGCCTAACGAGGAAATATACGGAATCGAGTAACTTTCTTACTCACAATCAGTTTAAACGGCACTTTCCTCTTCTTCCCGTCCCGTTAGAATGTAATATTCCGAATGATTGCTTTCTGTATTTGCACACAGGAACATATGAGCAAATCGAGTTGTGTCCAGGTTCGATAGCGGAGTCTCTAGTGGACAAGCAATGCTTTCCTTACGAAGAAATACCACACTTTCCCGTATCCACGGTCCAGGGCCATTGCGGACAAATGGTATTCGGATACCTTCACGACGTGCCGGTGATGTGCATGCAGGGAAGATTTCACTACTACGAGGGTTATCCACTCTGGAAGGTAAATTCGAAATTAATGACAATTTTTTCTATTTATTCGCGAATTCACGTTACCAATGTATTCTCGACAAAATCACGGGCGACATCGTAAAGCAAACAATTGGTTCGCTGGCTCGACGCGCACGTTACACCCCAGAATTAATTTATTTGCCGCGTCAAATGCAATCAGACTGATTTATTCTTCACGCGGATCATCGTCCACTTATTTTCTGAACCGCTTATCTCTAAACATCGGGTGCGGTTAACTGTTCGTGAATCGAAATGCCGGTCGATTCTCTAATACGGTGAAACGGAAGGCAAAGAAATAAGGGAGCGGCAGAATAGTTCTCCGACAACGAGATCTTTAACGACTCTCAATCGTTTCAGTGCGCCATGCCCGTCCGAGTGATGAAACTCGTTGGAGTGACTCACTTGATAGCGACCAATGCAGCAGGCGGCTTGAATCCTACTTACAAGGTGGGCGACATCATGATCGTGAACGACCACGTTAACATGATGGGCTTCGCTGGAAATAATCCTCTTCAAGGGCCCAACGACGACAGGTAACCCTTTCTCCTTCTATTCCACCTGGTTTCATTTATTCCACGAGACGCGACTGTCACGGTGCACAACAACTGAGCACACACCTTCTCGACTTCATCGCTAAATCCTCAGTGATACGTCCGTTGTCGTTCTATCCTATCGGATCGATGCAATTCGCTTTGTCGACTAGCGCGTCTGCCACGTTCTCAAAGCTGGGTCGAGTGGCTCCGATCTGTCGTCGCTTTAGAAATTAATCGTGACGCAGCCGTTTCCGTTCCGCTTCCTGCGACCGACTAGACTAACAGGTAGAGAGGGTGGTAAGCTGGGAGAGAAAGAGAAAGAGAAAGAGAGAGAAGGCAGAGAACAGAAATTGACACAGTGGCTTTAAAGGGAGAGAAAGAGGGATGGTGGAGAGCGACAGAGAAATGGGGGAGGAAACTCCGGCGTGAAAATGAGAGATTGTGAGAGGGAGCGCGCGTTCTCCCCCAGTTTAAAAAGGCGAGGTCGTAGAAATTCACGGCTTTAACGGCATTCGCGTAGAATTCTCCCGTCGAACGACAAAAGCTTCGGAGCCATTTACGTAAGTAAAAGCGTCACTCGGGGCTCGCGGATTGCGGGACGCGACGACGTCCTGTCTTTCGATTTGCCTCGAAGCTCTTCGTGTTCCTCTTTGGTCTCGAGGGAAGAGTGAGCTAAGTTCGACCGTAGAACAAAAGAGAAAGGAGGGCTGTAAGGGAGGAAGGACGAAGGGATGAAAATAAGGTGGACCGAGCGAATGGAGATGATTGGGATCGTAAAAAGAACGAGATTAATTTATTTCGTTGGGAATAACCCCTTGAATCGGATTGATGAACTGTTTGCACGGCGGCATAAAGAAGCTGATTGACGTATTTACTCAGGAAACTCCTTCCGTTCTTCCTCCCGATACTTCCACCGTTTCCACCTTTCTTTCTCCGTCTTCTTTTCCTTCCCTCTTACCTCCACTTTATTTTCTTCTTCTTCTAGTACCACTACCCCTGCGCCCGTTCCACTCTCCGGATCGTGAAACGTCGTTTCCCAGTCTACCTGCTCCACGTGCTCTCCTTCCTCTTCACGAGTCACCGTGATTCTTTCGTCGAACCTCCTTCCTTCGAACCTTTCTCGATATTAATGATCGTAGCTGGACCCGGACCCATCACGCCTGCTTCTTCCAGTCTGGCTCACTTCTTCTTCTTCTTCTTTTTACCGACTCTTTTTCGTCTCTCGATTGCACATCGACTTCATTTTACTTACGTATTTCAGATTCGGCCCCAGATTTCCACCTATGAACAAGGCGTACGACGTTGAGCTGATGGAAATCGGTAGGCAGGTAGCCGAGGAGATGGACATCAGCGATATCGTTCACAAAGGCGTCTACACGTGCTTGGGTGGACCGAATTTCGAGACGGTCGCGGAACTGAAGATGCTCAGAATGGTCGGCGTGGACGCAGTTGGTCAGTACCTACCTAAAACAGATTTTAGAAGTTTTAAATGCGTTCATTCGTGTTTCTTTTCATCTGTTGTTCGTCGTAACGGTGCAGTTTTTGCGACTCTTTGCGGGAGAGGCTGCATCTAGATTGAAAAAATGAAATGATCTCGTAACATTTGAAATTATCTTTTCAGGCATGTCCACGGTGCACGAGGTCATCACCGCCCGACACTGCGACTTGACGGTCTTTGCCTTCAGCTTGATCACGAATCTATGTGCCATTGATTACGATGATCATTGCGAAGCGAATCACGAGGAAGTGATGGACGTGGGAAAATCTAGGCAACCGTTGCTTCAGGAATTTGTTTCTCGGATCGTTATGCGCCTGAAAGAGAAGCACGATTCAAATAACAAGTAAAGCTTGTAATTTCCGTCACGAACTTTTCCTCAAACTTTTTATATTTTTTTCACGCGCTCGATGAATGCTGTTCCACCAGATATTTTTCTACGAACGTGTGGAACAATTTAAAAACGATCAGTGACGAAGATGAAGAAAGTCGAACAAAATATCGAGATGCTGCCTTTCTAGAATTTGCTCAGATCGACTGCCTTACAATTAGTCTTACGTCGAGACGATTTTGTCTCGTGAAACATATATAATTAAATATACGATTGTCTATATATTTTTGAACAGAACTCGTGACGAATCACGGGCGAATTTGCGGTGGAAGTAGAAGAAAGAAATGGGGAGTACTGGATACTACCGGCTTTCTTGTATCGATGATTAAAAATTGCTCGAGATTGTAAGCGGAAGTACTATAAAGCAACGGTGGTTATTTAGAATCAAGATGGCAGATGTATTATAAATACTTAGATGCATAGATCGTTATTATACAGCCAGCAGACTGGCGAAGTAAGTCCACTCTTGTAAATACGAACTTCTCATTCACCGTGGGCCAGTCTAAGTACGCAGGACTTATTTCCCTGCAACTTAATCACATAAGATACACACCTGTAAGAAAGTATACTTTTGTAAATATGCTATTTTTATGTGCATCGAGATTAGCCTAGAAAATACAAGTTATAGATTGAAAAGGAACTTTGAACTGGAAAAAATGGTACTTAAAAAAATCTCCCGGGTAAGATTAACACACTCGTTACGAGATAGTTTCATAATTTCATTTTGCGTTGAACGAAAAAGTTCGGTGGGACGTGGCTCGGCCACTTATCGGAATTTGGCGTCGCGCGTGCTTCTGATCTCAATTGATTCGTTACGCGTCTTAAGGGGCTGCCTTCCTCGGCTCGTAGAAAGGTCGAACGGTTAAGGGACGGAGGGTTTAGTCGACGCCGGTGCCTCTTCTCACCGACGAGGACGGCACCCTCGTCGATTTTCCTCCCTCGCTTCGTTACCCTCATCTCGTTTCCACGCTCCTCCATCGCTAATGCATCGGCGCTCGCCTTCGATAAATCTCCGAGCCGAAGGAAGACACGACCATACGATATCCATCCCTTCCACCCCCCCGGGGTCATCTTGCCGTCTCGTTCGTGCCGGTATTCATCTCGAATTAAATTGAGATTCGACAACCAGAAAAATTCCGTAAAGATACGGAGGCGCGTACCCGTTCTCCCTCCAGCTCGCCCCTCGTCTCATTTCGAGAATATCCAGGGGGTGCCTCGTGGCTGAGAGCTCGAGGGAAATAACGATCGCAGAAGGATAGCGGAGAATAGTAAACGAGTAACCGCTGGATTATATTTTAATATCGCATCGTTTCAGCACCAACGGTGTGCAATTTTTCTGCCCGCCTCGCGTATTCGCGTTGTAATCTGCTTAATGGCTGACGGGAATAAAATAATGGCGCGTGCAAATTAATAGAATCAACGTTTAGCCGCGAAGGGCGATAATCCTGGGCGGATCGTTGTGTTTTAGTTCGGTCGAGCAAGCCAGCGCACATCCTCCGCTCCAATTAACGCGGCGAGTGTTAATAAATGTAAAGATCGCGTGTTCCGCAAACGGTTATCGGTCGTCTCCGTCACCGAATTTACCTTCTTTTTTTTCTTGGACGTGGACTTTAGTTTGCGAATGCGAATAAAATGTGTATGCCGATGTGATCGTGCGACGAAAGTGTGGGGAACGAAAAAATGAGGGAGAAAAACGGGGGAAGAGGCGAAAGTCGATCGTGGCGAGGAGTGACGGTGACCCGCGCGCAAGCGCCGAATACTCCCTCTGCCACCTGTAAATACGGCGGTATTTAAATAAAAAATGTAATTGAAGTGCCGCTGGCATTTAATCCTATCGACCAGGGGCAAACGAGAAACGATGAGAGCGGGGCGATCCAATTTTTTTCTCCTTTTCGTTCGACGACGACAATGCACCCACAAACTCCGACCTACTCTTCCTCCCTCGCTTCGTCCCTCCTTCCTTCTCTTTCTCCCTCTCTGCGACGCGTCGCTGAATCAGGTCGCACAGAAAATCCTTTTTTAATTTGGACTTCGCGTTTGAGGAAAATTGAGGTACTCGTCCTTCCCTTCCTCGCGGAGAACCCATCGACGATTCTCTCATGGATCGTCCCAGATTCGGACGTCGTTCACCCTCCTCCGGGATAGCGTGGAATGTTAAGAATCCATCGCCGATTCCTGAGCCGCGGCACGAATTTTGGGACGAGGCTCCCACTAGGGGGACCATCGCACGAGGATGGACGAGCATTTGTTCACCGGTGGTTAAAGTGGACCTGCAATTTTTTTTCCCCCCCGCAGCGGACGTCGGCGTCGCTCGAAACGACGCCCTAATGAATTGCATCACGCTGCGAGCCGATTGACGTCCTGGGATTTTCTCTTTTCCAGAAATTAAAACTCTCTCGATTTCACGGACCGAACGAAAATTACATTTTTGTCCGCGAGGTAGACGAGAACAACGAATTCCCCGTTCTTTCGCATTACCGTGGGGAGAAATCATTTTTTCGAGAGTTCTCGATAAACATCCGCGGGACAGGAATCGAAAAGCGGAAAATCTGGATTATCTTGAATAAATAAGTTAACCTCGGGGGATCGATTCTACTGATTCTGGAAATGTTCCAGGCTACCTTTTCCCATTGGTATGTCTGTGTCCATTATCGCCGATTAGACAGGAGGAGTAATTCTCACCGTGGGTAATCTCGCTTCGCGCTTATTATTAAACGGCGTAATCTTGCGGGATTACGTTCGCGGGCATTGCATTTGGCTTCGGAACGGATGGGCCCTGGCACGTTGTGCATGGATATCGAGGAAACGCATGCAGATGCGTTCGCGTCTGCATATTCCCACGAAGGAATGGCAATTGTCGCAAGAGGATTGGTTATCGGCTGTCACTGCGCCGCGGTATCGATTTTCGTTTCTTATTAGTAATAATAACGAATGCTCGGGTAAGGTCAATTAATTCACTTTCTATTTTCCGAAATAATATTTTAAATCCACACGAACGATACCCGAGCGCGATATTATTCTCAGAATAAAAATAACAATTTCAACAATTCATGCTTAACTTACAAAATTGAAACTCACCACTAGAAATTATCCACAGCGCATCCTCTTCGTGTCTTCAACAGGATCCCTCACAATAAAAATTAACAAATTCACGAAAGTTTCTCTAACTATATTTAATACACTTTTTAAATCAAACACTCTTTCCACTTGACACATTCGCGTCTCCCACTAAACTAATACTACCCGAGTCCCGAACCGCATTAATTCAACCGTTCACCCCACCCCCCAAAAAAAAAATTCGTTATAAATTCTCGTCTTCGGTTTCCATTGGCGCGCACATTCGAAATGTCGATAACGCAGTTAAGTAAGCCGTGGATGGGTTGTTGGGTGGGCACCAGAGGCGCTGTAGTCGAGCCCGGTCCCTCACACCTTCCGGCGGGCTGCGGCGAGCGCCACCGCTTCGGCGGCTCCGATAGGTCTATCGGGCTGGATGAGCCGGCGGCCGATTCAGTACGACTCGTGACGTCGCGCTGGTTGGTTCGTTCATACTTTTCGTCCGCGTGCGCGCGCGTTACTGACGGATACTACACGGTCGCGGTAATGTGACCGGTTTCTCGCGTTCTCCGGTCAGTGTGCGCGCTCGGGAGGAGCGCTCTCTCACGAAAGGATAAAAAAAAAGAAGAAAGGACTCTCGACGAGAGAAGGAGCTTGGTCCACGACTAAAACTCGCTTCGCGTTTTTATCCCTCTTCTCTTCGATTCTCACCTTCGCTCACGACGCATCAATCCCCGGTGACGTTCACTCTTCTGCACTATCGTCGCGCGCGCCCTGCGCGTCCGCGTTAGTCATGCCCGCGTGCAATTCCCTCGAGAGCCGCGAGTGAAAACCTCTGTGAATTTCGTATCCCGTGCGCGTTCGACAGTGCGGGCCCAGTTGGACCAGTTGTCGACGGTGACCACGACACACGGGGAGTTTGTTTTTCTTTTTTCTCTCGACGCGCGTGTCGCGGACAGAAAGGAACGAAGGTGAGCTCTCCTCGTTGCAGAAGGAAATTTGGCGAGAGTAAAGGTGACTTTAAGCAGTCGTCTACGTCACGATATTTGCTCTTGGAATAAATTCAATTATCGCGCGAGTTCTCGCGAGGTGACTCCCCCCCCCCCCCGTAGATGTCCCGGATTCAGTGATTTAAAAGGAGAGGCGGTCTTTCGGGTGATTTAAATCGAGGCGCCCTTTCGCGCAGTCTCTTCTCCAAGGATATCGAAGTACGCGCGTGCCGTTTGCGGATAGAGGTAATAAACCAGGCGTGCTACCAGGATAAGAGGAGGATTAACGAGTGAAGTGAGATCGATCGAGTCGGTGTGGTCGCGCTTCATAGATAGAGAGAGACCCGTGTCCACGATTCTTCGGAGGAAAAAAAGTGTGTGTGACGGTGCGCGCCACGAGCGGTGCAGGAGAAGCCTGGAAAAGGAGAAGGGAGAAGAGGAGAGGACGAGGAGGAGAATCACGACGAGAGAACTACGAGAGGACGAGAGGAAGGATCTTTAGGAAAAGGCCAAGGTGGTGGAAGGGGAAGAAGGAAGTCTGAGGTAGAGAATCGAGTAGACTGTGCGAGGTGAGCACCTCTTTCTCTTCTTTCTCCCTCTCGTGGATCTCGCTCCCGAGAGGGCGGTGCGATACGGAACGAGCGGCACGTCGATCGAGGACGAAAGGGAAGGCCGGTAAAAGATGTCGAGGTTGCTGAAAGGCGAGCCGAGCGCCGGTTATGTCATTGACTGGAACGTGGATCGCGGAATGTATTAGCCGCCGGCAGCCCCCATGAAGCGCAAGTGAACGGGCCCCCCCGATACCAGGGAATAAGCGAGCGAGCGGGACGGAGAAGGGAAGGATAAGGAAAAGGGAGGAGGTGGACGTGCGCCGTTTTTCGGACGTCCGATAAGAGGAAAAGCGGGGAACGGCCGGCGCGCCCATACCCACCGCCTACCGGAACTCATATGCCCATACACGCGCGTAAAACGGTAAATAGCTTTGTAATCGCGGCAAAGCGCCACGACGCGTTCGCTACCTGCACACGCTTCGGAGATTTGAATTTCCGTCGACGCTTTCCAAGGTTGCGAGGGTGGGTCAGAATTCGACCCACGCGAATTTCGTTACGGTATATTCGTAGGAATCGTATTCATTGTAGTATCGATTTTTTTTGCGTGTTTGTATTATTAGAGATTTTACTTAAAGTCGGTTTTACGAGAGAACTTTGCTAATCGATTTCTAGCACCTTGCTGGCGAACGCGTCGAAAGCCCTCCCTTTAAATCTCTGAGTTCGCACATTTTTTTCCTTCTCCTTGGTTCTCGTTCGATGCGATTTTTGGCTTGCCATTAGCTTTTCCATATGTGTTCGCGCTCGCAAACGTCTCCTTTTAGCGACACGCGCTGCGTCGAGGAGGCTGTGCCACTTAGGAATAAAAAAAAAGCCACCGCACTCTTTACGGGCGTCTCGCGTGAAAGGCCAGAAGGCACACGCTCCTCGCGTGGGAAAATTCCAAGTTTTTCACAATGCCTCGCGAAAGCAGGATTCTTGAAATGATATTGAATTTTTTCCGTGAGTCGATCGAGACGCGGCGTGGAGCGTGTGAGAGAGTTTTTGTTTATTTTTAGAGATCAGCAGTGGCATGAATTTAATAGGATAATTTATGCACGAACAGTTCAATCTGATGCGGCTTTCGACTGTTATCTATGCCCGATATCGATAGAGCCAACAATAATCCGAACAATGCACCGCGCAATTCGTTTCCCACTTAAATATTAATAGCGAGTAGCCTAAGGCCAGTTATGTTTATGCAGATCTCCGCGCGATATGGGTATCGTCTCGACGTGTGAACTTTGTTCACCAAACGCGTCGGCGCTCGCACTCGACTAGAATATAATTAAAGGAAAAAATTGCTGCCACGCGGACGACAACGACGACGACAACGTCCGCATACTTTTCCGCTTACGGTAGAGCGGCTTTAACGCTCGACTTCTCCCGTCTACCCTCTCGAAATCTTCCACTTCTCCGGGCATTCCCCGAATTCCCGTAACTTCAATTTCAAGTAGGGTCTACCCCGAAGCATCGCGAAGGGACCGGAGTGTCGCGCAGTTAGTAGATAAAGGACAACGTGGGATAGAGGGTGGAGAGGATTCTTAGACGCGAACCCTCTTTTCGTAGGGCAGAGGGGTCGCCCGCCTTTATGTATTCAAATGTTAAGGTTTCGGGATTGTGGAATAACGTCGTTCCCAAATTGCGCGTGCCCCTAAATCGTTTCTCCTAGAAAGGGAGCTCCGGAGGGAGAGGTCGTTGTCTACGTTAGAAAACGTTTCTCGACGTCCCCACAAAGGAGACGGAAAAGGACGCGATCCCTTTATTTCCGCTTTTCACCGCGTCATTGGGAAAACGCGATTTTCCCACCACTCTTCCTTCGCGCGCGTTCTTGAACCTCCTTTGGCCACTTACTTTTATTTCGGCGGTTCGATAAACAAAACTGACTTCTGCCATTAGACCGAAAATAGATAGTGGGATAGACATTGCGGTTTTTGGAAGAGGTGCTGCAATTTTCCGATACTTTGCAACATTATCTCTAGTTACAAGTACCTTCTCTTCCGGTATCCTTTCTGGTCTTTTTTTTTTTTTAACCACCGTTTCGACTGCGTTATTCCTCCAACACCACTACTACTACGACCTACCCCCTTACTTTCCTCCACCGTGTTTTTCCTTCTCGACTTCCCTTCTCCATCCTTTCCTCTCCCTCCCTCCATCACTCCCACCGTCCCATCCGCTCTATCTATCGTCCTCTCTTTCGAGCCATAAACAACCGGTGCCCGACGTTCGCCGAGGTTATTGGTTTTTGCGAGGGGCACGACAGTGCGCTATACACACGCGTTCAAGAGTCACGACCCACACGTTCCTCTCTCTCTTTCCCTCACCCTCTTTTTCTCCCTCCATTCCCTTCCATCTCCCACCCCCTCGTCCCCTATCCTACCTACATATCCTTTTTTGCGCCTTCACCTTTCTCTCCGTCTCGCATACTTTTTTTCCCTCACTTTCACGTTTCATCTTCTCCCACGCGCTTGATTCATGGCCCCCTGTTCTACCATTGTACCGCGTCCCGTCATTACCGCGCTAGTTGCTCAATTAATATTAATGCCGTCCTTGAAATTTCTTTTTTCTTTTCGAGCGCGGCTATAAGTCATCTCTACGGTATTCGGTATTAATTTTAAATGATCTTTCCTTCTCGCCAATCGTATCTATGGATTCGTGGGTCTACCTCGTCCGTGTGAGGAGCGTCTACACTTGATTTATTCTTATTCAGGACAGATCTATGCACTCTCATTATACTCTGCTCGTCGATAGATTTTTTTTTCGTTGTACCCGTCCTGTGCACTATGCTCAAGCACCCACTGGAATTTCTGTGTACCGACGCGCGGAGCTGGCAAAGCAGAGGGAGCTTGCTTGCGCTTGCGCGATCGCATAACTCGCCCAGGACTAATTCCCACGGACAAACACTTCAATTATAACTTTCTCGTTTACCTGCGTGTACTAATACCACTGCCTCTATTACCATCACTACCTAACACCACCGTCCCTACCACTAGCACCAATGTCGCAGCCACTGGCAAGAGTGGTAGCAGTGACCGCGGCATGGGTGCCCCCGTTGCTCGTGGGCGCCCCTCATCGATCACTCACCATTATACGATCCATGCTGTAGCTGGTATTTCCATGCGGTAACGACGCTAGAGATTTTGTTTCCAATACCAGTACGACCGGTCCCTCCGGTGCCTTGCAGGAGCGAGCGTGAAGCAAATGAGAGAGAGAGAGAGAGGCATATGCTCGCTTTGGATCGACGTGTTATACGATGATGCACGTGCCTCGCTGGCAAACGTCGCGCGAACAGAAGCCCCGATGCGTCTGGAATTAGACACGAATATTGGTTCTTGGCGGTGATCGAGGAAGCTTTAATTGTGAGGTAATCGATGGTGTGTAATTAGAAATTGACGAGAACCAAGAAGTTCGTTTAAATTGGGGGGAGATTATTTTTGGAACGAGGGGTTGGTTTTTTTCTCGTTTGAAGAAAATCGTGCGAGGTGGAGGATCGATGAGAATACGACGCAGGCCGACGTCGAAGACAATGACAATAACGAAAACAGCTCTGGCGTCATACACTCAGTTTAGATCAGCGATATGATGTGATGGAAATTTGTCTGGCACGCGTTACCGCTCCTCGCATTCGGAAAATTACCGAATTTCGTCGATACCACGGTTCGCTGTATTTCATAGTACCTCGAGCGTGTCTCCTGCGTGTCGCGACAAGCAGCCGGTATTGCGTTTAATTTACATTGACCGCTTTTCTTTTCTCGAGCGATCGAAATCTCATTGCTGCGGGGACGCCGTGGCGCCCCTGCTGCTAAAATTAGAAACGTGGAGTTCGGTCATCGTTACGGGCGGCGGGGGACGATTCGATCGTTAGACACGTAAGAAAGCAACAGCAGTGGGCAATTGCGTGCTCGCGCGTGCCGACCTTCGAGCAGGACACGACAGTTTTGAGCAACCCTAGGTATCACGCGATTTTTCTTCGAGGACGGAACATTTTTCCGCGCCTTATCCAAGCTTCTGACTAATTACTTTTAATTTCTTAGGCATCCTGTCGTCCACGGGCGTTCCACGATATCGTGAAACGAAGAACCGATCCTAGAATTGTGAATCACCTGTCGTTTACTTTCGCTCGTTAGGCAACGCATGCTAATTAGTATCGTCAACGCTCGAAGCATGAAAACCACGAATGGTAGCGTAGTGGAGGTTTTCGCGCTTCGTAAGGCACGTGTGAATTTTTCCTCCTTAATTCCGTTATAGCTAATATCGCGCCTCGCGATCTCCTCCTTCGAGGTCAATATTAAATCCGTCCAAGTCGGTCACACGTCTGGCAGCACGCATTGTATATTCGTCGAGGAGGAATTGAGCGGGACGTAATCGCATGATCAGATGGAGTATCGTGCTCGAGATACGGGGACTCGCTTGGCGGTCCTCGTGAGAAGTTGTTCCGAATATAATACACTGTCTTGCGAAATATGCTCTTTAAGATGGTACGGATTTTTGAAATATAAGAATAATTTTGCTCTAAATCTTGTTGATGAGGAGCTAGGTAAAAATCTTTACCTCGGGACGAGAGGTAGGGTTCTCCTTAATTATTTTAAATTAAAAGATCCATAGTTTCCTTCGTCTATTTTGTTTGAGAATTTCCACAAGTTGTATCTCGTCAACGAATTTTCTTTCAACATTCAAAGTGTATTCAAGGTACTGTCGACCAAGGATCGATGTAAATTCACTTAAGGAGACTGACGTTTGACCACCACCAAGATCAAGATAAGGACGATATCGACCGAGAATCGATTAGTTGGTGGGCGCGCGCGGTACAAAGGCGTCGGGACGCCGTCTGCACGTAACGTGCCAGGGCCATGGGACACTGATTCGATTATATCGTCTTGATTTGGCGCATGACGATTGTGCTTGTATCGGGGTAATTTACGGCCGAAACGTCGGAATTTACACGGGCGCTGATTTGTAGGCTTTGATCGGACTGGAGAGCGCTCGCGCGGGTAACCGCTCGTTCACGGATTTTCGCGTTTCTGGTTGCAGTGAAACACCGTCAAATGTGTTTGATCGATCGTAGAATTGAGAAATTGAAAGAAAATTGACGTGACAATTAGTACGATTATTTAGGTAGCAATTAGCACGATAGACTTTGCGTCACCACCGGCCCCAGATAAACAGGGGAATTATTGGTGGAATTATAAACGATAAGTAGATCGTTAACGTCGAGCCAGTGAACGATACTGATATCGACGTGCCAACCGCGTATGCTACAACGATGGCATCTACGTGCAATTCCAGGAGTATCGGGGCTCTTGTCAGAGGGCTAATTTAATTAGGCACGGCTTCTAGAGGTGACATATACCGTCTTATAAATACAATCAAAGTCAACATAAGTGATGAATTTATTCGGATATTCGACTAGCAGTGGAACTAATTCTGTCGTCCGCCATTGCTGTGCTCATGGTGTGTCGTCAAGATATTATTTCTTGAATCAATATCATTTCTTGTTATCCTATCGGTCACGTTCTCGTGCATTCCCGTACATCGTGGTCGGGCGGTGCCCGGTGTATTTATAACCATCATGGGTGCACGGAGTCGGGGGTGGTTGGACGCGCGCGGGTGCTGGAGTGGCAGCATCCCCTTTTTCCTCGTTTTTATTACAGCATTTTTCTCTCACCCTCGCGAGAGAACGACGGCGCCGCGCGTGAGCCGCAAAAACCGTTTCTACCCCGTTACTCCACCCCCTTACCACGTACCTCTGCTCTTTGGGTGCATCACGCACCCCTTTCCTACCTTTTTCATCGTTGCCATCGCATCCCTCTACGCGCGTCGAAACGCGTGCATGATCTTCCATCTGCGGGTCACGAGTTATAAGCTATTGCTACGACTCCAGAGAATGTTCGAAGTGACATTCGTAACGGAATTTTCGTAGTTTTTATTACCGGACAGATTTACGCGATTTTTTGTGGGAATGTAAACGCTACTCTAGTCGAGCAGTATTAAGGAACAATTAGATCGAGCAAGGTATCACTTTTGGCGCGGGATTTCGGCGCAATTTGCCACTGTCGGTTCGATATTACTTTCTTATCACCAGAGTGAATAACGGTACCTAATAACTAATAACTAAATAACTAACTAATAACGGTATTAAGGAACAATTAGATCGAGCAGCGTATTACTTTTGGCACGGAATTTCGGCGCAATTTGCCACTGTCGATTCGATATTACTTTCATATCGCCAGAGCGAATAACAGTACCTAATAACTAATAACTAAGTAACTAACTAATAACGATATTAAGGAGTAATTAGATAGAGCAACCCGAGTAGAAATGAATCTAGTACGTCCGATGTGAAACCTCGTAGGTAGATAGTATTGACTAGATTACATTTTCTTGCTAGCAGCTAGGTCAGTACTAGATAAGAATTTATAGACAGTTTTACTGACGTAGCGGTTGTGTAGTAATACATAGAAAATATGATACTAGATGGTGCTGTCTTTCCCAGAAAATATAATCCAATTACTAGTCGCCACTAGCACTTTTAAATTAGTCAGCGAATCTCTCACGAGCTTGACGACACCGGTGTGAACCTAACATCTCAACTGTCAGCATCTCATGAAAAAATTTCAAATTTACTTGCATCCAGCAAAGTTCAAGGAATTCTTACAAGTTTTAACAATAGTTCAAATGATTTACACCAAAAATCTCGTTTTAAAAAACGAGATGCGAACTTCGCGTATGGCTTGATTGCATCTCACCGAATTTCGATCTTTCAACGTACAGGAGTGATATTTCGAAGAGTTCAACGTCCTGGGCATGAAATGTTAAGAGTTCAGGCGAAAAAATTATAACAAAAATAGTTTATCATCGCAAAGTAAGATGCTGCGCAAAATTAGGGAGTTCATGTCGAAATAAAATGTTTTCTGGATAGCTGTAGACATACTACAACATATTCCAAAGAGTTCGAGGCACTAGCAATGTCGAATTGTTTTTAAATAAATAAATACTCTTCGAGTGCCGTACATTTATAAAGAAACTCCGTAGTTTTGTGCATCATCTCACTCTTTTCTCTCTCACACAACAATCCGAGTTGTGGTCTATGTGTAAGGGAACAGGCTCCGTGAGCTAGAGGTCTCAGGTTCGAATCTCCTCACCCAAGAAGGTATATAAAAGTGGATTTTTCAATTCAATAAAAATACAAGTAATCGTTAAGCAAATTGAACACCTACTTACCGGCGTTTCAGGAACAACGATACGTTGGCAAAAAATAAGAATTATCCAGAAGTTTATTTTATTTTGCTATTTCCTGTCCAGCCCGGGCTAGGTTACTACTACATTTACATATCTTAAATTTTCTATCTAAATAGTAGCCAGTTTTTTTGATGCAGCCACTGGTAGAAGTGACCGTTACATTTCAAGCCCACTACTACACACAAAAAATAGACAATTCCGATGTATATCTCGTTTTTTCTATATCTGAACTAGACAGCAACGATGTTCAAATTCTACTCGGGAAGGTATCACTTTTGGCACGGGATTTCGGCGCAATTTGCCACTGTCTGTTCGATATTACTTTCTTATCACCAGGGTGAATAACGGTACCGGGGAATTTCTGCTTTGCACCCGATACTCGCTCGGCGTAATTCTTTCTCGCGAACGTGGGTCGGTGGGAAAGACCTGTAAACGGCGTGCATGCATTTCATTGCACGTAGTACCTGCGAGGCTCCTAGGAGCGTCGTGGAATAATGCCGCTGTTGCGTCCTGGCGTCGATTCATTTTTACCCAATTTCACGCATCGCTACGTCGAGCCAACCCTGCTCTCTTCCTGTCCTCGGTTCTCTCTCTCTCTCTCTCTCTCTCTCTTTCTCTTAGCTTCTCCTCTTCTCTCTGCACTACGTTCCACGCCTGCCGATTCAGATTCGCCGTATTCTCTCGTTCGATCTTCCCCTCCTCCCTACCGTCGCGCCTTCGAATCACTGCTCCTTCTTCCATCGTGATTCATTCCACCATGGAAAAATCAGCTAACCTTGTCCGTTAAAAAATTTCCGTTCTCTCTTAATTTTCGTCCGGTGGAGTCGCGTCGCGCGCCCGGCACGCATGGTGATTTCGGCGTTGCGGTTTATTTGCCCGCCTGCTGCGGACCGCGCTACTCGCTCGCGCAAAACGCGTTTTCCAATCGCGTGGCCGCGCGCGCGAGGGAGAACAGTCGTCGAAAGCGTCAAGCCCCCTGCGAGTCGCACCCCATCCTCCCTTCCTCGTTGCCATCTCGTTCCACGATGCTTCGGTCTCCCAAACCCTCCACCCCCTGTCCCTCGCGACTACCAAAATTTACCTCGACGCTTGTGTTCCTCGTTCCCCGTGTAAATCGTCGGCATGCAGTCGCGTGTAAACGCGCATTCGGCTCTCGGCTCCCGAACGAACGCGCGTCACTGTCGCCTTTGTAGCGTTTAAAACGCATGGACGAATGGGCGGCGGATGGTCGGAGGACCGGTCGTGCGGCTACAGCCACGCGTTTCAATACGCCCACGGTGTGGATCAATTTTGCGGAAACACGGCGACGTTCGTTGGCCACGCTCTTTATTTCCTTTTTATTTCTTCCTTCTAGTTGCGCGCACGAGAGAGAAGGACAAACTCCGGAGTAGTTTTCTCCCCGTTTACGATTCTACCTCGGTTAAGCTAGCACTATCTCTAAAAAAAAGTCGCCAGTGCAGTGATAAATTCCAACTGAGTTATCACCTAATTCTAGTACTTTCTGTGCAACAAATTTTTGGCGATGGTAGAGATGTGCAGATTTAATGGACGTTTACGACTGTCCACTCCTCAAAAACTACACCGTCGTGTTTGTCCTCGCAATTGTAATTTTATTCTCGTGTCTTGTTTTTACGGACTAGTGTCGGTTTCCTGGTCTATTACGTGCTGTGTTACGCGTCGCAAAAATTCCGTTGACGATTAGCGGCAACCTGTCGTGCTCTTCTGAAGAAAAACCGTGATTATTCAACACTTTCCGCTTAGGATTTCTTCGCGCGGAAACTCGAGTTATTCTTTGCGCCCTCGGGTTTGTAATTCTGTTTGCAGTACGATCGGTAGATTACGACGCTTCATCCGAGAAATTCTATCCGCGACGGAAGAAAATCTCGGGGAAAACATTTGTGGTGGAAGGTAATGGGAAAAGTCGGTCTCGAGTTCCATGCGGGCCCGTATCTTCTCCGGGTATCGATAGAATGGCGCGGTACACCTTTTCGACGGCGCACTTCCCGTTGACCGGTCCACGACCGGTTCCGTATCGTTACGCACTTCTCCCACCTCGCTTTCCTTCCCGTCGCACCGTAACTCTTCGAAAAAGCCCGCGTCTCGGGCTCCTTCCGCTCTCGTCTCGCACAATAGCAATGTGACCGGCTGATAAATCGACCAATTTCCGTGGATACCGCGAGCGCGCGCCCGCGACTCGTCCGGAATTATTTATATCGCGTCTGACCAGGGAGAAATGCTCGCGCCTCTCCTCCGCGTTGCGTTTATTAAAGCCCCACTCCTCTTCCGCTCTCGCGTGCTGCACTCTCCTATATCCCGAAAGACACACTACGGTAGGAAATCGAGAGATGTATTATCGGAGCACGAGAATTATGCAAAGCGCGCATATTAATCCTTTGTACTAATAATCACAGGAGAGGTCCACGGTAGGTGTATCAGCGGATTCCTAATTAATTCTTGCTAATTCGTCGGAGCGACGCACGAGCCCGGAGAGATTTTAATTCCGACGAGAGGGAATCGCGAAGGATTTAAACTACTCGTTGTTCGTTAGCGTCGCGAGTGCGGAGGATGGAGGAGAGTTTGATAATTCGCGCGAGAGGGCGTAGCGATAGATTTTTCGGTCCGCGCTCCTTTAATTAATTAAAAATGCGCAGCAGCCGGAAAGCAGTCGCGGGCCGGGTGCCCTCGAGGTCGAGCGATTCGGGATTTCCTGTAAATAATTATCAGAATGCCGGTGTCGTTGACTCTCGTCGCGGTCTTTCTCGTTCGCGTGGTGTTTGTCGAGCGGAGGGTTTCCATGCTTGCACGACGACGATGACGACGACGACGACGACGACGACGACGACGATGACGATGACGATGACGATGACGATGATAATGACATTGTTGGGCGAAAGGGAGAGAATGGAAGGTTGGAACGGTGAGAGAACACGCGAGAGAGGAAATGGATTAATGAAAATAATAGACGCGCCGGGGAGCGAAGACAAAGAGAGAGTCACCGTAGCGCGTCACTCTCGGCCACTATCAATTATTTTCAAATTACGAATTTCGCCCGCTATACACGTGCGCGCGCGCGCACGTACACGCGTCTCGGTGTTACCTACCGCTCTAGCCGCGCGCAGGACCACGTATGCGTATAGTAAAATTGATTTATCCACGCCGTCGGACGCCGACGCAATTTATCCGCATGGCCGTGCGAACGGAGCGACGCTACCGAGCGCGTCAGCGGGCCCAGCCCGCCGATTTTATCTCCACGCGCGTCTGTTACCCCCTCCGTCTGCCAATCTCGCGAAACATTTTTGGCTTAATCAGGGGACAGCCGCGAAGTCCAATTTTAACTTTTCTTTCTCTTTTCCTATGCGCTCTGAGTTCTAATCCTAGGGTTCTAATTTCTTCGTTTCGCTTGTTTCGATCTACACGAATGGGATGAAAAATTGTAAGGTGAGTTGGGGAAAGTGCAGCCTCGGGGCAAGTGTGCCGCCGAGACGAAAATTTCTAAAGTATGGTTTTTTCTATTATTTATTTTTTTAAAATGACCTTATGCATCTATAAAGTACATACAGTTGAAAGTCATGTTGCCAAAGTTCCTATTTTGCATACAAATTTTGAAGCTTATGGAAGGAGAGTAAACACAAATTTCGAATTTTCGTGTATGCATTTGCCCCAGCTCACCTTACTATATAGTCATTTCAAAAAAATAAATAATAGAAAAAACCATATTTTAGAAAATTTCGTCTCGACGGCGCACTTGTCCCGAGGCTGCACTTACTCCAACTCACCTTAAATAACTCGTAGGAGCTTATGATAATGAGAACACTGGTCGTTGATTTCGTCGAAGCCGTATGTTATTAGAATCTAATTCACAGTAATCTTTTCGAGAGCTTGCATGATTAGAGAATACCAAAGCAAACTCGTCTTCTTTTAGACGAACGTCTTTAAAAATGTGAATTCGTGTGTGCTCACAGCGTGCATCCTGCGAGGAAATCGAAATGGTCGAACTGAGCGGCAGCGGTCAACCGATCTCGGCCATGGGAGTGATGGGGATCGGCTCGGTGGTGTCGGCGGCGACCTCATCGTCCTCATCCTCCACGACTACGATGACCGGGGCCTCGTCCTCGACGACGACGGGACGCGCGGGCGTCCTCGAGACTCAAGTGCGCGGCCAGTGGTACCGCGTTTTCGTCTCCCTCGAGGACGATTACCTGAGCATCTCTCTGGATGAGAGTTGCGACACCGGGACGGGTAACAACGGCCTCAACAACGGTAACATCAACAACAATAACGTCGACAGTCTCAACGATCCCGACGTGCCCGACTCAGTTGCCAATCAGAAGAGGATCGTGCGTGTTGTCAAGAGCGACAATAATGGCCTAGGGATTTCGATCAAGGGCGGCAAGGAGAATAAAATGCCGATACTCATCTCGAAGATCTTCAAGGGAATGGCGGCGGACGCCACCGAGCAGCTTTACGTGGGCGACGCCATTCTCGCCGTCAATGGCGAGGATCTGCGCGAGGCGACGCACGACGAGGCGGTGAAGGCGTTGAAGAGGGCGGGCAAGGTCGTCGAGCTGGAAGGTGAGTCTCTTAACGACTACTTTTCTCTTTTTCGCGGCGTTTCTTTGCGAGGCACTCTATTCCCGTTTGTTCTGCGTTTTGGAGTGATCGAAGGTATTTGATGCGTCTAGGTGTGGAGACTGTTCGATTAGGAAATTTTTGCAAAATTCTTGGGACGGGTTATTAACATTACCAAGGGGTCGACCAACGGTTCTCGTGGAATTCCGTTAAACGATCGAGTGCCGTATCTTCGGCTGCTACCTTCCTGGTAATTAATTAACCGCGTAAGCAGGGGTCGCCTTTTGAAACATTTCGAGAAACGCCTGGAGTTAAGGACGCTAGAGAGTAGTACACTAGAGAATCTTTGGCACTCGACACGGACGCGCGTCGGAAAACCGCAAGCGGTTGGTGCGTGAGTGTGCGCCTGTGGCGTCACGCACTTTCATTTCTCGTGTACGTCTGCCAAGGGTCGCCTGGCCATCGGACTCGACAGCACGCGCGCGCATGTCTTCGCCTCTACGTACACGCTCGAGCACGTGAAGCACTCGGCCAGGTATTCGCCGTCTCGACGAACGCTACCGCGAACCGTTGCATTTAATCGTTAGTCCCGCCTCGAAGGCTCCTTGTCGCTTTCATTAAAATGAAATATGTCTGGAAGTGGTTGCCGCATACCGGGGAGTTCGATCGCACCGTTGTACAGTCGATGAAACGAAGAAGCTGGACTAGGTGGTTGTTCGTGTTGGTGGGTCGTGCTTCGCTCTATAAACTCCAATACTTTTTTTCTGAATTTGGAAAAGAAGATTTTAGAGTTGCCGAAAGTAGTTTTTAACAGTGACAGATGTTTTTATAAAATTCACTCCTTACGTACATACACATCCAGTGTTCTATTGAGCAGATTGATCAAAGAGGATGGAATTTTTGCGTTCTTTATTTTCGACGAGTATAAATTGCAAAATGGCACAGCCTCCTTCTTTCTCGCTAGTTCATTGACGAATTCTCGTGTTACGGAGAAAGCGGGAAACGTGAAAAGTGTGAAAACGTGACGGTAATCGGGGTTGACGGAGGGACGGGGTGAGGTCTGCGGTATGATGGGGTAAAAGTGTCAAAGAGAATGAGAGACTACGAGAGAGAAAGGGAGAGAACGCAGAGGAGGCTTCGCACGGGACGAGGAGTTGGGTCGGAGACATTAACGAGGCCCTCGCTCCAATTAGCATCGAGTACACGGCGCATTAAGCTCTGACGCGCGATGGGATGAGTTGGAAGGGGTGACTGCCTAGCTACACCCCCTTTTAATATCGAATTCCACGTCTTTGGTAAAGCGCTGCACAGCCATTCGCCCTGCGACTTTCCTTTCGGGCGCCACTTGGGATTCTTCGGATATTCGGGCAAAGGTGCACCGTAGAGAAGACTAGCGAGAAAGGTGGAGGGTCTACGGTGGAAGAAAGGAGGGATCGTGGGGATGAGCGCGCGAAGAGTGGCAAGCAGGGTAGGCGAGGAGGAAAAGAAGGGGCGAGTGAAAGACAAGAGCGAGAAAGGGAAATGTCGAGAACAGGAGGGTAGGAGCTTTTAGTCGGATTAATGCACGACCGAACCAACCAACCCTCCCCTGTAGGTCGGTGAAGCTGGAGGGACACGAGACGGTTTTCTTCCAGGAGAACGAGCGAGCACCGAGGGTGAGGGAGGGAGAGATGAACGGTTTCATTCCGTTTATCTTCCGGTCCGGAAGTCGTGGAACTTTACGTGTCCCCCGGCGTCTCACGGTTTCTCGCGGGCCTAACGTGGGGTACGTCAAAGGTGAGGGACTGAAAAAAAGGGAGGAAGGGAAATGGGATGAGGTGGGAGGTAAGAGAGGAGGTAAGGGTGGGAGGTGAGTACGGTGGAGGTGAAAGGGTCGAAGAGAAAACTCGCGCGTTACTGCCCCGAAGCGTTAAATGGCGTTTCTCTCTCGCACTTACTTGCTCTTGTCTCGCTTGTGTTTTCTTTTTTTTTTACTTTTTTTTCCGTCTCTTTCTCCGTTCCTCCTGCCTTCCTCATCCCATTTACATCCATTCCTCCACCGTAACTATTCTCTCCCGTTATTCTGTTCGAAAGCTTCTATTTTTTTCTCCCCTTTGTAAAACGGGCGCCGTTTGTTTCGCGCGTAGGAGGAATCTTCCGCTCGCGTGATCCACACACGCGTACGATTTAAACGCGCGCTGTAGTCGTCGTGTATTCGCTACTTCGTACGCGCGGATAGTCTTTCGTTCCTTCCTTTTTTCCTCGATTGTCTTTCTCTCTCTCTCTCTCTCTCCCTCTCTCTCGCACTCTCGCATGCTTATACAGTTTTCCGCTCAGGTAGAAGGACGCTTCGGGCGACTTTGAGAGGTGGAAGTGCAGCATTACGTCGCACGATTCCGATGCACGTGTGAGCGCGCACCTGCGTTGTTTTTGTCGGTGGACGAACGAAAGCGCTTCTAACGAAAGAATTCTCCGGTAAAAGGCGCGTGCGCTAGCCCCGTTCAGTTTGGCGGACGCTCATCCGGCGCGTGACGCAAAGCGAAACGAAGAAGAAACGCATCTTCATTGTTCGCGGGGTACTCTCCCTCCTTACATTCCTACTTAATGACAAACATAAAATAGCGAAGCTTTCGAATCCAGTATGGCTTATATAAAATATTCAATTACGCTCTTGCAGCTCGCCCTTGTTGTTAAATATTTATGTAACAGCGCGCGGATCTGAAGCGAGAAAGAAGGAATGCGATTCGAGGCGACGAAAAGCACAATGGGAAATGAGAAACGGGAGGGTGAAGGGGTGCTGCGAGGGGTAGAAGAGAATGGGAGGAATGTGAGAGGGAGGGAAAATAGAGGAGATCGGGTGAGGGATGAACGAGGAGGACGATAAAAAGCAACCTCCCTGATAAACGAAGCAGTCCCGGCGGTTTCGTAACGAGCTTCGCGGAACGGAGCTAATTAAGAATCGATCGGCCGACTGGCGTCCCGTGGAATAATTTATAAAGCGCGCATAATTCACCGGCCTCTTAGAGAGACTCGCGAGAGAAAACCGGAAGGAACGTCGTCGGTGCAAACTCGGTCGCTCGCGAGCACCCCGAAATTAGGCGAGATCCTTTTCCCTCGTCTTCTTCTTCTTCTTCTTCTTCTTCTTCTTCTTCTTCCTCTTCTTCCTCTTCAGCGTGTGTGTATGTGTGCGCGCCTGTGCGGATACACGCGCAAGACGTGTGGCTGGCGGCAGTCGACGGGCGACGTCCTTTACCTTTGAACTGGCTCGTGACGAACCGCCGGAAGTTTTTCCCCCCTCCACGTCCTTTCGAGCACCGCGTCGTTTCACCCCCTGCTTCTCTCTCTCTCTCTCTTCTCTCTTTTATTCAGCCACTTTCGGTACCTCCGTATGCACCGTGCGTCGTGACGCGTTAGCGTATGCACCCCACGGGCGCCGCACGTGCGGGAGTGCTGCAGCACGCGTCCAAACTCCCACTTCTCTTTCTCTCTCTCCTTTTTTCTCTCTCTTTCGTCCTTCTTCTCTCTCTCCTCGTTGGCTTTTCAGCCTTGGGCTTTGCACTGCAACGTGTTCTCCCTTCCATCCGCTCGTGTCGTTTTCGGTACGATTCCCGCCCGTGCTATCTTTCTTTCGTCGTGCTCGCTTCCTCTTTATTCGTGCACTCTATTTGACCTTTTTTTTCTTTAGAACATGTAATTTTTTGTACGTCATCCTGGACCCGATGGTTGTTGCACAATGTCCCCGGGACAAATCTCTGAACTGTTAACAAGGTCTGCAAGCACGTTTAATTTCATGTTTTTTCTCTTTCCGCGTTTCGATTTACCACCCCCTTTGACATATTCTTTTCAGGTTCTTCCTACTTTCCGCGATCCGTGTGTCGCACCTCGGTTCCGTTCGACCACCTCCGAGCGTCCTCGTTCCTTCTCTCTCCACCAACCTTTTCTACTCTTTTTCCGTTTGCACGGGGAGAGAGATGCGTGGAATGCGATACGCGGCACTTTACGTGCGCACGTACGTGGAGATGCAAAAGCGGAGACCGTACGGACGTGGGCGATTGCGCGAGGCCGGGTGAAGGGGAGGTGAAAAGAGAAGGAGGAAGAGAACGGCGAGAGGAGAGGTCGAATAGGTGTGAGAGTGTCGGTTAGGTGTAGCACCGAAGAAGGGAGAAGGAAGGGACAATGACAAGGTAAAGGGAGATGGAAGAGGAGGAGGAAGAGGAGGTGACTGGATTACCGGTTGACCCCGAGCGCAGGACTGACACGAGGAACGACGGAGAGGGTGGTGGAGAGAGGCGAAAGAGTGGAAGGTAGGAAGATGGAAGAGGCAGCCAGCAAAGGAGAAGAGAGAGAGAGAGAGAGAGAGAGAGGGAGAGAGAGAGAGGGAGAAAGAAAGAGGGAAGGAGGAGCCCGAGAATACATTACCCAAGGATTTTCATCGGGACTCCCTCGTTCCTGGTTCCCTCGACCTCTTGGTACCTCCACCTCCAACCGGCCGCTCCTCGCATCTTCCGTTTAAGCGAGATTCCGCCGAAAACTTCCGGTTTTACCTAGCGAGATTGCAGTCAAGTTGGTCTCGGCCGCGACGCGGTAAACTTTCCAGAAGGGGTTACCGAGGGAAGAGCAGGGAGAGAAGGGGAGAGGGTAAGCCGCCTATAAACGAAGTCGAATTCAGTGCGGTAGTTCTACCGTCTGCTCGGGAGTGAAAATTATCGCACGGAGAACACACCACCACCTCTCTTTACTACCTTTGCTGTTTCCAACAAAATGTCGCGGAGAAAAGTGTGCGAACCGAAGGGAAGAAGTACGCGAAGTTTCGGTGGGTGACCTGCCCCCGGAGGCCGTGGAGGTACGAGTCAAGATGGGCGATCTCGTAAGAGAGAAAAACGTACGACGTCCGGAGGTGCGGGAGACGAGAAATTCGTGTGACGTAAGACTTCCTCTTTTCTCTTTCCCTCGCCCTCTGCCACTCTTCTTTTCCCTCTGGCCTCCTTCCATCCTCGTTCCTTCGCACCCCGGCTCATTCTACACGTAATACCGCAAGAACGATTCCCCTCGACTTCGCGTGACTTTTCTTCACGGTTATCTATTCGCGGGCAATCTCTGTGTCGGATCTAGAGAATTCTGCCGGTGAAATATCGCGTGTCCTTGATTATGGATCGCTCTCTGTACGACCACAGGCGATCCTCCTCTCCTTCTCCGTGCCCTCTACGCTTCTCTCGCTTCCTCATTGCCTTACCCGGGCTCTCTCGTTCTCTCCTCTTTCTTCCCTCCTCCTCGGCTCGCGTTTCTCCTCTTACATTCGAGTTGTATACGTTCCACGCGTGTACATCGGCACACGGTAAATGTACAATGGTGCTTAACGCGTCCTCCCACTGACGTATTCGGAGTTCCATTAGCGACAAGCTTCTCTCTCTCTTTCTCTCGAGTACTCTCCTCTTTTAAGAAGATGATTAACGAATTAGAGGTCGTCGAAGGCAGTGGACCACGACCGTTTACTTCTCTCCTCGCAAACCGGACTCTAGAAATTCGTTCCACCATTGAAACGTGTCCTTGGCTCGCTTCGATGCCTTTTCGATATCGTGCCGCGCAAACGAACTTATTCGCGTAACGATTCCGTTCGAAGGGGCTTCGTCCTTTATCGCGTAGCACGATGAGAAATTCGATAGCACGAAAGCACCGGTAGACGCGGGCTCGGCCTTTCTATTCGCGCCCTTTTACACCACCACCCCGTACTTCCTTTCTCTAGCCTATCTCGAGTATCTGGTAGTTGTTTTTTTTATCGGCATAGCACGAACGACACGCCGTAAAGCAAGAGTACGTTTAGTGTGTCGCAAAGTGTGCGCGCACGCGAAAATTGCTGCGCAGTCACTCGACGCAACGAGCCTTGTAAATTGTCGTTGGAATGTTAGTCACAGGGTGACACATAGGACGTGGGAGGTGGAATGAGAAAGATTGAAATTATCGGCAACTGTATTTAAATTCCACCACTAACGATTACTGTCCAACGATCAATGTCTACCCAATGATCGCGCGTATCTGTAAGCATTTGTTAAAAAAAGAACAAAATTGGCAGGCGTCAAGGGAAGAAGTTCAATTTAAAATGTCTATGTTTCGAGATCCGATTTACTTCAAGCTCGTTTTTCACTAGACATCTTCTTCTTCTCCACAGTCTCCTCGTCTTCCACTTCGTTGTTCACCTCTTCTCGTTGGGACGCCTCGCACACGTACGTGGGACCGCACGAAGTCCCTGCGGTTCTACGGGCGTTCATTCCTAATTGGAATGCGTAATTCTCGCCCGGGCATTGTTCTACTGCGGGCGTGTAGGCCGCGTGACGGATGACGCGCGACGTCGTCACGGAAATTGCGTCTTAAATCCTACAGTCCGGAATTCCCCTTTTACCGAGCTACGGTGAAGGAGGTTGGAGGAGGAGAAAGAGGTGGAGGAACTTGCTCGTCCTCTTCTTCTTCGCTTCTCCATCTCCTTTCCACGGCCACTTCCGTTCTCCTCTTCTTTCTTTTCCTGCCCTCTTTCTCGTCTGGCTCCTCACCTCCCTCCAGCGTGCTTGTCTCTCTCATTTTCGCCGGGGCCCTTCGCGCGTCACGCGGCTTCTCCGAGGAAGTCGAGGGACCACCATATAGCCCGTGCCGTGGAACGCGGATGGAACGTTATAATTCATACTCGAGAACGAGCAAACAACGGACAATCCCCAACTACCTCCGGGCTCTATTTCGCTTCTTCTGTCTCGGGACGAAAGTTCGTCCCGTCTGGCGTCTCGATATTTCCTCGAGCTTTCCTCTCCCCTCTTTCCACAGAAGCCGCGAGTGATTTTAGAAATTAACGGAGACAATGGCGAGCAGGTATGTTTGTCCGGACGGGTTTACCGTGCAAACTGTGTCAACGTCGGGTTACATTCTGAGATTTGTGCGACGGTCGCGCGAAGCGAGATGTTTGGTATTCTTTATTTATATCAATTCTTCGAAAAGGCGGTACGGTACGGTTGTAAGGATGATTGGGAGAATTGAGAAACCTGAACGAGTTCGAAAAGGACACGGAGACCAGTCGGAAGATTCATATGAAAAATTCACGCGGGGATAAGTGGGACGCGAGGCGAGGTCAGCCGCGATTCCGCTCGTGTAATTTTTATACCCACCGCGACGACGGACGGCGCGCTTATTGCTCCGGTTCCGTGCGTTAATTGACGCCTCGTACGCCTCGTATGACGCTCGCGGATAATTTCGGGGCGACGACGAATGAGTGAGGCCACCGCGGGTTAATCCCGATTCTCGTGTTCTCGGCCTCGCCCGACGCGCGATCCTCGCGATTACTCGAGCGCGTTCTCGTTTTCCGCTCTGTCTCCGATCTCCGTCAAATTGATCTTTAATTTGCGAATTATCGCGAAGAAATCGAATTTTTCATTCGAAGGAAGGTGACAAGGAGAAATGGTCGATTTTAAGAAGCGAATTTCGCGATCGCTCGAACGTCTTTACCGGTTCGACCCTCGGGCCGCTTCCGACGCTCGTTTAGCCTCGGATTTTGCATTTTGCCTTTTTCCTTTCCTCCTCCGTTCGCCTCGCCCTTTTTTTCTCCCTCTCTTCGTTACGGCCGCGCTTCGCCTCATTTTTTAGCCGCCATCTACCAAATGTTTCTCGTTCTCGTTCTCCTCCTTTTTCCGCGGATGCGTTCGCCGCGTGCCCTCCCACGCTTTGGTGGCTTAGCCGCGTTAGCTTTATTTATTTACCCTCGACTTTTTCCCTTCGCGGCGCCACCACCACCACCACCAACGTCCTTTACCCTCACGGTTTCACGACGACGGAGAGTCTCTCGTTTCCACGGTATCGGTATCCGTTGACACAGCGAGTTTACATGCCCCGTCGTGTTTGGAGAGTCCGCGTAGGATCGCCGAGAATTTTTCCGTAGGAACGTAGCGTGAAAGAGCCGGTGGAGCTCACCCTCTCCCTGTCGAGACTCCGTGAATTCGCATTTATTTCTCCCTAGCTAAGGGGCACGAGCGTTACTCAACCCTCTCCCGAGGATTAAGGCTAATTTGATTTCGTTTACCCCCAGATATGCTTTCGCGAAACGCTGCTGGCGTGAAAAATCTAGTATCACGGTTTATCGATAAGTTACAGTGTTCTGCATAATTTTCTCTTAACCGCCTTCGTTTATTTTAGAACCATCTACGAGGAGTAATAAATCATTACTAGGTGAGGAACTGTTGTCGAGTAGATACAGAGGTCCTAAACTTCCGTCATGATTCTGCATTCCCTCTGGCGAATTTCATCTTCGATTAGCAGGTGCCATATGCGCCCACGTGGATGGACATATGGACAATCTCGCGTACACATAAAATTTCACGTGTTCACGAAATTACGGGCGTTTCACGGAACACACACGGTAACACGGGCGGTAACGTGCGAGCACGTTGTAAACCCTCGAAGCTCGTCGTTCCCTCGAGCTAGGGGGATCTTACGTGCGTAATTACCGGTTCGATCCTCGTTGCTTAATCCCGGATCCTGGGTCTTGATCCTGTCGCGTTGAACGCGAAAGTGCATCGAGTCGGAGAATCGAGTCGATTAAACCACCGCTCGCTCGTGACCGACGCTCGATTGGTCGCCTAGTACCGGAGAGTCGCCAGGATAGAGTCGTCCTCGTACTCGCGAAGCTCCCACCATTCCCCACCGCGTTCGATGAAGTTCGCGCCATTCCGATTCGAGAGCTCGAAATGTTCCATTCGAATCGTTCAATGCGCGCGCGCGACTCACTCTCGTTGCAGTCCCCGTCCACGCTTTATTTCGCAATATTCCAGTTTCCGTCTGCTCTTTATTTCCAAATCTCCCGTCACTCCGCCTCGCGCGCGCCTCTCCCACCGCCGACAATTAATTATTCGTCGGTGGCGCGCGTGCGAATGAAAATAGTGATTCTCCCACGCGCGTGCACGAGCGGTGGACCGCTTTTGCAGCCGCTCGGCGCTCATTAAGTAACGAACGAGTTCTCGAGAGACGAGGAGCAGAAAGAGGCGGTACCTCGATGCTCGACCTTGTGGTTTTTACGCGTTGCAATAAAGAAATTGAAGGACAACTTGGATGTCAGCACCTTCGATCTTTCGTGGAAATTGTCTCGGACGGTTTATATTCGCGGGCTGTAATTCTGCAGGAGCCGTGGTTCACGATCTACCGGTAAATTCGCTACATTTTACAGCAGGCCGGTAGTAAGTTACTTTTATGTTACATCGGTTTAACGCTTCTTGTTATTAATGTGGAAAATTGAAGGTGGTGGCAGGTAGGTAGGCGGTGGAAATTGTGTCAACGTTGTCTCGCGCTGGCCAATCGTGGCGAGGGAACGATCCTTTCCTCGGGGTCGTCATTCGCGCCGTAATTACCGTAGGATGTCGCGAGGCTCGCAGTGATTGTCCGGTAAACTCGTTGCGGTTTACAACTCGACGCCTACACTCGTCCCAAATTAACGCGCGGCCTAAGTTTAATCCGGACTGCCACGAACGTACTTGACGACTCGTCTGCGAATCGTAGTGGTGGGTTGGCGCGGGTCTAACGGGTCAATTAATATTTTAATTACCTTCCACCACGGTCAACGCCTCGTTCGTTCTCGGCTAAATTTCTACGCCTTCCTCCTTGGCAATTTTCAGCAACGAGCAGCAGCAGCTCGTCGACGATGTCCTCTCCTTACCGGAGAAAAATGAGATCCTTAATGCGGGTGAAGAAGAATTTTATGAGATCACGAGTCGGAGCTTTCGAGAAGTCGAAACCTCGAGGCTCTCGACTCGATGGAATTTCTGATTCGATCAATTTGGCCGTGCACTTCTAATTAGGAGGGAGCTTTGCAATTAAGATTTGCCCGTTGTAATTGCGAACGGGATCTCGAGTTCAATATGTACTCGCCAATCTGAATCAAATGAATAATTAGTACCATCTGGGTGGAGTATAGTAGTAGCGGTATCCTGGTAAAAGTGATACTTGCTCTGTTATTCTTGCGAATTGGGAACTCGTTGATTTGTCCCGTGTAGATGAAATTTTGAGTAGAACAGTCGATCGATTGGAAACAGTAGATGGTTTACTTCTAGGAGAGGAAAGTTCGCTAGAAATTAGAATTTACTTTTCTGCTGTTACATCGCTTATGAACGAGTAGCACGATGCGACGAACTCGCGGGGCCAACGACCGAGAGATGTGCAAAGAAGAAATTCAACCTCATTGTGTCCGTTACTAGATTTATTGTTTATCAATTCTCCGAACTGAAATGCGATAATGCGACGTCGTTATTGGGGTTAATTAAAACGGATCTACTTCTGCCGGTTGGTTAAACGAATATCCTACATCGAAGCTTAAAATGATCATTAACAGAGTTTGGAGGAATAGTTTCGTTCTTCCTCGTGAAATAATTTATGTTACAGAGTAATTAAACAGTACCTCGGAATACTCGGATGGGGGCTGGAATTTATATTCAACAAATTTTCGACACGACACGATTCCTAATTACGATCATTAACCGCGAGTTTCTGCGCGCCTGCGCATGACGGAAGGGGGGGAGAGGGCTAATTATTCTCGACGAAAGGGAGGCATGTTTAAAAAAAAAAAAGATTGGCAACTCTCGAGAAGACGAGCGCGCGACGAGACGAAGAGTCCAACGGTCCGTCGGTAACGTATTTACTCGACTCTCTTTGACTGCATGAAGTGCTTACGTGCGCCACCAAGGCGAGCACAAGGAAGGCACGAGACCCTTACCCTTAACTCCGTCTTTCTTCTCTCTCTCTCCCTCTCACCCGTTCCCACATCTGCCGCTCTGCTCGGAACGTTATATATCTTCCTGGTCTCTGTTTCGCGTGCCTTTCATTTCGTCCTTTACGGTACTTCGTCATGATTTACGGGGTATCCGCATGAGGAGCGACGTCGTCGGATTCCGCCATGCTCGTCCTCCTCTCTCTCCACCCTCTTTTCCTCCCCCTTTCGGCTTGTGCCTTCCTTCCTTTCTCGTGCCGCTTTTCCTTTCCGCGCGAGTATGTGCCCCGCTTGTAATTTTCCGAGTAACAGTCAACGCGAGAGGAGGAGTGTTGGGGGGACGGCAGAAGGAGATGAAGGAGGAGGAGGAAGTATCCGAAGGATGGCTTCTTTGACTCGACATCCGGTAAAGAGCGTGTAGCTGGTGCGACTTAGCTTGCGTTGGGCTAGGTCGGAGGATGCGACGACGCATATGCGGCAATAAAACGCAACGAGCCACGTAAAAGCGTTATAAACGGGCTCTGCGCCGCATTTGCCTTCGACCGGGTTCAGATTTCCTTTTTTTCGGCATACCATTCATCCACCTCCGCGCGAATCACCCTTTATCCAGTGCTTCGCGCGTGCTCCGTTACACGTATCTTGATATTGCTCCTTCCGCTTCCGCTTTAGTCGCGCGCGAAGTTCTCCTTCTCTCTCGTCTTTCCTTCTCTCGTTAGTTTCTTCTCTCTCATTGCCTTTCCCCGCGTTTGGCACAGTGACACTTATTACGTCCCGCGTCCTTTTTCTTCCATCCTCCTTCCGCACGCCACCCCCGCAGGCGTCCTTCCGCTTATTTGTTTTTTCCTTGCCTCGAGGCGCCTTTCATTTTTTGCACCTCACCGCTCTTTTTCTCCTTTTGTGCCGCGGGCGTCGCTCCACTGCGAGGAGAACGTGGAAGAGGAAGAGGCGGAGGTCTGGAATTTCGGTACGGGGCTTGCAGCGGAACGTCGTTACATATACCAGGCGTAGGGGAACTCCGCTTGGAAAAAAAAAATATTGCCGTCCGCTTCCTCCTACGGTTAACGCGCGCTAAGCCGACGCCCGACGTCTCGCGAGCTTGCAGTTAATTCCAGAGAATTACTATAGAATTTCGCGAATGCAAGCTGCACGTCAGCCTCGAACGCTCCTTTTAATCGAGTAAAAGAAGGAGGACCGTGGAAAAGCTTCTTTCGAATGTTTTTCATCTCGCGAGACAGGATCCTCCTTCGATTTTCATCCCTCGACTCCCTTCTTCCTGCTTTCCTCCCGGACTTAAAACAGTAGCTCGTCTTACGAAGGACTCAATTCCTCCGTCGAGCGCACCCCGTTGTCAGACAAACGCCTCGTTACTCGATCGGTTCTTTAATTAACGCGTTGGCTGCTTACCAAAGTTTTCCCTCCCACCCGAGGAGTTTCATTCGACCGTTCCGCTGCTGAATGGCACGAGGGGTGTCGGAGGACCCGACTGTGGGAGGGCGCGCATGCCGGAGGACCAGAGCAGAGGGAGGAAGATGGGAGAGCGAGAGGGGGAGAGATTACCGAGAAAACGGCAGGAGAGAGCGGACTTTCTCAAATCGTTAACTTCCACGACTATAAGGTACACCGAGGAGATTAAACTTAAACAATGGCAACGGAGTGAGCCGACGCTGAACGGGCGAGAAGTAGGAATGCTACAGCCGTTTGTGCCGGGGCTCTCGTCTTCTCAACAATTAGGTCGTTTCTTCGATGCTGCTGCTGCGACGATCTCTCGACTTAATACGACGAGTCCCGAACTTATCCGATGCTGGAGAGCAGAGACTCCTCTTCTCTTCTCTAGCTTCTCGCGTAATCATTTCCGAGAGTGAGTGCGAGCGCGATGAAATATCTCCACTAGTTTCGTCCGACTGCCTTTCGGTCCTTCAAGAGTGAAAAGATAAATATTTCGGGGTCTGTACAAGATGCAAGTCTATCGGAACGTGTCGCACGTGCGAGCGTATCGAGATCATTTTCATTCTCAATTTTTGTCCCACCACATTTTAACGACACAGTGAAATTCATTTTCTCTTCATACCAATCTCGCACTCTGCATTCTTACTCGAGCTTCGGCGAACCGGAAGGAGTGTTTTCCTCCGCTCACGCGCGTTCGCTTTCAGTTTGACGCGTTTGCGCGTTCCTCTCTCTCTTGTGTTAGAGGAGACAGAGGATGGCTTGCTTTTAAGAGAAGACATCTCTGTCGCCATTGTAAAGAACCGTCTCCTCCCTTTACCTTTACCTTCTTTCTTTGCATCTTGCAAGCTTCCTGCACACAAATGCGTCGGACGTCTGGCTTGGCAGGCACAGCACGAGTCGTTTGCTCTCTCTCTCTCTCCCTCCTTCTGTCCCTCCCTCTTTCTCTCTCTCACACACTCTTTCTCTCTCTCACTCTCTCTTCCACCAGCACGAAATTCCGTGAGATTGCGCCGTTCTTCCGGAACGCGGGACGCGATTTCCTGGAAATCGTAGCGAAATTTATTTCGCGTTTCCGCCCATCGCTTGCTCGCGTTATGTATACAGAATGCTTATCGTGGACGAGGAGAGGGAGGAAGAAGAGGATTGGGAACATTATGCGAGGGAGAAAACGTGACGAAGCAGATCGGTCAACAATGGAGAAGCGACTACTCTCGAAAATAGTCGAGCGTTTGGAATTGTAATACGTAATTGGCGATGTTCGGTGGAACGGTTGGAGGAGGAGGAGGGTATCGCGTTTTTGTAATTACCGGGGTCGACGTGCCCGGTTGTAGGAGCCACGGCAAATAGTGGACGTTGGGAACGTTACGGCTGCGGGGCGGTGGTCGACGAGGAATTGGAACGTGTGGAGGCATCGAGGGTTGATGGTGCTCGTGCCGAAGCGCACGAGAATGTGATGCCCATCTTTTCGTCGTGTCGTTGGATTTACTGTTTTTTTTTTCATTTTTATATATTATACAGTCAGTCGAGAAAGTTTTAATAGGTCTAGTAAAAGTCGACAATCGAGAAGTACACGCACTTGAGTGTTACGTACATACTTCTTTACTCTCAACTTTTACCAGGTGTATGAAAACTTTCGTGACCGACTATTTTTATTACGCCACAGAAATTCGTCCGCATTTATTTTTAGTCTCAGAATAAACCACGTAATTCTCACTGCCTTTCCCTCTCTCGTTTCTCTTTCGTTCTCCGCGCTCTGTCCTTTTCTTTCTCGTGCGCACCCTAAATGTACATTCTCCCACCCTTCCTCTCTCTCTCTTCACCTTGTCACGATATTTGATATACGACCGGAGATCTTCTATCTCCTTGTTGTAATACACGCGCTGCGCCTCTTCCAGCCCCCTTCCGGCTAGCAGGCTTCCACGAAGAGGGACCGTCGTAAAACTTCCGAATTGACTGCACGTAATAACGCGAGACCATAATAATACTTAGCGCTCTTGTTGAGAAGGACGGGTCTTGAACGAGGGGCGGGCAAATGTAAGGAGGTGGGCGTGGGAGGAGGTCGGTAAGAGACGGCGGTGCACTTGAAGTTACCGAGAATGAGGTCCGGTCATTATGACTGAAATTGTTTCTTTTCTCCTTGGCGCGTCGAGAATCGTTCCCTTCTTCTCCACATTCGACCCGCGATCTTCTTCCTTCGCTTCCAACGTCGTCGTGCTCACGAACCTTCTTACGTGTAGGAGGTGGTGTACACAAGCCGGTGCTTTTCTTCCTCGTGGCGCTGCTCTCTCCACCTCCTCTCTCCCTCCTCCATCTCGCGTTTATTGTGTTACGCCGTAATCGAAATCCCGGGAGCAACGTGACTTCCGGATACAATGGTGTAGTCGTCGGTCCTAGCTCTCCTGTAAAATCTTCCTCCCCAGCCTCCCGCTCTCTCCTTTCTCTGCCGTTTCACATCCGTTCCTCCTCCTCCCACCCGCGTGTTCTTCAATTTTACGTCACCGCAGTCCTCTCAAGTCGCTGCAGTTAGCGGAGCCGATTCTTGTAAATTGCGGGGAAGAAGAAAATCGATCACCTTGGAGCGTCACCTTTTAAATGGTTGCTTCTTTAGTGTCCGCTCGGTAGTCCCGTTTATCGAGGTCTGTATTCGACGCGTCGATTTTTCTTTGTCCTTACGCTTTACGATTTCTCTTCAGATATGTTCCGTGGCCATGCGCGTTGTCTAAAGGTTTAATGCAACGACGCAAAAGGACTGCAAACGTGAAAGCAATTGATCCTGCTTCGTATGTAATCTTATGGTACCCCATTTGCAATAAAGCAGCTGCTGTCGCGCGACTCGAAGTTTCTTACTACAGTCGTTTCAGTCGTCGTCCTGGAATTAGAGATCTCAAGAAGAAGCACGTCGGGGAACGGCGCGGATTCGTCACGATTAAATCGCAAGGATGCTATCGCATGTTTCTCCGATTATGGTACACGTTTGCTGTATTACGCAATCACCGTTCCCGAGGGTTGATGAACGTCGAGCGTAGAGTTTCCACTAATCCCCTCCGACGTTGAGTCGATTTCCAATTATTAGCGATTATCGAGGTCATTATATCCCCAAGCAATTGCCACCGGGGCCAATCGACATTTCCGAAATCCGATTGCGATCCGCGGTTAAATTTTCATTATATATAATTCGACGACTGGATTTTCGAGATGGAAAGGCATAAAATGAAACCTTGATATTTGTTATAATTGTCGCATCGGATTTAATTCGCCGATTAGACGGAGGGGATGGACACGCGCGGTAGGGGTAGTCCCTCGGTTTATCGACGTGGAAAACGAACTGTCGAATCGTCGAAACGCTTCACCTTTAACGGCTCGTTCCCCACCTCCTCCGACTCCTCTCGAGCAGGACTAAGTTTTCACCCCGTCGACATTCGCATTGACGCGCGAGAGCAACCATGCGGAGAGGCTCCGGTCTTCGGGGACCGGAGAGCAATCCATTTCCGTCGATCGATTGCGCGCGTGTACGCCTCTTACCCCACCTACTCACCAACGTGTACACGTCGCGAGACGCATTCCTAACGGAGGACACCGGAAGTAGCTTGATGCACTCCGGTCTTGCACGGGGGTGCGTGACCGTGGGGGGGGGGGGTGTCGAGTTCTCCTTCCTCGGGTCATCGAACGTCATCGTCCTCCGACACGACCGATAGTCGGAGAAATTAACAGATTCCAGACAATTGTCTTCCACTTACACTCCACACGATCGTCGAAAAAGCATTTAAGAGACGATCGAATCGAAACGTCTAGCCAATTCGTTCGTCATAAATCGTCCGGGGGGGGGGGGGGGGGGTGGATACCCATCCTCCGATAATCTTCTTCGCCCAATTCCGATTGGAATCGCGCTCGTAAGGCAAATAACGCAAATATCCTCTTCTTTCCTCCCCTCTTCCCTTTCATTTCTCGATCCTCTCCGCGCGCTTTCTCGTCGGACGATTCTCTCTTTTCAGCCTCTCCCTTCCTCGGTTGAAGCGATTCTTTAGTACCGTCGCGCCTCCTCGTGGGGCAAGCCCCGGGGCAGCTTCTATCACCTTATCGCCAGGTAATATCGCCGGTCGGCGAGTTCGCTCCACATTTTCGCTCCCGTGGAATTGCATAAGATCGAACGATAGCTCGCACGAGAGCTCGCGCACACGGGGCAGGGCGGTGCCCCGCAGTGAGAATTTCGTCGAATTATTGCGTATCGCTTGTACTCGTGGGTGCACGTATGCGCCACGGTTTCTCTATCTTCCTCTCTCTCCAGTTCTCTCCGCTGTTGGTTCGTGTCGTCTTTTACGAGCACACACATACACCATATACATTATATACGGTACCTCCCTTCCACCCTTTCTCACTGTCGCGCGAGCAGCGCACACGAAGGAGGCAAGAGCGCAGGACCTCGTGTGTGTGTGTGTGTCTGTGTGTGTGCGTTTACGGATGGAAGCGCGCATGCATTCGTACATGAAGCCTCTTCCGCATAAGCTGCGGTATCGCGTGCCGCATGCCATTCCGCGAGAGCCTCCGCGACTGCGAACGTCCATTTTTTATTTAAAAACCTACGACATCCACGCGGATGGGAAGATAGCAAAGTTCCAGTGGACCGATTAAAAGACTCTCGACGAAAGTGAACTACCGGGAAACTAGATTAATTGAAAGCGATCGTTAGTCAATCTCGAGAGAAATGTAGAGTGAGATCAAAGAGACGCTTGGATTCTATCAGAAGTTCGTTATTATGAAAATCACTTTGGGACGAGTCGCCGGGATTCGTGGAGGTTAAACAATCGAGAATTCGAGGACGCTAGCTGACCCGGAGGAGGAGGGCTGGAACGCTTCTCGTTGGCAATTGAATCACGAGGAATACCGCGAGAGGTGGATCCAGAGGGACGGAGAAATCTCTACCACCCTCCGCCTTCCGCTAATTGTACGTTAATGACCGTTTTCCGGATATATCTCGAACGGACTCAGCCAATCGAACAACTGCAGACGTTTCTCGCTCGTAACGAGGAACAGAAGGACCAGGAGGGTGGAGGAGCAGGATTGATTCGCGCTCTCCTTTGATCCGGCGTATCCTGGTATTTTGTAATTACGGAGAAGGGAGAATCCAGAATGAAGAGACGTTCTAGGTTGCTTTTCGGTCGTTGCAAAGGATGCCGTCAGAGGTGTGAAACCCAGCTCCCTCACCGTCTCGATGGGCTGATTTCTCCAGTGGCGTTTTCCATCCATTTTCGATTTTTGCTTCTATCGCGACTAGAACGATCGACAATCCCTAGCTAACCACCCCTAGGCTGAAATTTTTATTTCCACCGCAGGGCTGGTACGAATTACGTGGCTTGGATGATTCCTCGCGTGGAAGCCGCGACACAGAACGCGTGCGTATCAGCAGTATAATACCTATTTGTGGGTCACCGAGTAGATACGCGGCCCCGTACTCGGGGAAAACTGGCCGCGGGCACGCGTTCCGTCTCTTAGCCCCTCGCGCGAATTTTCAGTTCACCGTGAAAAGCGAGCCCGTATTTGTATCGCGTTCGATAAGAGAGAAAGGGGGTTGATGGGACTGCTGGGGGTGGGTTGAACGAATGAACGAGGCGCGCACGTTGCTTTCTCTCCGGTGAACCGAGAGGGAGAGACGCGCGCGCGCGCGCGACCTGCAGCGCAGCAGCCTCGGACGATCCAGCTGATAAAAAAAGGAACACCACGGGCTCCACCCTCTTCCCTCTTTCCTCTTCGTTCCATTCTGTCGCTAGCTGTGCTCTCAACGGGGCGCTCTCTCACCCCCTTTGTGAGCCCGGCAAACATCCGTCTAATCGCTCCGCCGACCGCGAAGCGCTTTACTTTTCGCCGGCTCTCGCACCGGGGGACCGCGAGCGTATGAATATTAAAGCGGCTTTTCGTCTCATCGATGAATATTGATATCGTCCCGACGAAGGTAAAGGAGACGGACGGAGGAGGACGAGCGGGGGTGGTTCGGCGCGCGCTTTATGCCGTTCCGGAGCATAAACACGGGAAAGGATCGGTATCCGTAAACGATCGTGTCGCGGGGACTTAGAGAGGACTTTGGGGACTCGATCTCCTTCTCCAGCTTGTACCACGCCTGCCGTATCCGCTTTCCCTTTTGCGACACCCTCCTCTCGCGTTCTCTCCTTTGTCGCCTCGGAGAAGGTGTCCGAGTGGAGAAACGTTTTCGCGCGTGTGCCGCGAGAAATGCGTTCTCGGATAATCATCTCGGAACCCCCTTGCGCTCGATGAAATTCGCTTTTCTCTTCTCGTTCGTCTCGAGAGGAGGAGGAGAACGTCCCTCGATAACGCGTTGTAGGCAGACCCGCGGATTCACGACGGGAGAAATGATTAAACGCGATCGCACGTGACTATGAGCTCTTTTTAACCCACGTCGCGCTCACTTTCCGGGCTCGCGTCCAATTCGGTGGATTAATCTGGAAGGGAGTCTTCCACCGGGAGGTCGCCCCTTCCTTGTTCGAGATTAATGGGCTGTTGACGTAGCATCGATTCTGATTCGCTCCTGCGATGATCTTGTGGTTCAATCGGTTGGAGGATGTTGGCCGATGAGAGATTGACGAGGGTCCAATGATAGACTCGGACCTCGTCCTTTTTGGGGGATTTTTTTTGCAGGTAGAAAAGCGCGAGGAATGACGAGGAGAGAGAGAGAGAGGGAACGTATTCGGAGTATTTCGAGATAAATTGGTAAGGCGATACGTCTTAATGCGTTCTCGTGGCCCCTACTCGACTCGTTTCCCGAAGCAACAGGGTAAAATAACGTCAACCGGTGTCATGAATATTCAAAAGGGCCAACAGAAAAATTTGAATTTAAATTTCCTACCGTACCGTGTCGCGGGTTAATCGCCGCTTCTGCAAAATAATTTCATCAAAGGACAGACCGGCTGCAGCACTGGCGCGCACGCGTGTCGTTCCTACTGGAATATGCTAAAGGCATACGTTACATTTATATCTCGTATCTGACCCACGCGTTTTCTTCCTCCTCCTGGCATCGATGTGCGTCCGAGGGTGCTTAGGAACTTTCCTTCGATTCTTTATTTTTTCGCCAGAGCCCGGAGAGGAGGTTTCAACGCACTGCCAAGTGGCAAAAATTAATTCCGCGCTACTCGTGCGCGCCGGGAGGGCGAGAGGAGAGGGAAATTATTCCGTTTACGTTAGCTATTTGCAACTGGTACGCATACTAACCAAGTGAGAAAGAGCCCAGGTGCATTCTATTTAAAAGCTGCCGGTGAAACCTCGTCCACTCTTCTCCTCCCTCCACCGCCCACTCGCTTCTGTATTTACCGGGGAACAAACTCGTTAATGTTTATCCGCATGCGAGGGAAAAACTTGGTTGCCTATTGCCGTTTTATCGCTTGCACGTACGAATTCTCACGATCGGGCGAGCCGCAAATTTTCTTCCTGACCCGAAGTTCCGTCAGTGGCGCACGTTTGGGATATTCAATCTTGGAGAGTGGGATCCGAGCTCAAAATGAGAAAATATTTATTTCTTCCATTTAATTAGATCGTAACGAGGACGCAATAGGAAGAATCGAGTGAGTCTCCTTGTGAAGTGGTAATCGCTGGAAGGACAAGATCGCCAAGAAAGTAAATTAACTTCCCTCGTCTCGTTTTCATTAGCGGATTGGCTGGAGCCTACGCGGGCGGAACCTTTTGATCCTACAACGAGGATCTCGACTCACGAGTTTTGAGCCTCTTTCTTCCACTACTCACCTCCTACCCCCGCGGGATTTTCTCATCCCCCTCGTTACCACCTCATAGCCTGTCGACTAATGCGTCGCGGCTCCCAGAGTCCGCTTCGTTTTTCGCTGTTCCATCGTTATCTCGGCGTTGACCCAGAAAGAAGGATCTCGGCTCTGCACGGATAAGTAGACCCCAGTATCCCTTTTCCTCCCATAATCCTCCATGCTCGGGTTCCTCTGTTCCTGTCTTTCGCTTTTGCGCAAATGTCGAGAGCATTCTCTCGTTAACAGAACCAATGACGTCTCCTTCCCTCTCTCATTCTTTCTCCGATTTTTCCACATTTTCCTTCTCTCTCACCTTTCCAGCTTTGCATTCTTCCTTCGCTTCTCGTTTTCTTACATCTCTTCCACGCTCCTCGCTCATTCTTCTCCTCTTTCCGCGAAGTCAGCGTTCTCCCTCTTCTTTCGATTTCCTCCCTCCCCATTGTCTGCGCCTTTTTACCTGCTCCCGTGCCCCTTCCTATCCCTCTCGTTCTCCCGGGACCTTGATTGCACGATGGAAGAATGAGAGAGGGAGAGAGAGCTATCGCACCGGCGATTACACGAATCGAGGAAAAATTAAAGCTTTTCGAAAGGGTGGAAGGGTGGTCGGTGGCGGTGAAGGAGAAAGAGATGAGAAAGGGTTGGTCGGTATTCTCCGACGAGAGAGAAGAGAGGAGAGTAAAAACGGAGAGTAACCGCGGGCTGAAAATGAGGTAGGTCTGGTGGTCCTCGTCGACGGACAAAGCGGAACTCATCTTGAGTACGGATTACTATTTCCCCGGTGCGATTGCGCGCTCGCTCACACGACCACTCCGCTCGGCTCGGATCAGCTCAGCTTCGAGTTTCCAGCTTCGCTCTCCCTTTCTCTCGTTCCATTCGCGCGAACTCGCGTATATCTCGCAGGGTTCTCATCGCCTCGGCGTTTTTCTTCCTACATCCTTCGTGCTTTCTTTCTCTCCATCCTACCGCACCCCTGTGCCATACGTTGCATTCCGTTTTACGAATTTCGGGACGTTGCTCGAAGTCGTTGGCCCCGGAGAATCTTTCGTTCCGCGTGAAGCTCGCGCGACCGAGTGAAGGGTGGATGGGGAAGGAGCGGCGAAAATGGAGGTGGAGGTGGTGCGGCGTAGGCGACGGCCCCCCATGGAAATCCCCACCTTAATTATCCTGCCTGCAATCTCACTTTCAGTCTTGCGACAGAGATTGCACCGCCACGAGCACGAGCACCCTTGTCGCCCACTTTCACCACTACCACCGTCTGTTCCTTCTTCCTTTCCCCTCTCTTTCTCCCTTTTTTTCTCCTCCTCCTCTTTTTCCACCCATCTTCCTTCCCTCTCGCCGTTTTCCGCTTTTCTCGTTACACTTTCCGCCAGTCACGGTTTTTCACTTGTTATCGTACCCGGGGAAAAGCGCTGACGGGGATACTTTTTATGATTGCTTAGGGCGCCCCGGAGTAACCGGTAATTTTCTACGGAGGCCGTTGAACCGCGATTGCCCGCCGACGCTTCTCCGTCGGATTGCATTTTTCCTATCCATGGGATATCGTGTTCGTGGACTGGTGAAGGTTTCCGCGAGGGGAGGAATCCGAGAGAATCGGAGGATTTTCGCGAACACCAGGCCGACTTCTCTACCGATAATTCGCTTTAAAATCCAGAATCCCCGATGATCGAACGAGGAGCGAGCGTAACAGTGGCTTTTGAGGTTTCGAGCATGAGCCTCATGATCGTATCCCCAGCGTGCGGAGGAATTCAAGGGGCGAAGGTCGAAATGTTTCGACCGTCGAGATTCTCCCTCTCTCTCCCTTTCTCCTCGTAGAGAGCTCCTCCAGGGTTTGCAATCGCGCCTCTCTCCCGCGGCAACCGAAAACCAGACGCGCCAGAAGTGCTAACGACGTTCCTCTCGTCTCGTTGCGCACTCACCCTTGGCCAAAGGCACCCTCCGATACAAAGGCAGGAGAGCGAATCGTTCTCTTCTTTCTCTCGAACGCCGTTTAACCGCGTCTGCGTAGTTTTCAGAGGTAGGTAGGGGTGGATGGAAGGCTGATCCGTGGACGTTCTCGAAGGTAGAGAGAAATAGAGGGGAGGGTGAAGGAAAAGGTGAGAACGACGAATACTAGTCGCGAGAGTTCGAGTCAAACGCGAGTTTACGGCAACGGAAGTTCAAAGTGAGGGAGAGCGCGGGTCGTCTATTCGCGGAGAAGTTCCGATTGGGCTGGTGGTCCTTCGCGCGTCCTCCTGCCATGATCGCCCTTTTTTTTAACCCCGGCCTTCACCTTTCCAGTGTCCCTTCTCTCATTCCTTGAGGTACACCAGCCCGGAGATCAGCATCACTTTGCATTCGCTTTGAGCCACGGGCTCTCGTGACAACTTCGAAAAATACTGGCGTTTGTTCCGCGTAGCCCTCTCTCGGTTTCTCTGTCCGTCTGTCCGTCCTTCGTGCGTCAGTGGTGCGTCCGCAGCTTTCAATGACCGCGTAACACCGCGCACACTCACCCCTTTCGCCTCGGTTTTATTTGTATTCGGGGATTATTCATGAATTTTCATGGGACGCTGCCCCACGCTTTACACGTTTCCCTCGTCTATCGTGTCTCTCCCTCCAACCCTTCTCTTCTTCCTCCTTCACCTCCGCCTCCTCTTGCCAACCCTTTTTACCTCGCGATGGCGGACGAAGTACACGGCGAAAGACCCTTACCGAACAAAGCGCCACAGTTAAACGCGCCACTCGATTATCCCTTTGTTTCTCGCGCAGCTGCGCGTGATGAGCGCTGTAAATTCTCCCGAGCCCTGTCGGTCAAAGGTTACCTACCTTCCTTGGGTCCTTTTCCTTTCGCGTGCCCTCTCGTGGACCTTCTCTTCCGTCCGCTGGGAAGACGCCCTTTGGTCTAGGGGGTGCTCGAAACATTTTTTTCGTTCCTTCGGTAAGGGCGTCGTCCGTCGATTGGTCTACGATGTTACTCGAGGTTTTGTACACGTGGGGTAGTTTCATAATACGCTCCCTTCTCTTAGTGTAATAACGAAATACGCGATTCAAGATCGTGGTTGAGACGTTTACGATAGAGGAGCACGCGAGTAAAGGAGAAAGTAGCCGAACAGGACGAGAGAGAGAACACAAAGGATTGGCCATTGTTTCATGGCTTTAGCTAATTTCCGCTTCCGGTTCCCTATGACTTCCGAGCACCGTGTGGGCTCACTTGCGTTCTCATCGTCGGACGCGCCTCGACCATCATTGTCGTCCGGACGATGGTCAAAGGGACCGCTTGGTTTCTCGCGAACCGTGGATCCCATCGTTCGTAAACGATCGAGGCTCGCGAGTCCGGCTACCGTCGAGATTGTAGGTTGCAAATTACCGTTGCTGTCCACGCGTGGAGAAGATTCAACGACCTTTCGATCGAAGGCACTCGTGACCACTCCTCGCTTCGACTGGACACCGCGATGTCGAAACGAGAACCGTCAAAAACGACTCGAGTCCAAAGTCGATCTTCCCAACGTATAGAAGGAAACGTGTTTTCCTCTTTTAGAGGATGAAAAAAGAAAAGCAGGGACGAGCTGGCGAAAGAAACGAGGGACGCGATCTGCCACCGACCGGTCCTCATCCCGATACCGGCGCTCCCGACGAAACGAGCCCGAACGGATTACCAAGTATGATGATTCCAGCGTCGTCGGGCTTACTGAAATATGTATGAAAGCATAAGGGGCGAGCGTGTAGGTAAGATCAGGCGACAGAGTCTTGCGGTCGGAGTATCGTGGAAGGGTACAGAGAAAGAGAGAAGGGTGATGAAGAACGTGAAGGAAGGATAGAGAGAGAGAGAGAGAGAGAGAGAGAGAGAGAGAGAGAGAAGAATGTGTGTGCGGCTCTTTGCTAGGTCCCCGCGTGCACCTCCTTCTGCTCTTTGAGTTATTATTCAAAGCAAATCACAGCAACGTCGCGCGAGATTAAACTTCCTTTTACACGGGCGCCGTCGCGCGGTCCGAATCGTGGAGGTGATGGAAGAGAAGAAGGAAGGGAAAGGACGTGGACGTCGTGGTGGGTACAGGTCTGCTGCCCATGCTCATATTATCGTCCCAGTACCCCAACCTACCTTCTCGCGTTCCACCTCTTTCGTGTTTCGTGGTCGTGGAGCATCGCGCCGTTTTGATCGTCGCGACGCCCAACGACGTCGGCATGCCGATGCATTTCCCTCTCGACGCGTGGGGCGCACGCGTGTCGCGTAGACTGTTGGGTTGGTGGTGGTGGTGGGTCGGTTGAATGGCAGGGTGGTGGATAAGTCATCGCCGCGGTGTCCTCCCTATGACAAAGGTGGAGCGATAATGATCGTGACAGGTTCGTTGAAAGCTGGTTTTCATTTTAAAGGCTGCCGTGTCGCGTCGTATCGTTGTCCGATACGTAGAGGATATTTATTCCACGAGGAAAGGGCGCGGAATGAATGGAAAAGGGGGAGAATGGCGTGGTTTTAAAGATTGGAATTAGAAAAAGAGCGCAATCCTTGGTAATTAAGACGATCGAGCGAGGGAATTAGAGAGCGAGGGAGAGCGCTTTAAATTCGACGTCTGCTCATTCCGATCCGTTTCTGAGAGTCTTGGGAGGAGGTGGTGGTGGAGGAGGAGGAGGAAATGGGAATCACGAGACGGTCGTGTGTCCGTTGCAAATGAATGCAGGCGCGCGGAGGAAGAAGGAGAGCGAGTGCGTCGACTCGGGAACGGTGAAAATTGCTGTCGTCGGGGCTTAGGACCCTCTCTCGCATCCCTTTTCGTTTTCACCCTTTGATGTCTTCCTCCTGGTGGCGACCCCCCTTCTTCACCCTTCGTCTCGCCTCTTCCTCTCACCCTTCTTTCCCTCTCTCATCCTCGTACCTCTTCTCGCTTCCTCTCTCGCTCTCATTTCGTCTCGTCTGCTTTTCCAACGTCCTGGCGTCACTCCTCTCGGTCCCATCCGGGTCGGCAACTTACGAGGCATTCGAGAGGAGATAAAACGAAGACCCTTGGAATGTTTATGAATGAGCGACCGTGCGATCCGACGTCCAATCGCTTCTCCGTTACCCCTTGGGAGCCGTCGCTTGCTTTCGCAGGGCGACCGATACCATCGCCAAGTAGCGATGAACCCGAGCGTCCGTTTCTTCTCCACCTCCAGCACCCGACGACGTTCCACGGATTGACGAATTTATTTCCGTGCTTTAAAGATGGAGAGTAGGATCCCGTGGAAGGGGATAATCGGCGCGGTTAACCACAAGATCGATCAGGGGATTTATCACCTGGAATTTTTACTGCCCTCGAATTAGATCTCCTCGAGCACCCTCGAGATCGAATTCATTCTTCCCCCCCCCCCCCTGAGGTAGAGCTCCACCTGCCTCCTTCGTATTCCCAGTCTCTCGATCTTTTTACCTTAGATCTGGAAAATTTACCGTCTCGCGGGAATACCGGGCGGACAAAAAAATATTTCACCTACGTAAAGTGCGTATGTAAAATTTGCGCGATACGTTCCTTTGGGTTATCGGCGAGCCTTATGCAAATAAGTGTGTAGTAATCCGCGATATGCTGCTCGTGCCACGGGAATAAGCGTGGGCGCGTGCACACAAGGACAGGTGCGAGTGTTGCCGAGGAATATGGCGGGGAACATACTTACGGGAGGCATATCTATATATTTGTATATATCTATATATATGTTCTCACGTACATAGATGTGATATATAAACTTACACATATATATAGGCACGGGTCGAGTCCCTGTTCCCTGCAGAATCTGTACAACGAACACAATGGTATTGTGTACGGACCGCTATGAGTTATTACCTCTCTGGTCTCAGAGCTTCTCCCTTCTCTGGCCGTCGGCCTTTCTCTCGCTCTCTCTCTCTCTCTCTCTCTCTCTCTCTCTTCCTCTGTCTCTCTCAATCCCTCATTCTCTTATTCCTTCCAACGCATGCCTCTCTTCCGACCCACCCTCGGCCAGACATAATTCAACACTCCATACGACGCGTCGGATCTTCGTTCTTTTATCTCTTCGCGTCTGATAATGTTTCATTACATCCCCTTTCATCCGGTCACCCCCGCCACTTGTCGCTTCGTGCTCGAGTCCGCCTTAAGGTGTGCGCACAACAAACCTCGGAAGGCAATTGGGTTGCACTGACGTGAAAATTCACTTTCCATGAGTTTAGTGAATAATATTTCTTCACCTATGAGATTACTATTTAAATGTAATTTGCATTTCGAAATTCGTAAGGTAAACAGGTTTTCCGTAGGTGGACGTACAATAGTATCTAAAAGGAAAACAACGGTACGCTTAATCGTCTTGTCTCGAGGGAAAAGAACAAGTCAATTGAGCGTCGGATTTACTTTCCTCCGCGTCTTATAGCTCGCAACAGCATCGATATAGATAGAGTACGTGGAGATTGGAAGTGAATTTTTGGCGCGAGCTCCGCTCCCAGTCTCTTCTTCTCCTTGCTTCTCGTCTCGCGAGACTCCCCGTCGAAGGCAAACAATCAGGGAAGTTCGTCGTCGTTCTTCGGTATGCTCACTTGACGAGCTCATCGCGCGACGAGAACCACGTCTACGAGAACGACGTAGTCGAGAGAGGAATCGGGCGTAAGTATCGACGTTCCAGTTTCGCGAGTTTGCTCTCCTAGCTGCGGGTTCGACAAATATACTTACGACGTTTTTGTTTTTCTTGCTGGCTGCACGTACGACGAGAAAGATTTCCACCGGCCCTTTCCACGCGCTTTCACGTCGCGTCGTCGGGGATCGGAAACCAGTGGGCGGTAAGATTTTAATTTTGATCTTCATTCCTCGAGGATTCCTACGCGTAATAAGAATTTATTGATAGGATCGTCGCACGTGTCGAGAAAGAATCACCATCAAATTGCATTTCGGGTGGTCGACGAAGGTTCGATTAGGGGCCATTTATAGCACAGTGACCCTCCTGGTTGGGGAACGAGTGGGCGCGGACTTAATGAAACGCGCCGGTGCCTTCTCTCGTTGAACAAGCATTCGGCCGAGGCGGCCGATGGATATTAGTTAAGTGCTTCGCAGCAGTTACGGCGAAGCGAAAGCGGAGCGCGTTTTTATTTTCTAGGAGGCGCTTGTAATTACCGGCCCTCGGAGGGGGTGGTGGAGGGATGGACTGAGAAAAGAGGGTTGGAGAAGGATGAACGAGGGAGAGGAGGAGAGATAGAACGAGAGAGAAGCTGCGAGAGTGGAAAGGGGCAATTTCACGGTTTACATGCATAGTTAATGCGCTGCCCACTCCAGGCACCCTTTCACCCTCTCCTCCTCTTCTTCTTCCATTTTTATTTCTTCTTCGCATATCTTCCTCCTCTCCAGCTTCGTCTACACTCCTCTGCCTCGTCCTTTAGCTCGTACTTCAGCTCTTCTCTGTTGCCTCTTCGTCCCTCTTCTCTTCCCTCTCCTCTCACCCGTACTCGTTGTAGCGCGCCACGAGTCTCGCATAAGGGGGGGGGGGGGGGCGCACGTAGCACGAAAATCGATCCATGTCCTTTTCCCATATACCCAGTTTCGCTTTAATGAGCCCGCGCCGCTGGTCGCGGCACTTTCAAGAAATCGACGATCTCGCCTCGAGTGCCTTCTCCTCGCTCTTCTCGTTCCCTCGTATATTTCTTTTCGCTCTCCTTTTTTCACCTCTTCTTTTTACTTCTTCCTTTTGCCCTCGCACTTCTCCCGGGAACCCGTGATTGCGAGGATAATATACGTTTCAGAGGCACCACGGTACGTCGCTCGTGTCGAGTCACCGTCTACCTTGTAATTTCTGCTAAAGCGACTAATGAGCCGAGCTGCTCCACGCCGGACTTTTCTCCGTGCCGCCGCACCGGTTGCTGAATTATTTAATCGGAGGGGGCGGCGACGAACGACACCTCGTTCCCTCGACCGGTTTCTCAATGACTGCTCCCTCCCATCGGTTTTCGTCGGTTTATCGACCCCCGAGTCACGTTCGTTGCCACCGCATTCCTTCGTGAGTTCTTTCTCGTTCATTCTTGCTCTCCCAATTCTTTGCTCCATTACTCCCGATTATTATTTTTCGTTCCGTGTCGTTAGCGGATGTTTCAATATTCTCGTACTCACCCCGAGCACGAACGATGGATCAACGTTTCTCTTTCTTTATCTTTTGTTCGGTGAATTATTTTCGTCCTCGCTTTCACGCGAATATAACGGCTCAGACTTAGTCCCTATGCTACGCGAGGTTAGGTTACTCTTGCTCGAGGCTTTTGGAAGGTCTATCGGATGATACGCGTGCTCTTTAGGTCGTACGAATAGTCGATATTACCTTGGGAATGGCGAGGGTGGTGGGAGCAGGGGAACGTACCGCGTCTCTCGCACTTCCACCTTTACGACCGATACTGAAATTAACGACGCGTCTACGTGCCTGGGAGAGCTGCTTTTACGATGTTGCGTCGATGCGACGGAAAGGGGTAGCGAACGAGGGAAACAAGGTGAAGACGTGGGAAAGGAAGAGAAGGATGCGGGGGTGAATGGGTTCGACGGTGAGCTCGAGAATAAAATGTCGATACAGGGGATGGGTAAACGAATTCAAAGAGAGTCTTTGAGGGAGGGGTGTGAAACGGATGCGAGAGTAGTAGAGAAAGGGTGAGAATGCGTGGAACGTAAGAAGAACACGCGTGACGCGGGCAGATGCTCGCGCGGGCGAGAAAAAGTCAAGTGGAAGCTCGCAAAGAGAAAAGGTCGAAAGTTAAAAGTACAAAACAGCAGGAGTAACGCGAAGGGAGTTCACTCTTGCTGGAATTCCTTCTTTTTTCTCCTTTTCCTCAACACGGAAATGAAAGGGTGTAATCCCAGCCCCTTGTAACCAGGCGCGCGCGTACGTGCGTATCCGTCGATTCCAGCGAGATAAAGGGGTGAAAACAGTTTTCCTTTTTCATCCCGGGTGCCGCGTGTTGCTCGCACAGTTGGGGCCGCTTTCGATGCGCTTTCGCGAACTCACGATGGAGAATCGAAGTTGCAAAGGACGATGGGGGAAGAGGGAAAGGGTCGTACGAAAAAAAGGGAAAGGGGGAAAAAAATAGGTCGAGCCAAATGAAATCGAAGCTGCTGTTCCCTCGTGTTACACCTTTCACTGGAACGCGCACAGTCGTCCACACCCAGGGTGGGGTTTCGAAGCGGAGAAAGCGAAGAGGGATGCGTTTTCGGAAAGCATCGACAATGTCCTGCAACCGTTAAGCGAAAATTCCTTTCATCGACGATCGAGCTTCGACTATGGGCGAGGATGCACGTCGACCTTCGTCCTTTGGTGAATTCCGCGTCGGTGTCCTTTGACGTCACTAGTGCAGACCAATTTCAGCTCACTGCGCAACACTCGCCACTCCTCTTCCTCCTGAATTATTTCCTTCCTCTCGAAGTGTCGCTTTCTCTCCTGACCCACTCGTTCGAATTATCCTGGCATTTTCCGCTCCAGTGGACTCGCTAGATCCGTCTCGTGGAGTGGCTTCTAAATTCTGTATTCTACTGTTCTCTTACCACGCTCACGCCCTGCGAAACTTTCCGATGAGAACATCGTGTCCCTTCCTCGATCGCTTATTCCAACCGACGCGACGACTCGGCGTAACAGGGCTCTCATTCCTTCACCACTGCGGAAATTCATTTTACTTCTTCGCGCGCCTGGTCACGCGCTCGCGCGCGCGCGTTCGAGAATTCGCGAGATCGAGGGAGTGAGAAGTGCTTCTTGCCACGCTCGATGCGCGAGTCACCACCTCTTTCCACCTCCTGGTGCTCCTCGCGTGCCTCGGCTCGAGGGGGTTGGAAAAACGAAGTGGGTCGGCGCCGAGCCGGCTAAATGAAATTGAACCTCGCGCGTTCCGCGTTACGCCTTTTACTCCCTCGTCGAGCACCGCCTCCGCCGTCTCGTCTCGCGCCACCCTTACGTACCCACGTAAGCTTAAGCGCCAGAATGAGGAACGAGTACACGTGAGGAATTTCAGAAGGCATCGTCGCGCCTCGCGAACGCGTTCCGCTCGCGTCTTTCCCGACGGAAATTCCACGGGCGGACGATTACGTGGAGGGTGGTGGGTGGTGAGGGAAGTCTGAAGTGAGAGAGGATGTCGAGTTGCAAAATATATTGTGATACGTTACACGTTATACGCTGATATAAATAAATAAGATGCCGGGTCCGACCGAGACGAATTTATGCGTCGCAGGAAGAGAGAAAGAGGGAAATGATGCTCGGAGAGATGGAGTCTGCGAAATCGCCTCAGCACGTATCGACTTTAGTGCCGGCATTTCTCAAGCAACGGCCACTAGGCGCGCCGGAAGTGCCGCTCGCGATTCACCTCTTCTTCTTCCTTCCTCTCACTTTCTATCGCGCCTCTCCATCTTCCTCCTCTTCTCGTCTTCGGATTCCGTCAAACTGCGAGAGAGCTTCCGCACGAGATTCTCTTTTGCAAGCAGAATGTAGAGGACGAAAAGGGTCTAGAGAAAGTTCACTTTTACGGATGGATATCGTCTTCGCGTCGCGAGGCGATTTTCGTAACCGTGATAACGCGCATCACATTTCGTCGCGGTAAGGGATGCAATCCGCACCGTTCGAAATGGCGCATAACGTATCTCCTTTTCTTTCTCTTTTTTCTCGCGACTCTATGTAATTCAAATTTTTCCTCGTAACTCGCACGAGTTTCTCGACGTCTTCTAGTTTAGGATCGAGAATCGGCGATGTCGTTGTCAATCTCGTAAATGGCGAATTCAATTATTTTTAATACGCGCGAGTAGGCTGAGAACTGTCCTTGCTGATTGTGGTGGTGGGAAGAGGGCCGAGACGGTCGAGGAGAGGGTGGATCGAACGCACTCGATGGAAAGGAGAAAGGGATACTTCCAGTTGAGAGAGACTTTTTCACGTTTGAGCGATACCTTAACGCGATACGTCACGCTCCACTTGCGACGACTCTTTCTCTCTCTTCCTTTTACCTTTCTCTTTAGTCGCTCGCGCAGGTCGCGCGGTGAAACTTCGATTGGGGATGACGCGGGTGGTAGAATCGTCCGGAGAGGAAGTAATAAGGGTGAAAGAAACAAGAGAACGGAAGCTCCTGGACCACTCTGGTTTCTACTTTGAAGTAACTTCGAGCTACTTTCACGTTCATCAGGATCCACGAAAACGCGGCTGGCACTGGGTATTTCTATCGCGCTTACATCACCCGTCAACCGGAAAACGAGTCCTTCCACGAATTCCGTCTGAAGTAAATTTATCCACCAGCACTATTGTCCCATGCTATCCCGACTTCCTGAAACTTTCATCCCGCTCGTATGCTCCTCTCGCGCGTTACATATTTCAACGCAATGGCATTTGCATTCACCGATCACAAGGTTGGTATTTTCGTCATCCTCGCCTCGAGATCACGATAAATTTTAATGACCGGTCGCATCAATCCTAATACCGCGAGATGCATCGGCCGGGAGGCGAAGGAGAGTGGCGAGCGTCAGCTGCCAATAATAATTTCAGGAAGGTGGGATGAGACGGGAAGGTACGGTGAGAATGCTTAACCCCGTGAAAGTCGATGGAGCGAAAACATGCGACCGACGGTTAAAATACGAGAATCGCCTTGGAGAGGATTCGCGATTTTCTCATTCAATTCTCGAGATGAAATAACCGTAGTGATTACATTGCCGTCGATCCTCTCTATTTTTTATCCACCTCGTTTTTATTTTTCTCTTTTTACATTCGGACGAACGAAGGGAGATAACTAGGGGGCAGAGCCCCCTGCGCTTTCGCTTCGCTCAAGCGCCAACCCCCTCAAGATCGCCTTTGCTCGCGCTTCGCGCTCGCCCACGAATTTCAAAGGTTTCGAAATTGTAGAAAATTCAAGTATTGAGATATTAAACTATGCTACATAGTTCTCTGCGCTTTCGCTTCGCTGAAGCGTCATACCCCCCCAGGTCGTCGGGTGCTCGCGCTTCGCGCTCGCCCACGAAATGCAGCATTTCTGCAATAGGCCCAAGTGATCAAAACCGGACAATTAAATGCATCCGAATCAAAATTTGAGGTGAAACTTCATGCATGGTTATCTTCAACCATTCAGACATTGCGACAAATTGAAATCTTTAATGCAGTATTCCGGCGAAACGCTTGCGCGGATTCAAAAAAAATTTGCAATGTAGTTTAAAAATGTACCCATTTGGTGCCACGAAACTTTATGGTCATCTTCAACCGTTTCGAAATTACGGGATTTTCAAACTATAATTATAATAAAATAGTGAATTAAAGATTTGAAACTGGCACCATTTCGAAATGGTTGAAGATGCCCATACACAATGTTTCGTGGCACCAAATGAGTATATACTTGATATGCATGCCAAATTTTGTCCGAATCCGTTCAGCCGTTTCGTCGGAATAGTGGACTAATCAATCGTTTTGCTGGAATAGTGGATTAAAAATTTGAATTTGTCGCTATTTCGAAACGGTTGAAGATGGCTATACATAAAGTTTCCTGGCACCAAATGGGTATATACTTGATGTGCATGCCAAATTTTGTCCGAATCCGTTCAGCCGTTTTGCCGGAATAGTGGACTAATCAATAGTTTTCCTGGAATAGTGGATAAAAAATTTGAATTTGCCGCCATTTCGAAACGGTTGAAGATGGCCATACATAAAGTTTCATGGCACCAAATGGATATATACTCGATGTACATGCCAAATTTTGTTCGGATCCGTTCAGCCGTTTGGCCGGAAAACTGGACTAATGGATTAATTAATTTTTCACTATTTCCATTAGTCCAGTATTCCGGCCAAACGGCTGAACGGATCGCAACGAAATTTGGCATGTACTTTGAGTATATATCCATTTGGTGCCAGCAAACTTTATGTATCGCTATCTTCAGCCGTTTAGAAATGGCAGCAATATTAAATTTGAATTACATTTTTTTCAAATTTTGAATCTCCCGCCATCTTGTACCGGTTCAAGATGGCGGCTCACAAACCTTATTGTCAACTCACAGTAGTGTACTTGATTTTTGTGCCAAATTTCGTCCCGATCGGTTCAGCCGTTTTTCCGAAATCGAGGATCTACACGGCACACACACACACATACACACACACACATACACACATACATACGAACGGTTTTCGCGATGGCGATTGCATAAGTCACTCCCTTTACGGTCGTGCCTAAAAACGGAGGGCCGTTGGAATATTTATCCGGCGGATTCGTTCGTCGAGCCAGATAGGAATCGGTTCTGACCGCAGTTTCGGGACTCCTAACACCACGGAAGATCTAAGGGACGCTTCGTCGAGCGCAATAACGACGCGTTACATCGCGTTACAGCGGGAGCGTCGCAAACCCAATCGGCTTTACTACCACGTTCGTGCGCGAAACCGTTCGCTTTCGCGGGAAGGCGGGCTACACCCGTTCACAACTCTTCCCTCTTCCTTCCCATCCGTGTGTTCACCGACGTGCCCGTAAGTCAGAACACGACCCTATACGATCCGTTTATCGGCCCGCTTTACGAGCAGTCGCTACTTAATCTTTACGATTGCTTTTGCGCGTTGCACTTTCCGTCACCTCCGTTCTCCGTGCAACCACGCGCTCTCCCCCCATCTGTACTATTTCGCACGAGGAGGAGGAGTAATAGAGGAAGGATGAAAGGCCCTCTCTGTTCTTCTCGTAACGACACGCGACTGACAATGAGTTATGCACCCGGTGTATGAAGAGCCTAAGCATAAACCACAGCCTGGGCTTGCCCCCGAGCACCATCGATAAGACTACGAGCGAGCATTCCTTCCCGAGGAAGAGCGTAAGAACCGAATGGAATCTCTTATTTTGCTTTCACAGGCTTTTCGCGCCGCAGTTTCTACACGCGCTCCTCCTCCTCGAGCGGGCATCGTTTTTACGACGTGTCTTTATCCGACGATCGTGGAATTTTACAGCGGCGTTTTATTGGAAGTATAACTTCGATTATCGCCAATTCTCGTGCCGATTCGTTGCCTTGGATTACACACGTACGTCAGTGCGAAGGCGCGGGGGGATGATAATGGACTGGATGTTACCGGTGGAATGACGCTATTCCACATGTTCGCGAAGTTTCTATTTCCGCGCGCGCGGGGATAAACATAGATATTATTACGGGAGTTGGCACGATGTTTGCGCTTACTTTCTCAGGTACACATCGGCAACCCGTCGCGTCCACTTGCGCGAGAGAATGTGACGCATACGGTCAGGAGCGCGGGCGCGCACGAGAATTTACCGAGGGTCCTCCCAGTGGGATTTGCCTTGGATATTCCGCTCGGTCCTTCTTCCACTGTCTCCTGGAGTCAGTTCGCGGACTGTACACAGAGTTGAGCTTAGGATCGGGGGCTGACTTTTGCGCTCTTGGTAAAAGCCGCGAAGATAAAAGTTGCCGTTGGATTCGATCGACGCGCTCCACGGACGGTAGGCAAGTCGAGGGGATCGTGGAGGCAGAGGGGATGGTTACCGAGTAGAGGATGGGAGTGGAGGAGAAGCAGACCGAACGGTTGCAAGGAGCTGACCGTACGTTAAAACTCCCCTGGGTCGACCTTACCACCCTCCACCACTCTTCCTCCTTTCCATCGTCCTTCGTCCTTTTCTCCTCTCCACCTCCGTCTCCAGACCTGAACCATCGCCGTGGCAAAAGTTACACCATTACGTGATAGGGCGGTAAAGCTCGAGAGGGCCAGTGGGGCGGACAGGGTGGGATGGGGAGTGAAAAAGAGGGTGGCAAGGGGTGAGAGACCAGACGCCGTGCCACTTCTAACTCTGAATGCCCCCGTTGCCATCTCCCCTATGTTCTTCGCACCCTCCGGCGTCCTCCACCGTTCTCCAGGCACTCCTTCTCGATTCGCAAACGAGATGTCGCGATATTTCTCACGCGTTTTCCTTCTTCAGATTTTTTTCCTCTTGTTCCCACGTCCACCCTGGCGTGAAAATCTCGCGAAATTTATTTTCGATTATTACTCCGAGGCTCTAGTCTGGGCTCTAGCAATCAGTTACCATAAATTCGTTATTACTCGCTGATTCTGGGTCACTCGCAAATACCTTTTCAGATCCCGGGAGCGATGAAATTTTTCACGGGAGAGCAGAGAGGTATTTCAAGCTGAAAACGCTTTTGCCTCGCGCGAGGGCAAATGTGACACTTTGTCGCTTTACCCCGTGGCACGGAGCATTTAAAACTTCTCGAATATGTCGGACGGGCAGAGTACTGCTGGGCGATATTATAACTCATTTCCGCTCTCGGGTTTCGGTGCGGCGCGCCGCGGTAATAAAATTTTTCTCGAAAAATTTTCCAACCGTGTTCTCTTTCTGGTCAGTACCGCGAGGCTCTCCCCCCCCCCCCCCACGTTTGGTTCGCGAAGCGGAGTCCGAGCGCGCGGTCTGATCCAATAATTCAACGGCGCTTTTTAGTCGCGCGCTCGAGCGGACATCAGGCGGATTTAGCCGGAAATTACGTCGAGCTTAGTCGCTTGGCTTCCCTTTCGTGCGAGGGGAGGCGACTTGCGACGAGTATTCGAGGGCTTTTCCGCACCCTCTGCAAATCTTCTGGCGGACGCTTTGAAACATTCGTGAAACGTTCTCGAATTTGTTTCTCCTGTTCTCTATACGAAATCGCAGACAGAAATTCGAGAAAAAGTCGTCCTTACTATTAAAAAAATTAAGAAGCACGGTCTCACCGAAGATTACCTCGAGTCTCGATAATAGCACCACTCCAGGTGCGGATAGAAGTGGAAGAAGGTTTGCGAAGGGTTGGAATTATATTCAAACCTGTGAAACACGTACGAGGGGTTGAACAGGAGGGGTTGAGGAAACTACGTCGCACGGTCGGATGGAAGGCGTGTCGGTGAGGGAGGAGGAAGCTCGGCAGCACCGATCGTTACGACGTTGAAGATCGTAGTTATCCCCCTTGACTTTATCCCGCCTGGAGTTTCCACCGGCGAGAAAAACACCGGCCACGGCCATTTATCGACTTCCGGTGCGGGAGAAAAAACACGCTGCCCGATCCTCTCGTATATCCTTCCTGTCCTCCTTCTCCTACCACTCTTCTCCTTCCTTCGTCCTTTCCCTGTCCTTCTCGAGGTCACCCTTCCTCCAGCACGAGTGTGCTCCCTCGTGCGTGGCCACCCGGGCCGAAATCGAGGCTAATCAACTTACACCACTCGTATAGGTACCACGAGCCACCCTGGCGACCTTCGCTTTTTCTCCCTTCTTCATCATCCCCATCCCTATCCCCTTCACCTTCGTTTCTTTCGTAACCTCACCAGCCTACCCCTACCTTCTATGAAATTGGACCCACGTACTCGACCTCCTCCACCCGGCAGCGACGCGGCGGCGTTTACCCTTGGCTTCAAGTTCCCTCCGCTAACTTTCCCTCAACGCCCAACTTCCACCGAGTGGCATAATCTTCGCCCAGCAGCATTTCATCGGTCGGTTCGATAACTCGGATTCTCTCGTCGTCGGAATTCTTCTGACCCGTGTCTCGGGGAAGATGTACCGGGGATCGTTTAATAAACATTTTTAGAGCTGCTTTGCGGCGGTTGTAATTCTTTCACCGTTGCTCGGTGATTTCTCGAGAAACTCAAGTACTCGTGGAAAATTTTGCAATCCACTAATAACGACGCGTCTTGGTACTTGATCACGCGCGAATATCTCGCGAGCGGAAATTATCGAGGTGACAAATTTCTCGTATTCTCATCTTCCTCTTCCAACCCTCCTACGTGCGTTCATCCACCCCCTCTCTCGTTATCGGAAAGCGAAAACTATTTCCGGATTCCGTCGCGATGCCAGGCCCCCGACGATTCCTCTTGGCGGCAACTTATGGCTACCCCCAGCGCGCGCAACTTCTTCCGAGTTTCGAACAGTTGCGCCTTGTGTACCGCCTCGCGGGTGAGTTTCCGGCTGCTGTGAGGTCGAGGAACGAGAGGGCGACGAGAAACGTGGGGCACAATGAACCATGGAATGGCCGTGCTTTAATGGCGAGAAGTCGTCGAATTCTATCGAGGTATGAAATCCGGGGGTCTGAACGGCGAGGCGAGGAGGTGGCAGAAGGAAGTCGAGGAGGAAGACGATCGACGTTTGGGATCGACCTAGTAGATGGAACAGGCCAATGAGTAAATAAGAACGGTGCAATTTACGAACCTGATTGCATTTTTCCTATCGAAATGCTCGCAATATAATAATAATAATTTATTTGAAAAAAAGAAGGAAACAGCTGAGCACCGCAATTCTTAAATTTTAGAACCGTCCCTTCTTTGGATTATGAAATTTCGTATTGCTCTTTTCGACTGCTTCTCACCGATGATATTTTTCCTCACCACCCGTTTTCCGCCCATCGAATGGAGGAATCCTTTCGCACAAATTCGTCGATACCGCGCCACTTCGCTTCTCTCCCTCCTCCTCGCTCTTTCCATCTCTTTCACGCGCCAGCAGAAGTTGGTGCCAAGAAAGGCGCACAGTTGGCGTGCCGGGACAAAGCGAGGGGTTACACGAAGGGTGGGCGAAGAAAACGGACGAAGGTGAGGCGGCGGGCGGCGACGCCGACGGCCGAGTGTGGAACGCGCGTGGTAGGAAAGGGAAAAGGTTAGAGAGGTACGGGGGAGAAGAGGAGAGGGAAGCGAAAGGAGAGAAGCATTCGAACCGAGCCGAGGAATCGGGGCCGTGCATTGTGACGCGACCCGCCGGCAATTAGCGGACCCATTCAGAGTCCTGCTTCTGGTCCTGGCTCTGTCTGGTACGCCGAGGAAATGGCCCGTAGAATGAAAAGGGGAGCGGAGCTGTGGTAGCCTAGTCTGTGGCATAGTTCGTGAAGGGAGCCGGTGGTAGAAGACCGAGGAGGTGGAGGAAGATGGAAAGGATGAGAGGCAGGAGGATACCAAGCGAAATTTAAAACACACGTATCCGCCTCAATGAGATAGACCCTCTCGCGCCCCCGTTCCTTCTCTCACCGGTGAAAGATCGCGAGAGTAAAGCGCCTATTCATCGGCCAAGACCTTCGTTGCCGATGTTGGCGAACGACGGCAAAGGGCGAGTTGCGCAAAGGGTGTGGTATTATTAGAATCGCTTAGAATTGCTTAGAATCCAAGCCCTGCCACCTCGTTAACGCGTAGTCACCGTGGACCTTCGCGCTCCAGGGGTACCTGGGGACAGCGCTACGAGACGGTCGGAGGGGTGGTGGCCTTTAGAAAATTCGAGGGAAGTTCGGGGCTTTATTGTGCGTCGGCTAAACAATGATTGACCATTTTCACGGGTCCCTTCAGTAAAGAAGGTGAGAAGAGAGGTGTCTCTTCTGGGAGGGTTGGCGTCCCTTAATTACCCGTTTATCCGCAGCACGTCCCACGTTTCCTTGTTCTCGTTAGTCTACGTCCCACTTTCTCTCTCTCTATCCTTTTCTTGACTGGTCGAGAGATCGATTGTAGAGAAAAAAAAAATTGAATCTGGAGTTCTCCGCCCTCTTCTGATTCTCGACGATATCCATCCGCGCCCCGTTTTCTCGGGATTATCTAAGGATCGGCGCCAAGATCGTTTTCTTCTCTATCGTATTTATTTACTCCGGCCATTTACTCGCCTATTTACTTCGCGTATGGGTTATCGGGGCTCTTGCTCTTTACTCAACGATCCTGGGATACTGGTCGGAGATTGGCTACGCAAGATTAGCCCCGACGTAAACGCCCTCGACCTAGGAGCCTGTTTACATTTTGAATATCGTCCTTCTTCTCCTTCATCCTATTTCCCGGTCTACTTCTATCTTCGCGACATCGAGACACGGTCTAACGACCCTTCGGAGAAGGTCCTCGGGGAGTGTCCTTGATCCCCTCGATTTTTCTTCTCCCCTCGCTCGTGCCCAGCGTTGGAAGTTCGTCTGGTAGCTTTTAATGCTCGATGGACCATGACGACGTCTAATGGCAAGAGTTGGCTGCTGCTGTTTTATCTCGGTGTATAAAATTCGCCCTGTGATTAGACACGTGCTCGGGTCCCGGATTAGAGAGGCTGATCGGCCGCCTGCCGAATCTACGTGAAATCTGGGTCAGCTAAGCTCGCGTACCACCCTCGTATTTCGGATATCGTACGACCCTGCACTCGACGAGGAAGCACCGGCAAGAGTACAGGGGCTAGCGTGAGCGAAATTTACAGGGCGGTTAGTTTCAAAGCTCGCACCTCGCCTCCCGACATTTATCTCACGCTAGAGCTGCTCTCCAAGGCACCGGCCCCGCGTTTTCTACCTTTCTCATTATGCTCTCCTGCTCGTTTTTGTTCGGTGGGCGCGCCACTCTTTGTTACCGGCTGCGCCCGCTCGCCATCAGGCCCGGTGCCGCTGAGGTAGGCGTCTGGACGCACGGATGAACGGTTGAAATGAAAATTGGGGTGAGGGACCCCGCTGAATGTGCCACGTTCGAGTTTAATTCTATCGAGACTTTCCACAGTCTCGCTGGACTTCGATTTTTATTAGGATCGCGTCTGAATAGAAATGCTGGATTGTCTCTTGGAATTCGGAGGAGGAATGTCTTTGAGAAGAAACGCGATTGAAGTGGGGCGATAGTCGATACAAGCGAAAGGTGATTAATTGCGAAACTTGTGAATTGTGGTTTTAAACGTACAAGTGAAAGGATCGCAAGGTATTCGGTAAAATCAATGGACCGGGTTTTTGCTCCTTCGTCGAAGCTTCTTCCTTCATTGACATCTTTCTCCAAAAGCCCCATCTTCTTTTCTCGACGCGGTGTCTCATTACCTCATTTGTCCGGAGCCGTAGGGGCGCTCGCGCGCGCTCCGTGCAGGAGTTTACACGCGAAGTTTACAGAGTGGTCGGCTAGTTCCGAAGCTTACTCGCTTCCCGGCATTCGTCTCGTACCTGGCTCTAAGCGCAGCTTCCTTCACCTCACCCTTTCGTGTTCCACCTTTCTCATTATGCGCGCGCGCAAGTCAGCACAGACGCGCATCCGTTTTTGCCGGGCTCGACGCGACTCTTTGTTACACGGATCTCCTCTCTCGCGCTCGTCTTCCTCTCTTCCATTCGCCGTTCCGTCCCGAGAGGAAGACTGATCGACGGTTGAGAAGTACGAAAGTTATTCTTGGAAAATCGTTTAGCGGGTTGCCGGCCCTCTCCTTCCGAGGAGGATGGTACTGGACCGGGAAAGAGCTTGTTCGAGTCTCTCTCTCACTCTCTCTCTTTCTCTCTCAAGGCGTTAGTAGTAGCGGTGTCGGTTCGAGTGGGATGGGAAAAACGGAATTCCAACCGTTCGTCGAGTACTACAATTAGTCAGTGTTGACGTGGCTCGTAACGGGTACCGGTGTCGGGCATGCTCGCACTCGTATTTCATAGTCTACTCCTTGCCGTACCGCTCGGACGTAGTCGTCGGGGTCCTCGTCGTTGTCGTCCTCCTCCTTCTCCTCTTCGTCGTCGGCATCGCCGTAGTAATCGTAGATCGTGATGGTGGTGGTGGTCGCGCAAGGTTGCTGCTGCTGCCGCCGTTGCTGCTTCGAGGGTGGTTGAGTTCGTTTCATGGCTGTGCACAGCGTGTCTCGTTAGGAACTTGAGTTGCCCTTCCTCCCTTCTTCGCTACCTACAACCTACTTCGCCAAGGGCCTCCTGGCCCGTCTAAGGGTCTGCTCACGGAGTTTACCGGGGATTGGGGTAACTTTCGGCTATGACAGCTACTCCTTGCACCCTCTCGCTCTCTCTACCCATCGTCTTCGTCCCGATCTCTTTGTCTCCCGGCGCGGCGGCCACCTCTCTTCTCCCTCTTGCAGAAGCCCAATTCGACTCTGCTCCTCCCTGCTGCGGACGAGAGGGACGAGGAAAGGGGCAGAGAGTAGCCTCGGAACTGTCGGAAACTCCATCAACCTCTCCCTCTCGAAGACTCCGTTGCTTTTTTCCACGTCGTGGCCCCTCTCGGTCGCTACCTAGCTTCCCCAATTTCGTGGATAGCCTTGGTCAGCCGGCTGGGGGTGTCTCTAGGTCTTGGGAGAAAAACAGATCGGTTCAGGATGACGAATCGCGTTGGCAAACGTCGGTCGGGAAATTATTACGGACCCTCCCTCTCTTCCTTCTTCTTCTCATCGTCTAGGTTCCCTCATTCGTCGTGGGGACGACGACGTTTCGTAATCATGGGCCGGCCCGTGACGAGAATCGTTAACCGCAACTTTGTCAAGGTACGGCACTTCGGTGGGACATTATCGACGCGATAAAATTAATCGACGTCCCCGAGATGACGGGCTACTAACGAGAGCCTCTTCATCAACCGGGACGTCTTCTTATGGAGTCGATCCACCCGCCCTCCCTGGGGAACTCGTCGTCGCTAAGGGTGGTTCCGGATCCTTCTCCCTTGATTTCTTCTCTCTTAGCGATTCTCTCCTTTAGGGGACGATCCTCCCTTTCCTATTGAATTCGTCTTCGTTAAGATCGTAGCGATTGTTATCCCCGAGCTACTGTTCCCGTCATTGATTCTACTTACGATTAGATTCGTTCGCTAGATTTGTACGAATCATCGTCCTATTTCATCGTGCGTCGGTTATTCTATTCGGTCCTCTTGTTTTACCTCTCTGTAATTGCAACAGTTACATCCATTGGTGACCCGGAGTCTATTAGTTACGAACTAATCATCAGCCAGTATACAATGAGATTAATTTGATTTCATATGGGGATTCCGGGACATTGTCTAGGGAAATGAGAATCATTGTACACAATGTATAGTAACTGCACTATTATTTTCTATTCCAGAAATAGTTTGATCTCTGTCACCGACGATTTTCCGTTCACTATCGAATTACGATCGAATGAATTTTGCGATTTATCCGAGCTTAACGAATTTCCTGAAATCGTAATTCCATCTTTTCTCAGAGCACAGCTTCTTGCCTCTTTCCTCTCGCACACCCGTCGAAGCGTCACGCTGCCGACATCGAGGAGACTTCCCCGTTGGGCTGGGGTCTGATTAGCTCGTCATACCGATATAACACGTTCGACCCTGTTTCGGGTAGTCCCCCGGGGTCCGGCAGTCACGGCGGTCGGTCTGGAAAAGCGGACAGACGGACGAACGGACGGAGTGCGAGGGGTTGCGGGGACAAGACGGGGTGAGTTCTCTTGGCGCCGGCCTGCACGGGAATAACCGCTGACACGCGCTAAACCACGGAGCAGGACTCGAAACAGGAGTGGGAGGACCACTAGGATTAGGAGGAACGATCTGGTCTTGGCGCAAGACGGTTCCGCTCGTATCCGCTTGTCCTCCTCTCCACCTCGTCCGGTCGTCCTTCTCCGATTCGCCAACCTCCTCGCCACCTCCTCGCCACTCGGCTTGTCTCTCGCCTACCACGCCAGGGTTGATGAACGGCGGAATACTTCCTGTAATTGATGATGCTCGACGGCAACTGTTGCAGCCAAGCGGCACGGGGCGTGTAGAGGAGGTGCGCCGCCTCTGCGAGCTTAACCTCAAAGGTCCAACCGAGTTCGCGTCGAGGACTCGATGATCGACCCTCGAAACTCGTTGATAAGCCGCCGACGGCTCTGCGGCTACTGATGAGCTCCTCCTCTCCGCCGTTCGCTCCTTCCGGAGTTCCTCTTCGAGGGAGAGAAAGTGCAGGAGGAGTTCCATTCGTCCGTTCAATCCGCACTCGCGGCGGCATAAATATTTGCACGCTCCTCGTAATCTCCGGTGGAAAAAGCATTTTTCATTCCCCAGGATTATTACTGGCGTTACCGCCTCGTCGGGCACCGATGACTCTACTCCCATCTCCCTCTGCTGCTGCACCCAGCCGTGTCTTTGTGGTCGTCCATTAATCGATGGGCCCGAGTGAATTAATTGGACCGGGCGAATTGAATTTCTGACGCATTTCACGGCCGGCTGGATCGCGGGTTTATCGCTACGCGAATAGGGCATTGCTTAATTTAGACGGTAATTAGTATGGATGGGCTAATAGAGGCGGTCCGGCTACGCGTAGAGTTTTTTTCCAAATCCCCCTGTCGTGGCTTATCCTATTACTCTTGATTCCAACTGCTGCACTACCAGCCAGTTCTGAATTTGATCGATGCCGCTGATGCATTCCTTTGCAAATGATTTACACCCCGTGCTCGCGCAGCGTCGACGGAGTTTGTCGATGGCAAAGTTTTCTCAGCCCGACGGGGAATCGATTCCATGGGAGAATGTGATTCGCGAATAGCGTTCCTTATAATACGTTCGTCCGAATTAAAGGAGGGACGGGGCACTTACATTTCGAAGTTTTATTTTTTTTTTTGGAAGTGGGTGGGGGAAGGCATCGAGGTGCAGGCGGCACATTCCGACGGATAAAAGGCGTTTATGCGAAAACTTTGTCGGCGCTTTGGACAGGCCGTGGGGCTGAAACTGGGACGAAATGATATCGGGGCGACTTTCTGGCCTGGTGCCAATCGCTTCCTCGAAAACATTTCTTGTAGCACTCCCGATACTACCTCGTTGCTCGGTCGTCGGCGTCGCTTCGAGTCCCGGGGAGGAAAGGAAAAGGGTAAGGTGGAGGAAGGGGAAGGGATAACAACTAATCCGCCACGTTCTCTTCGTTAACGGAGAAAATCCCGCACGTGCCGCGTTCCTCGGCATCTTTCCCTTCCATTGGCTGCCGTCCAGCCTGCTCTTTTAGAGCTTTCCCTTTGGCCATGTGCGCGTGCTGCTCCCTTCACCTCCACCTCCTCCCCAACGGAATCTTCGGGATTCTTAAGCGAGACCAGCCGAGGCACTCGGATGCCTTCCTCGGGTTCTTCTTCCGCGTGCAGAAACGTTCGGGAGGAGCTTGCGCTCGTTTGGACGGGGCTCTGATAGCTCGCGCGTCCCTCTGCAAGCTGCGTGCTCGCGTCTCTACGGCGGATATTCCTACCAGACGTGTTTCCCGAAAGTGGCAGTCTTGCCAAATGTTCGTCGGGAGTACGTCGTCTTCCTCGCGTTTATCGCCCCAGCTGATATCTTCGATCGTCATGTGCGATTTATCCCTATTCCCTTTTCTCCTTTGGCGCGACGTAGTACAATCATCGGTAGCAGCGGGGCGGTATTTGCTTTAAGCCGGCCATTAAACTTCTCCGGCATGAACGTGGGACGGCCCCGGTGCTTTAACTACATACGAGCGGCTTCGGCCCGCTTTGATTACGAGTATTTGCGGGGGTGGCCTCTCTCTCGCGCGGCCCCACCGGAGTGACAATAGAATTGGAAACACGAGAGCAGTCTGTTTTGTCGGGCTTAACGAGACTCGCGGCCAACCCACCCCCATTGATAACGACGTCGTTGTAGCCAGTCCCGTCGCCGACGTCGCTCGTCGCGAGACTTTGGCGTCCAAACGCCGCTTCCACCGCTGCCCTTTCGTTCGCCAAACGAATCCGGACAAGTTTGCATAACTCCTCGTGGCCAGTGGCAGAAGGGATGGGAGCACCCACCCCTATTTTCCTCGGGGGCGGTGGGGGTCCAACGAGGGGTGTGATTCGCCTCTTGGAGTGGTATCGAGGAAACCGGAAATTCCTATGCGTAAAGCTTTTGCCAGACTGGGGGTGGCGTCCCCACTGGAGATGCCGCGGTGGCTCGGGGGTTGGATGGTAAAAGGGTGGAAAGGGACGAAGTCTGGGAAAAAGGGGAGAAACGTGCCCCTGCTCTTTGCATTCGCATGTGCCTACCTTTCCCCCTTCGCGTTCTCCTCCCTGTCTGCTCCTTTCTCCTTCATCCCCCTTTCCTATCTCTCGTCCACCCCTACAACCTTCCGCCTTCCTCGTCTCCGCGTACGCTACGTACGCTTTCCTCTCCCGTCGCTCTTCATCCCGTTAAGTTCGTATCGTGAGGGCTCGCGCGCGAGCTTAAAACTTTTTACTGCAAACAACGCTCTCGTAGATAGGGCTGCGCGTAACTCTCGGCTAGAAGGTAGGAGCAGGATCGCGCGCTCGGTAACAAAACCAAATCGAGACGGTCAGGTGGAAGGAAGACGGAAGAGGGGTGGAAAAAAATGGGAGTGGGAGGTGGACGAGGTGGATACGGTGAATGGGGGCGGAAGGGGTGGAGGACGTATGCTGCGGTGGCGGGACGGGAATCGGAGAGCATTGAGAGACCAAAAAAGAAGAGGATGCGCCGCTAACGGCGCACAGAAGTGCAACGATATCGTGACGTCCGACGCCCAGCAATTTTAACACCCGCTTCCATATCGCGCCCCAGCACCGAGAATTAATGGATAATCTTTACGACCCACCCTGGCTCGTGCAAAAGTTACGGAAAAAAAAATTTTCCGGCAGGCTGAATTTCCAGAATGCTCCCTACGTTCGTTTCGTTGTATTTACTTTTTGCGCAATAACTTCTTCGTTAATTGCCGACGCCCCACGTTGGAATGACTCGGTGTTAAAAATTCAGTTTATTTATTTTTCCTCCTGCACGATGAATTTTCTCCGGTATATTCACGTCGCGATCGATCGACACACGCGGGATTTTGTTCACTTCTACCGCCTCTGCGCAACTTTTCCTTCGAAGTATCTCGCGTTACGACCGGCGATTTACGTCGCGGTAGTCCGACGTAGGCACTTTGGGAATATCTTGGTCGCATTCGTGGGTGGCGTATGACTCCTCGGAGAACGGAAGGCTTCGTAAATCCAAGGCAATTGCGGGCGGCCACGTTCAGCATTGCGCTCAGCAGGCAGGATAATTATTATTTTGCGGGAGAACGCGAGGGGACACGAGGTCGTTGGAGGAGCAAGAAAGAAAGAGGAACGGTGGGAGAGAAGGACAAAGGAGACGGTTCTGGTGACGATGGTGGAAGAGAGAGAGGCAGGTGGAGTGGAAACAGCAGGTAGAGAAACAAGAAAGGAAGGACGGGCATGGAAAGTGGAAGGAGAGGGAGAGAGTGAGATGGGGAGAGGCTGACACGAGAATAGCGAGAGAAAGCGAAATAGGAGAGAGAAATGGGAGAGAGGAAGAGAGGACGAGGAAAGGCGGGACTCGAGCGAGTAAGAGAAAGATATACACCGCCGGGTTGCCGCGGTACTCGTGCTGTGCTCGTAGCACTCGTAGCACTCGTAGCACTCGTAGTTCTCGCGGCAGGAGTACAGGAAGAAGGGGCGTAGTGCCGAGCGAGTAGATAAAGCAAGTTACTCGCAGCCAGGCGTCGTAACGTGGCCTCGAAGGCAGGCATTAAACGTCGTTCACACCGGCTCTCCTATGCATTCTTGTCTCGGCGCGCAATCCACGGCCTCTTCCGGTTTTCGATTGCCAGTGGGTAAACGCGCGTGCAAGTTTCTTCGCTAAAAATTTGATTTCCTTAGGATAAGAGCGAGAAGGAGAGAAAGAGAGAAAGAAAGAAAGAGAATAGTATTTCACCGGGGCGAGCTTATTTCCCAGAGAGGACTTTGGAATTATAATTCCCGCGCAGTTGAAAATGCCCGTAATTAAACTTTACAAGCACTCAGACTTCGCGCAGACGGTTTCGCGACGCCGGCACACCGGGGAGAACGAGGTAACGAAGAAAGAGAAACGATCGGAGGGTGGGTGCCTTCCTACTCGCGCCTCTTTAACGTGGGTATGTATCCGCCCTCTCCCGTGTTTCCGGTGTTTTCCATCCAATCGAAAAAGCGCGGAGTTGAAAGGCACCCAGACCGCGCGCGGTTGTGCCGCGTTGCGAATTCATCGTTTTTCTTCCCTTCTCTCCTGGGTGAGCCGCGCACTTCCTCTCCCTTCTCGTTTCCCTGGCAGTTATGAAACTCTCTTGATATACGGTCCCGGAACTTTGAAACGAAGGTTCAAAGACACGCATTTTGGGAGGGACGAGGCAGAGCTGGCCAGGTGAGGTAGAATGGAAGAGAGAGGGCCTTGAGGGGGTAGTTTCAAAGTGGCGCCAGGAGCATCGATATTAATTATGGTAATTACGTATGTCACGAGTACCGGGATACTCGGCGGTTCTCCTCCGCGTCGGCAGGGTTTTCCGCATCTTTGGAGCGGGGAGTGTCTTTTACTCGCGATGTATCGTCCCGGTGCTTGTCACGCGTCCCCTTCTTTCTCCCCTTCGCCCTGTCTGTTACTCGCAATTACCTCTTGACAAAGTTATCGCGTAAGAGAAACTGAATTCGACCTTCTCCCGTCTCGTAGTTCCGCCCTTTGTTCGCGCTTTTCGTCCGTCCGTTTCCTTCGACTCCGGTCCTTCCCCTTATTAATAAAATAATCCTTCTCAAATAATGTATTCTTTCCACCCCAATTCGAAAGCTCACCCATTGTCCTCTCGTTTCATTATTGTCAGCACCCTCTTGGACACGAGAGAATGGAAAAAAAAATACGACCCCTCCTTTCCATTCGCTCTAGAAAATCCTCTATGATTCTTTCGAACTTTCTCGCGCCAGGAGTTCCAAATTGCAGTTTGCCTTCCCAAATGTCGTCCATCCTGTTAGAGTTACCCCGGGCGGAGAGCTTGTCGCTTTGCATTTTACGGATTCCGTCGCGAAACTTGTCGGAATCTTCTGGAATTTTCTAGGGGAGGATTTCCTTTTTTCTCTCGTCATTCTCGTTCCTTCTTGATTTTAATACTACGCGCAGGATCGACTTTTTAGAAATTCGAGGTTAACGTCGCTACGTATAAAATAACGATAGCAGCTCGGTGGAGCGAAAGGACTGAGAAAATCGACCTTGGAGAAGGGCGCGGGCACCACGTGCGGGAAGGACGCAAGCCAATGGGGTTACTTTACGAAATTACTGGCTGGTGAGAAAGTTTCTCTCGCGACTACCAATCCGAATCCTAGGTATCTTGCGTGAGCCGGGGTGTTCGGTTCGAGCGTGTGGGTGGACTCGTATAGGCGAGCGTGGTCGGAGCCTCTGATACTGACCACGGGGACTGTCACGTATCCTGAGGCTGGTAATTTTTCACAGATAGAAAGCTCCAACCCTCCCCGCTTTCGTTCTCGGCCTCGTCCATGCGACGTATTCACTTCTATCGGCTTTTATTCTCGTCTGTTTATCCGCTCGCATTCTCCTCTCGCTCTCAATGGGCGCAGAAAAAAAATGAAAGAGAGCGAGCAAGAGGGAGAGAGAGAGAGAGTTTGTAACTGTAAAATAACTTCATTATTTTCATCGTTATCATTACTGGCAGCTACGTGGCGCGTACTAGCTATCTTTGTTCAAGAAATATTTTCGATGATTTAATCCAGTGGTGTGCGGGAACGTAGTTTATCGCTCGACGGTGTACGCACGTTTTATTAATTCCATTCGTTTGTAGTCGCCTTTGTGTACGGTTGGGGCGCCGCCGTGCCAGTTGGACCGGCCGACCTTTTGCCTCTTCAATGCATGAAATTAAATTCGCTTTTTCATTCCACGCGTTTCCCCGGCCATCGGGAGAATTACGGATATCTCTGCGTCGCCGAACGAAATTCCAGTCACGTTGACAATATGCAATTGCGATGGATTATTAAGGCGAAGGATTCGCTTGGTACTGATTAATTTTTACCCACTCTCTACGATCGTCCGCCCTTCGAATTCTCCTTCGTTCGAGAAATTCTGGGGAAACTGGTCTCGATTAATATGAAAACAAAGGGTCCTTGGTCCATTCAGATTTTGCATTCCCTATAGACTATAGCACTACTCTGCAACCGCTGTGCCGCGAGGTGATCTTGGCTCTGTGCCACGTTGATTTACATAGAGTTAATTTATTGTATTTTTTATTTAATAAAAGCTTATACGTATTATTGTAATTTATGTATTTGCAAGCTTTTAGGGGAAATGTCCCTATATTGGACCCCTTAAGCAAAGAGACGTAGAAAACAATAACCCTATTTCGGAATTAGCTGGAAAAAAAGTTGTAAGTACTACGAATATGTCGTAAACATATGATCTTATCGAAATTGCTTAATTCTTCCCCAAAAAATTAAAAATGCATATTTTGAAAGTAGTCTCGAAAGTACAATTTAGGAGATCCGTTTCTTAAATTGGACCGCGTATCTCCTAAATTGGACCATCTGTTTTATCTCGCTTTTAAATTAAACTAATTATAAAAATGAACGTTTAATGAAACATAAAGTTATATAAAACATAAAAATTACATTAATTAAGTAAACAATTGACACATTTATTTATAAATTCCTTTCCAATGCAAGAACATGATCCACTATTTCTTCTTCGACATGTGGCGGAAGATCAGAACCTCGTCCAAATTTTTTTTTTTTACCACGCGCAATTTTATTCCCATTATCTATACTTCTCTTTAAAGTTGCTTTTGGCACATTAAACAGTTTGGCTATTTTATTTAAGCCTCCATCTTTGTTTTTTACCGCATGTAATGCTTTTTCCATATTGTCTTCTTCCCATTTACCATAATTACCACGTCTTGCCATCTTTTCTGTAAAAAAACAGCACAATCGTTTTAAATTGGATCGGTCCAAATTAGGGATTTCGTGGTGGTCCAAATTTGAAAACTAACCCAAGACTCACTTCTCAATTGTGAAAATAAAAAATACTACACATTGCTTTAAATCATTAATACCAAATAAAACTCTACAAAATTCTTAATATGTGTGTTGAAATGCAGTTAAATAGTACTTACCATAAATATTTTAGAGCTTAAGTAAACTGCATTCATTAATACATCAACGTGCGTAGGTTACAGAATATTTGTTGTTTGTGAAGTTTGCTTTTAGCTTGCGAGCCCCATGTTTGTAGGATGCGTTACAAACGTATTTTGATACAAATGGTTGTTGAGAAAATACGTTAGATACTATCAAGCCATAGAAAAACGTATGGTCCAAATTAGGGACCGGTCCAACTTAGGGACCTTTCCCCTACTCGTGGTGTGCCGTTGATTTATCGAAAAAACGTTGCTATGACGTGGAAGATAAATGGTTTGCGGAGCACAGGTTCATAGGAGAAAATAAGAATACGAACATCTGAAATTACATTTTGACGATATGCAATCCAGTTTTATTTCGCCCATTTCTGTCCTTTCTCACATCAACGGAGTAATTTGAACGATTTTTACATTGGGACGAGGATAGCTTGGGTCTAAAAGTAGCAATGATCGCAGAATACCGAGAGCACATTATTCGATCTACTTCCATTGGCATTTGTGGTGGCGGAGTCGCGTTGCTGATTAATTCCTCGGATACCCACGCTTCCACTCCCAGCGTGTTGCATAGGCGTACCTACATGTGTAGAATTTACATCGACTGCCACTTTGGCAATCGACAAGCACCAATCAATTATCACAGTTAATACGTCGCATTAAGAACAGAGGTATCGTGAAAACGTCTCGAGCTTCTGAGTACTCCTCTCTCACTCTCGCTTTCTTACTTTCTTTCTCTCTCTACGTCTTCCTTTCTCTCGCTTTGAGAAAGAGAGGAGTCGAGGCTCCACGCGGTCTCCGTAACTTGTACTCAAAGTTTCCGTTGCACTTGGCCACGCACAAGCCAGCGAATGCGCGGGGCCGGCGCACGGTACCGCTTCAAAGACGCTCGCTTTGCGGAGTTTAATGCCGTGACAAATGATATTACGTTGACTTCTCGTACGAGCGACTTCGCCAATGCATCGGGCACGCCCGCGGAATTAATCCTTATTAACTGATACCCACGTGCCGGTGGCTAGCTTTATGCTCTGAGAGCATTCCGTGGAGATAAAACTTTTCATAGCGCGCACGCGATGATAACTCCGAAATTATCGTTATCGCGTAAGGTCGTGGGAAATTCTCCCCACCTTGGGCGGTAAGCCGCTAGAGACTAGTCGTGAAGTTGATTTTAACCAGTTTCGAAGGTTAATCGTGGAGAAATCTGTTGAGAAGATATTACGCTCGATTAATGTTTCTTGGTAGATCTTGAACGAAGGAATATCCATAAGAAAAAGTACACTTCCCCTTGTTCTCTTCATTATATCGTCAAAAGCGGTAATGACCAAGCTACATCGACTCTTTCCCAAATTTGATTATAGGATGAAACCTCGGACGCGAGATTCATTAAACAGGCGATCGCACGAAGTTTTCCACGATACTCGCCCGGGTACCTATTCATTCGGCGAGTGGTGGAGGGCGCGCGCGAGTTACCGCGATAAATCGCGGGTTTAATGTTTGCGCCCCTGCCGAGCGTGCGACGCTAATGAGTGGCGCTAATCTTTTTTGCGATTCGAAATGGGGCTCGATTGGGAACTCCCAATGGAAACTGTTCGCGTATGAGTGGCGAGGCAGACGGCGGAGTGGCAAGGGGATGGGAAATGCGGACGTTGCGTTGCCAGGGTGGTGCGTGGGCGAGCGTCGGTGTGTAACTACATCATTCGCGGAGAAGCTGATTTACGATCATGGCGCATGATCGGCTTTAACAAACTCGCCCTAAATGCATGCCTGGCTTATCGCGTACTCTTACACCCTCGCGCGCCTACGAATATCCACTCGAGAGGGCTCGCATTAGAACTAGATTGTTATTAGTTCTCCCTCTTGTCTCTTCTTAGCTCGCCGAGAGGCTTTCTCCATTTGGCATGAAATAATCCTTTGAACCCACTGAACCGAAAAAGACTCGTATCGGATGAACGGTTCTCCTTCTTTCCGCAATGTGGACAGACACAACTGAATACGCCGTACACGTTCCATTCACCCGCCACTGAATATTACAGGGAAAGTTCGCATTTTTGATAAATTGAACCTCGTGTTGCGGAAGTTGATTCGTGGGCGTAACGCGAGAGGATGCATTCAGGTGCCTTTAGATGGTACCTACGTGGACGTCCGAGGGAGGAGGGTTAGATACGAAGGGTGGCAGGAGGAGGTGAAGGAGGGGAGGGCATCAAGCCCGGAGGAGAGTTCCTACGAGAAGCAGTTAAATCTGATTAGCCGAGAAAAGCAGTGCAGGAAGTCTTGTTAAGACGAGCTACGGTGACGTCACGTCCTAAATTATCCGCTTCTACCTTCCGGCCTGCTCCACTCCATCTTGCCGAACCCTCCCTTCCGGTGCAAATGAAACGTCTCGTGCAATCCGCGCTGACGAGGTGTGCTCTCGGCCCCGACCTCGGGCCTCGTCCGCCAGCTTTGTAATCTCCCCTGGGCGTAGCTCCTGGCAAGGATAATGACGATATTTCTTGATTATATCGTCGAATAATTTTTGCCAAAACTCCGCACCTGTACGCAGCAATTGTCTATCGTGCTTTCGTCGAGGGGTGACTCGATTGGATTCACCTGAGAAATTTTCCCCCGTCCTCGTTTAAGATAAATTCTCCTCTCGAGCTTATCGCATTTATCACGCGTCATCGCGATTAGTTCGTCGACGAGGAAGAATGTATTATGCCAAGCAACATTCCTCGCTTCTACTTCCACGTATCTCTCGAGAATTCGAGCTTCTTCTTCATTATCGCGCATCGTGGGCGTCTCGACGCCGCGTTCTCGTCGCAATAAGAACTGTCAGCCGATATAACGGGATGAATATATCGCGCAGGGGACTCTTTATCCATTCGCAGGTCGGACAATGCCACGGCTAGACGAAACGTATATACGCTCCCTATAAGTATCTACATCTAGCTCCCTCTCCGGAGACGTCGAAAGAATTTCTATGGTCCTTCCTCTATTCGCGACGCCGAGGACGTAGCCGACGTCAATGCACCCGGTAATTCCGCAACGATCTATACACACGGCTCTATACACATCTATGGAAGCCCGAATCATTCTCATCCTAGCGTCGATTCTTCCACCGTGGCCGCCCATCTTCGTCTCCTGTTTTGATTTCGATTCTTCCGCGCTTCGCTTTACCCGCATACTTTTCGCGAGATGTAAACGGTAGAGGTGGGAAGGGAATTAGAAAGAGAAATAGAGGAAGGGAGAACGGGAGGGTGGGATTTAGCGAGGAACGAACAGACGATGAAAGAGGAGAGAGAGAGAGAGAGAGAGAGAAGGTCTATGAAGGAATGCCGGGAGAAGTGTGCGGTGGAGAAGGAGGGATAAGCTCGCGGAAGCCTGGGGATGGGAAGGACATGGGGGTAGGGCGTAAGAGATGGCGTGTAGCCTGACGGTGGTAGTCTACGATAATACCGGCGAGGAGCGTATTATCTCTCAAGAGTTCGTGGATCTTCCTTCTCGTATTGTTGGGTGCTCGTTTCAGGCTCCTCTCTGCCTATCTCCCTCCCTCTCCATTCTCTCCGTCTCTTTCATCCCTCTCTTTATCTCGTTCCTCTTACCCTCACCTACTCAGAACTGTGTTCCTCCTTCGGCCCGCGCCATTCCACCCATCCCTTCGCGCACGTCTCTCTTTCTCTCTCTACGCTTCCACCCCTCCACCACCCCGGCACTTCCGTCGATCCCGTCCCACCATTCCCACGAAACTGCAAGCATAATTGCGGAGTCTTGTCACTGGTAGAACTCGCTACCTCACCGATCCTTTCCGCCAGCGGGCTCCAAATGGCGTCTGAACCTGCTAATGAGGAAATTACGGCAGCCCTACGAAATCGATAGCGTGTGCCGCGAGGCGTGCTGCTCTCTCGCGTCGCTACGGGGTCCCGCGCGCAACCGCCGCCACCCTCCTTTCTCACCCCCTCGCTTTTTCCCGCATCGCGAAACGGGACGAATCCCTGGCTCGCGTTAATGAGATCGGTTGTCGGCTAGGAGGGATGGATGGGTGGGAGGAGGCCTCGAGATTCATTCCCTCGGTTGCGAAATACGTCGCCACGCATTTCTCGATCGCCTTACAATCCGTAACCTCGTTTTTATGTTTTCCGTTACCAGAGGGCGATCCGAACGTAGCGCACGGGCTCGTGGAATTATTTTCATTTATTTGCCGAATCGACGTGGCACGTGGAATACTTTTTTCGTTTCGTCGAATCAAATTAGAGAAGGTCGAGAAGTAGGTTCCACGTTACGGCTTGCTCTCGTAAGGGTGGGCCGAGTGGCCGTAATTCGGTAATTAAATAAAACGATAAACTATCGACAAGGGGTGTCGGGCGACGCCCCGAGAACGGAGTCGACGCCGAGCGTCGGCGTCAGACCCGATGCCTGCATCCTCGCACCTTCTCGCGTGTACGTAGAATCGGTGCCGTTCTCCTCTCTGTCCTCCTCATCCTCTCCTCCTCCCCGTACATATCCGCCTCGACACAATAACGTCGAACGGGAAGGCCCGTAGTCAAATATTGGCCCTCGAAATTGACTGTGAACTAATGCATAAATCCTCCAAGCCCCTTCACTCCTCTCTTCTCCTCTCTTCTATACTCTCTCTCTCTCTCTCTCTTCTCACTTCCCTCCTCCCTTGCACCTCGGTATCTTCGATAACGCGCGGCCCGATATCGATACCAATACCGATACTAAAATTCGTCGTTCTACAGGACATCCGTCGCGTCGCTGTAATTTTGACTAATTCCCGAGAAAGGATAGAAGAGGTAAAAATCGTGACAGCGAGACAGGACTTTCGAACGATTTTCGGTAGGTTTCTATATCTGTCATATTAAAGCGATCTTTCGATATAATGTTCACCGGTGTCGTTCAACCGTCATTAAATTATTCATCGTCGCTTCGACGAATTGGAGAAGTAAGCTCGTTCCGGTGGATAGAATTGCGAACGCACGATTCATCGACGATGCTTATAAAGAATTGATCGCACGAGGTCGAATGCAGTTTACACCATCCCTTTTTCCCAACCTCGCGAATTTCATCCCCGCGCCGTAAAGGATCTCTGGACGTTGTCGGTGAAGCGTGAACGTGACGACGACGTATCGACGCGCTCTCTCCCGAGCTACAAATGACGAGGAGGCAGACAGACAGTCAGACAGACGGACAGACAGCGAGGCGGGAAGCAGAAGCGCTCGCTCGTCATCCGTCCCCTCTCTCTTCCCTGCACGGAGCTTTTGAGTCGCGAAATTCTATGTGTCGCGGGCGCTCGCTCGCTCGCCGCGCGCAGAGCGAAAGGGTGGATTCTTTTCGCGAGAGAGCAGTGACGGACGTTAAAAGCGTGCTCTGCCACTCTCGTATTACAATCCTAGGGGCGCGTACATCGGCCTCCTCCTACCCTCTCGCTTCCGCGCCGTCTACTTTTCGTTCTCTTCCTTTGTCCCCTCTCCTCCTCCACTCCTCTCTCGCCGCCTCGTTTTCTCCTCCTCGTTCTCCTTCCGCGCGAGCCATTTCTTCCATCCCTTTCTCCACCTCTTCCTCTTCTTTAAATGCAGCGATGTTTGTTCGCGCTCGCGCTTTGTATACACCGGTACTCCTCCTCCGCGTCATCACGGAAATGCACTCGAAGCATTCGCCGGTAGACTCGCGCGTCTGCCGCGACGACGACGACGACGACGACGGGCGAGCAACCCCCCCGCTTAATCCCCAGAGAGGCGCCGGCGGCTGCGACAGTCTCCTCTCTACCGCGAGAAGGAGGAGAGAGAGGCAGATAATGCGAGGGTAAATTAGCGTCGTAAAGGCCACGCGTCTCTACGCGCGCGTGCTGGATTAAGCTCCCCATCGCAATCGCCAAATGAGATCCCGAGTCTCGCGTGGTAATCGCTTTTCTAGATTTCTCGAGGATCGACCATGCTCGAGGATAATTTAATAGCGTCAATCCTTCTTCTTCTTTTCCTCGGGGCGCATCGTCGTCGCTCGGCTTTACCGTGGAAATTCGCTTTGCGCCACGGCGATTGAAGCGCGCCGCGTCTCCGTTTCTCGTTTCGGTGCTCATGATAAATTAATAACTTTCGCGTAACATCTCGGTCCCTCATCCTACTCCAGTTCTCGCGTCTCGCTACGATGGAGTTTGGATTAGGAGGGCGAGAGTCTCATCAAGGTGCAGATATCCATCGTCTCCGTGCCCACGGGTAATCGGCCGCTCGGTCTAATGGACTTGTACCAATCGCAGGATCAGATCCACCTTCGATCACGGTGGAGTGCCAGCACCGTTTCCCAACCTACGATGTCTCTTCCTCGGGCCCATAATGGCGTCAACATTCTCGTACGATGTCGCGACCGAGTTCTCGTGATTGACCAGCCCCTTCGTGAGTTCGGCTCGTTCTCTCCACTTGGACAAGATCGTGGAACGTTTCACGTTTCTCGAAGTTGCTTGGGCGTGGTGACGTTTCCGTTCCTTCTTTATCTCGTGCGAAAACGGTAGTGGACAGAGTTCTGCAGTGGAAGTAAAGTGCAAGAAGCAGTTGGCAGAGGAACTGAGGCTTCTATTTGCGAAAAGGAATATTTAATATCGCGCACCGACGAAATTTCTCCGAATTCTTTGAATTATTTCTTCGAGCCATTTTAATTTCATTGTGCCGGGAATTTTGGAGCGGTGCATAATTGAATCACGCGGTAGATTACGTTCAATTCGTTAAGAGGGCACCGTCGCATCTTATTCGATTAAATATTCACGCGCTGATGCGCGTTTTCAAAAGAAGCCGGGCGTCTTCTATTCTCTCGGTGGGGCGGATGCTCGTCGATCGATCATTCACTTGAGGGAGCTGCCGTGGGCCGCCCAGAGCGTAAGAACCTTTAAGAGGCAAAGTGAGTTTTCCACCTTTAATATTTGATTCTCGTTAAAATTAAGTCGGCATTCCCGTTGGGGCTACTGCTTCTGGGATTCAGCTCGAAACTTTGGACACGTCTCCATTATTTCACCATACCCTCTTCCTCCCTTCTTCGCGCTCTCCACCCGTTCCTCCTACTCCTCATTCTCATAGGCTTCTACCGTGCGGCCAGCTGCGAGTTTTTGAGCGAGCGCTCTGCCAGCCTCTTCTCGAAGGGACGAGATGATTAAGACGCTGGCATGCGATTTTTCCACGCCAAGGTCCCGAGCGATCGTCCTAAATTTCCACCGTGAGTTCGCGTCGATAGCACTGTAGAAGTCGTGGGCGGAGTAACAAACGGTATCCCGGGAAGTTCCCTCGACAAATTTTAGAACATTTATTCGGACCTCGAGCAGGAGGCAGCGGTGGGTCATTGGCCTTAAATGCTAAGCGAAAGAAGGAATAACGAGCGAAAGTCTCGTCTAATGTCATTAGAACGCGGCCAGACGCGGAATTGAATTTTTATGAATCTGCTCGACCCTCATGCGAAGTGCACGCTCCGCAAATACCCCAAGTGGATCGTTAGTTGGAATTATACGATCTCGTGATTTTTCCCCGCAATTTTTAGATCTCGATTTCGCTCGATGGATTAGCACTGTTAACGAAGCATGTAGGTAACGTCTCTAAATAGTCACGCAGTCTTCGAGTTTATTTTCGCTCGCGAGAGTGGTTTCTCCTGAAATCTTGTTTCACTGGATTTCAAATGTTTGACCGTAGACAAAAATGGTAGAGATAATTTTTGCCAATCGGGGCGGTAAATCATCGCGGGTGAATCGTTTGACGGAAGTTATCGTTTTAGTGACGACATTTGAGCGTAATGCGTCATGCGATAAAAGCAGGCCCACCAATGCCAATGCGATTTCGCACCGAAGCCCTGTCTACTGGGAACGAGGTGGGAGATCGGGGGTGCGCATATCCGCGTTTAGCCATCGAATAGCCCCCGTTATTTATTTCTCTATTTGAAATGCGAGCGGTTCGTTACGATTAATCGCCCTGCTATCTAATTACAATGTTAACAGACCGATAAAACTCGTAATTATTCGTAATAATCGTTATTAATAGCCATTACACGGGCAAATGTTGTTAATGGCCTGGCGGCATCCATCGCTTCCTCCCCCTCTCAAATGAATTTCAACCGCCGAACGCAACTTCCGTTATGCGTGAAGTGAAATGTTGTTTCGGGGATGCGCGTATCTATTGGCCGGCAACTTTTACGACGCTCATGATTCTCACGAATAGTAGATGCACGATTTGAAATCACACACCGGAGTATCGCGTGTTTGTCGAGATGAATTATCGTAGGTGGAATGAAACGGAGAAACTAAAAAAAATGCAGCAATCGTCCAGGTGCAATTTTTTTTTTTACGAGCAGTTGCATGAAATATATTTCGTTCGAATTTTTCGCGCTGCACGGTGAGTGAAAAAAAATTCACCGACTCGAGGAAGCATAGCGAAAAGGAGAATAAGAGGGGCTGGAGGCACTACCGGTCTGGCTGCTTACGAATTAGAATTTGGGATTAGAAAGTGGCTGGTGGGAGAAATTCCCGAGGTGTGCGTCGTGGGATTTCAGATGACGCGGGGAGCGCCGGCGTCTCGTACCGAGCTACGAGCATGCGTTTATTAAATTGCCATCCCCCTGCGGGGTTGGTCGGCCACCTCCGACCGCCCCCGGCGGCCCACAGCCGCCACCTTCCGCCCTCAGCGACGTTGCCACGTTTAAATCTGAATTAACTGCTCGGGCGTGGTTCTCAGGTACGTACCTCGCTGTCCTTCGCGCCCCTTTTCTCTTCCTCTTCTTCACCGATCACAAGTTGAAGAGCTCAAGAGAAAGGAAAATTTTGCTCGTCTCGAAAAATTCCAAGGTCAGGAGTGCGAAGGAACTTTGACGAAGAGGAATCGATTCCGACGATTCGAACATTCGATCGTGAAATCCACGTTCTTTCCTCGCGTCGAGATTCACCGACGTAGATAGTAGCAACCCTCTCGATCTTTCTTTCGCCTTCTTGGCTCTCCCTCGTCACCTCAAGGGTAAAAGTGGAAATGGAAATAGCGAGACGAACGTTCGAAGTAGATGTCGACGAAAACGTAAGCTAATTTCAGAGTGTACATATTTGCCTGAGTGACGAGCACCACCACCCCCCATCACCCGTGGGCCGTTCCTTCGCCAGTCGAGTAGCAGCGCCTGAGACGTTACGGCACTTTCGAAAATATTCCCTCGGGAGGGTATCCGGAGCCGCGCGAATTCTTTACCCTCTCTTCACAGCCTCGACTTACTCGGAGCGCTGGCAGCCAATTTCGACGGTTCTCAGTCAATATTTACATCCCCGTTGTCTCTCGACTGTATTTCTGTCGCTCAAAGCATCTCGTCCACCCTTTATCCGCTTACGCGCTTTTCCGGAGAGAATTACCATAGGAAAACGCTTTTCGAAGATGGTGAGTGTTTTTAATTCTACAATTTCGAGAATCGTTCTGCGCGCTGGCGGGTTTCGCTTCGGTATTCAGGGTGAGTTTTCAGCTTCAACCTTCCGACGTACGTGCACCACCGTCTCCATTCTCGCCGCTTAAAAATTCTTTGTCATTTCCGCTTTTTTTGCGCTCGCGCACGGAAACGGACGTGGAGGGGGGAGGGAGGCCCTCCCGCGAAGAACAAAGCGACGAGGGCGCGTTAGTCGCATATGTATCGCTCTTGCCGCGACCCTGCTTCCGCAGGTATAATCTCGTAACCACAAAAGCTACGCGACTCACCGCTAAATATCTTCGTCGCGCCATTCAGAGAGTCGAGAAGAGCGAAGGAGAGAAAGGGAGAGCAGCAGATTCGTTGACAAATAAACGAGACCACCGCGAGTATGAGACGTATTTACAAACGCGCGCGTTTCCTCTCAGTCTCAGTTTCTGCCTCCTCCCCCTGTTTCTCTCGCGCTCTCGTCCCTTCTCCTTCTTTCTTCCAGTTTTCCCACGCGCGCTTACTCTCGCGCCTTCTCGGTGCCGGAAGCCCGTTTATTCGCATAGGTGGAGAAGGTCGGCTATTCGGTTAGTGCGGTTTTCCTCGTCGGTGAGGAAATTTAATTCGGGCCACGAAATAACACGGCGAGCCCTCGGCCACCTACCTACTCCCCATCGCCCATTTCTCGTGGCAGCTTTCTCCCTGGAAGAACGAGGAGAGACGGGAGAGGAGAACAGGAGGAGAAAAGAGCGCGCAGAGAAAGGGAAGAACGAGGTACGGTTTAGAGGGGGTTGCTTTCTTCGCGATTTTCCTTTTCTCCTTTTCTTTCGTGTGCTTCGAGTTCAGGAAAAGGCGGAAGGAAGGTGGAAAGAGGGAAAAGAGAGCGAGCGCGTAATGTTCAGGAAGGGGAGAAGGTTTCGGCAGGAACGTAATCGAAGGTCGGCGAGAAAGTGGTGGAAGGACGAAGGGAGAAGGTCGAAACCGGGCGCGCGTACCACACGCCGGAGCTACGCTATATTAACCGTTCAAAATTTACGGCTACTTACGGTTTCCACGCTTTCGCGTTCTTGCGCGCACGTGTATGACCACTGCGGCGCAGCACCCCCGTAGGTACCGGTGGTCAATGTCGTTTCCGCTTTTCTCGTTTCTTTTCGACGAACGTCGCACCGGCTCGCGCAGCTCCATCCTCGAGAGTTAATCAACGAAAGGCACTTCCGGTATACTCACCGAGTGAAGGAAGAAAGACCAGCGCAGCGACTCGCCGAGAGTACATAAATCATATTAATATTTTCCCCTTTACCTTCGCGCCTCGAGCGAGCAGCAGCAGCAGCGGCGGCTAGAACGCTCGTCTCTCGGCGAGCCAAAATTCCAGAATATTTAGATATTTCACGGGGGGCGGCGTCTAGAAATTTTCTCATTTTCGTGAGTTACTATCCTGACCGAAGCATGAGACGCGCCGCGGCGCCTTCGCCTCGGTGGATGCATCGTTTACTTGCGTCGACTGGAAATTTTAATAATTAAATTGGGGAAACGCGAGGCCGCCCTCGGTGGGACGAGTCTCTCCGATGCTTCTCGTCGGCACGATTGCCCCCTACGTCGAGGTCGAAGATTCCCTTTGCCTTCGTCGCGTTTCGAGAGATCGATACGAGCAGGCGGTCTCGCTCCCGTGCGTTTGGCCTCTCGGCTACGGAGAGTAGCAGTAGTCAATCCAGGAGATCAATTCACTTATCCGCTTCCTTTTCGGTTCTCGTTAGGGTTCCTCGCTCCACCCTCGCATTCTAATCCTCTCCTCGTCCGCCCTCCTCTCGTCCATTTCCAAACTTGGATAAACACTCGGAGGGGCCCTAAACAAATACTCGATGTCGGATCGAGGGCTCCTCTTCATCTCGAAATGGTCTCCCCTCGTCCTTTCGCGCCAATCTCTCGAAGGATCGGCCCATAACCATCGGCGGTGATTAAATTCCTCGCTCATTCGCGGTATCATTCCAGCCCCTCTAACTTCCCGAGCCACCCCTCCATCTACTCGCATTTCAATTTCGGAATCAAAGGAGAAGCGATCGGCGACTGCCTTTCGATCACCCTCGGAAACTCTTTCGCGTTTCGAATGAATGAAAAATCGGCGAGACAGTTTCGTTCGCCGGCGCTCGAATTGAATTTGATTTTCGTTTGATTCTTAGATTCGACCCCTTTCTTCGAGTGCCTCTTTGCCCGATCATTAAAACGTTCGCTCCGCCGAGTGAAAAGCCGGCGAAACAGTTTCTCGCGCGCATTTGCGTCGGTCGCGTTTAGTTTCCTCTCGCGACGGGGGAGAAAAAAGGTAAGGAGGAAAGAAGGAGCGGAGAGGCCGAAGGAGAAATGAAAGAGCGCGAACGAGGAGGCGAAACGCGAGCGTTTCGTACGTTTGAGCGGAAGTCCACTGGGCGGAAGTTGTTTCTGCGGAGTGTCTCTGTGGGCCAACCCCCCTCTTCCGCGAGCGACAAGAGAGCGAGAGGAACGACGTGAGGAGGGAGAGGCGGCTGGTTCGTGGATTTTATGAGTGCTCGCTTTATACGCGTGCGTTTTTTATCGCTCACCCGTTATATCGCGCGACGCTCGTGGATCAAACTTTTCCTTCGAGGACGAATTTCTGAAACGAGGCCAGTCAGCGAGTATCGCGCGGGAGGTGGGACGAACTTTTTCGGGCCCGCTTCGCGGTCGTCCTCTCCCTCTTCTTCTTTTCTCCACTTTTTTTTCACCCAGCATCTCCCGAGAGACGCGAGGAGAACGCGACGATTTTCTAAAGCGGGTTTGCTTCTCGTCCCTCCTTTCGGCCAATTATACCGCGTCGCGAAATTCGGACGGGAAATGCAGGCGCGGAAAAGCAGCAGCATGAAGAACAGATTTTGCGAAATAATTCAACTAGTGAATTGCGCTCGCGGGAGAGCGTTGGGCAATGTTTTTCGTGTAGAACACAGCAGTGGGGTGGCGCGCTTGATACTTGGAAAATTTCAGAAGCTGCTAGGTGGTAGATTACCATGAAGTCCCGAATGAGTTTTCCGTTGTTTATACGCCATTCTAGGGCGGAATAAACGCGCATTAATTGAAATTGTACAGTGTTTGTACGAAGAGGAGGTGAAGGGAGTTTCTCTCTCGCGAGTAGCTGAGTCGCGAGCGGGCTGTTGCTTACAAACTCTCGAACGTTCGAGGTAGTACTTTCGCGCGGAGGTGGAGCTAGAAGGTGGAGGAAGGAAACACGGCGGAAAGGGTCGGTGGGTTGGGGGTGGTAGGTGACTTAAATTTAATCTTGACGATGCAAAACTTTGATGGGGTAAGGAGGGGGCAAAAGGCATTCGTCGACTTTGCGCGTTGACAAGATTAAATTCTGCGTGTTTAACGTTCCTGTTACCTGGCGCGGGCTCGCCTTACGATTTCGCTTGTTACATTATGCGCGACTAAGTCAATTTCACTTTGCCTTCTTGCGCGCGTGCGCACGCTGTGTTCCTCCGCATATTTTCCATGGGAGATTTTTCATTCCATCCAGCTAGCCGGCTATTTTCGGTTTTACACGACGTCTTTTACGTCGCAACTTTTTCTCTTCGCATTTTTCTTCTCTCGCGCGTGCTACCGCACGTCGTCGCTGGGGTGCTCATCTTCTTTTTTTTCCTTCCTCATTCCCGTATCTTGGTCGTTGAGAAATATTTGAAAAGCAAAGATGCGTGAACGTTTTATTCCGTGAGATTTTCTTGAAAATTCTCCACTGCGACGAAAGCGAACGGTGGTAGTGGTGGTGGGGAAAAAAGTAGGAGCGGAACGAACGAAGAGAGAGTTCCGACGCTTCGACTGTCATCCTAACGACACCGGGGCGGTGGTTCTTACTTTTTCGTTTGGCCGCTTGCCGCCATATTGCCACTCAAAAAGGCATCGTGTCGCCTGAAATGGGCGTCTACCCCTCAAGGATTCCCTCGAATCCTTAATGCGAGACGCTCTCTTCCTCTCGGTACCTTCCTATCTCTTCCGTTTCCTTTCTCACCATCCACGCGGAGGTGCAACGCCGAATAAATTTCCACGCTTCTCACCACGCTCGAAAATTTATCCTTTTTACATATCACGATTCTCTTTAATCGCATTGATGTTAATAATTAACTCTGGGGATTAATTCGATTAACACGATTAACGCGCATCTCTACGCGATACGAGTGTACCGCGAGATTTTCCATGTCCCGCCATTGGTTGGACCGATTAAATTATCTCGCATCTCCGACGCGTGTGGGTTGCGTCTCGCGAGTGCCGAGGTGGTGGGAATTCACTAGGAGTTAATTGATAATTTCCATTTATCCGATAATTCGGTCTCCACGGTATCCCCACGGAGGAGCGCGCAAAGTAGGCACGATTCCTGTGTTGGCTTTCCAGCCACGAGGCATTGTACGCGACTGTTGTTGCGAGCTCGCCACCGGGGGATTGTATCTCTTGAAACGCTACTGAGAAATTTATTGTCCAGACGCGAGCGTGCGCGCATCCACCCCTTCCTGATGCAGCCAGCGTTCTACTCGCACGAGTATCTCCTTACGCCGGCTTTTACGTCAACGAGCTGGAATCGCTCTCTCGTGCGAATCCCAGGGTGTGATTTCGTGTTGCGAGAATTTCACGTTCTACTTTTATCCCACGTCGGCTTTTATTCGAAGCGTTGCAGAAACGGTAGCTAGAGACACGTGAATTCTTTATCAAGGAAAAATCATACGTTCGCGGATGTTAATGAAGGAACATTCTCGTTAGCAGGGATCCCTTTTTAAATGTCTTTCGCGTTAGATTTTTCAAGGTTACGTCGTAAGGTTACGTCATAATGTTATCCCACGTCGGCTTTTATTCGAAGCGTTGCAGAAACGGTAGCTAGAGACACGTGAATTCTTTATCAAGGAAAAATCATACGTTCGCGGATGTTAATGAAGGAACATTCTCGTTAGCAGGGATCCCTTTTTAAATGTCTCTCGCGTTAGATTTTTCAAGGTTACGTCGTAAGTGTTCGAACGCTTCCGAACGAGCCTTTAGGAGCCGGAGCCCCGACGGCATAGTTGAAGGAGTTTCCCTCATTAGGGGAGACTGTCGTCGATCCCGCGAGCGCCGTCGAGAATTATAGATGGCCCGAACGGGTCGTAGGGGGTGGCTCCGGGGTAAACCGCAAGAAGTTAATCCGCTCTCTCCGTTTAATAATAGGCGCACTCCCGCCGCACTGAATTCGTAAAGTGTTGGACGGAGTCGTCGGGTCTTCGGGCGGGGTTCCAGCAGATAGAGCGACGGGATTGAGAGGGTTGGGGGTGGATAGGGGGATGAGAGTAAGGGATTGTGAAGAAAAAGGGAGGGACGTGCGGATGAGAGGAGAAGGGCGCGATTACCTCGAGGAATAAAATTCTCGAAGTACAGAGGGAGTTGGAGAGGTGCGAGCGACGAGTCGAAGGGATGAAATAAAATTTCTCGCTCGATAAAAGTCCTAGATCTGAATTTCTTGAACGTCGATACAAATTATCCTTATGCGATTAAGTTCGTACGCAGCTTGCGAGCGACACGGCGCGAGTAACGCTCAATTTACATGACGATGGTGGGAGGGGAGTGGTTCATGCGAGGCTGAAGAAACGAGAAGGAAAATATTGCGAACGAGATGGGGTGAAAGAGAGTGCGAGAAGAAGGGTGGAAGAGGGAGGTGTCGTATAAATTGTACTCCTGTTCGGTCCACGCGCCTGCCGCCTCGGTGACTCCGTTATCGAATCTGCAATTAAAAAGTTTCTCAACTAATTTCAATTTAATCGCCACCCCGTTCCTTCTACTCTCTCCTTCTTCCCTCTTCCTTTCCTTCGATCCTTGTCCCTCCCCCTCGCTCGCACTTTCTTCGCGAGACGAGAGAAAGGAGGAGGCGTCGAAGCGAAACCTTTTCGGCTCGGAAATTTGTCGCGGAGCGGATTTTACGCGGACTTCCTCCTCACCCCCTTCGACCTTGTTCTTTGTCCCTGGATTTTATCGTCCTCCGGAGACAAACTTTTCCGGTCGAAACCAAGGCGCGCGCGCGCGCGCGCAGGCTAAGTGGCCCGATCTCTTCGGTAACTTTTATTTTTTCCCTTTCACCCTCCGCCATTCCCCCCACCCGTATTTCTCCCGCGTCACGTATTTTATACGTTTTACGTATTCCATTCGCGCGTCCTCGAGATTCCTCCTACTCCCAGTTTCCGATCGATTTACCCCTCGTCCGCTCTCAATCGAAGTCGACTCGACGCGTCGTTACCAAGCCGTCGCGGTGCGGGAGGGGTAGGATTCTCCGCACGGCGCGCTTCTGTAATTTAGTAACTGGGCCGACCTTGCCGACGCTTACGTCGTTATCGCGAAGCCGGCGATAATGGCGCCGGTATTGCGCGGGTCGTGAGGCCAAGTTGAAAATGCAAGAATGGGCGTGTGTAACGTTACGGCTGAGAGCGAGCGAGAGAGCCGGGAGAGCTTGCAAGCTCGCGTACCTCGTGCGCTTCGCTTACGGGGGCCGTGATTACCTCGCGTTTAAATTTGCATGCAATATTCAACGTCGATGGGTACACCTACCTTTCGCATGCTCCTCGTAGTCCCTGCACTTTGAGGCGCCGGCACCCTACCTTACTAACGACAGATTTTTTTCTCTCCTCTTTTCCAGGTAAGCGCAGTCAATTACCTGAATCCTCCTGAGCGAACGAGCGGGCGCGTCCCTTCGTATAAATTATCGTGGAGCACTGGCAGCGCGGGCGCCGAGGACAAAGTGAGTTGCAGTAATTGATCCCGCGTTACGGTGCAGTTACGAGCCGAACTTCGTCCTTCGTTCTCCACTTTCCTCTTGTCCTTCTCCCCGTTCGTCCTGCTCTCGTTACTCTTCCATCCCCATTATGCACGATGCGATTCTCACGATCGACGAGCCACGAGCAATCCACGAAGAATTCCCACCCCGTAACCCTTCCGTAAAATATTTCAACCTTGACGGTTACGTAGACATCGGATTTTCGAACAGATGAAGTATTTAAGGTGTCCTTAATTTTTGGGTTTTAATAGCAGAGTTTTGGATTTCTGAGATACGAAGAGAGAACGCGTCTATGTGACAATTGGAGATAGTACATTGATTTTCAATTAATCGAGAATACTTTAATTAGACGTATTTTCGTTGAGCCCCTGAAGTAACCATAAATAACGGTACCATCCTGACGATAACGTCAATAATAAGGACATTGCTAACAATTACGAAACAACCGACGACAGTTGCCGTAAATAGGGAATTACGAGGCAGCTTGACAAGGGAAAATTCACAAGCTCATTTTCTCCTTCTCCCGACGAATAGAGACAGTGAGAGAGAATGGAGGTGCGAGTAGAATGACTCCTGCGCTATATCTCCGCGGCTTGCGGTCACGGAGATCCTCTCCCCGTAATTGTGTAACACGCTTAAAGGCCCGGGATCCACGCCGAATGGTTCCACGGCCGCGGTAATCTCCCCACGGTGGTCAAATCCTATCGTTACGAGAGGGTTCGCTAATCTTCTCCTAAGCTGCGAAGCGCATTCGCGCCGAATCCACAAGAGAGGAGAGAGGAGGGTAGTAGGGATGGGCTACCGACGAACTGCCTGGGAGTGCAGCCTCCTACGGGACTGTTCGTGTCGGACGAACACCAGCCGGGAGAACTTTACCGTTGTCCGTTAGGAGAAACGAGAGGAGGAGGAGGAGGATGGAGGGTGGGTGCGGCATAATCTCGACGACCGACCGCGAGAATAAAACTAAGTTTTAGCGTGGAAACGCTCTCGCACCCTCGTCGCACCGGGCGACAAGCTTTATTTGCGAGCCGAGCGCTTCGTGTAAAGAGGATCTCCCGTGCAAGAGACGCCAATGAGTGACCGAACGCGACATCTTGACGAGGACATTAAAAAATGGAGAAGATAATGCTGCAGAATCGAAAGAGGTAGTGTACTCGGATAAACACTTTAGAACAAGGATCTGCACTCAACAAGTGATACCGGTCAACGATAAATCAGCCTTTCGCCGTCTAGACAGAATCCGGGCTGAGAAGAATATATTTTTCCGAGGAGATCCCATTGACTACTTCACGGTTTTGTGATCTTGAGGAATGCAGTTCGCACGACGCTTTGTACTCTCGCGTCCACTCGCGCTTCTCGCGTTCACGACGCGTGGAATAAAGGTGCGTGATACCTAAGAGGAGAATTTCGCGAATAAATCATACGACGTCGATGCGAGACGCGGCAGGACGCCGTCACAAAGGAAGAATAGCACGAGAGATTTTCCGACGACGCGATGCGCCAGCTTTCTCGTTCTGTACACCACGGAGAGTGGACCAGGAGACGAGGTAGAGGTTGAGAAGAAGAGGGTGGAGGTGAGAAGCGGGGATGAAACATCCCATAAAGCCATTAAAGTCCCTCGAAGTTCGCTCGTCTTAGCCGCGGCTTACGCTTATTCCTCTCCTCGGTTATTCGAAATACCGTCGGCCGTGCGCGCGCGCGCGCGCCGTTATAAATTTCACCGTCCGATGTTTTATACGTTTCATTCTTGTTTTCCGGGTAAACATTTTAATCCTCGATTTTTCCGCGCCACGCCAACCACCCCGCGCGTATCCCGCGAGAAAGCTTTGCCGCTCCTTTCAACGACTCAAACGTATTTAGTATATTTACACTTTCCCCATCCTCCTCGACCTTCTTTCTCTCCTTCTCTTTTCCCCTCGTCGTCTGGACCTCTTCTCCAATTCTCCATCTTTTCCTCGCGCACGCGGAGAAAAGCTCCTTTCGCATGCCCCGCGGAGTAGGAAATATTCCGCGGTCTGACGAAGTTGGTCCGCTTAACAATGAAGCAATTTCATTTGTACGGGCTACTGCTTATTTTCTCGCGCCTCTCGTCGCCCTTCTCCACCTCGTCCCTCGACGAACCCTGTCTCGCGAGCTTCTCGTAAGCTCGCGTAGACGTAGGCTCCTGCCGGATGCAGGAGGCCGCGCCCGTGGAAGCAAGAAGTACCGAGCGTGCGGCAATCAACGTCTTATTGTCGGCCGAAATGCGTCGCTCGAGAAGCCATGGGAGGACGGGTGATGGTTAGGATCCGGAAAAACGCACACGAGCTTGCCAAAGCTGGAGAATCAAATTCTTTTTGGTTTTTTTTTTTACCCGACACGGGATACGAGATCTGTCCACGAGACTAAATAAATAATTATTTTACGGAAACAGAATGTTTTAGTTTGTTGACGAGGATTATTGTGGCAGTAGCTCGCAGGGACGACTGGAGAAATAATCTTGGTAATTACTGAGAATCTCGTCCGCCATAATGCATTGTCGGATCAAAGCTCCGGGGCTAGAATTTTTTCCCAGGTCCCTTGTACACGCTCTTATTCCAGCTTTGGGAGGATCATGTTTCTCGACGGACTGCGTCGCACCCTTCGTTTTTTCCTTTCTTTCCGGCTCATCAGTGTTTACCGTGACCGAGAGACCGCTGATCCTTGGTCTCTCCTTCATCCTAGAAAATTCCGTTAAAGGGGGTGTCCTCGAATGGGAGAGGGAAAGAGAAGAAAAATAAAGAGAGTAGCAGGAGTGGATTCTGTGGGCGTTGCGGTACCAACGACAGCAGTTGGGCGCACTGTCGGAACGTAATTAAGCACCGAGTAAGGGGTATTATTAAAGAGCAACTCTTGATAAATGGAGCCGGGTGGTGCGTCGACGGTGCGAGAAGCGCGCGCGCGCCACCCCCGTGGAAGCAGGCCGGGGTGATCTCAATTATGAATAATGCATTATTAAAAATGAAAACCCGCCTACGTTTCCTTGATTATAATCCTCCGGCGAAATTTAGATAAATCTCTTTAAAGCCCGGCACCCCGGGACGGCATCTCCGTCGCTACCTTAAGTGGCCTGGGGGTGATGGAGAAGAAGGGGGTGGTAGGAGAAGCTAAGTTATGAACTGGAACTTTTCGTGCAGCGTTCTATGCGTAGAGACTGTGGCGGGTGAGGCGAGAGAGGGACGAAGAGAGAAAGAAGGGTAAGAGAGGGAAGGAGGCTTACGAGAAAGGGAATGAAAGAGAGCGAGATTCGAGACAAGAGGCAAAAGCCGGGAGGTGAACTGGAGAAGAGCGACCCTCCTCTCACTCTACCGTCAACCACCCCTTCTCAACCCTCCCAATTGCACCTTCTTCTCCAGTTCACCTCACAGAGAGAAAGACAGAGCACTCGTACAAGTTATACACTCCGGAGGGGTCCCACTTAACTATTTGTCAGAACGGCGTGAATCTTTTCCGAAACTTGCGAAATTCCACGCGGAGATATCGCAAAAAATGTTTTCCTTCGTCGCACGTCTTTCTCTGCTCTCTTTCACCCTTATTTTTTCACTTCCTTGCTCTCTCTTCTTTTTCCTTCACGTTCGAGCCATCGACGTTCGGCGAATCGTCGCGGGTTTAACCTTCGCATTTCCTACTCCTCCGCTTCTTTCCCCATCGCCTTCTGCTTCTTCCCTTATTCTTTACTGCCCTTTTCCTTCTTTTTCTCCCCATCCTCCGATGCACACGGCAGCCGATGGGTCGCTCGTTCAATCGCGAAAGGTATACTAATGGAGGCGGAGTTTAAAGTTCGTTCGAGCATGCCTTCGATGATAATAATAACTGGGTGACCTTGTCGGAGAAGAATTGCGTCTTGTAGAAATTGCAAGAGATATATGCTGTTCGGACAAAATCGAATGTTGTCGAAGACGACTCGTCGCGCGTTGTGTCTCTCTCTCATTTCTTCCCGTTCGCTCTCGGCTACGCGCTCGCTCTCGGCGTCGCGTCCGCTCGCGACTTATTACCTCGCACTTTCGGTGATTCGCATGTGACGAGCTTATCCGAATAAGTGCCGAAAATTGCCGATCCTCTATTACCGCTGAAATCTATCTCGACGTACCAGTCGTTGTATCGCACTCCTAGTGTAAACACTTTACGGTTACGGGCACCTGGTCGACTTTCCCTTGCGACTCCTTTTTTCAAAAATATACAGCAACTAGAGTTCGATACGAGGCTAAAGTTTCATCACCTCTCATTATCTCTCCATACATTATTTGGTCCTTCGAGCCGGATCGTAAGGAAACTTCGACCACCAGTACCTTTCTCGTGCAATAACCGTTCGTCGCCATTTTCAAACGCGCGTGACTAAGCAGTTTTCGCGACCAGTGTTCTAAATATCATTCGTCATGGCCTCTTTCGCTTTGTCAGTCAAGGCACAGCAAGATCTCTGTCATCGAATTGGCCGTTCTATAGACAACTTGAAGAAACTCGGGAAAGAGAAAATCACTCGCGAAACTCTCGACGCGCGACTCCAAATGCTGGAGGCTCATTGGAGCAAGTTTTCCACCAACCACGAGTATATATTTTCTAAGTACAGCGAAGAATTCGGTAAACTGCCTTATTTCACGGAAGATCTTTTCGGGGACTGTGAAGAGGTCTTCGTCACTTCTAAGGCCGAGATGTCTCGTATGCGCAACGAGCTCGATACCTCAACGGCAGTTCTGAATTCAACGGTCATAGCCACGAATCAAAGTGTCTCTCGATCAATGCCGAAGATCTCTCTCCCCAAATTCTCAGGTGAATATCACGAATGGCTCACGTTTCGTGATCTCTTTCAATCGATGGTCATCGCTAAAACAGATATCTCCGTCGTCGAGAAGCTTCATTACCTGAAAAGCCATGTAACAGGAGAAGCTCTACAGCTACTTTCAACTTTCTCCGTTACCGAAGCGAACTTCCAGCGCGCTTGGGACGCCCTAGTCACTCGCTATCAAAACAAGCGGGTCCTGGTAGGTGCCTATTTTGATCGCCTGCAAGAACTTCAACCGTCTTTCAAATCGGTTGACGATTTGAAACGCCTTCTCGCTACCGCTCGCGAAGTAATCGCTGCTCTCAAGGCTCTCGACGTCTCACCCGAAGAAGCATGGGATCATTTTCTCGTCTATTTTCTGGCGCAGCGCCTCGATTCGGAAACCCGTCAAGATTGGGAGGTCAAACAAGGCAATTCAAGCGATCTTGCGCGTTTCGCAACTCTCGAAGAGTTCCTCGACGGTCGGATTCGAGCCCTCGAACTCGTTGGATCATCAGCGCGTCCGAGGCAGCTGCAAGCACGGACATCCTCTCTCGCGCCGAAGCTGAGACAATCAGCTCGAGCGCACGTCTCAACATCAAGATGGGCTAGCTGCTCGTGCTGTCGCGCATCGCATTACATCTCATCGTGTCCGGTGTTCGCCTCAAAAACGCTACAAGAGCGTCGTGATTTCGTTCAGTCGAAACAGCTTTGTTTCAACTGCCTCGGCGATCATCGCGTCAACCAGTGTCGTACACATAAGCGCTGTCGCACTTGTGGGGAAAAACACCACACATTGTTACATTCCATCCGCGTAGCGAGGCCTTCCGCGAATTTGCAACACGATCCGTCGGTCATAGACAATCAGATGCACACTACGAGTTCTCGTGATCGTCAAGCACCACCGAGTACTACCTCAATAGTGCATTCGAATTGCGCGTCGTCCGGCAGTGACTCTTCGCGATCAACAACGCTGCTCGCAACAGCCCGTGTCATTCTCGAGACAGCTTCCGGACAGAAGATTGCCGCGCGCGCTCTTCTCGATCAAGGATCCGAACTTTCGTTCGTGTGTGAATCTCTCGCTCAAGTGCTTAGACTTCCTCGGAAGCAAGCATCGATTCCAGTTTACGGGATAGGCTCGCAGCACGCTGGTTCAACGCGCGGCGTGATCACAGTGACGATCCGCTCTCGCTTCGATTCCGCGGTTCAGTGCAGTGTCGCAGTGTATGTCCTTCCACAACTGACCGGTCATATCCCGGGTACTCAAGTGAATGAGCTATCTTGGCCTCATCTCCACGGGCTAGATCTCGCGGATCCAGACTTCTCGATCCCCAGTCGCGTCGATTTGATTCTTGGAGCCGACATCTACGGAAGTCTTCTTCGTAACTCAGTGCGTCGCGGTGACCAACACGCTCCCGTCGCTCAACTTACATCTCTAGGATGGATTATTTCCGGTCCAGCCATCGCTCCGGAACTTCGCGCGACGAACACACTCGCAAGACGTTCTCTTGCTGCCTCTCTCGATAAAGACCTGCACCACCTCATCGAACGCTTCTGGAAGCAAGAAGAAGTTCCTGCGTCCACACTCCCACGACGCAGTCCTGCAGAAGAAGACTGCGAAACGCATTTTGCGAAAACACATACTCGCACATCTACAGGGCGGTATGTCGTACGCTTACCTTTTCGCGCATCCTCACAATCTCTGGGAGAATCTTACTCAATCGCTGCACGACTGTTGCAACGCACTCAAGGACGAATTCAACGGGACGCAACGTTCGGTCGACTCTACTCAGACTTCCTTCTCGAGTACGAAAATCTCTCGCACATGGTTCGTGTAGCTGCTACTCCGTCGCAAGCTCGCGACATCTTCTACTTGCCGCATCACGGTGTTCTTCGTGAAAACAGTACTACGACGAAGCTTCGCGTCGTCTTCAATGGCTCGATGAAAACATCATCGGGAGTCTCACTCAACGACTGTCTCCACGTCGGTCCTAAGCTGCAGCTCGATCTCGCAGACATCATCCTCCGCTGGCGTCACTACGCGTACGTCTTCATTGCCGATATTCAAAAGATGTTCCGACAAATTCTCGTCCATCCCGCCGATCGTGATTATCAACGAATTCTCTGGAGCTCGTCAGGGTCGCCTCTGGAATATCAGCTATGCACAGTTACATACGGCTTAGCTCCTGCTCCCTACCTCGCGCTCAAGGTGATTCAACAGCTTGCAGCAGACGAAGGTGCTCGGTTTCCACTAGCTGCCGATATTCTACGCCAAGAAATGTACGTCGACGACGTCCTTTCCGGAGGAGACAATGTCCAGGTCACCCAACAGAAGGCTCTACAGTTACGCGATCTCCTCATGGCGGGCGGGTTTCCTCTTCAGAAGTGGACGAGCAACGACTCCGCGGTTCTTCAAGATGTGACTCAGGATAGTCTTAATCCTTCACTACCTCGTGCTTTCGACGGAGACAACCTCTCTCGCGCACTCGGACTCTCGTGGAATCCAACCACCGATGCCTTTGTTTTTCGATTTCGTTCGTCCGGTTCGCTTACGGTCGTGACAAAGCGGACAGTGCTCTCGCGCATCTCTCAAGTGTTCGATCCGCTTGGCTGGATCACCCCCGTCACAATTACCGCGAAGATATTCATGCAACAATTATGGAAACTCAAGTGTGATTGGGACAGCTCTCTACCTCGTTCTCTCACTGATATTTGGCAAGCGTTCGAAGCTTCTCTCGCCAATGTATCAGCTATCACCATTCCGCGATGGCTCGGTACCTTTACGACTAACCTCGCTGTCGAACTACACGGCTTCTCGGATGCATCACAGGACGCTCTCGGTGCCGTGGTGTATCTGCGTGTTTACAACGAGCTCCATTCAGTGCGTGTCACCCTTCTCGCCGCGAAAAGTAAAGTCGCGCCTCTCGCAAAACAGACAGTTCCGCGTCTCGAACTCTCCGCTGCCGTTTTGCTCACTCGCTTGGTGACGCGTGTGCTATCTGTTCTCAAATTTGAACTGTGTCCAGTGCATCTGTGGGTTGACTCTAGCGTCGTGCTTTCGTGGCTCAAAGGACATCCGACACAATGGAAAGAATTTGTCGCCAATCGCGTTGCCCTCATACAAGAGCAATTACCTCGCGCTCTTTGGCATCACGTCGCTGGAGTAGAAAACCCTGCCGACTGTGCATCTCGCGGACTTGCACCGCAGCTTCTCGTGAACCACCATCTCTGGTGGTCCGGCCCCACTTGGCTGTCACAACCCTCAACATCGTGGCCGACGCATCAGCCAGCTCCAGACGAAAACATCGATTTCGAGTTTCGGTCTACTCCAGTCTCAGCTTCCGTCGCCACCTCGCGCCCAGTGCAATGGGATCTCGTCGAACGCTATTCGTCGCTAATAAAACTCTTGCGCATAACGGCTTGGATCCTCCGCGCCCGTGATAACTTTCGGAAACTCAACGCGTCACGGAGTGCCACGCTATCACCAGCTGAGATTACAGCTGCGGAGATGTTATGGGTCAAGCAAACGCAACAGGCCTACTTCGACTTAGAAATAAAGACACTCTTACGCGATTCTCCTCTTCCGCGCTCGCACTCTCTTCGTCGCCTCGCGCCGTTCGTGGATAAAGACGGTCTCCTCCGTCTTGGCGGTCGCCTAAAGAATTCGCAGCTCGATCCAGACGCCAAGCATCCGATACTGCTTCCGCGTCTCGCTCATTTCTCTCGACTCGTTATTGACGATGTTCATCGCCGAACGCTTCATGGCGGTCCTCAAGTGATGCTAGCCACGCTACGCCAAAAGTTTTGGATTCTCGGCGGACGCACCCCGGTCAATGCATTCGTCCGACGATGCGTTCGTTGCGCTCGCTATCGTGCCACCACCGCACAGGAGATGATGGCCCAGCTTCCGTCATCCAGGGTCACTCCATCGAGACCATTCCTCAACTCCGGTGTTGATTACGCAGGACCCTTCGCCTTAAAAACCTGGCGCGGGCGGTCGACTCGCACTTACAAAGGTTTCTTCGTCGTGTTTGTTTGCTTCGCCACTTCGGCCGTACACCTGGAGCTCGCTACAGATTACTCCACTCAAGGATTCCTCGCTGCCTATCGACGCTTCATCAGCCGCCGCGGGATTTGCGCAACGCTCACCAGCGACTGCGGTTCAAACCTTGTGGGTGCCGATGCCGAACTCAAACGTCTCTTCTGCGCAGCCTCGAAAGAAGCACAGTCTCTCTCACATCTTCTTGCTGCCGACGGTACCGAATGGCGCTTCAATCCTCCCGCAGCTCCGCACTTCGGTGGTAAATGGGAAGCCGCCGTGAAATCAGTGAAATTTCACCTTCGGAGACTCATCGGTGACGCAGTCCTCACATATGAGGAATTCAACACGCTGCTCACGCAAATCGAAGCAGTCCTCAATTCTAGACCGCTCTGTGCCCTCTCGGACGACCCTTCAGATGTCCAGGCGTTAACTCCCGCACACTTTCTCGTCGGGGGACCGCTGTCATCACTGCCAGATCCATCTCTGGACGAAGTTTCGACGTCAAGGCTCTCACGTTGGCAACTAATCCAGCAATTGTTTGACCGTTTCTGGCGCCGCTGGTCAGCAGAATACCTCCAACGCCTTCAAGATATCGGCAAATGGCAGTGTCCCTCGCGCCAAATAAGTGTTGGTTCCCTAGTGTTGCTCGCGGATGAACGTTATCCGCCCTCAAAGTGGCCTCTCGCCCGCGTTCTCGAAACCCACGCGGGTACAGACGGTCTAGTGCGCGTCGTTACTGTTAAAACGAGTACATCAGTGTTCAAACGACCAATCGTGAAACTGTGTCCATTACCAATAGACGCTAAATAGATAGACTCTAAGATATTTCGTTATCACGCTGATTGTAATGTTTCAATGTACCCTTTTTCTATCAGATCTGTTATCTCCTCCCTACTTCACTATGTATTCGAGAGTCGACCAGTCCCTCTGCTTCCGCGGCGCTTACCCATTCGCGCTTTCAAGCTCTATCAGTTTTCTTCTAATTCGAATTTATCGGCACCGCGTTCGCGTCACCGAGGCGGGCGGGAATGTTCGGACAAAATCGAATGTTGTCGAAGACGACTCGTCGCGCGTTGTGTCTCTCTCTCATTTCTTCCCGTTCGCTCTCGGCTACGCGCTCGCTCTCGGCGTCGCGTCCGCTCGCGACTTATTACCTCGCACTTTCGGTGATTCGCATGTGACGAGCTTATCCGAATAAGTGCCGAAAATTGCCGATCCTCTATTACCGCTGAAATCTATCTCGACGTACCAGTCGTTGTATCGCACTCCTAGTGTAAACACTTTACGGTTACGGGCACCTGGTCGACTTTCCCTTGCGACTCCTTTTTTCAAAAATATACAGCAACTAGAGTTCGATACGAGGCTAAAGTTTCATCACCTCTCATTATCTCTCCATACATATGCGTCCGTTATTATTTCTGAAATTAATTCGTAGCATCTGTTTCCTCGTCGAGTGGAAAACAGTACCCTCGTCGAACGAAACCTCGAAGCTTCTTATACCATTAATTCTCTAAGGGAGATTAAGGTAATCGCGCGATTGATTCGAATCATGCAGCGACCCAGGCCGAAAGAATCAATCTGCTGGCGGGCACGTTAGCTGGGAAACGTCGTGGTGGCGCGTAGAGGCGGGCGAGAGGATATCTCGTGCCACCGACTGATTAGGTCAGATCACCTCTGGTCTAGAAGGTGGAGGAAGGCGACCCTCGGTGTATACGTGTGCGCGTGTGTGTGTGTTGGACGGGCTCGGTACGAGAGAGGACAGGCTGTCTCGAAATTGCCGAACCGACCGACAGCTTATCCACTTTATCCGGCCGGTATTACGAAGGCAACGTGCGACTCGCTCAGGGAGGCGAGCAACCCCCTTTGGCATCAACCCCCTTTGGCTGCACTGCTCCAGTCCCGATTCTCACCCCATTCCGTGCTGCCACCACTCGCTCGCCTCCATCAGGAAATTCCTCTGGCGCAGCTCTTATTTATCCGAGGCTCTGGCTCGCGAGGCATCCACGAGCTTTGTCTTCCTCCTCCTCCTCGTGCACTTCCTGGGCCGAAGGAACGCCTTTCGTCCTTCTAATCCTCCAACCTTTCGTTCTCCCGTCAACCATCCCTCGCGTTCCTCAGACGAGTCCGTCCCGTTGCCTGCTGATACTTACCGGTTGCCAACGCGCGTTAATTCGTTCGCCAGCTCCTCTCGTTGCGGGACCCGCAACGTCTGGCCCGGAAGCTTAATGAACACGTAGAGTGCCGTTAACGTTTCCGCGGGGTGATACCCCCACCGAAATTCCTATCCCTGGAATTCGGATGCGTGCTGGCGGTGGGTCGGACGGTTGTTCGACTAAGTTGAGGAAAGCAGCCGCGCCGCCTGGCGAATCTAGGGTATAAAATTCGTCGGACGTCTTCTCGAGATGTTTACGGAGGATGGCGCGTTGTGGATGTTCTCCGGTGAAAACGAGAACAAGCCCGGAGGTGGGAAATAGCGAAGGAGAGAAGAGCGTAATTAATATCTCATTAAATCCCACCGCGCGAGCACGTTGGTTCGAGGCGGAGGAAATTTACGAGCGCGCGTGAAATAGAGCCGGCCGTGCGCTGCTTGAAGTTACATTTTTATCCTCCAAGCATCAAAAGCAAACGATTAGGATTAGGGTAGGGTTAGGATTAGGTTAGTTCAGGGTCAGGGCCCTACCCTAGTCTGACCCTAACCCTAACCCTAATGTTTTCGAAGGTGGATGAGATCGGCGCAGCGGGAGACGAAGTAGAAGGAAGAGCAGACGAGCGGGAGGAAAAGATCAGAGTAGTTCAACTGGGAAAAAGAAAGTTGCGGGGGGGTGGCTGGCGTCGCGACGACACGTAGCGCGCCGGGGTGGTTGCCACGGATGGCAACGACGACAACGACGACGCTGTCGGGCGTAAAGAGGGACCGACGCTGTCGAGGGGTGAGGAGGACGCCGGGAGTTACTAAGTTTGTAAGATCAACTAAAGTACCTTGGCGGCGGCGGCGGCGGTTGCGCCCGAAAGTCGGCCCGAGAATACGAAGCGAGAGCACGGTGGGGGTGGGGACGAGGTAGTAACAAAAGTAAAATAAAAGAAGCTTATCTCCGCTCGCGCGTGTTTAAATTATACGAGGGTGGTTCGAGGGAGGTGAGGGTGGAGGAGGATGCATGGAAGGAGGAGAAGAGGGCAGGTGCATCAAGCGCGTCCGCTTCTTCTCCCGTCCCGTCGCATTATGTCGCAGTCGCGCGACGACTTTATTATTTACATAGCGCGTGGGTGGAGTTGACCGGGCTTGAAAAATTCTCCGACGAATTCGTGCTCCCCTCCTGCTCATCTCGGCCAGCCGCGACGAGCAGTCGCTTTTATCGAGTGGTCGAATTAAGAGCGCATTTCTCTTCCTCGTACTTGGACTCGTCGTCGACCGGCCGAGAGAAGAAACTCCACCTCGGGGTTATATTTTTGTAATTAACTCTTTGAAAGTGGCGGAGACGTCCGACGACGGCGGCGGCGGCAATAAAGAATAAATTAGAATTTGTGTACGGCATTGCGAATGCTGCTGCCGATGTTAAAGCAACGCCGGTAGCACGAGTTTACCGCGCATAGGGGTTGGAGGGTTGGGTGGACGGGAGGGTGGGTTTGGGACGAGAATTTAAAATTATAATTTTTATAGCCTCCTGCTTTATTCACGAAGCGGTCGTCGTGAGGGAATGGTCCCGCGTAAAATGCTCTCGCGCGCGTGGTGACACTTACGCGCCGTGGATTTGGGTCGACGCGGGCGGACCAAGTTTCTCCGCGATATTGGAACGTCTCCGCGGGGCTATTCGAATGGGAGAGAAATGATCTCGCGTGGTGTTAAAAACGTCGTGGCGGATGGTCGACGCAGGAAGACTTTTTTTTATAAAGACCTTCCATTCAAATCGAGCTATAAAATCACGCGAAAAGTGTTCGAAGCACTATGCATTTTATCTTTGACGTAATATTAGAAATCATGAAAAACCATTGGAAGCGAACGTAAGGGGATATTTCTCTGTCTCGATCTCCCGTCGAGCGGGTTTAGCTCGATTCGAAGAAAGCAGCAGCTTCTGTCGAGGGATAGTAGAGATGGAAAGGGCGAGACGAAGGCGAAGGAGAAAGGGCGGAGGTGCGGTGAGGTAAGGGGGTAGATAAGACGTACGTCGGCCAGATCGGACAGGATATTGGAACCGGATTACATATTAGTCGTCGTCTTGGAGGTTGGTGTTGGAGAGGCGGAGGATGTGGGATGGGTCTGGGGGTGGATGCAGGGTGCAGGAGTGAGGAGTGGTAGGAGGGAGGGTCCTCGTCGAGGGTGGAAACGTTTGCAGGAAATCGAGTTTATCCGGATTTCCCGTAACCGTGCGACGGAACTCGCGGTTCGCCCTCGTTTCGTCCTCCCTCTCTTCCTCATTCTCTCGATTCCTCTCTCTCTCTCTCTCTCTCTCTTCCTCTTTCTCCTTTTCCTCCTCCATCCTGTTGAAACTTCGTTGCACCGCGCCCCTCGCGTCCTCCGCAGAACGGAAGCCGACGCCAGCGATTTTGATCTTCGCGCGGCTGTTTCGCCCATTCGTGGAACGTTCCGATCAAAATCGTGGCGGTGGGACGTCGCGTAGCGCGGTTTGCATCCCCCTGCGGTCTCGTCGACAACGAGACAGCATGTTATTGTGAACGCTTCATACGCCCTCCGTGGTGGCGGTCGTTATCGCCCTTGTTGCCGAAAGATACGCGTTGAATTTTGACGTAATGAAGAAGGAGCGCTTTCAATCGAGAATCGGGATACGTTCCAATTCGACGAATAATTAGGATTGACCGCGTCGATGGACTGCAGGCGATGAATACTTTTCAAATTCGACTTTCCTCAAACTTATCTACTCTTTCTTATTCTATCCTGGACTCTTCAGCGTGGAATTTCACAATTTTTCTCGATTACTCGTAATCCTATGGCACCCGTATTCTCATCATCATTCCCACCTAAGTACTCTCTCTGGCACCCTAGCGACAAAACCGAGTAATTTCAAGGAGGTCAAGAATGAGAGGCCATTATGAGCCACGAGACGACACACTTACCCTCGCGTTACGTGTTTCGGTATAAGTACCGCGCCGGATCATTCTCTGAGAACGACCTCGCGTCCGAGGGTCGTAGCTTAATTATTACGAATCCACCATAATTAAGGGACGGGAATAAGCGCGAGGGTGACGCGGCCATTTATCAAGTCCCGAGACGGGGACGTTTTTTCTTCCTCCGTCCGCCTCGCGACGATTGCGTTGCGCGCGCACGAAGGGCGCTCACCCTCCTCACCAAGCGGAAATGGTCAACGAACCACCTGTAAGAACTCCTCTCGGCCGTCGACTTCCGGGGGAGATCGCGCGCGTAAACGAGTTTTTGTGTCTCGCCGTGACACGCGGTAAGGGAGCTCGTTACGAGCCAGGAGAAAAACACCGTCGATCCTAGGATACTTTTGGCGTGGAATTAATTTTACGAAGCGTCCCTTCGCCGTCGAATTTCTTAGCAGACCACTTTGCATATAATTTGGACGACCCTTTCCGAAATTCCGCGCACTCGCGTACCTACATATATACGCTCTAGGCGTATATTTACAGCCAGATGGGAGGAAGAAGCGAAAGCATCGCGCGACGTAACAGAAAACCACCACCACCGTCGCTCGTCCCCCGAAACGAGCTTCCGCGAATCGATTCTCGCCGAGTAAAAAGCCGGATGGTTGAAAAACGGGTAGAGAGGGTGCAGTAGGAGGAAGAGGATGAGAAGGGAGGACCAGAGGGAGGAGGGTCCACCAGGGAATCCGTAATTTGAAAGTTACGCGAGTGTATTTGGGTGGGCTTGTGTGCGACGGTGGCGATGGTCGTGGTGGTAGATGGGTGAGAGAGGAGGGTAGGGTTGGGGGCTGGAAGCGGGATTCGGGCGGAAGGGGATGAAAGCTCTCTGCCTTATCTCCGAGCGGATATGACGTAGGGTGGTGCGCGCGGGTGGTGACTCGTGGAGGAGGGACTGGCTCACTGGAAGAAGGAAAGAAGGACAAAAGCTACTGCCGCCGTTCTTCCCTCTCTTCGTTCCTCCACTTCGCCTCCTCCCTCCTCACCCTTCCATCCGTCCGCGGCGTGCAGGAATCATAAAGTCAGGACGAAGGGCCCGTTGGAAGAATTTTACCGCATGTACACGTAAGACAGGAATATTGAGAGGGTGGCTGCCAGCCAACCAGTTACTCGAGGGAGGCAACGGGGGTGAGAGTGACTCGCAGAGAGGGATGGCTCGACGCGAAAGCGTATATCGACCCTTGTCTTGTCATTCCGCTCGTACGTATCCCCGAATCTCTTCTGCCTCTCCTCTACTCGTGCACCGGGTGAGCAATAAAATGTGTAGCCGGCGAATATTGGCCTGTACTCTTTCGATAAAATCGCTCTCGTACTTGTGCTCGCGTCCTCCTTCTCGCGAGAAGACTCCCCGTCGGATTTTATCGTGAATTTTGCGGAGAAGTTTGCCACCGTCTTAGATAGGAGTTCTCTCGAGAAAAGAACATCATCCGCGTGGCGATGATATCGTCGGAGGGATCGATCGCAAGAATCGCCGAAATTATTCGCCCGAGTGGAGGGGAATTTTTTTAAAAAATTTCCGATTTTTTTCTCTGTTTCGCAAATGTGCTAGATATAATAATCGGGTGCTTCTTGTTCGCGCTTAAAGGGAACTCGCTCTGTCTCACTCTCATACTCTCGAGAGCGCGTGCGAATTTCCCATGCAAAACGTCCTCCCGGATTCTCTACGTTCGCTTCGCTCGAATCGAACCGTGGGCGGTGGGACGAGAGAGAAGGGCAGGCGTCTCGCTCGGTCGATTCTACTCGCTCTCTCGAAATGGCAAAATCTCGTTTCCACCCACGTAAGCAAGGCGTGTGATGCCCTCCGTGAACAACAATGGAAAATGCGGATCGCACAAAATGGATTTCGAAGAGAGCGAGAGAGGAGAGACGTGGAGGGAGAGATATACCCCCGTTTTCCGCTGATGAGTGACACGTTGATCTCCTCCTCTCCCGGTTCTCTCCGAGCATCCACCTCGACCTGCACCGCGCCTCTCTCGGCCTCCGGGGGCCGTTCGTTCGGCCCTCGTGGTTTTGTGAATAAAAACGTAATCGACGTGTAACGACGTTTCCGTTGGTCGGACGCGCCCGAGCGTGGATATTAATATAGTCGCGCGTCGAAATTGATGCACGCCCGTGCCCTCCCCGTTATGCAGATTTATTACGTGTTTCAAATTTCACGCTGACCGAGCTATCTAAAACATTTCGTTCGCCGGATACGCAGGAGCCACCGGTCCGTTTCCTCTTCTCCCTCTCTCTTCTGTTTTCCTCTCTCTTTCGATCGTTCACCGCCACCATCCGCGCTGCTCATCGCGTCCCGGATATACGATTTTTATAAGCCACCGGTATTCGTGCATTCTGCCCAATTCTCTCTGTTACCGGACCCGCTGGATAAAAATTCCGCTAATTTTCACTTCGGCTAATTACCTCGAATCGCTTATCACCTTAAAACACTTTTCTCTATTCCCGAGGCCACTTTGTCTCTCGCCGTTTCCCCCCTCTCATTCCCCGAGCGCAAAAAACAATTTGTTATTCTCGCCACTCGCGCCCCCTGCAATTCCACGTTTTGCTTCCCATGGGTGTACTTATACCAATCTAGCTTAATTTCTTTTCTTCTTCTTCTTGATTACACCCTTCGTTCGTCTCTCTAATCGCGGCCAATCAATCCCACGTAACGGTGTACGATCGTTCGTAGTTTTCTCTCCGCGCGAATAGAAAAGAAATGGAAATAAAAGACGAGGGAAAAAAAAATTTCTCGTGCGCAGCTCGAAGGATAATCGCGGCGCGATTTCGAGAGACGAGAAACGTCTAGCGAAGGGATGGGGCTGGGAAGCGAGATGAAAGGTACACGTGTGCCATTTCTCCGGGAGGAAGAAGAAATCCGAGGCGGGGTGGTTGGTCTTCGGTGGAGTTACTTGAAAGGACGAGATGATGCGCGCCACCACGAGGAAGACGTCGTTCCATTTCGAGCACTCGCGCACGAGATACTCTCGTTGCGCTTTTAAATAATAAATTCGACGTGGAGAGCCTTTAAGCATCCGTGCCTTTCCCACGCGGATGATATTCGGTTAAGATTTCTTCCTCGTGCGCTCGCGTTAGACATCCACTGGAAGAATTCCATGGATTCTAACCGATTTCCAGCAGCCTCTTTTGCTCCGTATGAGGACGATACTACCTTCGCGAGACCAGGTAGCGAAAATATTTTCTCGCGCGTCCTTTTTTCGTTTTCGCCTCGATACCGCGTACCCTCTCAAGATTTATCCTCTCTCGAGGTCCTCCGACCTTCCGTCCTTATCGCTGCCCTTTAAGGAAAGGTGAGGGCGCAGGGCCGGGATTCCGCGGACGATTAGGATCCTTCGAGTTCCTCGGGCGCTTATCACTTTTGGAATTCGTTGGGATTCCTGGATTCCACCGGTTTGGCCCTCCCCCAGTTCCCACAGGACTTTTTCCGTCCTCCTTAAGCATGCCGCGAGCGTTACCGTTAATATCCTTTAGTGTCTACCGCGAACGTGGCGCCGCACGAGGAAAGTTCGTTTCTCCGAGAGAAGGAGGAAAGGAAGGGAGCTTCCACCGTGGTCTCTCCTCCAAGAATATTCCGCCTACGTCTCGGATAATTTTATTTCTTTCCACGGCGTCGTGGGAATATTCCTCCTACGTTCTATGGCGGTGGTGGTGGTTAAGCTTGGGACGGTAGTGATTACCATTCATGACGACAATTAGCGTTAGGCTGCTTACTTAAAGCTTCGATGACCAAGCGAAACTGGGGATTGCAAGAAGTAAGCTTTGGATTAGCCACGGTGGAAAGCGGGAAGTTTATCGATACATACTTATAAACCGTTCATTCGTTTTATCGTAAGCACGATGCGTTTAAGCTCTGAGAAAACGTGAATACCTTTGGACGGTCTCTCGAGAAACGATGCCTCCTGAATTAACCTTCGAACTTCCTCGTTTCGCTTCGAGCTTGCTTCCAGGCTTACCTGCGGCATCAAAGCGATCCACCGATTTTGTTCGCGCGTTTTCTTCCTCCTCGTATTCGCTCTTATCGCACGGGCCCGTCGCTCGAGACCTCACCTCGACTATTCTTATCAAAAGGCGTCTAGTGTATTCGCCGAGTCTCGGGGGGCGCCTACCTCCTTGGATCGAAGTTCCGGTCCAATGGCCTCTCCTTGTAGTTATATTCTTAGAGCTCGCGGAAAGTTTCCAGGGCGACCTTAATCTTACCGGCTACGGAAACCCCGTAAGCCTCTCGTGTCGGGCTTACCGTATCGGTTTAACCTCCTCCGTGGCCCCGTGTTTACGCGGGTCACCGGGCCTCTGGCGCCATCCACCTCCTTCCACCTTTCTCTCCTCCTGCTCTCTTCGCGCTCGCGACACGCGTCGCGTCCACTCTCCTTCGTGCCTCTTAATATTAATCCTTTTCGGTCACCGCCACGAGCTTACTTCGGACATTATCGATTGGAAATATTTCGCGGGGAGGTCGAGGTACCGACGAGAGTGCGGTAGTGAAAATGAAGCTTCTAGAAAAATTCCATTTGACCCAGCAGGTAAGAATACGTGGATTTTTCGAGGCCGGAGAAGGAGGAAGTCGAGGTTAAACAAAGAATAGTCCAAGGTAAATTTATACTTCCGCGATATTAATCGGTAGATGGATCGAATTCCCGGGCTCTCGTCGTTCGTGTGCCTCGGAACGATGAGAGTGAACGGAGCTCTCGTCATCTTTCTCCCCCGATTTCTCCAAGTACAAACAGTCCTGGCGATAATTTATTCGGTATCGATGGGAACGGAGGAATGGAAAGTGGCGTGGACGGTGCGGCAGTGGGGGCAATAAAACGTCCCGGCGAATGGATCTGTCGTGATACGTTTCTGGTTCAATAAAAGTATCGCTTATGCGGTAATAATTTACGCCCGTTTGTCGGCACACATCCGGCATTCTACCGATTTCTCGTCCACTCGAGCCCCTCCCTCCACCTACTTCCTTCTTGCCCATGGACACTGGGACTCGCGTGCAATTTCCGCGCGGCACCGTCGGTGGTCCCGGAAACTCCGAAATGGTATGGATGCAAAATTTCCCGTTGAGAACCACTCCAGTCTCGACGAAGGCCAGCGTTGTCGGAGTATCGCGCGCAGGAAGAGGAAGAACGAGGAACGAATCGATCTTTCTCACGAATCCTATTCTGGTGACTCTCGTTCCCGCGAACTTCGTTGAGATTAATTTCAGAAAGAGTTTACAGCGTGTCACGCGTACGGACTTTCCATAAGCATTTTCTCAATGAAAACCAAGACGAACGAGCACTCGCGAAGGAAATGTCGTAAATCGTGAAATGCTTTGGAATTGAATTTCCACGGACGGTCGCGTGCCCAGAGTGAATAATCCTTCTGATCAAATGTCCCGATTAACAGTGCGCGCACATCGTGTATTTATATCTTGAACGAGCTTCCGCCGGCGATATCACGATTGCCGGGAAACTTTCGATTCTCAGGGGTTGCTATTATCTCGCGAATTACCTCATGACAACCGACAATTTCGCGCTTCGACGTTTCGGCATAATTGCGCGTTACATTGTCGTTAGCGCACGAGAGAGAGAGAGAGAGAGAGAGAGAGAGAGAGAAAACAGTCCGGGAAAAGACTCGAGTGGGAGAGAGTCGTTGGAGAGTGAGCCGAAAGACGGTGAAATTATTTCGACGGCGCTCAGGGTGGACGAGGCGCGCGGATCACGGGATGAAAACTTCCGGAGCACGCGTCGCTTTTCCGCTTTTCCCTCTCGGCTGGATTTAGCTTTGATTTATCGTCCTGAAGCGAGCCGCGCGCCACGGCTCGCCAAATTCACCGGCAGTTCGATAAAGGAGGTTAAATCTATCCCTCCCCTCGTTGTGTTCCTGCTCACCCTCAACCCCCAGCATTCTCTCAGATGGGCGGCATACTCAAACTTGTTCGCTCATTCGTACTCTCCTCTCTTTCTCCTCTCCCCTCTCGTAGTCGTCGAACAGGCCGATTTACTCTCGAGCGGCGGCGCGAGCTCTCCCGCGAAGTAAATCCATACTTCCTTCTCTCCTCCATTAATAATCGAGGTATCCAAGCACCGCGGTGGCGCGCAGCGCGGCGAGCCCAGAGACAAGAGATCTCCCACTTGCCTCGTGAGCACGCCTCCATTCAACTCGATTCTACCGGTTTCGCGCAAATGATTCGCTCCCCGTTCCGTTTCTCTCGTGAACGGTAGACTTTGTCAGAACGTAGAATGCGTCCACCTCGTTCCACAAAGTCCTCGGGTATCGATAATGGATATTTACTCTAGGCTCGACGGCACGCTGGGGATATCGTATGGTAAAGTCGATTTGCGTCATCTAACCTGTCCCATGGGGTTAAAGAGAGTCCGGTGGAATGGATTAATTTTCTAATTTTACACGAATCTACTAATGTGTTAAAGGAATTCGGTGAGTAAGCGTTCCTTTAATCGAATCCTCCTCCCTCACTCTTCCTCATCCCATACCGCGGATTCATCATTCCTTCGTAGCTTAAACCTTCGAACTCGCTCCTACCCTGCTCTTCCACTCTTTACTCCACCGTCCTTAAGCGACGTCATTTTTCGGGCTTGGTCGCAGAGGAAGGAAGGGCGCGAGAGAGGCGTCAGGTGTGCGCCCTGATCTCCGTTACTTTTGCATAGAGCCACCAGCTCCTTCGTGATCTAGCGCGCTAGGGAATGGTTTGCGGTTGTACTCGAGGTTCGTGGGGCCTTGAGAGGCCGTGGGTTTCGGACGAGCCGCAGGGGTGGACGAGGCTCGAGATGGAGCGAGTGCGTCCCAGGGTGACGGTCTTTAAAAACTTTCAGCGCGCGTGCAACTTTGTTGAAAAGCCCGGGCCACCTTCCCTCGGCCCCACCAGCTTTATCCTCGTCCTTCTCCACCTCTCACCCTTCCATCCTCTTCTCATCGCCACTCTCCCTTCCTCGTTCAATGTAACCTCTCTCTCCTTTCCACGAGGAGGCCGCTGTTGCCTTCGCGTAACCCGACCGTCCTCCTCTTCTTTCTCCTTCTGCGTTCCCGTGACCCTCTCTGTTCAGCCTCTCACGAAGAAGGGAGAGACTCGTGGACGAGAGAGCCACCCTTATTCCCGTGCACCGAGGGGGGTGGAATGGGGTGGGTGGTGCATAAAAGCGAGCGAGGGTGCGCGACAATGCAGCGGTTTAAATTAGAGCGAGGCGTCGCGACGTCGGAAGAAAGCGACGCGTAGGGCGAAATCGGAGGAAGGAAGGAAGCGGGGGTGAGAGGGACGTCGGAGTGGAAGGAGACCCAGGGGGGCACCACGACGAGAACTGCGGGTGGTGAACAAAATTGCGGGCTTTGCCAGACCGCCGCGGCAGACAAGGTCGAACGATCGGGGGTGGGTTCTGGGAGGAGGAGGGTCGGAGAGGGGCGATTAAACTCCGGGGAGAGCATAAGGCGACGACGGCCGTGGAGACATTCACGGCTCTCTCCCTCCTCTCACCCCTCGCATTTCTCGCCGACGTTCCAAACGGTCCCTTCCGCCGACCCTCCTCCCTCTCTTACCCGCGGCATTCCATTTTAACCGAGGGAATTCAGATAGATTCGTTTCCTCCCGCTTCTGTTCGGTCAACTCGTCCTAAACGCGCCTCCGTGGACGATAGATTTACAGCGAGGTGTTGGAATTTTCGCGTGCGCGAACGAATCGACGTTTCAGCGGATGCGCACTTAAAATTGCGAACGATAGAATTACATCGTCGAACGAGCACGGCGAAAGAAGTTCGAGACTGCGTTTGTCCGACTCCGTCCTATTGACTCGAGGTCCCTCGACACGAAGTAACGACAGTCGACTTCCTCGACTTCGCGTTTCTCCCATTCCTTCGTATAGACTTGAAGTCCCTCGATACGAACTAACGGAAGTCGACTTCTTCGACTTCGTAGGAGGCAGGACCTCTGGCATGGGACCAGGAGTTCTCGACGGACCCTCCCAGTATTTTGGACACCTCGTTAAGTCCCGTTAGGAGGGACGACGCTCGTCGGGCTTCACGCTCGTACGGTACGACGACGGCGGGCGTCGCATGAAAAAACAAACAGGCCGGCACTCCATTCTTTCGTCCGCTCGCTCGATAGCCTATTCACGAGGGTGCCTTCCACCCTCTCTCGTTCCCCTCGCCTCTACGAATCTCGCGCAGGCCAAGTCCGCCGTGCGACGCCGGGCGTCCTTTCGAGACATTTTGTCACCGAGTTGGTATAGAGTCTCGGATGGAGTAGCTTTCCATGCATAGGTTAGCAGCCCTGGCGGACTACGCGGGGGGAGAGGCAGGAGAGTGGGTGGTGTAAGAGGAACGTCGAGAGGCCGAAGAGAGGAGGAGGGGTGAGATGTGTGAAGGTTGTTTTGTACGGAACACACACGTGGAGAGGGTACGGGGCACGTGTGTGCGCCAAATCGGACGTGAAGTTACGACGACGAGGCGGGAGAGAGGCTCTCGATGCCGTGGACGACGAGGTGGCCATAGAAGATGAGGAGATGGAGGGTGGTGGAGGGAAGGAGGGACCGATGCGAGAGTAAGAGGGGTGGTCGAGACGCCGTGGAAGCCAAAGGCTACCCGGTAGACGTTATGTACAAGCTATTCTGTATGCATCCTGTTGTCGGAAGGGAAAAAGAAGCGAGTCTCCTTCCAACAATCTCCATCTAACCCCCCCATCCTCCCACGCTTCCATCCGCCCCCGTCTCATTCTCTTCGTCCTCCTCTTTCTCTCGCCCTAACTTTTGCAATATTCTCGAGTCTTTCTACTCTTTGCAGAATTACCCCCGCCTCTCTCCGTACGTTGTCGCGAGGACGAGGGTGCGTCGGTAATGGTTTCGCTTCCGTCCCTTCTACGTTCTTTCACCACCATCCCCCCGAGCATCCCCTGTCCCTTCGACGACGTAGGTTGGCGCTCATACCTCCGACAACTCGTCGTCGTCGTTACTTCGTGAGGCACCGGGTCGTAAAAAGCGGATATATACAGGAAGTCGCGCCACCCTCCCGTGCTAAGAGGGGGTGGTAGGAAGTTGAAGAAGGTTGCGAGGCCAAGGTGGTGGTGGGTGGCTGGCGAGGCTCTTTTCCCACCACCTATGAGCTTCGAGAAACTAAACGCTCACGGGCTTTTATGGGGTTCGGCCGGGCGCGCGGGGCCATGAAAAATTTGAGTAAAAAGTTTCACGGTAACGTTCCTAGTTCGCTTCCTCCACCTTACTTTTCGCCTAGCACCTTCTCTCCTTTCGTTCTTTCCATTCTACTTGGCCCCTTCGTCTGAGAGAGGAGAGAGGGTCCTCGTAATTAAGGGAGGAGACAAAGTGCCCGCGCCACACGATGCACCACTTGCCAGTAGTTTCTCTCTCGTAGATGGCCAGCCGAGCCACGTAGCTAGGGGTCGAAGTGGAAAAGGTCGAATGGATTTTCCGAGCGGACCACGGGCTTCTTTCGTCGCAGCACCGAGTGGAACGTTTTGTCGCACGCTCGTGTCTACCTGGTCCGGTGATTTAGTCGCTTCTCTCTTCCAGGGAAATTTAAATCGTTCCTTCGATTTCGTTACCCCCGTAGCTTCTTCCTTTTTTTTTTCTTTTTCGTCACTCTTGCGCCACGGTAGTTCAAGCTCCCTTCGCGTCGCTTCTCGTTCTCTTGTTTACGCGGCCACGCTGTCCGAAAAATAAGAATAAGAATGGAACTCTCGCGGAAGAGCGTGCTCTAGGAATTTTTTCGTGTAATTAACGCTCGCCGAGTGATAAATCGCTCTCGGGAATGGGCTCTCTCTGCTTGTTTCTATTCCTCGTCTTCTCTTTCCGACCCTACTTCTCTCCCCCTCGTTCTTTATTTCGTTTGTCCATTTGTTTCTCCTATTTTTCCACCCGATTCTCGGGAAGCGACGCGACAGTGGAAATTCTGGTAAAGGTGGATTGCCAGCGGGGTTTGGAAGTCGAAAAGCGGCGTGACGGTTTTTCCGAAAGAGAGAACGTGGGACGACGGGGCCTTTGTGAAAAGTCGCGCGAGGCAAAGCGAGCGGGACGACGACGACGACGACGTCGGGCGAATTAAAAATTCTCTCGAAGGCCGAAATATATCGTGGCTTTGGAGAAACGGGAAACGCGGGTGCGAGGGAAGTTGCGAAAAGGACTTCTGCAGGCGCGTTTGCTGCACGGGGGAGGAGAGGGACGGGAGCGCACGCGGAAACGTTCGAAAGTTTTCGTTTTCCCGACCCGATGCCTGGGAGCTACTCGTCGAATAATATTAACTCTCGTGTTGCACCCGGGCAGGCAGGAGCGGGGCTTTCTGCGGGCCTTTCTTTATTTTCTCTTCCCTTCTCGGTATTCCTCGCTCTCGCCCTTCGCTCTTTCTCTCCCGTCCCCTCGAGTCCCTTTCCAGCGCCTCTTCGCCGACTCTTAAGTGTATTTTTCCTTTATCCTTTCGCCGTTCCCTAATCCGCTTTGTATTTTATTTTCCCAAAGAACTTTCGTGTTTCGCGGGCGATAATGCGCTTCTATTTATATACTCTCTCTCTCTCTCTCTCTGTCTTGTCCGCATTCTCCACCCACGTCCTTGGCCACCCACCCCAGCTATTTCCCCAAAGTCCGTCGCCCGCATTAAAATCGACCGTCGCGCTTGCCCGTAATGCATTTATTCGACTTACCGTAACACAATTTACCGGAATTAAGAGCTTTCCCGCCGAGCGGGCCGCGCGCCGCTCGGAAGTACGAGATTTACCATTTACCATTCACCACGAGAATTTAATGCGTCCGTAGATTCTTTTTACGCGAAACTCCCCATGGCTTGGCATCCCTGCGTTCCCTATCGCGCTTCCACAACCTTCCACTCCTCTCCCAATCTTCATCCCCTTTTCCACCCCTGTCTCTTGCGCACTCGATCCACTTTAAACGGCTCTCCTACGCAAACGTGTCTAACTTAGAGCGCGTTTTCTCTAGAGTGGAGAGAACTCGAGAGGTGAAGGGTAGGAGGGTGCAAGATCCAAGGAAAAAGGGATAAGCGACGGTGAGGGGGAGTGGAGATGGACGTTTATACTAATTCATCGATCAGTAGTCTCGATGCGCGTTGGCTCTCGCTCGAGAGGATGGAGGAATCTGTAGGGTGAAGGAGGGGAGGTTGCGGAAAACAAACGGGAAAGTGAGGAGGTGGGGTGGCGAGTAAACGACAGTCTGGAAACGAGGCGCACGGGATGACAGTTGGAAAGAAGAAGAGGGAGTTTAAGCGCGAGTCCTTGCGCGCTTTCCTCCGCATCTTCACTCTCGGAGGGTGGACTTTCCCTTAATATTGTTTACTCGGCTTTTCTGTCGGGGGTAAGTTAACGGGCACGCCCAAGCGACAGTCCCGGGGTACATGGACGATCCATTAATCATAATCGCATTCCAATTCGGCCGACGACCGTCTGGTGGTTGAGAGAAACGAAACTCGGGGGGTGGCTCTCGAGGGTGGTCGCATCGATGAAAAAGTACGGAGGGAGGGGGAAAAAAAACGTTGAAAGGTGGATAAGAATCTTGAGGGGTGGAAAGACGAAGAAACGAGGGAGAAGGGAGAGTCGGTGGAGAAAGAAGTGGTGGTGGTGGAAGGCAGAAAACTCGGTTCGGCGGCACCGTAGGAGGGATTTGTCATCCGGACGTGACGTGTCGCGAAAAACCACCGTCTCCCGCCAACACCACCCACGCCTCACCCGTGAGATTGTGGATGGACGAATGCACATCTGTGTGTTCGGATGCTGGTGGCCCGATTTCAAAGTCGTTCTTCCAGTCGGAAACGTGCAAACGCTCGAAAACATTCTTTTTGCTGTGCGGTTTAAGAACACGTTAAAATCGCAAAATCTCCTTTCACTTCCTCTAATTTATAAGGACAGAAACTTAACCGAGGAAATGGGAACCATCTCCAAAGGAATGCTACAAACTTCTCAACTGACGGTAGAACGATTTCGATGTTACCATCGCGACGGTCACGGTTGAAAGTGTCATCGACAAAACGGACAAACACTCCGGGCTCACCTTTGGGCTTTGTTGCGTAGAGAAAATGGGACGGTACGGACCGAAGGGACGCGCGTCCATCGTTCATGGACGGGGCTGGGATGGAATGGGGGCAAATATTTGTTCGAAGGCACACGAAGGCGGACGAAAACACACGAAGACGAGGACTACGCGAGTGTGCAAGAAATGTGAGGTGGGTGACGTGTGCGCCTGCGTTCCGGTGGACCCATCGACGAGGAGGTTCGAGTGTGCGCGCGCACACGCGCGTGAACGTGTGCTCGCGTGGCCCTCGTATCGCCGCGGGCACGATAACGGTCGTTTGTAATTCGATGTGCCGGCTAAATCGCTTTTATCCTTCCCCTTACATCACCTTAAAGCCACCGCTTTGTATCCCCTTCGAGGTCTTGCCTCTTACACCAGGGGGCAAGGACACGTAACTTACCGATGTACAATCTGTCGCGATCTCCTTCACCTTCGTCTCCAGGAACCTTGTCTAATGCACGAATCCTGCTCGGTGCCGTAGAGGAATTTAAAGATCGAACACTAGCTGCGGGTCGTAAGGGTCTTCGAACAGTACCGTGCGAGAATCCGAAAATCGATAGATTCCAGTTCTAGCCGACGAGAGATTCGCATTTCAAGATTTACCTAAAGTAGGTTTATCGTCCTCGGACATGACGAAAGGGTCCTCGAGGAATCTAAAGGATCGATTCTCCTGGAAGATGTCTTGGGTCGAAGTATTTCTACGATGCACTTGAGTCGATCGATCGATACGTATTTCACCCGGAGTTGCTGGTGCACGTGATGCTCGTTTTAAAAATTATACGATTACTTTTATCGTTCCAGGAAAATAATCTCGTTACTCCTTAACGACCGATCAGCGGAGATGCTCGCTCCGATATTTTTATTCCGCCTCCCGCCATTGTTCGCTGGACGTTGGGAGGGTGAGCCGCTTCGGGGTGGACCCACCAAGGTTGCCCAACTGCTCCCGCAATTACCTTTATTCTCCTACGAGATAGTCGCTCGCGGACCGCGGGGTATCAAGTGTGGTCGTTGGGATTTCGAGTGGCCGAAACCCACCCCTACGATCGACCGCCGTTTCCTCCATGCGTTCCACATAATGCCAGTAGGATTTATACGGCGGATACGTTCCGTTGGTTCGCACGGGAAAGAGGAAGTAACTAGAGAAGTGGTAGTCCCGGAAAGGATAGAAGGAGATTCGACTTTTGATTTTACGTATTCACGTGCGATTCAATTTTCAATGGGCAAAACGTCGGACCAAAGATTTTTATTATTTCCCTTACGATCCGAGGATCTCGTTACAGATGGTCTTCTTTTTATGTTTCAGGTAAGCAGTGCGACGCACTTTCCACCAGCGTTCTTTCTTGGTCCGCTCTTCCACGACGATCGTAGGAAAAAAGTATCGAAGAAATCAGGCCTTCGTAATTTCGCTTTCCACCCGCGGACGTTTTCGATTCTTCCCTTTTGGTACCCCAGTAGAAATCGAGACATTCCGAGGGTTCGTGAGTTTCAGGAAAACGTCGAATTCTCTGCTGAAAGCCTCTGGCTCGCCGCCCTGTGCCTCATACGAATGGCGTATATCGAGGGTACGTGTGGATGCGAACTGGAAGAGTCAACGCTCGAGTATCCGGCAAACTTTTGGTCTTGGGATACGAAATTTCGGGGTCAGCGATACGCTTTGAATCCGGTTAAAATTTGCCTCGGAAAACACGAGTCGTCAATTTCCGGCTCTATCCAGATTCCCTCGATATTCCTCGGTGCCCCCTGGAATCCCAATTTAAGGCTCTTTCCTCGCATTCGGGAGGAAAATTCGGGTTACGGTCGGAAAAAAGTTTCTCTCGCGAATCTGTCATCGAGAAATGATCGGAAGGCTTCGCGAAATCGATGGCCTCGAGAACGTAAGAAGGAGGCACGACCGACCCAGAGGCCCCACGACCTATCCCAATGTCCCGAATCGAGAAGAATCACGAGCTGGCGTATCCTGGAATTGGTAAGAATAACCTTGGATTAAGCATTGGATCGGGATTTATAGGTGGCCGGTGGCTGCCACTCGGGACGATCCTCCAAAGAGGAACCGAGGAGTCACGCCAGAGAGAATTCTCACGTAGAGGAATACTCGCGTTGCTCACTTCTCGAGGCTTCCACTCGATACCGCGGACTACACAGGAGGGTAGAGACTGTCGCTCGGGAATCCCAATATCTCGTTCCCTTTCGTCCCTCTTTCGTTTCTTTCTGTCCTTCAAAAAGTGCTTTGCTCTCTCTTTCGCATTCCTTTGTCCTCTCGTCTCTTCCTCGGACCACTCGCTCTCTTTTACTCATTTTCCGAATCGCCGTCCTTTTTTCCTCTTGTCTCTCCATTCTCTCTCTCTCTTCCATCTCTTCTCTCGCAACCCCTTATTTCGCAGTCACCCTCTCCCGAGGACCTTCCTCTTTCTCCTATTTTCCAGTCGTTCCCTTCTCTCACCCTCTTTTCTCTCCGTTGCACGAGGATGGGTGCACCGAGGAGGAGGAGGAGGACGCGTGTAGGCGCTTTTCCTGCGCTCTTTCGCGCTGCTGCTTTGTAGGAGGATCACGTAGGCGAGCGTAGAATAGTTGCGAGGAGAAGAGGGAACGGTGGAGGGTCGGGATGCCAAGAGCGGGTAGGAGAAGAGAGAGAGAGAGAGAGAGAGAGAGAGAGAGAGAGAGAGAGAGAGAGAGAGAGAGAGAGAGGGAGAAAAGAGGGGTGAGCTCTAAAATCATTTTTGAAATGGATGGTATCTCGCGCACGAGAGGCCCTCTTCTCCATCCGCACGGTGAAAGCAATCGGCGATGAAAGGCCAAATCGGCGGAAACGACGTGGCGCTTTTACATTTATCCCTCGCGCGGAATCGCAACGCGGAAATCCTCGCGACGAGACGTCTGTTCTCTCTCTCCTGTCTTCTGTTCCATTCGCGTTCCATCCCCCGTGTTCCAGAGTCGGGGTACACCGACAGAAACGAATCGTTGCAGGGTGCGAGTCGATGGAAAATTTTTCCAAATTATCGATCCTCGATCACCCAGACGATCTTTCACTTTTACTCCGGGACAAATAGTTCGCGTTTAAGGTACACTATCCTTCAGTCGATTCGCATATTTATTCTCGGCCACCCGCGTTCCGGTCGAATTTATCGCGTGGAGTATATATCCCTCGCGTCATTCGTTCGCCTTAAGCTTCTCCTCTCGATGCTTGGGGAGAAGAACGGGAGAGGTACGTCGAAGGGAAATTGGGGTAATCGGGAGAAGAACGAGGAGGGGGCGAGAGAGGCTCGGTTTAGATCCGATCCCGGTTCTTCCTTCCTTCGCTTCGTTCCTCCGGGGACCCACGCTCCATTACTCTCGGCACTCGCGGGGGGATAAATATTATGAAGACAAAAGATTCCGGCTTGCTCGTAAAATATGAGGCGGACCAGCAGGGTCCGTGGCGGAGAGGGCGAGAGATGGGATCGAAGAGGAGAAAGAGACGGAGGAACTGCAGAGCTTCTCGGGCTTGCGGCGCGAGCCACCACATAGTGGATGCAAGAAGGGACGTGATAAATTTCTACCCCCTCCAGGTCGATCTCGCTTTGCAGTACCTCACGATAATGTCTCTCCTTAATTATTTATCGTCTCGCGCAGAGACGCGCCACCTCGCGCGCCATTCCTCTTTCTCTCGCAGACATCGTATCACATCCGTCGATTCGTTTCACCGCCGCCCTTTCACTCCGCACAGTCAGAATTTTTTTTCCGAGAAAGGACGTTCCTTCGCCCGTTTCGTCGAACGATCTTCCTCGAGGAGGGGATGCAAAATCCGAGTAATTCCGGAAGATCGAGAAATATCGTTACCGAAGACGAATGAATCCTGGGTCGACGTCCTCTCCGAGCCCCTCGCAATAGGAAAACAAATTGTCGGGAGAGTGAAGGGTGGCTACGCAGGGAATCGCTCTTTGTATACGATCTTCTCTCCCTTCTTTACTCCCCTCCCTTGCTCCACGTAGAAATGAAATTGACCTCCCGGTTCGCTGGCTGCTGCGCCGGGGGTACACAACGTTGCTTTTTCTCCTCTTTCTTTCCACCCTTCTTCTTCTTTCCGGACCACCCCCGCCTCTCGTCCTCTCTCGTACTTTACCGGCACGGTCCGGTGGCACGGCAGGCACAGCTTACGGACTATTTGGAGAAAATTTTCGTTATTCCGCCGGGTGGAAGTACGACGGTAGCAGCGGCGCGGCGGGCGCCGACAACGACGGCAGTAGCAGCCAGCAGCAGCAGCAGCAGCAGCAGCAGCAGGAGGTTCCTCGTTGAAGGAGGGCACTCCAGAGGCCCCGGGCGGCCATGCGGGGTTAATTGGGGACCACCCCTAAAACCACCCCAAACCATCCCTCCACCAAGCCCCTCGAAGCTCGCAAACTTGGCGCGGAGTCGAGTCAGGAATTACTATCGGAGAAGTTTCACCCCGTCATCCCCTTTTTTAGTCCCCACCCTTATTCCTCTCTCCCTCCTCTCAGATTCACGCGCCTCGCTCCTTCTTCGCGTTCGTCCCTCCTCTCTCCATTTCGTTTCACTTCGGTCCTCTCTTCGTCCGGTCCGATTGCATTCGCAGAAAGTCGACCGAGCGGAGGATTTACGGGGCGAGAGCTGACGAAGGGCGAGGGTGGAGTAAGGAGAGAGAAGGGACTTTCATTCGCGTGGCAATAATTTCGATCTCGGCATCTCCCGATAGCGTAATTCCGGGAGGAGGGACTCGTGGGGGGGGGGGGGGGGTGCAGGCTCGTTTAATTTGAATGTAAGATGAAGGTGAAGCGCGAATCGCGAGGCGGCTCACTCGGAATGGAATAATCGGAATAATGATCCCTTCGTTCGGTAGGGTGTAGGAGAGTAGAGAGGAGGGAGGATTCTCGAGGTTTCGTCGATGTCTTGCCCTTCGCTTCTCGTCCCTTCCAGAAGGCAGGGTGCGCGCAGTTTCTAATTCCGGTTAAAAAGTTGCTTCAGGGGGTTGGAAAGAGGAGGGGTGAGTAGCCGCGAGCCCCGACGATTTGAGAACCATCGGCGATCGTTGAAAAGCTCACCGACGCAGAGACTCTACAGAATTTCGTACTTTCGGCTATTAGCGAAGTTTGCAAGGACACGGGCGATTAAGCAATTATTATTCGATTCCCCCTCTCTTCCCCTTTCATCTCCATTTCGCTCCTTCTTTCTCGTTCGCCTCGTCGATAACCGACGCGCCCGTTCACGCTTCGTCGAGCGTCATTTCGAGCCGGTCCCAAGCTTACCTCACCCTTCCGTTCTCTCTCGTTTCCACCCTTCTACCAAAAGTCCGACACTTGTCGGATTTCAATTAAAAATATTACGCTCCGCATTCGCCCCTTCTCTTCCTCTTCCACGGGCCACGGGAGCGGATCCCATCGAAGATTCGAAAGTTTCGCGTAAAGCCGCGTCGGCCGTTACAATAGGCGCGACCGCTTCCTCTCGATCGCGCGCTCGCGTGGAAGTATCTTCGAAGGCGAGAGAAAAATTTCAACTGGGAAATTAATCTCTCGATACTCGTTATATATACCTACGTCGATCCCGGATAATCGATTGGTTTGTCTTAACGATATTTTCACGCTTCCAAGATCGACGCCTCTTACACGGGAAGGGGGAAAAAAGCGTCGCCGAAGACGAGGCGAAATTCTCTCGCGTACAATGCGCGAACTGGTGGAAGGGCTTCGGAAAAAGGGGCGAGATCGAAGGGTTAGGAAGAAAGCGTACGGGAAGACACGCTGGAGGCGGAACGCGCGCGTTTCGGAAAGACGAAAGATGACGGATGGCAGGTGATGGATGAAAGATGGAGATTAGGAGCGGAAGCCACAATGAAGGCGCTACGAGCCGCGAGTAACGCGATCGCGGAGTAAAAAGGGAGAAAAGGAGCGGAAGAGGGACGAGCGAAGAAGAGAGAACGAACCGGTGGAGGAAAAGGGATTCGCTCGATTTGCATCGAAAGGCCCTAGGGGGACAGAAACGTTGCCGTGGTATCCTCGCGTTACACCGAACCTAACCGAATTTTCCACCGCCCTTTTTTCTCCCTTCTCAGCCCTGCCAATCAGATTAGGCGAATCTCGCTCTTCTCGGTTGGAGCAGGCGAGGGGAGGTGATAGGGTAACGCGAAGAAGGAACCTTCTGGACGAGATAGCTCTCAGGATTTCGCGTCGAGGATCATCCTGGATGTGCGCGCTACTCTCCTTTCACGTGCCACTGCGCCAAGTCGCCGAGGTCGACGAGAGGACCAGGAGGTGGGATGGAAGGTGAGGGCTTGGAGAGGCGTGGAGAACGAAGAAGGCAGTTTCGGTAATGAATTCTCGAGCCACGCTATCTCTACGGGGTGTATTTAATAACGTCCAATGGCTTTCCCGGTCTCCTCCGCTTTAGACTCTTGATTTCCCGCGCGTCGATTCATCGTCGCCCTCTTCGTTAGAATCTTCTCAATTTTGAATGCGACGAACGTCCCGGTAGCCCATTCACCAGCAATCGGTCTCGCGAAGACCGTTTTTTATTTCTTCTGTAATTCGATCGGGCAAGGGACACGCGTCTAATGAATCTTTCATTGATCAGATTCGGTTCGTTTTCAGCTTACCCGCGCGCGCGCATCATCCCCTGCCACTTCCATTCATCCGCTCTCATCGATCCCGCGTGCTCATTCGTCCGTCGATTTATCTTTACGTTTGCTCATCCGGTGTCACGTTGTTCGTTAATAATTACTTCTCTTCCTGGTTCCATTGAGTCGCTCGGTAACGACACGAAATATCTCGGTGGACAGCGTAGACGAGGGGGAGGAGGACACGAGCGAGAAAAGCCAGTTGGTCCGGGCAGGTTGTCTAGCGGACACCTGAACACGACGAGAGGAATGAGGAAGGGAAGGGAGAAAAAGCGAGTGGAGTACCGACTCGGTTCGATGGACTTTTTCCGTCGACTCTCGACGTTCGTTCCGCCATTGCTCTCGCGAAGGACTCTCCGCGCTCTTCCTCATCTCCTCTTTTCTCTCTCACGACCTCGTTCCTTTTTGCCTCCCCAGGACGCGAAATGGTTCTCCGCCCTAGCTCGTGCGGCGCGCGCCCTCGCGAAAAGGCACCCGTAGCAGTCACCGTAGGATGTTGGTTAAAGATAAACGTTTCGGGGCCATAAAGAGAATCGAAGATTCGAATTCCGTGGTACGTGGCGCCGACGGTAGCTGAACGGTGGTTGGTCGGGGATGCGGGGGCCTGCCCGTAACGGCCGAAACCCATCCCGTCTTAAAAGGTTTAGGACCCCCCTACCGATGCTATTTACGAACTCCCTTGCCAAACGTGACTCGCTTTCCCACGGAAAATTCGTCGACTTTCGTTCGTACGTTCGCGCTCCACTTTCGCGATTCTCCTTCTCGCTTCACGTCACGAGCTTCCACGTAGCTTTCGTTTCGCTCGACGTTTGTTTCGCCTTGGAAGGGAAGCGACCCGCTTCCTCGGCGCGGCACCGGCAGGTTCCGCCTCGCATTAACGGCGAGTAACTTCTCTTTCGTCATTAGACAGGACGAGGGAGAATCCCGCACGACCTCGACGTCCGGTACGAGCGAGCCACATGGGCCGAGCTTAACGAGGGTCCTCGGGTTTATGCCCGGGACTCGCGCGGCGAGCCAGCAGAGTCAGGAGAGAAGTGTCGTGAAATCGGGCTCCGACCCGAGGAATCACGTTCTTTGACCACGATTAGGTACCCCATGGGACTATTTCGCAGGGTAATTCCAGTTCTCGTTCGCGCGATCGACTACGGGCTAATGCTCCTCGATTGGGAGCGCGTTACGTAATGAGCTCGAAAACGAGATCCTATCTCCCTCGACGGTTTTTCGTTTCCCCGATCGCGATAACCGAGCGTCGAATCGTTCTTACGACATTTTCGTTTCGAATCCACGGTTTCTTCCTTCTACCGATTTTGCAGTGATCCTTTTCTCTTCACCCACGCACCAGTCGATTCCAGATCGTTTCCATGGAATCACTCCTCCGATACTCTTTTCCCAATTTCACCGGTTTTTTCTTTGCCCCCCGTCCTCCGAAGCGTGCGCGCTCGTACATTTTCCTTCTATCTCTCCCTCGCAGTTCTCTTAAGAATGAGATACGATCGTTGCCAGGCGTGGATCGGCGACGGTCGAGACTGCTGCGAGGTGGTGCTTGGGGAGCGCAAGAGGTGGAGATAAATATCCTCGGTGTCATCGTCGTGGGAGCTCGTCGGTGGATCCTTCGTGCGCCGTCGTCAGTCGGTGCCCAGCCGTTATCTGTTAACACATGGTCAAGCGTAGGAAAAAGGAATCGCGTCGGATCCGTCCCCCGGGTCATCTCCCAAGCGGAACGGCCAATGAATCGGCCGATAGGATCCACTGACCTTCGGGAATTTCGTTGCTTCGACGTAGTCGTCGTCGTCATCGTCCTCTTCCATCGTCTCCTTCCTCTCCCGTCTCGTCCAGCTCTTCGTTCGGTTCGTTCTCGTTTTCGTCACGCTCCACCCACGTTCTCATCGTGGCCGTGAAGAGATAAGGGTAGCTCGAGGAAATCCGCGCCATTTCGCACACACCGGGCGCAGGTCCGAAACAATTCTCATCCACCCCGCTTCAACGAAAGTCCACCGACGACTTCTTTCCGCGCCATTACCACCTTTCTCGGGCCTTCACGCGGGGCGAATATCGGAGAATTAGGTATAGATTTTGTGGCCAGCCTAGAATCGAGCCCTGATCTCTCTTAGGGGTGGTTGACAATTTCCCGATATCGTCGGGAAAGGGTCTTTAAAGTTTTTCGCTTTTGGTCGGTTGAGATTCAGGACGCAAGGGTGAGAATCGAGCGAATATATAATTTAGCGGCTCGAGGTGGATTTATTCGATGGGAAAATCCACGGGTGAAAGATGAAATTCAATGTCAACGAAATGGAACGTTTAATTCGACTAGGGTAATTTTATTTCGCGTGGAAATTTCCCTCTGCGCTTATTTATCGAGTGACTCGCGGAGGCTGTTAAAGCAACTCGACGAGGTGCAATATTCGTGCAATTACAGGATCGCACAACGAGTAGGAGTTCCACGAGCCGTAAACCGTTCTCTCGTTGTCCTCCCTCCTGCTTCCCTTTGCCCCGTGCAAACGCTCGTCCTGGGAGACAAATCGCTTTTCCCCGGATCGACAGTTCGGAAGTGAGAGGTCGGGTTCAACAGGAGAGATCCCGAAAGTCACTATTTAACGGAAAGTAAGAAGACGAGCGCCACAACGTTCGCGAAGAGAGAGAGAGAGAGAGAGAGAGAGAGAGAGAGAGAGAGAGAGGTCTTTCGGAAATCGGTGGCTCTTTAATCGCGCTTCTTCCTCGTCCCTGTTTTACTTCTCTCTTCTTTTTTCCTCGTTCATCTCTCTCTCTCTCTCTCTCTCTCTCTCTCTCTCTCTCGTTCCTCTTCGTTCGCTTCTCCTCGTTCCTCCTGGACCCTCGAGGGTTTTCTTCATCTCCGTCTTTCCTCTCGTATTTTTCTCGCTTCCTTTTCCTTCTTCGTTTCTCCACTTTCGTCTCTCGTCGTCGCTTCCAATCGGCACTACGACGTCGCTCCTCCCTCCACCACCGGGCGAGGGCCCACTGAGCCCCGCTATTTCAATTCTTTTCATTTTGCTCTTATTCTGCCCCCACTAAATCACCAACGGCTTGATATCCACCGCCAGCCGATATCCGTCCGAGATACCAGCTGGTCGCCTCCATTCTTCTCTCTCTCTCTCCTTCTCAGTCCCTCTCCTTCTTTTATCTCTCTTACACTCTCACTCACCGCCTGCTTCACCTCGCGCTTCCACATCGCCATCGTTCCTACACCCCTCCACTTCTTCTCCATGTTCTCCTTAAAATTCCTCCAGTACCCTCGCCGTTTAAACCTCCTCCTTTTTCCCACCCTTTCTATTTCCGCCATTCCCCAGGATCCTTAAGCCACCGCTCTCGTATCCCTCCCTCTTCGCGAGCCACTCTTCTTGCAATTCTAAGAGTTCGGTTAACGTAAATTTCAAATTTTATACTCGTCAAAAATAGCTAACTGGTTAAATATTACGAGAAACGATCTGTTCACTTCTGTGGTCCCTCGTCCGGTAGAAAAGTGACATTTTTCATCCGATTTCAGCTCACTGAGATTCGATATCGCCTTGAAAATCGACACTCTCTCCCTCTCTTCTTTTTGCTTCTCTTCGTTCTATTCATCTCCCGTCCACACCTGCTCGCTCCACACTTCGATCCTCCCTTTGCTAGGCCATCCACCCACAGAGGTTCTCGAACCTTCCAGACGCCTCCTACGCCGATTTCGCGTCTCAGATGATACGTTTGTTGGCGCTGCGCGAAAATACCATGCACACTCCACCCTTGGGGAATCTCTCCATGGGCTCACTCAATGCTGCCACCCTTCTAGGAATTACCTACCGTGTATCCTGTACTTGATTCGCTCAGCGGTTTCCTTCTACCCCCGACCTTCGTTCCTCCTTCTTCTTCCTCTTTGCGTTACTCGGTTCTTCTTCTCTCCTGCTTCTTCTGAGCTTGCAACCTTCTAAAGCTTCACTCCGTGGAATCCTCATTCCCACGGTGATGCTGTCGTTGGGAGTATTCGAAATCGTGACAATGCAATTGTGGTCGGAGCACTTCAGAGGCGGCCGTAAGGTTTCACTCAGTGCCCCCTCCTCGTCTTCTTTTGCTTCTTCTTCTTTTCTTTTCCTCCATCTCCTCGTCTGCAACCGGCACCCCCACTGTCATCAATCGCGAGTGCATCAGCTTCTCGATCGTGCTCCGGTGTACGTCGTTCTTCTTATTTTTTATTTATCTTTTTCTTAGATACAAAAGAATATGAGCGTCGTTTGCGTTTGTTTCTCGGTTCTTCGTCCCGCTTTCCCCTTCCATTCGAACTCACATGGAAAATTTTGCTCTGCTCTTTTCAACCCCGCCACTCGCTTGTTACGCGTCACGGGGATAAAACGAGTCAACCAATTAATTTTACCAGTTCTCCTTTCTACAGATGCCTCTCTTTTTCTTTCACGAGTCGTTCCAGTCGCGTCTTTGATTTTCATGGAAACACGCGCGAAAACATTTCAAAACGTTAACAAAATTTTAAAGACCCTCGTCGTTAGTGTCGCAGACTTTTTGTTCCGCGTGCGAGAGATACGCAAGAAGGACTAGCGCGAAGGAAGAAGAACATCGAGAAAGAGAAGAAGAAGAGGTTCTCCAAAGAAAATTTGATCGATGATCACCGCTTTCCGCTTCTTTCGCGAGGGGAAAGCACCCTTCCACCCCTTGACATTTTTTTTCCTTGCCGTTCGGAACTCCACAGGATGTCAGGAGCCGTCCTTTCGTCCTTCATCGTCGAGAGACGCCTACTCGTCCTGCTTGTTCTCCTCTTCCTCCTTTTCAACTGCCTCCTCTTCCTTCGCCGCTACCTCCCCACCTCCTCGTCGTCGTTTGTCAAGCGACGTCACGACGCGCTAACGCAGCGCGTCGCGGCGCATGACTCTATTCTCGGTGGGTAGGCAGGACGACGTACAACGACGACGATAAATTCGCGGATTTCAGCACCCGCGGGACCCCTCGTGCGTGTCCGATCCGTCCTCGGGTCCTCCCTCCCTCTTGACGAGGCCTTCTCGGCCAAGAAGCGTCCTGGAACCATCCACCAAGGGACGAAACAACGACCCTTCAAGATTTTCGACGTCCTCCGCACCCTCCTTCCCTTTACTAACGAATATTTTAATTTCGTCGCTTTAATTTCCATCGTGTCTCCTCCTCCAAGCTACTTCGAAAGCGGGTTCTCATTTGACTTTTTTTTTTAAGGGGGAGGTAAAACGATTCCAGCTGGAAAATCATCGACCGCGCAAATTCTCCGTTCGCGAGCTGTGTTTCCGCGTCGAGCAAATGACGCGAAGAAGAGGAGGTGGAGGAATCAAGAGAACGGGGGAAACGAAAAAAAATTCGGGAATTGCAGGTGGGTCTCGTGGGTTCGCCCATCGACGGGATTACAGGGAGCGATTTTGTTTTCACCCCGATAAATTCGTCTGTTTCTCCGTTTTCTCTCGCGCTCCCTCCACTTCTCCTTCGCGTTTCGGTTCGTCTATCCCCCCTTCTCTCTCCCTCCTTTTTTTTCATTCTTCGTTACGCGACGCACTCGCGCATAGTTCGCGGTAGCGTGGCCTCCCAAGGTACGAGGGAGGACGACGGTTGCCAAAAAGCTCGGGGACCCTTTTCCCTCTGGTCGGTTTCTCTCTTTTTCTCTCGTTATCCCCGGGGCCAACGGACGCCGGCAACGAATCGAGGGTGTTTTCACAGGGAGTGAAAATGGCATTCCAGACCGGTCGCCCGGCGGCCCTACCTTCTCCACTTTCCAACCTTCCGCTTTTCCTCCCACCGTATTCTCTCTCGTTCTCGTTGTTGCACCTCACCATTCTTCCCTCTCCACCACCCTTTCTCAACTTCGTACGCGAGCGGGCGCGCACTCCGCGGCGGCCTGTCGGCGCATTAATTTTTATTACGACCTTTTTTCATTTGGACTCCACTGGGCCGCGGGGTCTGCTGCGCCGGACAACGATAATTACTCCCACGTGGAATTATAATGATATCTAATGAAACGGCCCCCGGCGCGTACGTAGCCCGTCGTGTCGCGTAAACAGCTGACCCGTCGGCGCCGGGCCTCCTCCACCCTTCTTTTTCACGCGAGAGCAGGGCACGGAATTTCGCCGAGGTTCCTCCCGAGGATATTGCAAATGAAAAAGAAACGACGCCGACGTGGCGCGGATAAGAGATAGAGGAGGAGGAGGGTACGAGCGAACGTTTTAATCGTACCCCGTTCATTTGTCGAGGACAGCTCGAACTTTCGTACCGAACATACGTTCCCCCGGTGGCATAATATTTTGATCGCCGTTCCATCCAGCGCGAAATGTTTCGAATTGCGTTTCTGCTCCATATTTTTTCCTCCTCGTCCCTCTCTCCCGTCCTCTTTTCCGCGGGAAAGAACGATGGGTGGTCGGGTGTAGGAAGGGGCAGGGGATTTACGCGCGCGCGAACGAAGATCTACGACGCGCGGTCGCGAGAGCGTAAGCGTAAATTCCTAACGAGAGCGGAAAACACCGGTGGAGATAAATCTAACGTTTTGCGAAAGCATCGGCGTCGCGCGTCGGCTTCCCTTTCTCCACCCACCTTTGCCGACCCCCCTGGCAGCCGGGCGCGCAGCCCCAGGCAATATTTAGTCCCGACACCCCAAACTCATTGTTCTCTTTCCGCGTGAGGCCTCCATTATCCTCGCGATATTAATCGAATGCCATAATTATTCCCAGGGCGCGCCGGCCCATTCCCGACGATTGGAAATCCACGAATCCTCCATCCTCATGTGCTCGCGCGAATCACGAACGCGTTCTTTGGCGCGGTAACAATTGGCCACCGATTATACGGTGATTTTCCGTGGAAGGAATTTCCGAAAATTTTCCCTCGATTTTCGTCGATTGTCTCGCGTGCGCGACGGGAGGAGGAACAGCCAGCGCGAATCGTGGGGACCCGTTGTCGCAGAGCGCGATGGTGATATCGAAGATCGATCGACCTCTCGAGTCTCGACGAGGGTAAACGTTTCTCTTTTTACTCGCGTTAGTCGAGCTCCAGTTGTACCGTCACACAGTGCTTCCCCCTCATATATCATCCCCTCCGAGGATCGTGGCGAGAGAAAGACGTACAGAGGTAAAGGCCTCCATTCTCTCTCGAGTAAACTTAAGAAATCTTCTACGACGAAATTATTTCACCGAGTATCTCCTTTCCTGGACGATTACCCAACTTTGTATTCTCGATTTCTCAGTCGACGGTGCCTTGGAGTGGTTGGTACGGTGGATAGAACGTTTTATTTCTTTCGTGTTTTTTTTAAGCTTCTTGATATTTTTGTTTGCATTTTCAACTCTTTTTGGCGTAGATAATAAAGAAAAAATGTTTTGCTGTTCCAGTATCTCTAGGATGAGAAACGATTAGCACAGTTTCACGGTCAGTAGAAGAAGATCGTACTCGCCAGCCGTTCGCGCGCCATCGCGCACCAAGTCGAACATGCATTTGGATTGCACCTGAGGACATTTGTGTGCGCGGGTCTGTGTAGGAGGGGTGTGGGTCGAGGGTGGTCGCTCCATTGTTCCTGCGCACGAACCTTATTATTACCTATCGCCCGGGGCCGTTGTTGTTACGCTTTCTTCACTCGATTATCCTTTTCCGTTTTCCTTCGTCTTCGCGCACGTGCCCACTTTCACCCTCCTCCCGTTTTCTGCCTCTCTTGTTCTGCTTTTTACAACGTTTCCTGTGTTCCCGAACGGCACACAATCGGGCGCAGGGGCGAAATGCGACGAGAAAGAAACGCGAGTAATTCCGGGAGCGCACTCCACTCTTCTCCTCTCTCGTGCTATTCGCACGACACGCTCGCTCCCTCGCAACAAACAACACCCACGCACCCACGTACCTCGAAACATCCCCACATTGCAATTCTCGCTGGACCGGTCGCCTCATTGAGGCCGATTAAGTCGCATTAATGGCACGGCCGATCCCACGTAATTGCCCGGATCGTTTCATTTCCAAGGAACGTTTCGCGCTTCTTCTGCTCCTTCTCCCTATTCCTTTTACTCCTTCACTCCTCCTTCTTTTTCTATCTAATTTCAACCTTTCGATGCCTACTTGATTTTTACCCGAGGAAAATTCCCTCGACTCGTCGCTTTTTCATAGGCACACCATCCTATTGGTCTTGAAAAATAATCGTGCGTAATTCTCGACCCTCGAACGCTCCACCACTCACGTGGGTGCGGTCCCAGAAGAGGAGAAACTCGCGCGGTTTCGCTTCAACAGCTCGGCCATTCTCGCTCGTGCTTTTCCGTCTCTACTTATCGGCGGCGTGGCGCCCATCACGACCCTCGTTTCTCCACCACTGCCCGGCGAACTGGCTCGCGCTCGCGCGTTGAAAACGAGCCGCTCTCATTAACTGCGAACGATTACCGCGGCGCGGGACCGATCGCGATCGGTGGTGGGTTCGGCTTATGTCGATGTTGGGTGCTCTCGTGAATGGCCAACGCGCTTCCAAAGCCAGTTGGTGAGTTTCCGCTCGGTGCATGGCCTACTGCCTGCTTGCCCGCTCGCCTGCTTGCGCGAGCCCACTTACAATAATTGGCCATGGACCTGATTGGTGCGGCCCATCCGTCAATTAACGCCGTGTAATTTTGGACCACGCGTTGAGTTTAATCAACTTCGTCGAGGCGCCCCCACCACGCTGTTACCAACGATACCGGAATACACGTATATATCGATGATCATCACCCCTCACTCCAACCCCTTGATTTATTCTTTCCAGCATCCCTCGTGGCTCGCGCCAAAAAGAATTTTAACACCGACTCGTTTGTTCTCTCGAATATGCGCGTACCGTTTCATTTTACAGATTTCTACCCTTCGCAAGCTTCTTCTCGAATTCTCGCGTATTTTTGTCGGGATTCGTGAACTGCGGATTCGTTCGAATTGCATATTACAGTTTTTGTTGTTCTCTCGATTGTAATCTCGTCCGTGGAGAAATTCGGAATTCCGCGGGAGGAAAATTAACGAAAGAATGGAATTCCTCGTGATGTACGAGAAAGCGCGTGGTTCTCTTTTTTCCTCTCTTGTTTTTTGTTTTCCGTTACATCGGCGCGTCACTCGTCTCGTTTCCATTCCGGGATGCCACCGTTCTTCAATGACAAACTCGTGCGGCTACGCGCATCTGTGACGATGTCAACGTTCGTACTCGCGCTTTTCAGAGGCGCGTCGCGATTTTTGTAAACCATTTTTCGAGTCCACTCTCTACGATCCTTCGTGTACTCGATCCAGAGAGGTAGGACCGGCACGGGATTTTTATTCGCCACGGGTCAAATGACGTTAAGAACGTCAAGCTGTTCGTTACAATTTCTCTTCCCTGTTAATTCGAGCATGAGAAAGGAAGGTGGAAATTGTGGAATCTCATGCCCGATTCTACTCACTCCTCTACTCCCTCCATCGATCATCGATGTTCATCGCGAAGCCCATTGAGTCGCAATTCGGGGCCGCCACCGCGACCGCAATTTTATCGCGCGGCCTATCGCGATCTACCCCGCCTTCCACCCCGCCGCCCCTTGGGAGGCGGTCGAAATAATTTCAAATCCTCTCTCGTCCCAGCTAACGTTGAATCATCCGAGCGGATTATCTCGCAACTCCCTAAACGCGCGGGCGCGGGATGAACATCGAACCGCATCATCCTCATCCTCCCTCCCTCGCAATTCGCGCACTCACGATGAAATGAAAATCCTCGACCAGGCTGCCGCGCATCGTCTCGTGGCAACATCATCGGCGGGTATTTACGCCGATGGCCGGCCCGATGTGATCCACCCGGGGATACAATGATGCGGGTTAGGGGTCGGCTTCATTCTTCGGAATGTGTACGAGCAGGTACTTTCCGAACCTCCACCCTCGAAGCCACATTTTCCGCCTCTCGAGGGAGGGACGATCGAAGTTTCGGCCGGTGTTGGTAACCCTGCGATTTGCATCGGGCGTAGGTCAACGTTAGATCCGTTTATTCCGACACGGCGAGCTAATCTCGCTCGCCTCGGTGCGGATGGCGGTGGTGGTGGTCCCTAAAATACGCCGCCCTCGGTATCACTCGGTCGCGCGAGCAACGAACGACACGTAGCCGCAGGCACCGATGGGAATAGAGGCACGGTGATTCTTTGTTAATTTCCCTTCGACCCGTTTGTTCTGGGCATACAGCACTGCCTGCTGGTCGCACAGTGTTTTCCACTGCTCCCTCTCTTTTTACGTACACCCGCGTTTCGTTCTCTCGCGGCTCACCTTTACACGCGCTCTTTCACTCTCTCGGCATTCAACTCTCCTTTGCTCATTCGCTCGATCGATCTCACCTTCCACGATCAAATTCCTCCCCTTGTGCGCCGATCCGGTTGCGAACACTTGCCCCCCCGCTCGATTCTCATTCGCGGATTTTAGCCGAAGAGCTCTCGTATTATCCCACGCGTGCCGCCACGTCGTCCTCGCGCGAGGAACACAGGCCGGTAGACGTGGCTGCGTATCCGACGAGAGAGTAGAATATCGAGCGTGGAGAAATCTCGTGGGGTCTGCGAGAAGGATAAAAGCGTAAAGGCGAAAGAATACGGATAAAGGGATTCGAAGTTCCGCGATATTTCCGTGAAATTCGCAAAATCGAAGAGACCGAGAGGAGAGCGGGCCGCGCGGATAATAAATCAAGCTGAAATCCCGATCGCGATACTAAGCGGCCCCGCGATTCACGTCGGAAAAATAATAACGGGCTCGTCAAAAAGTGCACACGACAAAGGGTGGAAGGAGGACAGGCGGGGTAGAGGGTGGAAAGGCGCGGAAGGATATAGAGGATGAGAAAGCGAGGCCCGTGGGTGAGAGCGAGAGAGAACGTGAGAGGGAGAGAGAGAGAGGGCTCTAATGCACTCTCGTAAAACGCCTCGTGAAACTTTCCAATAAATAAAGCGAACGGCGCGGCTCCGCTACGGCCTCTCGTTCCACCCCCTCTCCACCCCCAATGTCCCGCAAGCTCCCGCTTTACATCCCCTCATAAACGATGCGCGCGAGCGAGCGAACGTTCGCCCTTTCCCCGGAGATGGTACCCACCCTCGTGCCCCTTTCTCCGCCTACGCCATCACCCCCTTCCACCCTTTCCACCCCCTCACGTATTATCCGATCGACGTCGACCGCGTAATTCCGCGTGGGTTCGTTCGTTTCCATCGAGGCGGGCGGTTCCGGAGAGGTGGTAGAGCTGGAGGCCTTCTGCCGCCCTCCGTGTATCGCGGAAAATTTTTATCGGCATCCGCGCACGCGCTCCTCCCCCGTCCTTTCGCTTCTCGTCCCTGAAAACAGTTACAATGCCGCTTCGCGCGTCGGTTCCGCTTAATTGCTTCGCGACTTTTGTCCGTTACATAATGGCATTTGCGCGCGTGCGCGCGAGAACGTTACACGCGATCGTCCCCGTTCTCTCCTCCTTTTCTCCTTTTTGTCCTACTCGAATGGCGTGCCTATCGGAAGATTTACGAGACTCGACGACACGCTCGTACTACGAGATACCAATCTGGCTTGGATAATTACAGATGTAATTAAAGGCACGCTGTAACGAAGGTGTTACTCGTTACGCTCGGCTTTCGTTTCGAGATTAATAATTGGATGCGCGCACCGGACTTCTCCTTTCTTTTTCTTTCCTTCTCCGCGGGGATTCGTCAATGCGTGTCTTTCACCTCGAAATATTTTTGCGTGACGCGACGCGCCGTACTTCGGGCAAATTATGTCGCCTGAAAATGAAGAGATACTAGGAGCGGTGCACTCGACGAGGGGAAACGGGTCGGTCGAACTTCCGGCCCTGTCATTCCGCCTAGGCTGCCTGGGTTGCCGCCACTGGCGCAACGCCCCTCGAGAAGTTTTCTATTAATAAAGAATTCTTGTTTCCGGAACTTCAAAAGCTTTTTAATTCTCGGGAGTGTCCCACGGACTCCATCGTAGGAACGTTCGCAGCGGTAGTTGCGCGCGGAGTGGCACCCGAAGGGGGTTGGAAAGTGGGAGAAGCGGGTGGCGAGAGGGAGGAGGACTTGGTCCTGCCGTTGAGGACGATGGTAGGGTGGTTTTTTTTCCACGGTAACGTCGGCAACGACTACCACTACGTGGCAAAGTGAGTGCATCGTATTTGGCGCGGGACGCAAACAAAAACGGGGGTGGAGGTGGAAGGTGGCGAGAGAGAAAAAGGGTGAAAAAAGGTGAGCGGTGGGGAAGAGTCGTGGCGAAGGGAGAGAACGAGTCGGGAAAAAGGGGGTGGGCGGGAGGAGAGTGGAGAAAGGCGTGTTTAAAATTTATAATGTAGGGTCGCTCCTGGCTAAAGTTACTTCGTCGCGCTGCGAATACGAGCCGACTTTCCGGCCTCCGGATACGCTTCCACGGGAATATACGGGGTGGCCTCGACGTAAAAGTCACCCACGGGTGTCCCTTTGCTAGAAGCGAAACGATTCTTGAATTTTTACAGAAAATTTCACTCTCTCTCTCTCTCTCTCTCTCTCTCTCTCTCCCTCCCTCCTACGAAAATTGCAGGTCCGCTATTTACGAGGACTTCGGGGGTAGGTCTGAAAGCGGTCGATTCTTCGGATGGCTGTCATTAGAGAAGTACGCCGATGGTTTCGCGATGGCAGACTCGAAACAACCTTCTGCCCTGAAGTGCACGGTTCTTCTTCCCTCCGGTACGAAGACTGCGCGGCAATTCCGCTTTTATGCCTCGCGGGCGAAAGGTAAACTGCGGGACGGCAGAACGGAGCGGAGGAGACGCAAGCTGGAGAGTTAGCGGGAACGTACCGTACGGAGGAGCAATCACTCAGGATAACTAGCTAGCCGATAACTTTAAAGAAGATATATCGGTCGGTGCCCGTCGGAAGGGAAGAAACACGCTTGTCGGAGTGAGTGCGTCGATGGGAGAGAGAAAGTGGGGAGAGGGACAAACGAGTGAGAGAATAGGCGCGAAGGGAGTGAGAAAGGTGAAGGAGGAAGGAATGGAGAAAATGGAACGAGAGAATGAGAGCGAAGGGCGAAGTGGGGTGGGCGAAAACGAAAGAGGTTGGCAAAAGCAGGGACAGGCTGCGATGGCTCGACGGAGAAGGAGGAAGAGGCTTGGCGAGTGGCAAGCGGGAGAAGGGGCTGGAAAATGCAGAAAAAGTTTGCCCTGCTCGCCAGTCCTATTTCCTTTCCATTTGTATTTATGGCCTCGTTATTCGTAGCTCAGACTTTTCTAGGTGCACAACGTTGAAAATTGGCAGGAAGAATGATATACCCTGGCGCGCGCAAGTGGGTGGTTGTGTAGACGCGCGTTTTCCCCTCCTCCTCTTTTTATCTCTTCCTGTTTTTTCTCCCCCTCCACCTGCAAGTTATACACCGCGTGGAGGAAACGCGTGGCCCCTCGTCCGCACGCGTGTTCCGCGAACGCGCGTGCAAACCACCCCTTCCCTTCGCCGAACCGCGAGAGTCGAACGGGGCGCGTCGATAAATTGCAACGAGGTTTTCCACTCGAACATGAAATATTCAAAGAGCCGTGTAAAGTCCGTAAAGCTCTTTACACGCGGGCGTGAAAACGATGCGCGCCTGTCTTCTCCTTTTTTTTCGGAGGTAGGCGCAAATTTTCGTACAAGAAATTGTTCGGATCCGCGATCGCGCTTTAATGCACGACTCGCAATTTTGATTCGTTCGCGAGTGAAATTGTGGATACAGGGAGAAAGTATTTTTAAATACGGAACCGCGCAGCAGATCTGCATACCTTTGTTCCCACATTCGTATTTCAGGGAAGAAGTGAAAAATACCGTAGATATCGAGCGGGTTAATAAATCAAATTGTACGCCGTTTCGGCGACTGAGGACCGCGAAATGAGAAATTAAAGAAATTATCACTCGCGTTCTGGCGGCTCGTCGAATTTTCCGCATCGTCGATTCCATCCACTCGCTGGAAAAACTGCAGCAACTCCGTGGGAAGGACGAAGCGGGGGTTGTAGCGAGGGGGTGAAAGGAAGGGAGGACTGAGCGGTGGAGACTGGAAAAATTCCACAGTCCATTCTCTCCATTTCGTGAGTCGAAACTTCCTTTCCCCTGTGTTTGCGCAACGAGGGTTGATCACACGGGGATGTTCGGGTGCGGTGTGGCCACCCTTTTATTCGGGCGCACCGACGGCCAACAACACCGCGCTCTTGTTTTTTCGTTTTACAACCAACCCCTTCCCCTGTCCACCCTCTTGCAACCCCCCCCCCCACACCGTTCTAGGTCGTCTCCCACCCCTTCGCGCTCTTACGCGTTGGGCGATGCAAACGATTGCGCAACGTCCCGCTCCTTCCTCCCGTTTTTTTTTTTTGTTCGTTTTCGGTCATTGTTTCAAATTTCCTTTCTCTCTCTCCGGTGACGCTTGCTGCACGCCATTGTATTCCCTCTCGCGTGGCGCACCCCGCCGCATCACTCTCTCCCTTTACATCGTTCCGCCGCAAAGCAAATTACACGAAGCGCCGCCTGCGTTAAGTGTTGTTAATATCGGCCGATATTCGCGCGCCATCGCCGAATACCTCCGAAAAGTTTATCCAGAGCGTATAGAAAATTTCAATCCTTCCTCCTCCAATTTCGTTTTTGTCATCTCTTTATCGTTTCACTTCACAAGCTGTTGAGACGTCGCGACGAGTGAAGGAGCGCCGTTTCTCGTTAGAAACTAATCGTTGCATCGCGGATGCGATTAAATTTGATAATTTCGGGATCCGACCACGATGTCGTTTGGCATGAAAAATGCATGCTTCCACTTTTGCGAAGGTTCAACGACCCTCACGAGGACGAAGGGGCCCGGGGGTGAAACGATAAAAGCGACCCTTTCGTCCTCTCGTTCCCGCGAGCTCTCACCCCCGCCCACTCCGCTACAAGCCGTCCCGCATATCAATGCGGATTGCTTTATCGATTATGAATTACTCCGCGAGTGGCTTTCTTCATCGTTGCAGCTATTAGTGAGTCGACGCCCAGCGTCGTTCACCGTTCGGGGTGTAAAGCGTCGAGGACGGTATTATAAAGGCGATGTGTCGCGAAGAAGGGTTAGGGCGGAGGGACGCCCGACGGATACGACTCCATAAAGCGTTTACAGTCCCGTTAAAGTCGCGTAGGAGAGAAAAACTGCGGGAGAGAAAAAATGAGGGGCCGCTTCGCGTTCGACGTTGTTCGGCGTCGCGACGCCGCACGGGTGCACTCAAAACCGTTTTCGGTACGACCGACGAATTATCCGCGGCTTGTCGCTCGTAAGGGGAACGAAGAGCGAACGAGAAAGAAGTGCAAAGGACTTCTATAGGAGTAAATACACCGATCGTACGGCGTAGTCGCGTGAAAGGAGCGAGACGGAGAAAGCTCAACGAGAAAGTGGAAGCGCAGAATTGAGATTTCGATCTCGATCTCTCATAATTGAGCGGAATTTTGCGAGTGGTCTCTCGAGGACCGCGCGACGCCGGAGAGCCGAAAGCGGATAAAGGCCAATTGAATTACCGCAACGGTAATTGCATTTCCGCGGAAGTAGACAATAATATTTTACAGTTGTCGCTGGCGGGGACGACGGGTGGCTCCGATTATTACTCCGACCATTTCATCCCCTCTCCCATTCCACCCTCCTTCGTTCCATCCCCCCTGCTCCACGCTTACTTAGTGTTTCGACGTTGGCCCACCGACTGGACGCGGCAAATTTCCAACGGGCCACCGAAGTTAAAGCAAATTAAGCGACTTTGGCGGTTAGCAATGGCGGTTGGGCTGCTGGTGCCGCTCTGTTGCTACCGTTGCTGCCAACACGCTGGACGTTCTTCCTCTCGACGTATCTCGCTTTATACATTCCTCTAACGGTGCACACTAGTGCGCGATTACAAGCGCGTAGGACACTCTTGCTCGAGAGTGCCTAGCGACGTACACACGTGTTTTTGCGCGCTGGTGCATCGGCAAAGAGCAACGGTGAGTCCACGCGCGTGCAACGACGCGCGATATAAATTTCCGTTATACTTTCGCCCGTGATGGACCTCGTTAATTTTTCGGTCTGCTTAATGCCGCGTAAGAGCACCACCGTTCCCTGTATTATTTTCATCCGGCGGAACGAAGGGATGAGAGCGCGGCGCGCACGTACGGACCCTGATAATGAATTTCATTGAAACGCACGGATGTGTGACGCGGCGGCGAGGAGGCTCGCGCACGCGCGGATACGCTCGTGAATTGAAATCATCGTGACGTCAACGAGGTGAAGAAGAGAGTGGGGGCGCGTGCGTGATTCTTTGGGGTATGTCGGGGAAAATGTAGAAAAAAATGTGGGAATTCGGAGGGATGGAGAGATTCCTCGTGGATAATTTCAGCGGGTAGATTTCTCGTTCGTTTTGATATTTTTTGCATTTTCGTCCGGAAGACGTAGTTATATTTCAATTTTCTCTTTTTATTTCAGTTTCTTTGTTTAATAATGAGTCAACGAGTGGATCTTCATCTCTGGTTAATATTTTCCTACGGTGTTTCTAATACTCTTTCGATAAATCAAACATTCTCGCTTATCCGATAAAAATATTTACTCTACTGCGTTAAAAACTGCACGGTTCAATGGATTACTCCGGAAAATGGGCCAAATCTACCCAGCGCGCGCAGGTCCATGATTATTCAGGATGATTGAAAGCCCGCGAGTAACATGATTCCCAGGAATCCAGCCCATCCCTCTTGTCCTCGTTACATCGTCACGGGGACTTAACGCGAATGTCTTTAATTAGAAGCACCGATTCCACGCTCCATTCCATCGGGATCTTTTCCTCTCGCATGCGCGCGTCTATTAGGCGCCATCGTGGCGGAGGAACGGAGCCGCAGCATCCCCCAAATATCCATTAATCCCGCTTCCTCTGCGCTCACGCGCTCACTCGCTCGCTCGTTTTTAGCGGCCACAAAGCCGAACTTCTGGCCGACGGCTAATTCGATTAGCGTTCACGTAAGCTCGCGCTCGCGCACGAACGAGCTACTCACCGCACACGTACACGCGTGCATGGTCCAATGGGGTGGGAGGCAGGCGCGTGTAAGCGTGCATGCACACGCGCGTGGCCTCTAATTCGCGCTACAGGACGCAGGCGGCAGTGAATGAAAAGCCGGTGCTGCATTATAAATGGGGATGAATTATGTCGCTCCCTCGTGAGAGGAGGAGAGGGTGGAAGGAAAGGGTTGAGTTATTGCGGAGCGCATGACGGGGGTGGTGGCATCTCCCGCAACGAGTTTTAAAGCGCATAGACTCCTGCGTTGCTTTACTAATTTTTCACTCCTCCACGATACGCGCTACTTCGTCCACCGATTTTTCTTCGATCTCCGAGAATACTCGTGGATACGAGTCTACCTGTGGTCGGTGCTTCGCAGCGAGTCAAAGGCAGAGGATTCCGTCGCAAAGGGGACGGACGCGCCCAGCAATGGAGTTTCGCTTGTCTACTGACCGGTGAGATCGGAAGACGAAGTGGCGCAAAGCTGGCTGAAGCGGAGCGTGGATGAAGATAGGAGAAGAGCAAGAGAAGACCGAAAGCGAAAGAGAGAAGAGGGACTTGCGGTTTGGACGTTATACAGAAATCCATCTTCTGGTCCCCTTTGAATCCTTCCGCCTCCTTTGCCGCGAAAACCGGAACGAAGACTCGCGTTCGCGGGTGCTGGGGCCTTTGTGGTGGTACGTGGGTGGGTGAGAACACGATGGTGAAAGGTGGAGGTGGAGGTACGGTTCCTCGCATTGCTTCCGAAACAACGCCGGTGGGTTCCTCCATTGTACACTTGTTCCTCTCGCCATTGTCTTATTGTTCCTCGTGTTCCGGGGAGGAGAACCGATCCTACCCGGAGGTCTCTTCCTCTTCTTCTTCCGGTTTTCTCGGCGAATTCCGACGGGACGTGGAAGAGGAAGAAGACGGTCACCTCCTCCGTTCTCTTGGCTAAGTTTAATCGGGAACGAAGTTTCGGCTTAGTCTGGCTCCAGTTATTCGGGGTATGTTACAAAGATATTCTCCCTCTATCTATCTATCTTCTTCTTTCGTTCTTCCCTTTGGACTATTTTACTCCACCGCGCACCTTCCCTTTGTATCTCTCCTTCATTCTCCGCGCTGATCTCCTCATTTGCGGCCCGCCGTTTGTCGCCTCGAGAGCCCTTTCGAGTTCCCTCGAATTTTCCTCTCCTCAGCCTCTCTCCACTTTCCCTGAAAGAGTTCGAATCAGTTTCCCCGCTAAGCGGGAGGCGCGCGCCCTAATTGGGATAAAACGGCGCACGCGGGCTCCTTCGACCTTAACCTCCCCCTCGTTTTATTTCGGGTGAAGTAAGGACGAAATATCTCGATCGCTCGAGATATATATTCTTATTCCGGGTGAAGGTTCGTCATTTTATTTCGAGAGAAGCTACGTGGAAGATCTCTCGTCACGTTGTCTGAAAACCTTCTACGCGCCAGCTCCACTTCCATCCGCGAACGATTCATCCTCCACTCGCAATCGAGAATTTATAATTCTCGAGATAATAACGACGGTAACGAGTTAAACGAGCGTACGACGTCGTCGCGTCCATTAAGATCTTGTCTTAAGGGGTGGGCTGTGGCGTCGAAGGTATCTTGATTTAAACTTGTGACTTGGAAGGGCGTAGGGATGGTGGTCGTAGGTAAGGTAGAGGACAGAAGGGATGAGAAAGGGGAGGGAGAGAAGGAGCGAGTTGATTCCACGAGTACGGTCGTTTCGCTCGATTAACCGTCGAATTATCTCGACGAATTCGAAGGTCCCTAGGGAGGGCTAGAGAGGAGGCGGAGGGTGCAAGAAGAACGACGTGGGCGAGGAGAGAGTCCAAGGTGAAGGGACAGAGACGAAGCGTAAGAGGAAGAGGGTTCGCGAGGGATGGAGGAAGAGAAAAAAAGGAGGCGAGAGGAACGGTGAGAAACGACTCCCTCGATTTCAGGAACGTTAATGCACGGCGATTGGGCGAGAGCCAAGGGCGAATCCAACGAATCCGGAGTTGCTCCTGGACCCTATTTATCTATTTATCAGAGCTGGTCCATTTCCTTCTCTCCGACCCCCTCTGTTCTTTCGTCTCTTTCTCCGTTCTTCTTCTCCCTCTTTCTATCCCTCTCCTTTTCTCACTTCGACGAGAGGTCAGCGAGAAGAAAGAGAAGAGACAAAATGAGAAGCTAGAGGAGGAGGAGGTGGAAGACGAAGCGGTCCCTCTCTCGATTTCATTAACTCTCGCAAACGAAAATCGTATCGTAATCTGGCGAGTCGATCTCCATTAGTCCGTCTCTCTTTCTCTCTCTCTTTTCTTCCTTCTTCTTCTATCGGGCCTTCTCTCTCTCTTTCTCTTTTGAAGCGAAGCCGAGGAAGCTCGGCCTTTCCTGCGGTGCTTACGTCATCGAATAAAGATCGCCCTTGCGGGGGCCCTTGGACCCTCTCATCCCGACTAGGAAGGATCCTTGGTTTACAAGAGCTCCCTTCGTCATTCGCGAAGTAGTAATAATGGAGTCCCCCACCTTTGCCATCCACGGACCAGCTAATGGATTTTAAACTCCCCGTCGATTCCATCGCACGAAATCGCGCAGTTGCGAGATACTTCAGGCGCAGAAGTGGATGCTCGACGAGTGCTGTGGAGGGTTTAGGGCGAGATCGGCCGAGAAGGCAATATTGCAAAAAGGTCCATTCGACGAATTATCAAGGGTGGTTCTGATCCTCGTGAAATTATTTCAGGGCTGCCTTTGTAATCGGACGTGCGCTGATTCCACTCGAAAGCTGTAGGGGATCGAATTGAAAACCTCTCGAAAATTCATTTATCCCAATCGATTGGAATATCGCGGGTTTGCCGCTGTGGGTACAGTTGTCAACGTCACGTCTAATCTCCTTGAAATTATTTTCCCCGACTCGCGAAACTCGTGCGCTTATTAATCGTGTCCCACAATCGCGAGAGAGATCGATGGAGCTGGTCTGCTCCGTTCGATATTTCTTTTTTTTCCTTCGTCGACGGGAACTCGGACAAAATCTCGGGCCTTTTCCTCCCACCGAGGAAATTGACCCCCGTAGGTTGCATGTTCGCGAATCGGCGCACGTTTTCGTTTCCGGGCGCGAACGTCTGCGCTTGGCGATAAACTAACGACGAGGCGGACATAAATTTTAGGGCGGTTGTTGGCCTTGCGGTCCTCCCCCGTGGTCGTAGGCGTGCTCAGCTTAGGGACGATTTTTCAACGGCGTATCTGGCCACGGTGGGTCGCCCATTAATTATCTACCTACTCGAGTTTCCCTCTGTTACGCCACTTTCCCTTCGCGATTACTCGGTCACGGAGATTCGATTGGGATCGGGCTAATTCCACATCACCAGTGATTACTGCAATTCCACCGTTCCATCGTAAATAAAGGCGAGTACGGAAATATTCGTAAATAGAGAAAAATCAGTGTTTCAAACATTTCGACACTCTTTATCCCAATTCTGCAATAGCGTTCCGCACGCGTTTCTAAAATCGTAGCGCAGTGATACCCTGTGAAATTCGAAACGACCGAAGCCCGGAACTGAGCGAACGCTTTGAATTAATCGGGCGCTCGAAAGAGCAACTACGAGCAACTGAATTTTACTGAGTTCACCACAGGGTCCACCGTGGGAGTTATCTCGGGGAGGACAGGCCATTAATGTCGCTCACTATACGCAACGTATGAACGTCATCCTTGTCCAGGGTTGTACCGGTGGCCCAAATATTCGTGACGCTCGCCTTTAAGCTCATTCCTTCGGACACAGTGGGCCGCTCGGAATATTCCTCGTCGCGTGTCGCGCACTCGGTTGAGTCCGACGAGAAAGAGGAGGTGGAGGAGATGGTGGAGGAGGAGAATGAGAATGAGAGTCAACGGAATTGCTCGTGAGCGTCGACGGCGTCGTCGTCGTCCCCTTTGACGATCACACGGCGCCTCGCGACGCGACTTGGACGATATATTAAGCGTCAACTTATTTCACCGGGAGTCGTAGTCCGCGAATCTCGCGTTTTCGTTATTAAAATACCTAGCTCGCCGTCTTGAGGTTCTCATATCGCCGGAGAATTCTCAAGATTCCCCGCTAGCACGTGCTCTCTCGAGAATTATTGCTCCCTTTCGTTAATTAGAAATTTCCCGCGGGCTGACACGATTCTTCGCGGTGGGTGGCGCCGGGGAATTATTTCTCTTTTTTTCGCATCCGTCACGGTGCTTATTTTAGTCGAACCCTTATTATTGTTTACACTATTTTCGTCCAAGTTGCACGGAGCTTGGCGAAGTCTTATTAGCTTTCCCATCTACTCGAAGTTGCATCGTGCTACAAAGTTTAAGCGAGGCGCGGTGAACACCTTCGAAGCTTCTTTTTAAATTCTATTCGCGAGCATGGAAAAGGAGCTTCTCGAAGCTGCGGGGCCGAAAATGGCGAGCAAGTACAACGAGCGTCCACATAAATTAGTAACATCGTGAGAGAGGACGCTGGTGGTGCATCGTCGCGAGCCACTGAAAATTTGCAGCCCGTACTTTCAAGCGTGATAAAACTTTCACGAGTACCGATGCGCTTTCTTTGACGCAGGTCCGCGCACAACCGAATTGAATTATGCGCGACCCAAACGTAATTTAGAGCTGCGGTGCTCCGGATTGGCGAGGAAAATTTTCAAAATTAGAAAATCGTCCGCCACGGGCGTGTTCGAGTTGCGCCCGAATTATCTTTACCGGCGCGAAATTGCCGAAATCTCCCTGGGCCGCGCCGTGGAAAAGAGGAAATAAATTTCAATCGTACGTGACCCGCCCGTGGATCACGCGAATGAAAATTCCCGCTGGATTGTGGCGCGCAAAAATTCAAGCGAGATTCGGCGCGGACGAGCGAGTCGATGGCACGGGCGAGCAAGCGGGCACGGCAGGCCGGCGCGGTGACCGCCACCGCTTCCCAAATGTTCGCTCGAACGAAACTGCGGTTGCGGTCACTCTCGCGAATGGATCTCCGGGGTTGGTAAAAGCCTTTTGAAAATGCTCGCGGCGAAAAAAGAAGGGGGCGCGAGGTTGCGGAGCTCGACGGGTTGGAGGTAGGCGGAAGAATGGAAAGGGAAAGCGACGTGGGAGGACGCGAGAGGGTGGGAGAAACGAGAAGGAAAGATGGAGAGAGAGAAAGAGAAAGAGAGGTAGCAATGGAAAATGGAGAAAAAGAGAATCGAGATAGGAGGAGGGGGAGGAACGGAGACAGAGAAAATTCACGGTCGGCCGTGCAAGCGGAGTTAAATCGGCAACGAAAAATTCGTGTGGAGCTTTTGCCCCCGCACGGTTAAGTGAACGTGGCCCCCGTTATCCACCGACCCGATGTTGGCGGACGGAGGGATGGGAAGAGGAAAAAGAGGAGGAGGAGTGACAGAGGAGACAGAGGGGAACGAGCCGTGTCGAGCTTCGGGGGTTGGGGTGGGTAATTCGTACGGGGTGGTAGCACGGGCCAGAGACGAGCGAAGGGAGGGGGGTTTGACAAATTGCACGGGGCGCTGGATTTACAATATTTTGTCACGATTTTGCCGAAGCTTCGGTTACCCCGCCCGTTTGGAATGTGTACACGCGCGCGCCCGCGCACTCCACCAGCCAGTTTCTCGTTTCGATCGACCCTCTCGATTAAACCAGCTACGCCACTGCTTAATGAAGGTTTTCGCGCGCGCGTTTTCTCTTCCGCAATCCTCGCTTTCACGATGAACCTGCTAAAAGATTTACGAAAACGTCCGCGTGGAATCGCATCCTCCTGCGCGAACATCTGTCTGCAGTATAATTTTCCGTTCTTCCGACGGGAAATTTCTCGTTCTTTCGCGAGACGTTTTGAAATCTCTGGAACAGGGGGCGGGACGTGGTGAACGCTCGGACGAAATTCGTTAGTTACGCTCCCGTGATGCTGCTGGTCGACGAGGGGCATAAATAATGAGTAAAATTATATCGCATTTCGGTGCGTCGTGACATCGGGACGTCGTCGTTCTCATTGCCCCACGGTACGAGGGTGTGTGTTCGCGCGTAAGTACCAGCGCTCTCGGACATTTTCGGGACGCGCGATTTTTGCGCACTCCCCTGGCCCTTCCGGTCCTCGCATTTCCGGCACGCGAGAGACGGAGAGTGGTGGAAGGAAATTGAGACGAGCGCGCGCACCAGCGAAAATTGTGCGCGAAAATTCAGCCCCACAACCTCCGGAGGCTAGAGGATGAGAAGCCAAAGAATTTACATGCGCTTACACGTCCAGGCTGATCGTAACGAGATGATAACTAAATGTATTTTTGCGATCCAAAGAAGAAAGAAAAAGTCGCGCCTCGTTCACGCGACTTTTACGCGAAAGATTCTCGCAAGACGCAAAATTCGTTCGGATGAATTGGTTGGCCAATTTTTCCACGAATTTCGATTCGAAGTGAAAAAGCACCCTTCGAGCGCAAGTGGAGAATTTTTCTGAAAAAGAATATGTAGCATATTCGTAGAAATAATTTTTCCTTCAAATTGGAGAGTCGAGCCGCGTGAAATACAATAGCCCACCGGGCGGCGTCGTCATATTCCGAGGGAAAATTTCAATTTCCGCTCTTTTCTCTTCTCCAGTCCACCTCACCCCCTCGTTAACCTTTCCCATAATCCGATATAAAAAATAACGTTAAATATTAACCGACGCTCGGTCGTTAATTCGCGACGAGCTTTGCCTCCGATGAAAATTCAGCTTTTACAGGAAGGCGCTCTCGTTTCGTTCGAAAATCCCTCGGGGGTGGCGCGTGCGGGCCACCCTCGCGGTCACTCGACGCCTCAAAAACCGCGCTGGTTGCGAAACGCTTTGAAGGAAACGCCACTGTGTTCGACGTCGACTTTTGCTGGCCGGCCCGTACCAGGGAAACTCGGCGACACACTCGTTTTCTCTTGGCGCTTAAATGCACTTTCACGGACGGACGACGACGACGACGACGGTGTCGCGACGCTGCCGTTCGCGGCTTTAAACGCCCGCGGGGCAGCGGTGGGGCCCTCGTGAGAGCGCGAGGTGTTTTTACGCCCTCGTAAAGTTTCCGGCTTGGAAAATGGCCGTGCAGCTTGGTTAACCTCCCGAGAAAAAGGTGGGTGGATGGTGGACGAGGAGAAATTCGTCGGGAGATGTTGCGGTTTATCGAGGAGTCGATTTTGCGGTTGGTGAAATTAATGTGGGGACTTTTCGAGCGTCGCGTTATCGAGTGTTAATGGCCACTGGTAGATTTTATTCGCTCTCGAGATTTACGAGCGAGATGAAACTTGCGGACGTTGAAACTTTATCTTACCACGAGCAATCGTTCGAAATTTCTCGAATGATAAGAGAAAAAGTAGGAGGAGAGTGGAGTCGAGAAGGTGGCTGGGACTCATTGAGGAGATAAATCGGTCGTAGGAACGCGCCTGCTAATTGACAAAAGGATGCAAAAAGGCCTGCTGGAGTGACGCGATCGGACGAGTTTTTCGATAGTTCTTCGTCCTCCTCGTAGATCCAACTTTCAGACGCTCCGCCGTGGTCGGTTCCGTGAAGTCGCGCCGGGTTCAGTCGCCTGGATCACGCTACCAAGGATTCTCTCTCAGGACTTTCGGTTGCGTCTGAGGCGAATCGTGGGGGCGGAGGATCGAATCGACGACCAAGAGAGATGGATTCTACAGTTAAGTTGGTCTCCGGAGGAAGGCCAGGACCTTCGTGTTCCACTTTCGACCGTGAACTTCGCGAACGTCCTTTCGCTCGTCGTCACCTTACATCCCTTTCGTGGTACCCTACAGGGATTCGGACTGACCCTCGCCAATCGATTTGCGTTGTTTCGGTCCCTCCAGGTCCTCTTCTCTTTTGCACGAGCTAAAGGAGGACACGAGGCTCGGGCCCTTGGGATATTTCGCGTATACCGTCATAAATAAATGTTCTCCGATCTATGCAAATACCAGAGACAAAAAATATTTCCTCGCCATTCCGATTAACAAGATTATCGTTGGGAATGTAAATCCAATTTACGTAGCTACTCTTGATGCGTTTCTTCGTAAAAGGAGTCGCGAACTTTGGCAAACTGAAGGGAACAGATTAGCGAAAGCACGAGCTGATGGCTCGGATATGACTGGGTGGGTCAATCGAATTCCAGGGACTTCTTCCTCTCTTGTCGACGGAGAAAATCACGAAGCGAACGAGAAGGAGGACGAAGAAAGACCTTCCGGTCCGAAAGGGTGCCTTCCGCGAGAACTCCGCATTAACGACATTATACTTCCTAACCCCGTTAATGGCGATAAGAAGGTTACCCCGACTTTTTCTTTCTTCTGCCACCGTCTTTCCTTCCACGAGCTGCTGCTCCTCCCAACCTACCATTGCCTCGTACATTTTCGCTGAAAAACCCTTGATGCACCCATTCGCGCGAATCTTGGATTCTCCTGGAAGATCGAAGTTGTCTATTTTCACCGCGAACAAGTTTTAATTCCTTCTTGGGTATAATAACTTCCCTTTTACCATGCTCCACGATGGAAAGCGAATAAAATTCCCAACATCTCTGTAAGTCATTAACTAAAACCTGCAATGCACCTTCGAATGGATTCTAGGCTCAAAAAGATTCTTCTTGCTTCGAATTTCGGGCCGTCGGCGTCGCCTAAGCAATTCGTCGACACACTCTAATCATTCTACCGATAATCCTCGAGGCGGATAATCCATCGAATCCCGGTCAGCTTCGAAATTCGTGGGCCGACGTTGACGTTGACCGCGCGTCGCGGGGGAGATCGATGAGTCAGGGTGACGCGCCGATACGCCGATAGCGGAATTGGATTGCACGAACTTTGCCCAGTTAGCTCGGTAAGAGGAGGGGGACAGAGAGAAGAGGAGGACACGAGGAGGAGGTAAGATTCGCCGTCAGCTACCTCGAAGGTGGAAGAAGGCGGCGGCCTCGTGAAAACGTCGAATTAACGACATTATACGCCCTAACCCCCGTAATGGCCGTAAGAAGGTTAGCTCGCCTTTTTCTTCCTCAGTCCCCGTCCACCTTCCCACCTCCAGCTTCCTCCACCTTACTCTTCCATCGTCCGCACTTCTTCACCCCCCTGCAGCCTCTTCTTCCGCCTCCTTCGGGAAATCCCGGAAGCTCTCTTCCCCTTTCACCCCCCGATTCTGAAGGAGGCGACTCGAAGGAGGTGGAAGCGAGGGAGACCAGCGGCCTTTCGTAGCTTCCTCCACCTCCACCTCCTCTTCCTTGTCTTCCACCGAAGCGGAGAACTTTAAGAGCTTCTTCCAGGAGAGCCTCCTACGGCCCATCCTCTGGCTTCGACACTTCCATTTCCTAACGGCGGTGGGAGATGGAGGGTGGAGATGATGGTGGTGGTGGTGGAAGATCGGAGGGCAGGGAAGACGCCGACGACGCCGACGTCGGCGGCCGGTGAGCCTCGCGATCCTTATCCGATGGGGTACGAGTAATTAACTCTCGAGAGTACAAAAGTTATGGGAGGACGATAACGGCGCGCAGCAGGGGCCGAGCGCGTTCGCCACGCTTGCGGTCTCGGGCGTGTCGCCAAATTAACTTCGGTTAATTGGTGTATAGAGGGTCGTTATCGTCGTCGTATGGGCGCTTCGTCGACTACTCTCTCCGCTTTTTGGTTTTTTCATCCCCCTGCGCCATCGGATCCGCGCCAGACGAAGTTTGCACGGAGGCCGAGTGGCAAAGTTGCGAAACAACAGTTATAATTTTAATTATATATTTAGAGACGCTGCTGCGCTCGGTTTTTCTTCCTTTCCTCGGGTTTTTCGCGCCTCCACCTGCTCGTTCTCTCAGTTTCTCTTTTATTTCGAGGGACACGGAGGGCGAGCGAAGCTAAGAGCGGAATAATCCGATGAATTAGAACGCGCGCACTCGCCTTTGCTCGCTCTCGTTCCTTCCCACATCGGGTATCGTTGCGAGATCACCATAATTCGCCGGCTGTGAGGTCACATTAAATTCCACCGACGCCGACGCAGGAAGGCCGAAAATATTGCGACGTCTCTCCGGCGTCCCGTTCCTCCTCCGACGGCGTGAGAAGGGGATGGGTTCAATTCAGGCTCGACAATACCGATCGTCGCACGTGAGAAGTGTACCTCGGAGAAGGTAAGAGAAGTGAAGAGGAAAGAGTTTCAAGATGAGAAAAAGCGGGGGAGATGAAACATAAGAGATACGACGGGCATCGGAATGAAGAGCAACGTTCGTGGTAAGACGAAGAGAAACGGGAGCTTGGAGCGTCAACGTTCCTTACAACGTGGAATCGAAATTTATTGGAGGACCAACTTGACGGAAGTAAAGGGACGAGAGCAGGAGGAGGCGAGGAAAAGAGGTCAAAATGGTGGATGAGGCTCGCGGAATTTTGGAGGCGCTACGGGTGGAAGGAAGTGACTACTGGGAGCGCATAATAAACGCATAACCCGGGTGCAGGTCAGATCGGCCTGGAATCCAAGGCAGCTCCGAGAAACCGCGAAGATTCATCACGCGCGCTGTGAGAGGCAAAACCTCATCCTTTCCCGGTCCTCGAACTGCAATTCAAGCGTGGGAGAGAGCATAAACACGTTTCGTCGTCGTAAAGGCGTCCCGTTATCCTGACGAATAATGCCGATAAATCGCGCTAATGAATATGTAAAGGCGAAGGAGAATCGAAGAAGGTGGTGCTCGTCGTGGCAGAAGTTGGATGTCCTCGACTTGCTCTCGTCAAAGGGTCTCACGATGGTTCTCTTTCGTCGCGTCTTTTTAGTTTTCATTCTTCGTCTAACTTTACTTCCAAATGCCAATAAATTGTACCTTTGGGTTTTCCATTTTTCCACGCTGTGACGAGCTGCTTCAGTATTACCAAGCATTTATCGTTTAAAAGAAGTTTCTTAGAAGCCTCAGTTATTAACGCTACGTCGTCAATTCCGCTTTAGCAATTTCTCATATCTCTCTGGCATTAATAATAAACATCTGGAAAATGAAAGGGTCGTTTCGCGAGATGATGGGACAGCTGGAGAGAGGCCTTTACTAATATGGGTTGATCGCGGGGGGTTACGGTGAACGGTAAGAAGAGACAGAAGCGAGGAATGGGTGGATGTCAAGGGTGACAAGGTACAAGGTTGAAATCCTATCTCGGGCGTTAATGGGTGATCGGTCGAGGTAACTCCTTCACGATCAGATGCCTTCTGTGTGCCGATGGTCGGACGGTGGCTCTCAGTTTCTCTCATCTCGGATGGGAAACCGGTGCCTCGGACCAGCCGTTCGCTCTCTTTCCCCTTCTCTCTCCCTCTCTCACGAGGCCAAAGGGTTAGAATTTCACAGCGGTCGACGGGTTAGTCCGCAGCGTCCCGGGAACAGAGATGCCGGCGGTGCCTCCGTTGGTCGGTGCCTTTGAATATTCCCGGAACGAGCCCCACTCCTGCCTTGACCTTGCTGATCGGCGCACCACCGCGAATCAATCTTGAGGCCGGGCAGCTTGCGCGCTGGAAGTGAGAAGGGTGGCGAGGGTGAATCGAGAAGGGTGAAATGGCGGAGACGAAGGCAGACGGACGGGGTTGGTAAGGGGTAGAGTATCAGGGATGGAGATTTGTTTTAGACCGAGGGAGTAGCGAGGCTCTCGCACCCCTAAAGACCCCCGGGGTCTATCGATACATGCCTCCGTACATCCTCTGGATTAATTCTCCCTCGGTGATCTTCCGATCGTGTATAACCCCGTGTACCACCACTCCTAGTATCGGTGGTGGTTGTGCTCCGCATGTGGTACCCACCTACGCGTCCGTCGAATCTACGAGGCTCTTTGCTCGGCCTCGGTCTAATCGACGCTCGAGCTTCTCCTCGGTACGTTGTCTCGCGCCTAAGCGGATTCCCCATGGCCGAATCGAAAATTTATGGACTCGGCGAAATATAGCTGGAGGTGCTGCTGCATTGTCCCGGGGACCGTGAGCCGGACGAATGGGACAAGTGGATCGCAGGGGGATAAAGAAGTGCTTCGTGGATCTATAAAACAGGAAGCTTTCCTGCTGGACCTGATATCTCTAGGAGAATGAACGTTATCGAGTGCTCGCCCGGTAGAAATCTCCTAGATCGGCTACTTCTCGGTTAACGAAGGGTCGCCACGAACGACGAAGGCAGCTCTTGTCTTGGGCGAGCGCGGAGGGAAAAGCAGAATGTAAGAGAACGAGAGTGGGTAGCCAAAGTAGAAAGGCACGGGCCTTAGGAGGCGGGCCAGCAACGACGGCTTCTATCAGCGACTACCGTACCGTCGGGTCTAATAAAGATTCGGGGTCGCGGCCCGGGCGTTTCTCCTGGTTTACGAGGCGGTATATACGAGCGGAGCGTTCGCATAAACTGCCACAGGCCTCGTTGTCACGTACGGTCATAACGGTATCGAGTACTCGAATGCCGCCGGTATTCCCGACTAGCATTTTCGAGTCACGAGTCTCGTGCTCCCTGATATTCTCTCTCACTCTCTTTCGTCCACCCCCGTACGTGTCTCTGCATCGTTCGGCATTGGCACTGCGCAACCCAGTCGCCGTTCTCACGAGGGGTGGAAGGAGTGACGTGAAGCGGGGGTGGAGAGAAAAAGGGGATCGACGCTGTAAAAGGGATTACCTTGATCCGTAGAATCCGAAGGATCGTAATGCCGCGAACGAGAAGCTACAGTCGTTGATCTAATCGAACCAATGACGCGTAGGAAAGGCAAGGGATGCCGTCCGCTTTCGTTCCTTTTTTCGTTGGAAAAAATTCGCACGGAGCTGTACGCTCTCGGGTAAACGAGGTCGGAGAAATTGGAAGGAGATTAACGTGGAATTTAAAGAGACCGAATTGAGCACCGCGTAATTTTCAACAATAATTTATTATCTTTAATAAATCACTTCACCGTGCATCGATTATGCGGGCCCTACTTTCGCGTGCGTGTGGGTCCGTCGTTTCCCACCAAGTCGAGCCAGAGACTGGGTCAAGAGAAACTTATTTGGGTTGAGAAAGGACGAAACGGGAACTGGGATGAAATTCGAAGCCGTCGGAGGCAAAGGAGCGTGCGATGGGGTACCGTCGTGATGGGTAAAGGGTGGAGACAGACAGGCGGTGGTAGAGTGGGGGGAGTGAGAGAAGGACAGTTGAAAAGGAAGAGAAAGGTGGAGAATCGAGACAGGAGAGAAGAGAAGAGGGCTCGGGAATGGAAGGACCCTGGCGAAACAGGGCATAGTATCAACTTGGCGAGACGATATCCTTTTAGAAGTTTGACTTGGAGTTTCGCCGAGCCCTCTCCCTTCGTGCACCCTCTCCTGGAATTGAGTCTTCCTATCTCCTTCGCTCTCTCGTTCTCGTTCCTCTCTCCTACCTCCGGTCCGTCCTCCGATCCATCTTTGCCAGATGATCCCGGTCGTCTACTTCGTCCCGACCAAGATTCCCTTGGTCTTTACTTACCCCTACCCTCGCACTTCTCCAAGGCTGCGCGCAGCTCTCACGCCCCCTCCGGAAAGATTTAAATGGCCCGTCTAAAGACAAGCAAAGTACTTCGACCCAGACTGACCCGTTCTGTTTACAGGAAACGTTAATTTAAGCCGCCGTACGTCTTTCAACCCCTGGACCCTTTGAAATCGATGTACCTAAATGGGGACACCTCGTCCCGTGTATCGACGTGTCGTCGAAGGGCCGAAGAAGTTCCCTCGAAAATCGATACTTCTCGGCACGAATTCGTTTCTAGGCTACGTGGCACATCGCGTACGCCGACTGAAGATTAAATTGTTTTTCCACCTGGAGGAAGGAAGGGAACGAAATTATTCCATCCGCCAGTGTAACTCTAATCGACGGATACTTGCTCATCCCCGTGGTTTAGTTACTTACAGTATCTGTAACGAGCTTACATCCGGACTTCGATTTCGATCGAAAAGCGGAGCTTGGAGGTTGCGGCGGGTGGACTCGAAAATTGCTACCGTGTAATAAGCTTCTCGCGTCAGTTTCCAAACTATGGGATTAGACGAAGTTACTTGTAAGCCGAGGCTTTCGACTATACAGTCGGTACACTATCCTCTTCCTCCTTCTCCACCTGCCCCAGCCAGCAACACGTACGGTCTAGGGACTTCAAAGCGAGGTATCGATCAAAGGTGAGGGACGATCCGTTAGCGGTTCGCGAGCTGGAAACTTAGGCCAGTGCACGTATCGAGTCCGCCGATTAGCAGAGGGTGAGTGAGGGTGGAAGGGAGATGGAAGCAACAATGCCGCATACCGAAGTAAAGTAAATCTTCCTCGGGACTCGTCCCCTGTCGTCGTCCGAGCCGTCCTGTCCTCCGCTTTGCGCGTGATCGGAATATTCATGAGAATCGAATAACTCGACGCTGCAAATAAATCAGGAGTTCGTAGCCGAGAAAAAATGATGGACCGCGTAATTGATGGGTCGATGCTCGTCGACGTTTCTCTCCACGGCACGTTATCGCAATTAGGTTGCTTAATTTTCTAAACGATTGACTCTCTCTCAGTTTGCCGATGCATCTTGCTCGAAACAGAAGCGCGAAAGAGCGACGAGAATTTCTCTAGAATTTCTTCGAGCGTCAATATCTTTTTTATCAACTTAATCTGCAAATATTTTTAGAAGCTTTGTCGAAAGCTCCTCCCGGTGGCGCAAAAACAGAAGCTTCCGACGATCCTTGGATATTCATTTTATTACGTCTACTCGACAAGATTTCACTGAGCTGCGCTTCATCAACATTTCAGCCTTCGACAAGCCGCCCCAATTTCGCCCGATTAGTTTCCCAACAATTCTCGAACGTTTATTTTCCAAGATATCCTAGAGACTCGAAATCTCCTGGAAGGGTTCGCTCGCGGAATAGAAACATAAGAAGCCGAAACGTTTCTATCTATGGTCGATGGACATGGTGGATCTTCCGCGAATTTATCCTCTCTAACGAACCGCCAATTAGCCTCCCGGCGGCGTCGGGGGGGGGGGAGGGGGCGAACGTTCGCGGCCGGCCATTTCCTTCGTCCTCCATCCCTGCCTCCAATCCCACCTCCAACCACGCCATCCTCCAAACGAGAATCTTCCCTTTGTTATCGGATATTCTCGCGATCCGTGCGAATCGGTTGGGCCCGCGCGGTCGCTCGAGCACTACCTTGCCGTGCCGGAAGGAAGCTGTACGAGAGCGAAGGGGGTGGCTGCCGAGGGCGGTGGTGCCTTGGAGTCTTGGACGTTACGCTCATTGATAGCGTTTAATTAGAACTGGCGCCGACGCAACGGTCAGGCCGCTGGCGGCCAGCTTCGTTCGACCGACAAATTCCGGCTAATTTTCACAGTCGGGATCCTTTAATTAGAATCCCACCCTCGAGATTTCTCTTCTCCCCTCTCCCCGCACGCTCATCGCTCCCGCGCTTCTCCACTTTGCCCTTCTCCTCCTCCACCTCCTCCACTTCCTGCCTCTCCTTCGTTTCCTTCCGCGTTGCTGGACGACGTCGATGGACGATCCGGAAGTGACCTCGTGCCGTTGGTCCTTCCGTAAAACACGAATCAAGATGGTGGCCGAGTACCATTGGTCTCTCCTTGTTCGCTCGGTGCTTCTGATTTCCACGATTGAACGATCGCGTCCCGTGCTTCGACGATTTCACTTTCTTCTTGTTCTTATTTCTATTTCGTTTTTTAGTTTTTTTTTTTCTCAAGCTTCTCATTCCTCCCTCTTCGTTTGCTCCCATTCTGTCTCTTGTGACGCGAGCGCAACCGTGTATTTTCTTCCAATTAAGCGAGAAACGGAATCGGTTTATGTGCCCGTCATTAGGGACCGAGGAGGGACTTGCATTTATCTTGGCGCATTTTCCGCGCCTACCGCTTCCGCCTTTCCCTTCTCCACCCTTCGCCCGTTTTCATCGTTCTTCCTCTCACGCTACCTCACCGCATCCTCAATCTGTCTCGCGCTGTTTTGCTTCGAGCGCGTGACCGGCAACTGTTTTTCTTATTTCCATCTTTCTCCCTCGTCCCCTTTCATTTCGAATTCTCTAAGTCCGGTCCCCATCCTTCCTCCTTTTCTTCCTCTTATTCCACGTCTCTCTCGTTTCCGTATTTACAGAAAAGCGCGACGGTAACGACAGTAAGAACTCAACGTTTCTTCAGGACTCTCCTCGACGAGCTCCTCTCGAGTGTATTTCATTTCGCCGATCCCTTCAGTCGGAGGACGATCCTTTGGGAAAATTTTTTCTTAAGGTCGCGTTTCTTCATTCCACCTTTTCAATCTGCTCGAAGATTTCTTTCCGCGTTACAAGGCGCGCTCGATTGGTCCGCGGTAGAATCTCGAAGACCGGAAATAATTCTTCGGTGCTCGAAACGCTGAATATCAGCAATGGTCGCATAATCGGAAGATTCATCGATGGTTACGCTCTTAATTTCTTTTCTTCTCGATTCTGTTCTTTTTTTTCTTTCGCGAAAGTACAGTATCGAGGCTGTGCGATTCTTTCGTAGGACGAGTGAGCTTCGAAGCACCTTACTTTTTCTCCTTCGCTGAAATTTGCAGTCGTTCGCCGAATCGTTCGCCAAAGCGGTGGAACACGGCGCCGAGCGACGATATTTCCGAGGGAAAGAAAGGTCGGTATCTATCGGGGGGTGGAAACGAGGGAGAAATCGTTTCTTCCCGCGTAACCGGCCGAATAGGAGGAACCGCAGGCGGAGCACTGGAGGGCGGGAAACAAAGTTTCGGCTTTTGTGCGAGAGACAAATAAAGGGTGGTAGGATGGGGGAGGGAAGTGTCGCAGTGTCGATCGCGCATGCAGCCAACCGTAGGGTTTTCCACCTTCGATACCAGCCACCCTTCCAGTCCCTATCAGCTTCGTTCTTCTCTTCCACCTTCTCCTCTCCCTTCTCCACCTCGCGCCCTCTTCTCTCTATTTTCTATTCCGAGCCATTCGTCTGTGGCGCACGCCAATAATTCACTTCCTACCCATTTCGCTTACGATACCTATAACGGTACTTGACAACGTATATGTACATGCCCCAACCCTCCCGCCTACCAAGCCACTCACCCCCTTTTACCCATTTTCCCCACTGTCTGATGCCACCCCCTTCTCTCTCTCTCCCTTTCTCTTCGTCTCGGCTTTTTTGTTATTCGCTCCGATCGATTCTTTCCCGCGTACCTTCCTCGTTCGACCGTGACGACCACGTCGCGACGTTCCACGATGCGGTGGCTTCGTGTCGATTTTGGTTTCGAGATTATTAGAAAATATTCGTTCGTAGATCGTTAAGGCTCGATTTATCATTTCACCGTGTACCTCTTCAATGTTCTCCCTCTCTTCTCCACGCTTTTCGTTCGATCGTCGAAAGAATACAAAAAGACGGCCGAGGGTGCACGTAGTAAGAATAATTTATTTTACGGTTTCTCGGCAGATAGCGTAGCTGCTCTCGCGAGATCTTGCAGGCTCGCGTATGCTTCTCTCAGGTTAATCTTCATTATGTAGAGAAGCTCGTGACCCCGCCCGGCACTAAACCAGAGACGCGCGGGGTGCACATCGGTGCACCGGCAGTAGTGACGATCCGTGAATGGTCGGACGCCCGCTTCCCGTTATTGAACTCTCTCTCCCTCTCCCTCTCTCTCTCTCTCTCTGTCTTTCTCTTTGTCTCTCTCTCTCCTCTCTCTCTCTCTCACTCTGTTCACCGATACCGGTAATAGTCGACCGACAGATACCGTCGACCTCGTCGCATCGCGATACGCGGACCATGTCGCTTATAATGATTCCTCTCGCATTCTCCCAATCCGCCGTTCAGCCCCGCTTTCGACGACGTCGCTCCAACGACACGTGAAAGGCGTCGAAAGAATTTTCATTTCGCTACGTGCTTGCCTCGACTATCCACGGGAGTTTCTCTCTTTTGATTTCCGGGGGATTAGAATGGCAGAAGCACGCGCGCGCGGCTGTTCTCCCGTAGAAAGGCTCGGAGAGGAAGCCGAGGCGTACCAGTAGAATTTTGAATTTTCTGCACGGAAACCTCGACGAGCGTGAATAATTCTAGAGAGAATTTCTGAAAAGCTCCTCCCAGGAAGCTTCCGCAAACCCCGTTCCGGCGATGTTGCTTCGGCTTTATTAATGTACTTCTATTGATTTTTGTGCGAGCGCAGGGACGGCGGCGGTTGGCTAACTCGTTCTCGGTGTCGACTATGTGGTGTGACACTCAGCGCCAGGGAAAGGGAATTGGAGATATGTTTAGTGTACGGGCGAGTGAATTCTGTTAGTAGCTTTTTGGACGAGGCGCGGTCGTAGGGTGGAATAATAGAAATTATTTGGACCGTGGGAGGATACGTTAAATACGCTTGCATAATTTATATTAAATTCGTTCGTTGTCATTTGCGCTCGCTGGTGCGCAAATCAAGTCCTGCACGGAAACCGAGCCCGATAAGTGCGTACTCCATGCCACTCGGATACATTTGATTTTACATCGCAGAAAATGGGAGCGATCCAATATTAGGTGCAAACACCGGTATTTCCTAATTTGCAGGATCAAATCTTCGTGGCTAGGAAAAACGAACATTACGAGAGGGAATATTTCCAGTTACAATCCTGTGATAACATCCGAGATCGTCGGATTTTCGCCACCGACGCCAGTGGGCCGTTTGACGATTCCAGCTGGACAAAAATAGGAAAATCACTTTCTCACGGAAGCGAATGACAATTATTTATTTCGATAGTCAAGACCTCAAAGTATCCTGGTATATGCAATATTTCCTTTGAATAAGTCGTTAAATAAATTATAATTAACATTGAAGTCAGAGTAAGCCTAGCTAACCAAAGTAGTCGTTTCAAGTCACCTGCATTCAATCTTACACCACACAAGTGTTTGTGGGACGATAAGTTTCGTTGATGGCTCGATATATAAGTACAGATCTCTAGTTTTCAAAACCTTTTGGTTTTTTGCTGTAACTCAAATGGTTTTCGTGTAGCACCATTTTCAATTGTTATGTGCACCTTTTCGTAATTCTCATATATAATTAGACTTATAATTTGAGTGCTGCGGAGTTCCGCGATGGGCTTTGGTGCGTTTGAAAGCTTATTCCTTACCCTATGGAATGCCACAAAATTTGGGTGCGGTCGCCTGCGGCTCCGGTTGTTATTTCAATTGTTATAAGTAACCGCACGGTACATCCCATAGTATATCTCCAGAATTAATAAAATTCTGAAGAAACGGCTCATTGGATTGGAATAAATTTTGACAGATTAATCGAAGATGTACTATTGTGCTTATATTAAACTTTCCAGACCGCCATTTGTAGCCGTTTCAAAATGTCGGTTATTGATATTCATAGCAAGGTTGTATTCTGTTGAACTCTCGTCAGAACTAGACAAAAGTTGAAAGATACGTGCAAATTATGTCAAAAAGTATATTGTCAAATTTTTAAACTTTTGTCTGAACAAATCCAAAATGGCGGCCAACTGTATATTTCATGTACATTTTCGGTAACTGTTATCACATCCCGCCGAAACTTTAAACATGGATGTGAATTAGAATAACATTTTCCAAATCTTATTTACAGGAGAGTGATTCTGAAGATTATTCTGAGGACAGCGAGTTTAGGTGAAAATTTCACATACATAAAGTGACGGTATTGGAAAATGTTATTCTAATTCACATCCATGTTTAAAGTTTCGGCGGGATGTGATAACAGTTACCGAAAATGTACATGAAATATACAGTTGGCCGCCATTTTGGATTTGTTCAGAAAAAAGTTTAAAAATTTGACAATATACTTTTTGACATAATTTGCACGTATCTTTCAACTTTTGTCTAGTTTCGACGAGAGTTCAAGAGAATACAACTTTGCTATGAATATCAATAACCGACATTTTGAAACGGCTACAAATGGCGGTCTGGAAAGTTTAATATAAGCACAATAGTACATCTTCGATTAATCTGTCAAAATTTATTCCAATCCAATGAGCCGTTTCTTCAGAATTTTATTAATTCTGGAGATATACTATGGGATGTACCGTGCGGTTACTTATAACAATTGAAATAACAACCGGAGCCGCAGGCGACCGCACCCAAATTTTGTGGCTTTCCATAGGGTAAGGAATAAGCTTTCAAACGCACCAAAGCCCATCGCGGAACTCCGCAGCACTCAAATTGTAAGTCTAATTATATATGAGAATTACGAAAAGTTGCACATAACAATTGAAAATGGTGCTACACGAAAACCATTTGAGTTACAGCAAAAAACCAAAAGGTTTCGTAAACTAGAGATCTGTACTTATATATCGAGCCATCAACGAAACTTATCGTCCCACAAACACTTGTGTGGTGTAAGATTGAATGCAGGTGACTTGAAACGACTACTTTGGTTAGCTAGTCTTACTCTGACTTCAATGTTAATTATAATTTATTTAACGACTTATTCAGAGGAAATATTGCATATACCAGGATACTTTGAGGTCTTGACTATCGAAATAAATAATTGTCATTCGCTTCCGTGAGAAAGTGATTTTCCTATTTTTGTCCAGCTAGAATCGTCAAACGGCTCACTGTGCGACGCGCGCGCATTATCGTTCGCAACTGGGTGTAAAAACCAAACATGTTAAAAACCAACTCCCTCCCATTATTCACAACATTTTGAGACGGCGTATATGTTTCGAGATTATGAGAACGAAAACGCTTCGTCGATCCTTCTCTCACCTCGTTTCGCGAGAACTCGATCAACGAGACGAATTTGCATCTGCGAGTTTCCAGCAAAAGTCTTCGCCGCCGACGCCGACGTCCTCGTCTTCGTCGATATTAATAATACGTGACGGAGAATCCGTTCTTGAGAATCCGCTGACTGGCGCGCTCTTCTCCGGCTTGAAAGACGACGACGACGGCTCGGGTGTTTAAGAGAGGATAATACCTCGTCAGGCCCGGAGCCAATAGCCGTGCGATAATGCTGACCGTAACTCAGACGTCGATTCTCCATCGAGGCTCCCGCCACTTCCTCGATCGCTAAAAGCTACGTTCATTTATCGATTAACAGCGCACCGCTCCGTTGCGCCATCTATCAATCAATCCACTCCCGGAGAGTATCTGGAGATAGTAGGGGGATGAAATCTTAAGGATATGCTCGCCAATTTTATATGGGATCCCTCCTTCTCCGTAACGAGAAGCAGGAGGGTAGCGGCTAATTTTTGTCGAGATCTTCAGGGAGGAGGAAGCGCTCGTTCGATTCCGATCCACTCTCTTTATTTTTACGCTCGCATTTACGAACATTTCCCTCTCGATTAAATTTCCTTGCGATTGCTTCGTTCTTGAAGCGTAAGACCTTTTATCGTAGTCGGGAGAGTAAGATGGCTCGAGGAATAAATCATCGTGGTACGAAGGAGATTTTTTCAGCGATTAAATTGATTCGCGAGGACGACGGATGGAAACCTGGAAATACTTGGAGGTACGAGGGTAATCACGATCAAATTCTCGCTTCTCTCTTAAGACGGTATTCTCGCGCGATGCTCCGGGCCGATTTAATTAAAACGTCGATTAAACGGTCAATCACAGTTAACCGGTCGATAGGCTGGCCGCGTGCGTCCTTCTCTCACGTTCCTCCCGCGAAATATTCCCTTCTCCACCACGCGCCTCTCCCGTTTCTCTCGCAACTTCCTCACAATGCGTCAAAAACTGATTAAGAAGTTACCACCCTGATTAAATTCCACTTAGAGCAGCGGGCGAAGCTCTCGGAGTATCCGGTAGCGAAGAAACACTTTCAACATTTTGGCGGGTCGCGAAATTTTTTTTATCACGTCCCGCATTCTTATCTTCCTTCTCGCAAACTTTCCACGACGTCCGTCAACCTACCTCCGAGCGGAGGACGTGGAAAATTCGCCTTTGGCATTATCGTTTAATTCCACTCACCGGCCGCGAAACGCACGAGAAGGCGATAGCATCTCATTATCCAAACTGGAGCTTCCGGACTAAACGACGCGATCGTAGGGGCGAGCCCACGAGGACGTTGGACGTTGGTCGAGATAGTTGGGGAGGGAGGGGTTGGCTAAAAAGCCGAGGCACATCCGCGGTCTACCGCCACTTCGTGGTTATGGAAAACCGCGTGAAATTCCGTACCTCTCTCGTCAGGTTGAGTAGAGAGGAGGAGGTGGAGAAGGAGGAGAAGGCGATGTCGAAGTCGGTGGAGAGGAGGGACAAGGGGAAAGGGGCCGGGGCGAGGGACCGGCGGTGGTGGTCCAAACTCCGAAAGTGCGCCATTCAAAATTAACGGTAGTAACGCCGTTGCACACGCCTGCTTCGAGAGCGTGTAATAGCGTGTGCGTCCTCCTGGACGTTGCTTGAAGAGGAGTGTAAGAGAGGGAGGGAGAAAAGGAGAGGGTAACGATGGGACTCTCTAGTGGACAAGTTTAAAGCGAAACCCGTTACTTACGAGGCGTTGCGCGCCGTAGATCGTTCGTAGCTGGCCCGCGCCATCTTGGGGAAAATTCGGAATGAGCCGTAAGCGCGGAAAGTTAAGGGCACTTGCCGCTGGAATATCGTCCGGTTTAATTAATTTAATTAAAAAGGCTCGCGGAGATCGAGATGGAGTGCGGAATGCGTTTAGAGGTAATCTGAGTAAGTGAGCGAGCGCGCGGGCTTCTGCTTTCACCGAGGGGAGGAAGGGCCCCGGGAAAGATTTCCGTGGGAGCGCCGAGAGACGAGAATGCTTTTGGAATTTTGAAAGTGGAGGTGGTGCTGGAGGGTATAGGCGAACGAGTAAACGTTGTTACGCAAAATCTTGGACGAGATCGCGCGTCAAATTCTCGCGACGAATCGCGAGCGTGATTATTCAATGGAATTTTATTTGGCAAAGTCGTGCAACGTACTAATGGGTTCTTCGTCGAATCCTACGCACGAGTAATTGGACTTATCTCACGGCATCCACCGCATCCGTTTCACCATCGAGTCCACGATATCCTTATCTCTTCGTCTTTGAAGGGGTGCGATATTAACCGCCACGTCAGCGAGGAGTATAGTCGGCAGCACAGAGGGACACGAACCGTGGAGACACAATCGGCCGACGGATGGTGCCGTCCGATAGCGGAGTGCTACGATGCTTAGGGGCACAGGAATACGAGGGGTTGCATTATGTCGCAAATGCGCCGCACCGGGCGATTCAGATCCCTTGGATATATTTTTACGGTGGGGTCTAAGGGTCTCAAGGGTGGCGAATCCGGAAGAAATTCCAAACGGGAAACCGTTGTCTTCGCAGCAGGAATCCTGCCTCTCGGCATTTTCATCCGCGACAAGACGATTCAGGATATTTAATTTCCACCTGGATTGTAATTTTTCGACCATCCATCTCTAACGACCGGGTTGAATCTTCCAGGAGAGAGAAATATTTAAGGAGAGTATCGTCAACTAACGCTCATCTGATCGCTTTTTGATTTATTTCGCGACTCACTCGCCGGCGTTCTACTCCTCTTCTATCTCTTCCCATTCTTCTCTTCCATAGTGTATGCACCATCGAAGGTCGCGCACTAATGAAATTTCCTCGAAGCGAGCAGATTCGATCCTTTCCTTTTCGGTTACGCGCGCGGGTTTTCCCGGTGATCCCCGCGAGCGTAAAGGAATATCAAGCTTCGATGATCCTGGGCGATAGGGGGCGTGGACGAGGGGGTGGAAAAAAAAAATTCGTTCCAGTAAATCAGCTTTCTGCATTTACCTCCGGCCTTCGTCCCCGCGATGGGCACTTAACATCCAGCCCCTCTTACCTCTGGCGGCTTATAAGCGAGCGTGCGACGAATCACCGCCGAGAGGTGGAGGTGGAGTAGGAACGTAAAATCCAAAGGAGAACGAGGTAGAGGAGAACGGGGAATACGGACGAGAAGCCAATCGGGCGTGCGTGTCGTCGTCGTTGGCGGTACGAAAGTTCCTACGTCTCTTCCGCGTTGCTACTTTCCACCCTGGAGTCTTATGAATCTTTAAGCTTCGTTCTCCGCTATTCGGGGACACGCTCGGGCTGTTCGCTTGGTCGTGTACGTGAGCTCGGGGGTGGAAAGAGTGGCGTAGTGGAAGGAAGGAGACGCGCGCGCGCGGCTGGAGGGAGGGAAATGATGGTGCACCCCGTTGACCCCATTTGGGGGGATAATAGCATCGGGGTTGTTACCAAGGATCGACTTTGCTCACGGATCGACCACGCCGCCTCCTCTTCTCCTACCTCTCCCCTCTGCAGGTCTCTCCTCTCGTGTCGTCATCTCGAAGGTACGGTAACCGATCGTAAGGGTTGTTATCGGAATACCTCACCCTCTCCCTTCTGAGCCCTTCGTCCTTCTTCCATCGCGCGTCGTCCGCGTCACCGATGACGAGACTTGGCGCTCTTGGCTCTCTCTCTCCCTCTCTCTCTCTCCCTCTCTCTCTGTCGTCCTTCTTCGACCTCCTCGTTGCAGGTTGTTGCCAGTATGTACCCTCGTGGTGCCTTCCTGGTCTGGAGGATACGTATCCAGGCTTTGCTTTCTCTCCTCGCTCTCTCTTGCTTACCCTCCCCTCTACTCTCGGACGCTTCCTCCCTTAGACAACTAACGCCGCTTTCGCAAGCGGACGATGCACGGCATTCGGGCTATCTTCGAACTACGTGCGAGACCGATATAATACGAGTCGACGATGTAGATTAGTTGGTCCAACTCTCTGCTCTCATCCCCTTCGCTCCACCCCTTGCCTTGCCTCTTCTTCACCCGTGCATCGATTGCGAACACCTCACTGACTCACGAGACTCGTGGCGCGGAATTGTTAAGGTCTTGCATCAAGTTAAAGTTATTGTTACGTCATTTTCGGAGTTCCTACCCGCACCCTCCAGTTTTAATTTTACCTTCCGTTAAACTCGGTGTCTGTTATGGGGCGAAAGTGAGAAGTGTCGAGAATAAAATACTTTCGCGTTAAGGAAGAGACACCGAGGGTTGTTACCCATTAGACAAATATTGCTTTATGAAATTCTAAGGTTGTGATTCTATCTCGGGGGTCAACAGACTATGCTTCCATAATGCACACTTGTGTATGTGTAAACTCCGGAAGCGGAAGTTGTTACGAACTGGTTTGAGTGGACGCGCGCATGTCCGTGCATCTCGGGTGTATCGGACGATCCGCTCGAGACGTTGGGAGACTAACGAGTGGCAGGAACGATGCAGGCAGGCTGCTGTGGAAGCATCGAAGTTGCCGGTCGACTTTACCGATTGTCTCGTGGGTTTATCGATTTTCGGTGGGCTAAAATTGGGCTGGAGCATGGTCGTAGACGATGCTATTGATAATAGGAGCGAGAGTGGGGCACCGAGGGGAGGTCGGAGGTGGGAAGATGCGGCTTATTTCGCGTCTCCACGTTTAACAACCCCCACTCGGCGCCAGGTTTCTCCGTGTAGGTTTTCGAAGATATACTTAATGAACCATCGCGAAGGGAATCTTCCTTCCACTCTTCTCCATTTATCGGGGTGGAGGAGAAGAGAAGGCTTTCGCGGTTGCCACGAGGTTCTAAATTATTTAGAATCGATCGACTGGTACATCGCGTGGAGGCATGGGCGGGCGGTGGGCGGATGGAAAGGTTCGACGAAAGTGGCGAAGGAGCTGAATAATAAAATGGGCGAGTCTCGTAGGGATTACCCGGCAGAGGTGGTTATAATCGAATAGCTCGACGGTGAATGAAGGGAGAGTGCACCTTCGATAAGATCCGGCCTGGATGAGAATCCACTTAGACTCGACCGTTTATCAATCTCACATTAAAGTGACAAAATTGGCACTACGTGATTTCCAATTTTGCTGGGAGGTTTGCGTTTTAATTCTAGGATTCCTCTTTTGTTCTTAATTCAAAATTCCCAATATCCTCGAAATAGCGATATTCGTCGGAATTTAAAATACCTTTGTAACCTTGCGGATGCAGAAAAATATACGCAAATTCCATTTTTTTGCCCGCGACGCGAGCAACGTCGCCTCTCGAGCGAGCTGGGTGGTAACAAATTTTCCGCCAAGATAAATATTCACTCGGAGGAGAAAGAACGAGGATGGTAAACGTCGGGATGAACTGGGGTAGGAGTCACGGATGAAGAAGAAACGGGAATGTCACGCGAACCGTCACGGTGGTTACCACCCTTCTCCTTGTTCCATGAAAATGCAAGGACGAGAGAAATGAGCTTCTCGAGTGGAAAGGCTTTACTTTTACTTTTGCACCCGTCCAGACGGCCGGGCCACGTCCTTCGCGTCTTCTTCTTTGCGGTAAAACGAGAGCAAGCGCTGATTTCCGCCCAGGGAAAGGAGCCGAGAAGGAACGGCACGGGAGACGGACGAGAACGCTTGAAGGAGCAAAGGGAACAGGACGAAGAGATGAAGGAAGAGAGAGAAGGTTCTTGGCATCCTTCTTCCGTTCTTCTTGGTGGCACGCGAATCGTGGAAATAAAATGCACGCGCCCTAGGAGTGGACCGCGACTGCTTGCAATTTCGAGGGACAGATATACTGGACCGTGACGAGAAAACTCGTCTGGCCTTTCTCTCCTTTTCCACTATTTTCTATTCTCCCTCTTGCCTTTCCTTCTCCGAGCTTACTTGCCCTTAAATTTCACCTTTCTTTTCACATTTCTCTTTGCCACCCTCGTCCTTCTTTATATCCATCGAGAGAAATCTACCTAAGAAAGGAACATGAACGCCCTACCAGCTGCATTTCGTTATCTCTTCGGAATGCTCATTATATGCGACTGCTTCCTTCGGAATAATTTATCCAATTAACCTCCCGCGAGGCGAGTGACGATCACGCGGTCACCTGGATAGACTACGCGTTCTCGAGGCTATTTCCTCGGGCGAAGTAAGAAAAATGATAGGAGGGCGAGCTAGGGTGAAGGGAGAAAAACAGGGTGAGGAGGGAGAATCTTACGGTCTCGGTGGGTTCTTAACTAGGCTGCTCGTATCGCTGCCTCCCCTTTCTCTCTTTCTCTTCGTGTCGCGGGTCGCCTTCGTACTCCACGTAGAGTGGAACGAGCGCGAGGCCGAGTCCCCGTTATTTATGGCTAACCGTTCAATTAACATCCACGAGATAGAGAATGTGACGTGGCCGGTCGAGGGCGAGGAAAAACGAGAGGGCGAGTGGAGCCGGGAGAACGAGAGATAAGGAGAAAAGGAGAAGGAGAGAAGGGAAGGACAGGGTGGAGAAACGAGCCAGTTACCCATGGGGTAACGAGGAACACCAGGGTATATTTATGACGCGTTTCTTCGGGCTCGAGGCGTAATCCGACCTTCGAAATTTCTCTATCTGGAGCAACGATGGGACCCGAGGGTGCGACGACACTCGTATTGGCTCGACGTGATGTTTGCGAATTGCGTCTGATTAGTTGCATTAATAAAGGGGGAGATGTAGCGTTCACATTGTAAAAGTATTTGCCGTGGCACCGATCAAGTGACACTACATTTCAATGGATGCTCAGTTTAGACATCGTGCGATTTTATTTACCTAGCACTCGTATTTTATTTAGACTGTGATTTCCATTAAACGGACACGAGCGTAACGTGTCGTTCATTAACGGAAATCAATAAACGAATCATCGTGAAAATATTATTTTCACTCCCTACGTATTCTGCACATTGTTCTGGTAAATTAATCCGGCGCCAGTAGTCCCGTTACCCCCAAATTGGAAGGATAACGAGAAAGGATTCTCGAGATTGGAAAGTTCCAAAGAATTATCCCTCTCCGTGAAACAACATTATTAGCAAGTCCATTAAGAGGCTCGTCCGTCACTTCGGTCTGGCTTTTCCAGACCGAGAAAAAAACGCATTCCTTCTTTTATCTCGTCCTTCTGCACCCCACTCGAGACTCGTCTGGACGCCTCGGTCTCCTCGTTCCCTCGATTTTTTCTCGGTTAGTACGCGGGCATGCCTTCGTCCTCCCACTTCTTTTACCTCGAACGGACACCGATCGAGGGGGTCTCGCGACTCTAACCCTCCCTCGCTTCTCCGAAAGAGACGAGTTTACTGCCCGGGTGGTAGACCCGGATTGGCTGGCATTGCTCTCGTTAAATCGATTCCTATCTCGACTGCTACGCTCGCTCACCTGCTCTCGGTTAACCGCAGAGGTGTAGGTGAAGGGTGGGAAGGGCGGCAAGGGCGTGGAGAGAGAGTGAGAGAGAGAGAGAGGAGGGTGGGTATCCCGGGGGTAACTTCCCTTCCGAGTCATTACCGAGAGAGGAGGAGAAAGAGGGAGAGAGAAAAAGAGAGAGAGATAGCACACAGCCCGTAATAAAGTTTACCTCGGCCAGAATCGAACGAACGATTTATTTTCCGCCGATGCCTGCCACCCCCGCTTCCACCGCCGTCCGCAGTATCTCGTGATTCTGGGGGCTTGTAGTACGCGCCGTAAAGTCACGCGGATTCTCCACGAGGTGCACCACCCACCCAAGCTGGTAGATCGAGTGGTGCGGTCATTCGGCGAAGGACGCTACTCTCCTCTCCGTTTTGTTCCGCTCGAGTCGATGCGGTGGCCCCGAGAAGTCTCGCAATTTCCGTGGCACTCTCTCGAAGATTCGTCCAGGCTTTCGAGGAGGTTCGCGGGACACGACGTCCTTCCTGCTTCGTGAGAAGAAATTCGAAAAAGATCGTCCGTAGGTCGTCATTATGAAAGAGAGGATATTGGGTGCGAGATTTTTTTTTTGACACTTTTCTTGTCCATGGAATTGCATTTCGAAAATGATTCGTCAGAATTTTCATTCGTCGATAATATTATCGTAACGTGGTCGTGCATCCGATTTCAAAGAATTTGCCCAAGCGCATAGAGAGAAATTCCTTCGTGAATTTATTCGGTTCGCGGGTCGCGTCAAGATGGTCCTACAAATGCAGTGACTCTTTCGTGCTACCGCAAGCCTGTTACCAGATAAAGCTCCTCTTTGTGCACAAAGTTCCTGCAAAGGGAGGGATTCTTTACATCGCGGAAAGGAAACTCTCCCTGTGCTCCACAGCATTCGTCCACTTAAAGACGAGACGACGACGCGACGGACGGCTTTAGCTTGCTTTTCGGAGTTTTAAAGGCATTTTATTTTCCTTACTGCGCGCGCGTGGACGCGATATCTCGAATCTCTTGTTTTCGAACCGTGATCGTGAAAAGGTGCACGATAACGGGCTGGACGGCACGGCATCGCAATCGACAAGTGGCGACGTAAAGTTCCTCTCCCTCGAAGAGAGAGTAGAATCTTGATTCTCGCGAGGAAAAATTCTCTTTGCAGGGAGAGCACTGTGAGGTCGTATCAAAGGAAACGGTCCGAGAGCTTTCGCGGCATTTCCGCGATCGTTATCGTTCGAGCTTCGTCTTTTTCATAGCCTTTCCCACGATCCACCGCCTTTCTCGTGCTCAAGTTTCTCCACAGTATCGAGATTCGATATTTCGATTTTTAACGCCCTACCTCTTCCATCCTGCTTTCCGATACTTGAACGTATACTCGAGCATATTTAGCTCGCCGCGAATATTAAGAGGAATCGCGTTCAAATATTTCTCCGCACTTTAGTTTTACTGTGTTTTAATTGAATCGGCCGTGAAACGATTAACAGATGGATACAATAAGGACGTAATCCACTGTTCGGAATTCCACTGAAGTAATTACCAGGACAGATGGAATAATCGGGGCACTCGAAACATCCGTGACAATCGGTTTTGCGATTCAATCAACTCTCCGCCGCATTCCGATGCCCAAAACAGGTCCACTGTGGGTTCTCCAAATTATTTTCTCGCCCGCCTCCCAGCGCGTTTGTCCAAAAAGATTCGCCGGCAACGATCGGACGCATAATGAATGGCAGGGGCCACGCGGTGCTCGTACTTTTTTCTCACTCGTGGCCTCAGCCACGCCCGAATGCCGGTGGGTAATGAATATTCGAATGAACGACCGCGCCGTTAAATGTTCGTCGTGTCGTTGCCTACCTGGCGCGGTGTCGTGACGGAGGAAAAGCCACGGGACGAATTTATGCCCCGCGAAAAGCACCTACTCCTGCACCCCCTCTCCACCCTCGTCCTTCGTTTTATATTCGTAATCGTGTTTCGTATGCATTGATTTGTTGACTCATTGATTTCCACCGGGCCATTCGATTTTAATCCAATTCGAGCGACTACCGGGACGCGCGCTCGCGCCTGTTTGCCTTCGCTTTTTCGGCAAACGCGTTGCGTACAAATTTGATCGACCTTTGTTCCAAGGGAGGAAGGGGAGACAGATCCTGGGAGGGTGCATAGGAAAAAAAAAATCGCCGCAGGCTTTCGTCAGAAGGACGGCAGGAGGAAAATTCGAAAAAGGGAGACTCGCCGGTTCGTTTGGAAATCCAATCGATTTTCTCGCCCTTCGATAATTTTCCCTCGAAGCGTACCCACGGACCTGGCTCCGAAAGACCATCTTCGATACTTCCCTCGATAACGTCAGTGGCGAGTAATTTATTATATTTGCATAACGTTCTCCGCCCTGAAACACGATCGATCGTCTTACCTTTTCTCTCTTTACCTTTCAATTTTACCGCTCCACGCTTTACCGACGCTTCTTAATCGCCGCGAATGAGAGCTTTCTCGTGCATCGAGAAATAAAATTATGCGCACACGCGATACCCTATGAATTTTTTTGCCGCTCTCTTCCTTGCCCCCAGCTTCCCGGATGAGGAGGGCTTCGAGATACCGATACTGGATCGAGCGCCAGGATGGACCAGAAAAGCTCACCTTGCGATATCATCTATCACGCGTCGTCGTTTCGCTCAACGTCGAATTAGCATTTTATCAGCGGAATTACGTCCGTCTAGGGTAGCTAGAGTGCCAGATGCTGGCGATTTTGTTGGAGCTCACTCGAGACCCCATCGACCAACGTCCTCGTAAAGCAGTAGCACGGGACGATATTCGCGAAGCGGTCTTTACGGTAGATCGCTCGGCGGTGGACTTTCATTTCGCTTTCTTTTAATGAATCCTTTAATACACGAGCTTATACGACCCTTGTCCGAGGACCGTATTTAAATTTTTTGGCCGCTGGAAAATCGTGGAAGAAAGTCCGCGGATTTCTCCAGCCATCGTAATACGGCCAAGATTACTTTTCCGATTCGTTCGACGCTTCCATTTTTATTCGATCACGTCCAGGCTTCTCGTTCGTTCTCATGGAAACGCTCTGGACCAGCTCGTCCCATCAGTCAGGACGATATTTCAAGATCTTCCACGCGAACTTCCCGGGGCACCGGTTAAGCCGTAATTAAGGGTATCGTCGTGGCTCGGTGGGACGACGGGAGGATGGTTGGGACGGGAAAAAAATTGATTAAAGGATCTCCGTGTCGTCCGCCTCTAGCCCTTCGCCTCCTTTGTCCTTGTAACGCGGCGTCCCTCGTGTCAGCCATCTTCAACGGTGCCTAATCCGGGGGACCCTCGAGAGAATTACCGAAGTTCTCTCTCGCCGTTAATTTCCAAGTTGCAGCGGTCCGTCTTACCAGCATCTCTTTCTCCCTTGTCTCTCTCGCTCTCTTACTTTCTCCTCGGGGAATCGAGAATTTCAAGAGACGAGGGTTAACGCGACGTCGTCGACCTCGTCGATGACGATGGGCGCCGGCGCGTCGCTCTTCAACTCGTTACGCTCATCGGTGTGGATCAGAAAGTTACGCGAGTCAGTTTCTTTTTTTTTTTTACGCGAGAACGTCGGTGAAATCCGAAGGATCATTTTTATGCTTAACATCAGATCGATTCTAGCTAATCTCGTGCTTTTCACGCTCCACGACACAAGCACGCAGGTGCATGTACGTGTATTCAAGAGAACCGACGCGTTTCAGATTTCCTATCGTCATACTTATTCATAGAACACTTATCCTCTAGCGCCACGTGGCCGCGCTTCTACGTTTACTTTATCACTAGCTCTCGTGTTCCCGCGGGCATTGGAAGGTGCACTCGAGTATCCTCATTTCACAATTCGTCTCCCTCATTACTCCTTCCCTCGCCATTCCCTCATTTCCACGTTTCGCGTGCCGCGTCGGTTTACGTGGTCCGCGAAAATTTAATCTTATCGCGCGGCGAACTGGTCGCCGACATTACACGAGCTGAATTTCTCATCAAAAGTGTCGACAGTGGAGCGCAGTCCTCTCACGGTCCTCCTAATTCGGTATTCTCGAAGTTACCTACCACCAGCTTTTTTCTTGATCTCTGATTTCTCGCATCGACCCGCTCCACTGATGGATCTTGAGGGAAAAGAGCGTCTAACCGCACGCGATCGAAATAGGTTCTCATAATATCTGCCATCCAACTGGATTAGCATTTCTGAAGGACCTCAGGATTTCCGAGTTTATCGTATACGTCCCTACCAACCTCGACGAAATTCAGGCCTACACGTTACTCCCCATATTATAGGGAATTAATTCCGATAATACAAAAGGGTGTTTTGTTTTGCCTAAGTTCACTGGAGAACTTTCAAGCCTGTGCCAAGAAGGCCAGGAAGGGCTAAGAAATTAAGGGAGCGCTCTTCTTTTCCTTTGAAATTACTTGCGTAAAATGAAACGCGCGGTGGACAAAGGAACCTAGAAGAATGCAGGAGGAAGGGCTAGAAAAACGAGTAAATTCGTCGTTAAAGGACCGCGGGAGATGCGGGTATTAATTAGCGCGCACGGTTTACCGGCATTGACAGAAGGAGGTGGGCGAAGAGAGAATGAGAAGAGGGTGTAGTGGTGGTGATAGAAGGTAGGAGTGGAGGTGGCGAGAGGAAGGTGGCCGCGGAGGATTATAAACCGCCGGTGAAAGGATAATGGCAGTATGGGTATCAGAGAGATGCGCCAATGGTGGGACCACGGTGTTCCCTCGATGGCATGGGTGGAGAAGGAGGGTGAAGGTGGAGGTGGCCGAGGCGGACGAGGGGTCTCTCTTCTCGGTGTTGCTAAAAGCTACTAGATTTCAGCGAACGAGCTCGGACAAAGGCGCAAAGGCCCTTTTCCCTCGTGTACTCACCTCCCTCTTTACTCCTCGGTTCGCGAACTCCATCCTCTTCTCTCCCTCCTTCTTTCTTCTCTCTCTCTCTCTCTCTCTCTCTCTCTCTCTCTCTCTCTTTCTCATCCTCGTCATCTCATTCTCCAGTTCACTCTCTTCATCCCTCCCTTCACCTCGGTCCGTCCGCTTTCGAAGGACGGGAAAGCAGAGTTTTTCCAACGAGAATATCGCTGAGCGAGGTGAATCGGTGAACGAGCGAGGAGGGACGTGGCCGCCACTGGTGAAGAGAGACGCAGAGGAAGTAAGGTGGAGGGAAAGATGGGGACTGACGTGAGTGCCCAAGCGAGAGGAAGAGGGATAGTGGTCGTGGAGAGAATGAGAGGGAAATGCGGGAGGATTACACAGTGAATGGAGTCTCCTCTACGCTTTGATCCACGAACCCCACGCCTTTTGTTTTCTAACCGCGGACGCTGCGCTGGAAATAAAAAAACCTTAAACACACCCCGTGTCCACGGCGGCAGGAAGGGGTGGACCGCAAGGCACCCTTCGTTTTTTCCCTCATCGTCCCTCGTTTTCTCTCTCCCTTTACCCCTTTTTCGTCCTTCCACCCTGCTCCTCCTCGCGCTCGCAAAATCGTCCCTGAGAAAATTCCCGAGACACCTTGTCTCTTTCGGTTTACCTCCTACTCTCTCGTTCGTCCTCACCGTTCTCCTTGCTAACCCTCTCTCCGTGGACACGCCAGGTTTCCTCCTATATTTCAGAGGCCCGAGAAAATGTCTTTAGACGTCCGCCATTTTTCTACGGGCACCGGACGGCGAGCGCATTTACAAAAATCCCTTACCACCAGATTCCTTCTCCCGGATTCTTGCGCCCCAATTTAGCTTTATTCTTGCGAGACGACGTAAGATTTTTGTATAGAAAGAAAATTTCACCTCGTACCTCCTCTTACCTTTACTTTTTCTAGGATTTATCCTTTTTGCTCTGCGCCACTGGTGGAACTTAAATTGTCGAATTTAAAAGCACAAATCACGCGAACGACGCGCCATAAAGGTCCCTGCGCACAAATAGTCGCGAGCCCTCGATCCTACAAAGCGCCTCGCGTCAAGGACGCAAGAGAAGCCGTCCCTCCACAAACAAAAATACTACAAATCTATGGATGCCGCGGCGTTGCGTCGGGGTCGGGGCCGCGCGCGGAACGATTCCGTCAATATTTTGCCTCCCAGTCGTCCGCGATTCGGCCACGCGATTGTCCCCCGCAGCACGACACTCGCTCGCTCGTCATTTTCAGGCGTGCACACATTGTGCACGTCAACGGCGTAACATCGGGACGTATCGAATGGCGGGATTAACGTTAATAATGACGGACGGGCTGGTCGGCGCGCCGCGGGTCACTCCCCGCGCTCTTCGTTTTTATTTCACGACTGGCAAAGCCGATTGGACGAGAGATCCCTTGTTTGCGATTTCACCGCGCGTAATCTCGCGTCGTCGAACTTTGCGCCCACACTCACCGACTCACCTCGTGCATTATCCCTCGAAGGGACGTGGAACGATGCCGAGGGTGTAAAGACGTCGAGGGTAAAGACGTTGTCCACCAGTGGCGCGACTCCTGCGTTCTCCTGCGTTCCACCTCGACGAACTATAAGAGACCTTTATCGAAGACCTCGATCTACTCGACACCTAGCCCTTTCTCCGATCACGCCACGAATCTCAAATTGTTCCTTTGTAATCGCACAAAGAGCGCGGAAAGTTACGTAGGTTAGAGTGGATTTCTAAGAGCTTCGGAAGAATTACGCGCGACGCGATTGCAGCTGGGCTCGAATCGGTTGGTCGTCGAAGTCGTGAATTCGCGTGCTTGCTCCTAGTTTCCGCGGTTAAGACTCCACTTCCTTCGTGCGCGCAAATTGGCGTTTCTGTTTTCCAACGAAGGGACGAAAGAGTTATGAGGAAGCGAACGAAACCAGGGATCCAAGTAGCTCTGGAACTTTAAATGCTGTTTCGTGATCGGCAAACGCCACCGTTGAACGTCTTATCTTCACCACTGAGAAGCATATCGGAATCTCTTAGTGAGATTCTCGGAGATGAGTGCGCGCAATCTCGCGAGAGGTTACGAGCCGCGAGCGGTTACGAGGGCACGTAGCGAAATACTCCGTTGATTGTGTGACACGCGGGGTAACGGGGGATGGTGAAATGAGGACGAGAAGGAGGTAGGTAGGACGAGAGGACGTCGAGGACGAGGACGTGGAGAGGGACAGCGGAAGCAGTCGGCGTAGAATGCGAAGGAGGGCCGATTGGACGTCGGCGTCACGCGCGACGGATTTTCGAGGCTATAGACAATGCGGAGCTGCAGTTATGTGGGATAGTAGAATAGTCCGGAATAGTCGAGTGCCTATAAAGGCACCTGGCGCTTACACGAGGGTGGACGTAAGTCTAGGAAGCTCGGGAGTGTGCGAGCGTGTTACAAGCGGACACCGCTGGAAGATTTCTCGTTCGACATCGGCTTGTGTTGGAGGATGCGCGCACGTAGAACTAGCCCTGCCAAGGTCTCATCCACGAGTTACAACAGCGCTAACCCCACGCCACCGCGGGAAAGTAGGTTTTCGCCTAACCGCAAGCGCCGCCTTATTACTTATACAGGGGAGCCGCGAGTGAAACTGGAGCGAGTTGAATAGTTGATGCGCCGACCCACCTGTCATCCTTCTTTCGTGAGTTAGAGGCTTAAACCTGTGAGCAAACCACGGCGCGTTCGACGTTAAAGGCCCATTCATAGTGTACCCATTCCGTGGAAGGGGTGAGGAAGACAGTTTCCATTCCTACATCGATCCGATTCGTGATTATTTCTCTACGTCTAATAAAGATATCGGAGACCTTTTTTTTATAGAACGAAGTTCCAGGACCTGGGAGACTAGAGACGATCCAGGACGGGTTCTCGAGCGAGCAAGAATCGCTTGGTAAGAATGCATTGTGCAAGCTCACCGAGGATAAATCGGGCTTAAAATCGTCGTGCTTTCGCGAGCGTGTTTCGCGTGTCTCGCGCCTCGTGAACGTTGTATCCTCCTTCCTTCCTTCCGTTCTTCATTCTCCTCCCCTCTCCTACCTCCTTCATCGTCCTCCAGTCGTCATTCCTCTTTCTGGCTTCGTTGTTGGCATGGAGAAGCGCGGGTAGCGCCACTTATGTCCGCTTCAATGATGCAGCGGCCAATCAATCGCGCTCGTCTATTTTTTAGGAGGGTGGCGCACATCGTCCCGGATAAAAGGTGCATTTCTTTCCTCCCACGTATACGAGCTGGCCGAGCGAAAATCGATCGGAGGGGGATTTAACGGCACGAGGTTGCACGACAGCGGAGCAACTTGGTTGCAATTTTCCATCGGTGCCGGTGTCGCGCTGGTAAAGAGAGCAAACCCGTCCCCGTGACTTCGTTTCTTTGCTGTTTGCCCTCGGCATTCTCTTGGTCGTAGATATCGGCGAGTGAAAAGCGAAACGGCAGATCCATCCACACGTCCGCTCGGTCATACGAGGCGTTAATAACGTTATCTACCGCCTGCTTTAAAATTCTCGCATTAGACACGCGCTACCGGCACCAGTGAGTTACATTTTTCCGCGTGACCTCGCCCTCCTCCGGTGCCGGTAAGTCGTCGTAATTTCCTTCCGCTGGAATCGTTCCTTTTGCTTGGAAGTGCAACACTCGACGCAGCTGGCGAAGAATGAGAGAGAGGAAAGGAAGAAGAAGGAGAAAGAGAGAGAGTGAGTGAAAGAGTGGAGTCGCTCTCGACGAAGCTTTGCGGGTCACGCCGCAAAATTGCCGGTCCGTGAGCATTTCGTTGGTCGAGAGTGGCGATGACGAAGGGAGCAGTGGAGGTGGTGGTGAAGGGGGAGAAAGACGGTGGAAGAAGACAGAAGTGGTGAGAGAAGGAGAGAGAGAGAGAAGGACGAGAGATGCAGGGACGGTGAAGTTTGTTTTTCACCCTCCACCCGCTTTCACCCCCAATCCCCGCGCTTCGCGCCACCTCTAGCCATAGCAGCGGCCCCCGGAGTTCTCTAATTAAAGCAGGGAACGTTTGGCGTTCGGCAATTAAAAAGCGGCCGACTTCAAAGCGCCGCTTCAAACGGGCCGCGATTTTATATCGGCGCGGTGGCGCCGTGTACGCGCTCTCCCCGCTCGACGCCGACGGCGGTCCTCGACGCCGCAGTCGAAAAGCCTCGGCGCGACGCAAAAATACCGAACCGGACGGTTCTCATCATTTCTCTCTTTTCCGCGTCGTCGACCTCTACCCCTTTCCGCGTGTCTCGTTTTTTAGGTCACGTGGACCGGAGAGAGACGAAAGGGGGTGAGTTCCGATTGGGTGGCCGAGGGTACTTAATAAGAGATAAACGAAAGCGGCCTGGGGACCGATGACAAAACTGGCCCACTCGAGTTTCGTCCGAGATTTCATTGCCCAGCTCCCAGACGCTCTCGAAACTTTCCCAATTTTCGATTATCGACTTTCCTCGTCCGGCCACTCCGGCTGGGTTGCGCAAGACCCGATGAATAATTTTATTTCTGTTCGATGTTTTTCTCTCGTTCGGGCGATACGGGCACGTACGAATGCAGTGGACACCGTGAAACTTTGTACGATTTATTGAATTTAATAGCCGCCTTCGTAGGCGGAAGGAAGGAAAAATAGAACGCGCCACGTTTAATAATTACCCTCCCGCTCTAATTCCACTTCTTTTCTTCTCGTTACAGGTAAGAGAGTTCTGGACTGATACCCACTTAGGAGAAACGATGACGAACGAGGGTGATAAGGTAAGACAGAGAGAGAGAGAGAGAGAGAGAGTAGTGCTCGAGCGGAAAGGAAGGAGGGAGAAGGAGAGGGAGAAGACAAGGAGAACCAGGAATGGGAGGGTGGGTTTCACCCTGGCTGTACGACACGGCGTACGTACGTGGCGCTTATCTTAATTACTTAATGATCATTAAAGCGGCGCCTGTCACGCGAAACGTCGCCGGTAGGGCGAGAGGAGGAACGAGAGGGGTGGCGTGACGAAGGGAGCGTAGGAAAGAAGTTTTGTGCAACTGGGAGCGAGGCGATTCGACGCGCTTAATTAATAGCCGAATTTGCCTATAAATTTTGCCGGTGACTTTGGACATTCTGGGTGTAGCGCGTCGAACGAGCAGGAAGCCGAAAAAGCTTCCGCGACGCTTTATTCCCGGCGTGTATTCTCGCAATTAAAGATAACCGGACGAAGCGCGGTTAATGGCACTTTCGGATGTAACACGAGTAAATACAACATATTCATTTATTCATTGAAAATGCAGCCGGCTAAAATTTACAAGTGGCCGAAGCGGATGCGCGGTAACTCGTAGAAATAAATCAGTCAAGAGACCAAGAGGAGGGGTGATGGGGTAGTAGTGGGGCATTTGCATTATTTTATCTCCGTTTACCAGTGGCGATGAATCACTCGCTGTTGTTAATATAATAAAGTCGAAGCATTGTCGCGCCGTGGCTATTGTTGTAAAATTCGCGCCGTTATTATTCCGAGATAATTTATCGAGGCGGCGAACTATTCAGCGATAATGAAACGTCGGGATCCCCTTTAACGTCGCGCGGATTCGAAAGAAAATTATGCGGAGAGGTTGAATCCCTCGTCGAGGCCTCTTCGACTTTCGCATTTGCGCTCGATCTAATGAGAATCGAATTCTTACGGTCGATATCGTGATTGAAGTGTAAGTTAGACGATACAAATAGCTTCTGGTAACTGGGGTAAAACACGAAGAATGTATTTACTGTTTCTACAACTTTTTGCCGCTCTGGTTAGGACGACAATGACTTCGGTACTGTCACCCCATGTATCCGTCGATGCCTTGTCCACCCCTAAAATGGGATAATCGACGAATCCGCGATTACAGGCCGGACAATTTTCCATTTTCAGTAATTACTTTCAGGGGGTTGCGTCCCCGGGGAACATCCGATTATAATTTAAACGATAGAACGAAACGCGCAATCGCCGCTGGAATTGGGAAAATTTTGAATCTTTAAGGCTTCCAATTTATCGCGCATCTCGTCACACAAACGAGCGCCTACAATCGCGGGATGATGCCAGATTCGTAAATTACCACCAACCGCGCAACGTTCATTTCCGCTACAATAGTTTGTCCGACGTTATTGGCCTCGCGAATCCACCTAGATTTCGATCTTTCCCATATACACGTACTGGAACGACGTTAACTTCCGCTCACTCCCTCTCACTTTTCCTCTTCTCGCTTCCTCTTTTCCCTCACCCACGTTTTTCTCTTTCTCTCACCCCGCCTTTTTTTCTCCTCGCGTACGACCAGCCAAACCAAACCCCGGAGGCAGGCGACGCAACGGTTGAAATTTCGCGTACGTTATGCACACGATGCTTATCTGGCCGATCTTAATTCAAAGCATGTGCGGCGCGCCACCCTTTCTGGCAACCACCACCCCTAATACACCCCCTTCCAGCACCCTTCGCGCGTTCAACGCGGCTCGCGCGTCCTACAGGCAGGGCCCCCGTGACAAATAGCTTTTAATTTCTCGGCCCTGTTTACCCAAGCTACTCCCGAATTAATTGCCCGTTACCCACCTTCCGGGCGTTATCTTATCGTCGGCCACTTAAACCGCCCTCGAGCTCGTCGAGTTCTGCGGTTGATCTTCCTCGGAGCGGTTGGGAGGGAAGGGGTGGGCATGAAGCGAGAGGGTGCGAGGAGAGGGAGAGAGGGGGTGAGGCGAAGGGAATGCAAGGGACGACGCGACGCGAGAACGAGACGAGGGAGGACGAGAGGTAGTGGAGGCCTGCAACGACGAAGCCTGTACAGGGGGTAAATCTACCCTTATGCGACGTCGTAGGAAGACCCCCGACGGGGTTGCTGGCTGGTGGTACACACGACGACGTCAGATCTGAAGCTACGATTATGAATGCAGACGGGCGTGTAAGCCTCTTCTCGGAAAACTGGGGGTGGTTTTGGGGTTTGGAGGGTGCGAGGGTGATTCCGGCCTTCGCTCTGTTTGCTCATGACTCCCGGCTCGCAGCCCGAGGACACCCCGGGACGATGTTACCCGAGGCTCTCGCCCTTCGCCCTATCATCCCCTATCGGGATGTACATTGGGGGTTGCTCGTGTCAGACGTGCCCCTCTCACGAGCGCGCATCCAACGCGATCGCTCGAGTCTTCTGTCCGTCTCCCTAGCTCGGAACTCTCCCTCTACCCTCTAATTCCTTCTCGTCTCGTTCGTCTCGTGGTCGCCATCCCTCCTCTCCCAATGGTTTCGAGCTCTCGTGATACTTTTGGGAGAGTCACCGTCAGAGCAGTCTCGGATTCTAATGTAGACGAGCGGCGGTATATTTCAGTCTAATCCTCTCTTCGGTATCGTCCCACGGGATACATCGAGTATCGTATCCGGTCGAACTATTAAGGACGTCAACTTTTCATTATGCCCGACATATAGAAACCACGTAACGAGATTATCGGTCATTGGTTCAAGCTGCTTTGCGAATATAGCCAGGAAGAAATAAGCGAGCTTCTATATTTAAAATTTCTTTTTTGTCCTCGAAGGGGTTAAACGCGGTTATCATCTACTCGACTTCGTTAATTACTTCCTGTGCAGGAGGTGAAATTGATAACCTTTTTCTTTCTTTCATACGGAAAGATCGCGGATGTACGGAGTGCGAGATAATTCGACGTGCACGCTCATCTCGCGTATGCTCCGGCGACGAATTCGCAAGATAAAAGCTGATCGAACGAAAATTTCTATGGAGGCGGGTAGCTTCGAATACGCTCGTGAGAGGCAGTGGCGTGCCCATGAATGCGTCGGTGGGTGGGGTCGTGTGTGCGTGCATGCGCGCGTGTGAGTATCGGAGGGGCATGCATGAGGAATGTCGTTCCGTGATGTCCAACCAGCCGAGCTTTATTATGGCGCGCCGTGGGACATTCGAAATGCGGAATGGATTGCGCTGATCACGGCGCTACTTTGCACCTTCGACATCCCCTGCATATTCCCTGAAATGGTACGCTCGTACCGCGTGCTCCGCGTGTCTATTTTCTCCCTCTCCTCTTTCTCACCTTCTCTTCCTCCCTCGCTTCCCTCGATGGATCCTCCCGGAATTTATCCGTCGTACCTTCCTTCGTTACGCCTCTCATTCGCTTCATCGGGCATGTTGCACGGAATTCGTTCGTTTTTTCTCTGCGATCGTTTTTCGAAGATACGGATTTATTTTATAATTTATAAATTCGACACCGGACCCAGACGAGAGTTCTGACATCTCCATTTTGAATTTCGCCAATGAAGCAAGCCAATGCTCCTCGGTGAATTTACCTCCGCCAATCTTTCTCGGGTATACGAATCTATTAAGTAACTTGGCGCTTTCGATTTACTCCGAGTTATCGAGGAGACGCGGATGAAAGGGCATCCTGAGAAAAATGATCCCTCGCGTTTTCTGAGCTCGACCTCTCCGAGGTGGCGCATTCTCGGGATATCGGAATTCCGCGTGAACACTCGCGACCTCGCGGAATTTTACAGATTCACTCGTCGCCGCCAATGGCGATGCAGTTCCATCGAGAAGGGCTACGTCGTTCCAAGAGTACCGGCGAGAAGGAGAGAAACGTCGTGGGGGTGTGCAGGCGAGAAGAAATATTTTAAAGAAGCGCGAACGGCACACGCGCAGAAATCGGCCGAGCAACGATCTCGTTCTCGAAGGGTGAATGGCAAGCCGATCGCTTTATTTCCCCTCGCGTTCTCGTTTTGCCAGCCGCGTCGTCGCGAGGAGTTTCGATATGCGACGACCCGAACGCGAGAAAAGGCCGACCTGTGCACGAGGTAAAAGAGAGGAGCGGAAGAGAAGCTTTTCATGTTTTACCAGCCGATACGGAGCCGAGAAGCACCCCTCTAACCACCCTTTCGACGGCCGTGCGTCGCTCTCGAGACTCTCGAAGCTCGCAACGATCATCCGCCACGCTTTCTTCCTCCTGGTACCTTCTTCGGTTATTTTCCTTCTCTCTAAAGTGGCTATTTGCACACACCCACCGTTTGCCTCGTTCTTGGAATTTTCAGAAGAATTCTTAGGCTCTACCAAGGAATTCGTTCACTTTTTCCTTTACGAGGCAAGGTAGAATTCTTGCGCGTACACGTGCAAATTCTCTCGAACGTTTGCCAATAGCTTGCCCATCGTGCGCGTAAAGACTGTCCAATAATGGTCTACACCGAAGAGGAAAAATAAAGATAACGAGAAGGAGACGTAACAGGTTAGGTTAGAAGGATGAGAAGGTTGGTCGCGATCGTAATGTAAAGCTCACCGGGGCAGCCTGGTATGCGGTTACAAAAGTCAGGTGGATTTTCGCACCCCCTCAGGCGTTGCTCGAGTTAAATATAGTTCTTGGGCCGGAGGGTGGAAATAATGCCGCGCGTAATACGAGCACGAGAAGAAGTGGGTGGTTGGACGAGGGGAGACAAGAATGGGAGGAGCAAAGTGGAGTGAATGAGAAAGAAAAGATGGAAAAAGTAAGTAAGAGGGAATAGCATTTCTTCGCGTCTTGTGACACCCTTTCTTCGTATCTCTCCTTCTTACGAGAGCATAGATTTTCACCACGCCGGAGAATGGCTCTCCGCAAGTGTCTCGTCTTGGAGGTCTCCCTGCGTAATGCCGCAGTGACAACGATAACGTTTCCTACCCAAAATACCCCACGGCAGGATATTATATTTTTGCGTGTCACTCTTTATTATCCTTTCCTGCTGCATTTTCCGTCACGCATCCGGTTCACTCGTCGCGTTATGTTCAGATGGGTATTTCGCGCAACGATCGCACTTTTTACTCACGGGGTGAGTCTAGTATAGGAGTCTACGGTGCAGTTAAAGTCTTTTATTCGATGTTTCACGCACCTCGCAATTTTTCTGTAACGAGCGGTGGAAGATTGAGAGCATTCGGGGGGAGAAATGGAATGGAGAAAATGTTGGAGAAAGGAGAAAGAAATAGTACGAAATTCGAGATAAAGATTGTACGCGAGGGAGAGTAATTGCTTCTGTTAGTTCCTTTTATTAGCTCGAGAACAATGAACGCGCAGTCATTTTTCTTTCATACGAATGACTCAATGGAGATCGAAGTGACTTTACATTGGGACACTGTCTATAAGTAACCTTCAGAATTTACCCTGTGGACGTGTCGAGTGGGGTGAATATAACAATCTACTGTAAGTAGTGCAACACCACAAAGTAGACCGTCGACTAAGGTAAACCCGTATTAGATGTGCCCGGTATTAGATATGTCGGCCAAGTTTCTCAGCGAATATACATATTTTATCCACGATATCTGTATTGATCGCCACTCCCCCGCGTACAATCTTCCCAAAACAACCGTCGTGAATTTTTCCATCGTCTTAATCCATAAATTTAAATAATCGGAACGAGAGAGTTTATCTCGACGGGCTCTTCCGATACGAACTCTATATCGAGCTCCCCACCTCCTTCGGCCAATTTTAATATCGTCAACCACCCTCGATCTCGTTATTCGCGATTTTTAAAAGTGGAGATGAGCGGAGCGGCAAGGGTGGGAGGTGCTAGGAATTATGGAGGGAGGGCAGTGGATCGCATCTCCGTAACTTCGTTTAATATGCTAATCGCCATTAAACACGTGTTTCCTCGCGCGTAAACACGATATGAAATTCATTATAGGTGAGGGGGAGTGGGATGTAGAGAGGAACGTGGGAGGAAAGAGGAGAGGAGTGAAAGCCACTTCGTGCTCGTGGGGTAGAGCCATTAAATTAGCATAATATTAATAACGGTGTGGTCTTTGCGTTGTTATTATTTCGAATGACTGAAACGTCTGCTGTGGGGATGAGCAAGGAGAAAGAAGAGAAACAGGGGAGACGCGACGCAGGAGGGTAGTCTTTCTTTGGTACGCGCGACAAGAGGTATATTTACGCTCGAATGGGAATATTTAGCATTTTAATATCGCGTATCGTACTTGCAATATAGCGGCTCGAACTTCCTCCTCCTTCTCCAATTTTTCATTTTCCCTTCTTCCTCCTTCTCCATCCTTCTGTCCATCCTGTCGTCTTCTGGGTCTCCTGCTGCAGCATCCGTAAGGACACGCCACGCAATATACATGCTAAAAGACCGTGAAAGGATGAAGCGTCCCTTTATACTACGGAAGCGTATTCGATCCTCGCACGAGCCACAGGTGAACCAACAAGCACCCTCGTGCACGCCTTCTTATCTCACCCGTTTTCTTTGCACCTCTATCCTTCCCACGCTCCTTTCGTCTGCCAACCCTATTTCATTTTCTCTCTCTCTCTCTCTCTCTCTCTCTTTCCCTCTTTCTTCCTTAATTAGGGCCACTCACAAGCGATCCCAGGACTCTCGATCTTTCATCGCGAGCGCCCCATCGAGGGTCCCATTAAATCAAGAGCTCGTGCGCGCGGTACGGTCCACCCCTCCTGCAGGGGTTCGGTGACCCTGAATTTGGTCAAAATCGACGGTGGCCTCTCGCGCGCGTGCACGCTCGCGCGCGGACGCCAATTAAATCCGCTTTGTTCCAGACCAACCCGGACGAGGAGTTTTATTAAACCGGCCGATAATTATCGGGAAGTAGGTCGAGAGTCCATCGAGCGGACAAAGCGGATCTAAAGGGTATCGATCGACACGCGGAAGTATCATCTAACTGGTTTCCAATCCACCCTCAAACTCTTGCCACCCTCTACCTCCACCACCCTTTGGTGCCCACCCCTTGCTGGCCTCGCATGTATTGGTCCTGGTCCGGGGCACAGGGCCACCGGTCCGATTAACTTCTTAATTGGCGAATGCCTTTAATTTCTTTCGATCGTTCCACGCTCTATACAGCCCTGCCTACTTACGATTTCCCTCGCGTTGACGCGAGTCTGGTAAAAGAGCGGATGGAAATTGGCCGGTGACGAGAACCACTCGAGGAAAAGGAAATTAGGAATGTAAAGGAGAATAGTGGGCAACGATGCTTGTAACGAAACTGCAGCTCGCCAATTGTCTTGTTAACTCACCAACGCGATATTATCGTGCGAGACTGAGAGGAAGGGAGTTACTTGCTTCGAGAGAAATGAAAACTGTTTTTTAGCTTTATCTAGATTTCGAGTTAATTCGTACGCGGTAAAGATCTATTGGATTAGCCCAGTTTAGCTTATCGTGGCTACTCACTCGCTGGTCGAACGCAAATTTCGAGGTTACCGTGATCTCAAATGCAGAAATAAATGCGGATGGACTGGCGGGGGTAGATCCTGGGGGTTGGAGGGAGCCACGCGAGAACGGTTGAGACCGACGACGGTATTCAATGATCGCGAGAGACGTCGGTGAAACACACGGAGAAGCCTGGGGGAACTCCTCGGCGGTGATTATAACTCACCGGCCGGTCTCTCTCGCATATTCATAGAGGCGTTTGCCGCGTGATTTATGCGAGCGTAATGCATTTGCAAGATGCCCGAAGTCGCGTCGACGCGCGGAGACTTCGCGCTCGTCGGCGCGTAGGCCCGCGAGTGAAAGAAACAACGGGAGAACTCCTGGTTGGGGGAAAAAAACTCGCGAAGCAGCGACGGGAAAAGAGTAGCGGAAGGAGATAGGAAAGAGGAAAGAGGAAAACAGAAACTCGCGCGAGACGCACCGGCGCGCCTCGTTAAACGCGTCGCACGCGATGCATGCCGCTGATTTAATTCGTCCCAGCTGAACGTCGCGTTGCCGCACGCGAGCGATCCGATCGAGATGCCGAGATTCTCGGAGGGCACTATTTTTAACTTTTTTTAAGACACCTAAGAATTTTTCTTGGCTTGGACACACATACGCTCCCTCTCGAGGACGGATTTCCGAGATCCGTTAAGTGATTTTCTTTTAAATCAATCTCTCCCTTGAACACTCGTCTTTCTCCACCTTCGTCCAACAGACATAAAAAAATTTCATCTACCAGGTTCTAATATATTTTCTGAAACTTCAGAAAAACTACGAAAACATTCTTCGTCGATTACATACCCTACTCTTCTCTTGGCGAAGATACCGAGAGCAGCATATCGCGGCTGGCATCTTTAAAAATTTCAAAACCGCAATAATTTCTCTTTCACAATCCGCCCGCCTCTCGTGCTCACTTCTCCTCACCTCTTGTTCTCGAAAGGACAACATGCTCGCGCATCTCTCGTAGGAGAAACGGCGTCGCTCGTCGAACAAGGAATTTCTCGAGCTCCCTCGGTCCTCCAGAACCTTCTCATGGGAATTTCTCCCTCGCGCGTAACCTCTTTCTCTCTCGCTCTCGCGTTTACGACGGTACCGTTAAATTCGGTAGTAACGGCGCATTAGAGACACTTGCCAACTCCCTTTTACGAGCCGACATATCCCGGATAGATACGGCTAGATGGAGGGTGGAGAAGGAGAAGAAGGAGAGGGGAGGAGGAGGTTAAGGTGCCGAGGACAATGCCAGGAATTAACACGGCAAGGCACGCCTTTTACGTACCGGCCACGGTTGACATTTCTCCGGAGGTGTTCTCCCTCGTAACGTCTCGCTCTTTCCCTTTCTCTCACAATTTTCTCCATCTCGCTCTCCCTTGCGCGCTCTAAGACGCGCTACGGTTCGTCGAGCGATACTCGACGGGTGGAAACGAGGTACGGAGAGAGCGAAAGGAAGAGAGAGAGGATGACTGAGACTGAAATCGGCTCGTAAGGCTGACTCCTCGTATCGCGCAGATTATAGCGGGGGTTTATATGTATTACGTCTTTCGTTTCTACGAGTACTGTATAAAGGGGGGTGGTGATAGACGAAGGGGTGGAGGGTGGAGAACGATCCTGCGGCGCACTCTTGACTCTCTCGCAGTCTTGGGTAAAGGAGAACCGGTACGAAGCTGAGATGTGACATATGGGTGGATAAGAGGGAACGGATAAGACTCCGAGCAAGTGGGTACAGCTACGTACTCCGTACCGGGGTGAAGTTTAGCGCGCTCGCGATAAGAATATTGCCAGAAATTTTAAGGGGGCGGCGATAGAAGTAATGAGGAGTTATTTCGGTGAATTCGTTCTCGAGACGACGGAAGACGCGGAGAGACTCGAAGGATGGAAGGATTTTAGAAGGAACGGGTTCAGGGGGTGAGTCAAGGAGGTCGGATCGAATAAATATCTAAAATCCATTGCTAATATTGCGAGAGGTCTGCGTCCAGTTCTCTCCTCGAGCCCTTCTCCCTTCCCTTCTTCTCCTCCACTCGTGGAAAACTTTTCGAGAGAGGAACGCTCGAGGAGTTAACCTACGAGCTAACGCGAGATTTAAGCCGACGTAAAGAAGGTGGAAGGCGCGATAGAGGGAGAAGAGGGTGAGGAAGAGTGGGGTGAAAGGGAGAGGGAGTAAAGCAGAGGAGAGATACTCAGCCTCGGAGAATATTGCAAATCTCATTAAAACTTACTCCCGGGTAATGGCGAAGGTAAGGAGGCCCCAGTGGCGGCGGTTCGGACGTTTCGAATGACGTCGATCTTTTCGCGGGCCTTCTTTATTTGCACAACCATTTCCGGAATTGATCTTCCTAAAAGACACGACCTTTCTGCGCGACTGAAAACGTCTCTCGCTTGAGTTCCGCGAGATTTCTAAATAGATACAAATGTAGCTTATCGGCGAGTATTGTGTTACTTCTCTCGGTTCGCGAGCCAAGTGTTAATCAGGTATAAAGATAATTCTGTTTGTTGAGGGGGTAGTGGCGCACCGCGTGCCATGCCTCATAATGCATTTATAGATATTGAGACGACGCGAGATTTCTGAGTGACACGATCGTGTCGTCCTGCGATCACTCGGTAACTTAACCTAGGGTGACTGGTTAAAGGGGGAACACAAAGGATCGAGTAAAGCCACTCCATTATATCCAATGTACACGAATTACAAGAGGTCTATGGAATAAGTTGAATTGAAAATGAAAGTGTATTGAGCCTACGGTGTTTCCACTGTTGTAATTGATAATGAAGTGTCGTGATGTAGGGTATGAAATGAAAATAGGGATGCCAAAACTGTTGTTTGTCGATCGTGATTGGTCATCGTCGGAACCAATAAACACGAGGATATTTGCAAATTATCCACCACTGTACTGCACGTGGCAGATAAAAAAGGGTTGGCCAAGACCCATCCATTTGACATTCTTCGTACATCCGGTGACCATTCATACACCTTTAATTAGAAAGAAAGTTGGGAATTATCGTCCCTTGCAAACGGTGCGTTATTTCCACGATTACTCGGCTTAATCGTACTGTATGCACATTTAGGTTCTAACACCGCATATTTTTAGAAATGTGCGCTTGGTATCGATTCTGCGGCGAATACCCGCACAGAAGGGGTGGAAGGGGGTGGATAAAGTGCGAGTGAGCGCGCGCGTGCGTTGCTTCCGCCGCCGTAGGGGGGCAGAGACACGAGAGTTTGTGAGAGAAATAGAAGAGACCGGGAGAGGAGATGGATTTGTCCTAATAAATTAATCGTCTACTAATAATCCGTGCGGGGCTACTTCCGCATAACATTGTTAATTTTCAAACGATTATATTACGACCCTGGGGCCTTTGTGCGCGGCTTGCAATTAGTTTGTATTACGTTGCGCTCTTTGAAGCTTCTCCCCCCCCCCCCCCCATCAATTCAAATCTCTCGTGGGACGTACCTAATTGAAATCGCGCGGCGAACCCGTCCACGCCGAATTCCTCGTATTGGCCGCAGCAAGTATAATCGCAGACATTTGGGAATACATATGTCGCTTATATGCCAAGGACCGGAAATTGTAAACCGGAATGTAGACCGGAATCTCTTCCCTCCTCTCGTCTCTCGCAATAAAAGTAATACTCGCACCTAATTCGAGATAACGAGAGTGCGTCGGTAATCCTCTCGTAACGAAATGTTTCGTAAAGGGGAAATTTACGAATTTGCCAACAATCGTCTGCATATTTATTCGTTTATGGAATATTTTTCCATCGATATTTCTGTTAATCTTCTTGTTTTTTTTTTTTTTTACAAATAACCACTTTTATTCTTGGTTTAACGGAAGTATAATTTGCGAAACGCTCTTTCATAGTTTACTCGTTTTATTTAACATCCGCACGCAAGAAAGCGTTCCAACCAAACAGATCGATGGAGTGCGCATTTGTATAACGCGCTACGGGTACAGTGTTATAATTGCGTGGACCAATGAGGAAACGGGAAATCGGGAAAACGTCGAAGGAAACGGTGGAAGATCGTTCTTGAAGATCACGAGCGGAAAGGGAAAAAGAGCATCGTGGGCACCAACAGGGCAAAAACGGAGTAGAGCTTTGGCATCTCGCGACTATCAGAGTAGCAACTCCTCCCTTGAGACGAGAACGGAGTCGTTCGTATTTTTCGAGCTAATGGCGTATTTTCCTCGCGACAGCGAGTGCCTCGACGGTAGAGACTAAGGTGGAGGGGTGACGAGGAAAAAAAGAAGAAAAGTGTGTGCGAGGTGGACGAGGACGAAGGAGAAGAGGGGAGGAACAAAGGTTAGAAAAGGTGGGTTGGCGACGAGGGCGAGAGGGTGAGGAACCGGAAGTGGAGCAGCAGCAGGCTGCAGTCAGCCTGTCGACGACGTTGACGTCCCTGTTTCGAGAGACAACGCGGCTTCCACGGATACTCCACTCGTGAGAGGAGAAGAAACGACAGGGAGAGTGACGAGAGAAAGAAGAAAAGAGAAAAAGTCGGTGGGTGGAGGGAGGACGCGAGACAAGAGGGAAAAGATTCCTTGCTAACAGGCGGCAGCCGCGCGCGCCGTGGCCGTTTCCGCTCCGTTTTCCCTTCTTTACTTCCTCCACCTCTCGCCTCCACTACCGTTCAACCCCATTCGTCTCTTCCTCTCTCGCCCTCCATCCACAAGTCTCGCCGTCGAACTGGCAGAGGCGAGGACACGGGCAGAGGGACGAGGAAGGACGAGTAAGAGTAACAAGCCAAAATAAACAGCCGACTGCCGATTCCTGCTGTCGCAATATTTGCCATAGGGCGGGGACAATAGTTGATCGTCCGAGGTACGTTGGAGCGCGGGTAACTCGAATCTTCCTCCCGTTGGCGTCGAACGCGAAGCTATTGACGCGTCAGGGCCCGTCCCGTGGCTAATGCCGCGTTATTGCATACGATCTGACAATTTTCGAGCGATTTCATATTTCCTAGATTATCCACATGTACCGACATTTCGCCGGTATCTCTCTTCCTCCTCGTCCTTATTTTTTTTTCTCTCTCTCTCTCCGTCTCTTTCGGTAGAAGGCGTCATTGACATCCTTGCACCAAATATTTCCACTCTCATTTGCCACTCTTTTCACCATTGTCACTTTATCGATGCTTCTGTCGAATGTAGAACGGGATTCTTTTTACTGTCTTTTCGGAGGCACTTGGAAACGTGGTAAATTTCTCCTTCCATTAACGAGACGACCAAGCGAAGCACGTTCGGGAAGCGTTCCCGAGACACGGCGCTCACTCGACAGAGCTCCCATTGTCCTACCGGTGTAATCCCAAACTCACGGACAAAATCCGCGAACGACGAGGTCCAACGAGCGGTGGCTAATTGCTCGTGTGGCCCCGGGTCAGGGTAGTTGTGGTGGAAAGGAGCGAGGTGGGGGAAAAATCTACTCGCTTCTCCCTGGCGTTGCGAAGGGCTCTTTTTCTTGTTACTTCATATTGCGCTTATTAGATGTTGAAGCAGTTAACGGATGTTTTTGATCACAAAAAAATTCGATATTCTCATTCAATTTCAATTGTCTATTGTATAATTCGTAGTTTAATTAACTGAATTATCGAATACCATCATTCGAATTTTTTCATTAAAATAAAGCCACATGCTTTCGCGCTTGTTATAGGCCTTTGCGCCCTTCTTGCATTCTCTCTCGTGCGAATTGTTTCACGCGCCCCCAGTGACAACCTTCTCGGAAATCAAAAGCGGCTGGTAGGGCGCGAAACACGCGGAAGCGCAAAGGGGATTCTCGGAGAGGAGGACTTGCGCGTAGGCGTGGTGAAGGAGGCGAATTTCGCACGAAAGTAGGTATAATTCCTATGGTCGGGCTCGACAACGGAAGAGGGCGTGCTGCGAGGTGCTACGAAGGGCGTCGGTGGCGTCGGCGTCGGCGTCGGCGCTTGCGGGGGGCGAGTGGAGGATGGGAGGGTAAAATACGTCAAGGAGTTCCGCGGTCTGCGCCACCCCGACCTCGACTTAATGAATTAAGTTCGCATTGTTAATTACTCCTCGCTGTTTCGCCAGTTTCAAACGTTCCTCTCTCGTGTCTGTTCCCTCCCCTTCGCTCGCTTTTCCATCCTCCTTTTCCACCCCCCCCCCCGCGTTTCTCTTCGCTCCTCTTTCGTTCCTCGTCACTGTTCCGGCTCTTCCGCTCGCGTTCTCTCTCCTTCGTCGCGGTAGCTCAACCTGCACCACCACACCTCTTCCGTTGTCCCACCTCACCTCCACCGTTGCACCACTGACGACCTCCTCTCCTCCCAGGACGCGGTTCAGTCGCACTAAATCACTCGTGCGGTTCTTCCGACCGCGCTCTCGCCTCCGCCGGTACCGCGCGAAATAGTTTCGACGGAGAGAGAGTCGTCAGGATTATTATGTCGCGACTTTGCACCTCGTTGTTGCGACGTAAGGAGACGAGAGGACCGTGTGAGAGAGCCAGGAGGGAGGAGGAAGAAAGGCGCGAAGAAGTCGAGGAGATGGATTTGGGAGGAGGGTAGGGTGAAGAGGGTGAGAAGAAAGAGGATGAAGGTGGCGAGAGAGGGTGGACTACCCTGCCAGCTGTCTAGAGAGTCTAGAGAAAAGCCGTAAAGTTCAGCCTTTTCATATCGTGCCTTCCTATAAAACGGTCCTCTCGCATTTTCCCAGACGAATGGCTTTACTTCGTCGCGAGTGCGCTCGCTCGCTCGTGCGAGACAATATAAGAGTTCCTTGATACGTCGTCGTTCCCGTCGTTGTGCTTTGCCCACGGAGACATTTATTCGCCCCGGAAATGTTTTTCGTGGCTTCCATTATGAGCACCCTCCTGGCTGGCAACTTTTCCGCGCGTACGGTGCTACTCGCGTGCGGGGGTGCGGGCGCGTCCGATAAAGCGGAGGACCGACGTTTTTTCGGCCTAGAGGGGCGTGAAACGGAAAAATAATAGAGAAGCGAGAAAGGCGGCTGGGGAGGGCTCTCGTGGTGATTTTTCAACATTCCACAGGGAAAATGAGAGAATGGTGGTGTGTAGCCACGGCACGCCACCACGCATTACACCGCGGGCGTCACGCCTTTCTGCGTGTTTTATGACCAAAAGATCCACCCGCGCGCTCCGCAGGGGTGAAGGAGTGCAACAACCCCCTCAACAGTCCTCGCGCCCTTCCGGCGTCGTCGGCGCGCTCGTTAGAAAATATTTTTCTACGACGCGAAGGAAGGAGGTGGAGAAGGAAGGATCGATAAAGTGGAGCAGACGCATGTCGAGAACGACGAGCTTTTCCAAGAGGAGAGGTATCTTCGTGAAAATTTCCCTTATCTCGCGCCATTCCTCCAAATGATATTCGACGTTTCCACGATGCTTCCTCTCTTCCTCTTCGTTTCTCTTTCTCCTCTCTCTCCGTCCCTCTCTCTCGAAATTTAGCAGCGGTCGAGAGCTCCTCGCGGAGTTTTAATTAACGGAACGACTTCGGCAAGCTTAATCTCGTCTGCGCTCGTCCCCTACGCCCAGGGTCGTCTCTTCTCTCCCAGTCTCGCGCCACCCCCGTTCGTTTGCGCCACCCTTTATCCTACCCCGTCCGCCTAAATGGCAGGGCCTAGGATTTCACTGTAAATCACAAGGGCACATTAGCGCTTCGGCGAGGCATCCTTACGAGGGAAGGATCACCGGGGTCTAGGACTCTTGTTTCTTCTCCCTCTCTCTCTCTCTCTCTGTTAAATTGTCGGTCGAACGAAAACTTCGTCTACTCGCGCAATTTTGTCTTCGATCGATTCAAAATCTTTTACAGGACGTGTAAATTTGTTTTCTTTAGGTAAGGATAATATCATTCTCAATTTTAAACGGAAGCACGAAATATCGAGAGCTCGCCTATTTCGATTTTTTTCTCCCTCCATGAAAATTCCACGATGTGTCTGCGTCTTCCACTTTCCACGTCCCACCCCCCTTTTCTTCCGCGAAGATCGTGTAGCGGAATAAATTCCGAGAGCGTTTCGAAAGATCCGGAAACATCGGACGGGTAAATCCGCGTCTCGGTGGGGCGTTTATTCCCTGGGTTGCTGCTCGTATCCGTCGCAACCCCCAAGCTTCTTCCTCACCGTTTTCCCTTCCTACCCTTCATCCTCGTCCTTCGTCTTCCTCGCGACTGTTCCCTCCTATCGCCCACGAAATCATCGATTCGGCCTGGGTGGGGCGTCGAACTGCGAATCGACGTGCGAGCGGTGCCCTCGTCCCGCCGAGGATCGTGCACTGCCGACGTATCGATAGGTCGATCGAGGTCTTCCACGTTCTTCCGTTCTTCTCGCGTTGCCTTCCCCGTTCCGACTCCTCGCAGAATCAAAGATATATTCAATTTTTCTCCTCCGCCGTATTAAGGAAAACGTCCATCCATCTTGATTTCCCACATTCCACCTCCCATTATTCTTCCAGCACTGTGTTTTGCCGATTGATTGCCCCCACGGCGAAAACGGGGGGTCTCGCTCCCCGTGGTTCGCCCGTGGGGTTTGCGTATCGAGGGTCTTTTGTCTCCTCTGCGATATTTACCTATCGTTGCATCGCTTCCCGGCGACGTCGTCGTGCGCCTCCCTGAAATTTATCGTCCTTCAACAATGTACCTTCCACCTTCGTCCGCGCTTCTCCTCGTTGCTTCCGGGTGATTCATACCGACAAGATTCACTTTCGTGTCTCCCCAGTGCAGCCGTAGGGATGCTTTGAAAAAATCTGAAAATATTCCACCGATATCAATCGTCGACGGAGGAACGATCCGATGCGATCTACGTTTGTTCCTCGGTGCTTCGAAAGGGCTCTCCTGAACGATCTGAAAAACCATCCCCTGCTAACGGAGCGTCGAATGGTCGGTGAAAGAGGACTATGGGCCGCGTCGTCCTTTCTCGTCCCATTCTTCGCGAGATCCTCTCGCAAATGGACGGTCGTACGTCGATCGTACGAGCGCGTCGCGCGGACCGTTTCCGCATAAAACATAAGGGATGCATTAGCGCATCGATATCGCGCACCGCGTACGTCCTCGGCACGCGTACTCGGGGGGTAACACATCGGGGTAAACGAGGCACTCAGGATATTACGGGCGTACGGGGGCGGTTCGTTTCCGGGTGTACCGACGGAGCCCCCGCCAGCCCAACCGCCACTTTCCTCCACCTCCACCGCCACCACCTCCTCCTTCTTCGGTTCGATGAACTCTTGCGGGTCTCGTCGACTCTCACCCCCTCGACGCGACACGAAAACGAGGACGCAAACGGTGCTCAAGGAGGTTGGTGACTGGGTGGATGAGGAAGGTAGAATTTGGAAGGGATGGAGAATCCAAGGAATATTCTTTTTTGAAGAGTGCCAGATTTAAGAAACGACATAGAAACCGAGGCTTTAGAAACTCACGAAGGACAGCTAGATCACGAAGGATTTTGGAAAAACTCGGTGGAACGGGTGGAGGATGACGGACCAGAGGAACGGCGCGTCTGCGTTTCGAACGGTAATTTATTCGAGCCGCATCGGACGATGAAACGCAAAGGCAATAACTCAAAGTGCCGAACGCGGCTGGCAAATCAACCGGACGAACGAACCGTCGAGAGCGTCGAGGGACGCGCGTAGAAGCGACGGCAAGATGAACGAGAGAACGAGGAGGAGAAGGAGGAAAGTTGAATGTAGCGCGCGTTCTTCTGACCTCCTTTCGCCCTCTTCTCTTTTCCTTCGTTTACCTCCTTCCGTCCAACGGACCTCGAGTCCTTTGAGCTTCTCTCAAGTGCGCGCAGGCGTTCGAAGCCAAAGTATCCTTGAGGCTCCAGAAAAGATCTCTCCTCTGGTCCCCGCATGCACCAAAGTCCATACGCTTAACTCTCGATTCTCGAAAATCCTCGCGTGTACTTCGTGTAGAAGAAGGGTGAAGGCAGGAAGGTCTCACAGCCCTCTTGGAATTTCGCGCGAGCTTCTCCGTGGCCCGTCGTCGTCGCGACGCCCATCGACGCTTCATTCGTTCCGCCCTGAGAATATTACAGAGCGACGGGGGCCATTAAATTTACGGGACGAAAATTGGTTTTCGGAGCGTAGTACTCAATAATTCACTCCCCGACGCCCCTCCTACCCCTGCGGTTAGTATCTCTTCCGTACTTTATCGTTCACTTTATTGTACCATAACTCGTTCGCGTGCACCCTCTTCAGATCCCACCACCGCTTTTCAACCTCCCAACCCTTCTCGGTTCTACTCGTGCCTTAACTCCCTCTCTCTCTCTCTGTCTCTTGCAGCTTAAATCGAACTCTCTCGTACCCTTTGTCTCACCTCCGTGTCCTCCCTATCTCTCATTATCGTAATTAACGTTACGTCGAACGTGACCTTGCCACGTGGCCACCACCACCACCCAACGAAGTTTTACGACGGCGGCGAGCAGTCGTTAAAACTCGGGGAGGGACCTTGGACGTTACTTCACGAGTAGTTTACGATTTGGAAACTTTGGACGTTCTCCTTCTCCTATTGAGTGTCCCCACCCCTCCTGATCACCTTGTCGTCTTCTGTCTCGTTCGCCTGCTCATTTCCGCCGAAGGTGGAGGTGACATGAAAACTGATTCGACGGATCTTCTGGATCAATGGTACCCCTTACCAGGCGAACTTAATAAATCTCAGGTGTAATACGTACGCGCAACACCCAACGGAGTCCGTGAAATCATCGAGGGCGCCCCGCGGTCTACTTTGGGGAGCGTGTTCGTGCCGCCCCCCGGAGGCGTTTGAAAATAATCGCACAACAGGTCCTGCCGAACCCTCTTCGTCCCGTGGGATCAACCCTCGAAGGTTGCCTCTCGTCACGCGATCTTCATCGAGGACTCTCGCGCTCCAGGGGGGTAACGAGTGGATAATGCCGGTTAATTCGCGGACGTAATGAGAGAGCATTGTCGACGCGCTCGAAGGAACCACCCTTCCGAAGAAGGCCGAGAGCTTGAAGGAGGGTTCGAGGTGGAGATGTAGGTGGTTGAAAAGGGTGGAGACGTCGGTACCCCCATTTCGGAGAGAATTAAAGACTGGTACAGAGGATTCGTGCGAGCCTCGCCTCCTCGTTTCATCCCCTTCCAGCCATTTCCTTTCTCCACCTTCCCTTCCACCCGTCACCCTCGTTTCGACGAATGCTCTCCTTTTGTCCTCGAACAGGTACCCCCGGCTAGGAGAGAAAGGGAAGAGGGCGCGAGAGTGCCGCCAGGAGGAAACGCGCGAAAGGTTCCCTTCGCCGTGTGAATGGACACGATCGGGGCTGAGTTACGGGGCTTAAACGTCGTCGACTCATTCGTGATTCATTTGGCTGGACACACGCCAGACCCGTCCGTCCGTTCTTCCGCTCGCTCGTTCTTCCGTCCATTGGTCATTCGTGCCGGTTCCTGTTTCATTATCACGAGACTCGTGCTCCGAGCATACGTCCACCACCTTTTCTCTCTCTGTAATTTTTTCCCCCTTCACGACTAATTCAGGAAGCCTCTCGATTCGCCGATAGTCCGGGTCGTTCCACCTTTCTCCCGGTTCGCGCGTCCGTTCGTGCGGAAGAGCTTTCGGGAGTATTTTTCTTTCAATTTTTCGCGCTTCCTCGCTCGCTGTAATTATCCCTCCGTAGATGTTCTGGAAATCCGTGCTAACGTCGGCAATCGATAATGAAACGCGCGGGATTCTCGGGTTACTCGATTTTTCACCGCTGGTCACCGTGCGGTGACCTAGATGAAGAATCGAATGAAACGAACCGTAACGAGGTGGAACGAAGATGGTTTTGCACCGATAGTCGCGAAGTCTCTAATTACTATTATCTGCCCGACACGACGGATGGGTCGAAAGTATTTTGGACAGAGTGATGTATGCTCCGATCAATCGTGCTGGGGAATTCATTCTTTTCATTAGGAACGTCGCGTCGACACGAATATTTTTTGACTTTTCGAATGTTTTAGAAATCGTCGGGTCGGAATAGTGGAAAGTGGAATTTGTCAGTGACTTTGAGGGACAGACTGTACGGAGAACGTTATGAGAACGTTAATTAAATTTTCCTAACGAAATAGACACATCCAGGACGTTTCAATTATCCTGGGTACGGGTTCCATTAAAAATTTTCGAAGTACCTACCGTCGCCCCCATTTTTAAAAAAGAGTATTCGATCAAAATTCTAGACACTTACTTTAAGCGTTAAAAAAACAAGGGAATAAAAACGCGGATATCTTTAGACGGAGAGAATACGTCGAAGGGCCGATTTCATTCGGAATTATTTCTCGCAATCATCCCTCCGATTCTTTCCTCCGAGAAATTCCTCTTGACTCGCGACGTGTAGGCGCGAGAGGGACGAGGATAAGAACGTAAAGGGAGGAGGTGGAGGAGGATGAGGAGGGCAAATCTATCCTGAAGGCGCGCGTCTATCCCGTGGGAGCATCGGGACTCTGGCTGCTGCATGGTCGACGAGCGTGGGGGAGCGAGGAGACGAGGCAGGGATGCAAACGAGAGGTGGCTTTAGGAAAATTACATTTCGTTTCTACTCAATCTGGCACGAGGAATAATTCGGTCCCTCGTCGACCCACCACCCCAAGCACAGCACCGGAAGAGATGCGGGAGCCGGCGAAAGGCATCGATTAGGATAATTCGAGTGGCATTACGTTATCCCCCGCGCGTGGAGGCAAGCGAGGGTGGTGGAGTCGCGTCTCGAAGGGGTGACTTCTTGGTATCGAGGGGTCGCCTTCATTACCGGATTTAAGGGCGGTGGGACGCGCGGGAGCTTTATCACCCCTACGATTCTCCTCTCCTCGCATCGGCCCACCATTTCTCCGCGCAAATTAACTCGGGACTCCTCTAATCGCGATCTCCCAACGAAAGGTTAAAGAATCGCGGAATTTCATGCTTCCACCCTCGCGCCCTCGTACCTTCTCTAGAACCAGGCGCCGTTCGCCGCGCGTGCGATCCTTAACCCAGCCGAGAGCGCCTGTAAAGACGGCGCTACTCTTAACGGGCTAAGTTTTCCTCTCGTTTAATTAGCGTCTACGCCCTCCTCCGTATCTTCCTCTCGCGTCCTCTCCCACCGACCCTAGTCTGTCTCGCAATTCGTTAGCCATCGCCGGGGACCGTTACGGAAAACAATGCGCGAGAGATGGCCCGGTATATCGGGCGTTTAACTAACTGTAAGCAAGATATACACGGCGTGCTTGCCTCCCTCCAGGTCGGGACGTTTTCTCCGATATTTGACTTCATGGTATTCCTCGCTTCTCCCCAACCCTCTTCATCCTCTTCTTCTTCTCTCCGTCTCTCCTTCCCACCCTTCGTCCCTCCGAGTCACGAAGAAGTTGGAAGGGGGTGAGAGACGAGGAGATGCGAAAACAGGGAAATGTGGATGTTCTTCGTTGAGGGTGGATGGGTAGTGCGGGGGTGCGAGGAAGGATTATCTCGCGTTTACGCGACGGTAAGATGCATTAGTGTTAAAGGATCGTGAGAGGGGTTGGTGGCGGTACGCGAGCAGGATGTAATGTAATGTAAAGGAATTTTATCGATGCTCGCCTCTGCCCAGGGGTTACCTGCCCTCCTCATCTCTCCCTTCTCACTCTCTTACTCCTTGCCGTCCCTTTCAAGTCGTCCCTCCTCCACAGCCTTCAATTCCACCCCCGCCGCCGACCGCTTCCCTCGGGGTGCACTTTGGCAAACTCCTACATTTTCCAGGCTCCTTTAAAGTTAACATAATATCGCGTGAAATATCCTCCCGCCACGTTGAAAATGTGGCTGGCCGGCCTCGGGACTACGGGGGCCAAACTTGGGCACCGGAATTCGCGTATCTCGCCTCGTGTCTTCTCGTGAATTTTGTCGGTCCGGGGCCGAAGGTGCAGATGGCGAGGGGTTTGCGAATTCTGGAGAGAAAAAGAGTGGTGCTTTGTTCGCCCTAAGTTGATTACAGAGTATATGTACCTATTTAATCATTGCAAGAAAATCATCTCTCTTCAATGCTAGTTACACCCTCAATTAAAAAATAAACAAATGAAAAAAGAAGAAAACAAAGAAATTTATTTTCTTGTCCTGAGACCATCGGTCCCCTAACGACAAGTACGAATTCTCTCGAAGGCAGATTGAAACATAGCATAACAAAGAAATTAAAAGCACGCACATGAGCACGTCATTCACACACGCAAGGCCCAACACTCGTGTCAGGACTATTCAACCATCGCATTGAAGCAAAATCATTCAGTCGCAAAACTAAACACACAATACACTCACACTGTTGTATATACATCCATTCATTCGTTCATTCCGCACACTGCGCAAACTCGCATAGTAATTATTGTACTCCGCCGTCGCGAAGCCCTCGACCGACCCAATCGCACGCATAGAAAGAGAAAGAGAGAGAAAGAGAGTTAATGAGGGAGAAAGAGGAAGACACGTTTATCTACTTTGAAACTTGGTCCCTTTGGAGCGCTCAACCGTTGATAGAATGAGATGCTGTCGGATAAAGGAGAACTGTAATAAAACGCTTTAAAATAAATACCCACGCGGACTCGCGTCAGCTCATTTCAATTATAAAGTCTATTCGTGTTCTCTCCATTTTTAGCCTCGTGGTAATTTTATCGCTTTCAACGAAAATCCACAGAAAAACGTGTACCTGGTCGATAATGGACGGGGAGAAATATAAAACTGCATTAGCATAATGAAAATTTTAATATCAGAGTAATATCGCGAAAGGTGTATCCCGCAAAATAATTTGCCGGTAGTTAGCAACAGCACGTAGAATCGTTGAAACACGAAGGCGCAGGCGATTAAGAATAATTCCAGCCTTCTTCAATTACTTAATTTACTGCAATGTTTGCTCGATTCGCTACAGAGAGCGAGTATACATCCGTATACTTTTTTATCGGATAAAAGGATGTTAAAAATTTTCCAACGATTGTCGATAACGTCGAAAGTGACAGGACGATTATCGATCGTGCGCGTTCGATGCAATTAATTCGAGTGGTTCCCGTCAAAGGAACGACGTCTCTCCTCCACGTTTTCTTGCACGCGGAATCGACGCTATTTTATTTACTCTATCAGACGTTATTATCTCGTGCGCGCTCCACCTTCCCCTCCAATCCATTATTCCACACTTTCATGTGTCGCGACCGTGTAGCGAAACGGCAGCGAGTCACTACGAGGTAAAAGTATGACAGTAGAACGCCTCCTGGTGCTTTGTTCGTTTTTATCAATCACCTTCGACGTCCCATCGATTTGTCTCTATACAGAGGAATCGTCCGCGAACAGAAATTCCCTACTTCTCTCATTTCTTCTCTTCTTCGTCGACACTCGCCCACGTCTACTAAAAATGTCGATACTTGTGTTCCAACTTACATCGAATTCTCTCCGAAATCTTACAAAAAAAAATCTAAAATAAAGCAGCGTGTAAATGATCTATGACACCATAAAGAATAACAATCTCGATAACGATCATAAGAACGGACCGTCAATTTTCATCTAGTCTCAAAGGAACGCGTGCACCAGGAGCACGAAGCGAATTAAAAATACAATACATCCCACGCGCACGGCACGTTCGCCTCTTGACGTACTCGCTCGACGAATTTCTCTGATCCTCACGTGCTACCTCACGTACTTTCATCCCCTAACCCCCACCCGGACGATTCTCCGATACTCGTGAATCGAGATGCGAAGCGCGACGCCTCTTTGCCGACTCGCTTCTCGATACGCGTCGCGACGTCCCGACGTGAAATCCGAGGTGCTTGCATAATGAACGTTAGCTACACGTGTCGATACACCTATTAGCGTGAAATAATTGGCCGTGTACGTGGTCTCGTTGTGTACGCGCTTAGCCATAACCGAGCCAGAGCGTGGCAGCCTGCTCGTAAACGTGCCTCGCGAGCGTAAAACGTAACCGTGACGAGGAGGAGGAGGAGGAGGATGAGGTCGAGAGGGGGTGGGGAGTGTGGAGGTGGAGAGAGATGAGGATGGTGATGGTGAAGAGAAGAGAAGGGGGTGAAAGGGTGCGAAGAGCGACGCGGGTGACCGAGGCGTGCAGTCGCGCGCTCGACGGGTGGCTTCACTGGGGTGCCAAGGGTGTGAGCGGGTGCGGGTGAGGATAATTAGTCGTCGTTGTGGAAACGCTACTCGACGTTTCCGAAGAGAGCGAACGACCTGCCATTACCTTAATTAATATTGACTCTTTGTCACGAGCGATGAACTCAACCCCACCGTCTCTTTGTTTCTACCTTTCTTCCTTCACTCTCTCTCTCTCTCTCTCTCTCTCTCTCTCTCTCTCTCTCTCTCTCTCTCTATCCTCTGCTTTAAATTTTCTTCATGCCTCAGCGACGGTCAACTTCATTTGCCTTCTCCATTCTTCTTCCTCTTTCAGTCTGTTCCCCTTCTTCGTAAAAGCTTCTTCGTAGGCGCGTGAAAGCTTCGTCGTATATAAACGAAATACCTTATGAGGCGAAGGGATCCACCCCTCTAACTTTCATTCCAACGTGAGTGGAACCCCCTCACGGTGTTGCTCTCGTGACCCCTCTTTTCTCCACCTTCGACGTCACCTTTCGTTCTCCACCCCCTTGTAACTTTTCTCGCGTCGTAAGAGCGCCGTACGCACGTCGTTCGCTAATGCGAGCCTTCTTTGTGTCGATAGGCCACGCACGGTGGTAGCGCGAAGGCCGTTCGGGGTCGGTTGCTACCTTTCCAGCTAACCGTCGGTTAAAAAACTCCCTTCGTGCTCTCTTGCGCCTCGACTCGCGACTTCACAGGCGCGATTTTTGATCCCACCACTACAGGCAGGGTTTTCCCTAACGACTTGGCTTTATGTCCCTAATGATTCTAATGACGTAACGTACTAGGGGCTGCTTTTTACCCCTATCCGGTATTTCCTTGCGGAACTCGTGGTCACGGAGTAAGGATAATTAAATTTCCTCGACTTAACATTTCGAGGAACCGAGACGAATTGCGTGTCAGCGCACGAATGTGATTTATCGAGATAATTGAATTTAATTAACGTTCGAGCGAAGTGGTGAAATGTTCGTGCGCACGTGTGAAGGTGCGCTTAATTTCAGACGGCTATTTTATGTTGAAATTCAGTTATATGGATTCGCGGTGTGTATGCGTGAGAATATGAGTACCAGGTATCGTGGAGAATAACAAAAGGCAAAGATGAGTTTATTATTATTGTTTTTTTTTCCTTTTTTTTCTCGGTAAAACGTTGGCGATTCCGAGCATTCAGTCGTGTTTACGTCTGCGCGGGCGCATGACGCAACGTAATCACATCTGCGAATTCGTGAGTAACACAGAATGCGTTCTTCGCAGTTCGAACAGTTTCGTTGTTGCGCGCAGACCAGTGTGAATATCAAAAATTACATTTTCGTGGACGTTTCAAAGGAAGGTTTACTTGCCTCTCGATGGTCCTGTTTTCAGAACCTGAAACATGACTGAAAGCAACGAATTTTACAAAGGTATTTTAAAATATTTGTTCGAAAGCTGCTTCCACGTATGTACATAAGGGTATGGCTTTTGCTAAATTGGTAAAAATTACATGTGCTAAGAGGAAAATGGATCGGCGTTACCAGCACGTGCTGACATTCTCCAATTTCGTACCAGCAAATTTATCGCTGTCTGTTGAATGAAGAAAGTGTTTAACGAATTTTTTGAACTGGACGTTTATGAAAATACGCTTCATTTAATCCAGCTACGTGTCTTCGTCGAATCTTCATTAATTGACACTGGCGCGAAGCACATTACTGGGCAGGCGGAAAACCAATGCAGAAACCGTTTCGCACAAACGCCGTGCTGGCCAATCGGCGACTCGCTTAATTTCGACGCGCCATTCGCCCTTACGTCCTCGTTCCACTAAAACGTATCAAACGAATATTTCGAGCTGAATTTATTGCGCGCACTGTGCGAGTAAGTTAGATTAAAAACTAATTGCGTAGAATGCAATTCTCTTGCTTCCTATTAATAAACAAAAATTGGAAAATGTTTTCATTTGGCTGTCCACTCCACTCAGTTTATTTTGGCAAGCGTACGATATCCGAAAGGCTCATTTAATTACTCGCGTTCCTTCTATTGCCGTGTATCTTCTGAGCACCATCTTTAAAGGCCCTCTTTAACTCGCAGGGCAAACTCTTGAGCCGGAAAGTACGTATCGTTTTATTACAGACTGGCACGTAGATCGGGAAACGTTCGAAGGGCGGGAGAGGGTGAGTGAGCGAGGCAGCAAAGGGACCGGTGGTGAGAAGGACGAAGGGAGTGGTAAGATCCCGAGTGGAGGTACCTTCGACTTGGATGGTCGTGGTGGTAGTGGTGGAAGGTGGATGGAGAATGGCGAGTGAGGGGTACGTATGCAAAATACACTCGCCGGTCTGCAGCATGCGAAGCTAACGTCCATTTTATGCATCCGGAATGCCTTCGAACCGGTAAAATATCGAGCGACTTATATTACGTATGCGCTATCGGCAGTGTGAGCACACGAACACACGCGCACGCACACATAGACGAGTGTACGTAAGCGAGAGGCGGCCCTTCCACCATTCGTCGCGGACGGACGTAAGATCGTGGAAATTTTCGATTTCACGGAACTGGAAGGGTGGTGGCGGTGCCGTCCACGAGGGTTTGATAGAACGTCGGCATTGTAATACGGAAGGGAGTGAAATTCTCTTGGAAGGGGTGGAACTATTCCCAGGACTGCGTGTCCTCCCTATTGAACTGAGCACACACCTTTCGATGCTTTCGCAGTTTAATCGCTGACCTCGCGTTCTCTCTCTCTCCCCTTTTTTCTCTTTCGTTGAAAAATCGGGAGAGAAAAACTCGAAGGTTCCGAGGCTCTTTGAAATACTTGAAATACTGCGAGGAAGAGCAGACTAGAGTCTCCGTGGAATGGCGACCGGAGGTGAAGTTTTGCCAGATGGAGTCGAAGCTGGAATCGAAGGTGCGATGAAAGGAGCATCCCAGTCGAAGGAATCCTTGAGACCCTTCACTATCTTATCCTCGGCGGGAGTCCTGGACGCGAGAGACGTCTTTGCTCGAACGCAGGATGAATGGAGGGAAAGTTTCTTTGAGACACTCCTCGGGCTTAGGTGAAATTAGAGAAATCATATCCGCAGTTTGGATGCGACGTGTTTTCTCGGATTGAAGGTAAAGATAGAATTGCGGAGAAGAGCTGAGGAAGGAGCGAAGGACCTGGGTCAAAGGAAAAATTTTGGGTCTTGTCGAGAAACGACATTGAAGATACACGAGCGCGAATAGGAGAGAAAGTGACGGATGAGGGTGGAAGCGATGGGAAGGGACATGAAGGAAGAGGAAGTGGGACAGGAAGTTAAGGCCGATCCTTTTTCACGCTTTCTCCGCAATCGATCGGCGAATGCGCGCGGTGCTTTTGATTAAAGAGACGACGGTAAAAAAAATTTAATTAGAGACTCGGTCTGACGCCTCGTCGTCCATGCCGCGTCGAGACTAGGAGAAGCGTGAAGCGAATGGGACGAGAAGGGACGAAGGACGCGAAGGACGTTGAAGGGTGAGTGGAAAAGGACGAAGGAGAGGAGAACAGGTCAGGAAGGACGACAACTGGATGGGCAAGAGGGGGCGCAAAAAAATAGAGCGTACCGGAAGTTGGAAGGGCACCCTCCGCTCCCCCCTCCCATCGTTCCTCACTCACCCCCAACGAGTCACGCCCATCCGTGGATCAGTTAAAAGCGTGTAATCCGTACGCTCGATACCTTCGGCTCTTATCAGCTAAATACCATGCAAACATGCCCCAATCTGGCCAGGAAAGTCAGTTCCTATCGGCACCCCATCTACGTCCTCCTAACTACGCGCCGTCCGATACCACGTTCGCGATAACTTTTTCTACGGTTTCGACGGCACGACCAATCGATGATTAAAACAAGAAGGAAGAACAGTGGTCTCGTATACTAAAAGATCGCTAACCCGTAGAATTACGATAGTGAAAGTTCGAGCATGTAGATTATTTTAAAAGAACTATTATATAATTTTTTTCCACGGTAGTTTCTTATTCATCGTCCTCTCTTCCGAGAAACTTCCGATTCACACGTATTAACGATTCTTCGAGACACTTTATCCGTCTCCTGCCGAACAAATTGAATTTCAAACGAGAGAGAAGAGACTCTACGAGCCTTCCATCTGTATCTCAGAAATCCATGCCCTCTCGATTCCGCGAAAAAGGTCTTCCACCGAATCCCGTCTATTATGCGATTCGACGTTTTCAAGGCACGCTTCTCGGGGGATTTCTTTTGTTTATGAAAACTCTCGTCGTTTACCGCGTACTCCTCTCTTCCTCTCCACTCTCGACCCATGCACGCTCCATTTTTATGCAATTGCACGGATCGCGTAGCTCTCTCACGTGCACGCGCACGATACGCAGGCGAAAGGGGGTAAGTTAGCTGGAAGGGGTTGTACATTCAAATGCATGATATCGCGTGTGAAACAGCAGTTAGGGGGGGGGGGGCAGATCTGCATAACTCTGCTGCGAACACCCCCTGAGGGTGCCTTACCTTCGTTCGCGCGAGTATACCGCGCGCCACCCCATCGAAACTCACCCCCGTGGTGTACGTGCACCCTGCCACCACCGCCACCGTCACTCCCATCACTTCCACCCCTCATCCACCCTACCACCCTCTTCCCGACTGTCTTTCGCGCCGATTCTCGGCGTAACCACCGCTTTTACATATGCGTACAAGCGAGCTACAAGCAGCACCCGTTCTTCCTAGCCCCGACTGTGCAATCACGGAGTGGTAAAAGTGATTCCCTACCGACTTCCGGCCCACGATTTGTCTACGCCCTAACCCCCTCTCGTCTGGCTGGCTGGCTGGTTGGTCTAACCATCTGGGTAAGCGAGCACAGACGATACACCCTTAGTAAGGCCGACGATCGATCCCACCCCGTGCCTCTTCGATTCCGTCTCGATTGTTTCACGCGGACGCGTCGTTTAGGTGATTTACGAGAGGGCGGCTTTGAGGGTCACCATCGATTTTGCATTAGGCGATCCGCGCCGGTGGTAGGAGTGCTCGGTTTATTTACGACGTGAGCGCTGCCGGATATCGTCGGCACGGATGACGAATTCGAGTCACGAGGAAGTGGGCGGAGGATCTTAAAAATCTGCGAGAAATACCTCGAAGCTTTACGAGCTCTCCAACGCAGAGCATGGACATGATTATGAGCGCGAATGGTTAAGAGCCAAGCGGTTTCTCTCGAGGTACTCTTTCTTCTTCCTCCGGCTTTCGTTCTCGAGTTTCTCCGCATTACAACGTCACACCCTTAATTCTCCTTTCTCGCGAGTGTCGTGGGTGGGGGTGCGTAACAATTTCCGCGTCATCCCACTCCACCCACTTCTCACCCCTTTGTTTCTCTCTCTCCTTTCGAGAGGAACGTTCCTCGGTTTCTGCGTCTGGTGCTCGCTGCGAGCGCGCACCACCCTGCATTTATTTTCTAAGTAAACCGCGGCGACACTTAGGTAACTCTCCGGGCCTGTCGTAACACTCGAGGCACCGACGACGTTTCCAGAACGACGGTGGTGGAGAGAAACCGGGGGTATACGGGTTAGGGAGGCAACCGGCGCTCCCAAAAATATTGGCCTTTGATCCCGGCGATAGGGCACGGGACTACCGGGGCGAGCTTTCTTCTCTCGTCCCCGGTGTCAAGAAAAGCTTCGAAAGTCGGGACGAAAGCCCGTAGAAAGGCGCCGAGGGTAAAGGGGTTTTCCTCTTTCCCCCCCGAAACGCCTTCGCTCGTTTCGAGTATTTTCTCTGCGACTACGTAAGGGAGGGCGTCTCGACGCTCGTGGGCGTCTTTCGATCGTAAAATTGATCCGTCAGTTTGGGAGGAAACTGCCGCGAGGATCTGCTCCTGCCGCGCTACCTTCGGGATTGTGAGAAAAATTATTATCCAAGTTCGCTGGTGTAGTTTACACGGAAATGGACAGTGATTGGAATTTTTAGTTTTTTTACGAGTTATATTTGAAGACTGAGGAAATTTTAACGATTTTTTTTGTCGTTAACACTAAACCTACCGAAGATTTTTTCCTTATGGGGATTTCCCTTGTAAAACGGTCATTTGACCTGCGTTTGGTAGCTTTAGTGTTAATGAACGTTCGTTCCGAGCAAAGAAAAATTTCCACCGATATTAATATCGATGAAAGTGACAGGGTTGCTTCGAGACGCCTTCGAATAAGACCCGGGCGTTGAATCGATTCCATCTCGAAACCGCAAGCGTTCCGAACGAGCATGAGCCAACCACCGACGCGCTAATAAACTCTGCATTTCTGGCGTCGCGAGCTCGGTACGAGTACTTGACCAGCTACCGTCTGAACACTTCAATTAACGGTAATCGATCGATTTCTCCTCGCGTTTCCTTTTTCCCCGCTGTGAAAGGAGAAGCGAGAGAGAAGGTTTTCTCTTTCGGAAATAAAAGGAAAATTCGAAAAAAGGTACGGGCGTGGCGCCCTCTTTAAATCGCGCGCATGCAAGATAATTACGTCGCGGCAGAAAATTTTGCTCCCGCTTCCACGCTTTTCTTTCCGCCCTCGTTCCTTCCCGCTCGGCTCGCGGAGCGCGCATTGCGTCGGCAAATTGCAAACGTCCATCATGGCGGCGCGGCTTCGGCGAAAGAAGCGAGGAAGTCGCGCGAGCTGCAGCAACGAGTAGTTTTCCGTGTTTGTCCTCAATATTCCAAGAGCTCTTGCGATCTATCGCGATGGACTCGCGTAGTCCCCGGGACGAGGTCATCAGTCATGCATTCCCTTTGTCGTCGATCGTTTTCCTAGCTCGTGGAGAAACGAAGACAAAACTGGAAACGAAGGGAGAGAAAGAAAACTCTCTTCTCTCGTCGCAACATTTTTTCCCTCGCTTCTAGATTCCAACGTCGGTCGTTCCGTGCTCTCTTAAAATATGTAGACCGAATCTACGGCAACGACGCTACATCGACGACAGAATAAATAATTAATTTGCCCGTAGATCCTGGAACGGGTGGGAGGAGAGTGGTAGAGGATGATACATTATTTTCTAGCGAGGAAATTGCCGGTGGCGAAAGCACCGAGAAATAACCCGAAGCAAACTATGGGGTAATTAAAAATGCAGGAGTAGTAGTAGTGGGTTGCTTGCGCGCTGTGGTTTCGCGCGAAACCAACCGTCGCGCGTTCGATTCTTTTCTCATTCGTCCCACGTCGTCCGGCAAAATATTTCTCAGTCTGTCATTTTAAAAGGCCGAGAGAAAAACCTCGTGGTGCCTTTTTAGCGTTGGAAAAGAGAAAATGAAAAGCGTAGTGTAGCAAAAAGGGAGGGCTCGATTCGCTCGCTTACGACTGACGGGACCGTGGGGAGTTGCGTTAGGGTGGGGGATGGTGTAAAGGAGGGAGAGAGCGTGGCGGCAATTTTATCACGTTAATTACTCGCCTATATGCAGCGACGGGAGGGGCACGCCATATTGTCGATACTGCGAACGGCATGGCGCCATTAATTCATCTTTTGTCCGCGACCGGTTTTTGCAGGTGTCTGAAAAAGCTCGGCCGAAGTTTGCACGGTGGGTGGCGCGCGAAAGAAGGGAGGGGATCGAATTTGACTCGATAGAGAGGGAGACTCTGTTTTTCCTTCTCCTCTCTTTCTTCCACCTGCCTCCGTCTCCGTCCATCTCTATCTCACTCCCTCCCCTCCCTCCGGAACCCACCCACGATCAATTTCACAAACCGCGATACGTTTTTAATTACCTCTTCGCCCGACGACGACGACGACGCGTCGGGGGACAGGGGCGACGGTCATTAGTACCGTGGAGCAGGTTGCCGTAATTACAATTAGCGAGCAAACATCCAGGGATAGCTTCGGCGTTGCGGTCACATGCCGGACGTAGCCCACGACGACGTTCGCCCTTACGGACTCGTCCGAGAACTCTTCTTAATGACGTCACGTAGGTGACCATTGGTCGGCATGGCTCGGACGTGAGCGCTTCGCGCGACCGAGACAAGAAGATATTGCGAGAAGAAGGAGAAGTGAGAGAGAAAATTTGAGAGAAAAAAGCGGAAAGAGTACCGGCGCCACTCGTTACGCACCCTTTTCTCGCATCATCCCCCTTTCGCTCGTACCGCCGTTCACCCTTTGCATTCTCGTGGGCGTGAGACGAGATGGAGAAAATTCGCCGTAGAGGAGGAAATACAATTTCGCTTAAGATCCCTTCCACGGTCAATGACTCAGCCGTCCTGGGAGCGTTTAACGAAATATCCGTGAAATTAGCCATTGACTTGTTTGCCTTCCTCGACACGCGACCACTCACGAATCCGTTCGTCTAGTCAGCTTTCCGCCGATGGGTTCTCTCCCCACGCGCAGAGGCCGCTCCGCGTACTCGCCGCGAAGGGTGAGAGAGGATTTCGATTAGGACTAATGGTATTCACGAAGCGTGCCTATCGTCGGGATAGGAGATCGAGGGGCGGGTCCGCCCGGTCGGGCTTGAATCCCGGCACGGGAAGAGGGATCGTCGAAACAAATTGGTATACGCGCCAATTCGGCGATGCGTCGCGTTCTAATCGCTCGTGTCGCGAAGTCGACGTGTCGCGAGAATGCGAGAAAGGAGAGAGGAGAAGGAGGATGGAAGGAGATACCAGAAGCGGAGGATTCTCCCAGGAGGACCCAGAGGCCCGAGTTAAACCCCTCCGACATTCGTCTCGTCACGAGGTTTCGCTTCGTCTTAATCCAACTTACGTCGAAACGCTTTAATAAAGGTGGAACCGCCCTTCGTGGATTCGAACCTTGGTTCGCGAGAGACGCCCATCCTCTCGCGCTCCTTCTCACGGATCAAAGGGGCGGAGATGAACTCGTGGGAAGAGAAGAGGATGCGGAAGGTTTCACGGTCGAAGGTTTCGACGTTTTTCTTCATCCTTCGACTCCTCCCACTGCTTCTCGTAACCCCGAACCTTCTCTTTACCCTACGCGTCATAATTCCACCCCTTGTATTCAACCGTGGTTTCTTTCCATCCCCCTTCGCTTTGTCCTCCTCGTATTACAAGTATCCGGAGCAACAAAAGCGGAAGGATCAACAATGAGTCCCTCCCTACTTCGTGGCCCCTATATACCTCTTCTCGTTGTCGGGAGGATGACAAGCTGGGCGAAAGAAGGAAGAAAAGGGGCTCCACCAAGAAGGAGACACCCCGTTCCTTTTCATTATTGCCACGCTCGACGGGAGCGTGGCTGCAATTTAATTAATGACTCGCACTCGCGCGAGATGAAGGCGGGGGCGTTAATAACTTTATTAATTTGTACTTCGACCGAGACGGGCCGCCACCTTCTCCAGCCTTATCCTGCCATTCGCTCCTGCCCCCCGTCGCGGAGGCGAGCTCTTCCAAAAGCCACCGCTCGTGAATGCCCCTCCCCCTTCTCTCGGTCTTTCTTTCTCGCTCGCTCGTTCTCTATCACCCGCAGTCGACAACCCCTCGAGAACCGAGAGTGGGAAGGCTCGTCGAAAGAACACCGGGGGATGAAAACGATTCTTCTAGTAGGGGTTGATTAAGAAAACGACCATCGGGTGGGTGCCCACCCTGGAAAAAGCAGATATTGTTTCGACTCGTTTCCCATCCAATTAATCGTTTCTCCTCTCTCTCCTTTTATCGTCTTACGCTAAGAACATAATTTCGAGTACTTATATGTGGAACGTAGTGGTCGGTCGGATCGTCTTTCGCGGAAAATTTCGCGATGGGAGTCGTGGAGAATTATCCCGTGGAAACGTGAGGGATTTATAGTAGAGATATTACGTTTTCAACAACGAATTTTCTTCCTCCCTTGTTGGAGCGCGTGCGAGACCTCCTCTATTTTCGCGATTTCACGGGGATCGCATAAAAGTTATTCATTCTCTATATCGTGCCGGGGTAGAGCGGATAACCGTCCGCATCGATTCACCGATTCCCATCGATTCTTAAACCGATTAAAGATCAATTACTCCGAGACCACTGTTATTGTTTCCCCCCTTGCAATCGGCTTTGCCTTTTTCGCAATGCTACCCGCGATTTCGTGCGCCATTCTCCCTTCGGTCTTCACTTTATTTCTCTTTCCTAGCTTCCTAGTTATTTTCTACCGCGTTACCTCGTTCTTCCTCCTAGATCCACTCCTATCGCAAAAATTCGTTTCACGGCAAAACCTTGTTCTCCCTTTATCCGTTGCGCACATTACCCGACAATTCTACGAAGTATCGTCAATTCCGAAAACGAATGAAACCCAGGCTCCCCTCCGTTATCGGATATGCTTTTTGCGCGTCGATTTATCCTACGACCGCGCCATTCGTCATTACGACGTATTACAGTCGTTTAGTCGCCCCTCTCACCGCCGCGACCCTTCGGATCGAGGGCTTCCAGAACTCTCGCGGGTTGCCTCGCGACGATTCATTACCTTATTTTCAATTCACCAAATTCCCTTATCATTCCGCGCGGTACACCCCTGGTATCCATGATTCACTCTCTCCGTTTTTCTTCACACCCTAGTGCGAGAGGAACGAAGAAAAGCAGGAAGAGAACATTCTCGAGATCTTCTCGAGAGGGGTCATCTTCGTCTTCCTCCTCCATATTTCTTCTCTTCCTCCTGCTTCCTTTCCACTCCCACCCACCCCTTTCTCCGACCTCATCCGACCCGCGTAACTCGATTTCCGTCAGATTTAGGGCCCCTGTGGCGCTCACGCGGGTGCGTACGTGTAGCGATTTGAGCTCACTGGGGGTGGTGCCAAAGTAGGGTGGAAAAATTCCAGGCCCGAAAATTCGCCACTCTTAAATCTCTCGGTCACCTCGAGCGAGCTCGTGGTGATTCTTACGGGCGCGTGGGGCCCCCTCGCGATCCCCAGGGCCTCGTGAATTTTGTGGATAGCGAGAAAAACAAGAAGGGTGGATGAGACGCTTTCACTGTGGAACGAGGAAGGGTAAATCGGGCATGCGAGCTCGTGGTGAACACACATGTGTGTGTGTGTGTGTGTGTTTAGATTCACCCTTCTCGACCCTAGACCCCACGAAAGCTCGTGGTCCAGGAGCAGTAGGACAGAGTAGGGGAGAAGGAACGGTGACTACAGCACTGCACAGCACTGTGGAGCGCGGGCCTTTCAAATTGAGACAAACGCGCTGGCCGCTAACGCGTTTCCTTTGTCTCCTCTCGTACGTCGACGTCCTTCCTAAATCCTTTCCTCTTTTAACCAACTGGCCACTATGCCGTCGTCCTGGCGCACACACGAGAGCCACTCACTTCCGCCTTTAACGGTGGACCACCCCTCCTTCACCTCTCCGCTCTCGTTATGCGGGGATTGTACGTCGAATCCGATTTCGCTCGTTTTACGAAGATATATAAAGCCTGGGCGGAGATGTGCAAGAGAGGAGAGAGAGAGAGAGAGAAGGTCATTTTAAAGGAAAAGAGAAAGCGTCTTGCCTCTAGGACGTTCTTCGTTAAGCATCGTCCGGATGGAAGATAAATCTCGAGATTTCTTTGTCTCCTGAAAATAGATTCTACGAATGAATGGATGCGGTGGGATTGCACCGGACACATGTGATTTTTCAAGAGTACCTAGTTTTCCGGATCTCTGAAAATTTCCGGTAGAAATTTTCAATATTAGCCATGCAACGGCTAATCGATACGTCGAATAGCTCAGGTTACTCTCTACCGCGGAAGCGCGACCAACTGAGGTAGCACTTTACGTAGCCAAATTACCCTCGAGGCATTTACGGATTAGTGGGATGGCCGATTTAACGGTCGCCTGCAACCCCTCGGCGATATAAAGCGAGAGCCCGGCGTCCTCCTTTCCAGAAGCTGCGCATCGTCCTCATTCCCATTCGGCATGCATTAATTGCATTAATTGCGTTAGTTTTGCCGAATCTCCCTACTCGGACTCCGTAAGGTGCGCCGACTACCCCTTGGAGACCAGCTAAATTGCTCGGTGGTCTTAAAATAAAAAGTCCTTCACCGAGTATCATTCACGTTTCACTCTTAAACATTTTCATCCTGGAGTCTGCGGTAATTAGTGGTCACATCTAATTAGCAACGAGTAAGGGCAGAGAGAAATTAATATTTTTCCACCTGTATTAGTTCGTGCGCATGAGTCTCGAAATTAATTGTTGTACCTAACGATACGATTAGAAACCTATCGTCGATATTTTCCACGGAAATTTGAGCGACCTTTTACTGTGTGGGGGGTAACAACGATGTCCATTTGTAATTTAAGCCCCTCTTTTTAGCCCTCCACCACTCCGGAGGGCGCCCATCGAGCGCACGGTATGGGCGCGAAAATTGTGAATTATGAATTATAAATTAGCGAGCGGCGCGTCGGAATGACTGCGCGGCAAGATATAAATTGCGCGATAATTATTCGTTCAGGCTCCAACGCAAATTCCCACCACCCCTCGTGCCACCCCGCACAGTTTTTCTCCACCCTGTCCACGATTTCCTACGCCCAACAAACCTTCCGCCGACCGACGATTTGGACCACGTGTTCGTTCATTTGTCAATCCGTTCATTGGCCCTCGAGAACTTTTTGTTAACAAATACGTCAACCAGGATTGAGTACATTTTTGTCGTCGACACGTGCCCCGTAAATATTCGTCAGCCCGGTTTCTGCTAAACGAGAATGCGAGTTTAATGGGGCTTTCGCGATAATTCTCAATATCGGCATAAAAGTCTCTTTAACCTCGTCTATTAACAAACTTCGTAGGACGATCGTCGTGGCAAACATTCAGTACCGAATGAAGCAAGGATGATTGTTCGCGGAATAAAGGTATACCGTTCACGTTGTTCCGACAAACGTCGCTGATTATGATAACGATCTGGAAGAAGAGAATATCAGGAGATGTCATCGCGAGCACAAGGAATTTAATCCTTGGCGGATCGTCTTAAGGAGTCTTTTTCATTCCACGAAATTCCCGCGAGTAGCAGCAAGCGGTCCTCCCAGCTTAACCCGTCCACCACTCGTCCCCGCTGTCTGTGTCGTTGCGGCGCAAAAGACGTAATTCACGCCAATTAACAGGCAGGCAGGCAACCAGCCAACGAACCAACCAACCAACCAACCAACCAACCGACCGACCTACCGACCAGTCTGCCAGCAAGATTCTGCATGTTACCCACAGCGTCAACCGTCCCCCTTTTCTCGCTTCCCATGGCGCGCGGAGCCGACGCCTACGCTAAAACACCCCATCCCCGCCCCCCAATCCCCGAGACTGGCGCGTTTCCTCGAGTTCTTTCAACGGCACCGCCACTCAGACGCACCCTCGTAACCACCATCATCAGCACACGCCACACCAACGTTTCTAATGGTCCTGGTGGTGGTTTACCCTCGTTGGAATCTTCCCCTAGGAGTCACCTCCCTTCTTACTCCACTCGCAAAGTGTACGTATTTAATAATGAACTGCTCGTAGACGTAACGATCGAATCATTGGATTGGGGTGTTTTTTCAGGGGGATGAAAATTTCCGATGGGTATTCTTTCTGCGGTCGAGCGACCCGATAGATCTTATCGGGAAGGGTGGAGAAAATTTCTTAAAATGTTTTTAATGAAACGAACGTTGGTGGTGGAGAGGCTAGGGATGGCGACGAAGATGTACCGCGGCTAGGAGAAAATGAGAAGCTAAAAGAGGACTGGAGAGAAAGGGGGGGGGGGACACCTGAGAAGATGGAAGAAGCGTAACCGTGGAGGGTGGCGGTGAAATATGGGCAGGGTCACGTTGGATGCTAATAATAATAATAATAAAGGCGAAATAAGAGAAAATGGCGGGTGTACCGTGGAGGGAATGGTGGGAGGAAGGGGGTGGCGCGCTGTTGCCTCCAGAAAAATTCACGGGCTCGTAATAAATTCAGGACGAGGCGGGCGTTCCATTTGCGGCTAAGGACTTTACGAAGAAGGACGAAGGAAAATAAAGGAGGACAGGGTCGAACGACGTAGCGCGGCGAGTTGTTCTGAACCTAGCAGCGCAAGGGTCCTGGAAAAGTTGGCATGAGATCGGCGTAAACCGCTCCGTATCCTCCTTTCTTTCTTTTCTCCTTCCTTTCCTTATTCTCGCGCCTCCCCTACCATTCCTTCTTCTTCGTATCACTCGCGATCCTCCTTTTCTTTTTCAAGCCAACTTGCACCGCGCACACCGAGCGCGCACGTCTCGGTCGTCGATTATACTTTATGGCGTGCGACAAGTCGAATGGTTTGAAAATTCCTACCTTCGGACGTGGCGAGATATCCCCCCTCCCTCTTGTCTTCTTCTCGCGCCTTTAGTTTCGCGGCTGAGGCGGTGACCTGTCGCTTCGCACTCGGCAGGAAAATCGATTTAGTCTCTTTTCGCCTCGTGATCGGAATCTACAATCGTTTTACGCGCCGGGGTGTGTCGTCGAATAATTCTAGCGCTCGACGTAGATAATTTTCAAGTAATAATTTTAACCAAGAATCTCTCGTGATCGTAGGAAATAGAAAATGAAATTGGCGAATAGCTGATAATTTCTGGTGCGGTGCAGTGCACTCTGGTAACCTTGGACGTTTAAAAATTGTAGGTAGGAACGAGGTTAAGCGGAGCGGGCTTTTCTCGACGCGCATAAAACTAATGCGACTTTCGATACATTTTCTTAGACGGCGCGGAAACGCGTCGATTGCCCAGCGGAGCGAGGAAATCGACGCGTTTGGGAGGGTTGCGAGGTCACCGGGGTGAGAATAGGTTATTGCTCGTCGACGCGTGCGTTCGCGTATTATGGAATCGGCCGATAAAACCGATTCCTCGCTCGGGAAGACCCTTGCATTCTACTCTCGCGCATCCTCCGTTCCTCGAGCTTGCTGTTCAATTTCATTGAAATTGTTCAATTTCAAAATTGAAATTCGGAAGAAAATTCGTTGCGTTGTCGAAAATGAAAGAAAAGAAAAATTGATTTTTCTCTTAAAAAAGGGCTTTAAAAAAAGTTTTCACTTATCTCGCGTTTATATCTCGGTAAAGATGCTCGCTTCCTCGACCACTCGTTTTTTTCCAGCCAGTGACGTAACACCGTCTCACGTTCCTACGTCCGATCACTCTTCCCTCGTTTTTTCTCCGTTCCTGCTTCCTTCGTACTCTTTTCTCGCAATCCTCTCGTCCGGAGAATAAAGAGGACGAGCGACGTAATTTCAGTTTACAGCAAGTACGAAGGGGGTTTTAGACTGGGGAGGCTCGAGATGAGGGACGGAGGCGAGCTAGGTGTGATTTTTGTTTACGAACCCCCGAGACTCCTCGTTCATCCGGCGGAAACTCTATAAAAAGGATTTTTCGCGAGGAAGAAGACGAGAAGAAGCTTTTGCCACCGCGGCGCGCGGACTTCCTTCTGCTCCTCTCGCGCTTTCTCAAGACTCTCGAAGACGTCGGGAGCTCTTTCTTCCCTCTTTACCCAGTCTTCTTCTTCTCTTCTCCCTGGCGTTCCTCCGCGAATTGTTTGGGACGTAAAAATTTCTTTTACGCACGAGGGTGGCAGTAGGGACGAGAAAGGATAGGAATAGTGAACCTTGAGAGAAAGAAGGAAGAGAGAGGCGAGGAGGGAGTCGGTGAAAGTGGGACAACGGATGGAAGACGAGACTAAAATATTCAGCATTACAAGACCCGCGTAAAAATCTGTCGCTACTGTCTTCTCCTCCTCGTACCTTTTCTTTTTTCTCCTTCATCCACCGTCTCGTCGTTTCTCGCTCTTAGACCCTTCTGTCCAGGGGTCGCTCCATTTCTTCCACTTTCTTCCACTGACTTTTTTTTTTACGCTCGTCCTTCTTCGTCTCGCCACCTCAACCATAGTCGTCCTCGTCCTCCGGCACGTCCTTACAGCGCCGGTGAAATCCTAAGTGCCACGTGATTTATTTAAGAAGGGCCAGCCCTGTCCACGGCCTCCCTTGGCCGGAACATTCTTTTATTCTTTCCCGAATTCAATAACCCGCCCTCCGGATTTCGCTCTTTTCTCCCCTACGCCGCCCTCACCTTCATCGTCCATTCTCTTGTCTTGTCCCTGGCCTTTTTTCGCGAGGGCTCCAAAATCGGCTTGAGACCTACAACGCGTACGCGAGGATTACTTTTGTACCGCTTTAAATCAGAAGTAATAAACCATTCGCACCTGATGTATCTTCATCGCTTGGAGGGAGCACGTGTGGATTGAAAAAGGCAATTTGAAAAAAAATTCTCTCAACACGAAGGATTCGAGGAGGGAGGACAGTGCGAATCGAGTAGTATCGACCGTGCGTTGCGAGCTCTCACGGCGATATGCAACGAGAGCTCGGCTCGCTCAGCCGACACCTTGTCGCTCCTATTACGTGAAATTTAATGGAGAAACACGCCGCGTCACGTGGCGGCGCCGGCCTCTCCCCGACACTGGGGTGGAATTCTGATTGTATCGTATCCACGATGATCCAATATGTCTGCCATAACGTTCTACGTAGATAGAATGGCGGGTGGGGGTGGTGATAGTGGTGGAGGGAGAGCTCGCCAGGCAGCTCGTGCCTCGACGTATTTCCACCCCCTTTGCCACCCCTTCTTCTCGTGCGTCCTCTCGCCGTCCCTTCACCTTTCCTTCACTCTCGCTGTCTCTCTCGTTCTCTCGCGAACACCGAACGACATTTCGCCAGATCACGCCAATCCCCTTGATTGAATACATCAGCATTCATCAGCACCCCCGTAGCCACCGACGTCGGCGTCGTCGGTGTTTGCCTCGTGACACGATCCAGGCCGACGTCGCGCCGGATCCTCTCCTCGTCTTTCCTCCACCGCTTTTCCTCCCGCCAATCCGCCCCCTGCTGCCTGGTGCGCTTAATGCGCGCCGGCCGGAGGGAAAAATAACGCGCCCCGATCTCTCCAGACGCGGACGAGCAGAACGGCTACGACGATCTCGTTGGATCCATAAATAGAAGACATCACGGGCACCGTCCTGCTCTCTCGATTATTCCATTTGGAATATTTCATCATATTGGGAAACGCCGTGCTTAATATCGACGAGAGACGCAATAACCACTATAAACTGTGTTAGTCTCGTGGACCAGGCTGGTGGATGATTTATTTTTTACGTAATGTATTCTCGAAATTACGAGCCCTCCCCCGTGTCGCTTCGAAGCTACTCAGTCTCCCGAATTTTCTCAGGACGTGTGAGTGCGTTGAAAGCTGGCGCCGTCAGTCCTTCCCAATTTCAAGCCCTCGCGACGAGGGTAAGTGCGTTGCGAGCGGATTGCACGAATCAGCTTCTATCGCCCCGTGGGTCCTCCTACGTTGGAAACGGCGTGGTGGCGTCTTTCGTGGTTTATCTACGTGCAGGTATGTAGGTACGTACGTGCCGTGATACGCGAAGGAGGAGGAGGAAGGGAGGAGAGGGCGAGAATGGGCAAGGAGAAAGAGGGCCGGAGAGAGGAGCACGGGTGAGGCTGCCGGTTTCTATTGAATTTATTTCGGACCTGGCCAGCGCACGTTGCTGATTGCAGCTACGCCAGAGGGGGTTGGGAGGAAGCACCGAGGGATGGTGGAGGTGGGTGAGGAGTGCCTCGACCGAGGGACGAACGAGAGAGGTGAGGCAGGCCGAAGAGGGTGGCTCGGCTGGCTCGATGGTTTTACTTGCCAGTCACGTAGTCCTGCATCATTTGCTATGGGTTTCATACCGGCCATAACTCTACGGATATATCTCCTCCCGTCCACCCCCTTCTACCGCCTCCCCACCACCGCACCAACCACCCCCTAGCGCTATCAACCCTCGCCGCCTCTCCGAGCTCTCGACGTGAATGGAAGCTCGCAAGCTCTCCTTTGTGGCGCTGCTTACACTCGAGCACATTGGCCGCGTCTTAATTTGCGGCACATTCATCGGAATCATTCATCTCTATCCTCACGGTCATCGGGCCCCAGCAGTTCGCCAATTCATTCGCCAGATCTAAACGCGACGGATTCGCGTGCGACGCTCCTGGATGCTCGACCGGGTGGGTGGTTTCAACGGAATCTCAAAATTCCGCCTGCACCGCGAGTCTCCGCCGAAATGATTCGTCATTCGTTCTGATCGATGGATCGTAATTCGCTTTTTCGAACGGCTCTCGAATTTCGAGAGGCCACGTCCGATTCCTCGGTATTTTTCTTTTTCGCTTTATTGATATCGCTGTCGACCACCCCCTCCCGCTTCTCTTTTTCCCATTTTTCTCCTTCTCCTTCCCTCTTTTTTTCTATATTCAGGGCGCGATCAGTTTCCGGAACAGATCGAGTCCCCGATAGAGGAGACAACGGCGCGAATCAATCGACCATAACCGTCGTACTCCCTTCCTGGTATCCCCAGCTTCCCGCGCGCCCGCGAGCATTCTGCACGCGTGTGCACGCGCATGAGCGTATACGTTTCGCCGTGCCACGGGAAAGCGATTTCGATCGGGTGCGCGCCCATCGAATATCAATGTCCGTCCCTGGAACACTCTCCGCGTTCGCCTCAAAAACCGGACGAAGACGTATCTGCCGTGTGCACGAGCACGCCGTGGAAAATGGAGTGGAAGTGAAGCACTTCGTTTCGCGGAGCGTTCGAAGTCGAGCGAGGCTCCTGCGGTAGTTCGTCGGCGTCGTTGGGTCTTCCATTTTAATTTTATCGATCGATCGAGAACAACAAAAGGAGATCGCGAGAGGTAGAAAAAATTAAACGACAATCGTGCCCTGCATTGTAAACTTCGGAATGCGCTTCGTCGATTGGAATTTTTGTCCTCCTTAGAGAAAGCGAGAGAGTCGTCGGATCGACGGATCGAGCGGCAGCACCCAATTTCAAGACAAGGAAAATGCCTTTTCTCGCTCTCGAGGAAATTCGAAGATGCCTCGAGATGCTCGCTCGCGTACTTCTCGAAGTTTCAAAGTACATCGTCCTCGGGAAGCGAAGTAGTCCCGCGGATCTCGCGATCCACTCGGTGAGCGACTCTCATCTCGTGGCCCATAGAAATCAACGATCCCCTGATTCCGATTTCAATTTCGATGCGCATTTGTCGGGCGCTCTCGCGACGCTTCATCCCCACCTCCTTCTGGCCGTCGCGCGAATTCACGCCCGTCGAAGGTTTTAGTAACAACGGGGGCCGAGCCACCGCGTTACTCGCCCGTTCCTTTCCGCGAATAAATTCAATTTCAAACTCAATTTCGCCCTTACCTCGTCTCCCGCCATTCTCCTCCCCCGCTTTTCACCCTACCTTCTCCCGTTACCATCGTTCTCTCGCGGGACTCGCCCTAGAGAAAAGACGAGATCGATCGTGGATCGCGCTCGCTCCCTCTCCCGATTCTCCTCGCGTCGTTGAATTTTTGAACGAGCTGATTTCGAGAAGAGCGCGCACGCATTCGACGATTTGACACGCGGGCGAGTCGAAGCGCGATGGATCAAACGATCTCACGACACGACGGATGCAGGCAGGATGAACGCGTCACGATGCGTGACGGACGCGTGATGGACGCTCGACGGAAGCAGGACGGAAGCTCGTGGGGTCGGGGAAGAGGCATTACATCGATCAAGGGAAAATATTATGGGTCGAGAAGTGGGTTAATAAATTTATCGTTCGCGTAACTTTTGTTAAAAGAAAAATAGAATAAATCACTCGGGAGTGGATCGTTGAAATATGATTTAAGGGGATGAAATAAATCCGTCAGGTTTCTCTTTGATATCTTTTCGTGAAATACGAAAGCTCCTCTTGTAACGTGCATTATGTGGAATCGGTGACGAGTGGTACATCGCTGACCCTCGTCAATGCTCACGCTGGACTCTGCCAGCTGAATGGCCACAAAGGAACAATGCGGGGCGACGTTGAAGTCCACGAGTCGCGTGACGATGATAAGGAGGAGGGTGGTTTGCGCCCTCCGCCAAAAGCACGGAGTAGAGGACATGGAGCACGCGCGGCCGCGCCGCGGACAATCTCGTCTCGTCTCGGTTTGTAAGGGCCGAGTTTGAATGTCTCTAACTACTTCGACTTTCGTGGTGCAAAATTTCCGAAAGCACGAGGGGGACTCCCGCCCGGGCACTTCTGACAAATGGCATTCGGCGAGCTAGCGGAGTGGGCGGGCGCGTACCTCGGAGAGAGTTACGCCGCAAATTGAGAGAGAAGTAGTTGAATCGAATTTTGAAATTAACGCGAGAAGCCGAGGTGTAGAGAGAGAGAGAGAGAGAGAGAGAAAGGGAGAGAGAGGGAGAGGCAGGAGCTCGTGATTCGATAAAATTCTACGATTCGCATCCTGGCGGCACATTTCATCCCTAGCAAATGCGAACAACGATGTAATTTCCCTTCCCACCCTCGGGACGGTACAGATTCGCGCATCGATATTGAATTGTCTGTTTTGCGAGAGGGGAATCAAGATGGGAATAATAAAATTATTCGTTCGAAAACCGGCAAAATTGCCTGCGATTCCAATGGATCGTCATTTCCGTTGAAATAATTCACCTTCGAGCTAATTCGTTCGGGGTAATAAATAAATGTACTTAAATGCGCGGATTTGATCGTCCAAATGGCAAATGGAAATCAAAATTTGGTTTTCTCTGGTTCACGTGGCAGGCTGAAAAAAATTCTGCCACGCTTGCGCGACTTCGTTCTTCCACGGTCGTCCGAAGACCGCCGTCTCGCATTCGCGGCGAGGCGGAAAACGCAGGATTTCCGTCCCCCCTTTCCTTCCGCCATCTTCTCCTTCGACGAACGTCGCTCGCGGTACGCATACGAAATGCCAGTTTATTTCGTCATAAAAGCGTTGCGCACTCGCGTAATTTCCCTTTTCGCCTCCACCGCTCTTCCTCCTCCACTTTCGTACCCCCTCGCGCGCCGTCTCCTTCTTTAGCAAGCTGCCCGAGAAGGCCGGAGTTAATCATATTTTACTATCTGCAAATTTTATCGGGCGCACTTACGCGCGCCATTATGAAAGGAGAAAAGTGTCCTCGTAAGTACGGTCGTTGCGCACGTCCACCCGGAGTGAAGCAATTAGCTCGGAACCCTACTCTGTGCCGCCACTTGCAATTCACAGCTACATTTCGATTTTACTCGTAGCTCCGCACTGCGAGCCTAGGCATCCGAATATTTTCATTTTCACGTTCCACGTCACTCGCCAAGAGTCGCAGGAGGGATTTCATTTGGCCGCGATTATTCCGAAGGTATATTATTCTTCGTATCGGGGAATCACAGCGTTTAAAGCTTACTCTGAAAAGAGAGGAGCGAGTCAATCGTGCCCTCCTACCGTTCCGGCGTCGCAGAAAAATATATCGGTCCCAGTGCTCTCAACTGCCTTTTCCGTTCGTGGGGGCGGAAAGCCTGGAGGGGCCGGCGCGTCGCTCGCAGTTGAAACTGCGTATAATTCAAAGCGCGTGGAAAAAGTTTCACCCTGGCAGTCGGCGGTGGAGGCAGGCCTCGTACATATCGGATAACAGAGAACGTTTCGAGCTACCGCCGTTAACGATTACAATAGCCGCCGCCGCCAACGCCGCCCAAGGGGGTGGAAGGAGGGTGGAGGAGGGTGGCGGACGTTACGGAGTGAAGGGCGGAGAGATTTTTTTTTTTGTTTCATCGCCAAAGTTCGACATTGTTACCTACGAATGGTATTTCTGTGCGGCGGTACTTCAGCCGCGAATCGAAACGAATTTCCGGGCACTTCGATTGCCACCCCTCCGTACACGAGTGCTCCGCCTCTCTGCATCTTCCTTTGTCGGTTCTCTTCTCTTTCCCTCTTCTTCCGCTCTCGATTCTCTCTCTATCGTCCCATCTCCGTTTTTTGTCTCTCTCCTCCCACCCCGTCGCTCACCCTTTCGTGACGAGAGCGCGTGAAGTTAATAACATTCGTCACGTCCCCACGACTCTTCGTCCTGCAGCGGCGTTTGTTGCCAGGGGGCTTCTATTTCTCCCCCCTCCCCACCCCCCGTTTCTTTTTCTCTCTTCGTCGGGACAACCGGTCACCGCGTTTCTCCAATTCGTAGACGTCCGTCTCGTCCTCGTTCTCTCGGTTGTCACTCCGTAATCTGGTTGAATTAATCATAGTCCGTCGGTCGCCGAAAGGTATCGATTCGTTTCGATTGCAAGCGAAGCTTTCTTCGCCATTTCATTTCGGCATTTAAGCATCAGGATAAACCAAATCTGCCGCTGAAATTAACAAACTAACAAACTACTCTCCTAAGACAGACGGAGATTAACTTAAACAACAATCCAAATACCTCTCCCAAAACAATACTCCAAACTAACAAAGGTCTATATCAAAATCTCAACAGATGTCAAATGGCCTAGGAACACCTAAATTACAAGCAAGAGAAGCCCACCAAGAAAGGAGGAAAAGAAAGAAGACCGAACCCAAAGGGTTAATCGTGGTGGTCAAGGCTCACTAGCCGTAGTCCAAAAACACCAATAAAAAAAAAAAAAAAAAAGCATCAGGATGGAAATTCGTGTGCTTACCTCCCATTTTCTTCAATATTTCACTCGAGCCTTTAACTTTACCACTCGCTTCTCCTTCAGCTATCCATTTCGCGACGGATCATCAGTTGCAATTTCACCGCGCCAGAAATACTCCGCTGGTGCTTCGAGCGACACGGTTGGCTTCTATACTCCCTTGAGTTTCATACAAATCGCTTCGCAAGAAGCTTCGCGCACACTTGGACGCGACGTATAAATCGAAGCACGGGTGGAAAAAGTTTGGCCTCTACTTCAAACGACCCGGAGATTACATATCGGATAACATCTGAGAGTTTTTGACACGATTAACGATTACGATAGTCATGGCAGCCCGGAGGGAGGAAAAGGTTCGAAGACTAATATTTTCGCTTTCATTGCCGAAGTTCGACGTTGCTCGGGCGCGAATGGGTTTTCGGTGGAGAGGAAACTCTCGAAAGCTATTGTTTACGGCTCTCCTCCATTCTCGCGAATTTTTAGGATCAACATTGCATCGAACGAGCGAGAGTTTACCGAAGTTTTCCAAAACAAATCCGATAGACTAATGAAACTGGATAAAAGCGATTAAAAAAACGAACAATTCTCGCGCACAAATTAAAAATACACTTTTCTTTCGATTACTCAATAGACGAACTACTAAAAAAAAAGGAGAGAAAAAACGAAGAAGGGGTGAAGGAAAGTGTGTGAAACAAAGATCGTCAAGGCTGCTGCGAGAGATACGAGACGAAGGGCCGCATGGCGATGGTGACTAAGGGAGATACCGAGAGAAAACGAAGCACGGTGAAAGGAGAGGAATGGATCCTTGCCTCGTAAGAGTTCGAATCTCGTTCCGAGAATCGTGGAGAAAAAGAGCTCGAAACGGGTATTGGTCCCAGGACGTGGGAAAGACGGCGAATACGCGCCGGTTGCAATATCGGGAGGGGTGGGGCGAACCAACCCCCTTGCCTTTTCCCACCCTTTATCTAAACGACCTGCTGGGCGTACCGAAATTGCAACCTCCGAACGAGCGCGAGTGGCTTTCGATCGGCGAGAAGCGAGAAGGTGGGCGCGTAGTCGTGCTAGTCGTAGTCGTAGTCGTAGTCGAGGGCGTAGAGCCTCTCTTCTTATCGGCGTCGTCGAGGAAAAAGAAAGCGATCGTGAAAGATCGAGCGGGCTTGGTCGCAGTGCATAATTCGCTCGCCTTTCCATCTTTCCCCGCTTTTTCACCTCGTTGGAGCTTTCCGCTTCTTCTCACCTCCTCTCGCGAAGCAGAGCCAGTGACTTCTCCCGACTCCACGCGATAAGGCCTCCCCGATTCGCTTTATCGCCGGGAAAGGAAATAATCGGGCCCGCTGGGAAGCTTTCTCGTAAATATCGCATCGCTCTTCGCCCTTCGTCGCTTTTCTCGCCCCCGCGGCTTTCCACGATTTTACGCGTCCCGTCCTGTTGCTCGCTCGTGCTCGTAAAACGCGACTACTCTGCGCGCCAGTGTACGCGTCATTCACACGTGTAACGGAGGATAATCGTGGAATTGGGTGGGACGTATTTATGGGACGGTTAAAAGGCGCATTTGTATGTTTCCGGTGATGTTTGATTTGTGCATATTTTAAATGGGGGTTGTTATTTGATAGGCTAGTTTTGAATGAAACGAGATTATCGGTGAAAGAGGAAATTGTTAAGTAATTTCGCGCGGCATGGTCGATTTGGGAAACGACGAATAATTTATTATTTAACGGCGGTCGTACCGTTAATTACGCCCGAGTGAAGTTTTAATCAGTGATAAATTTCGGACGAATAAAAATCTTCATCTGTGCCGGGTGTGCGGTGCTTCATAGCCGATTAAAATTTTATTCGCCCGTTAATAATATTTTGCTGCCCGTTAAATAATAATACACATTGAAATAATTACGCGGGTTAAGCTTAGCTGCGTCAATGGCTCTACACGGGACTATAACTCGTGTTATAATTCTTTTTAACAACGGTTTATTTTCTCAAATTGTATCGCGCGGCGGACTGCGCCCGGACTGTTGAAAAAATTCATTATAAATTAATTAAACCGTCTGTCTGCCTGTACAACAAGATAATAAAGAACGAGGAAGAGAGAAAGAGCTTTTATTTCACCAACGCGAGGGAAGAAAAAATTTAATTGTAAAGCAGGGTGAAAAAAATGTTTCTTCTCGGCCTTACACGTGTTTTTTTTCTTTAAATTATTTCTATGCGCGTCGTACGACGAGATACGACGAAAATGCAGTTCGTCGCCGGTGATGATGGCATCGCGTGATCATAATGCCGTCGTTCGGCGATATAAACTTGTGCATCTACCAATACGAGGGAAATTCAATCCCTGCTTCGATCCCTCGTCAAGTCTCGCGTCGACCTCCCGCTCGTTTCCAGGCGCACTCGCGCGCGAGTAACCGAAGCGGATAACCGGTTAAAGAGGCTTAATTTTACAAACCGTCGCTTCGGTGCCCATCACCGTTGCTCAGTAATCGTTTCGGGCCGCGGTTTGAAATTTTAATCCGCCTGCGGGCGCGCAGGCGTGATTAAGTCCGTCGTGCTAAACGGGACGAGAAACGTCGCGGGTCACGTCTTTATTCGATTTTCCATTTTTTCCTCCCCAACTTCACTTTCACTGTGACGTCCTTGTATCAATTACACACTTATTACACATCGTGGATTTTCGCGCAGTTCGTAAGAACGATTACTTAACTGTAAGAATTCATCGCGCGGTTATCAGCCTTGCAACGAGCACGGAGAGACCAGAAGTAACTTTTTAAACACCAGGGCGTGACTAAATTAATCACTCTAATTGGCACTCGTATCGCGAGCGCCCTCTTATCCGAGCTTGCAATTTCTCTCACCCCATAATATCTTAGACTTCCGTGAATTCCTTCGTTGCAGTAAGTGCGTGTTGGAATTTGACGCGGATCGCGTCGTCCACGCGATAGCTGTAACGAGAAGGAGGCCAAACTTACCCTTCGGAACGCCTGTAAAGAGGTGGTAGAAGCGTGCAGGGAGGGTTCGAAAAAATAGCCGCGTTTTCTCCACGTGTGCGACGAGCTTCGCACGAGCGCAGTTTTACGACTGATTGTGAGTGTGTGCCACGTGTTCGCTACGTGTCGGCCAGTTGAGGCGTGCATGCGAGAGTATTGCCGCCCGAATATCGGCAATTTGTCGCAATCCCCGCTGCGAGAGGGGTGAATTCCATCCACCCTTTTCCTTCCTCCTCGTGCAATCCCCACTCTTGTAAAGGCGGAACCCTTCGACGACGGCTTACCACTTCCTCTTCGTTCTTCCTCACCCTCTTCTCGTCTTCCTACGCGCGCCGCTTGCTCGGTACGTATACTTTACAGGCCGCTGATATATCCGATATAGAATAGACTTTGGAGGAGGCTGGAGGTGAAGAGGAAAGAGAAAGAGGAGGCGATGGAGAAGCTCGTGTTGGGTTGAGCGTGCACGCAGAAGGTGCATTGGAGTTTATCGGAGCGTTTGGAAATCGCGCGTGCGCGCCCACCTCCCTCGGCCTTCTCCGCTTTTTCTGCTTTTACATGTACACATCCTCCTCACCTACCCTCGTCATTCCACCCGGTCTTTCGTTTCTCCCTTCACCCGCTTTCCCATTTCTTTATACCCCCCCCCCCTCTGCTTCTTGCGTCACCCTCTCCCGCGTTTCTCGTTTACGGCTTCCTACTCGCTTCTCTCCGTTCCTTTTTTTTTGTTTGCTTTTTACGCGCGCGCCTAGCTATTCTCCGTTTCTTCATCCCCGTCGTTTCCACCCTCGTGTCCCTTCCCTTCTCTCGCCATTTTTCCGGATACAACGGCCTCGTCTCCGACTCTGTCCGGCGGTGAGGATTGTCAGACGTCGTCGTCATTTCAACGGTCGCGTTCTCGGTGAGAAAAGGGAGTTGCGAGAGTAGAGGGTGAATCTTTTAACGCCTCTTCTTTTAGACTCAGAATCACTCGTATATTTCTCTCCACTCGATGTTTCGTATTAGGACGATCGAGCGTGGACGGATTTATGCGGAAAAATTTGACCGTCGTGCACCGTTGCGACACCAGGGGTAGAGGAGAGGAAGGAAGAAAATTAGGGGTTGATTCGGTGAAATTCTGAGGCTCGAGATATTATTGATTTTATCGCGTGAGTTATTCGAGGTTCGCGGTAAATTATGTTCCCGTCGAATTCACTTATAAGAATTTGCGTCGATCTCGATGGATTTGATCGCGGTCCGAGTAAAAGCGGGAAATTTAAATCTCGACGAAACTCGCGTACGGATGAGACCGCGAGGCTTATTAATAATTAATGGCCCGTGCGAGCGGTCGAATTAAAATGCAAGTTGAGAGTATTTGAAGGGGACAGCTCTCTGTCTTGCGAGGAGAAAAAAAGATGATATCGGGAATACATAAATCGAATTGTTTTATCGAGCGAACGGTATCGATACGACGATGGCTCTCTTGCTTCTCTCCGCTTTCCATTTTCCTTCTTTCTTCTCCTCTCTCTTTCTTTCTCCGTGTCGTATTTTTTATTCACGCTCGAAGAATTCCCTACGGTGCGCCGATCTGCGAGGAACGCGTCGCGAACGATTCGCTCTTCTCGCGAACATTCGCTGTGGTGCGAGACGAGGAGCCGAGGTAGGTCGCGTTGGCCCTTTGGATCCTTTCTGGGTGAGTAGAACCCTCGAGGAAGAAAGCGGGGAAGGTATGAAAGAGAAGGGAGTATTGTAGCCCGAATAAATCAGGGAAATTTTCGGTACGAATACCGTTGTCGTCGCTCGCTTCCCTTCGGTATCGACGTTTAACTTACACTCGACTATTTTATCGATCGCAAGAGGCTGGGTGGTGGGGTGCTCGCGAAACAGGTGGAAATCAGAGGAGGGGTGGATGGAATTAAAGGGCTTTCCAGGGCATTCCACTCGCTGCAACGGGCTACCACCCGACAGGTCGAAACGATCGACGTCGGGTCCGCGAGAAGCGATCGACTTTATTCCTTTATTCCCAAGGTGCCCAGAGCCCGTGTTCCACGGCCCAACCACCCCCGGTCGGCCGTTTCGCGCCACCCCCCGTCTCTCACCTCCCCACGAGAACGGACAAATTCGTGCCCGGGGAAATAGGAAATGCCGGGTGGAAGTTTCGGCCTGGGCACCGCTCGTTCCCCGTCCCGTTTCCACGAAAGATACGGCGCTCTGGAAATTTTCTCTTCTCCCTGCGAATTTCGTGAGCCGAATGGATTCCGCAGCCGGATACTGCTGCTGCCGTGGCGGCTTTTGAATTATTTCGCTCGAAGCCCTCCGCGATATCGGACGATTAGACGCGGACGTGGCGAGGAATTGAGACGCTCGATAAATGCAATTCGCTTAAACTTTTCCCACAGCTGGCAAGTTTCGGTTTGGCTTTAGTGGGACTTGTCCTCGAAAATATTATCGTTCCTTTTCTTAGTTCCGCGGTCCTCAGAAGGTGTCTGGAATTTTGTCCGGCATCGTTGCGCCACGTCGAGGATAATTCGCGTTCTCAAGTTTTCGACAAGGGTATTGTACTCGAGAGGAGAGGGCTCGCCAACGGTGGAGAAGAGAAAGAGAGAGGATGAAGTTTGTACGAGGGTGGAAGAAGAGGGTCTCCGCCGGATATTAAAAATATCTTCCGCCGGCAATGGACGGAGATCGACTTCCGGCCCACCCAACCCCTAAGCTTTCACTCGATTTTCGGGCCCATCCTGAGGGAGGTCGATTGGTCTCGTGTACGCGCGAGCAGGGGCCGAACGCTTTTCACTCACGATCGGCTATTTGCCCACCTCTCTGATTTCTTCTCCTCTCTCCTCCCAATATCCCTTCCGGGTGTTTAACTTTTACTTTACCTTGTTGGCTCACCGGCCCCTCTTCCGAATTTGCATAAAGTCCCCGCGAATTTCCTGCAAGCAGGAAGCGCGCGCGAGACCGTGACAAATATCGATTATCGTTGCGGCACCGACGAACGTATTTTATTGTCATTAGCTTCGACCATCACTCGTTATTTGTTAATTACACGAATCGGTCTCGGACTGTCTCGTGGTGCTGGATTTTTGAGTGGATCGAGTCGAGTTTAATGAGAAACCACCGACGCCGACAGCGCGATTAAAGTTCCACGAATAATTAAGCTCGCATAATTGTTTGATAAATTTTACACCTTCACACGTGGGTAGATATCGAAGTGTGTAACTGGGAGAGGAAAGCGATAGCGCCGGAGGCACGTCGCGTCGCGACTTCGCGTCGTTACGTAAGGAGCGTCGTCGGGTGACGTGCTACGTTATGATTCCCCGACGCCCGCCCGCCTCTCGTAAAATTCATTTCACGTGCACGCGCGCACGTGGATTACCGGAGAATCGCGAATTTCGTTATCGTTCGCGCCGATCGAATCGACAAATTGCCGGGGACGGAAGGCGTGAGGTGGTGCAGGTGGAGGAGGATAGAAGCAGTTGGCAGACGAGGGTTTGCTTCGTGGGATAGATGCTTCGCGGTCGAAGGGTGAGAGAAGGAAAGGGTAGACGAGACGACGAAGAGGGTGGTGACTCGATCGTCGAATTATCGAAATTCGCAGTGCGCTCGCGTTTTGCGACATCCACCCTTTCGCACTTCTCCTGAGCACGCTAAACTCCTCACGAGCTACCTCCTTCCTCCTGCTCGTTCATCTCGAAACCATCGGATGCTTCGCAAAATCGTAATCAATTTTCGATTCGTTCCATCGTCATCGAACCAGCACCACCGCGCGATTTCGTTTTGCCAGGATAATTTCTCCACGCGTTCTCCCGCGAATGATGTCGCTAAATGGAACGAACTTACTCTAATGAAACGCGTCTGACCTCCCTTCTCCTCCCTACGGTACGGATTCGTCTGGTTTAGGAATCGACGCGAGCGGATTGGCCGCGGGGGTTGAACGGCGTAGTCGAGTTACGCGGACTATACGGTCCGTGATTGATTCTCATATCCTCGAGTCCCTCTATCCCTCAATGGTCCTCCCACGCGCCACCGGAGAGAATTTGTAGACGAATCTGCTACGCCCGATGATCGTAATGGATCGGCGTTAACGGCGCGATCAAAGCGGACGTAATTCCCGTCACAGTAATATCGAACGTGCCCGGGGAGCGTTAAGCGTTTAGAGTCGCAGACGTTTGGACGGTCGTAACACTACGGCGGTCCAGAAGGGTGTGCCAGCTTTTCACGAGATCGTAAAATTCTCAGAAGCTTACCCCACGACGAGATTTCGGTGGACTATCGTCCGCGAGGAAAATAGTCGCGCGCGTCGTGGAAACGCGCGGTGCTCGTTATCCGAGGTTGTTGTTCCCGAAAGAATTCGTGTGTTCATCCGTGGATCTTTGACCTCCTCGGTGGTTTGCCGCTTTCACGCGCGATAAATCACCGTCCCGAATTGTTGCAGTTGCGCGGTAATTACGGGAATAAAGTCGTGGAAGATTAAGCGACAATAATTGCGGCTTCGCGAAATCGTTGCCGCGTAAATTCGAATTATCTCAACGAAATCTCATCCACCCCGTCCAGACTTTGCTCAGACCACCTGGAATGCAATTATTTTCATAGACCGACGATCGTAAGTCACCCTCCGCTTCCTCCATACTCGTGGATACCGGGTGGGAGAAGGGGGGCTGGCCAGTACGAAATTCGAAAAGAATGGTAAAGGCTCGTAAATCGTAGAGGGGGTGGATCTTCAATTTACGTGGCAGTCCCGGCGATATGGCAGGGCACTCACGTACAGCCCGTTTCAAAATCCAATTTGTCGCTGATGTTTCAACGTCGCTGTATGCGCCACGGCGCGATTATATATAGAGGGAACTCGTTAAAGTCTGGGACGAGCCGCGCGCGCGCGCGCACCCGGGACTGGGAGAGGGAAAAGAGAAAGATGGAAAGAGAGGAAGAGGGAAGCGGAAGGGGTGAGCGACAGGGTGGGCGAACGTGAGAGACTCGGGACGAGTGCGGTATGGTGGAAGAGGGTGAAAGAGCGAAACGAGAGGAGGAGGCTGTATGCTTAGGTGAGTCTGAAAAGATGGAAGGCGAGGAGGAGAACGAGTGAATGAGAAAGAAAGGGAGGGTGGCGAGAGACTGTGTTCGTGGATATTACCAAGTCTGTCGCGGGAAGGAAGATGAAGATGGTCGGCTAGACGAAGACGAGAAGAAGGAAAGAGGGACAATGCACTCTACCGTTTGCCTTAGTGGCGAATATTTAATGTCGTCCATCGAAAATGAAAGGAATTTCCTTATAAGAATACGCGTGAACGTGCCATTCGCTCGTGCGAGTGAGGACGAAACGATTGTATACACATGTCTCGGATGCTTCTGTTTATTTAACCTCGTCCTCTATCCTGTTCATCTCTACCGATTGTTTCAATTCGTTTCCTGGAGATCGAAGCCCGCACGATCTTCTTCGCGCCGCGAGGTCAGTCTACGAGCGGAGGGCCATCGAATCACCCGTGGGATTCGACTATTAATTTTCACGGTAGACGCGACCCAGGAGCCTTAAAATTTTACCGACTCGAATTTCGTTCCATCGAAACCCTACCCTCCACCGTGAACGTTCAAGAGGACTGAAACAACCGGTACACGTGCTCGACTGGTAAATCCGCGAGAGAGGAGGAAAGTTGAGGTAAGAGCGAGAGGAGCACAGGGTGGTGGCGCTGGCCCGAGGCGAAATCGTGAGTTCGCACGAATAGGCCGAATCGTAAAAAGCGCTCGTAAAGACCGTGGATACGCACGGAGGGTGGGATGAGGTAAAAGGGAGGAGGGCACGAAGAAGGAAAGCACGGGAAGGTAGTGGCCTAATATCGGATCGATACGCGAACGTCGATCGGTGATATATTTCAGGCGGGTACACAATTTCCTCCCTTGATTTCTCGACGTTCCGGCCTCGTTACGTAAACGAGAATACGTAGAGGGATGAAGCGCCGGGGTTTGGCAAGCAGAGACGTGCGTAGATACGGAAAATCCGGTTATAAGAAGGGTACCCAGGGGGTGGATCGATTGACCGCGAGAGATTGCATAGCTACGGAGGAAGAGGATGAATCTGCCTGAAGTGTGATGGATGCACCACCGGAGTCGGAGCTCGTATTTTTATTTCGGCGTAGCAGACGGCGCGCGGCATGGTGGCCAACGAGAAGAGGTAAAAGGTAAAAAGGAAAGAGCGGAATGTTTTTTCGGCACTAACCGTAGACCGTTCGCGTAGGCGGATACCCCCAATTTTAATAATCCCCGCGAGAGCGAATGTAATGAGTAGCCCGAAATTTTATTTCATCCCCCGTGGAGAATTCGATGGAAATTAGGAATCGGGCGAATCTCATTGCCAGAGAAATTATCGACAGGACGGAGTCGAAGGAAAAGGGCGGGATGGAAAAGGAAAATTGCGATGAAGCCCATTACGATTTTACCGCTCCCTACCCCGCAAGCCAGTTTTCGCCGAGACTACTTCAAGTCCCTCCATTAACGCGGACTTGAACCTTTTGTTTCAGTGAAGTACTTGAGGGAGGTGACGCCGTACTTCAGGAAGGCCTCGATCATCCAGGAGGTCGGCTGGGAACTGCAACGTGGCTTTCTCAGTGCCACCCCACCGCCTCCGAAGTCACCCCCTAGGGCGGACACTCGTTACCTGCCGCTCCAGCTCTGCAGACTCACCAGGGCGCATCCCTCCTCCGATCCCGGTGAGTCCTTGTCGTTATCGTTATCCTTTGCTCGTCCTTGCGATTCGAATAGGGCGAGTTCCGTACGTACAAGCGAGCATAATCCTCGAGCAAAGGGCGCGAAGCTTTTTATTCCGCGTCTCTTATTACGCGCACGAGGGTAAATTTAAGATTCGACCCGAACGATATCGCGCCAAGCCGAAATAGCGGCTCGACACGCGAGCGAGACATTTTTTAGAAATAACGATTAGAGAAGGTTTTGCTCGGATCTCGAGTGGGACTTCGAGCGGTATTTATAGAGGTGGGCGTGAACGTGGCAAATTTTGCTGGGCAATTGAAAATTCTTTTTTTCGTTAAGCAAATACTCTTTAAAGAGTTGACAAAAGCGAATCTTGGAAAATTTATAATTCTTCACGATGCATTTGCAAAGTCTGTGGGAGTTTTTAAGGATGCTTATGCAATCGACAGTGTTGTGTAATTTTTTGCTACTAATTTCGTACTTGCACGCGAGGCGTAAATCCCTTGACAGACGCCGAGCGTTGCGACATTCTCGTGACGCTTGAATGCTTCTCGTCGATTCTCTCGAGAAACGCACGCCTAGGCATTTAACGTAATAACAGGCGGTAATACAATAAATCATCCTCTGTAACTATAACTCGATAATTCCTGCGCCGTTCTACGATACGTTCGACGACCACGTACACGTGATTAGACCGGGAATTAGGCATGGGTAACGAGAATGAGCCCTTAGGCCTTGTCTGAAACCTAATCACAAAGCGATCTAACTCCAAGAACACTTGCACGTGCAGTATTTCAATCTTGAATACGCCTGAAAATTGTTTCCAAAATGTATCCTCTGGCTACTCGTCTGAAAATGGAATCTAATATTTTATCTCCGCTCCTTACCCTCGATCGAAATCCTCGTTAAAAATATCGTGGTAGAGAGACCAGTGGTTAGATTCCTCGAAAAAGATTTTACAAGAACAATTTGCAGAATTTCGTTCGTATTGAAATTTCTTGGTTCAGTGGAGGAGTAAGCGAAATTTGATAATCTTAAAAAGAGGAAAGGAATGTAAGGTTAGGTGCTTTTACCGCTAATCCAGATGATAGTAAGTGGCACCAAGAGTACGAAGCCGGTATCCATCGAAAAGCCGAGTTGACCCTCCCCAACTTTTGCACCCACCCCTCGCGACGGCGACAAAGAAGGGTGTGGCAGAAGAGAGGGGTGGTTGAAGAGGGGTATCTTTCTTCCCTCAAACCCACAGCCGAGTTAATGAAAGGCGAATGGGCTCTTAATTCTGTAAAGCTTCTTCCTCGCTACCGTCGTTTCTTTTCTCCTCTCTCTCTCTCTCTCTCTCTCTCTCCCTTTCTCCACTCGCGGTCCCTCTCGCACGCGAAAGAAAAACGTGCCTGAGAGAATGTTGGTGGAATGCTAGAGGGAGAAGGAAAGTAGAAAGAGAGACGTTGGATTTCTCCAGAGAGCGGGTGGAGGACGGAAAGAGATGAGGTGGGTCGAAAGGTATAGGAGAAGGGAGGAGACGGCGAGGGCATCTTGCAGGGTAAAAAGAAAAGGGGAGAGAGACAATTAGAGACGGAGACGAAGAGAATTGAGGGGTGGAGAGCGTAAGATGGTGGAAGGGGTGAGAATAAAACGTGAAGGGTGGGACGAAGAAAGCGAGAGAAAAAAACAGGAGTAGTGGGAGGGTGGAAAGGGGTGGCTCGACGAGGGGGCGAGAAAAGGGGTTACCTAAGGAAAGCAATCAAAGACGTGCTGTATCTCTCGACTGTATCTTTGCACCCCCGTTACTAAGCCTTGTCACGGAGGGGGTGGAAAGCTACTAGGGGGTTGCCGGGGGTCGAGAGGTCGAGAGGGAGCGGCGTTTACCCGTTCACCTGATATTTTTTAAGTCAACAAAGGCTCCATGACGCCACCATGAAACGGTGCCCACCACTGGCGTTTCTGTTAGCACCGTTCCGGCACTAACTCGTTTATCGTTACGTCCCGCGTAAGCCGATATTTTCTGCTTCACGGTTTATCGTCCTCGCGCTTCTACCCCCTTCGTTCATTAGCGAGCGTTCGCGGATTATCTCGTTCGATCGCCCGCGAGTTGCTCGATTTTGGGGAAGCAATTTTCGTGGCAGGTTCGCCGAGCGCGGCAGAAGATCGTGGTCGACGTGAAATGTGTATGATGGCACGTCGAACGAGTATAAAGGACCGAAAGCGCGTGTCTTCTGGCAGAGTTAAAAAGTGATAATCCTTGGGCTACTCGAGCTTATCCCAGTGAGTGCTCCCAATTTTTAGGCACGACCGTAAAGGGAGTGACTTATGCTATCGCCATCGCAAAAACCGTTCGTGTGTGTGTGTGTGTGTGTGTGTGTATTTATGTGTGTGTGTCCGTGTATATCCTCGATTTCGGAAAAACGGCTGAACCGATCGGGACGAAATTTGGCACAAAAATCAAGTACACTACTGTGAGTTGACAATAAGGTTTGTGAGCCGCCATCTTGAACCGGTACAAGATGGCGGGAGATTCAAAATTTGAAAAAAATGTAATTTAAATTTAATATTGCTGCCATTTCTAAACGGCTGAAGATAGCGATACATAAAGTTTGCTGGCACCAAATGGATATATACTCAAAGTACATACCAAATTTCGTTGCGATCCGTTCAGCCGTTTGGCCGGAATACTGGACTAACGGAACTAGTGCAAAATTCATTAATTCATTAGTCCAGTTTTCCAGCCAAACGGCTGAACGGATCCGGACAAAATTTGGCATGTACATCGAGTATATATCCATTTGGTGCCATGAAACTTTATGTATGGCCATCTTCAACCGTCTCGAAATGGCGGCAAATTCAAATTTTTTATCCACTATTCCAGTAAAACGATTGATTAGTCCACTATTCCGGCAAAACGGCTGAACGGATTCGGACAAAATTTGGCATGCACATCAAGTATATACCCATTTGGTGCCAGGAAACTTTATGTATAGCCATCATCAGCCGTTTCGAAATAGCGGCAAATTTGAATTTTTCATCCATTATTTCAGCAAAAGAGTTGATTAGTCCACTATTCCGGCAAAACGGCTGAACGGATTCGGACAAAATTTGGCATGCACATCAAGTATATATCCATTTGGTGCCAGGAAACTTTATGTATCGCCATCTTCAACCGTTTCGAAATAGCGACAAATTCAAATTTTTAATCCACTATTCCAGCAAAACGATTGATTAGTCCACTATTCCGACGAAACGGCTGAACGGATTCGGACAAAATTTGACATGTACATCAACTATATACCCATTTGATGCCAGGAAACTTTGTGTATAGCCATCTTCAGCCGTTTCGAAATAGCGGCAAACTTGAATTTTTATTAATCCTTTATTTCAGCAAGAAAGTTGATTAGTCCACTATTCCGGCAAAACGGCTGAACGGATTCGGACAAAATTTGGCATGCATATCAAGTATATACCCATTTGGTGCCACGAAACATTGTGTATGGGCATCTTCCACCATTTCGAAATGGTGCCAGTTTCAAATCTTTAATTCACTATTTTATAATTATAGTTTGAAAATCCCGTAATTTCGAAACGGTTGAAGATGACCATAAAGTTTCGTGGCACCAAATGGGTATATTTTTAAACTACATTGCAATTTTTTTTTGAATCTGTTTTTTTTGAATTTGTTTCGCCGGAATACTGGATTAAAGATTTCAATTTGTCGCAATTTCTGAATAGTTGAAGATAACCATGCATAAAGTTTCACTGCAGCAAAGGTGTATATACTCTATGTACATGTCAAATTTTGGTTCGGATGCATTTAATTGTCCGGTTTTGATCACTTGGGCCTATTGCAGAAATGCTGCATTTCGTGGGCGAGCGCGAAGCGCGAGCACCCGACGACTTGGGGGGGTATGGCGCTTGAGCGAAGCGAAAGTGCAGAGGACTCTGTAGCATAGTTTAATATCTCAATACTTGAATTTTCAACAATTTCGAAACGGTTTGAAATTCGTGGGCGAGCGCGAAGCGCGAGTGCCGCGGTCGTGCCTATTGCAGAAAAGCTTCGCTTTTCTGCACCCGGTAAAGCGAGCGCGAAGCGCGAGCAAAGGCGATCTGGGGGGTTGGCGCTTGAGCGAAGCGAAAGCGCAGGGGGTTTACCCTCTAGTTTATTTCGCAAGGAAACGAGGCACGATGGTCTAGACTATATGTATACGATGAAAAATGCAAGAAACGAAAGAGACATTTTCGTAGTAGAGGAGAGTAAGAGAATTTTTAATCACTCCAGGAATAGGCGGAGCGCAGAACGGCGTCCACCACGACGACGACGACGATCGGTTTGTCGCCCGATTTATTCGCGAAGTTCGGAGATTCCCGCTACTATAATATAATGCCGTCGTCGCACGTGCGGAAGGGCGACGGGGCTTTATACGCCCCTGGCAACACACCGTCAACATTTTTCACGCGCGCCTTCGTCGTGGCACGGAATTTCTGGCGGATTGGTTATCGGTATTCGATAAATCTTACGCAATTCTGACGTGGTTTCGCGCTGGCCCCACTCGTCGCGCTCACGCCCGACATCCTCTTGCTTATTTCTGTTCTTGGTTCCTGCCTGTTTACATCTATACTCCCTTCTCCGCCTTTCTCTCGTTCCTTTTTTCCGAGCTCTCGTCTCCTTTTTGCGCCATATTTACACGCCTGTCCGCCCGTGACGCGGTCCTCCCCGCTTTTTAAATATTAATTCAGGCGAATGCAGGAAGAGGACATTACCGGTCTGTTTATTAACGCCTGTCATTGCAAACGGAGCCATTGTGTTACATCTGCCGATGATATTATTGTCCGTTATTTTTCATGGATGAGCTCGCCGCGCCGCCGTTCATTTTTACGACCCGTCCATCCGCGTATATTTCGAGCTCGCGTCTCGTGAAACGGGTCGTTTCGAAACGACCGATTTTTGCACGGGACCCCAGCCATCCGATGCATAGCGAATGTTCATTTTGCTATCCCTTTGGCAGTTGACGAGAGTCAATTTGCCGTCAGCGTGCGCGGGGCAAATTCGAGCGAGCGAATTTAATAAATTTTTAATGAAAAAAAGAGACGGTCAAGACGATCGTGCTCATTTCTTTCTTTAATTTTGCGTTCCTCCAAAGAAGAGACCATCTTCCCGATTCTCTTCCAAGCCTCGGAGAAAACTGCGGGTTCGTGATCGTCAGTCGTGGCTTGCTTTAATTGAAACGTGCCGACAGTAAACGAATCTTTTTTCTCCTTTTTCGCGTGCGAACATCACGGAGAAGAGAGAAGGAAGGGAAGGTTGCTGCGTAAGGAGAACGCTCCGGACGGAGGGAAAAAGAGGAGACGATGGGGTAGGTAAAGCGAGTCGCTCGCACTGCCATTTTAATTACAGGGCATGCCGATCAGTGCACTTCTCTAATTAACACTTTCAAGTGGTTATGTCGTGCCCCCTTCCTGCCTCTTCCGCGCTGCTCGCCACCCTCCCGCTTTATTAACGGAACAAATTTCAGGATCGCAATTCCATACGCGGAATCGCATACAGGATTCTCGAGTGCGCGGCCCCGATATTTCGAATTGCTCGTTTCTCGATTTTCCTCTCGCCTTTTTTCCCTCCTCCACCACCTTTCGTTCCATCTCCCCTTCTCTGTCCCATTCTCGTATGCCGCTTCGCCACCTCGTTTCATCCCTGTTTCCACCGTTCCGTTTCCTTTCCAGTTCCGCCTCGGGGAATACCTCGAGGCAGACGACTCCTCCCCCATCTCCTCTTTATATTCAATTATCGTATTTTCTCCCTCCGAAGCGCACTCGCGATTCCGCTTCTCTTCTCCTCGCAATCGACGTGCCTGCGTAACTGCGCCCGGGGTGAATGGCGAACGGTTTACCGTGTATCCCGGTTTAGTGTATCGATAGTCGAAGCCGCGCGCGAGACGGTCTTCCACCGCGTTTGTTCTCCACGTTTTTTTCGAAATGCCCCGTCTCGGCGCGGCGTCGTGCGCCAATTCGAAAGTCGGACTTTGAAAATCGTTGAGAGAGCGGTTTCGGAACCGATGGGATGGGTAGAGAAAGGGAGGAGAGAGAGAGAGGAGAGGAAGAGGAGAATGCGAAGGAGGAGGTGGAAGGCGAACGAATAGGGCGGCTAAAGCGGTGGTAGGGGCGGAGGATGCGAGAGTTAAATTAGTTTCCGGAGGCAAAAGCTGCCGCCTGCCGCCCGGTTTTCAGGGCTAACCCCGTGTATAATTCCAGAACAGCTCCATCAGGTAGGAAACCCACGAAGAACCTTCCATCCAAACCATCCACCATCTACCATTCACCATCCGCGCTTCTCCACCGCCCTCGTCCCTCCAAATCACCCCTCCTACAGCCAGAATCCAAGCCACCCCCTTCGTCCTTCGTCGAACTAGCATCGCACCCTATCCACCCCCCTGCCACGTCCTTCAGGAGTCCCCGGCCACCATCACAACCGTGTTCGTCCGTGCAGCGTACGCGAGGGTCGCGAGAGAGTAAGGGGTTGGTCCGTCGGCCGTGAGAGAGGGAGGAAAGGGGGATGGGCAGATGCCTGCAGTTTGCCAAGTTAATTACCGTCGGATAATTGCACCCTATATGCTGGTCCGGTCTGATTAATGAGCTGGCGGATCGGCCCGAATCATTCGGGGGTGGCTGACGAGAGAATGGGGATAGACTTTCTTTTCCGACTTCCTTCACCCTCTTGGTCTTCGTTTTTGAGGTAAGAGGATTTCTCGCGTATGTCCGTGATTTTATCGAATCTCTTGAATTTTCTGGAACGTCGCTCGAGACACCTTTGCTAATTTTCTACCGAGAAAGAATATTCACGGACGACTAATGCCCTTGCCTCTTCTCACGCCCTTTACACACGGAACTCAAACGTCATCGAGGGGAAGTCGCTCGAAGTGGCGAAAGCTCGAGACGAAATCGCTCGCATGAAATTCGCAGAATTGGCACGTGGTGTGCGTAAAGCGTACGAGAGCTCGAGCGTGTGTGTTCGCGCGCGACTGTACATTCAATTAAGGGGGCACGTGCGTGCGCCCGCGACGCGGTTCGTGACTGCTAATTAATGCAGCCACGCTTGTACGTTTATTATGAAATTTATTTATGGAATTCTACCCTCCACTCGCGCTTTTCTTTTCACCGCTTTCCTCAGCGAGGGAAGCACTACCCGTGCATCCACCCTCCTACGCTAAAATCGACGTTATTAGTCGCCGTTTAATTTCATTACTCGACGATTTACCGTTACCGCGCGCGAAATTGCCGATTGAAACTTCCGCAAAATATCATGGCGCCGCCTACGTCACTTTATCCACGCGGACACTTAACATTCATTCCGAAATAATCGTTTAAAGAAACTTTCGTGTCTTCGGGGGTCTAAAGAATCCTCCATGAGAAATATTAATTCGCGCGCGGCCAGATATCGTCGGGGTAATTTAATTAACCCCACGGTCTACCCATTCCGACGATACCACGACGCAATCGAAATCGCACGCGCGGCAGGCACGGTAGGGAGAAAATCGGAAGAGCACCTAGGGCGTTGGAGGAGAAAACGGCGCAGGAGTGAAAAAAGGTGTGGCGCGTAGGCGGTGTAAAAAAAGCGACGCGCGCGCGCGTGCGCGGGGGAGTATATGAGGAGGGAAAAAAACGAGAGAAGGGAAAAAAGCAGGGAGGAGAGAAAGAGGCGCGGCCGCGGGTAACGAGTGTTCTGGAATTGCGGGGGCCTCCGTTATCAGTAACAAGCGGAATTGCATTGTGCCGAGCCGAAGCCCCCTCTGGCAAAGGTCTCATTACTACCATCGTCGTGTGAATCGCGGGGTCGAAATAAACGAGTGGTTACGTCCGCGTGTGTGCGCACCCGCGCGTGTTCCGGTGAAACGAGCGCGCGGTGTTTTGCGTTGCGCGCGCGCGTGTTTTGTGCGTACAAAGAGAAGGAGGGGTAGGTGGGAGGGTGGTTCGAGTAAGTAGAGCATTATCGTGTTGTGTACACATCCTCGGTGCAAAGGCTCCATTATCCCCTGATATCGTTACACGAGCCACGCTGTACCCGTGACTGGTTGGCGGATGAGGGTGGTTGGCGAACGCCAGGGGGATGGTTCGTATAAGTAACGCGACGATAATCCCGTAACACTAACGACCGAGGATTTCGTTACGATCTCTCGCCGGCGTCATGGATATCTCTGAAATGGGAGGATCCGAACGTTACCTCCATCCTGTAACTGAATATTTCCATGGAACCGGATGGGGGTAGGGAGGGTTGGAGGGACAAGGTGAGGGACTTTGAAGCCAGTCGCGGAAGTCTCGTCGATGTTAACGTCGGTGATATCAAGTTTCTCATCGTTGCTAGTTCGTCCACCGATGTCCAAGGCCGCGACACCTTCTCTATTAACTTTGGGTGCAAAATTTCGGAAATACCCACTTTCCTCTGGAGCCCTCACACGCGCATTATTCTCTTTGTGTACTTTCCGTAGGAACGTTCACGGCTCGATTTCACGTTTAATCTGTACCGTCTATCGTCTCCCATTTCAGAAAATTGCCAACCATCTGGCTCGTACTTTAAGTGACATATGCACATTCCAGAGCGTACATTCTTTTTCCTCGTATCGATGTTCTTTCTCTAAAGGGCGTTGCGACGCCTCGGCCTCGTTTCTCTTTTCTCTCTCTCTTTCTCTTCTCTCTCTCTCTTTCGCTCGACATAAAATCTACCGCATAGACCGTAAAATTTACCGTTGACGGGGCCGTTATGACAGCACCGTGGTCGCCGTTGTAATTGCGGAGGGACGACCCCACGGACAGACGGATGGACGGACGGACACATGGGGAATTGAAACGCGACGCTGCTCCTGACGCGCGCAGCTGAGCGCAGGTGGACGCAGGTGAACGTGGGCGGTGTGTGCGCCGGTGCGTGCTTGTGTGTTGCGTGTAAAGGTACGAGATGAAGAGGAGAGAGATTTGGAAACGGGCGTTACGCAACCGGCGATCCGCTAACGGCCATGCGTATCAAAACGCTACATCGTCCGAACGTAATTTCGTTCTCGAAATCGCGTGTACTTTCAACATGGATGGAGCTTGCAAATTCGTCAGCTGATTTCGTCGAGATCGATTCGCATTTGCCAGGCTCTTTGCAATTTTTCACTGATATCGATTTTGCCCTCTGTCGTCTCGTTCCGAATGGAAATTAGAAAATGCACGGCACTCTGGGAGAAGGATGGAGTAACGAAAGATAGGGCGAATAAATTTATTATCCAAGTTTGCACGAATGAAATTTCGGAAATACGCAAAATCGGGATTGACCCGAGTATCGATCTTCTATTAGCATCTGCCCTATTTATCGAAATAAAGCCTCTCTTAAAATCCATCGCGTGGAATGACTTTGTGGATTCGTTCGAGAGATTTTGGTCCAGCTGGACGGGCCACGAAGTCAATCGCAACTCAAATTGGATACGTATTATCGATACTGTAATAATATTTGGCCCGTTCGCGCGCCGGGCCTCGAATTTCAAAAGCCTACGTCCTGCTCTCATCCGCTCAACTCGGCTTTCATAGACAAGTCCATCCTGGCCCGGTCCACTGTTCGTCCGCGAGCGCGCGGTTGCAAATTGCAATTGCGATAATTGCGATTGATTCGGCAAATGCTCGGCTTTCCGCGCTGCTACGGAAAACGGGTCGGATGAGTCGACGAGAGGAAGAAGGTAAAGAGGACTGAGAGAGAGAGAGAGAGAGAGAGAGAGAGAGAGAGAGAGAGAGGGGATGAGGATAATGCGCGGTCGAAATCGCGAGGAAAAAACGCGCGAAAAATTCGGCCCACGGACCGAGTGGAGGACTGTTTTCACGAACGAGAGAACGCGAGAATCGAGGATCCGTCTAGCGAAGTGGAGTGTGGGTAGGCTAAAAGCAAAGAGGGGGACAGAAAGCGCAAATTTTGGGAATAAAAAGAGCGCGGGAATGAAAACAGGCAGGGAGTGAAGTGGAGGAGGAGAAATAAAACCCGAAACGGGGAAGGGGAGACTAGGGAAAATGCGAAATGAAAGAGCACCGGAAGTGGCACGGCCCCGATTCACGTGAGTGGGAGGTAGAGTAGGAGGGGAGAGCTTTGCGAAAATGCACTCGAAAAGTCCCTGTTTACATCGCTTAGCTCACTCGCCCGTCATTTCGCGCGCACGAGTTTCGAGGACGCGGCGCTTTTTGTTTTTGTGCGTGCGCGCGCCCTTTTGTGTCTCGAGCGAGAAGTCATGAATTGCAAAAATGTCGCGATTGTCGGCCGCGGCGCGTTGTTTTTTCGCTTTTGGCTGACTCTAGAGAAAATTCGTCGGCTATGAGAATGCGCCCGGAGAGGAGCGAAAGGGGGATGAAAGCGTAGAAAGAGGAAGAGGACTCGACGAGGTCCTCTCCTCTCCTCTCCGACGCGGGGTGGCGGCACCGAGAGCGCCGAGTTGGCCCGACTAATTCGACGACTAATGGAACTTCGTAGTTCGTCGTTGGAACAAGCGGCTGGTCGCTTTATAAGGGAGAGCGACCTCGACACGGTGCAATGCGCGCTTCCCCTACAATCGACTCGTTTACTCGTCGCGCCGGGTACTTATGGAGCCGGGAAATCGCGCGAGAATATTGCGGGACGAGACCCCGTGGAGGAGTACTCGACGTCGAAAAAACGATTCTCTCTCTTGTCTCCGAGTGGGAGAGATCGCTCGAACGCTTTTCCTTTTTCTCTCGTTTCTCCTTCTTGGCGCGACTCGCGAACGCACGGTAATTAGAAATTTCGTTGGTAAATGCGAGCGTGGATGGAAACGACGAGTCTTCCTCCTTTCTCTCCCGAAGTCCTCCGCGTTCCACTCGGAAGTACCTATCGACGCGAACTCGAAGCAAAAGCAGAGATGGAAGGAGCCGACTAATTCCTCGGTAATGGAATTTCCATTGGCTAGAACAATTCTCTCTCTCTCTCTCTTTTGCCATTGGATGTCTCCGAAAGAAGCAAGATGCTTTGTCAGAGTTGCACCGCGGTACTAGTTTTTAGCTTTAATCGAGCTTTTCGATCGAGCTCTCTCTTCGAGTTCTACCGGGACGCATCGACCCTTAGAGCAGAGTCAGTCTCCCTCGAGTGAAGTTCTAATTGAGTTGTAGCAGGCTCTAGACGGGCCTTACCCTCGTGCTCTAGCCAAGTTCCAGATGAACGCCATTCGTAAGCTAACTGAGCTAGACTCGAGCCAGACTCCGCTAGAGTCCCGACGTACCTTAAGTCGAAACCGGGTCAAATTAAGATTGAAATCACGGGGGCTCTTGTTGAGTATTCTTGATTTTCTCGAATAGCCTATCGATCGATGAATCGCACTTTACGACTTCGTCGAAAGTTCTATCCACCGGGCTTATATTCCCTGGGATTAAGTAAGTAAGGAGCGCTTGCGAAAGCAAGGCGCATGGATGGCGAACGTGAAGGCGCGCTTTTATTCCTCGACGGAAGAAGGCATTCGACGAAACGAGAGATTTAAACGTCGATCAATTTATTCTAATCCCGATTGTAATTTTGGCGAGCCCACCTTGTTCGAGCTAATCGCTTCTATCAACCTCCGACCACACTTTCCAAGCCTCACCTCGTAGCCACCCCCACAGCTCCCTAAACGCGCGAGAGCGGCAAGAGAGAGCGGAGAGAGAGAATTAGGTGGATTTGGGCTTTCGAACGAGAAGTGTCGGCGAACGATGACAGCGCGTCGAAAGGGACTAATTTCAATTCGTACGTAGCTGGCCACGATTCCCTGCCGGGTTGCATAATTCACGGCGCCCAACAGCTTCCACCACAGCAGCGCAAGGGCGCTAATTAATTTACGATCGATCTGTAGATCTACTCTTTGATCGCGCACCCGTGCACACGATTTCCTCCTACGGGGTGAAACTAGTGAACCAACCCTCCGCCTGGTCCCCATCCCACGAGCACCACCCCTTGTGATCGCAACATCGACCACGATGTGTTGCGATTCGCACATCGTGTCACCGTTCGACCGTGTTAGAACGTTTCGCTTGCTAATTATGTCAAGGTGAACGCTAGTTGGTCAAACGATCGCGACCGTGCAATTAACATAGTTCAATTAAAAATACTTCGCTTGGGAAAAATTCGACGAGCAATCTCAGGTGTAAATTGAATTCTCCGTGAGAAGAGAAAATTCGCGTGCTTTATCTTCTTCTTCCACTACCTAGGAGTATCTTTTTTTAGTCACTTTATCCGCTTGTGTCTCACTCCTCGATATCTCGACTCCACCACGATCCAATCCTCGCCCTCTTCCGTAGAGGAAGCCTGGGCGCTCGACTTTCGCATTTGCGAAACACGCCGAGGTGATCCTTGCTATCCTCCAACCTCCCGCTCCACCCTCCGAGACTGTGGAAGGCGGTCCACGAGGCCACTTTGAGAACTCGACGGTACACACGACGTCGCGTACACAAGGAGAGAGAGAGAGAGGGTTGGGTGAGGTGCCCGGGCGCCGTAAGCTGCGGGAACCGCAAGCTCCAAGTCGCGCAAAAGCACTTCCACCTACGTTCGTATCTCTACGGAGAGTTTTGGGAGTATCCTAAGAAGGCTTCTTGGATCTCCAGCTCGGAATCCCCGTTCCCACCGTCGCCACCGCCTTCAACATCCGGTCCGCGTCAGACAATTCGCAGAGCGTCTTAAGCTAACCCCGGCACGACAATGAAGCGACTACTGCGAGAATATTAATATTGTCTGCTCGTTAGCATCGTCTTCTACGTCTGCGCGTGGCAACGTCTTCTCGCCGTGTCTCATTAATGGGTTAGTCGTTCAATTAGCAGCTCATTCGTGTTAATCGTCCCACTCTCCATTCGCCTCCGAACCTCCAGGCATAACCCACTTTCGCGCACTTTGAAATTCTTACCGTAGCGTCGGGTGATGATTTAATCTTACTTTTTTTGCGATTTCTTGGGTAATCGAAAACGTGCAAATTCGTAAGACCGACTGTTCGAGAGCGCGTAAAACTTGCGCGAAGTTCCCAGGAAGTACAAGAAGGATTTTCGCAGCTCCACGCGCCAGCTTACGTCGCATACTCCTCTGCTCGACATCACTCGCTACGGTATCACCGGTGTGCTAATTAATTCGATCGATTGCTAATTTAGCCCTTGCCCCTGGAAAGCGTCCTTCTCGGCGCCAACCTCGTCGTAACCTCGAAGGCGCAAAGCGCGACGGAGGGCGAGGAGGGTAGGACGGAGGTCCCTTACTGCTAATTGTGTTAATTAATTTACGATCTGTCCACTTTGATCGCGGGCCCGTAGATTCGTGTATCCTCTTACCGGATTCGAGTAAACCAACCTTACCTCTCTTCGTCTCTTCCATCTCACTCTCCCTCTCTCTCGTTACCGTCCTGCGTCACAAGCAGCGCGGAATTCGCGGTTACGAGCGGAGATCGTCTTCCTTAGCTCGACTGACTCCTCCTCTGCACACGGTGTTACTCCACGCGCTTGCTCGCGATGTGTTCGCCTTTCCGGGCTTCGCCTCCGGAGATGATCCTGTTGATCCACCTGGTGGGTCGGGTAGTCACTTTGAGGTAGACTCGAACCGTTACTCGTACGAGAGGACGTAAGCACGCCTCGTTCCTCTTGCGCGCGAGCTTGCCGCGCGACCGCAGGACCCCGTGCTTCTCTGGAAGCCACCCGAAAGCACTTCCTTCCGCGTATATGTGCCGACGGCGGAGTTTCCGCCAAGATCCCACGACCGAGACTGCTTCCTACCTTTTGGCAAGGGAAGCGGGTGTGAGAAAGAGGCGGGTACGAAGGACACGAGGGTGACGCTGTTTCCGGGATAAGGAGACAAGCCGAGAAGCGAAAAGGCAGACAACCCGTAAGCTATATCGCAATTACGGACGTATTAATTCTTCCATCCTCTCTCTTTCTCCTTCGAGAATTCTTTCTTCGTATGGAAAAAAATTCCAAAGAGAATTCTCACACTTAGAAGATAAGAATGACATCGTTTTCGTAATTTCCTCTTTAAGGCTTCGAAGACGCGAGCCCACGAACACGCCCAGTTCTGCTCGCGCTCGTCGGAAGTGCGCGAAGACCTCTCGGGTATAATCGCTCTCGCGGAAATGTGAACTCCTGAATCCTTAATGTTCCACGGAGATTTTAAAGCTCCCGGGGTTACAGGGAGATTAGCGCGAAGAACATTTCGGGAGGATGGGAGTGACTAGTCCCCGTGCGAATGTGTGCCTGGGGATGCGCGGGAGACAAAAAAAGGCTGAGACTCGCGCGCGTCGAGTGTCTTTCCACTTTTCTCTCTCAGGCAGCATCTCCCGGTCTGGCGCGCACGCGTCGCTTCCTTCGCAAAGTTTCTTGCGCGGTGAGTATCTCGCGCGATAAGTTCTCTTATTAATTAAAGCTCGAGTCGTCGTCTCTCTCACTTGCTCACTTCGTTCACCGCTTGCACAATGTGCGCGCGTCCATGCTCCTTCCTCGGCTGCGCAAGACGAAAGTGTTTGAGGGTTGGGAGGAAGAGGAATATGACGGAGGAAGATCGATGGAGGCCAACGTGGCAGGAAACGAAACCACCTCCTTCCTCTTCTTCCTCCTCCGCGTCTTGAACCACCTTCCTCCTTGCGTCTTACCGAGTGGCCCTAGCCAGCCGCACGCGGCTAATTAAACGCGCCGTAGGTATCGGCCACTGGCTTTGCTCGACTTAATTTGAATTAGCGGTAACTTCGTCGCTGGCTCGCTTAAGGGGTCGTCGCCTTAATGAAACTGCGAAAACGTCATTGGTAGAACGCCGCTAGTGGCTTGGACGTTGCTATCCATTCGAAGGAAGGATCAAAGAACATTTTTGGAAAATTCTAAGGTAGCAAGAGAATTTGCTCTTGCGGTTGCTTGGTGAAACTTCAAGGGTTTCGAAAATCTCGCGGTCTTCGTTGTAATTAACTTCGACGGAAAGAGAGAACAAAGTGGGAGTTACTCCTACTTTTAAAATTTCTCCTCGACGCGAGCCCAAGAGTCTACCAGGTTCGAACTTGCTTCTTATTTTTACTCCCTGCTGCGGTGACTTTTGGTAGTTCGACGTATCATCCGCCTGGATCACGACGAGTAGAAGGAGGAGAAGGAGGGAGGTGGAAATGCAGAGGTCGTACGTTTTTAGTGGACGTGTACCGGGGGATCCGACGTGGAGCAACGGAAATAAAGTTGGCCGTCGGTGGCAGTCGAGTCACGCGAGGGTCCCGACAATTAGGAACAGAAGGAAGATGATGTGGTATGCGGGATGGAGGTGGGTGGGGTGCTGGGCTGGTAGGTACTAGGCGAACGTGGGGACGAAAGTGAAGGTAGAGGAGAGAAAGAGAGAGAGAGAGAGAGAGAGAGAGAGGGAGAGAAGGCGAAGGAAGCACAAGCAATGGAGAAAGGAAGGAAGGGATAGACTCCTAAATGGAGAAACAGAATGTACAGAGACGTGGCGTGCGGCGTGCCTGGGAGGTGAGAGGAAAGGAGGCGAAGGCCACGAGACATAAATGCGGTAGTACAAGAAGGAGAAGGAGGAGGAGGCGGGTGGTTGGAGAATCCACAGGAAGGAGCTCTCCCGGAATAGGTGTAGGTTTAGGTGTCCAGAGGAGGTGGCCCTAATGTCGCCCTATTGTGCCGTACGCCTGGCCGGGCCACGGCGCGTATCCGAAACCTTGTTAACTCTCCGGAAACTGTTAACAGCGGCACGTTCGACAGCCACTGCCGTGCCACGACCCTCTCTGCACCCTGGGCTCGACCTCGACGGCCCGAAACTCTCCCACCTCCACCGTCTCCTGGACCCTCGTCCCACCACCGCATCGTCACGAATTCCGCATGCTCCTCTTTCGATTCCAGGATTATCTGCGACGATCGCACGAGCAAGAATTCACCGAGAAACTGAAGCGTGCCGCTCAAAAGGAACAACTTCGTTCCACGAGCAATTCCTTTTTTCCCTTCCGTCCCATAAAACGTCCGTGGCTTCGAAATATGTTTTCACCGAGTCGCCTCGAACGAGCCGCGGAACGCACTTCCGTGCCGCATGGGTGCCGGTGAGCCGGCGCCAGTGGTGGTGGCTTTATCGTCGATTTTATCGTTAAAAATCCATTCGGCGAAATTGGCATAGGTCGGTGGTCGTTGGTGGTATGAGGGGTACGTCGCACAGGGCGCAGTAGCGATGCGGGCGAGGCACAGGGGAGCGAACGATGCGCGCAGATATTCCGGTGGGTGGAGGGTGTCGTGGGGACTGAAAAGGTGAGGGGTCGGGGAGGAGGAGAGGAGGCGTTGCAAGCTCGTAATACGCTTAAAATACACAGCGGAGCAGAAGGTTAGGCTAGGTCATGCGGGCCACGCGTCTGCATGGCGGTCGCAGATTGAAATCTAGTCATACCCGGCACGATCCACCGCTCGACGATATAGCCAACGTCCCTCGGTTCTGTGCCCATCCCTTCGCTCTTCGTTCCTCCACCTCCATCCATCCACGGTGCCTCTCGACCTACTCTCGTCCTCCACCTGTCCCTCTCATTCTCATCCTCGTCATCATCCTCCTCTCGTCGCGTGGCCTTCGATACCACTACCGGCCGATTGGTATACAGGATGTACATCGTGTATACACTCGGTACGATATTACAATTCGATGGAATCGCCGATTGGCCCGCTGGGAAATCGGCATTCAATTGTCCGATGGACGAGCGATATGAACCGTCGTAGACGTCGCCGTTCTCGGCGCCTGTGTCGCGGTCCTCGTGTCCCCCGGTGTATCGATGCTCCCTGGGGTTGGTATGGGTCGCTCGGAGATTCCTCTCGGACTCGTTATTCGTTATTGATTATCGAGCGTGGCCTTGACCTTTGTACGACGTAGAGTATTAGCGGCGCGGCACGGGTAATATTGCGCCTGGGGTTCGTCGAGCGTTCGGAACGTTATTATCGGTTCTATTGGTAGGACGAAATTTTATTGTGCACTATACACGCTTCGTAAGCTCGACTCGAATATTATCATATCCCGCTTAATTTTTCGCAAGTTCCACGATTGTTCGCGCTCTTCGGAACTTCCGAGACGAATAATCGCATTATGAGGCTACTGCCGTGTTAATACCTCGGTATCTCAATCCCTCGTTTATTTATTCGCGACGCGTTTACATTAAAATCCTCGAAACCGGCGGATTTGCTGGGGAGTTTGTCCGCCGAAGGCTTTTCGACTTTGTGGATCGAGTGGAAGGGTAGGAAAGGTAGATAGAGGAGAGGAGGAGAAAATAAGGGAGGTGAGAGAAGCTCTCGTGAGAGCGGAGAAGGAGCGTAGGCGAACGGAGGAGGAGAGGAGTGCGCGTTTTAAGCCCTCGACAAGAGTTTGCGTTCCGTGGAAAATGCTCGTTACCGAATTCATTCCCTATGCATACGCGCCGAGAGCGCGAGGGTGGTGGAGGAGGAGGGGGCATGCAGGTGCGTGTGGCAAGAGGAGCAAGAAGATAGTTAAGGGTGCCTGCAAGGGTGCACCACTCGTCGGCAAGGGATGAGAATGGTGGGGGTGGCTTAGCAATCCCGTGGGGGTTGAAAGAGAGGGAGTGAGGTCGACGGACTAAACGTCGCTTATAAACGAGAAATTACACCTCGGGCTTGTTCGTTCGCCACAATATTCATCCCGCGGTTCCCGTTTATTCTCATCCTTCCTACTTTAACCGGTCGCCGTCGCGTTATCGCGTTAATCAGTCGAATTAGCCGTTGGCCACGCGCACTACAACCCCCATGGTTATCCCTAGTGACGGATGAAGGCGCGAGGGTAAAACCGACGGACCGCGTTAATTACGATGGCCTGGGAGACGCGTGTCGCGATGGAAATCAGGATTCGTGGCTCTGGTTTGGCACGTGGGCAAGGGACGAATGATAAATGAGACGCGTGCTCGCCGATGTGCCGGGATGACGGAGAATCTCGCGACGAGCATCCTTTTTTAATCTCTTTGCTCGATATGCGAATTAAATGGGGAAAGCCTTAATTAGCTCCACTGCGACCGAATTAAATGCAAGAGTATTGTACAAGGATACAAAGCTGTGATTATTCGTTGATTTTTCGTACCCGGACTTTTTTTCGATCGTTTACGAATGCTTTAAAAACGCCAAGAATTGTAACTTCGGACTTTCAGAACAGACTTCGGAGAAGAAACAGATCCTTTCTTCTACCGCGAGGCATTCTACGCGTTAATTCATCTTATCTTTTAGCACGACCATCTAGGAGTCTGGGTCACGCTTTCGTCGTCAACGACGACGTCATAATCGTGTTTACGATCTAAGCATAATTATTATCATTACTATTCGCGGCCTCTCCGGGGCAATTGGAACACTCGCGGGACCCCCTTTTTTACAACTCGCCTGTGGTTTACGACGACGGTAATTACGGGGGCTTAAGCGGCGAAGTAGATTAAAGACAGAAATGACGACGCGACGTCCCTCTGGATCCTCGGCGATGGTGAAAAGGGGGTTAAAAATGCGACGCGTTGTGACGCCGGATGAAAGAAGGACTCTGCGGGGGTGGATGGCGCTTGGGTCGTCAAAACTTAAATATACCGTCGCAAAAGCCACGGTCGTGAGAGGAGCTCGGGGAAGTGGTGGAGGTGAAGTAGGTGGAGGGGTGAATTTGTTGCGCGTTAATTCCTTTTGACGATACCGGCAATTCCGCCCGGCCAACGTGGCGGACTCCACGCTCGCCACCAACTAGTTAGCAGTTGGACAAACAATTCGGAATTACATGCGGTGCTAGGGGGTTGCGAGCAGGAACTCCGAAAGGGGTGTAACATTCGTCGGTAATACGGAGACGGAGAACGAAGAGGAAAATCTGAAGAGGGTGGAAGGACGCGAATGGATTAACCGAAAGTGGAAAGGGACAAAGAAGAACAGCGCGAGAGGAGCACAGTGAAATGGATAAAAGGGTAAAGTCTCCGAATGGATCTTGAAGAAGGGGGTGGTAGGAGAAAAATAAAGTGATAAAAGGAAAAGCTCGAGAAAGCAAAGGAAGAAGGAACCGCGACGAGCGCCGAGTGCCTCGTTGTCGGGGATATTTAAAGGAGGTTGGTCGGCTGTGGAGAGTGGGAACGAAGCGGCGCGCGGAAAAGAATGAAATTGAAATTGTCCGTGGCGGAGATTAAAATTACGCCCTGCCGACGTCGTCGTAGCGTTTCGCGCAGCATTTCTTCCTGACGATGGCCAGGCTTCACTCGCGAGGAGAAGAGGGAAGAGCGAAAGGGTTGCTCGCTTATCGCGAGGACGGGAATGGATTTTCCCTCTTTGAGATACGTAGACGGACAAGGACGAAGTGGCCTTTCGTCCTTCGTCCTTGCAGCTTGGAAAAGGTGGAATAACGAAAGCACGAAGGACAACGAAGCTCTCAAGAGGGGCTGGCCGACTTGTCCGCGATGGAATGTGTGCGCGAATGCGAGCTCGCGAGGGCAGAGTGATTTTCAGCAGATGTTAAACGCCTGATACAAGAGAAGAGTAATGGGAGCACTCGTGTAGGGGAAATGACAGAGAGAAAGAAAGGGGGTTGAAAAGAAGTGAGAAAAAAGAGACTGAAAGGACGAGGGTGGAGAAGAAATTATAGTTACGTCGTTATGAGCGCGGGACTACGGCGCGCCTAAGGAGAACGGGAGAAATCTCGGAGCTTGCGCTATGAAATTCATTAAGGTAGGGATGAGGAGGGAATGAAATGTGACGAAGTCACGACGACGAGGGCTCGAAGAGAGAGCTTCGTTTCCTCCTCCTCCTTCTCTCTACGTAATTTCGTCGCGAAAGAGAAAGGAATACGGCCTGATAGGGGGTTAATAGAGATTCGTGAGAGTAAAAAATGACGGTGTAACCTCGCCCTCGTCCCTTTGTGTCCTCTAGAGAGGGATGACACGAAATAGCGTGGATGTCGGGGATGAGGAAAAAAGGACGAGCGGCGAATATGAAGGGTGAGAAGGACGAGAAGGAGTAGAGGTGAAGAGCTGAACGAAAAAAAAGGAAAAGAGAGACGAAAAGGCAGGAGGGTGTCGAGGGATCGACCTGGCACGAAAATTTCACCTCCCTTAACCCGAGTTTTCCATTTCACCCCTTTCGCCGCCCTTCCCATTAATGTCACACTACGGGCACCCCCGCGTGCGGAAAAAGTCCAATCGTGGTTTATTTCGAACGTTAGCCGGACCGAGAGAATATTGAGAGGACGGGGGTGAGATGGAAATAGGGAGAGATAAAGAGAGAGCTGAAAAGTTTGGTCTACGTTCTGCGAATCCGATATCATGTAGACTAAACCGGATGAATTCTGTCCTTTCGATTTAAATTTGGAATCTATCGATTATCTTACAGTCGCGAAGATGGAGAAAGATATATCGACAGGGCGGAAACAAAAGACCAAGAGACGCAATTGCGCGCGGAGTCGTAGTGCTTTTCGACGGAACCTCCCGAGGTGAGGGACAACGAGGAGAGACGGTAGTGGACAAAAGGGTGGGGCGAAGGGGGAACGACAAAGTTCGTGCGAAATTCGCCGGTCTGTACACCATCGAAAAGTTCGAGCGCCCGTTTCCACCCGGTAACGAGACGCTGTCGTTTCACCCCCCGAACGTCCGAATGGGATCCAGCCTCGAGTGCAAAAGGGTGAGGGGTGAGAGTTAAAGAGAGTAGAGGAAGGTAGAGGAGGGGTGTTGGAAAGGGGGATGAAACGGTTCACCGGCCCTATACCGCAAAAAGTTCCTACATCGTGCAATTCCGGGCCGACGCGATGTTCCACATTTCACCGTGAGAATCTCGTTCGCTCGGAGGCCCAATGTCCTCCCTGGTCCTCTCTGGTCCTCTCTGGTCCTCTCTGGTCCTCCTTCGAAATTCGCCAGCCCGCCGATTCTCCACGCTTCTTCCTCGCGAACCTCCCCGAATCTCCATGGGGCTAGAAAGAAGGCAGAAAAGTAAAACAAAAAAGAAAAAAAAACTTCGCGGCAAAAATGAAAATTCGTCGAGGAGATTCGACGTGGACCTGCCGCGACTCTTTAATTCCGTTCCCTCGCTCTTCGTCGCGATTCTTTCTCCCCGCCGCAGCCGGGGTGGACTTTCCCCAAGTTGCGTGGCGAAAGTTTAAAACGTCTCGATCTGGCGACCCTTAATTTTTCAGGGACACCCTTAATAGACACCCCCGAAGCGAGAAACTTGAAATAAGTTTGAAGGAGGACCGGTGAAAAGAAGATACTTCGCACTTATAGTTCTCTTTTTTCGTCCCCCTTCGCTTACTCTATCCTCGCCCTTCTTACTTCAACTGGCCACACCTCGAAATTCCACGCGAAAGGGAAGGGAAGGGGTGGTACGCGCGCTCCGAAACGCAAATTCGTTCGCACCTATACCCCGAAACTATCGCTACACATTTTAAAAATAGCTCCACGTGCCACCGGGGGTTTACTTTGGAAGGTATTATCCCGGTCTCGCAATTGGGGTTGGCCAAATCGTGCCTTCGGCGTTCGCGAAGGTCCCGCTTCCTTCCTCTTCCCCCATGCCCCTCGGAGAACCCGGAGGCGAAACTTTCGATCTCTCGATCCCGCGAGGACGGACAATCTCGAGAAGTCGGCGATGGTGGTGGGTCCCTCGTCCCTTCGCCAGTACCCCAGAATTACTAACGAGGGACCCTTCTCTCTATCGTTCGAAGAGCAAACTGCCTCTCACGATACTCAAGGATTACTAACGAGAATCTTGTTCCCTCCGGCTGCTCCCGCTCCTCCTACTCGTCCTCCCCACCCTCTCATCCCCTCCTCCCAGCATCCGCTTCTGAGATCCTTTGCGAAACGGGCGCCTTCAGTTTCGTCCGCTAAGGAAAGTTGCGAACGTTTAAGCCAACCGAGCGAGTCGCGGCGCGTTCCTTCTCCACTACACCCTCCCGTGCTGCTCGTCGGAGAGGGAGAAGGAGGATCGGGAGGGAAGGAAGGTCATGAAAACTCTAATGGAAAACGTGGACGAGGGCGCACGATGAGGACGGGTCTCCGTTGAAATTGGCAAGAGCCCCCGGTATTGTCCGGATGAGTCGACGCGAAGGAAATTCGCTAGCGAAACCCTTGAATTCTCCTCGGTGCCTCGCTTTGCTTTCCTTCTTCCTCCGCCTCTGCGCCGCCGTCGGCGGCTTCGGCTTCGTGGGCTAGGGTTGAGGCCAGGGGTGGTCCATTTGCCGCGTCGCCGTCGCGTCGGAAGAATGGGAGGAAGGGTGTTGGGCGTGGGCGGTAGAAGCTGCGACCTTAAAGACTCACCCCCATCGACAGCTTTTACGCGGCGACGGGGGTGGAAGGAGGAGGGTGAAAGAAGGAAAGGACCAGAGGGGTGGTCCCGGTAATTGTGTTTTCTACGGCGAAGCGCGCGGAGACACAAGCAACCTTCTTCCTCCTTCCTCTTCCTCCCTTCGTCTCTCACGCGACACCTTCTTCCTTCACCCACCTTCTCTCCCCTCCGTTCTTCGGATCCTCCGTCGCGCACCCCTTCGAGCGAGATAAAACGTTTACAGTCTCCTGTCCTCCCCCTCTTTCGTCCTTGAGGACTCTTCGTGCCCACCTCTCCCTCCCTCTCAAATTGGCCACCTTCTTTCTCTGTCTTTTAAACATCTTCCATCCACCCTGGCGCACCTCCTCGCCTCCCTTCTCCTCCCTCTCCTCTCTCCGCCCCTTCTTCCGGAAATTTCGAACTTTACCTCGTAAAAGCTGCAGGGGACTTGGCGCGACGAAGCCGGGGGGGGGGGGGGTGGATCCGCCGTGAACGTTTCCTCGGTAAAATTCTCGCGCACCCGCCTCGGGGCCTCGGTGCGTCGAGGTAAACACCGACCTGGACGATGAAGCGAGGGATGGGAAGGAACTAAACTACCCCCCGAGTTGATCTGCCACGGTCTTCGTCCGCCTTGCACTTCGAACGAGTAGATATTCTTTATCGATTATTTTACATTCTCGAAGCATCACGTTCAACCGAAACTAGAAGAATTCTTCGATTATTTCACACGTCTCGGATGTTTCAAATCTCTCGCGAATATTTCGTGAATTTGTCTCCGTCATTTTTCTCCATCTCCTTTCTCAATAGGTTTCCTTCTGAAATTATAACGAGGAACCTCGCAAAAAGGATATTCCTGCGAATTTTCCTGGATATCGCGATGCTCTCGAGCGAGACCCAGTGATCCACGCGAGATCCTTTCTTCCCTATCTGCATGAGAGGGGGGAGGGACGAGTGGATAAAGTCGATGATCGACTCGCGCTTCGTAACTCTCCTATCCCCGGGATCCTTGGAACGACGCGGTGTATCCATGGAAAACTCACGCTCGAGGGTGCTCCTCCGTTGAACTCGAGTGTTGTCCAAAACTTTTCCTCGACCAACGTCGGAGAATGAGGAGAAGGAGGAGGAGGATGAGAGGTGGAGCACGGATGAGTCTCGATTGCACTTGTTTCCACGGCTAGTAGACGGTTTGCCCCCCGGCGCCACCTCGCCCTCTCGCATCCTCCCGGTTTCCACCACGAGCGCGCTCGAAAATGTTGAAATCCTTTCTATGAATACCGAATGTATCGGCAACTTGATGTTTCCTTTCTCATCGTTATGCGCGGGCAAGCCGGAGAGGGCAAGGGTACCTGTCGCCGTTGTAGAGCGTCGCGATGATTTTTTTTTATTCCTCTTCCGTTGCATCCCAGAAGATCGAAAGGTTATGCGATACTTCTTTCTTCTCGATAAAGAAGACTCGGCAAAATGTGAGCGCGTTCTTTCATATTAAATGCGCTGTGCTCTCGCGATCTTCTTCGAGAGAAAATGAGAGGAATCTTGCGGAAAATTGAAGCGGCAATTTGAACTGGTTTTCCCTTGCAACTCTGTGTAGCCGCATCCCAGGTTCTTGTATATCTTACCGAGGTCTTGAAAAATTTCTTCGAAAGTGAAGGAGGAAGAGCCTGACGCGATTACACGACGACGTCCGCGTCCCTCAGGGCGACGACGCGGGCGCGCGCGCGCCGCGTCCGAGAGAGGAAAGTTTTGGCGCGCGTGTTGAAGGGGGCGAAGCTCTTCCTTCATTAAGTAAACAAGCAGCGAAGCCCGCGTCAAGATTACGGTGCACTACAGGTGCTCTCGATAGGCCAAACGAGCCGAGTAACGCCGCGATACGCGAGGATTAGCGCGAGATTATGCCCCACCAGACATTTACTCTGCAACTCGGTCGAGAGGGGACTACGTCGATGAAGGAGGAAGTGGAGAAGTATGGAAACCGGAAGTTGCACGAGAAATCTTCGGGCGAACACGCTTATTTATCGACGAATATTTCTCGCGAGGAGGCAGACCTCTGCGTTAAATTTATTACCCAAGGAATATTCGTCGTATTTTAAATTCACTTAGAAGAGAACGCGGGAGAAATTCCTACGTGTATTTTAGAATGATATTACGTCGCGATGCAGAGCGGTATCTTCCGCACGCAGTGCTCCGGCCGCAGCCATAGTAGAAATTTAATGCGAACGTCCCGACGTTTTCGCGCAATTTAACAAGGACCTTCGACTTCTACTTTCTCTTCCTTTTCTCCCACGTTCGTCCTGGCTCGCCCTTTTGCCCTCCCGGTACGTACCTGTCACGTACTGAGCGAGGCCCTTAAATAAAGGCACTTCGCAATAATGTCACGCGCAGTCCGATACATTCTCATTCCACCTCGTAATATCCTCGTTCCTTTCTCTCCTCATCCTCCTCGTTCTTCTTCTTCTTCTTCTTCTTTGCCTCGTCGTTCCTCCTTCCTCGAACCCCTCCATCTTTTCGTTCGCCTCCATCCACGATACAGAGGGGCCGACGACGACGGCGCAAGAAAATCACAGCAAATGAAAACACATTTTGTCCTCGACGACCTTCTCTCACGGGGAAACCCGCCAAAGCGTGAACCGAGGCGGTTGCTCGGTGACGGCACGATGGAGAAGAATGGAAAGGACGCGTTGACGTGGGCGAGGAGGATAAGTAGAATAAGAAAAAAGAGAGGCAAACGGTCTTTCGGGAGAATGATTTCCCATAGATCATCCTACTATCATTTTGTCCACTTCTCGTACGTCCTACTTCCTTCGTGTATATCCACGAGCAGAACGTTGTCTCAAGCTCTGCGAGATTCAATTCGTCGTCGAAGACGAGAACGCGAGAACTCGAAGAGAAGACAGGAGACGGAGGAGAAGCAGGGATTCGAGGATCCTATCTAAGTAATAGAGAAGAAGAGTAAGAAAGAGAAAGAGGAATCATCGAGGTGTAAAAAACGCAGGTGGGTGGGGTTATTTCTTTCATATCGACGCGAGTTATCTCGACGCGCTCGCCCCAATGGCGCGTCGATCAATCGGCAATACCCTCGATGAGAAGTCGAGAAGAAATTGCGAGACATGGAGGTGAAGGTGGAGAAGGAGGTGGAGAGGCGCGAGATAGCGCGATCCAGACTGGCGGCCTATAGATTCGCGTTCAATAAGAAGATCTCGAAAGGAGAAAGATAGCGCGGTGAGAAGTCGGCGGAAGTGGGAGGTCGAAGACGAGGAAGATGAGGAGGAGGAGGTTGAAACAGTCGCAGTCCTCTCGATCGAGAAAGACGCTCCTGACAGACGTCAGCGCCTTTTGTTTTCCACGGTGATACTTTCGTCTTCTCCGCCTTTCCTCCCTCACGAGGAAGAGGGAAGAGAAGGACGGATGGACGGAGGGGCCGAAAACGAGCGTTGAGCGGGACTCGGAAAAGAAAATTGCGAGACGGAAACTTGAAGGGTGGGCGGAGGTTGCGCGACGCCCTTCGCGAGGTCGACGATCCTCGACGTCGTATCTTGTCAATGTCACGCAGGACGTCGTCGTCGGTCTCGTCGTCGGTCTCGTCCTCGTAGGCTGCAGACTCGCCCTGGGAGCTTTCGCGACGAGAGGAACGGGAATGAAAAGCGGGGCCAAGAGACGACGATAATAGGGTAAAGAGGATGTCACTTCTCGTATGCGTCGGGACCTCTTCGTGTCTCGTTAAAACGTCTGAGACGCGTAACCTCCGCTCTTCCTTCTTTTCTTTCTTTCATCTTCTTTCACCCTTTTTCGTCTTACCTCCACGATCCGGAGAAATTCAGGAAGGAGGTAATAATTGCGAAGTGCGAAAAGGATCAACGAAGGGAAGGCGAGAATAAAATGGTCGGGGACGAAAGCTTCGTTTAAAGGAAAAGAGCAGACTGACAATGGGTTAATACGGCATGACAAAGAGGAGAGGCGAACCTCAGTCGAGCCAAGAAATTTTCTTGAGCTTCCTCTCGCAGTCATTCGATCCTTCCTTCGATCCTTCCGTCCCACTTATCTTGTTCGGCGAATAAGCGCGATCGATTGGCCGGGATGAGCTTTCTCGTCCTTCTCCTTCTACCGCTTCTCCGGTGGTGCTCCTCTTCGAGGAGATCCGAGCGGAAGGAAGGGCGACGGGAGGAAGGGACCAAATAGGGAGTTAAGACAAAGAGGATGATAAAAGGGATCCTGGGAATACGACGACGTCATCGCCCGGGTCTTCGTCTCCCTGTCGCGTCCTGTTTCGTCAACATCATTCTCCCTCGTCACTTCTCCGCGTGGAATTCCCTTGGTCGATGAGAACAACGGCGACGACGACGAGCGAGACGATTGTGTGCTTGATATCTAGAAATAAAGAGAGGCACGAGCGGTGGGACTAGATCCGATCCTGACAATTGGACGAACGAAAACGAGAAACTCGCCGGGAGCCAATTTCCTCGTAACGATTCTCCCCGATTACGCCTTCGCGATATCCGCGAGAAATCGACGCGATTTTCTCCCCCGATTTTGCGAATGCGCGCGATTATCGGCGCAAATTAAAATTCGCAGGACCGCGCGCACTTGGAGAGGGAAAGGAGACAAGGATGACTGGAATAGTTCTTGAATTTTAATTATGAATACGCGATTATTTTTACTCGGGAGAAAACGTCATTCGGCACGAAGAAGATTCTGAACGAAAAATTACAATATTTACGCATCAAGAACCAACTAATCACGGCTCGTCGAACGAAGCGTAGTCTCGTTGAGGAACATCAACTTACCGTATCGAGATTGTCCGACGGCGTCGAAATATTCCTAAGAATGTCGGATGAACGAGGAGGGAAGAGGACATCGGAGAAGACGCGAGCGAAGGGGATCTCTAAGAACGTCGTAAAACTTGCACGAGTTGGCTAAGGTAATCTCGAATTCGTCGCTTAAATATTTGAGAATCCAATCGTGGGCGAGGGGGGAAGGAGACGAGGGGATAGAAAGTCGCCGTCGTTCCACTTGGACGCTCCTCTCGACCGTCGTAGTCTGAGTCGCGGATTCTCCGATCGTTTCACGCGCCGTCGAGAGGTCGAAGGTCGAACTCGTTCGAGTGCGACGGGGTCGATGAGCCGAGCCACCTCCACCGGCGCCTTCGTCGTCATCCTTCGTTCACTCGGCTGAGATTAACTTTTCAATCACGAACGAGCATGGGCGCGAGAGCTCGCGCGGATAAATTCGTGGCGAGCGAGCGTACGAAAGCGGGAGCGCGTCACGAGGTAAGCGAGAGACGAGATTCGTGGCAAGGGGGTTGATCGCATTATTTATGCGGTGACCGGAAGTCCTCGGATTGAATAAAGCGGGATAAAGGTTAACGGAAGTTCGTTTTCTACCGAGACGGGAGAGTATTTTCTAATTGGATCGAGATGTCCGATGGGAATTTCGTTAATTCGATACTTCGGTCATTTTTGCTCCTACCGTGTGACTCTCTTTCTACCTCGGTTTCTCGAGTCGCGCCAGAGTGTTACGAGAATGACCTCGACAAACTACGGTACCGGTGAATATTTATCTACCCTTAAATTCTCCCGTATCTTTTTTAGTTCAATGGGAAACAGAGGATATCGCGTCGATAAAGTATGTGAGAAAGTTTAAATATTCGACGAACAATTTGATAAAGACCATTTTTGGCTGTGAGCAATAGCAGCCGGGGGAATGTATCGAAAGTGGCCTCTGCCACGTCCGTGGCCAGTTTTATATTCTGCAGGATGGAGAACCGAGACAAATGAATTTACCCCAATCGCATGGCCTGGCATACGGGCGTTGCGACGCTTCGAGACGTCGGGTTACCGAACCACCTAATAAACACATGGACATTGAATTGGCGCCACAAAGTAGGCCGCAAACGGGAAACTGCCAGCGACACGGTTGTCGCGCAGTTCGATAGTCGACGACGATTTCACCCTTCCTCTCTTTCTCTTTCCGCCCCAAAAGCGTGTGTACGCACCTGCCAGAATCCGTGTTTCTCTCGCTTCTCTTCTCCCCTATCAACGAAACGATTCGTCGCTGTGTCCCTCGCATTCCTGGTGGGTTTTGCACCGCGCGCAAAATTCACTTGGGTCACCGCATCGGCCACCCTCTGCCTCCCTCATTTCACTTCTGTACCCCCGCTCCGTGTTCTACGAGAGCATCGACTTTGTCGAGCCACAACGACCGCACGCACGCACGCGTGCCCTCCTCCCGGCCCCTTCTCACGGACGACGTGCATTCAGACGCCCACACACGAGAGCAAGCCCGTACGTATCGCAGCGCGGTCGACATCGGCCGCCACGCTGAATACGTCCGAACGTTGCTGTCGGTTGGTGCTGGTTGCTCCCAGTTGCTGCGGCTTGACGAACTCATTGGAGCACACGGTACCGCGCGCACTCGTACCGCACACGCACGCGTCCCAAACCGTAGACCAAAGCGGAGCGGGCACGCGCGATACACCTACGCGGCCCGCTCGTGTTGGAGAATGGAAGAGAGAGAATGAGAGGAAAGGGGAGAGGGAATGCGGCTGCAGCGGAGTCAATTCAATCAATTGGCCGGTAGCTACGCGCCCCCGTACCTATTTGCATTTACTGCCTGCGCCGACAGAATGCCGCAGCAGACGAGCCGGAAATTAATGTGTTAGCTTGCTAATTGCTAATTAAAAACACTACCGGGGGTAGCCCGCGTTTCGTTGCCGTTGCTGTTGTTGCTCGCGTTGCGACCGCATCAACCGTGAGGATCCGGGGCTAGTTTGCGAAAGCGACAAGGAGAAGGGAAGCGATGGAAATTTTTCGGAGTAGGGGACTGGAGTTTCGAAATCGATACGCACGAATCGAAGGTGACATGAGAATTTTTGTGGGTATCATTTTCATTGTTTCGTGCGTTTTCTCTTTTTCTGAAATTCTTCACCCCTGGTCGTTGAACGATGTTTCGAATAATTGCCCTAACTCGCGTCTCTTTTTCATAGATACGCGATCTTCTCGAATTGAACACCGATGAGAGCAGAACTCTTTTCAAGAGATTCTATTGCATTGCCCTTTAGAGATTCCAACTATCCGCGACGAGATCCAGTAGGAAAATGGAATTTTCTCATAGAGCGAAGAAAAAAATGCCAAGTCCTCCGAGAGAGCAGCGTGAAACTCTCGCCTCGGTCCTGTCGAGTCTCACTGGTTATTCCTATCCTATTGCGTTGAATAGATTGAAGTCACCGGCCCGTGGACGCACGCGTGTCCGGCACACGCAACAAAGGGAAAAACGCGACAGGAGAAAATTGCCATTGTCTCCTTTGTTTCTCCCTTCGTCCTTTGTTCCTTCCGTCTCTCACCCTCGACCATTTTGCTTTTCTTCGAATTTTTGCCTACGACTTCTTTATTTCGCCACTTCTGAAAGTTTCTTTACACTCTTAATTTCTTCGTTCTCTCGACTCCTCTTTATTTTTCGATACTCGAGCTTCCCTTCACTCCTCCCTCGTCTCCGCTCCCTCGGTTCTTTACCTACTCAGTCATTCATTCCTTTCCTCCCTCGATCGTCTCTTCTTGTTGGAGAGCGACGCCGCCGCTCGAGAATGCAAAATGCGCGCCACGTTTTCCTCCCTCCTGTCTCCTCCTTTCCTCGTTACGGAGGATCCTCGACGTAAAAACGAGGGCGAGGAGAAAAGTAGGGCGATGGGCGAACGGAGAAGAGGGGTGGGAGCCACGAGTGGAACGAATCACGAAATCGATAAGTAATTCGACATTTCCGCGTGCACGTCGATCGACGACGACGGGAGGGATCGTTTGTCACCTCCTCCTCCTCTTTCACCTTCGGTCTTACCCTGGAAGATGCCACGATCCATCCCGACGGTGGAGCGTCACTCGCCAGTTTTGTCGCGATCCTTCGTCCGATTCGAAAAGATCGCCGGTGAATTTCCTACCTACCATAATTTTCACGTCCATTGGTTTTACGCGAAGGAGCTTTTTTTTTCCTTCCCCAAGAAAAAAAATCTCCTACTTATTTCAGAGCACTCGTCCACATCTCTCGAATTTTCCACCTATCTACATTAAACCCTGAGAATGGAGGAACATGTTCTCCGCGTCCGTCACATAAATTTTCACCGTTCTCCATAATTCTCCTCGTTCTTCCAACGAGGAGAAGACAGACTGCATCTCCACCAGTGTTTTTATCTATTGTTACGAACTTCGGATTGGCCGCAGGAAGGAACGAGAAACACAGTTGGCCAGTACCGTATCGGGTACGAGTTGTAAAGTGGGGGTGAGCTCGCGGTATCCATCATTTACAAAGCGAACCCAACGAATCCGCTATAATATCCGAGCGTGGACCATCGGCAACAACCACTCGTTAATCATCGAGGCGCGAATTTTACGGCGGACCCCGGCCATTTGTCACCGACGAATTTCGCGCTCCCACCCCTCGCCTCGGCATTGTTGATTTTGTTTTCTCTGTAGCCCTTGTCTACCAGCGCTCACCTCCTGCTCCTTCTCTTCCTCCGACCATTTCCATTTTTAGCAAATCAAATCCTCCCACTTGGCGCGCCCCACCCCTCCGTTCTTCGACTGTCCGTTGATTATTAAGTCATTATTAGTCGTCCGGTGGTGACATTCGGTTGTCGGAACGGAGAGGAGCTGACGAGGCTCGAGGAAAGTTCGACGATTCGAACGACGAGTAATCGTGTGCGGGATCGTTACGGGATGCGGAGATGGAGAAGGGAGGGAAGCGAGGAGGAGATACGGCGTCGCAATGCGACGTGAAAATTGCAGGGAAGGTGAGAGGGAGAGGAAGGTGAAGCCACGAAAGCGAGAGAGATAAGGAATCGAAGATCGCAGAATAATACAGTTAACGCGAATGGAGAGCGAGCGGGTGAGCGACTGACGAGAAAGGAGTTTCTCTCGCGCAAGTAAGAGAGAATTTTTCCGCTACTTCTCGCACAATAACGCGCGTGAGCTCTTGATCGATCGACCGTCCTGTCTACGGGGAAGTTTCTCTTTTGATCGAAGACATTAATTGTCGGCCGCGAGAGGAAACGGAGAAAAAGGTAGACGCGTAGAGGGTGCGGGGGTATGCGATGAACATCGCGCGAAGGAGAGAGTGGAAGAAATAAGACGAGGAGAACGAACGAAGAAAGTGGTCCTCCTGTGTTATTCCCCTTGGCTCTCCGGGCACTCGTCCTTGCGGTCCTCTCCAACTCGAGAAAACGTCGTAACGACCGACGAGGACTCGCAAGAGGAAAGGAGACGGGCCGAAGCAGAAAAAGGACGAAGCGGAGAAAAAAGGACGAAAGGACGAGACAAAATCGGCCAACCTTCTCTTCTCCTTTTGGCCAGAAGGGAGGAAAGAGGATCCATCGTCCATCCATCGCAACGCGGCTCGTTTCGCGTCGTCATTCGCAGGGGTGGTTCACCCCCCTACCTCTCGTTACTGGACCTTTAACTGGGGTGCATCGCTCTTTCTCGGTCTTTGATCGTGGACGTTAATTGTCTGGCCGTCGTCGTGAGCGAAGGAGAAAGGAGGCGAGATATAGAGTGAGATAGTGGAAGAGAGAAAGGAGAGAGATAGATAGGTGAGCAGATATATCTTTATTAACTTCGCTCCCGGGGCTTGTCGAACGAAAATAGAACGAAGGGTGAAAAGGGCGGGATCGGAAGGAGAGATAGAGAAGGGGAGTTTATATATATATATAAAGAGATAGATAGGTCTTCATTACTTTTTGAGACTGATCAAGACTGATGCATCGTGGTGCCGGAATCGTTGCAGATTTCCACACGAACGGGTGGAATTTACAGGAGTTGTCAGAGGGTGGATGCATTAAATTCTCGGCTGGAAAAAGAATGAGGTTACAGTAGAAAAAAGGAACGGGGTAGAACGTGGAAGGGGAGAACGAGAGAAACGAAGAAAGAGTACGGTCGAACGAAGAAGGAAGGTCTTCATTCTGGAAAGTAACCGGGACGAAACAAAATCCGAGTAACACTCCCCGACTTTCGAAATCCTCGTTACCGAATTTCCAGCTCTTCTCTCTTTTCACCCTTCTCGCGTCCTTCCGACGCGCTCGAGGAACCGTGAGATTCTTCCTCTTTTTCGGGGGCAACAGAGACGTCCAGTGGACGTTCTCCTTAACGGGAAAGCCCGGTGGTAAAAGCAGGAGACGAAGGGGAGGATGCACCGCCACGTTAGACCCCAACCCTCGTTACGAAACTTTTAAACTCGGCGCGTCGCTCGTTACCTACGCTCGCTTGCCTCGTACACGCCGATCGGGGGGAAAACACGATTCCTTCGACGACGTGATCCTCGGGAAGAAGAAACTTTCGAGCACTCTCGAAATCCCCTCCCCCTTTACGTCGTCCTTCTCCCATTCCTCGACTAAGAGACGTCAGCTCCCCTTTTCCGCGACGAAGTAATTTCTGCCACCGAACGTATATGTCGTTCACCCCGTTCGACGGTTTCTTCTTCGAAGGGTGAAAAAAGCCACCCTCCTACTTTCAAGAAGATTCACTGTGGTATTTAACGACATCGTCTCCTCAGGAGTACCGCAAAAATTCTCTTTACAAGTAAGTGAATCCATTCGTCATCGATTCTATCCATAGACAATCGCGTTTGGAAAATTCCGTCGAAAGATTTGCAATGGATCGTCCTTGTCGGGTAGGGCGAAATCTCACGAACTACCGACGACGCCACGTTGCGCGTTAAAATGAAACGGAGTCGATTAAAATGGCATCCCCCTAAAGTGGAGTTTAACGGCGTCACGGTCGCTCGCGTGCGCTTGCGAGGAGGTGTGAGTGGGTGGGAAGGAAGAAGCCGAGGCGAGAAACCCGAGAGATCCTCGAGGACTCGCTCGCGTTCGTAGGAACCTCGTCTGGGGGCGACGCGCCGTTAGGGACGCGAGGCGTCGGACGAAGAAAACGATCCATCATCCTTCAACTTTGCACCAGGAACGTGAGCGCAGGTGTGCGGGGGGTGATTTTCAGGAGGTGGAAGAAGAGGAGGGAAAAGGGGTGAGTGGTAGAGGAGCCGCAAGGGGAAACAGGCCGCACGTGTCCAGGAAACGGAAGCAGGTATCGGTCTTGGTGCTGCTGCTGGTTGGACCCCCTCCTGCGTTTCACGGTACCCCTGCGCCATTCCTCGATACCTCGAGCGGCCATCAGCCTATTTCCGGTTGTCCAGGAACTGTGAAAGGTACTGCTGGTCCCTTGCCCGCTTCTTCGTCGCGAAGGCGGGACCTCATGATTCGCGGTAGACCATGACGTGGCAGGTACCGGTGTTACCAACTTCCCTTTCTTGTTCTTCGGTGCCCCTTCTCGTACCCCTTTCAGTTCACACCTTGGATATTCTCTCTCTCGTTCCTCGGTGTCTTCGTTCACACCTCTCCGTTATCCAGGGTGCAAAAGATGCCTCGAATTTTCTTTTCTCGTTCTTTAGAATATCCAGTCGAGGCGCAAGGAATTTTCTTTTCTCGCTTGTCGTCCCTCTCCTCTAAGGTTCATTCTTAAACTGTAAAATATTTCCTCTTCGTAGAACCATTTAGAAAGCAGACTCCGTGTTTCATCGTACGAATCAAGTTGCCTCCAGCTTCAATGCCGTCTATCATTCTCTTCGCTCACCGTCGTCCTTTTTTCCTCACTCTTCTCCTTCTCCACCGATTCATCCCTAGCACCTCGTACGTAGTTTCCTGTCGTCCTCGCGGGTGCTCTCGCGCTCGCGATCGTTAATCTTCCTCAGATGGAACTCCACTCCACCTCCAGAAGTATTTCGCTCGTCTCTAACATCGAGTCAGGCGCTAAGGAGACACGTGGATCGATTCACGCGTGAAATTCCTCAGTCCCCGGGGCTGTTCTTATTACTATGTTGCCGAACGAATGAGTCAGCTCGCGTGACTCTTGACGCACCAGAGAAGGGTGGAAGGACTCGGCAAAAGAAGGGAAGGGATGCTCGGTGGATCGCATAATTATTTCATCGGTAAGGTATATATAACCCGATCGGTTTATTATGCAAATGTTGATTAAATCGAGAAGCCTGGGATTTGCCGGTGGAAGCCACCCCTGCTACCAGCTCGTGGGAAGCGTGGACGTGCGTGGAAAGTAGCGTTGCGAAACAGGCCTCGTTCCAGTCTGGGAAGGAACGTTAGCCACGCTTATTAGAGAAGGTCATTAATTACCGCGTGACGCGCGGGGACTTTGTCGCGCAGGATTCTTCGCTAACTTTTCGGACGAAGTTTCGCGCCACCTACACCGACTCTCTAAGAGTAAGTTTTACGGGGACCCGCGTCTCAGACCAAGGGCAAGACCGTCTCACCTTGGTCGAGACAGTTCCCAGCTAGAGGTTGATGAAGACCGCAAGATGCAATTCGAAGCGTGCGGGTAGAAGGCAAGAAAATCTGAAACACCAAAGGGCATAGTGTTTCGTGCAATGGAAAATTATCCTTTCCACCTGCGTGACATGTTGTTTTCCTTTCTCTTCGTCCTCCTCTTCACTGTGGTATCCGGTGTGATAGGTGCTTCCTCTAGCGCCAGATGTGAGAACGCAATTAATTTCGACTGGAGAACATTGTAATGCCATCCGGACGATATTGCGGGATAAGCGGGTAAGCAATTAACTGAAGACTGGATCCACCTGATTCCGCGAGCTTTCCTAGAAATTCCGTGGAAACTGAAAGCGGCCCTTTGAATTTTTATCCCAAGGTCCATTGATTATCGTTAACGATGAGAATTGTTGTGGAGAAGAGACGGTAGATAATCGATTTGTACCGTCTAATTTATTTAGTTCGTAACATTTTTCTCGTATCGTATTTTCATCCTATTTCAAGGAACGTTTTGCCATTTGTTGCTTTCTGGTCACCCCAGCCCTTGCTTTTTTTCCTTTTTACCGCTTTACACCCGCATTCATCCTTCACTCGCACGACGTATGAAATCACGCATCGGACATTTTCGTTTTACGCTTCTTCCCTCTTCCTCTGTTCTTTTCTCGTCACCGTTATTTCCCTCGCGTGGAGTAGGCCGCAGCGAATTTTCGAGGGTCGAATACCGTGGCCGGAGTGGAACGAGGAGGTGGTGGGCATCGGGGAAAGAAGGGCATGAGAGCGAGGGTGAGGTCGGGAGAGGGTAGGGGCCGACGTGCGGTTCGTGTCGGCGTACCGCCGCCGCAAATCGCTGCCGCTTTTCACGTCAGTTCGGCCATTCTCTATAAAGGCTCTTGAACGATAAATTATTCTGGCGTAATGCCTCGTTTCACCCCTCACCGCTTCCCTACGCTCTCTCCCTTCACCCTTACGCCCCTGCTCCCGCTCGCACGTTCCTGTTACTCATTCACTCCCTCGCTCATTCCTCGATATTTGCTACATCGGTATGCTGCTTGTTCTACCATTGTTTTTGATGTGTAGAATTTCGCGTGTAGGTACGTAGTTCCCGATTCGCGTCTATTGTGTTCTTTGAGAGGACGATTTCGAACCGTAGAGACGTTAAATTGAATACTTTTATCTCAAAAATACCAAACGAACTCATCACCGAAAACATACTTTAATATCCCTAGTCGGAGATAAATTAAAAAGCTTGAGAAACAGAGAATAAAACCATTCCATTGCGTTCTTCAAAGGATTAAAAATTTCTACTATTTCTCTAACATTCTCGACGCTTCGCTGTGTACCGCGGTCTTAAATTCCTAACGAAACCAGCGAGTGTGTATTAATTTTGGATCCGTTCCCTGTGCGCTCGGTGCCGGCCGAGAAAGGGCGAAACCAATAGGAGAGAAGCTGAAAGCGCAGGATGAGTGGAAGGGTAGAATTCGTCCCGCGGGACCACTGGGTTGCGGTTGGCGGGCGCGCGTATGCGAGAGATAATTAAGTGCGGCCGGTGGTAACGAAGGGATGAATTCTTTAAAAAGGATAAATCGTAACGTTAAAATCCCATAAATGCGCAGCTCTAAAAATCCAAGTCACATTACACCTCGAAAATAATACCGTGGGTAATCCCAGTCTCATTGTGCGTCACAATGATAATCTCGTCTCCCCCAACTTAATTTACCATTGCGAGACCGGCCTTTCCTCTCCACTTTATCAACACCCGCGCTAATAAAGTACGACTCTTGTTTGCGTTAAAGAAAAGCGAAAAGGGGGAGTCCGTCGAGGTGGGCGCACGAGCGTGAAGGGTGGCTAAAGAAGGAAACGCGAGGAGGAAGAGAGGGTCAGTCCCCGCGTTGGGAAAACAATACCCAGTGTCGTCGTGTTTATGGAAATCCGTGTTGGGTCGGCCACGCCGTGGCGTCAGGGACGGAGATAACGCTTGCAAATCGCATTACATCGAGCTCTACACCAGCTACGGGGCCGTCGTGGAATGAAGGGCGGAAAGGGGGGTGAGAATGAGAGGGTGCGAGCCACCCCCGCGCTCTCTGTAACCCCCGTGCTCTATGCACGTCGTACACTACTGTACACGAGAGCGTACACATCGTCCAGGGGCGTAACTAACCTGCAACACGGCGGAGACCAAGCCTAGGAACCTCACGTGCGCGTGCAATCCCTCCTACAAACGTTTCCAAACAGCCAGCCTCCCTTTCCCGAAACGTGTGCGCACGGTCGTCCGTGTGCGCCGTTATACGACCTCAAGTTTGCTCGCACACTCGCGTGCACACACGCTCCGCAGACGGTACAAGGAGATCCGAGGATTCCCGGTGGTAGGCACCCACACGATCCTCCCATTCGCGCGACCTCGCACACCATTGCTCGCACGGGTGTAAACACACGTGCACAAATCCAAGGATATCGCGCTGCACGAGTAGAAGGAGACTAGGAGGCACACGAGAGCTTGCATCTGCCGTTCGTATGATCTCGCGCACATTTACACCTGCACACATGGACAGACCCGCAGAAGGAGAAGGTGCGGTACCGAAACGAGACTACGAGAGGGGTCCTCCCAGTCTGGTGCGCGTCTCTAAACGTATCTTGTAAATGGAACTTACCCTTCGCGCCCCTTTCATCGCCCTTTATTCAACCGAGACCCGTGCTACCCCAACGCGCAAGACCTCCGCGTGTCTTTGCATGAAAGTGTCGTTCGCCAGTTAGGTGGAAGAGAGAGGACGCGAGGAGGATGAAAGGAGCAGGAGAATCGCACGTACCAAAGGGCGCCTTCTTCGAATAATAATCGTATGTGACGCCTGGTGGGTACCTTCGTGTGGCACACGTGGTTGTACACGCGTGCACGTGTGTACACGAGGCACGCGAGTAGTCGGGTACACAGTGGCTACACGAGAAGGAGGAGGTGGAGGAGGACGGTCCCGTTGAAGAGAGACGACGGACACGGTCAACGGGCGCATAGGAAGGTTTACCATGTAAACAGGCCATCGACCCTGACACGGCGCGTCATTAGTGGTCGCGTGCAAACGCAGCCTTCGAACCTCCTCCTCTCAGTCCCTCTCAGTCCCTCTCTCAGTCTCGCGCACCCTCGTCTTTCCCTCCATCTGCCACCCTCTTCGCGTTGTCTCACCCTCGCCTTCGTCTCGATCCCGTGCTAGACCTACCTCAGGGATCATACGCGAGTACACGGCGGGGCCATTGTGTGTCCATTTCGCGTCGAATGTCCCCGGTAAACAACTCTCGTGATTCCTCGCTAGGGTCCTGCGCGAGACGCCGTCATCCTGGTGAACGGGACGAGCGATCCTGGATGGAGGATCCCCGGGAGATGTTTTCTCGATACGCGTCTCCTCGGTAGCCAGATGCTCATTTGGGTTTTCTCTCATTGTCAAAGTCGAAGGAGTTTGCGCAAGCTGAGCTAAGATGCGACGTATGTTCGAGGGTTCGCTCGAGATTTTCTTTTCATCGGAACTGTTTAGCGAAATAATAAATCCACGGCGATTCGCGTGCGCTCCAGATTCGAATGCATGCATCGATACCGCGAAGTATAAATAATGCTTCATTCTCGAGCCGTGGCTGTCACAGATAAATCCTCGCGTTCTCCTTGCTCTCGTACTTCACGAAACAAGCGCGAGTGCCCTCGGAGGCCGCGAATAAATTCGAGGAATGAAGGGTGGATATTCGAAGCACGAGAAGTATCAATCGGGCTGGGGAATAAATTCGAGGGAATGGTAAATACCGAAAAAAAATACGATCGCGTGATCGCTCGTCGTCGCGTGTAAATGTCGCTTTCGCGAGACTTTGCGACTGAGTGGGGGAGATGAGAGGAGTGGAACGAATGACGTAAGAAACGAAGGCTCGCGAGACGCCTGCCGCCGCACCGCGGGAATGCGACGTGGATGTCGTTAGTGTCGCGTCGATAAGTCTGTTATCGACAAGCTCCCTCCTACATCGAATTCTACGTCGGATCCTTGGCTACACCTCTGGACGAGAAGGGAAGGATTTCTACCCCGTGCCTTATGCAGACCGATCCGACGAAAAATGATTTCCTATATTCGAGAGAATTGCCGGGAGAAATCCGGAATGAGGAAAATATGTCCAGCGAAGAAATCGTAATAGGATTTCCGCTCTCTTTCTCTCTTTACCGCCCTTTTACCTCCTTTTTTCCTCCAGTCTTTATTTCATCTTTTTTCCTCCCTAGAAACGGTTTGGACGAAGGGCACCCCTCGAGCGTAAATATTTTTCGAGCACACACTCGTTACGTCGCGCCCCGGTTGGTGCCACGTTTGAACGTTTTTAATCGTACGTCCGGGAGAAACGTACGAGTATCGCGATGTTTGTTTATCGTACGTGTACACGTTTGTACGGATACGGAAGTCCTCCCCCCCCCCCCACGCTTAAGCGCCTTGCTCTTCCAGTCCCGCGACTGCAACGACCCACCCTGAGATTCTCTCTGATTTGTTTTCTTTTTTTGCTCCTCCGTATTTACGTTTGACCTGTTTCGTTTCCATCCACTTTGTCCCCTGTTTAAATTCGTTCATCTACAATAACTTCGAAGTTTAAGCATTCGTTGGGAATGATTGTTATCGTTTCTAAAAATATTTCAGAAGGGGAGTGATTCCAAATGTGAACGGGATTCGTAAAATTTGAAACTACTCGAGAAATTAAAAGTTCGATGTTGATTAAATAATACGGAGCCATCCGTTAGGTTAAAATTGGAAGTTAAAATTGCTCGCTCGATGAATGACGAATGAGCGGACGGACCGAATGGAATGAGACAGTGATCAATGTTAATACACTCGCGCTACTGACCTCTCTTGATGCAATAGAGAAAAGAACAATACACACGTGGTGGTGAGTCAGCACGGGGTCAAAAGCCGGGCCTGCCATAATCGAGATAAGAAATACGCGCATCTTTCTCTTTCTCTCTCTCTCTCTCTCTCTCTCTCTCTCTCTCTCTCTCTCGCACACACACCCGCGCGCATCGTGCATAGGAAGGCGCGCTGTCTGAACGTGAATGGATTTACCTACTTGAAACATCTTGAAACTCACACTGGAATATCTTTCAATCCAGACGACCCAGACGCTTGAGGGCCATTTTAAGACTCGATTTTTTGCTGGTTCGATAGTTTCTAATCTGAGATGGCGCAAGTCACTATGAAGCCGAGATCAGGATGTAAAGTTAATTCAACGGAAATTGACGTCTGTCTGGCACCATAAATGAATATTTCGTTAAAAGAAGCGACTCCTTCTTTTATATGCACGAAGTTTGCTTCTAGAGAACAGATATGTCGGAGCTGTAAGCCAAAATACATTCGCTCGATGAATAGCAAGTGCTCGATTAGCGAATGTGATTCGTGCGGAATAATTTCTGATTTTACGGGCGAATCGAATTTTGCTTATGCATGGGGGATTTATTTTAAGGGGATAATCGGGCCGAGCCGGGGCTGTAAAGAAAAGTGTATTCGTCGACGTATAAGAAATAACGACGCTCATAAAGTATCGAAGGAAAATTATCAATCTGCATTCTTGGCTCTCTTGGCTCGAAGAGCGCGCCCGGCTCGGCATGGCAGGACGAAGTGCACGTCATATAAAAATACTTTATTGCACTCCGACGTAATCGTCGATTATGAAAATTGCCCTGTGCACGATGCCGCGTCACGAAGGCCATACCCCATCGGCCCATAATTTCATCCTCGTGTGGGCAACTAACCCCTGATGGATGCCCCTTGAAACAATAGCCGTGAGAAAAAAAGACCAAATGGGAATTCGTTCGTTCCTTATCTACCCGCGACACGTTAGAACGTCCATGAAATATTCATGGACCACGTGTCTCGGCACGTCGCAAGATCAATCGTAAACTTTGCAAATGAGGTGCTTACAGAGACTGTACTGTCCCTTTAAAACTTGCATTTGAAATCCTTATACGGGGTAACGAGATCGTAGGAAGTAGAAAAGAGACGTGGGCTCGAAGCTTATCTAGTACCGCGTGAAGAATATTTACGACGTCTGCAACATCTATTTTTCACCTCGAATCGAAATCATCGATTAGGAAGATTGTTTCCCCAGTGGGGACCTACGTGCTAACGAGCCACAATGCTACGCGATGTACAATGCACGGATAGGACTCTCTATCTCTTCCGTCGGTGTGTCTCGTACGCATGTGCGCGCCGCTTCCACGGTGGCTCGTTCGCGCTCGCTCGTGTACGCGCGTTCGTAGAGTGGGACGTGCTCGGTTGAATGTATGCGCGCGAGAAATACGAGGCACTCGAGGGTCACTCCTGACCCCTAGGTCTCCATTAGTGCGGCGGGTCACACGTGACAGCGTAATGCTCTACCGTCCCACTTATTATAATTTGATTAAAACACCCACGGGCCCACCTTGGTCATCCACCCTCGCCCATTTTCCGGTCACCCAAACCGCCTTCTTTTTTTCTTCTTCTTTCTCCGACGAACGGCCACCGCCTAAACTCACGCCTACATCCAGCCACAACGTGCACTCACGGTGGATTTTAATCAGATTTTTCACTTCGGTTAGTCCTCGACCGACAGCTTCGAAACGCTTGTCCTTCGATAATGCGAGTATTCGACGAAAATAGAAATTCCATGATTTAATTGGAGACTTTTATGAATCCTCGGTCCTCGTTGACACGAATTAAATTTAATTCGTTTGAAACAGGGAGTCCTTCGAACGGTGTCCCGGCCCTTCGTCGTTCCCAGTAAAAATGGGGAGGGTGAGCGAGGACGAATTGATTTTCACGTTTCACTTGTCGATTTTTAAGAGGCACAGTCGAACGACAGAATCCACTGTGAAAGGTAGTGAATGAATGCGGATTGTAGATAGATGAGGGAATGCCGGGTAGTCTCGTTAACTCTTCAAAAGCACAATCCCCTCGGTGGCGGCACGTCGGCGCTTGTGACGAAAGGGAATTTCTAAGCGATGTGTTTCTCATTATATACTAAGCGGATTCCCTCGTTCCGATTCGAATAATATATTCCAACGGAAGAGGGAGAGAGGAGATCGCACCGTACGCACCTATGGCGAAGCTCATTGTTGGCATTTCACCATTGTCGGCTCGTTACATTGTCAACCGTCTCTCTTCCTCCCTTTCTCTCTCTCTCTCTCTCTCTCTCTCTCTCTCTCTCTCTCTCTCAATCGTATTTTTTCTGTTCCTCCTTGGCCATCCTCCTCATACACCCTTCGCTCTTTCTCCTCGCAGTGGACGCTTTTTTCGTCCTCCATCGGTGAGACGAAAAAAATTCAATTAAAGCGCCAAATGGGAAAAGCCGATGGCACTTTCCTTCTCTCCCCTCTCCCTACTTTCTCTCGCTTCTTCTTTCCGCCGGTCGGCGTCATAAAAAGCATCCCCCTTGATTTTCACCTGTACCCTCTAGCCCGTTGTACCTTTGCACGCGCGAGCAAAGTTTCGCCAGGGAATTGAACTCTCCCGTCGTTCGCGCCGAACAAAGCGCAAAAGTAGGAGAGAAAATATCTAAAAGCGCAGCGTGTTGCATGGGAGAAACGAACTATGAGAATTTCCTCTCCGCGCGACAATTTTAATTACGCGAGCAACTCCCTACCTTCTCGTCCCGCTGGACCCACAGGTCCTTCTCGTTTCCATTCGTTCGATCCATCGAGTCGATTTTTACGAGTCGAGCACTAACCTACCCCCTCCACTTTTTCTCTAGCTTCTCCTCGTTTCCTCGTTACGAGGGGCGGGCGAGAGTAAAATAAAGTTTTCGTTTGACGCGTGCTCCTGACGGCATTTGGCCGAGGACAGGATGGAAATAGGGATGGGGAGAGTAGAACGCGTTTCTGGTGGCCACGGAGTAGTAAACATTCTGTCGAATGAGCACACTGGGACAGGTGGTGGTGGTCGTGAATTGGGGTGCGTACTGCGAGCCATGACGACCGAGATGAGAAGGAGAAGGAGGTAAAGAAGAGCACGCCACCATCTAACGAAATGAAAGCAAAAGAGATAGAGAGAGGAGACTGTTATTTGTGAACTTGCAGTGGGATTATCAAAGCAGGAGCAAACGCAGGCACCCGCAGAGGCGCATAAACGTGTATTCGTCGAAGGAGGGAAGGAGAGAAAGAGAGAGTGCGGAAGGATAGAATACAAGCTTGCTCTACACACGTACGAGCTCCGGGCCGATAGCCGCTCGTGCGAAAATTCAAACGACCCGCCAACAGCGCGGCAGCGATAACGCGCGAAAGCCGATATCGCAACGCGCCGGATCATTGAGCGAACCGATCGATGCTATCGCTTCTCTCGGGTATCGCGTTCCCCTCTTCCACTCGTACGTGTGTGTCCACCGAGCGGCCACGTGTGCGCGCTTTTTTTTAATTCCAGTCCCACCCTCGCTATGGAATTATACGATCGCGAATCTATCTCCTTACCCGTTATCGCGAGCGACGCGCGCGTGGAAGGAGACGTAGAGATGACGACCCTTTCTTTTATTTTCGTTCGCGCGCCATATCCTTTTTTATTTATGTGTTTCGAACAAGAAGTTTCTTTATCTCTTCGTATCCCAGATTCGGCTTCGCGTTCTGAGATCGTGCATGTGTCCGTGTATCAAATGTCAAAAAAATTATCAAAGGGCAGAGAGTGAGCGAGTGTTGAGGAAGAATGGGCGGAAGATATATTTTTATAGTGCGCTCCCCGCGGTGATTTGCTGAATGTCGATGTGGGACGAAAGTGTACTCTAAAATCTCGTGCTCTCGCGGTTGAACGTCTATACGCGTTACTGAATTGCGAGGACTGGTAGGAAAAGGTTTTGCTTCTCGTTGCAAATCTTCTCTCTTCCCTTTTTCGACAATCTTTCGTTTCTCCCTTCTCCCTGGCTCGTCTGTGTTTCCGTTTAGATATTCCTCCGCATGGCCCGCTTATTTATTTATCCAGTCGTGACGGAGAAGGGGCATCGGGGGAGTGGAGAAGGAATGTCCACTTCCGGGTGCACATTACGTCGCTCCTCCCTCTTCTTTTTCTTCCATTTCAATCTCGTCCACTTTTCGGACTTCTTCCTTTAATATTCTCCTGTTTCTTTCTCGGTATGCCTGCTTTTGCCAGTGTATCCCTACCCGCTAGTCTCTCCTGAGTGTCCCGTATCTGCATTTCTAGCCGCGTTTCCGCCATCCTCGTCGTCTCTTTCCTCTCGTTGCTCTCTCCTCCTCCCCTCACCCATCTGCATTTGCATCTGTGTCCGTGGACCACCTCCACCTCTTCATCTCCACCCGCAACCCCCTACCTCTCCGTAACCACCCCCGTGGGCCCCTTTCGCGCGCGCTTCTCGCGTAATTATTTCTATCCGCGATTGTGATGCAAATTTTTGCTGTTTTCCGTTCCGCCTCTAGCCAACTCCACCTCTTCCTCCTCCACTCCCCCACGCCCAGAGCTTCCCTCTGCTCTCTCGCTTTATTCTTTCTCTCCGACAGCCCGCCGGCCACTGTTCCCGCGTGTATCCCACGGACGATTCATTCGCATTTTATTGTCGTGACAACGTCGTCGTTCTCTCGCGTCCGAATTTTTTTACTCGCCTCCGGAAGTTCTTCCAACCCTCTCCAGTTTCCCCTTTGCTTCTCCCCCCTCATTCGCTCGCCTCGTCTCCTCGATGAGTCACGAAGCGAATTATCCCGCGGGAATAATTCTCGAAATTGGCATCGAATGGAACAAAAGTAGTTTAGATTCCGCTCGGTAATGCTTTTTCAGCCCCTGTATAATGGGATTTTTCCCGAGCGCGTCAGAGTTAATTAGCAAATGTTTCTTGTTTTTTTTGCCGCTCGCATTTCGAGAGAACGCATCGTTGCTCGTCTGGGGCGCCTTTACAGGGTGCGACAATTTTATTCACCTGAAATATGTCCCTGCTGGTTGACGGTAGAACATAATTCCTTGCGAATGAAGGCTTGTGGAGGAGCTTACACGGTCACCTTCATTTTTTAAAGTGCGCAGGCGCATCTCGCTGTAATTGAGACGAGTGCTCGATGAAAAGGAGCTCGTAGGTGTAGTCCTAAAAAAACACGAACTCCGTCGAAGCTAACGGGTAGGTGAATATTGCCTGGTAGAGGACCGTGAGCGGAATTAAACGGGACAAAAAAAAATGTCATGAACGCTTATCGATTAACTTTGATATCCATCGCAGATGATACTCCTCCTCGATACGTTTTCGTTAAATAACGACATTTTTCTCTCTCTCCTTCCCGTCGCTTTCCGTATCGTTTTTATTCCGCAGGACGCACATCGAAGCGGACAAACAATCGATATTCTCTCGACACCAGCGCGGGTCGGTTGTACGGTGTGCTCATCGCGCCGGAAAAAGAGGAAGCGAACCATCGACCGTAAGAGGAGGAGGAGGTGGAAGGACTTCGATATCTCATGGCGCGGGAATATCGATGGCGGATGTGCGTTATTAGAAACTGAGATAGATAGAGACGGAGAGTAAGAGAAGAATAAAAAATGCGTAACGTAATCGTCCCGCGAAAATCTACCCGTACTATCGGGCCACGAGGGAGTGGAAACCTCGTCTCTCGTTTCCCTATTCTTTAGTCTCCGGTACACGGGGGATGAACTGGCGGGGTGATGGGTACGCATGAAAAAATCGCGGTGACTGCGGGAGAAGATGAATCTCCTCACCTCTCTGGATACGTGAGTATCCAGAGGAGCTAGAGACAATTTATTCGCGAGATAGAGAGGAAGGAGACGAGGAGAGAATTTTTTGGTCTCATTGTCGACTACCGCGGAGCGTATCAAGCAGGATCGTAGTACCCACTTCACGGGATAGTGACATTTTATATCATCGTATTACGCGAGCGGGATAGGAGGGAAGAAAAAAAATGTCGGTGGGAGTAGAAATAGCGTAGGGAGAAAGAATTCATCCTCTCGTCGTAACGCGCGAGGCTACCGGCAATATGAAATTGAGGCGAGGAACGACGCGAAGGATGGACGCGTGAAATAAAATTCGGTGCTTCTCCCCGGTCCTTCTTGCAGGGTGGTTGAAAGTAGGTGGACGACTATCTCTCCTCCCGGGAAGTTGGCTAGGCGAAGATCCGAAGCGGCGTCTTAACGTCTCAGCCCCTCCGCTCGCACCTCCTCCTACCTCGGTTCCAGCGGACGCGGATAATCCGCTTAATTACCCCGGGACTACCCTAATTATCCGGCGTCATGATCGCCGGAAAGGCGAAAGAGAGAGAGAGAGAGAGAGAGAGAGAGAGAGAGAGAGAGTTGGAGGTTTACCTCGAAACGACCAGCGGGCAGAGGATTAAGCAAACCTCGCTTAGGTTTATCGCGACCCCCGCGAGAGGAGGAGGTGGAGAAGTAGGAAAGGATGAAGGGAAGGAGAGGAGAGGATGGATTTAAGCGAACCCAAGGATACATTGGGTGCAATGGGCTAGAGTTTAAGCGGAGACCAAAACGGCTCGCGGTGAAACGCGAGCGCTGAAAGGCGACGTTCGATAATTAAATTCTCCTTAAACGCTTCTCCTTTCCTTCTTCCGCCAGCCCTTACCCCTCGACTATCCTCGATATCGATCTTTAATAACCGCGAGGAATTATTTTCAGTCTCGATATCGACAGCGCAATCGAGGGAGACGGAGTTGTCCCTGTCGATAATCAAGGCGAGAAGAAACAGGCTATGATCCCCGTCGACTCGTTGCTTCGAGAGCATCTCGTCTCTCCGCTTTGCTTCTAGGGAACTAATCTGTAAACCCTTAATTAGCCCGAGTTAATGGAAGAGAGCGGTGGAGATGGTAGGTGGGAGGGACGGAAAGTCTCGTCCTCCTTGCTCGTGGAAGAATCTTCAAATCTTTGACGAGGAGAGGGACAACGGCGCGCGGGTGGAGAGGGGACGAGGAAGTAATTAATTTTACGCTATTGCCTCCTTCTCCTCCGTGGGCCGTTCCTCCTCCTGCTTTCAGTTTTACAGGAGGTGGAGGAGGAGCTGGAGGAGCAGGGCGACGAGGACGACGACGGGCCGGATTAACCGAACGAGATTCGCGGGAGCGCCGGGCGATCGTTTGAATAAAGCCGAGATTAGACTTTTCGAGAGTTTCTCCACCACCGTCGTCGCCTCCTGCTTATTCGCGAGAGAGCGCCAAGATAAAGAGAAAGTAATTATCTGCCGATATATAGGGCATTGCGATCGATCGTACTGTCGCACGCCAAAATTTGACCGACGTTAAAGCGATCCGTGGTTTAAATCGTTGCGCGAAACGGGAGGGAAGAAGAATTGAAGCGAGACTGAATTAATTGACAGGGAGCGTGATTGGCCGGAGAAGAAATTCGGACGAGCAGATGTTAATTAACAACTGTAGATTTTTAATTACGCTATGTCTGGGTAGTTGGGTGGACATTTTTGTATCTCGTTGGAAGACAGCGAGAAGGGAAAAATTAGAACGAGGAGAATTTAATTAAAATCGAGACGATAGAATCGCGAATGTATCGGGAGATGTTTTGTAACATGTTTTTTAACTCGATAAAAGAAAACAGACGTTACGTCTAACGTATACCGATGCACGCGAAAAGTTGAAAAAAATATCGTCGCTGAAAAGTCGTTTCGGCTTCGGCGCGCACTCGACATCTTCCGAATCGCTTCACCAATACGCGCGCCGTATTTGTCGGCATTCGTCGCGCAGCATTTTACAACTGATTCAGGATCCTCCGTGCATGCGTTTCTCATCCCTACTCTCACACAGAATTCCAGTGGAACGTGGCGTCCATCAAAACTCTCATCGTCTCGTAAACGAGCGAGGAATTGTCCCTCCTCTCCGCCTCCTACCTACGAAGGTAGAAACGGTAGAAAAACGCTCGAACGACCCTCACCCCCTTCTCGCTTCGTCTCTCGGCCCTTCGAAACGAAACTTTTATACGGGCTAGCAAGGCAGAGGCGGGATCGAGAAGGGAATTTCTCGACTGTCGAACTGTTTGGCGAACTCGACGACACGGGGGTTTGTAGCGGCGGAGAAGGATGAAGTGCGAGGGGTGGAGAAGTGGAGGATGCGAGAGCCAAGCAGGAAGGGAAGAGCACGCGGAAAACTTTCATTCCCCGATACGCTCCATCTCCGGGGCCATCCAGGATGGTTTGACAATCGCTTCCGTGGACTTTCCATTATCGGCGATCGCCTCGCGATGATCGTCGCCCCGAGCGAGTGGCCACCGTCGCCGCTCGGTTCACGAGAGAGAGGTCCGATGTTTCTGGAAGATACTGCGTGAGAGGATGCGCGGCCAAAGGTTGCTTTACCCTTCTCGTCCTTGCCTCGCACCTCCTTTTCCCTCGAGATCGTAGGAAGATAAGAAGGAGCCGTGAGAATGGAGGAGAGGGTGGCTCGTCTATAGATCCGCTTGCCGCGACGAAGGCCGATCGACTCGGCCGGAGGGAAAAATCTCCTTCCCTCGCCTTTTCTCTTTGAGATTTTTCACACCGAGAGCGAACGGCGACGGCTTCGAGGAGGAGAGAGGGACGAGGGGGAGACGATGGAAAAGGAAGTTGAAAGGGAATTCCGGAAGGCATGGCGCGAAGGGCGAAGGTGTGGGAGAAGGAAGGGAGGAGGTGAATCACGTATGCAGCCGATTTCAAATTGGCCGACATGGCGCGTATCCGTTCCGTCAGCCGTCACTTCCACCCCTCGTCGTTTCCACCCCCTACTTCGCCTACCCCGTCGAGTACCACCCCCCACCTGGGGGGATACGGTACCTCCTACCACCGAAACGCGTTTAAACCCGCATACGAATCGTCGGAGTAAACGTTACGTCTACCGGGGCCATTCTGTGCTACAGGGAGTTCCACGAGTAGTCGCGTCGACCCAGGGGATTCTCGAAAAAATTTCTAACCTTTCGGTTCGTGAATTTGAATCTATTTGATGAATTAATTCGTGAACCATAACTGGAGGTACGTGTCGTTAATTTATTAAAATTTCCTACGAAAGTTCGCACGTGGAATAAATAAAAGGTATAATCAGTGGTATAAAATTTTGTGTTCTCCATAACGATATACATAGATAATTGAGCAATGTTAAAGAACGTGCGTGGGTAGCGGAGAGAGAACTTTAGTGTCTGTAAAATCTCATGAACCTTCGTTATAGCGAGAGATGGACGCAGTCGGAATCACTTGCTTAAATTCTTACGAATTTCGTCTTTCTGTAATTCGGGCTCTCCTGTAAAAGTATTATGGATAAAATGCGTTTGGCCATGTTGCGAGCTCGACTATCCGTTCCTCGGTTTCTCGCTCAATTACCGAATCCTACGTGGCCTCTCCCCTTCTCACCGTGCCTCTGTTTACCGGACGATTGATACCGGCGAAATCGGAGTAAATCCGAAAATATCGATGCTCGTCGCGGAACAATTAGGGAGAATTGCGTGGACGAGAAGGGTAAAGGGGACTACTAAAAATTACATCGGGCAGAGAACAAACGATAATCGGCTCGATCAACCGTTAATATCAAATAGTAATTTCAATTAATGAGAGACCCTGCGAAATTTCGGCCCTAGGCTTCCCTCGCACGGGGCTTGTGGTGGTAAAATTCACCCCTACCCTCTGCACCCTGACAGGACAATATCGCGATTCACGATGCCTCGTCCTCCTGTACGCGCGCTTGTAAGCCGCGTAATTAGAGCGAGTAAACGAGGGCGAGTGAATTCGCGTCCTACCGTGTCGCGCGCGCGCGTCATTACGGAATTATTGGGCTATCGTTAAGCGTATGGCGGACGGGAGAATTTTTGCTGGAGATTTGAGTGAAAAGTTTATACGTGAAAAAAATATGCTTCTACTGGTTTCGACGATGAGACGACTGTATAGACGGCACCTGCTGCTCGGAAAATCTGCAACGCGCGTGTGTTCCAAAGAGACGAAGCTGAACAGACACGCGGGTACACGTGATTTTAATTTCCGCGATGCCACCGTCATGCGTCGAGACTTCAAATTCTCGTTCCCTTTCAGACTGTCGATTGTCTTCGATCCGATATCCGTCTGCTCTTCGACGAAAGGGAAGAAAAGTCCGGGAGAGTAGCAGAAGGAAAAGTGGAGGAACGACGTCTCTTTAGAATTGATTCGGGGACGAGAGGTTTTGAAATTGTCTGTAGCGCGGCGGACGTTCGCCGAGGCCGTGCGCGCCGGTTGCGGGAAATCGTTCCGCTTTGTTCGTCGGAACGTCTTCTCGTCTTTCTCTCGAGGGTGCCTTTTGTTGGAGAGATTGGTACGGTGAAGGTCGCATTTTATCTCACGGTGCATTCCTCTTTGTGCGATACTTCGCCACTTGTAATCTTCTAATCGGAAAATTCGCCAAGCCCGTGCACCTCGTCAACTAACGCTTTTTTCGTATCCTTTAAATTACAATATTTCCATTCGACGAGAGTCTCGGTTACTTACGATTAAAAACGTTCATTTTACCAATCGTTCAATTTCCTTCCAACACGTACACCAAGCCTCTCGACGAATATCGTTTTCCGTCGGTAGAAGGAGAACGAAATTCGTCCGTGTAAACCTCGCCACCCCATCCTTGTAAGGAGATTTTCAAACCACGCACAGGACCTCCTTCTACCATCGTGGATGTAGAGACAAGCACGCGAGACAAGTATCCGTCCCGTTTGATCTCCATTTAACAAGGCCCCGGTCTTCTCGCGGAAATTCGTTCATGCCGTTTCCAAGGGAGGCGACGTACACGGGGACGACGTGAAGCAAACGCGAAACGTCTCGCAAGAAATACAAGGGTAGTCTGCGTTCTCCTCTTCCCAATTCCTCCTCCTCCTCCTTCGCCTTCTTCCACCGAGCGAAGAGTCTCGAGATGCACCGAAATCTCGAATCTCGAAGACAGCGCGTCGTCTTCGTATGGGGTGGTTGGTCTAGGGTTGGGAAAGTGGGGGTGAGAGGGTTGTGGAGAGACACGATGGTACTCAACGACATCACGTGGAACGAAGAGACGAGGCGGAGAGGTGGGCGGAAGGGAAAGATTTACGTTGTAACTTCCTCTCGCGTAGCATTCTCTCCCGCGCCCGAACTACACGGCATCCGTAATACGGGCTCATTGTTGCGCCCCTGATGTCTCGCAGGCACGCACGCACCGTGCTCGAGGATGCAAATTCGCACGTTGAGGGAGGCTCTGGTTACGAGCGAAGGGTCGCCGGAGAAAATTGCGCGTGAAAGTTAATTTGAAAAGTGCGAGAGGGCGCGTGGGGATAAAGTTCTAATTTCCCTCGTCAAAACTGTACGACCTGAGCGCAAAATCTCGGTGACTACTTACTGGATACGATGCAGAAATTGATTTATTTTCTTTTAGAAATTCAAAGGACATGCAACACGACGCTCGTTGTCTACTGGGCCCACAAGCTTGTCTAATTTAAATACACGTCGATTTTTCTTTCGATTCAAACTCACCCACAAGGAGCATCGAGAATAGAATCGAAGCTTGGTAGAACGAAGACGTTCAATTTCTGTCTTGTTACCTCTCTTACTTTGGACGAAGAAAGCGTCCTTCAAGCAACATCTCTTTTATTATTCTTGGCCCCGTTACATCTCGTCTACCTTTCGTTGCCTGAAAATACAAAGGATCCGAGCTGGGCGGTTGAATCTGAAAAGCGAGCACCCGGGGACGTAGTTCGCGCGATGGAGCCACTCGCTGTGCTCACTTCCGTTCGCAACCAGAAACTAGCGGTCGAAGAGTCATTCTCGTTTCTACCTGACGTTGCATTACAGAAGACATCGGAGGGGTAGGATGAAGAAGGAGGGTAGAAGGGATCTCCAAAGGTAGGAGGATTTTCCTCGTCACACGAACAGAAGGCACTTTCTCTTCGAGTCGACTGACTTGCTCGATGGCCTTCTCCTCACGGTTTGCGAAAATAAGTGAAATAGAGGATCTCGGAGGTAGAGCTTCGTCTTTCGGCCCTGAACCTTCCTCCTTAGCTTCGGGACCTCCGGGGGCTCGAGCGAAGGGCGCTCTCGTTAAAATCAAGCCCCTCGTTCCATCGGGACTAATTGAAACGGAGAGGCTCGAATACTCTCGCGTTTGCCAAGGGTGTTCGTTCTCTTCTCGTCCTTGGATGTCCTTGGGTCCTCCGCGAGAAGGAGAGGATGAAGGTACTTATTGAAAAGTTAGCGATATACGGGCGAACTTCTCGACTGCAGGCACGGTGGTAGCGTCGAGCTGCGAATGGCGATAAATCGAAACTACCCCTCGACTGTTCGATCGCTGGCAGGATCTGTTTCTACGCTACGTGTGCTCGTGCGTGCGAAGATTCATCGACGAGGAGGAAACCAGAAAGTTTCCAGGTTTCTTGGGATCCGGAGGGAAAATTGGTGGATGATCCGGAGGAAAGATGGCATCCGATCGGATCTCAGAGTCCCGTCGACACAGATATATCGTTAATTTTTTCCAATGAAGGACAAATTTCATCTGGGCATTTCTTTACGCGAAATCGATCCTGGACCCGGCCGAGAAAAATCTGAGAGACTCGCCACCTGCAAAATTGCATCTCCCTGAGCCACATTCTTCCTCCATTTTCATCGCTCGCGCCGTTACGAGCGTTACGCTATTTCCGCGATCGGCTTGTACCCCGCTTCTGCTCTAGGAAGAATCGAAGAAGAGACGGATAGAGAGAGAGAATGCTTTCAGAGGAGAAAGAGAGAGAAAGAAAGAGAGTTTCCAGACCGGCGCGCAAATCGCGTCATCGCCCGCACCTTTCTTTTTTCTCTCACAGCATCCTCTTCCCCGATCTTTCTCGCTCCGACATTTCACCCAAGGCCCTTTCTCTTCTCTCCTTCTTTCTCAATTTTTCCATAAATCGATCCGTTCACCCGACCACCCACCCATCCATCCATCCATCCACCTCGCTCCATTTTCGGCTTCCTCCACTTCCCTTCTCACCCTTCGTCAATCCCTCCTCTCTCTCCGTTCTACAGTTTTTCTTCCGAACCCGCCTCCGCCATTTTCTTCAACGCCAAATTTCACGGAAGATGATGGAAAATACCGGGATTTTTCCACCACGCTTCGAGGGATCGATATCGAATTCCGCGCACGACGATAGAGGTACATGCAGGACGAAGGAGAGCGAAACGTTCGCTCGGACACTTCCGGCATTTTCGCTGGCGTTTTCAAAATTCCCGCGCACCCCGGAGACTCCTCTTCCACCCGTGCACACTACCATTCGCCCGGTAATGGTCGTACTGGATGGGATAATGGTCCTCCCGTCATTGCCTCCTACGTTCCCTTTCTCCTGCGCTCTCTTTTATTGCATCGTTTCGTCGCAGAGATCGTTCGACTTTAAACTGCCCGAGAGAGGGCACCTAACTTCGCTCGCGGTTGCTCAACGTCGAATTCAAATTTTCCGCTCACGAGAAAGGACGAGAGAAAGGAGCACGGGGACATTAAACGTCTCCACGCGTGGCCGAACGTTAAGTTTACGCTTGGAGAGTATCATTTTGAGTGAACGTAGTATTCCTTTTGTTAAGATCAAGCCACAGAGAGCGCTACGTATGGTATGTTTGCTACATGTGAAGAGAATAGTTGTTTCCAAATTAATATGTCGCCATTCGAAACAGCTACGTTATAGTTGCTATGTATATGTAAAAATTAGATAAAAATCGTCCAAACTGTAGTTTTCATGGTGGTCACTCGATTTAGTGAATATAAACCGTGAATATACCGTACGTAGCATAGCACTCTGTGTGGTTTCTGTGTTGATAGCTTTACGCTTTCGCTTCTTGATTCTTCCTCGCTCGCCCTTGCACCCTTCGCGAAGAAATATTGAAAAAAAAACCTGTGACAATTCGTCACTCACCGATAGCTTCTCGAAGGTCCTACGTCACTCTAGCACCCCCGACGATTAATTGCGATTAATTGCGCCCCCGCGGTTAACTCGTCACGCCTGTTTTAATTATCGGCAGAATGGAAAAATTCTCGGGCCTGCGCGCGCCCTTTCTCTCACTCGTGGCCTCTCGCACGAATTCCAGAGGCGTAATTCGTTACGGTTTGTAACGAACCCGCTTCGGCGAACAATAACGAGGTAGGGAGAAGGGATGGGGGTGCGGATAAAGGGCGAGAGGGAAGTGGAGGAGGCCGATTGCGCTCGCAATCAGTCGTTACTGCCCAATTTCAGCCCCGGCGTAATTAAGAGAAATCCAATCGACCGGGAAATACACCGACGTGTGTGCGCCGAAATATAAAATGTATGGTTCGAGGGATGGGAGAGGGAGAATGGCTGCGAAGGGCGGCAGACTGATAAATATGGTTGGTTCAGGGCGCGCGATCGCGAATAGAATCGTTCACAAGGACGAATCTCTCTCGGGGGCGAAAAAATAAAGGAGAAAATTCGTCCGGGTTCGCTTCGAAGAGAATAATTTCGATCTCAAAGGGGCGGATCGGGTCTCGAATGAAATTTTCGAAAAATTCTCTCGCTTCCTTCCGACCACTAGCCATTATCCGCGAAGAAGGTGCAGGAACGTTCTTCGTAAATTCGTCCATACCTGTTGCCGGTTTCTCGAGGAGGGAAGAGTGGGCGCTAAACGGCAGGGCACGAGCGTTTCTAACTACGAAATTTTGCCGGTGGTTGAGCGATTGGGTGGTGGAGTGCGCGCGTCGGTGAGAAACGGTAGACGAGGATGAAGTGGACGAGAAAGACGCTGCAAAGGGGGACGTCGAGCGAGAAATAATCTCGGCTTCACCGAGACACCCTATTCTCGCTGAATGATATCAACTGTCCGTGCCTTCTCCTAGGTAGAGCCGACAGCTCGACTAACGCTTTGAAATATTATTTTACTTTCCTCCTCCTTATTCTCACTCTTCTTTCCTCGTCCTTCTCCTTCGCCTCCACTTCTCGGGTTTCCGCCACTCGCTTCACCTCCTTCTCATCCCACCCTCCTTCTACTCCTTCACCCTCCTCTTATCTCGAGTCCCTCCACAACTATTCCTCGCCAAAACCCTCGACCTCTGATCTATCCTGTCTCGTTACGCGTGTGAGTTTCCCTCGCGCGGAGATGTTCGCGCTTTCGCGCGTAAACGCAAAATACGCGTAGGACGAGGAGAAGAATAGGATGAGGGGCCGGAAGAGGAGTCGTCCTGGTGGAAATGTTCTCGAATATTGCCGTGCCTCTTCTCTTCGAGATATATTTGCATCCCGAGAATTACGACGTTCGCCTCCACTCTCCTTCCACCACCTACCCCCGCCCGGTACAGGTTCTTCCATCCCTGTAGAGATAGTCCCTGCAGCCTTTCTTTTTCTTTCACTTCTTCCGATCTTCGTCACGCTCGAACGTCCAATACGCCCCAGCATCGTATTTACTTTACGCGTTGGATTATTGTTGCAATTGCAACCACCCCCGCGAAAGTCACGTCCCGCCTCCCCTTGCGTTTTACACCGACCGCGTATAATTTTGCCTCAAATTGAATTTGTTTTTATACGTCCCCGGCATACATCCCGAGAGATAATAAATCGTCTGTTTACTCTCTCTCTCTCTCTTTCGTTCTTCCGTTTTTCATGACACACTAACGCGTGCATCCTTCTCGGACGAATTTTTGCAGAATGCGTAATCCGTTCCTCCGCGCGGACGCATTTTATTAAAAAGATAGAAATGGAAGAGTACTTCGGAATTCTCTCTCTCTCTCTATTTTCGAAAACGACGAAAATAAGATGGAGGGCAGAGATGAAGAAGGAAATAAGGAAAAAACTGTCGAGGAACTTTACTGTCGCGCGTCGCGAGGAGCTCAAAACGTCGAAGTACCGCCAACGACGAACGAGCTTGGAAGTGTTGCGCCGTCGTTTCTGTACAGTCTGCGAATTTACTTCTGGAAGTGTATTAAATGAGACAACGAAGAGTATCCTTGCCGAATACTCTACGTCTCGTGCCACTGCGGTAAGCAACCGAGAAACGCAGGACGAGCTTCGTCCTACATAATCCACGGCCATCTCAGTGCTCCTGCTATCGCGGATGAAAATGTCCTCCACTTTTAGGGTGGAGAAGGGGTGCGTTACTAGTAAAGGACGTTATTAGAGGGACAATAAAGCCTCGATGGGACGACGGGCTACTCGAAAAATGGGACAGCCCTCGTTCTGCTCGGAGACGCATTAGCGCCGTAGTAAACTGCGGGTGGAAACAAAATTGCAGCAGTTTGGCGAAAAGAGAAGCACCACTGGATTTTCGCCATATTTTCCAGCGCGAGGATTTTCCACGTACCGTTTCTCGTTTCGTCAGGATGTTTGGAAACAGAAGAGAAGCGCGTGGGAGGATCGATAGGGCGCGTAAAAGGCCGTACCACCCTTCTCTTTTATTTCTTTTCCAAGGACTTTTCCTTCCTCTCGCTCTCCTCCTGCGTTTCTATTCGCATCTGTCGCGAGAAAAATGCCAACTGGGATGAAACGTGGGAACGTCGGTATCGAGTGCAATAAAACCTCGGAACTTCCCGAAAGACTCTCTCTTTCTGCTTCTTTTTCTTTTTCTTTCTCTGTCTCTCTCTCTCTCTTTCTCTTTCTCTCTCGCTCTCCTTCTCTGGTTCCACTCCTTCGCAAAAGCTCACGCCCGTACCCGAGGAAGCTGCGAACAGCGGAGCATGAGAGCTGCATAGAAAGAAAGAAGAGGAGGAGAAGGAGCGTTTCCTCAAAGGAAATCGAAATGCGCCAGTACTCGCGTCATCTCGTTACCTTCCCTTCTTCTTCCACCCCCTTTCCTCCTTCTCTTTTTTTTATTCCAACCCCTTACGCCTCCTTCCGTTCTGCCACTTTGCCGAACGACTGGCTTCCTCCGCTCTCGTCGCGCCACCTTTCGCAGTTTCCACCCCCATTGCTCTCCCACCCCCGGTGCATTCACCTCACCCCCTCTTAAGAGCACGATTTCCCTCGAACGTAATTTTCCGGGCATCCGATCGACCGGATTTCGCTTTCGTTTCTTGTTTTGCGCTTCGCCGATTCGCCCGCGAGCCTCCCCCTTTTTCCTACCCACGTCCCTCGCGTCCTCTCGTTTCCTCGTCGACTCTCGAAGGGTTTGCCGGAGTAAGAGAGACTCGGGGAGAGAGGAAAGAGGAAGATGCGCCAGGACGGCGTATCCTACGGGGAGTAGCAGGACTTCCGTTATATTCTCTCGGATATATCGCGTCGTCTCGAGGACGTCGACGAGGAAAGAGGAGGAGGTGGAGGATGACGACGTACCTCTTTCCGCTTACGCGCATACGATCCGGGGAAAACGGATCCCGGAAAACGATTATCCGTCGAATGCCGAGCGTGCGGGTTGACAGTCGTTCCATCCCTCGTGTCGCGTCGCTTCCTGAGTGACGTATTAGCAAGGGGGTGAGCGAAGAGGACCGATGAAGGGGGTTGACGGGATCGCAGTACTCGAAACAACATTGCCTCGAATAATTCCTCGCGGTGAAACCGTTTAAGGTGCCTTAACGAAGTTTGTGTCTCGTGTAAAATAATTCGAGGTAGGCACCATTGCCTAAATTGTTCGCGCGAATTGTCGTATCCTTCGTATCGACCAGTGAGTTCTCGAGAGTCCCTCCCACTTTCGTCCTTCAATTTTATCCACTACGCTTCTGATCTTCCTCGAACGCTTCACCCTTTTTTCCCTCCTTGTCCGCCTGACTGACGTGTCATCGTCAGTGGAGAACTCGAAACGACAGCTTCTCCCTCGGATCGCTCACGGATAGGCGATAGAACGCCTTTTAAAGCTCCTCACCCTCTACCATCGATTATCCACTCGTGTGCCTCGCGCGTGAAAACATGGGACGTCGAAGCAGAGAGCAGGCGAATGCGCCTCTCCATTCGTCGAGGACGTAAAGTGCTCGCGATTTGTGTACCTATCGCGCAGCTGACAGTTGATTCGAAAGAAATTCCTTTTCCGGAATAGGCAATAGGTATTCGCGAGTGTTAATTTTACTTTGCACATTTTTACGACTTTTTTTTTTTGGTTGTTGAAAGATCGGGAAAATGAAGAAGCGAAGGGAAACAAGTACGAGTGGGACATAGTAGAATCACCAGAGAAGGTTAACCGAAAGGTTCGCTCGTATTAAGCTGGAGAAATCCCTTCGTGCGTCTACGAGCCACCCTCGACCCACGAGCAACCCTCTGGTTTCTCGTTGGGGCCGTAGATTTGGTAATAGACACGGACGGGCACACGTTGCGTAGAGAGAGGAAGAGGACGAAGAAGATGTTGAGGCTTGCTGGGGACGAAGTGATACGAGAGCGTTAGCGACAGTTGATTAAAGCTCTCGTACGGCAACCCTGTTGCGTTTCTGTTTTATACCACCCCGTCGGAAGGCCAATTAACCGGAGAGGGATGGAGAAAATCAGAAGAGGAGTGCGAGAGAAAATTTAATCCATGACGTAGGACACGAGAAGTTGATTAATGGACGCAAACTTTTCCGCAGGTCGATCATTCGTGTCGACATTTCGACGGGGAAAAAAGGGAAGATGAAAAACAGTGGAAAATCAAGAAGCGCGCCGAAATACCGAAGCTTCATCTCGTTCGAGGCATCTTTCATCGCCCGTTCCTCTCGACTTTTCCCCGGCAGTTGCCAGACGTCGCTCTTTTCGTGCAACATCAGCATTAAAGGCCCGTCATGCTCGATTTAGAGGACGCGTGCACGCAAATCTACCGGCATGGTACCGCGTTTGGCACGCGTTCAAAAGGCACAAGGAGGAGCTGAGAGCGAGAAGGACAGGACGAAGTATGGAAGGTGGTAAGGAAGGAGAGGGGCGCAGGAAGATGAAGAAACAGAAGAAGAGGGAAAGGAGAGAGGATGGCTTGGAGAGTAGAGTTGATGATAGTCGGCGGAGGCAAAGCGTATGGAAAAGCAAGAGGGTTGATGCAAGAGAAGGAGAGGCACACGAAACGCCGATTGCGGGGTGCTCAAAGAACGACAAGCCCAACACGTGTCCGCACGAACGCTCTCCCTCGGTTATTTAGACCGACATGAGTCTCGCACGAATTCCACCTCGACCCACTACAGGCTCTTTCGTATCAAACAGACCAGAAGGAGACTCCAGTGCGGCTAACGTTCACGCGTGGAGAATATTTGGACAGGTGCGCTCGGTGAAAATTATTCCTTTTTCAAGACGAGGGTGGGCAAAATTCTTCGATAAAATTCTGGCCGAGAAATATTTTTCAGCTCTCGCAAACGGAATTATTCGAAAACATTTTTTGGTCGATGTATCAAAGAGAACTTCTTTTGAATAAGTATCCTAAGTTCCACTTCTTCGTGAATTCCCCACCTCCTCGCTTCTTCGTCTCTATATCTCTCCATTCGTTTGCCATTGGCTGCTACGACCAATACGCTCGACGTAAACGCGGAAGTCTCACGCGATTCTCCTCGCATTCCCATGAAGCTCACGCGCGAGACAGGCAGTTAATTCGCGACTATCTTGGCCACTATGTGTGCGTCCCGCAAACTGCGCCGCGTCGACGAGTATCTCACGGAGAGAAAGCGACGGGCGCGACGTCTCGGCCAGACACGTAGGAGCGGCAGATCCCGATTCGTCCCAAGAAGGCCAAGCGAAGCTTTAAAGTTTGATAGCCCATTTTGGAGGAGCATCGAAGACAACGTCTCGGGTCACGTGTCATCTTCTTCGAACGACAGTCTGTTCCCTCCTCGATCCATCTGTCGCCCTAATGCATTTTTGAAGCTCGGAATGCCATAAAGGCGAGCCCATAATAAACCGCACGATGCCGACAGATTTCGTGGTAGGGTTCTGGCGTTCGACGTGCCCTTCGCACGACTGTTCCTTTTGCTTTCTTCCTTCTGTCTCCTTCCGTCTCGCGTCCTAGTAACGCCAGCTTCGACGTCTAGCGAAAGAAGCTCTCTTCGATAATCGAGAGGACAGGATGCTGCAATTCCCTCTTGGAAGGAAGCAGCGAGAAGGGACGAGAAGGGAAATGTCGAAGGCGTGGAGGAACGAGAGGAAGGTTGGGATTTTCTGCGTGTACGAATAGTGCGAGTAGGGAGAGTACCACTAGGGAGGTCGTGAAAGAGGGAAGTGGAGGAGATGAACCCCTCCGGAAAGAGGGAGGTTACCTTATAAAGGGAAGTACCTCGAAGGGGACTTTGAAGAGGTCGAAAGCTCGATGTTAACAGCCAGACGCTATTGTCATCGAGCCACACCCTACTCCACTCATCAGAGGTGCTCATTCCATCCTAGACAACAATTTCTCACGATTCTTCGCCAACGAAGTTTGAATAATCGATTCCACTCTGGGTCAGGATATCGTTAAGTCGTGAATGCTACCGCAGATCGATGAAATCTCGTTGATTTACGGTGTAATCCTCTCGACCACTCGACCATCTCCACTACGCGGGAGGAGATTGAAGGGAGAGCAGGATGGACGCCGAGGTCAGGAGCATCCGTTACCGGTTGCAAATCTTATTTGAATTGGAGATGCCAAGTTTATGCCCCGTGGGGTCGTCCTCGTCGTCGTCGACGTCGTGGGCGCCGTTCGTTGTCGGGGAAAGCTTAGAAGGGAGAATAGGTAAGCAGCTTAGAAGGGGTTTGGTTGCCTAGGGCGCTTCCGAGCAAGAGTCCAGGGCCTGCTACCCTCTTGCGGCCGCGTACTAGGGGTCTACGCCTCATCTTTGGTCCTCCTCTTTGATCCCCTTCCTCCTTGGGCCCGGTCCTTGCTCCTTCTCGTTCACATTCTCCTCGTTATTCTTCACCCTTTCTTCACCCCACTTCGTACCTCGTGTCATTTCCTCTACATCGAACACAGCATTCCACAGTTGAGGCATACGAGAGCACAGAATCAGGATACTACGACAAGTGGCGTCTAGTCTCTTCACCTCTTGCTCCTGCAACTCCTCGCACTCGTGAGATTCGTGCCAATTCGCTCGTCCGCCGGAAGACACAATCGAATCCAACGTCGTTACGATCGTTTGCCTCGGTGCTTGGCCCCGGACAAAAAGACTCGGCAGGTAGACAGGTAGGTACGACTAACAACGGCGAATTCGATTCGACGACGTGGATGAAAACGGGGAGAAAAAAAGAAGAGACGGAATGCTTTTTTTTCTCCCTCGTCGAACGACGGAGGCCATTAATTTCTCGGACGGACGTGGCATCGATGCGTCCACGATGGTTTTTCGTCAATGAGGGAAAGACGGGCGAACGACAGCTCTCTCGATTTGCTTTCGCGGTGGAAATCAACGGGAGCGGTAACCCCTTCGTCCGAATTGTCGGCTCGTCATTTCGACCCCCGCTCGTTTCGCCGGCACCCATCCCCCTCCCCGACCCTATTTTCCAACCGAGGCCTACCCAGTTGTCCGTTCCGAAATAATCGCTTTATCGACGTACCATCGACAACAGGCAAATTGAACTGCTCGCTTTTATCGGCAGCTGTCTTCGTTACCCTGGCAAGATTTCCGTTTGTAGAGTCAGCCGATTTGCGAAACGGAAGTAGGATGCTGGCTGACAAGGGATGAGTCCTCGAGAAATTAAGGAAAGAATTATCCATGGCCGATCGATTATCAGTCCAATCGTTCGCCTCAATTTTTAAGATTCTGCTTGCTCGACGCTTTCGTACCTGCTCGATAATTGGAAGAATAATTTAACTCGAAAAGCTGGTGCGGGTTCGTCGTTATCCTGGGCACCTAGCCGGAGGACCAAGATACTACGAGAGGATGGAAATGAGCTCGAAGGCATAATGTGGCCGACAAAAATATGCTCATTGATTACAATGGGGAAATTATTATAATCAGAAGCCGAGACGACGGTCGCTTATCGCCCATGGGCAAGGACTTTCACCGCTTCCAAAGGGGACTCCCGGCAGAACGAGAAGCTCTCTCGCAAAGGCTCAACTCCCCGCACTCGAGCTTATTTCGGTTATCTTCGAGCTCTCGGCCAACTTCACCTTCCTTTCTCCTCCGTATGCTCTCGCGTTAAGCGAGAAGAAAGTGGAGAACGAGTGGATGAGTCACAAGGGGGTTGGCAGAGAGATGGAGAAAAAAAAGGAAATCGTGGGTTTCGCTTCGATGCGCCTCTTCTCGAACGCGAGGAGGACGGTGTAGATGGAAGAGATGGAGTGGACCGGCAAAGCATTCGCGAAAGGGAATTGTGTGGCCTCCGACGACCCGAATGTGCACGACGGGAATCCCCGATAATGTTCCTGGCGCTCCCGCGAATGAATCTCAAAGGGGGTGCACAACGAGGAATCACGAGGTTGTACGATGCAATTTCATTGTAAATGTTCTCGGATAACGACGCGCAGGAGAAAAGAGAAAAATGTCCTTTCGATCACCGAGAGAGAGAGAGAGAGAGAGAGAGAGAGAGAGAGAAGCTCGTGGAAGCAGTCTAAGCCCGATCGATGTCAGCCCCGTTTCAGAAGTAAAAAACGAAGGGGTTGGAATTTTCCAGCCCTGACGCAACGCGAGAAGTCAATCGGGACGATTTTCACGAGAAGGGACGCGTCCAAGAAAAATTCACGTTGGCTTTCTCGAGATCGAAGAACTGTGGAAAGCCTTAAAGGGGAGGCGGAAGACCCTGAAAGGAGACGAAGGTGGAGGAGAAAAGTAGGGCTCGTCTTTGCCTCATCCTTTTAAAAGATTAGAAGAGGACACCGTTGAGGGATGAGCACGGGGGTGTAAAAAAGAGCGATGACGGGAGGGTGGCTAGCCCGTGGGAGAGGACGAACGAGTGGCGGAACGACTGAGGGTGGAAAGGGGTGAGGAGAAGAGGGACAGGGATTTACCGCAAGGAAGATTTCTTCCTTCCTTCGAGCCTGGGTACCTACGCGCGCGGGGACCACTTCGCGCTGAAAGCGTCGCGGGTCCAGGAGGTGGGTGGAGGAGGGCGAGGCCTCGCCCAAGAGGAAAATCCGCAAGGTTTTATTATTTCAGGAAGAGAATAATGGCGGCTCGAGAAACCAGAGCGACGTACAATGGCGGCCGTTGTCTACCTTCGTCCAACCGGCCGTCCGTTCGTCCCTGGACCGCAAGCTCGCGTCGATTACTCATCGCGCGACGTTATTCCTCTCGCGGGGAAACGACGAATTTCCACTGTAAGCGAACGCACTTTTCGTCGATCGATTCTCGTTTCTAGTCGGCGAGCGAGAATAACGAATTCGCGAGACTCTGGTGACGGTTGTGCCATGGGAGCTCCTAGAAGCTTTTTAATATTAACATGCATCTGTCGCTTCCGCATTTCTCTCCCATTTTCTCTTTCGCATTTCTCCCCCTGCGTATTCGCGCATATCTCGCGCTTATCGAGAAATCGAAAAAATTCGGAAAATTCGCGCGAGGCCGAGATCAAAACACGCCCGATCCTTGCGACGATAAGCCCTGCGGTACCACCTGTCCGGATGAAAATAGGATCGCCAAGAAGGATCTCCGCGATTTTAATTTCAACGAAGGACATTAAAATTCATCCACAATTTCCGCAGTGGGAGGCTGCCGCGCGTTTTGAATTGCGATTGTGCGCGGGAAATTCGAACGGCGAAGGATTGGTGAAGTGAATTCGAAAGAGAAGAGGAATTGAGCAAGCGACGAGATTGGCCGGAGGAGGAGGTGGAAGGTGAAAAAAAAAACGGTTATATCTCGCAGGAGCTAATGTGCCAGCTTTACGGATCAGCTGGCAGAGCGCATTAACTATTCCGCACTAGCGGATTAAAAGCTCGCGCGTGCTCGCAGCCTGCTGGAGAGTAGGCCCTCCATTGTTCCTCCCTGGTCCCGGACCGAGAGGACCAGAAGAGGCAAAAATCCTTTCGAGCGCATTTTTCTCTCGTCCGCGTATTTTCGTCCGCGACCAGTTTTCGGCAACCGGCTTCAAAAATTCTACCCCTTGCTTTTTTCGCGCGGCACTAGTGAAAAAATACCCGCTTTATCGAATCTTCTGTCGTAGGAGAAAAATCACGATTTATTTCGAGAAACGATAATCCTCGTATATAGAAAATCGAAGGTGAGCTTTAACGGCAAAATTCAATGATACAGCTGAACTTCGTATCGGTGACTCGATTAAATTGTGCACTCCACCGCGAATCCTCCTTATCGAGCCATTATCCTCGAAGCACGAAAGCGCTAAATGCTTCCTTTATTATACCGCATTCGACACTCTCTCTAATCGAATTCGGCTAATCGTTCGCGTTGCGCGACAAATTCGTGCGTGCGCTTGCGCTCTCGTACCAAAGAAAACCGGCATTAACGCCTGCCTCCCCCACTTCTCCTTCTCTTGCCACCCCTAGAGGCTCCAGCATTATCAGCGTCATTTTAGCCCGTTAACGGGCTGCCAGGGCCGCGCGTGGGGGCCCGCCGCTGGCGCGACCGTTTCCCCGTTTAAATTTAAAACGGTTTAACGTTAATTCGCTTGTAGCCCGGTGTGCTGCCGCCCGCTCGGCCGGCTGGTCTCGCGCGACCGTTTAGAGAGGAATGGAGTGACTGGAAGTGAAAACGACAGAGAGAGAGAGAGAGAGAGAGAGAGAGAGAGAGAGAGAGAGGATGACGGACAACGAGAGAGGAGAGGAGGCGAGGGGCCGACATAAAAGCGTTTTATTGTACGCGCAGCATTACTCGGGAATAAATAACGTCCGGTTATTTCGTCGAATGCGATGCGGCGTGCGATGCGGTGCGATGTGGCTTGCGTTCCACGCGCGGATCGAACACACCTCTCGGACGATCCGCGCTCGATTCTAGTTCTCCTCGCGCGGAACGATCAAGTAATAAAGTAGCAACGGCCTGCGAACAGTCGATAGGTTGTTCTCTCCGAACGACGACTGTCGAGTGAATTTTCTGTTTACAGCGTCGTCGTTTACGAGAAGCGTGCGAGTCCAAAGCGAATTTTTATTCCTTTTCGAAATAGATGACCACCCCGGATATGCCTTTCCATCGTGGCATTCTACGATTTCAATTTTTCGATTCGGTAGACAAAGACGTGAGAAATCAACTTTTTTAAAGGGTCGTAACGTCGACCGATATGCATCTTCGATTCATCTTCTGCGCGAGCTCCTCTTCTCAAGAGCGTATAATCACGTAGTTTTGGGCTTGTTTCTACAAAAACAGAACCAACCGAGGATTCGTTACCCCTTGTGATCCACGCTCTTCCACTTTTTCCACGTTTTTCCTCTCCCACGCGTTTCTCTCTTCCCTTTCGCATCTTCCACATTTGCGTCTCGCTATCGCTCGCGTCGCTTTCCTCTTGGATTTCTCTTCTCACTGCGTCATCACAGTTTTGCGGTGAGTACCGCGTGGCTCGCTGGTCAAAGGAGAGAAATTACGCGCGCAGGGGTCATTCGTCCTGGACCGACACCGGAAGCGGGAATACCGGATGAAGTTACGGCCACGGGCTAGATAGACGCACGCTTGGAAACACAAAAGGACGAAGTAACGGAACGATGCTGGTGGTCGTGGGGTGGATGGTGGGTTGAAAGTGGTGGAAGACTGAGAGAGAAGGAATGCGTGAAGAACAAATGGAAAGAGGAATGCGTTCTGCGGAGCCACGCCGAGTCGCCTTCGTCCTTGCAGCGAAGGGGTGAGTCGAGAGGTGGTGGGGATGGTAAAAGCGAGCCGCCACGGAGCGTCATTATTTCGTTAATTAAACGAACTTTGGTATCTGCCGTGAGCGAGCGTAATTAAATGGGCTTAGGGGGTGGTGGATGGGCAGGAAGCGTCCTTGGAGGCTAAGGGACGAAGGGGGTGGAAAAAGGGGTGGCGCGGGAAGAAGGCCCTTTGAGACGCAACTTCGGCACCTTGACTTTAACGGCACTCGTGTTTCCATTCCTATCCTCTGTCTATTCGCCGTCGCCCTTTTAACCGCCTCCACCTCCATCTCCGACCATCCACCCCCTGAGAACCACCCAGCTGAACCCGATCTTTGGCTCACGCGCACCCTTTATCCGTCTATCTGCCTTTACCCTTTACGCCGAGGGCTTAGATTATTCTGGCACAGTTGATCTAAATGCCGCCGTGGCGTTTTCGCAGAGAAGAGCGAAATAATTGAATCTTTAGGTGACTCTCCTTTCTTCCCCTATCTTCCGTCTCTCTTTCTCTCTCTTTTTCTCTCGAAGGAGGATGTATTGTCTACCGCTATCTCGTATCTTCATCCGAGCTCCTTCGCGTAGAAATAATCGCAGAACGATCGCGAGAGCGCACGATCCTCGTGCGGGCTCTTGAAATGCTCCCCGTCTGACTATCGCTTGAGTTGTCCTACTGGTGGGCTCCATCGTACTTCCCTTCTGCTTCCACTTGCTAGGAACGACGTCAGATACGTCTACAGTGAACGTTTACCAAGGTGTATTTAAGTCTCTTATTAACGGTCAACCGAATTTTTGTAATTGATCGTTAGACGTAATTGATACGCTTATATTCAGAAAAATCGAAGCACTTCCAAAAATGTTTTTCCACACTCTCGCGCAATCGTATCGCTTTCGCGCGGATACAGAGCGGTTTATTCGATGAAGATTCGATAAAACCATTATACCATGAACATCCTGGTAATTTTGCCGATGGATTTTTCTTTTGGTGCACACTCGCAGTTAAATTTATGTCTGGCATTGTCATGGGTGGTAGCGATCCGCGGCTCGCCGAGTTCATCCAACATTAACGCTTCGCCAGCGTAGTTCGGATTAATTAATTGAATTCGTACAACGCGGGCAGATTGCATTATCGAGCGCACTCACCCTCCCCTCCCTCCCCCTTCCATCTATTTTTCAGGGTTCTTAACAAGCGCCGGGGAAAAATCCTCGTTTTCGCGCTCGACGCACGTACCGCCGGGAGATTTATGCCGAAAGGGTGCATCGCGCGAATGAAATGCGCGATAAAATCCAAAAGCGATTCTAATACTAATAAAAGCGAATGATTGAGGAGGAAACGTTAGCGGAATAAATTTCATGAACATTCGATGCCAATTTCCGTGTTCACGGGTATAATGCGCCTTGCGATTTTCAAGCTGGACGAGCCGGGTGGTCGGTCGATCGCGCAAAGGTAACCGAAAGAGCGAAGCGAGAGAGGGTGGAGAGAAAGGGGAGCGGGTCGCGAAGCCGATGCCATCGAGACGATTCTTGTCGAACAGGAAAATATTGGTACTCGCCGTGCCCGCATCCATTCAACCCAGGGACACAATGGGCTCCGCCACGCCCACGGCGATGGTCTTTTGACGATGAAATTCCATAACGTCGTTAAGGATCGAATAGCGGGACGGGCGTTACCGGTACGGGCGTTCGCCTCCTGTTCCCGATTTGTTATCGTGGCCTCGAGACTCGACCAGGCGTGCCTTTCTCCAGAGAAAAATCGAAAATATTTTCCGAAAGGGTACCAAAACGACAGCGGTTTTCTATACCTGCGGACAGAGAAAAAAAAAAGAAAAAGAAATATCAAAGCGCAGAACGAGAACGGACGAATAAAGCTGACGCGGCGCGACTATGGACTTTGGAAAATCTTTTGGAAACCGCGTAATTCCAAGTATACCCTCACCCTGCCTCATCCACCTCCGATCCATCAGAATTACGAATCACACGTCCGACCGATCCGAGAATAAATCTCGTGGCGAAGAGGGGGTGGGTGGTCGTTCTGGGAGTTCTCGCAGACGGGGCTGAGATATTTTTCGTGCTTACCACGAGGGGGTTGGTCGGCGGGACGAGCTATCTTACCGACCGGCGTGCCTTCGAAGCGACGAGCCTCACCCTCCAACCCTCCTTCGAACCGCCACCCCCACCACGCAATCCCCCGGGGCTGGTAACGTTCGTTATCGCTTAAAAGTGTGGAAGAAGGACGAGCGTGGAAGTGGATACTTTATATAAGAGACGGCGGACGTTTGTTCCGTTGCTTCTCTCGCTCCTTCAACCCTTCGTCCCTTCGTTCCACCTCCTCTGACCTTCACTCTCGTCCTTCACCCCTCCCGAGCCATCTCCCTACTCGTGGCAAGGTAATCGGATACAGAACCGTGTTCAGGGCCTGGTGCACCCCTCGATAGGAGTGTTCGGTTACCTTTCGAGCTTCGACGCGTTCATTTGTCCAAGCCGACAACTGCGCTTGGGCGTCGTCATCGTATCGTTTGCCTTCCCTCTCGCTCTGCGAATCTTCATTCTTGTTGTCTCCTCGGTACCCTCCTTCTCTCACCGTCTCTCGTACCGAGAACGATGCCCAGGCAATGGTACGATATCTCGCCAGCTCGCGATTAGACGGTAAATCGATAGTCTCGCAAATTTCGCCCTGCTTCTTCGTTCACTGTGTCAGAAGAGGGTAGGAGTGGGAAGAGCAATGGGGGTGAGATTAAAATTGGCGCGTCTCGCGTTTCACGAAATATCGGATAACGAAAGATTTAATTGCGCGCCGCTTGAGTTTCTACGTATCATACGATCCTGTTGCCAGTCACGATACGAGGAAGAGAAACGGAAATGGCGCGCGCGCGCGTAGCAGGGAGTTATGGACTACGAAACGATCCCGTTTCCCCGGGATAATGTCTATCCTTCTCGTTCCATCCTCCTCCTATCCTCGTCCTCTTCGTCTCGCGCGGGATCTTCCGCGTAACCACCTTTGCGCGCTCGCCATTCGTTGCCCGGGAATTCGAAGACCTTGGGACGATGGGAGGCGAAGCTGGTCCCGATTCTACGCTCGTGCATTACCGTCTTGTCCCTCTTTCTCTCTCTCTCTTGTTCTTTAAGCAACGCTTCTCAGCTCACCCTCAGTTCTCTTTCCCTCACGCAGCTCTGATATTTCTCGAGTACCTCCACTCGCCGTCTCTCACACTTACGCGGCGGCTTTTAAATCCGCGTCGTCGTTTCTACGGACATTTACGGCTGTCCACGTGAGAGACGGTAAACCGTGAACCCTTGGTTCATTCGCCACTCATCGACCGTCCTACGTTCCTTCCTTCTTACCCTTCACCTGGTAAAATTATGCGGAAGGACCGACGTAATAAGAGAGAGAGGGGGTCGATGAGGAAAAGAAGGAAGGAGAAAAGAGAGAGAAGGGTCGCGGCTTGGAACAGCGCGCTACTGAGAGAGGCACCGAGAAGAGCGAAGTTTGAAGTGCACGCGAGCAACGTCAGGCTCAAGTTGAAATTGAGTTGTCATCCACTTGGCGGAAGGGGTTGGGGGCCAAGGGGTTGTAACAGCAAAGGAGAAGGAAGAGAATGGTAGGGAGGATGGAAAATAGGGAGTTGTACGGTGCCTTTATGATGTTCCGCGATGAGACGTTAACGCGAAAATTATTGTGCCCGAAATCGGACAGTGGCAGGCCACTGCAACTTCCGGTGAAAGGAATAATGAGGTGCCTTTCGGAGAATGTCACGGATCGCTTCAAAGGAGTTGGTCCAGTCTCGTCGAGTGGTAGGAGTGAATTAAGAGAAAGAGAGAGGAGAAAATTAGAAGGAAGACCAGGCTCGATTTCGGATTTTCATATCAAACATGATTGAAGAATATTCTTTGTCCTTTCGCCACCCTCGTCATCGCACTTTTGACATCGTCTTAGAATTAAGCTTATTTTGATCTTCCAGTGGTCAGTGCAGTGCCTTTGATTTCTCCATATACCAAGAGAATGTCGAATATTTATTTATGAAATCGTCAACCCTCGCGGTGCACCCTGGAAAATCGGGTAATGAAAAGCTCGACGATATAAAGCTTGTCTCGTAACTTTCAGGATCTTTTGAAATTTCTCTAAGGCCATGGGCTCGCAATATACCTCCGCTCGTATAATCGTGGATAATATTAGGGTCGTTAGTGTCAGCACGTGCTGGTGTAAAATGTTAAAAATTTCGAAAATACGAGCGATATTCATCGAGAATAAAATACTCTTGAGGTAGATCGAAAAATTGCCTCCAGCAGAAAAGCTGTTTCACACGATTGTTTAAGGAAACTGTCTGCGAAGAGAAGTTTTACTTTGAACATTCCAGCTTCTAACAATTAGTTTGCTTTCCTAGGCGTCTTAAACGTCGAGACGAAAACGATCGGATGACTTGCGATGACGATACCGCGATTATAAACTTATTGCAGAGCACGGCCGACTTTCGTGACCGATCTCGGCCTTCCGATTTTATGTCGAGCGCATTAAAGTTTTCGCGTTAAGGTGGGGAAAGGTTTACGAGGTACTAAGGTTCGCGCCGGGAGTTCAATTCAGAGGAGCAAACCCTCTCCCCCTCCTCAGTTCTTCCTCTCGTTGCACCTTCTTCCACTTCTCTTCTCCCGTCCGGTGATTGGCGAAGTTCAACCCCTGATTACGAAAGAAATGTGTTCTGGCCTCTTCGAGGAGAGAAGAGGCCGGCGCGCTCTCGAGACGACTCTGAACGCGACTCCCGGGCGCAATAAGATTATTAGACCCCGACGCCGACGACGACGGCGACGTCGGAGTTTCGAGAATGGAATCGTCGCATTAAAGCTTACGGCTGAATCTCCATTCGTGTGTGCGCGCGCGTGCGCCACTGGTGAAAGGAGAAAGTGCGCGGGCGTTTGCGTGAGAACTTTATTTATTTCTTGCAGCTCGCGCTTGGAACCCGAAGATGGGAACTCGTGCTTTGGCGCTCGACTACTTTTCGAGTCTACAGTTCCATTTACCGTCACCCCGTTAATGGGGTCCTTTTTCTCATGCGAAAACTTTCCACGTGGATTGTCTTTGGGATAAGAGACAGCTTAATTGTATTTCGAAATTTACGAAGGTGCCAATTTTGGTACCTTCTAGGACGATCTTTATACTTTCAAAATATCGATAGTAGATATTGGAGCTTTTAACGAAATGATTTTGGAACTTTACTGACAATTTTCCATTCTTTCGATTTTCAGAGGGACGAATCCTCGAGCTTCACTCCCCGGACGGCGTGCACGAGTGCTGGCTGAGAGCGTCCGACAACTCCGAGGCGAACGTCTGGTTCAATGCTTTGCACTCAGCTCTTGCGGCCCTCACGCTCAAGGCGCTCAGACTGGCTTCAGCGCTTCCGGATCCGCCGCAACTTCAGCACATCGGATGGCTCGCGAGGAGGCATTGCCTTCAGGTGAGAGAAAAGCTTCAGGTGCCAATCGGTACCTATTCAGTTCTTATTCTTTGCTGTAATTAACTCGTATAGTATAAAGTTCGACGTGGTTTCCGAGAAAACCCGAACCAACCATCATGACTCGGTAAATGAAACTCACATTGTAAATTTCTAGATTACAAAATTATTAGGGCCGTGTGAGCCGAGGTATTTCGAAATCTGATAACAGAACACTATTTGAAAAGCAAGCTTCCAAAGTTATTCACCTAAATAACTTATTATCGTACAAATCGCGTCCCTTCTTTTCTCACAAATTTCTCGATTCACCGGAGCAGAACATTTTCACGAATTTCCGACAAATTCTCCTCTTTCTCCGCCTCTCTCTGCAATTCTCACCGGCTCTCCATCAATCCATCCGCCAACGACAAGCCCGTCGTTACGTCGTCGCGCCCCTTGGACGTAGCGAGCGCGAAACTACCGTCTGATTATCGCCAGTGTCCGATTCCGAGCGGCTGTTGGCCCGTTACCAGTGTTCCACTGCCACGGAGAGTGTAACTATTGGCCGGGCCATCAGAGGACTTTGGTGGGCCGAAGTCGACACCCGAAAATCGATTGTCACGAGCGTCTGACGACGAACTGATGTCATTCGGTCGCTCGTCGTGCGGCTCGTACTCAACCCGAGCGAGCGAGTGAACAAACGAATGAAAGGACAAATATTTTCTCTCTTTCTCTCTCTCTAATCCTCTTGTTCTCTCCCGCTCGTTAATTCGCTCGCGATATTATGCCTGGAGGCCCCTTTTTAATCGCCAGCAGCGTTGAGTCGCGATTTTACAGTTACTGCTAATTCGCCCGGCGCACAATTCAACCTGCTCTTCTCTTTCTCCATCCGCGATTCTCATTCCGGCTCTTTCTCTCCGTAGCTCTCTTTGTATTCTCCTTCGATCGGCTCGGCAAAGAGTGGTCGCCTAATGCGCCAAGTCTCCACCGCGACGAACGAGTTTCCGATGCTACCGAGGGAAATAACTTTTACTCCCGCCATCTCCGGTAGAAATAATTCCGGATAATTAAGCGTCCCTGCTTCGGTAAGGACGAATAGAAGCGAGAGAAAACCGCGAACGTGGGAGGAGAAGCTTGGTGTATCGACGATGGCGCGCGAGCAGCTGCCGGGCAGAAATTACTCGAGCAGGGCTGTATCGATTGTATCACGAGACTCGCGTAGAAATTTCTGGTAGCTCTTTTAATTGGTATCGTTAATTACTCGAACAGCTATGAGCGTTTTTAATTGCGAGAAGGCCGAGATAATCCGCAAATTAAAGTAACACCAAAAGGTGATCCTGACGGAAAGTTGAAATATCTGCGGGCCTTTAAGCTTCAGGATAAAATCATCTACTCGTCCAATTTGAACACAATCTCTGATATATCGTCTGATTCACGCAGTCAATTACTTGCCAGCCCGCGAGCGTTTTTAAACATCATGTAAACAAAGCCACGATTACTCAATTACCTTGGTCCTCCGGGCATCGTCTCTTTTAATTACCCGATTGGCCTCTGGGCAAACCAATTTTCCGCATTACAGACGATTAATCCCCTAGTTTTAGACGTGCCATTTGCTCCAAGGAATTATTCCTTCGAATCGTTAAAAACTTCGAAGAGAAATCTCTTGCTAACCTTTCGCCTCATCTTTGCCGTAGACTCAAATAACAGTTGATTATCGGCTTTCGTATAAATCCTTCTTGAGGGAGAGACACGCGGACGAGAAGTTCCCTTAGAAAGGGTCAGCTTCAATTTTAGCTCTCTCACCGGCCGGCATCGAAGAATGGATTCTCGCGCGGGGTAGGATAAAAAGGAACGAAAGTGACAGGGGTCGAGAATATTAGGAGGCGAGCTCGGAGTAAAGCGACAGTAATAGTCGGGAATGGAGAACGTCGCGCGAGTACATCGACCTATCCTTGGTTACACGGTCGTGTAACCTCGGCAATCGATAACTAATATATCGAGCTGCCTCAGATATGGCCGTATTGATGAAGGGGAGGTAGGTCGCCTCTGGTACAACGACGCAGGAGGGATGGAGGAGAAAACGGAGGAGGAGGTGGTGGAAGATAAGGGAGGAAGGGAGAGGAGGACGAAGAAGATGGTCGGGAGGAATCGGGAGCCACGCAGGACCAACGGTACATAATTGATTGGCATTAGCACACCTGATTGCCGTTACTCTCCTTCCCTTCTCTCCTTTCACCCCCTCGTTCTCGTGGGACGCGCTAAAACCACCCTTGGCCGCGCGCCCGCACCCCCTGCGCCTCACTATGATCTCCTAGGCGCCCCACAGATATCATTCGCTTGTTCCACGAGCCTCTAACGAGCACCAATTCGCGAATCTGTCGGCGATATTACCACCGGTACGGTCCAGAGGTGATTTCGGGATGAAATCCTTCGTCAATTGATACTCTGGTTGAGCCCAACCCCTGTCGTAAGGTTGCATTCGTAAAAATTAATCAATAGGTTTCAGGAAGGTCGTTGACGTGTTTGAAAGATCCTAAAAGTATCCTGGATTCTTTTTTGGGTCTTACTAATAAGTCTCCACTCGATTCACGAAGCTCATTGTCGATCGGGGAGTCACTGTACAGGAGTAAGAGTTTCAAGTTTTCAAGCTAGGTCGAGAAATCGATCGAGAAATCGATACGTCTCGCGTCTACGAGGGTAGTTAACGTCCCAGGATAGTTCCTGGCTACGAACTTGGGAGCACCTATCGCTCGCCGTGGCAATTAATTGGCATTAGCGCCAGCCGATTGCCGTTCCTGCTGCCTACTACCCCTCTTTCCTCTCACCCTCGCCAAACTGTCCGCGATCTCGAGGTAGAAACTCTCTCTAGCCCTTCCTTCGTCCCTTCGGTTTCCAACGGTGCACTCTCCGGTCCCTTGTGCGTCGTCTGATGCGCCTCCAACCCCACGCGCTCGCCTACCGGATAACGCGTGTTTGCACGCATCCCGACAATAATCAGGTAATATCGAGCTAGACGCGCAGGTGATCTAACGAGGGTACCCCGACGGCGATCGAGGCGTGTCTGCGAAATGCTTGACTTCCCTCATAAACAGTTCGCGATCGATTTTCGATAGCGCTTCTGGCTATTTGGAGAACGAGGCATTTTTGAAATTGTACGTTGAATTAGATTAGAATTGTATAAATGAAATCTGGATTTTTGAATTTCCTCCAATCGGCAAATCTAATATTCAGTCGATGTACGATGATTGTTAGCCTGCAGGTACCAGCAAACGATCTCCATGGATGTCGGTTATTATCGCTGGAGTGCTCTTCTTTTCCTTAGTTTATACATCGACTTTTATGGCCATAGATATTTAGGAGACTCTTCGATAATGGATATTCTGAGTGCTGTTGACTCTTCAATAGTTTTTCTCCAACTATCTTCTTTCCTTCCTTGACACCTTCTACTTTGCATCCACGAAACGGGTTGTGGCTCCACAGGCGTCTAATGCCATATTACAACGTGTTCCTGTACCCCGAGGAAGATTAATTACAAAACAATCGTTTTAAGATTAGAGCTAATGCGTACCAAGAATAGAGAATTCTTGGTACACGTGAGCAAATAATTGTCGAAGATCGATATTCGAGAAATCGTCTCCTTGGTGGAGTGACGCGCAATTTCGTCGCATTCCCTTTCGGTCAAATTGCATTACCATAATATCTCGAGAACGAGCCGCAGAAGGGTTTCGATAGGAGGAACTGCAGGGAATTGAATAGAAGGTGAGTTGGGGAGGCAAGCGATGACGCGCGTAATTAGATAGCGTCCGATTGACATCGTCCGACAATATTGCGATCAACGCGTCGACGTCCTTTCCGCGGTGGGGACGTTAATGAGCAACGACGACGGATAAATACGGCGGTAGGATGACGGGGGAAACTGCTGGCGTACGCGAATAATCCATCGAGAGCGACGGCTTCGGACGCGAGGCGGGACGAGCCGAGCGGAAATATCCCGAGGACGGGAGTCATTGATATTTGTCGTGAAATTGACGGAGCAAGCACGATGCGAACAATTTTAGAAACATGTCGGAACTGCGGATTGGAATGCGAAGACCTCTTGAATTCAGAACCTTTGCTATTAATTTGACGAATGAATCCCGCATGACAGGTCGAGAATTAGACAGGATAAATGCAGCAAAGAGGAGCGGCCTCGACGAAAGGAGAAAAGGATGGGAGACAGAGAAGAGTCGTAAAGGGAACGGTGGCTTGCGAAGACGGGAGAAGAAAAGCAGGCAATGTGGACGGGCCTGTCTCTCGCAAGAGTGACACTTTATTGCGCCCGGTATATACGAGATTAGAGAGAACGAAATTCCGGCGTTCTGCGCCGCGACGCTCGGACCTCCGACGTTGCGCCCACCCTTCGTCTGCTACGACGATCCGTGGGGGATCTTACAGATTCAATATGTGAACTTGGCTGAATTTATCGACGTATTCCTCCTTCCTCCCCCTCGTTCTTCTCCTTCTGCGACTATCGAGCTGTTATTTGTGTCACGCCTCTTCTACAAATCGTCGGGAGGGGTTACACGCCACGTCGCCCTTTCTCGTCGCACCTCCTCGTCTCTTCGCCTCTACCTCGGAGGTACATTGTTACGCATGGAGAAACGCGCACGCGATGGAACAAGGCGATAACTATCGGCGAGTGTATCGAAGGACGACACGATAAGTCGCCAGATATTGAGAAACATTTGGGACTCGGGGGCGCGTTATCCCCCCCGGTGAAGTAATTTGACGAATTATTTTGGATAAGGGTGGTAGAAGTTCTCGCACGTAAATTCAGAAAGGGCTCGTAATCGTTCGTAAATTTCTTTCTCAATTAGGACACTTGGAAAATTTCTTATTGGATAAAACGACGAGTAATTGAATATTTGACGAAGGCATTTTTATACTCGCGATTCGACTAAAATATCAAAGGATTCGGTGGAACCCCAGGACCTTGTTTCTTGTCCACCGTGTTACACGTAGGAACGACGAGCTCACGGGTTCGCGTGGGGAATTCATAATACGACGAAAGTATACCCCCTAATTCATACTTATTGCCCGTGGAGAAACGCACGGGGAGGAATTCTGGCCACCCCGAAGGGGTAATTGTAGTAGCTGCTTTCGGTGGGCCGCGCGCGCGCGCGCGCACCACTGTCGTTAGATTAAACCCAAAGTCCGCGGGGGCCACCTATTAAATTACTGGCTTAAAATTAACGGTAACCCCCGCGCGTTTAAGTGTATTTTAATTAATCCCAGAGTAATAAACCCCTCTTGCCGCGTAGCACTCGAACCTCGCCATCCCCACCACCATGTTCCACTTCGAAGTCACCCCACTACGGCATCGGCCGAAACACTGGCCCAACCCACCCCCACATATTTTTCCCGTTAACCCGAGGTTAACGTAATCGACTCGAAACTCCAAGGTCTCCGTTTAATTAGCCTACCCGGTAATAAAGCCCTCTGACATTATAACGCTTTTTCATTTGCTACCACCAACCCCGTGTTGCGAGGAGAGCGGTAGTGGTGGTGGTGGTGGTAACGTCGGCGGGCTTAAAGGAGCCCCTCACGGCAGCTGAGAATAAATAAAGACTTTACTGCTGTGTTTAGCTTCGACGGCGAGGCATCCTCCACCCGCTCCTTCCCTCCTCGCTTCATCGAGATACTCTGGCGAGGCTCTTCCCTGGGAACTCCTCCTCGTAGCTCGCGATTGTCTCTAGCGCCTCGCGAGGAATCTCAGGGCCTCCTGGAAATTGTAAATAAATTACGGGCGGCCCCGTCTCCTGATTTCCTGGAGGCGCCTCTAAGTGCCGTTGTTAAATGAATCTTCGAAGATCTCAGAATCTGTGTAATGCGTTTCGATGCTCGCATTAATCTCCGATATTATTAGAACGATTGATTTATTATTCGTCGTTACTACGGTTGGATCTACCGGGTAATAAGATTCGTTGAAAAATGCAAATTGCATTGTTTCTCGAAATGCGTCACGGCTGAAATTAGTCGCTCGACGCTCGGAGCGCAGATCGCAATTATCTTCCAGGAAGAATTGTCGCCTCTTTCTCTTTGACTCTAGGAAGCATCCGCGCACGGACAGGACACTCGCGCGTGTCGTACGCGCGTGTAACCATTCCACGGGTACGGAATATCCGAGGAAAATGCGCAGCAGACTCGTACGTCATGCGTTATCGTTCGCTTTGGGAAGCCTCTCTCGTGGCGGTCGCGAATAAAAGGAGGGAAAATCCGGTAGCGCCGGTTTCAAAGAATCCACGACCATCCCACACCATGTCCACTTCCCATAATTCTCCTCTCCGTGGAAAAGCTGCTGGACCTCCCACGTGCGTACGCGCGCGATCCTCTCTGTGTGGAGACAGTCGCGCGAGCGTGCACCCGCATGCACACAATTACACAGGTGCACGGTGGCCATGAGAACGCCGAGTGCACGCGAGAGTGTAGGAGGAACAGCAGGCGAGAGGAGATATCCGTTGACGGTGAAGCAACTGGGTTAACCGAAGGATATCGACATAAATTTCTCTCGTCGATGCTGCGCGGATAGCTCGCGTGCCTACGTTCTCCGCGATGAAGCGCGAGTGAAACAAACGGGAGATGGAATGAGAATGGAGAAGAAAGGAGAATTATTCGGCGCGTGGGCGTGAAAATAGTCCGCTTGCCTTTGCAAGAGAGAGAGAGAGAGAGAGGGAGAGAGAGAGAGAGAGAGAGAGGAGGATGGAAGGAGGAGGAGAAATATCAAGGAGGTAACTCGTGGAATATTCGCGAAATTACCGACCGCACGGAGCGTGTAACTCGAAATGGATGCCGAGTACATTAAACGGCGGGTAACCCGCTGTACGAAGATAAGGCGGCCGCAAGGGTTGGGAAAGAACGAGTAAGGTGGAATTTACACGGTCGTTTACTTCGGGACAAAGGCATAAACGCGCGGTGGGAGGCGATCGCTATGTAAAAATAGTGCTGGATGGTAAACGGATGTTATCGCGTTACCGCGAAATAAATGTGGCGAGAGGAGAGGTGAGAATTGTGGTGGATGGAGGTGGAAGTGAGAGGAGTTGGGAGGGAGGGCTGAAGAGAAAACTGGATTGCAAGAGCAGGATGAGATAAAAGGGACTACGAGGTGGGATAAAGAGAGAGTCAGGAAAGAGAGATAAAGAAGGAGCGAAAGGAGAGGAAAATGGAAAATTGGACTAGTGAAACAGTCTCGGTCGGAGAACGGATTTTTCTTCCTCTCGTCTCTCCTCGTGCTCTCGCGTGGCGCGTACCTTCGCGTTTTAATTCTCTCTTTAACGACTCTCGGCGTACCTTTGGACATGGGAATTACGAGGACGGCGGAGTTTCGTCGCGCTGAAAGGGACGACGCGTAACCGGTGTAACGAGAATACCGGTAATTGGGTTAAACCACGACTGGCTTCGATTATATTTCCGGCGGGTAGGGCTGATATCGGAATTTACTTCGAAAATGCTGGCCACCATCGAGGTCTACGGGCGCGCACTCGACCGGACACGGGTTGCGCGCTGGTAGTTGTCGCAGAGGTGGTGGAGACAATTTTGGGTTACACGGCGAACTAACGCGGGGAGCACTTGGGTCGAAAATATAATACCGGAGCGTGCTCCTGTTAATTGGGAAATTTGAAATTAAGCAGAACCGCGCTCGTAGATGCGCCCCCTTACCCCCCAATGAATTTGGTAAAGCGAGACACCGATTCGCGCGATCTTAAATGTAAATGTTTCCACTCGACGTCGGGACGCTTAAATAATCTATGGGAATTGTGCCGATAATCGAAATAGACCTGCCAATATCACGTCTGAAGCCTCTAATGAATTTCTGCTCACGCTTGTACATTGTCATCCTTCTAATTAAAGAAATTTCGACATTAACCGTGACTTCGCCTAAATAACTGTTAAAGAACGGAGGTTTCAAATACGCGTGGAAGGCCACGTAGAAGAGGATTATTTCCCAAAATCGGAGCCACGCTCGGTAAACGACCTCGACGCTTTCCCTCGACTGATTATCCCAATAAAAGGATAACAACCCACGCGTCGCGGCTCTTCTCACGACAATTACGACCCCTTTCCAACCCCCTCTTGCCATAATAATGCATAGTCCCTCTCATTCGCCCCCGCGGGCTTTACGTGCCTCGCGTCCCACGTTTATGCGCTCGTATCATTGCACGCGAACCTAACACGAGTCCACGGACTACTACGGAGTAATCGCGAGCAAGGAGGAGAGGATGATGGTTGTGTTACACGTGTAATGCATACTGCAGGTTACACATGCGCGAGCAGGCGGCCTCCACGCGCGGACGAAGGAGAAGAGGTCTTCGTGGCGTTAAACGAGCATTTCGTTCCACAATGCGCGGCTGGGAAAGCATGTAGCGCGCGTAGGAAAAGCATCCTCCTCCGTTTCCTCCCCTTCACCTCACCCACCTCCGCGCCTTCGCGAAACTCACCCTCCACCGACCGTAGAAGCTGCTCCCACCCTGTTATTAATTCTCGAGGCTCCACTCCCTCCCACCTCCCTCATTCACCCTCTCCTTCTCCCACGAAAGCACGGCCCACTTGCACGGAATTGTTATTTTACTGCCGGCATAAAGATTAGAGGAAATTAGCCGCGGTGATTTAGGACTCGGATCGCGAGAGATCTCTTCCGTCTCCGCACTTCCGCTTTCTCCTACCCCCTCGTCGTTTCCATCCTCCTCTCGCACGCTCCCGCTCTATACCGTGGGCATCCCCGCCTCGAACGATCGCGAGCGAATAGATAGAGGGGGATGGGTGAATAGACGAGGTGAACAGAAATATAGGACTGCACAAGGAGAGGGTTGGTTTGTGTGAGATATTGGCCTACGTGTGGATCCCGTGACTCCGATATAATTCTAATCCACGGATTCGCGCTAGAATTATCCCGTGCGCTCTCCTCGTGGGCCGTTTCGAAAATTTACTGCTAGCTCGCTCGCGGCTTAAACATTTAGAGGGAAGCGGGTTTAAGGCACGGTGGTCAATCCTTGGCTTGGATTTCGAAGGGACGAGGGAGAAATTTAATGGAGATCGGCGAGCTTATGTTGTTAGCAAAAATTCGACGATATCGAGGAGATAGTACGTGCGCTCAATTTATCCGTAATGGTAATTTCGGCGCGGAATATCTCGAGCATTCTGCAAAATGTCCAATTGAAGAGCAAGAACTTAGGTGTACGCGCGCGTGTCGCACGAACCAGCTGCTCGCTCACGGCCTAAATCTCTCGTCCCTTCCAGGCGCTCATTTGAAGTCGATTTCGAGGGATAGCAACATTTACGATCGTGCCGAGTCACCTCCGCACCCTTTCACGCGACCCTTTCCCCACAACTAGCTTCAATTCGAGTTTGAATCGCACGAGCTGGCGGCGGTGGTGGCGACGTGGCGACGGCCTCGAAACGTTTTACGGCCTCTCATCGGACGTGTTTACGGCGCCTTTATTTCTGGGGGTTGTCACCGCCCCTTCCACTACCCCGTTCCCTCTCGCAAAAACTCCACTCGTCCTCGCTACGTTCTCTCCATTTAGGCGTGAAAGAGGGCGCCGCGACATCCCAGTTTTACATTTTACATTATATACCAGGTGATTCGCGCGGAAAGGACGCGCGCGAGCTCGGTGACGCGACGCGACGAGAATGGAATTGTTCGGTGGAAATTCTCTCTTATTTCTGTCCTCCTTCTTCCACGTCTCCATTTTTTAGCCGCCTCCGCGGAAACTCATTGTAGCGCGGATAAAAAGCGCGCGGCTCGTTTATTTCACTCCCCGCCGCGATGATAATCCAATAAGGAGTAGCTACCGGTAACGCTTTCCTCCATTGCTTGGCAGCTGATATTCTTCCTCCTGCCTCTTCTCTCTTTCGCCTTCCCTTCCCTCGTTGACTGTTCATCGATCCTCCTACCTCGGACCAGGGAGAAGAGAAACTTCTCAGCGTACAAATACGAGCGAGAGCCGCACCAGGAAATACAAAGCGCTCGAGAGGTGTTATTGTACCGAGTGAGTTATTAGAGTTCTTCGTCGGAGTTCTCAGCCGAAACTTTTTAATTACGTCCATAGCTCCCGCGTTATTATTTATCGGCCATTACGACTCCCTCTACCGCTTTTCGCAGTTTAATCGTCCCCTCGATGATACGCAAGCGCGCGCGCGTGGACGCGGTAACTTCGAGGGAGATCGAATGCCCTCGTTCTCAAGTACTTTGACAAACTACTCGCTTTTTCGCACGGTTGCCCGCCTGCGAATTGTTTTAATGCTCTTCAAGGATCCTGCGAATTTACGACTCGCTCGGTGCGTGAGCGTATACTTATAGACAATCCTCCAGATTGTTTCCTCGTCGAAAAATAAATTAGAAGCAACGATCGAGGATAACGAAGCGTCTAAACCTCCATTTACCCTTCACCCCAATTCTCCACTCACCCTATCTAACAAAAAAAAAGAAAATATAAAAGTGTACAACCCCGGAACCATCCCAGGTGTACCATTACACATGAGAAGAGACCATCGCCAGGCACGCACCATTATCGTAACCATCAAGCACAATACTTTCCGGCCGCCTGTGCGCCCACCGGGGTTGTTGCATCGTCAGGGTTACGCGCCGTTATTCTTGAATTCGACCAAATCTCTCCTTTCACCACCGTCCGCTCTCCTTCAGTAACAACGTCGTCGCTCGACTCGCTTTAAAAAAGATACCCACGTTCTTCGTCGTTCTCGCTCGCGCTCACGCCCATTCGCGTTCAAAAAGATGCCCACGTTCCACGCGTGTGCTGGCTCCTACACGCTCGCTTATGTTAACCGTCGTCGTAACCATTAGCCACGACGATACTCGCGCGCGGTCGCGTTATATCGGCAGGGATACGCGCCATTATGTTCGCGGAGAACGTAAAGGCTCTAATGGAAAGTACATTAGGACGTGTATATCGTCCATCTCGCACGCCAAGGGGGCCGAGCGCCCGAGAGGAAGGAGGAGGCCGAAGGTGGGGGCCGGAGGTGGCTGCTGAAAGGGCGGCTACGAAGAATGGGAACGGTCTCCTAGGGGTCGCAGAGGAGTGGGGCAAGGGGATGCGAAACCGGTTACCAGCACAGGCGACACTTTCGTGCAAGCGAGTGGAAACGGGACGATATCGCGCGCGCGGTCCTTAAAGTCGCAAGCGCGTCCTGCGAGATACACGTTGTTGCGGGGTCGTTGGATTTTTTAACCCCTTAACTACGGTTGCCGTCGATAGAAACTTGTCGTGAGGTCGATAAGCGATCTGATAAATTATTAAATTAATGACGATTTTATTTTTTATTATAACATACGAATCTTGGATATATAGTCATTTATGATTGTTCAGACGACTTTTGTAATATAGTTCTTGGAATAGAAAAACAATTTCAATTCGGTTAGTCATCGTATTACTTTAGAATGTATATAGGAGATATCTAGAAATATCTAGTGTAGTTTCGAATTTCAAAATGTCACCGTATAATCAACGAAAAATATCTTACAGTTACAATTGTTCTATTTTTTCAATTTTTATCTTTTGCGTTTCGACGAACGGTTTGTGGATGTACATCCGTTGTTAAAGCGTTAAAGAGGAGCTGCCAGGGTGAGAGTGCATTTTTTCTCAGAGCTTAATTCAACCCTCTTGCGCCTAGCCATTATCTAACATAGTTTAGTACCGATTGGTTGCAGTCTAGAATTGCTCGTTTTAGTGCTTCCTTTTATCTTTACGTCTTCCGCTTTGGCAGAATCGTTGGATCGTAATAAAATACATTTAGAATCTCTGGAACTGTTGCCTCTGCGGAATGGCAGGGCTTCGCTTGACAATTTCATTGTCCTATTTATTGTCTAACCGTTCGGCTATTCCTGCTTCCGGGTTCATCCGAACGATTCATCAACGAACGCTCCTCTCGGTACGAAAGGTGCGCGGTTCCTTTACGCGATTAAAATCTCATCTAAATTTGCCCCATTATCGATCGATTACACCTGCGCGCCCTTGAGTCTCGAAGCTCTACGATTTCGTCCCTTCGATTTCTTCGAATCGAATTCTCCGTTCTCCTCCACCCACTCTTTCTCGTTCTCCTCGTTTCTCCTTATCGTCGAAAGAATCGTTCGAGGAAGGGATCGCCGACTGGCGTCCCCACGCGCCCTTCCACCACCGCCTCGGCAAGCCCGCGAGTCCCTCCGCGGAATTACCGTCAAATTAATTTTCCTCGGCAATTCAATTACGCCTTAATTGGGCCAGGACGGAAATGAGACCGCATTAAAATTGCAAGGGACGCCAAGGTGGGCGAGAAGAAGGGAAAAGACGGCGTAGCGGGAGAGAGAACGAGCGAGAGCCAGGGAAAACCGAAACGAACCAACGAGAGTGAGCGAGAGGGTGGATGAAAATTTTCTCAGAAAATTCACCCTTGCGTCTTCCGCGTTCTCTTCTCGCGCACTCGTGCTTCTTTCCGCAGACTCCGCGAGGGGGTGAAGGTGATGGAGAAGGAAGTGGAGAGGGCACGTAAATTCCTTCGGCGCTTTTGCGAAGCGGACTCTCCGCCAAGTTTGTCTCTCTCTCCGCTTCCTCCAGCGCGCCCTCCCTTCTTTTTTCCTCCATCGCGCATGGAAAGCGACGGATATCAATTAGAAATTGAATAGCACCGGTGCCTGTTTACCGAGGTATTTTCGCAGAATTCTCTCGTAGCGGGCGATCGCACGGCTAATTGGCGTTCGCGGATAATGGCGCGGCCCCCTCGTTATTCCGCGCAGCTTTCACCCTCGAGCAAGTCTCGCGGTTCCCTTCCACCTCCGCCCATTTCCTCGCGTGCCCCAAACAGGGTCGTGCACGGTGTCGATGGGATTAAGAGAAAAATTCGACATTTCCGCCTTCCCCCTTAGCCAACCGTCGGTAAATTCATTTTCGAGAGATTCGCGATTTTGTCTGAAATATTTTGCAGGATTTTAATTGGGGGCAGAAATTCACGCTCGTACCCGAAACATCGTAGCAAATACTTATTTGAGAATGCAACAACATATTTCGGCGGATGATCGCAGAGCAGTTGAAAAAAAATTACTTAAAAATCCTCGCACCTGCCTTTCATATCTCCGAACGGCAGATCCTCCCAGATGTTCCCAAACAATTCTCTCGCATTCAGCCCGTATCACAAACACCTCAGGGTTGCTCTCTTTGAACAGGCACGGTCCGCGTATCGCGTGCGGACGAGAGTGGCGCACGTACGAGGCGATTCGACGAAACATCACGCGCCGTGTTTGCTCGCGTTATAATCTAGCCATGCCTCCGCGTGTGTCCCGCGTGCGCGCATCGCCCGCGGCTCGCTTTACGAAATTACGTAATCTACTCGGAACGACGTGGCGGGGGTAGGTTGAAGAGAGACGACGGCAATGAGTTCGGAGGCTGAATGGGGCGTAAAGGAGAATCGCCGCGCGTGTGTCCGAAATCGCGGATGAAATCAGCGTCGAGGTCATCCGACCCAACGATCAGTTGGAAAGATTCCGCACTTGTGGAATTTCACGTCGGACGAGTCGCTCGTTCCCCGAACAACCGGGACATCTCGATAATTTACATTTCCCAGCCCGAGGCTAAACATCACCCTCGCGTTTCGTAAGTGTATAGGCGCGTGTACGCGCGTGTATCAGGTTTTCGATGGCTATCGAATTCGGCGAGTATCAGGTGTGGTTGATATTAACCCTCAATTGGGGCGCTTGTATGGAGCTACCTTTATTATGACTGCAATCGGATCAGTATCGATCCTACCGTATCAATTGAACGAACCTCCATTTTTGCCGATCGCGTTGCAAATTTTGCCCCACGGCCAATTAATCGTGTCGGAGAGTCGCACGGTCTTCCTAAAAAATGTTCAGTACCCCTAGGACCGCAATCCCGGCTAAAACGAAGTAATCGATAAATCGATAAACAGGGAAAGGGCAAGGATGGAAGTGGAGAAATGGAAAGTGCTAAGTATAATTGATAGAAGCTTGAATCCGTAGAATCTCAGGATCGAGAGTCGGTCTCCTCGGCAACGAGAAGATTAACGCGACCCTCGATACCCGGAAAAGCACAAGGAGACACATTAATTAAAAGCGTATTAAAGCACCAGAATTTTATGCGCCCCGCGGAGGCTGGCTCCGGGGATCCTCATCAATCTCATTGTCTACGGCTAATCTCGCCATAATCCGACCGTCTCTCGGGACGATAATTTTCAGAGTGAGCTAACGTTTTGCTCTTCGACAATTACTCTCTCACTGCTGGCTCTCGCATCGTCTGGTCTGGGCTACCCACACGCCCGATACCGACGCGGCGGCCCGCTGTCGGCGACGACGCTACCACGGCAAGAGGCCACGAATTAACGAGCAATTAATACAAGCCTGCCGGGTCTCTCTCACTTCTTCTTCTTCTCCCTTGCTCTTTCTCGTAGAAACTTTCGTCTCCGTTTCCACCGAGCATTTGCACCCCTCTCGTCCTTCACTTTTCCTCCTCTCTCATCTTTCGTTTCAACCCGCATCTCCTCCAGTCTTCGCATGCTGTCCCATCTTCCGTCTCCTCTCTCGGTACTTAACGTCAACGGTTAAATTCCAACGATCCTCCCGGGTCTCCTCTGCCGGCGAAATCGACAGTGCCCTCGCACGAGACCAAGCCTCCTCCCACTGCAACAAAAGCCTTCTCGACATTCTAGGCGCACCTCCTTCGTCGCCTCCTACGAATCCATCCCCTTCTTGTCCGCCAACCCTGCATTCCTGGACCCAAGAAGCCTTCGCTTTCGAACCTACCTTTGGTACTCTCTCGACTTTCCATACCTGCACGCTCGCGTGATATTGTCTTCTCTTTTCTTCTTATGTTCTTTCGATGAGAAGTGTCTTGCACGTGTCTCCAAATTTATTATGATAATAATCCTAACATCATAAAACCTAACATCATAAATTCTCCTTCCGCAGGATCCCATTAAAAATCTTCTGCATTGGTGACTAAGCACCGTCACTGAGCACTTTATCGCAGATCGAATTAAAGCCAATAATTATCCTCGCGAAATTTTCCCTGCGAAAACCTCATTCTTCCAAAGCATCCCATTAAACCTCGTGGAGATTCATCTCGAACGTTCCTCTCCCGCATCAATCCTTCCTCTCATCTCTTCCATCTTCACCTCCATCACCTCCTCGTTCTCTCGACCTCCTCCACCTCCCACCGACCCATTATTGTAATTGAATGCGTAGGGATCGAATATCAGGAGGCGCGCCGTATGCACCGTATTACACGACGCCACGCATCTATCTGCGTATCCGCGTGCACGTTGTGTCAGTGGCGGTGCGTACGCTCGGTGGTCCACGCGCACGCGGATAGGCCGAAGCGGAATGGCGTGGTGGCACGCTTGTAGTCGTGCAGTAGACGTACGGGCCAGATACCGGGTGTCCATTAATCATGCACTATCGGCCGGTGGCCGGGCGCTGCACCGAGAGGCTCCGCAGGCGAGCGAGTGAAATTGAATGGGCCAAGTGTTTTCCAGCGTCTCTCCACGACAACCGACGCGACGACATTCGATCTCTCACTTTCTCCTCCATTACAGACAGCTTCCTTTTCTCCACCCAAGCAGTTATTCCTTACCTTCCGCTTTCGAATCTTTTCCTCGTACTTTCTTCGTGAGCAGAAACCGGCGCTCATTGTCTCCTCTCTTTCTTTCTTATCATATTCGATTCTCTCGCAAAAAACTCATTTCCCACGTTCGACTTTTATTTAGTTGTATTAATCAAACCGTGCCAGCCGCTTCCAGTCGATTCTACCGGTTATCGTGGCATGCCATTACTCTCTCGCATATTAATATTTTTTTTTCATCAACCACTTCTTCGGTTTTACCGTCCTCGTGCATTCAATCGCACTTCCATTTCTGCGGTCACCATCACCGGCGCTGCTACAGTCGTAGTGCGACAGTGGCGCGGACATCGCGCGAATCGAATCGTCTCATCAATCGAATTGCAAACTACCCTCGATGGGTAGAGGGTCGGTTTACTCACTCTCATTTACTCGCCGTCCTCCATACTCTCCTCGCCTTACCATCTCCTTGCCCGTATTCTCTAAATATTCATCGTCCGTCCACGACGATTGAACATTCCCCGTGGGAAGCGGCGTAGACCGTCTCTCTCCTCCCCGAGGTCCTAATCTTTTATCGAGCGAGATACCTTCGTCAATTATTTATACTACTTAAGAGGGCGCGCGGTCGTGGAGAAATAAAGGGAGAGGACGAGAGAGAAAGAGTGAAGAATCATTGAAGAAAGGTCCTTTCGCGCGCACCGCCGCTTCTTCCACGAGAAATAGTCCCACGCGCGCGGTGAAAAGATTAATATAAATTTCTGAAGAGCGAAGATGCTCTTTCCTCCCAACCCTGCTTTCTCTTATCTTCGCGCACCTACTTCCACTTCTTCATTCGCGAGACCCTTTTCATCGATCCTTCCACGCGTCTCGGACCTCTTTTCAGAGGCGATCTTTTTTTTCCGATTGCAAGAAGACCAAAGGAAGAAGAACGCTGATGCATACCGGGTACGGTAACGTTCTTGAATCAATTAGGCGGGGCTTCGCGTCCAAGATCGTCCGGCAGGACGTTCCACGCAAATTAATCGTCTTTCATCGAATCGAGAGCTTCTTCCGCTCGAACGAATAGAAAAACGTCGACGATATCATCGATTAGTCCCATTCGCATGAAATATCGTAACGAGGGCAATGAGGAGGAAAAGCGGATCACGAGGGAGGAGGAAAACCGAGTGCTCTTTTCACTCGGCATCCCTCCGAGGGAGGGAGTACTTGCCCTCCGGATCTCATCGATGGCTACGCTCGTTATTAATTAGAACGCAAACCACTATCCGTTCTCAAACACAGAGAGAGAGAGAGAGGGAGAGAGAGAGAGAGAGGAGCGCGCCGCCATCATTTTCCGTCCATAACGTTCGACAGGGCTCCGACGTTGTGCGTCACTTCCGCCACACCCCCCTGGAACGAGAGACGCGAAATTGCACTGGCCACCCTACGCATGCATTGGTCCATCCATCGCGCACAAACGTAAAAAGTACGTGGTTCTAATAGCCCAATTGTAACGAATTTGGAGGAGGCATGTATGAAATATTATAAAATTGAACAAATTCAAGTTAATCGGTAAGGGATGGAAATTTAAATTTTAAGGTAGAGGTGGGAATTTTTTAACGAAAAATTACTCATTGCCAGTCTCTAAGATTTTCGGATTTTACCACTGACAACTGTTAACACTTCGCTGATATCTGTTATTACTTCAATTAACAAGCACCGATAACAAATATTCCTGGAAACCCTGTGAAATTATTACAGACAGTATACACTCTGTATACAGTGTTCCCTTCTCTCCTCTCTTCCTTCTTCTCTTCATCCTTATTCTCCCGCCACCCTCTCTCCCAGCATACCACGGCATGGCCGACGGAAGGTCGTCCAAAGTGGATAGTGCATCAGCAAGGCTAAGTAAACTGCGGCTGGAAGGGTGGATCAAGAGGAATCGGCGCGTGTGCTCGTGTCTGAGGCGCAGGCACAGGCACACGTAGAAATTTCCACAAACATTCAAACACACACACACACACAGACACACACCATCCAGGCTCTCCCGCGCCTCTTTCGATCGTGAGAAACACGATGGTCGGGGGGGTGAAAATGGCGGTTACCGTCCCATTGGCATGAAGGGGTGGCGAGGTCGTCTCGACGCCGAATAAATACCCCGACGTCCGACCATTGGAGAACTCGAAGCGAGATTCTCAAAAAAAGACGATCGGACGATGGAGGACGAGAAGGACGAAGAGGTGGAGGGACGGCGCAAGTGGAGAGGGTCGCCAAAGTGCCCGCTCAGCCTCGATTCTCCTTTCTCGCCCTTCTCCTCCGCTCCTTCCTCCATTCCACCCTTGGTCCATGCTGATTCTGCAATCCGCAGCTTCGGAAACTTCCTCACCGAGATTCCCTTGGATATTTCGATGGACCGTGACGAACGATAACGCGGCGGACAGCGTCAGATGAAAAAAATCGTTCGCAGCTGGGGGGTGTGGGTCGGAGAAACGTGAGCGAAGAAATGCATTCTCCATTCGTCAGCTGCGGTTCTCGCATTGGTTTTCCAAGATGGCCCGACGAGTATCAGCCCCTGCACCCGGCACCACACGATTGTATATTATCGCAAAGCGTGGAACAAAATAGGCGAGGGATAATTTGATAGCTGCATTGAATCGTTAATACGGATAATTAAATTAAATTAATTCGATGCCGCTGGTGCGCTCCGCGCGGAAAGAGGGGGTAGGTTATTTTATTATGTAATTCGCGGCATAAGCCATTGGTGGAAGGGTCCCTCGAATTTCGCTGTTTGTTCAACGGTATGCTGCCGTTTCGTATCGACGTTCCTGGGGGACTAACGATTCGGTGAGCGCAATTCATAGGTTGTCTATTAATTAACTGATTTCACCCGTCGAAACGTTGCGACTCGGCCAAAACATATTTGCGCAAACATTTGACACGACTGCATGCGCGCGGGCCTTCTGTGTTTGTATTTGACTATCGGGCTCCCTGTGCGTCTATTGGCCGATCCGTACGATTGACTGGCTTGCGCGCGATACGCGCGTTTCATTGGCCGAGATAAAAAAGGGAAAAGGAACGCGTGCGGGTGCGCAGGGAAATTTGACGACGCGAATGCGTGATTGATGACGTGATCGTTATTGGTTCGTGAATAGGTGAAAAGATGAATTAAATCGAGAAATGGGCGCTAAATGTAATCCTATACGAGTACGCGAATGTGGATCTTCTTTTTAGAAGACTCGAAGGATGTGGGAAAGGTAAAAAAAAATGGTAAAAGCGACACCAGCGAAATTTTGGTAGATAGTTTTTTTTTCTTATCGACCACCGTCGACGTCCGCGGTACGTCGCGTCGCATCAAACGTTCGCGCGCGCTGCAAGCTTTTGAGTGGATCATCCCTCGGCGATGTAAAGCCACCTCTCTCACTTCTCCATTTTTTCTCCCACCTCGCTTCGATCTGCTGTATTTTTTCCTCTCAAAATGGGTCAAAAGCCCCGACAGCCGAAGCGAAATAAAATCATTCTCGATATCAGAATATCTCTGCCCGGCATTGCCATTGACTCAGCCCCCGCGGCTTTGAAAAAGCCGCTGGAAGAGCTTTTCGCGATTTCCATGGTATGTACAGAAAAATGGGGGGGAGGGCGAGGGTGGAGGAGAAGGAAAAAAATTGGGCGAGCCCATGGAATGCCGTCCAATAAATGATCGAGAAGTAGCAGTCCCCGCGTCCGCGGATGGTCTCGGAGGGGATAATTGAAATTGGAAAGTTTGTCATCTCTCTCTCCGTTTCTCTCTCTCTCTTTCTCTCTCCCGAGATATCACTCGAGTATCGAATAAAAATATTTGGAAGTGAAATTTTTCGAATTTCGGACTTTATTGCGTGTCGCGCGACATGTACCTGCTCGCATAGTTTTTAATTCCCCCACGCTGATCCGTCGTCGTTAATCCTGCCTCGTATGCCATCACGAACATATTTTCGACTGGTAAAAGGGAATAGAGACGACGAGAGTCGAGAGAGGCCGTCGTACCCGAAGTCAGGGAAGGAGAAGTAAAAGATTAGATGGTCGTGGAACATGGAAAATTCCGACCTCCCTAATTTTCCAGTCCCATCGAAGAGGACCGCAGCCGTTTTGGGAAAGGTCGTCGAAGCGTTCCCGGGAGGCCAAGCTGAAAGGAGGGAGTCCACGCCGGGAAACATTTTCGTTTCCATATAAAGCCAAGTTCCTCCGATTTCGTTTACCCTCCCATCTCGCGGAACGAGAGAAAGAGAGAAAGAGAGTGGAACCTGAAGGAGGAGAAAGTCCTCGCGGCATCGTGCCTGGAGTTTTTTAATCTGGCGACTGAAGTTTCTCATCCGGCGTCCTTGCGAGCCATCCAGAAACAACTTCTTCCCGCGAACTTCGTGGCCTCCCATCGCGTGCCAGGAGAGAAAGAGAAGGAGGGAAGAACATACGGAGAGAAATGTAGGGAAAAAGTAAAAGAGCAAAATGTATCTCCTTACGATCCCACTTACGGCGAACTTTTCCCTGCCACGAGTGCGATTCCGAGACGTACCGGAAGGAAGGCACGTCGGAAAAGGGAGGTCCAATTCGCTGGTGGATTTTGACGAGAACGCGTGGGCGTAGAAACGAACGGCGAGATCAAATGAGAAGTCCACGAAGAAAAACACGTCGTTTCATACGGGTCTCGTGACGAAGCTTCTCAAACGTTGCAATCAGGGATACCACTTTCCTGGCGGATTAGTGCCTACGGGATTGGCGCGACGACGACAATTGGCGCAACGATCGAGAATATAAAAAATCAACGATAACGAAGGCCATTGTTACGGGGAAACAAGAGAAATGGAGGCGCGAGCGTGAATGCGGCCAATAGCCTCGCTTGCCTCCACAAGGCCGGTGAGAGGGGATGAGCGAGAGAGTGGAAGGGTGGAAAGAGGAGAAGGACGGTGAGGAGAAACGCGAAGCGGAATGAAAGTCCTTTTCTCCGAGCTGGGCTTCGTCGACGTTCGACGCATGTATTCTCCTTCAGAAGGAAATCGCCTGACGTTGATTCCCCCGCGAATTTCCCGAGAGTTTTCCGAGGCGAAGGAATCGGTGATTTGGGTCGTACCTTCCGAGCCGTTGCCTCTTTCGTTCGCCGTCACGCAACCCCTTTGCTTCGCGGGCAACCCTTATCCACCATCTTTCTTCCACTAATACCACCTCTTCTCTTCGTTATTCTTCTTCTTCTCCTTCGTATTGCCCGTCGTCCTCCATCTCTTCCTTCTTCTTCTCCTTTCTCCTAGAACTTCGTTCCTTCTCTCTTCTTCTTCCGACCATCCTTCCATTTCTTCCGTCTCGCTCTTAAATATTCATTACGACCAGTAAGGTCGAGGTTCTTCCTCAGTTTCTGCAAAGCTAACCATTTTTTTCACTACTTTAAGAGGGAATTTTAATATAAAAATTTGAAATCTTTTTTACGTCGTGCCTCGTGTCTTTCGCACACTTATTCGACAATTAAGCCACGAGAGTCCCCGTGCATTTTTGCCTCCACACGCCTTCCCGGACTTTCAATGGAGTCACCTCGAGCATGGCCAATCTGGGGACCACCTGTTCTCCAAGAACCCTCTGCCTTTCATTTTCTCCTTGTCACGAGCACACCCCTCCTAATTTCGTCCCACTAAATCGCCCCATTATCCGCCTAGTTATTAAGGCTTGTCGTTAAGGTCCCTTATTAAGGGGCGTCCATCCACCGCCATTCATATCGTGCCGGAAGTTTCAAACGACCCCCGCGCGCCACCACGATATTTCGTCCCTCCCTCGTTCCTTATTTACCCTCCTACCGGAATTATCTCGGATCGAAACGTCACGGTCTCGCGAATGGATGCCAAGAGTAATTTTTATTCCACCCCTCTGCGCCCTCTCGCGCTTCCTTCGCCAGATTGATCGCATCGTGCCGCAAAGTGGCGTTCTCCAAATTACACAAACGTGAATTGCGACTGTGCTCAACGACCCGGACGTTTAAAATTATTTCCATCGGGCTAATGGACGAGGCAAATCCGGACGAAGTTAAAAATTATATCTCCAATTCCTTATCTACCTATCCGATTTTCCTCGAACCGATTTTTCAGCACCCTGATAATTAAAATGCCGCTTCTTCCTCCTCGATTATTTTCGATCGGGGCCACATGACACGACCAACTAACCTCTCGACCATGGGTTAAGAGGCCGTGGGCAGAGAAAAGGAAGGAAAAAGGGATGGAGAGAGAGAGAGGGAAAGGAGAGCCCGGCTATACGAAGCCGGTAATCGAGTCCTGTCCGGTGCACGTGCCGCGCGCAAAAAAAGGGGAAGACAGAGAAAAGGAGGGAAGAGCTTGGAGAGAGACGGAATAAGGGAGTAGAATGTAAAATACATGAACACTCGACCGCACGGTGGAAACGAGTAATTAAACGATTCTCCGAACCAACGAGGACGATGGAACGCCACGGTAGCGGGGTGGTGCCAAACGTAGGGAACGAGCAAGAAGGGTAGGAACGAGGAAGAGGGACGAAATTCACAACGGAAACAAAGAATAAAAAGGGCGCGGGGTGGGTTGTTCGAGAGAATCAGAGTATACGTGGAATGGCGCGACGCGTCGTAAACACAAAACGCTTTCAGCGGGAAAACGTCAAAGTTCGACAGCTCAATTAATCCCACGGCGGATCGTGCGTTGCGTCGAGTGAAAATAAAGGGGCGGAACTGTGCGGGTGGATGAAGGTTGGGAGGAAAAAGCGCGAAGGGCGAGGGACGATGCGGTTGTGTCGGTGGCTTTTGGTTACCGCGGCGCGCGCAACCACATCGTGTCTCTCTCGAAACAAAGTGACGTCCCCGGAGGTAGGCTCCAGGTGGTGGTGTGCGCGTGTAAGCTAATTGTGGTACTTATACGTGGAAAGTCCGTGCGTAGCTCTGATATCGCGTCGTTACCGCGCACGTTTCCACTGGAAACTCGTAAAACACCTTCCCGTACCCAACCCTCTCGCCCTCTTACGTTCCATCTCATCCACCCTCTCCCTCCTACCCTCGTAAAACACTCGTACCCTCGGTGTAAAATACTCACCACGTGCCCACGCGAGACGTGCGTGACACTTACGAGCCTCTCGAGCACCCAGTTTCACTTTTTCCTTCGGTGCGTACGACGCAAGGGACTAATGGCGAAGTAGCACTACGAGAGAAAGTAAACTTCATAAAGGTACAGAAGGAATGTTTCAGTCGACCGAGTTCCTGGCTCGATTTTATTAGCGGCAAATAATTCATTCCAAGTGAATACGAGGACGGAATTATAATTTTTATTTGTGCTCGAGCGTTTGCGTGAGATTTGCTACTACGTTGTTTCGGAGAGTGCTTGGATATTAAAATTTTATTTGGTTCAAATCGATCGATGGAAGACACCTTACGTGGAACCCTGATATTTTTGTTTTGACATACGAGATATACCTAATCACTTATCGATTATTTCGTGACTCTGGGTTGCAGAACGGACGTGCCAGCAGCGAGAGCAGTGAAGATGGAGCTGGTAGCAGTGCAAGCACATCGAGGGCCGCGGGTAGCGGCTTTGTTATCGGGGGTGGATGCACCGGTGGATGGCGTAGTGTCTTCGGAGCAGTTTCTGGACGAGAACTGAGGCTCTACGAGTGCGCGCCCTGGAGCCCCGAGGCATGGGCTTCGCCGAGTATCACCTGTCCTCTTATTGCCACAAGGTAAAAATATTCATAAATTTTCTTACGAATTCTTCTTACCTTACCTCGCAATCTCGTTTTCAAATTATACGATTCTCTACGTTTACTCTCACTTGCGATTAGAGCCAAGAAAAAAACAAATTCTTAGAAGCACGCACAGAATTTTTTACCCAACATTTTTTAACGAATTTAAATAAGGCATCATACTCGTCTGCCAAGCATCGCAATAAAATCGACCCCGCCTAGTATAACCGATTTCAATATATACATATTTCTAATTAACTAAAATTTCAATAAGTACTGCTACGCGTTAACTCGACACAAGTGCTGTAAATGTTTCCATAGAAACTGAATTCAATAGTAAAATTCGAAGAATTAACTTCGATGAGCTCGAAATACTCGAACTCACGCTCGAGCGCCTTAATAAACCAGAGAGAAAAATGATTAAACGGTCGCGATGTGAAAGAGAAAGGACGACGGCAGGAGAGCTCGCGTTAAATCACTCGTCCGCGATCGTGCAATTAAAAATTCATTTACGGCTAACGACACATCGTCCAGTCAATTTCGCTCGCATAATAAACGTTCGAATGGCGTAACACACCGCTCACGGGGTGCAGTGGAGCGCTTTCGGGGCGTGCTGGTAGAACGAGTGAAAAAAAAGAGAGAGGGTGTGCTCGCGATGGATGAGGCAATGACAATTTGCGATCGTCCGTCGTAGATCAGACGGGGGAGCGAAAAAAAAAAGAATTACGAAAGCGCATGCGAGTGTTACGTGGAGAATGTACGTATTACACGGTGCCGTCACGCTCACTGGGGAGCGCGACTCGCTACGCGCGCGAGGAACGGAACGGAGAAAGGGAGGTGGACGAGATAAAAGATAAAATAAATATAGCCGGCGATTATTTCCGAGTGGATATTTTTAACGATGAATTTCCATCCGCAATGAACGCCTCGCGCATCGGGGTGCCTCGTGGGTCCCTGCATTTTTAAAATCTCCACCTACATATGTATACGAGGTTACGCGCGCGCATACGGGCGCACCGAAATTCCCCGTATAATTATTACATTGTTTCGATATTCCGCGGCTCTGCGTCCTGCGCTCCTCGTCCCTTATCGTCATTCCGATAGACACAAAAAAGGGCTCACGCTCACGGACGTGTTCGCGCGATTGACGCGCCGAGCAAGTCTACCACCGGAGGGTCGCTACCCTGCCACCGTCGCAACGATAAAGCTTCGGTTAAATTGCAACTGTGTCGCGGAAAAATGCGGGGATTTTTTATGCAGCAGTTCGAGAGAGCTCCAATGGTCGCCATGCACCGATCGCGAGCTCTGATTGCGCGGTTCGCTCCACCGCGACGTCGGGGCATTTAATTAAAAGCGTTTACGTCGAGTGTCGGGGGAAAAAATCGTTACGATTCGTTTGTAGAACCTTTTGTGTTACATCCTTCCCGGTGGTAATCGAGTGTAAAAGTGTGCACCGGCCAATTTCTGGTAATACTTACAATACTTGTTAGTCCAACGTGCTTCGTCGTGCGGATTTCGTAGGAAGAATTAAAGGGTGGGTCAGAAATTAATCCGAACGATGTAATGGAGTTGGAAAGGGTGACAATCGTGAGAAACGAACGGAGCATCGTTATTGAGCAGAATTGTGCGCACACGTGAGAATAGAGATCGATAGATGAGATGGTTGGAGGAGGAGGCGAAGCAAAGGAGAATCACGAAAGGAAGAGAATGGTCTGCACATCCTGGCAGCGAGGTAGGCCATGGCACATTCGTGTTCGACGCTATGGCCGGGGAATTACCAATGAGGCACGTTGGATTACCGCAGTTAGGGGTGTTCGTTAGACCGCCATTTTAATTAAGACTATTATACATCCGGCTCGTATCCCGTTGCCACCTCGACCTCCTCCTCCTCCTCTTCTTCTGTCTACACTATCGACGCTGACGTTTACGCGAGTAAGCCAGCGAGCAAACCAGGAGCGCGTTGTGCAACCCTGCTGCGTCTCGATTATTTCGAGCGAGGACGCTCTGTTGACTCGATTAGCGATTACAGATACGCCCGTATCCAACGACCGAGCCATTTGGAAAATTGAAGCAATCTCGATATTTTCTCCAAAAGGAAAAGATTCTAACAGTTTAACCAACATTTGTGTCGCTCGAATTCAAAGATTTGCAATTGCTTCGTTTGAATGTCAAACTAATTCAAGAACACACGCATAGAAATATTATCTTCGTCGATGGGTCTATTCGCCATCGACAAGTTTTATTAATGGTGAGAATCCAAGATGGAATCGTCCCGTTGATTCTATCATTTAAATGCATTCCCGGTAAATAAGCGAACACTCCTACCAAGAGGGTAAATCCTCGAAAGGGCAGGACCTCTCTGGTACTTCCGTTGCACCTTTCGCTTGGAACATCCTCCGGAATGACCTGCGAGTGGCGAGGAAACGCGTTCGCCAAGAGAGGATCGGGGCTGTAAATCGGGGATGGGAAAACATACGGGCAGGTGGCGAGGGTTGCGAGGGGGTTAGAGATCGGCTCACCCAGAGGTTAGCCCGCGTAGGTACACGCCCCTAATAAAAGGTGGTCGGGATGGTGGTGGTGGATGCGGGCAGCAGCACTGGCAGCGCCAAGAGGAAAAGCAGGAGGACGAAAGGTGAGAGGAGCCCGAACGATCGCATTTGCCGGAATTGGATTTCGTAACGTGTGCTCGCGTATCCGGAAAGTTAATGCGAGACCGGCCACTGGACGACGATGAGAGGTCCGTCAGAGGGGGGAGTTAAGATCGCGGTTGATACTACGGTGGACCGTGAAAAAGAGAGGAGAAGGGGGAGGGAAAGATGAAAACAGCCAAGGTGAAAACGAGAGGGGGTGGGTGAAGGGTAGAGAGGATGAAAGGCGGGAAGACCAGTGGAGCACCCTGAGACGACCACCACGACGCCTTCTAAGTGCGCTGCCGTCGTCCACGGAAAGCGATGAAACCGATCTCGATGTCAAACGAAACGAGTCTCTCTTCATTTTCCTCTTTGATCGGCCATCCCTCCTCCTCTTCCACCTCCTGTACTCTCGAGATATCTCGTCGAAGCACGCGGACATGCCCCTTTGTGCTTCCACGATTAATTCGTTCGTAACGATTAAATCCCCAAGCGTACGTGGCAGAGGGAATTGGAAGTCAACGGATTTTCCTCATCCTCTGGGATGAGCACGCTACAAAACAAAATAATCGCGGAGCACATCTCTCGCGCTCTTTCTACCTCGACGATTGTCTTTCGCAAAGCGTAAAACGGATCTTTGATCTCCCGTTATGTGCCCGCTTTGGGTCGCCCTTTTTTTCCCCCGCGACAATTTCATCGCATCAACGAGGTAATTGGCTCGTCTTCCATCCTATTCGCTTTCTCAACCCTATTCCACGGTTGTGAGAAACGTGCGACGAATGGGATCCCGTATCGATTTGCATGCGAAATCTTTTTCAACCTCCGTACGTCCGGCCCCCATCCTGATGAGATTTTCCTCGTGAAGCGTCTTACTAGCGAGAAAGGAGTTTCCACGCGCCATCCTGGTGTCTCGCGATTCATCCCGTCGACGGATGAGATTAATCGATCGAGAGTGGTAATTAATTACTGGAGGCTAATAAACGCGAGGAGGATAAGCGGGTGACGGTGAGCGCGGAGAAGGCAAATAGTAATTATTATTGTTATTCTACGGTGTGAAGTGGATTTTGTTTATTTATCGTTGAAGCGAACGAGGGCTCTACTCGCTCGTAATTAGCAGGGTGAAATGTTTTCTTGCTTCTCCTTCACCCTCATCTTGCCCTTCCCCCTTCCCCTTCGAATCTTCGCGCACGAACTTACCTCTCCTCCTTCTCGTCTCTTGCCCGCGTTTTCACTTCCTACCCACCTCTTCGTTATCCGCCAGTTAAATTCATTTGGCCGCGCGAGCTGCGGCATATTCTCGAATGGAAAGCACGGCTGGCGGAAAGCAGAAGTAAGGAGGAAGAGGGGCGTCGCGTATCTTCGTAATTTACATCGTCGCGAAACTTCCACGGCGATCTTGTTTACATCACGGCACGTACTCTCGGCTCCGCCCCTAAATACTCGTACGCCAGCGTGCAACGCTCCTTGGCGCAGACGACGATCTGCTGTTAGTAATTAACGGCCCTCTCGCGACGATTGTGATAGTTACAGATCGCGGAGAGTCGACGGAGAGTTCATCTAGGGAAAAAATCAGAAGTAGTAGCACTAGACAAACAAGAAATTTTCCAAAAAGGAAGAAGAAGAGGTACGAAGCCTTCTACTAAAGTCTAGAAATGAATATCTACCTGGAATCAAACACGATAGAAAGCTCATACATAGACAGAGGCACGTCAGGGCGAATCCCTCTCAGAGAGAGAAAGGAGTAAGTGGGAGGAGAGGTAAGGGCAGATTCCGTAGGAGGTTTGAGAGGAGAAGGAAGAGAAGAGAAACTGGAGGCGAAGCAGATAGAGAAGCGCGGGCGCGGGAGGGCCGATTCCCGGTTAATTAATAGCAAGTGATTAATCGTCAGAGTCGGGGCTACCCTCGTCAAACAAACCTCCGAGCAGAGCTCCAAGCTCGTACGTGATCTGCAAATACGAGCAGCGAGTGAAGTAGACGGGCGAGGGGGAGAGTGGAAGAGAGAGAAAGAGGGGACTCAATCCCGAGGAGGGAGAGAAATACGAACCGTCCGCACCCTCTTCCTCCTTTCCTCTTTCTCTGTCGCGCTCTTTCTCTCTCGCACATTCTCTCTTTCGCTATTTCTCTTGCAAAATCCCTCTCTCATTTCGTGTCCTCACCCCCTTTCACCACCCTCACCCCACCCCTAGTCGGCGCACCAAGCTTTACGTCTACATTTACATGCGTTCGCGATTTCTCCGCTCGCCCAAAGCTCGCTCGACGCAAAGCTCACCCCCTACTTCGGACTGACCAACCCTCCGTCGACCTTACCACCTCATCCTTCCCATTTTCACTTTTTTCCTTCCACTGCCTTTTTTATTAATCCGTATCCACTGACGAACGAGAGGACTCTTTCTTGCTCTCTTCTCTTGTTCTCGTTCCTTTACTCTTGTATACTTTCTCGCAGTTTACTTTTCTAACACCCCAACAGGACGTTATGGATCTTCTGTCTATTTTTGTGCGACCTCCGACACATTCGCTGCAGGCTGCAATTTTTTTATTCGCGATAATGCGCGAGTCTTCGTTCAATACTGCAAGAACGGAAGGGAAGCGTGGGGTTTTCAATAAATTTGATTAGTTCGACGGATCTTTCCTATCCCTCCGACCAGGGCCACGATCGATTACCGTCGAATATATCCATCCTTCAGCGAAGAATTATACGCGGGAGATACGATCCTTCATCGTGCTCCTCCTTCTCCTTTATCTCTTTCTCTCTTCTTCTCTAACCACCCGCCCGGCCCACCTCTCCAGCTCGAAATACGTCACTTCCGCGATTCTACGAGCCAGCGAGATTTCCGCTCCACCACACACGAGCGCGACGCGCGCGCCGATAAAACGGGCGCGCCGCCTACGTATCATCCCTTGAAATATGGCGTCGTTGTCTTCGTCGGGGCTCGAGCCTGGAAAAGTAAAGGGAGGATTGAGTTTCGGGGTAGAGGGAGGACACGGAAGGGACGCATGCAATGAGGTTAAACACTCGTGATTTATGTAAGAAGGTCGTCGCGCTCGAGAATGTCCACAGTAGTCGCTCGCTTCCTCCGTCACCGCGGGAAGTGGAGGATGTGGCGGCGGCTTGGTGAAGATACCGCGAGGACTTCGACTCGATGGGGTGCCTCCAGTGAGCCAGGCGCAATGACCGAGGGTGAAGAAGTTCTTCAAGTTATTTTCCGTTCTTTCTATATTTCGCATGGAACGATCTTTATAGTCGAAGATCGTTGGTGACGAAAGATCGCTTGATCGAACTTAACCTTAAACTCGTTAAAAATATAAAGAACCTTTGAAGTTGAACAATCGACCGCTCACGCGCTCGTATTTTTCGAGCCCACCGTCACAATACGTCGACCCTTCAAGCTAGCTTCCCCTTTAACGCGGAAAGTCGACGTAGCGCCCACTAAGGGAGAAGCTATTTCATCTGAAAATGTAAATGGAAATTTTGACAAGGTAGTCGAAGACTAAGCAGCTTCAAAAGAAGGATACGACGAAGGGAGTGGAATGGAACGAGGCGCACGAGGCGTACCTCTCGCAAAACTTCGATATCGAAATTTCCGAATCGCTTCCTCCTTCACCTTTGCATATCGAGCCCTCCAGGAGGGTTGGCTCGTGTCGCGAACGAACTCCTCCCCTACCCTCACGTGCACGGTCTCGTGGAAATTTATTTCCCGACGCTTTCCCGGATTTGACGGATTAGATCGTAACCTTTCTACCCCCCGCGTCCCTATCAGCGCAAGAAACGAGAGGACATTAATGCGACGGAGGTGGATGTTGCGTGGGGGTGAAAAAGCCAGTGAAAGACTGGGAAGAGAAAGGGGGGTGGAGGCCAAAGGGGTAGCGACGGCGCACGAAGGGTGGTTAAGGTGGCCGCGCGAGTATAAAAATTGCGGATAGATAAGGGTGGTAAGGGCGCCATTCGTCTACCTCGCGAGTGACAGCCACGATAAAGTTTCTTTCACACCGAATCACACACCCTCTACGAGACTGGCTTAACCGCGCTTCCTCAAGGACGATCCACGAGGCCGTGAGTCGGGCGTCAAGAAGACGGATACCGCGAAAAAGGAGCTTTCAAATTCCTGCGAGTGGCGTGCCTCTGGAATTCGTAGGGGGTTGAAATTTGGAGGTGCCAAGAGCGTCTTCATCGGTTGCCTTAGATGAATGCCGAGATGAAGAGCGAAGAACGAAGAACGTCTTATTTCGTGGTAGAAAAAATTTATCTCTCGTCTTAAAAAGCAACCTTGAACAGTGGGACCTCGATTTATCTATTTCACTCCGTCCTTGCCCCATTGACGCACCATTGTTTTCAGATACGCGTCGACGTCGTCCTGGTTTACGCTGTGGTCCATATTGCGTCTCGTGAAAAAGCAAACGACGACGACGCGGTAAAATTCGCGACACGTTCGAAAGTTCGCGTCGTAACGTAAATTTCCAATTCTTCCACCCGCGATATGACAGGGGGCCCATAGACGCGCTTGCGAAACGCCCTCGGAAGCATTCGAAACTGCGAACGCTCGCTCTTTTCTCGGTCTCCCTCTCTCTTTCACTCTCTCGGTGTTGTTTTTTTTTTGGTTTATTTTTTCATCCTCACTTTTTTTTGTTTCACAGGGCAGAATCTCTAGCATCCACAGGTTGCTAATTTCGCGAGCCTCCAGCGCGCTCGCGTGCGTGCCACTGAATATTCCTGCCTATCCCTTCACCGAGCCCCCGCACAACATTTCCCTTGCCTTTTTTTCAGTCGCTTGTGTTTTTCCGCCGTTATTCTCCCTTTCTCTCTCGTTCCTCCCTCTCCTCGTCGTCCTTTTTTTACGACCCCCCCCCCCCCCCCCAACCCACACACATTTATTTATTATCGGCGCGGTGCAGCTCCGCAGGGCCATCAATTGGGATTAACGGGCGGTGAGCACGAGTTTTCGGACCACTGTCACTGTTTACTCGCCGTTATGGATTTACAGCTCAAACGAGCGCGCGTGCGTGCCTGCGCGTGAGCGATTTTCCATGTCACGCGCGCTTACGCAGCACACGGGCGAAACAATGACCGCGAGCGAGATAATTAAAAGAATCGGGTTTCGACGTCGGGCGTCGAAATTCTCCGTCCTTTTTGGTCCTGCCGTTCTGCGCGAGCCAGAGAGGAAGAATAAAAAGTCGGCGAACAAATTGAATATTTTTGAAGCGGAGAAGAGCGACGTATTAGGCGCCTAGTGAGAGAGAGGCGCGTGAAATTGGATAAAGCGGGACCGGTAAACTGGATTCGCGGTGAAAATCGTTGAAAATGGCGAAAGGGAAATTAAAGCTGAGGATGCAGCGGTGAGACGAGAAAAAAGAAGCGTGGAGAATTTAAAAGGGGGTGGAAGTGAGGACGAAAAGAAGGTAGAGGGTGGAGGAGGACGAGAAAAAGGAAGGGGGGTGGTGGTGGACGGGAGTGCTCCTTTACGAAGCAAGAAATCAAATTAGCTCTCGAAGTATTCCACGGCAAGAACGATGAATGATGGCTATCGGTACTACTGCCGAACGATCCTGCCCAGACCGTACCACCCCTCTAACCGAGGGTAGTTTTTAATTTCCTCCCGCGCCGCTAAGTGATTCCGATCTAATTAGCTATTATAAAGAAGCACTCGCAAAACCATTCCCTCTCTTCTCTCATTTCACCTTCTACACTCCACTCATCCCTTTCTCCGACAATTTTCTTATTCCACCACGAACCGCACCCGTTCCTTTTACAATTCGATCGCCCGGAACAAAAGATTTTTTCGCTACGAGGCCTCTTCTCTCACCAGGTAGCTCGTGAAAATTATACGAAGCGTTCCGCGTGAAGACCAGGTTAATCTAAGGAAGAACAGAAGGGTGTAGATTTAAGATCGCTCGTTTGCCACCGTAGTTGAGTGGAGATTGACCTATCCCACGGGTAGAGATTCTTCTCGCTTTTCATTCTCCTCTCTGCTTTCCACTTCCGGTCAGACGTCTCAGAGGAGATCCTGCAAAATGCAAACTTCACCCTTGTTCCGATTGTCTACCGCAAAGACACCCCATCGAAGGGTGAGACTGATTTATTCAATTACGTTCCCGCGAAAGATCCCGGGACGTCGTTCTGCATATTCTCAGGCCCTTTCCTTCACGGGTGTCGCGAGAAACACCCTTGCTATCTGCTCGTGAATCGCGTGTAAAATGCAAAATCGACAGTTTCCAAGGACCCCTCCTTTGTCGAGGAAGGGATCGGAAAACGAGAAAAGGGAATCGCTCGAGCTTCTCCGACCGTCTCATCCTCCTTTTCTTTATTCATAAACAACGACGCGTTTCTTTTGAGTCGGGAACGACGAAGGGATCCTTCGCGGCCCTTTTTCCAACGGGCAGACGGAAGAATCGCATAAGGTGGGGTGTGCCGATGGAAGGAAAAAAGGAGACGGACGCGCGTGCCTTGCTTTCTCCGCCATTTCTTCTCTCCTCTCCCCGTCGCTTTTTTTCCTCTTTCAATAAAGGGAGGAAAACGGCCGAGGTAACTCTTCCATTTGCGGAGAATCTCACCCTCCCATTCCCTTCTTAGACGGACACCCACACACGCACAGTTCGGCGGTGGTGGAATATCCTGACACGCGGAGGAAGGTCCTCCCACCTGAGGGCTCTCCTCATTCTTTTTCTCGCCTTTTCTATCTTGTTCTTCTTCTTCTTCTTCTTCTTCTTCTTCTTCTTCTTCTTCTTCTTCTTCTTCTTCTTCTTCTTCTTCTTCTTCTTCTTCTTCTTCTTCTTCTTCTCCTCCTTCTTCTTCCTCCTTCTAGTTCTTGTCTCTCCGCGTTACGAGGACGACGAACGGTCGCCTTTTTCGCGGACGAGGAGGCCGAAGGAGGGGGGCGGCTGAAAGAGCCGCGCCAAAAGGTACGAAAGGAACAAGAGGCGGCCAGTCGGATGGTAGAAATATTTCCCGATGGTCGTAATTTATCGAATAGCTGGTGGAACGGAAGATCCGCCGCCTTAGGGCGTCCCCAAGACCGATCGAATCGGTGCCAGCGGGGAGGAAGGAAGAAGAAGAGGAAGTTGGGGGTGGTGGTGCCCCCCGATTGACGATGAGTCGAACGAAGGGTCGGTTAGGTGGTATACCTGGGAATCGGGATGAGCCGATTCTCTGCGAATGAAAAATATCGAGAGAAATCAACCGCAGACTTTCGAACGACGGAGAATCTATCTTGGAGAGTTCGAAGGAAATTATCGCGTCTGTTCTCTTCCGTTTTGGAATTTTTCTGTGGAAGGTGGGACCGAGGAGGTTGGATATAAATTGAGAGAACGAGAAGAAGAAGAAGAAGGGCGGAACCGAGAACGAGCTCCGATTAACCAGCAAAGAAAATTCAAAGTTCAAGAGAGAATCTCCTCCGGTTAAGAAAGATGATTTCCTCGGATTCTCCGGGACGAGGTTACGAATCAGGAGTCGTCGTGAGTAAGCTGCGCCCATCTCGATCGCGTACAAACGTCGTATATTTTTACGAAATAAGAGGGCCTCGTAAAAATCCCAATTTGTCCAAGTACACCTCTTAAAATTTTCCACGGCCCGCCTCGTAAAGAACACTCGAATCGTGGGTGCCCACGTATTTCATCGTATCCTCCTAAAATCCGAGTACGTCACCGGTACCTATCCTCGTATTTACGCGCATCGACAGATCAGCGAGTAAAGAGCAGAGGAAGGGATTTTCTAGTGAAAGATAAGGGGGAGGAGAACGTTAGAAGGCTTATACTTAAGCAGGACGAAAGAAGGATATGGATGAGGAGGGGAAGCAGGCGAGAATGTGAAAGATGGGGTCTCGATAATCGAACGGTGAACCTGATCAATTAAACTCCAGGACCATTCTCTCTCCACGTCCTCGAAGTGAGCATCAATTATCGAAGGTGTCGTCGACAGTTTCCTATAGGGCTGCGTGTGAAATTCCTCTGCGACATTGACAACCGGTTGAGAAATTTCCGCCTCCTTCATCTTTTAATCCTTCGTTTGTTCTTCTCTTTCTGCGCCCAGTTTATTTTTCCTTTCTCTCGCTCATCCTTCAAATTTTACAACAGCCCAGACCCTACTTCACCTTTTCGTTCTCGGTAAACGCGCAACCAGTTAATATCGAGCTTCGATTGCCTAACGATTTGGAGAAAATCGGATATTCCCTCTTACGATTACGCGAAGGACCTCCGCCGTCTCCACTACCCTTAACATACTTTGAGTCTCGAACTGTGCGCGCCTCGATGAAATAAATATCGATGAAGCATTAACTTGTGTATAGAATCTTCAACCCTACGGGTCACGTTCGCCCTTTTTTCTCCTCCCACCCTCTAAATACCGCCAATGGAAATTATGATATATGGATCAATCTATCGGCCTCGGGGCTTCGGATACGAATTAATTATCGGTCGGGTGTCGAGAGCCTCTTCCTGCACCACACGCGCGCGAGTAAAATGGTGGATTCGCGCGTTTCGATATCGTCGAGAGAGTCGGCGAGAAATCCTCTCGCCCGTACTTCCCCACCCTCTGTGTACACACTCGTCACGAGCGATCGGCTTGGCTTTCTTCATCCGCTTTTATCGCAGCGAACGATTTTCGCGCTGCAAAGTATTGCGCGTGGAAACGAATGAATTTATAAATACATTGATTCGGCGCGCCACCCACAAGGATTATTTTTTCGTCGTAATGCGCACATATTTGCCGCATTTCGTTTGTCAAAGTATTTTCATAATTCCGTTTGACATCCGATTTAGTCCGTTCAAATGCCGCGCATCGCGGAATTTAATGCGAAAAATGTGACGAATCCTCGTCGAGATAACCAGTTAAATCCGTCTCGTTGACTCTCGGTCTCTGTTTCATTCTCCGGTGAGACCGCTCGATCGTGAATATTTTTTACCGAAAATATTCGTAAAGAACGATGCGCGGCACGACGACCACCACCGCTACGCCTACTGCTACAGCGTGGCGCCCCAACATCGTCGTATGAAATTTTCAATCCGGCTTAAACGCCGGTGTCAACCAGTCACAGGAGTTGAGCGATCGCTGAGCCCGCTGGCTTAAACGACCCTTTGAATTTTAGGTAAAAACGACGAAGCGCGGTCTCATTCCACCTGGCTGACCTCCCTCTTACCGGTTTTCTTGCCACAGCCGATAAACGCCAGCCAGGACTGGCCCGTCGCGTGTTAACGACGAATGTTCATTTGCCACGGCTCCGTCGTTTCCATTTCACTCGGATAATTATTCAGAATTTAGATATGCGAATATTCAAAATCGCTATTACCGGAATATTGAAATCTGAATATTTCAGATATCGTTGAAAGCCTGATTAGTTCGGTTCATTAACAGTAATTATCCGCGCGCCCCGTACGGACATTTCACCGTTTTGACAGGCTTCTGTTGGACTCTTTCCATTTTCGAAATGGATTTCGTTTGGCGTGCGAGGTGTTACGCCACGAGGGGGTTGACGTAAATGGGAAGAAAAGAATTTCGAGGGATGAAAGGAGCGTGACGGAGAGACGAATAGGGGTGGTTGGATACAGGAGGGTAGGGAGGAAGCACGGAGAGGGGTTGGGCGCTTCTAGAAGCTATTTCCGGTCGAAGGGGTCCGCGTATCGGGCCCCGAGAAGCGACACGGTGGAAGGTACGAAATGGCCGACTTAAGGAAGTTTTACTGCGAGACAAACCGGAAGTGATTCGACTCCGACTGAAACGCTTCCAGCCCTCCGCCCTTCTTCTCCCACCTCCACGGCCGGTCTCCTCCCCCTTGGTTCTCGTCGACCCACCTTCTTCGAGCCACCACAGCCGCACGAGGAGAAACTTTCCTCCCTTCAAGCCTCTTGTTTCTTTTTCCTCGGATTACGGCCAGGAACGAACATCCATTCTCGTTTAACGCCTTTATTTACCGACAGAGCCTTTCTTTCTCCTCCTCCCTCTCCTCGTCCTCCTTCACCTCCTCTTATTCTTATTCCCGCGCTCGTCTTCCTCTCCACCCTTCACCCTTCAACCCTTCAAGCCCTCCGAACTTCAGCTTATTTTTCTCTCCTTGCTTTCTCCGCGTACATCCACCACTCGCACCCACCCTTCCTCTTGTTCGTCGCAATTCTTTGTTCTTTTTTGTTTCTACGCCGTGCTCTTTATTCTTTCTTTCTTTTCTCCATTCTTCCTTCATGTGATACATTCAATAGCTCTTTTCTCTGCGATCTTGGGGTTTCTTGGATAAACTTCATAAACCTCATCTTTAAAAATACGTTGAGAAAGTTCGCGAGGATCGATTGTGAATTGAAAAATCTTCGAGTCTTCGGAGTAGGTCGGTGTATCCACGGAGTAACTCTAACCCGATCTACCACTTCGTATAATTAACACTCCACTCGGATTTCATTGCTCGTAACGTTTAATGCAATGCGCGTACCGCGAGTAGCAGGGTCTATGGGAGAGGCGCCGGGGACAGTGGGGGTGGTGGATGGGACTGGGAGAGTCGAGAAATTAAGAGCATTTGGCCGTAGACCAAATTGCCCGGCCTCCTTGGAAGAAGAAGCTGCGTCGTCCTTGAGACGAGCAAGCGACCCCTCGTCTAAGGGTGCACGTACCTTCTCAATTTTTTCAAAAACTTTGGAAACCGATGCCCCACGGTACGTTTCCAGTAAAAGCGACAAATTAATTTTTTATAAAAAGTCTCGTGCAACAATAACAATTTCTCATTTATGGACTTACATAAGTAATCAACTCTCACTTCGACTAACTGCAATAAAAGAAACCCGTAGACAAAAATATTCCGAAACTTTACGCGTTCACTCGTCGCGCAACAACGAAATTCGCAAACCAAGCGCAAGTAAGTAGGAACATTTGCAAGTGTCTGCGGTAGCACGGAAAAGCGGCACCTGAAAATCTTGTGCGGGAAGAAAAGTAGCAACTCGTCGCCCGACCCACCCCCACCACCGTCTTAAAGTTTCCTCCTACTTTTCTCGAAACTCGAAGTTGGCAAAACGCGGGTGCGATTCACCGGAACCTTTCTCACCCACGCGCGAGCGAGACGATTTTTACCTTCCTGCAGCAGAAATCGACGAAATCTCGGCATTCTCGGAATCCACGGCGCTCGACTGGGGTGGAAAAAAAGGGGGGTTGGAGAACGGAAAGTGGAGAAAAATACCGGTAACAAGGTTATCGTGTGCACCGATCCCCGTGGGTGGGGCGTAAAGCTCGTGCTTAATCGCACCCTCAGGAACGCTCGTACGTTACCGGTGTGACACGAGCATCTGGATATCCATGTAACGGGTGGTCCAGCAATAACGGCACGCTCCGCGACAGACGCGACCGACGTCCAAAACTGGCCTCACATTTTTCCCACCCCACCAGTCTTCGTCCGCATCGTTTTTGCCTTCTCCGCTCGGACGGTCTCTCGTCCACCTTCACCTCCTCCCGCTCTCTTCCTTCCCTTTTTTTTTCTTCTACGCGCGCGTATAATTTTTTTCCCCTCGACCCTGTACGCGCGACGTATGACATATTTTTTCTCGTGCTCGTTCATTCGTACCGGCTTCCGCGAGCGAGCCTTTTCCATCCAGCCAGAAGAGCAAGAGAGAGGAAGAGAGAGAGGAGAAAGAGTAGGCGTCTCTCGAAAAATCTATAAATCCGCTCGCGGCGAGCTCTCGCGAACGTCAGTACCATTTGTCAGTGGATAGATGAGGACCGATGGGGGTGAGTGGAGGGGGTGTGGACTGGAGAAGAGGGGATGGAAACGAGGACGCGGTGGCCCAGTGTCAGGTGGACGCAACGCGCGCGCGTTTCGCCTCTGTCCTCTTCGTCCTCTCTCCTTCGTCGCTCTTCATCCCCTTGCGCAATAAAAGCGAACGACGCGAGGGGGTGAAAGGAGGTGGAGGATAAAGGGGAGGATGAAGGACGGTTTTACGATCGAAGCCGAGCGGCCGGATGACGAGGTAATTTACCTCTCGATGGGTAAAAGGATTTTCGTCCTTCCTCAACACTCGCGCGGAGGTCCTCCTTCGCGAAAGCAGGAGGCAAGAGAGAGCAGGAGAAGGTGGAGAACCTCCTGTTTTTCTTTTCGCCTCCTTCGTGACGTTTCACCGCTCGCACGAGCCCTTAGAACGAACTTTTCGCTCGCGACGTTCAATGGCGAGCGTTTCCGTTCGCCACGCATTCACCGCGTTCCCTTCATACCGGAGTAACGACGGTATTCCCCTATTTTACTCCCCTTAGCCGCCACGGTGCGTTGGAGTCATCGCGCGAACTCATTTTACGTCGTCGTCGACGTCGCGGCGAGTAGTTGCAGATTGTCGATTTGGCGGGCTCTCCTCGAGAAATTTTCGAGGACGGCGTAACTCTCGTCACAAAGGGACGTGGATCTTGAAGTAGAAAGAGAGAGGAGGGGTGAGGGATGGGAGGGTAGAGAAGAGAGAAAATATCAACGTGCCCTCCTTCATCTTTCTCTTTCGTTGCACCACCCCCACCCCGTAAAAAGTTTCGACCGGCACTCTTGCCTCTGGGAGTTTTCACTCGACTTGCGAGGATCAGCGCGAACTACCCGCGACACTCCGTCGACTATAAAGTTCCTTTTTTTATTGCCGCCTCGGGAGGATGCGCTCCCACGTTCCTCTCTCGCGGACCCCTTTGCCAAAGTCCATTCGTCGGATGAAGCGATATAATTTAATAATCCGTGGGATCGATGAGATAAAAGATATCTCCTTTAACCGCGTTCACTCCCGTCCGGTCGTGCCCACGCGCGGAACTCTTTCACGTCGACGATTCTGAAAAACATTGTGTAATTATCCTAATTAATTACCGCGAGCGCGCTCGCGCGCGCAGAAGGGTCAAAGGACGAAAAAAATCGGGGTAGAATCCCTCGAACCGCGGCGGGCGGCTACTCGATTTATCGATTCGCGCGTCAAGGGCGAATCCCGAGGGCGCCCCCGGCTAATTTTGCAATTATCGTGGCGTCATAATTACCAGATGAGAATGCCGGTAGCGACTTTTTAATTGCCTCCGACCGAGCGGACTCGCGCATTATGTCGTGCGGATAATAATGCCCCAGGACGCGCAAAACCCGGATGGGCGAAATAAAAAATAAAAAAGCATTAATTAATTATCGCTACTCGAGCTTGCACGGTGGCCCGAGAATATTGAATTCGCGCGTTATAAACGAAGTAACGAATAATCGGCGGACGGGGCCCCTTTGTCTCGCTCGTGCTTTCCGTAGTGAACGGGAGTTTGAGTGCTGGCAGAGAAGAGCGGAAATAAAAGTAGAAAATCAAGGCAATCGGCGCTTTCTGATTTCAGGCTCGTCTCCTCGCCCACGCGACAGAACGAAGCGGCGAGCAGCAGTAGCGGAACAACTCAGCACGGGGCCACATTCGCGGTCCGAGTCGGCACCATAGACGGCGTCGTGACGCATCATTTGCGCGCCGAGACGCGAAGGGACCTCGCGGCGTGGGCCAGAGCGATCGTCCAGGGCTGTCACTCGGCGGCACACTCCCTGCGCGAGTACACAGTTCGTAAGTGGAACGAATGAGAATGAAGTAGCCTGAATTTTTCATCCTCCCTACGGTATCATTCAATACCTTCCCCCGCGAAATTTTTAATAACCTACTTTGCACGTAATAACTACCCTTCCTCCTGCACGGAATTTCACGATGCTCGATAAACGAGCGAGCGAGTCTATCGGAGACTCGTCGTCGAAACTGGCGTATCGAAGTAACGTGAAAATTCCTCGTAAAAGTCGCCGTGGAGAAAAAGCGTCCGCTTAGATACGCGATGGAAAGAGAACGCGCGTTAGGAGGAGAAGAAGAGAAGCGAGAAAGGGTCGCGCGAACAGATTGGATCGCGTCGATTAGATAGTGGTGAATTTCCTCCTCTCCACGCGCGCCGCGTCGCTCGCAATTGTCGCGCGAGTGATGCGCCACACAGTTGGTTACGCAACACGCGATCCCTCCGCCACGCGAGATCCGCGTTTATAAGGATTTTATTTTTATTACCCTCGTGACTCTTCCCGGGAGGAGGGGTTTTTTTTTACTCTCCTCTATTTTTCCTCTCACCTCTCTTTCGCCCTCTTCTACCATCCTCACCTGCTCCTCTCCTTTTCGTCGGCGCATGAACAACGGCTCGTCGCGACGCGATACCTCCCGCGGATAAACGAGTAGACGAATAGCGTCCCTATGCAAATAGCCTCGATATATCGTCGAGATCGATCGACCTCTCGCGCTCGCGAGCTAGCCACCCTCCACGCTGGAAGGAAGGAAGAAAAGGAGGAATCTATAACTGCATAAAAATGCGCGTATAATTCGAGCGCGAGAACGGTTGTTGAGAAGGATGCGAATTAACCTCTCTTCTGCGTGGAGGGTGTATTTCAGGGGTGCCTAGGGGGTGAACGTTGAGTGGAAGAAAAAGGAAACGATTCTACCCATTTCTTCTTCGTCCTTGTCCCTCTTTCTTTAATATTCTTTTTAATTTTTCTTCCTTCGCGTTCCGCGATCATATTTTTCATTTCTCCCGAGGCCCCTCTTCTTTAACACTTCTCCTCTTCTCTTCCACCCTCAGCTTCTTATTCTTCATCTCCTTCGTTCATTTGTTTTTTCCATCGTCCTCCTTACCGATCTTTCCTTTTCTTTATTTTCTTCCTCCAGCCACTTCTACCGCTTCTCGTCGTGCTGTTCCACGGCAACCGCGTCGGATCTTCGACTCGATGAATTTTAATTTCTTTTCATTCCCGACGACAACGACGACGAGGAGGAGAACTACCGGCGACGCGCGGCAATAATAAATCGAGATGAATGCCCGGGGTTCTCGCTACGCGCGTTTCCGACGTCAGAGGGGGTGGCGTTGAGGGTGAGACTGGTGGAAGGTGGAGGATAGACCTTTTTTGCCTCGCTAGCTCGTCGAGCACGCTCATCGATCATAAAGGTGCCGCGCCTCCGTCGATGGAGCGACTGTAAAAAAGAATTGGAGAATCGGTGAAACGGAATAGAGAGAGGAGAAAGAAGAAGGAGAAGATGACGCGGTTGAATCCGACGAGTTTCGCGTCTCCTCCCGGGTCTGCCTTGGATCTCGCACTTCCGGTTCGGCGTACGTCACCCTTCCGTCACATTACGTCACACTTACGTCACAGTTTTACCTTCTAGCTCGTTGGAGAAAAAGCGACGCGAAATTCCGTCGGGGTGCGTGTAGACGGAATGCAAGGGTCGAAGATAGGATAAAAAGAAGAGAAAAGGAGCGAAAGGGACGAAGAGAGTAAAGAGAACAGTTGGGATTATCGTCGGTGAGGGAAATGGCGAGGGAAACGTCGAGCGAGAGAATGTTTCCGAGATAGAGGGAATAAAAATCCGTTTTGTAGTTCTTCCCTCCGGCCTTTTAGCGCGAGATTCGCCGAGACTTCCGACAGACATTTGAAATTTAAAATCCCTGCGTTGTTCGCCTTCCACTCCCTCCCGACTCGTTCTCATTCTTTCTCTTTTCCCTACTTCTCCTTCTGCTATTCTCCCCTCTCTTTCCATTTCGAAACGCTTGGAGGAGTGCCCCACTCTTCTCTCAAAGCGCGTCTTCCGATGCTTTTCTCAGGCTGCACGTGGCAGGGCAAGGCGTGCCAGTTGGTGGTCAACCACGAGGAAGGGTTCGCCCTTTACGCAGCGGGGACCAGAGGTGTGCCTGGAAACGGAGTGAGTCCTGGTTCTCCACCAACACCACTCTGGAGAAGATCCTTCGACAAGCTCAAAATGTCCGCGGACGATGGCGCACGTCTTCTCTGGCTGGACTTCGGCGGTGACGATGGCGAGATTGTGAGTACCTTGGTGAGCGCGTGAACGTTTCAAATTTCGATTCGACAGGTGCTCGAAAGGATCATCCTTCCATGTCCTGCTTTGCGAATCAAGGGTCCATATTGTATGGCAATTAAATTATCAATTTCTCGAGATCGTTCCTTTTCCTAGACGAATCTCCACCTCGCTTGAAATATGTAAGAGAAAACGTTACTAAAGCATCCTCGAGATGGATTTCAAATATTCCTGATATTCGGATGTATTTACAATTAGTGGATTTGAAATTTGCAACGCGACGAAATCCAAAATTATACGTAGATCGATTAACGTGAAGGGTGTTCTCGACGACAATTTTACAGGAGCTCGACCTCGAGAGCTGCCCCAAGCCGATCGTATTCGTCCTGCACAACTTCCTGTCCGCCAAGATCCACCGGCTGGGCCTGAGCGCATAGGGGTACGAGGGGGCCCCCACCGAGGCCCCCGACCTGCCGCCTCACACGACCAGGTCCGTAACTAGCGTCTTTCTCCACTGAGGCGAGGGAGGTAGAGTCCGCCAGGGTCGTCCCGTCGCGAAGAGAAGCCCCAGAGGGTTGTTGTTTCGCCACGAGGAAAAACAAGAGGGAGGAGAGGAGAAAGGAATCTCAAAGGTGAAGAAGAAGAAGAAGAAGAAAAGGGAGGAAGGAGGAGAAACGAAGTATTCTCCCTGGGCGCGGAGAACGCGAGAGGGTGGAATCTCTTCGAAATTTTCGAAGCCAAGAAGAGTGAAGGGTGGGGACGAATCGGGTGGGGCGAAAGCGAGAGACTCTTCGTTAGGAAAGATTTCTCTTTTAAGGCACGAAAGAAAGTACGTAAATATTAACACGGAGGAAGGAGGGGTTAGAATGGAAGCGTGAAAGAAGATGAAGAAGAAAAAGTCGAGGAGGAGGAGGAGGAGAAGGTGGACGACGATGATGTGATCGACTCGAAGCCATCCATCGACGAAGAGGGCGAGGAGAGAAATTCTTAAGGAATTCTATCGGAATTCTGACGACAGTGGGGGCAGGGTCTAGAGGAACGGGAGATTTTCTTCTCTCTTTTTTTTTTTTGTTTTTTCCTTCGATTCGTTCGGATGTGTGTGCGTGCGCGTGCGTGTGTGCGTGTGCGGCCCAAAAGAGAAAGAAGAGAAGGGGAGAAATTCGAGTGCGAGGAGAAAGGAGTAATAAAGAGAGAACAAACGAAACGTGAGAGAATGTGAGGAGGCGGGCAGGCGCCACGCCCAGGCGTCGGTAATCGCCAGTAATCAATGCGCCTAAATAACTAATTAACTAATCTACCTAACGCTAAGTAAACGAGTAAAAACGGAATGAGAGAGAACGTGAGAGAGCGAAGGTGAATGCTACGAGAGAGAAAGAAAGAAAGAGAGAGAGAGAGAGACCGCGCGAGAGAGACATTGAAACATAATGATTATTAGAAAACGAAGATCAAATATTTGGAATGGAGGGTGGTGGTTCCTCGTCGGGACTCGACATCGCGATCGAGCGATTGTATTCGCGCGTTCGGTGCGGTCGAGGGCGTCGCGACGCTCGACGACCTTCCTCGACCCACGGGGGACGTCCAAGGACGAAAGGACAAAGGGTCGTCGGGGTCGACGAGGGGTGAGAGAAGCGATTAGATGCTAATTTTACTCACTGTCCAAGTACGCGCTGCCCGTTGGTACTTCGACCCCAGTTGGTCATTGCGTGTTTTCGCGAAACTTTTCAATTTTACAATCCTCCAAACCTTCCCTTAAAAATCCCAAGGACGACGAGCTTGATCACGTGACAAGGGATACTTCTAAGGAATCTCGCGAAGAGTCTTCTCACCACCTCGATAAAAACCTCATCCCCCAAATTTCCACCCCCACGCGATTTTGAATATTGAATTAAAATTACCTTCCTCCTTGCGAGGAGGAGGAGAGAAACGAGGGAACGAGAAGAAAATATCTCTTCTCTTCCGATTTATTATTGAACGTTACTGCGAATCGCGTCCGTCGTCCTATTGACTTCGCTTTCGCGATAAGGAGATTACCACGCGTGTACTCTGACCGAGGTGGGATGCTCTTGCGATGTTTCTCGTGAATGAGAAACTTCGGGAGGAAAGTTATCGGACGGGTGAGAAGGACCGTGGAGAATGGAGAAGCGGTCCACAAAGGACCACAGTGGGACCACTTCGTCCTTCGAGCGAGAGAGGCGAAGTTTTCTCGCTGGGCCAAAAGTGGTCCTCCAAGCTCGTCGATCGGTAGGTCGATCGAGTTGTTATCATCGACGATTATGGTCGATGAGTTATCGTCTGAACTCTCTCACGCGCACAGCAAACGGAAGGAGAAACGAGAAGAGAGAGAAAAAGGATGAGATGTACCCTCGAAGAGGCAACGGGCAGACGTCATAGCTGTTTTGTACGATTCGTAATAATTAACGCAAATTAAATTTAAGATGCCAAGAATACGTCGGTGTGTGCGTGTGCGTTTGTGCGTGTGCGTGTGTGTGCACACTTTTAGTAGCCGCAACTCGCGCCGGTCCTCCTCGTCTCTGCGCGCGGTTCTTTCGGAACGAGGTTACCAGCTTGAAAAATAAGAATCTTTTCATTCTCGTAACCTCTCGAAAGCTTCGCGATTTCCTCGGTCTCCGTTCGAATGCGCACACGGGAGATTCGAAGAATACGAAAGGAATTCCGATTCCGCTCGCTTTGTTAAATTATTTCTAGATCGACGAGTCTCGCGCGCAAGAACCAGGAGAACGGAACTTTCGAGAATCTTACGCTCCGTATCCGCCGCGAGTAGAGAGGAAGAGGTTACCGTGCGCGGTGGAAAAATAAATTCGCATTACGGTGAGCCACGCAGATTTTTCTTTTTTTTTCTTCGGAGGAGACACGAGTGTAAGAGTGGATTTTCCTTCATTGTATAAATAAACCATAGAAAGAGAGCGAGAGGCAGGTGAGAGAAAGACAACGTGATTGATATTGAGAAAGAGCGGATGTAAGAGGATTAGCGGAAAGAGCAGAAGAAACGAGGAAAAAAAAAACATAAAAAATAGGGCGAGTTGAGGGAAGCGACGATCGATCGCGCGAAATCGATAAAAAAAGAAGATCACGAACGATCGTCGCTCTTCCTTCCGCAGATCGTTGAGTGGTTACAGGGAGTTAGTGGGCGTACAATAATAAGGTCTTAAGAGATTAAGTAGACATATCAACGAAGCCACGTACCATTGATTGTGTCCATACGTCATCTTCCAAGGATGGTCCTCGCGCGACGACGCGCGCCTCACAAAAAGCGCGCGCTTTCTCTCGTTCTTTTAATTCTCGCGAACGAAGCGCACGAGCGACTCGACGAACAATCACCGCCTCGAAGTCTCGTCGCTTCTTGTAAATAGATTGTACGAGTGGGAGGGTCGAGACAATGGACGATCGTATCTCGAACGAAACAAAAAGAGAATGAGAGGCGGCGGAAGGAAGGAGGAGAATCTTGCGAGTGCGTGGCGCGTGGCGCGAGGAACGTCGACTACGCGTATAGAACGAGATAAATTAAAAATGGTTGAGGTGAAGGGGAGAGAGTGAAAGGGAGCGAGCGGGAGCGTTTATCGAACGAATAATAAGTTGAACATCGATGGATTCAGTTGAGAGGTATCGCGCGCAAATTCTGTATTTTTCTAATGATTTAGCGTGGCGTCGCGCGAAAAGGGGTGGGCGCTGAGCCCGCCGCCGCCACCCCCGACGCCCTCTCGGGGGACGCGGGACACAATCCCCCGGAGCGTCGCGACGCTACGCGTTTACCCTGTCCGGAAATCTGTGAGGGACGCCGCGAGACCGGGTGGTCCTTTCGCTTTACTTTCTCTAGGTTACGCGAAGGAAGAGTTAACAATGTATTCTATGAGTTACCAAATAAACGAGAACGGTTAGAGATCTCTCTGCTCTTCTTCGTCGTCTCTAAATTCGCTTTAGTAATCTCTATTTCAGTTCCGAGAACATCAAAACGTCGCGAGTCTCGAAAGAGGAATTTCGAGGAACACCGGCTAAGGTAAGTAATCCCACCTCGTAATTTAACGTCGCGAGGAACTCCGCGAATGGACCTCGAAAAATCATCGAGGGTGGAACGCGGAGTCGACGTCGCGTTTCGAACGGCGCGAAAGTTGGATCGCTCGCGAATCGGCAATTTATGATCGTGCGGCTCGGAGATCGGTCGACCGATAGCGCGGGGATTTGAAAGAAAATTCAAAGGGTGCGAGGGCCGCTGCTTCGTCCGTGTCCCAGCCTCTTTCCTCCCTTCGGAGTTTGCCAGTCGCGGCATTCCGAGACCAAGGAGGGCGCGAAAGGTGGAAGAAGCGAAGGAGACGACGGGATAAGCTCGGCGCGGGTGGAAGAGGAAAAGTTCGGGACTTCGTCATTTTTATCGGCAGCCGCGCGAGATCCCAAGCCTCGTGATTGGCCCGCGAAACTTTTCTGATCTGTCTTCCGGCCTCTTCCGGAAGCCTCTTTTGGATCTCTTTCTTCCTTTCCGCCGTCCGTTTCCTATCTTATCCTCGCGCGGCAGAGCATACCGCGCGTAAATCACCGCAGCACTTTCGAGACCCTCGTTGTATATATGTATAATTTCTCTCCTGTGTTTCCGTCGATTTCCATGCCGAAGAAATGTTCGACACTACTAACAAAATTGCACGTAAATATTTAATTAATCCGATAATCCGTTTTGTTACTCCGGAAACGAGTCTTGTTCTTTGCTACATCGTTTCGATTCTTCGGCATCCTCGAGTTAGTAACGAACAAGTGTCGTTTTCAGACCAACAAAAAAATGCTTTTTCTCTTGATTTGTGTAATCGTTATTTTATTGAAATGCAATAATTTCGTTGATAAGTCGTTCGACGAATGAGAAGATAGGACGAGAAGGCAAAGTTCCGATGAAATTCAAGGAACCGCGAGTGTCAAACTACCCACGAATGATGAATTATCATTGGAAACCTCGTGCCTGTTTACCGTCGTTAGTATCGACGAAGACAGCACCACCATCACCACCGGGCCTTTATTCGCATTGCTTCGATTCGCACGGAAATGCCTCGTCCTTCCAAACGCGAGCACCCAGGCGCTCATTAAGGCGCGCAACTTCTCTTCATCCTCCTCCGGAACTTATTGTTCCCACCCGTCCCACCGTCGTTGCTCGCCAAGCGAAACGCGAAGCAAGCGAATTCGACGCAGAAAAGACAAACAAACTGGAGAGCTCGCGTATTTGCACGGGTGAAGTGGTACGCGTGTGGCGAACTTCTGCTCCTGCAGCACCTCCTTCGCCGTCCTCTTTGTCGAGAAGGAGAAGAAAACGATGTCAGTGGGTTGTTTGAAATTTTCTCAGCGGAAAATCGAGACCGAAGATAATAATGGCGACGAGCGGGAAATAATGGACGACGGGCAGAAGCGGTAGAGATAAAAGAAAACTATTTACGTTCTCTCGTTTAAAAAAAAAATAGAGAGCGACGCTCGTAAAATGTCCTGGAGCGAATGAACCTACCATTGATCCCACTGAGCGCACGTTTCGCGGAGGGACGACAATCACGAAGCGCAGTGATAATTCGTCGAGCTTAATTAGCATGTGATCCGCATGTTTCTCCCGTTTTCGCGTCGCGAATCGGAAAATGCCGGGAGGTTCGCGTGGCGACGATCGGGCGCGGTGAAAAATGATAGGACGAACGATTGAAATGCAAATCGGAAGCGGGCAACTGGGTTATTTTGGTGTACCATATCGTTCAGTTTCTCCTGCGCCACCACCGCGCGTATTCGCATTTGCGCGGTCGTTTCAAATTCCCTCGTTTCCTTTTTCCCGAGGGTGCTTGGACGCCGCGGCCGTGGCGCGCAAACAGGCGGCCTCGTTTTCAAAAAATCCATAGCCTGAAAAAAAGACGAATCTCAGAATTTAAGTTCGTCACTCGATTATCACGATACGCGAATCGTCGAAATAATCCACGATAAGCGAGCTATCGACGTTCCAAGCGCCAATTTCAAAATCTGCAACGGACCAATCGGAAAAATTCATTTTAGTTTAACCCTTAACACTAAAGCTACCAAACGCAGGTCAAATGATCGTTTTACAAGGGAAATCCCCATAAGGAAAAAATCTTCGGTAGGTTTAGTGTTAAGTACATGTACAGGTAACCCTCCTATAACACGGTATCTCATAACACGGTTTCGCTATAACACGATTCGTAAATTGCGGGAATCCTCTTACAACACGGCATCCTATAACACGGTTTCGCTATAACGTGATGAGAAAACTGCAAATCCTTTGTACATACAACATTGTATGTACTTCTACAGCCGCGGCGAGGCTTGCTGTCCTAATGATACAGCGTTGCGGAAATGTATGTAGGTCCTTAACCGTACGTGTAGCCTGGGTCTCGTGCAACACGGTTTCACACAACACGGAACCTAACTACCGTGTTATAGGAGGGTTACCTGTATTTCAATTTAAAAATAAAAGAAACTAAAGAACCAAACTAAAAAGGGAGATGCATCCTTTGTAATTGCCTTTAATGTGATTGGTATAAGAATTGATACTTTATGCACTAGAATTAACCGCGGTATCCGCGACAGAATTTTTTTTGCCTCGACAAAAAACTATCCCACCTATCTGTATGTGGGATTTTTCGATCAATTTGTATCATTCGAAATTGGAAATTTGCCGGATAGGCCGTGCCTAGCGCGCGAAATTCCGTCACCAAGGGGCTCGTGCGCGAGAGCGGAGCGATTCGACCGACGGGAATTTTATGTGAGGGAATTTCTAGGTGTTGCACAAAGGATAACGGGAGGAGGGAGGAGGGGCTCACATGGAACAATAATAACGAGACACGCGCGGCGGTTCGGCGATACGCATGCGACATTTACGGCTCGCACGTTCCAGGATGCTCCGACGATGTTTGGCACGACCGGCACTCTGCCGATTTTAACACGCTTTTTTTTCGCCCTAGTTTTGTTTTCTCGCTTTTTTCCCCCTCCCTCTCGGTTGCTCCATGAGCACGCGCATTCGTCGGGTCGACGCGACAAGCCGGACGCTCGCCCGAGGTACGTCGAACGAAACTTCAAATATAATAAACGCGAGTTTTACTAATTTAGAGGCTACCCCAGATTTTCGGAATAAACGAGTGAATTTGTAGAAACATCCATGTTTCACGTGTTCGACAATGCCGCGGTATATCTCATCCGTACACTCTCTCTCCCTTCCTCTTTCTTTCTCTCGTGATTTTACCAGGATTGTTTCATATTTTTTTAATTCCCATTTTATTCGTCGATACTCGTGCGTTCCCCGAGTCGACAAGCTACGAGAACAGAGGAGGCATAGAACAGACCTGATGTGCGATATCAATTTTTCAGCCTGAAATTTAGGGCTCTAGAGCACGTAGGACGAAAGAGTGCCTCGCATATAATCAACAGGAGGTCTAACAATAATTTAGGAAAAAGCTACGAATCGTTGGAACAGCGCGAAGAAGAGCGGGTGGTGAGTATTCGTGAAGTGTGTCAGGTTAGCGAAAGAAGTAACACCGAGGCGCGGACGAGGACATTAAAAGTAATTGAAACATTTCGAATTCACGAGAGGTGGTATGTGGACGAGGCGTTTTGCATCCACCCTGGGGACCTTTCATCACCAAAAGTGCTCTGGTACAATGGGCCCGTAGGGGTGCGTGTTAGGGGTTGGACAAGGGTGCAGAAACGTGAGACCAAGAGGACGATTGCGAGGATGGACCGAGCGAATGGAACGAGTGGCCGCCTCCAAGGGTAGTGGTGGGTGCAACGTGCAACCCCCTTCCGTGCTTTACCCCTCTCTCGACCACCAAAGAAGGAATGAATATTAATATCGAGTCACCTGTATCGCAGGGGTAAATTCACCGTGAAATACTGGAGGCCCTCTTTCACAATTACGTCTACCCTGTGTCCCCTCACCTTCCTCTCGCCTACGTATGAATTCTCTCTGGGTTCATCGTTCGCAAAGAGAGAAAAATAGAAGGAAGCTTTGATCTTTCCTTTCGGAAGAAAACTGTGCAACGAGTGGAGATTAGACTTGGAAAATTCCAACAGATAGATATCGGACAAATAAAATTAAGCTCGAAAATGGAAAGAGTAAAGGGAAACAATCTAATCTATTTCGCTTTTGTCGTCATCAAGCGTTCTTTCGTCAACTTCTCGATTATACTACGCCGCCTACTGTCCGAATTACCCGAACATTATCAAGCACTATGGAAAAGCAAAGTTTGTGCAAATGTCGTATTTCACAATATTCAGATGCTCTTTTGCAGTAATTTAGAAATTTCGTGGACGTCTAAGGAGAATATGAAATCCTGGCGGTCGCGACTTACTTAACGACGAGGTTTGGAGGCATCACCGACGTGGCTACTTCACTCTCACCCCTTCTTTCTAACCTCTGCTTCCTCCTCGTAAAGACGTCGCGTTCGTCAACGGGCCATCGACGCGAATAACCTCGACGGCGCGAACATATCGGCAACGGCCTCTCCTCTCTTCTGTCCTTCGACCACGTCGAGTTAACAGCCTGTCCGTGACGTCTACCGGGTGGTTGCGTGCGTCGTGTTTCACACGTACGACGCTCGTGGTGCTGCCTTGCCGAGGCTCGGTAGGGACGGTGCAGCTGCAGTAGCCGTAAAAGTGTGAAAGAGTGGTGTGGTGGAGGAAGGAGAGAGGAGGAGCAGGGCGGCTGGCATACGTTGGACCGATACTGTAAAAGCGTCTAAAAGCCTCAGAAAAGATCGCGTACCTACCATCCTCTCGTCTCTCACGCGGGGTGTGGAAGTGGACGAGGAGGAGGAGGAGGAGGAGAAAAGGGTGCTGTGATGCGGATGTCTACGTGTGCGCAATGCCGAATACAGAGGCGCGACGGAATGTGAAAGAAAGAGAGAGGAGAGAGAGAGAGAGAGGAAGAGAGGAGTGATGAGAGAGGCGGTGGAGAAATCGCGAGATGCGAGAAAGGAGAGCGGAAAAAGGAAATGCACGGCTGGAAGGGGTGGAAGGGTGGAAAGTGCGCGCGGAACGTGCACGAGAATGATAAATATCACAAAGACGAGATGCCTGGCGTCGTCTATCCACCGAAACGTCCCGCGCTTAATGCGACTCCCGTGCTTTAACTCGGTCGTGACATAATTTCGCGAAAATACGTCCTCTTTACGGCCGCAATACCGAGAGTAGGCGTTTTCCTCGGCCCGAGAGCGAGTCGTTACTCGCGCCAGTTGGATAACCGTTGTAAAATGAAGGGGCCAGATTGATATCGCGGAATTGATTCTAATTTCCAGATAGGATCTCGAATAGTTCTGTTACTAATTGCCAGTTGTAACGTATTCGCGATGCTTAGACTAACTCGTCGAAAACTCGCGTAGCGAAGTGTATACACCCCACAGAGGATACAGTTAGTCATCGCTGAGCCGTCAAACGAGATGGTAATTGTCATGGTAATTGTCATATTAACATTCTTTTCTAGCTAAACATATTACGACATTTTCTGTTAATTTTGGAGTACTCGTTCAGAGCGAGCCAAAACCCCAATCGATAAAGCATACGACGAATCGTAATACACTCGATAAAAAAATTCCTCTTAGTTCTCTCCTACTCTCGTACATTTTTTTCGCCATCGATTGAAATAGTTTTTGCGATCACTGATTCTTCTCGCGAAGTATTCTCCAGTAATTCAACGAAATGATGATTGTACCGAAGCAGCTTGAGTTATCGCGTTAAATCCTCCGCATGCACATATTCTCGCGTTCTCCACCTCCCTTCCGCCAGTGACCTCCCAACGGGCTCGACTCGCGAGACCTCCCTTATCGATTCCACCAGCTTCCAACGCGAATTCGAAGACGCGCAGGGGCCCGAGCGACGTCGAGTTGAGCATTTATCGCCGATATCTCGTGGGAATGTATTAAAGAGGAGGATTCCGTCGAACGTCGGAGGGACGAGAGCAGACAACCTGGGAAGAGGAAAAGAACGAGAGGAGAGGGGGCCCGGGCCGACGAAGCGAGGAAGAAATTTAATATTCGCGATATTGTGTTTCGCGGTTTCCGTCTCGTGGCGTTTCTCGCGCGCGCGGAATCCGCGCCTTCTTCCTCTTCCTCCTTCGCGCCTTCTTCCTCCTCTATTTCTCTCTCTCCCTCTCTCTCTCTCTCTTTCTCTATCCTTGCTTCTCGCGCAGCGGAAACTCTTCGCGCGATCCATCGATCGCGAGACTTTCCGTCCGACCTCGCATTTTCCCCGACTCCAGACGTGGACGAGGAAAGAGCGCTTTCGAAAGAGAGAGGGAGAGAGGGAGAGAGAGAGAGAAAGAGAGACTGAGGAATGCGGAATGTCACGAGAAGACGTCGTCGAGCGTCGAGAAAATAGAGGAAAATAGGAATTCTTCGGAAGCGTCGAGGGAGGAGAATTTCGGAAAAAAGGAGTAAGTTCGCTGAAAGAGGAGGAGGAAAGAAGAATGATCTTTTAATTAATGAAGTCGATCCTCCTCGGGGATGAGTGAGAGGCTAAATGGAATTCTCTCTCTCTCTCTCACTCACTCTCTCTCTCTCTTACCCTTGAGGCGACAGAATCGAACCTCGGCATTCCAATTTCACTTATCATCTTCCACCCCCACCCTTTCGAGGCAGAAAGAGTCACGTTCTTCCTCGTAGACCCATCCTCTCGTGGCCCTCCCTTTCACCACCCCCGAATCTCCTCTCACTCGATAGAAACCTCATCCCTCCGAAGTGTCGCGAAGAATAGTCACCTTTTTATCGTAGAAGAGAGTGACCGTCTCGCGGTGAGAAAGCCAGGAACGGACGTGGCACGCTTACGAAATATTCACGAGCTATTTTACTTCCTACTGTCAGCTGTCCCGCTTCTTCGCGATTGAAATGGATCGTCGGATCGAGAAGTTTCCGGTGACGTTCGTGCGGCGCGCGATACCGTAAAAAAGAAGCTAGGAAGAAGAAAAGAGGGCGGAAGTCGAGGAACAGCGAGGCTTCGTTGTACCGAAGGAATGCAAAACTTCACGAGAGGGTCGTGACGAACTATAGGTTAAAATAACAATAAACTGAAACTTTCTTTTGCATCCTGTCGCGCTGATTTAAAAACGAATTATGCGGAAAGAGTGAAGGACTAGAATAGTACTTTATTAATGATCAAGGTTTAATTGCCTATAAGATCCCAACAAAAATACAGAAAAAAAATAAAGTAAAGTGAGCATACCGTAATCCAACTTAAAATTCACGAAAAAGAAAGAAAAACTGTTATTTCTTAGAAAAGAAGGGAAGGAGAAGATGGAGAGAAGAAACGTTTGGAAAATGGCGACGCAGCCTGGGCATTGGAGAATTCGTCTGCTCCCTGCCACCGCGGCCAACTGCCCCCAGTGGAACGGTCAAGCGCGTTCGAGCGACCACGAACGGACGAGTGGCGATGTGTTCGAAGCATCTCGATTCAATCGAGATATCGTTATCCCCGTGCCTTTCGGCTCGAGAGACACGTTCGTCGGAGGAGGTACGTGTTTCCAACGCTTCCTCCTCTCGCTTCTCCATATCCTTTTATCTCTCTCTCTCTCGTCCTCGTCTCATTTTCCTCTTTCTCCACTCCCTCCTGAACCCTTCGCGACCTCTTCGAGAGTCCAGTTCCTTGCAACGAATAACCCACCGACTATCTTTTCCTACTATCTTCTATTTTCTTTCTTCTCCCTCTTTCTTTCCAATCCACCCGCTCTCTTTCTTCCATTTTGATCCATCATTCTTCTCCACCTCCTTTTTCTTCTTGGAGTAAGTACGTATGAACCACGAGACTCTCCAAGTAGATATGGAATCCTCCACGAGCGTATGCTCGAGCGTATCACGAGCGAGTCGACGACGTGGTACGTGGCGTCGCGACGCCTGCTTATAACCTGTTTCTCGAGCGAGAACTTCGCGGCGTCGCCTTTCTGGAGAATTGTTTACCGGGCGCGATTTGCCTCGCGAGAAACAAAGGGATGCATCGGTGGTGAGGCCGCGCTCCCAGGGCGCAGGTTCCGAGACGACGACGAGGTGAACTTGCTCGCTAAGATTCGATGAAACGTTAATTATGAACGGGGCGTAATTATGGGGGGGACGAACTCGGGGGAATCTTATCGTCTCGCGTTACACTCGCTAACTTCCCTGCAATGGAGTAAACTTGGCTGGATCGTAGCTTCTTGGGTTACCGCGTCGCCATTCGATGTCGCAATTCGAGGATCTCCGAGCTCGTGAACCTGCTCGTGACATTAGTCGTTTCGTTTTTCGTCCTCTGAAATCGAGCCAAACGCGAGAATCTTCTGCAAGATTTATGCAACGTTAAAACTTCACAAGGTATCGACCGACGTACGATGGCGATTTAATTATAAATTACGTGCTGGCTGTCGTCGCGTGCAACGTTCGCATGTGGAATATTTCAAAGAATTCGTAATGTGCTCGGGCATTAATTTCGACGAACGTACGATTCAGTTAAAATTGAGCGACAGATCGTGAGAAGTGGAGCATCCACGAGGTTCGAAGAAACTTGCTGGGGCTTCCTGTGTGGCAAACTCGTAAATTCGACGATAACAACCTCGTAGCCTTGTTCTAGAGGTAACGCGTGGAGAAGGACGGTGAGATAAAACGGATCCTCCGGCAACTTCCTGCCTCCACACCGGGTAATTTCATCCTTTCCGCTTTTCCGATGGCGCGTCGCCGATCAAAGGAGACGAGGCGGGCGTCGCGCGTATTCTGAGGTTCCTCCTTTGAAGGAGAGAACGTCAGGTGCGTTTGCCTCGTCCACCCGTGTTCCTCTCCATGACACGCTGCGAAACTTCAAGTACCCCCTGGTCCTACCTATCCATCAAGTTCCAAAAAGTCCGTTTACTATGAGCCAGAAGAGTTAATTTGCTGCTTTTCCAAGAGTAAAGAATACTCTCCTCTCTGTGCTGGACGATCCTGAGAGACTTCACTTCTTGGTCTTGCCTTTGAAGCTGCCAGTAGTTGTTTTTCTTCTTTTTTTCTTAAAGAAGAAACCTTGTTCTTAGTATCCAATGATCCACCGACTTCTGTACTTTCCAATTTTTGCGAATCCCAAGCTTAACTTCGGCACCGAATTTTTGTGAAAGGGCCCACGGGTGTTTTTAATTGTCGATGGTTTCGAAAACGAAATCTCCCGATGCACGATAAAAGCGGAAAGAGAAGGGGCCAGGTGTCGAGGGAGGAAAAGGGTGCCGTTTGCACAACGCTGGTTGAAATTGGATCGGTAGGGCACACGGGGTTGGTACTTCGAATCGGTTTCCGCGCATATTTTCGACTCGAAAATGGCTGAATCGTGCGTTCTTTCGCGCGTATATCGCCAAGAGCGCGTGTGCAACGAGTTGCAGTTGGCCGATTGCCGTTTCGGAACGAGGCGCGTCTGCAGTTTCCAGTGCACTCGTCGAGTGCACTCGCCGAGAGCTTTGCAGCTGACAGTCGAACGTTTTGGCACTCCGTAACGAGCGTGACGAACGATAGAGAAGCGAGACCGAGGCGTGGGTGGGAAAAGATCGAGAGCCGAGAGCCTTCGGTGAGGTAGAGATGCAAAACAGGAGTATAGGTCAGGAGAAGTTCAATTGAAGAGGCAACTGGATTATCTTCGATGATGAGTTATTATTAATTATCGTTAACTAGCACTGAAATAGATCAGAAGTCTTCGATACAAGGCACATTTACAAAGTGTATACTTCTGCTTCTTGCGGATTTATATAGCGATTGGCACTAAGAATTCAAGACAGATAGACAGACAGACAGAAAGAAAGAATACTGTTTGGCTAGATAAAAGTATAAGCCACGCTGCACGGACGATCGTGCTCGCGCGTGCGCGCGCGCGGGAGATGCATTTTATTAATCTCTCCTTTTCGTAAGTTAATTATACGTACGTATAAAGGTATACCATCGCGGTTCATTGTATAGATAAAACTCTATGTGTATACATATAAAATATATATATAATCTGTGTGTCTGGGGGTATACATATATATATATGTATATGTATATCTATCTATATATGCGGCTCGGTCGTAGACCACAGGTTTCACCCTCGGAGCAAGGGAACTTCGAGAACGATGAAATTATTCTAAAGTAAAAAAATTCTTAAACCTAAACGAAATTCTTACTCGTGCCTAGCGCAGGTCGCGCGTATCTGCACGCGTGTGTCAGCTTATCTACAGTGGAAGACGAATGTGGAAATGATGTCGCGAGACGATCGATTGGCGAACGGAAAAATCTTCCTTACGAAAGACGGGCATCGAAAATCTGTAGAACGAAAAATGTATTTAACGAAACATTAATCTGACCAATCTCGACGTGTCGAACGAGACGAGCGAAATAGGAAATTCTTTTTCTCTCGCGACTTGTCGTCGTCAGGCGCGCATCGTTTAATTTAATTGAACGAAATAAATAATATGCTTAGACATTAATATTACAAGGTTTCAGTTCCATGAACTGATACGGCACGTGAAGCGTCGTGTTGTTGTGCTCGACCAGGAGGTGGCCCCGTCTGGGCGAAGCACCGACTACCAGGACGGTCTCCCCCTGCAGCAGGACCACTTCTCCTTCTCCCTCTTCTAAAACAATGAACGGCCAAAATGAACAAGTGTCACGTAGTGAATCTAGAAGTTCATCTTACTTAATAATGAGCCTCTTCTCACCTGGAAAAGGCATCTTCATGATCCTGGTCTGCGGATAGCCCAACTTTGTATTCCCCGTAACTGTGTAGGATCGACTGGGTGGAACGGGAGGAGGTCGCTCCTGAATTTGTTTAAATACAATTTTTTTCTAATAGGGTTCTTCGAGAGTTAATTTGGAAGAATATGGAAGTCGAACTCTCACCAAATCCAGACCAAACAATGTGCAGGTCTGCTGAATCATTTTCTGATCGGCACACTTTTCCGAAGGATCTGGCGGTGGAGTACCCGCGATTGGCTGTGGCCTTGGACGTGTTCCCGTTCCTGTTCCAGTGCCGGCAGACACGTTCCTCTGCACTGTCCCTGTTCCTCCAGACGAAGGCTGCTGATGTTTTTTCTGGCCCATCGACGAAGTCACCATACCTATAGTGGTCCGTCTGAGGGGCCATCTTCTTCGAACTCTCCATCCCCTCCAAGTAGCCTGAGAAATAAATTAAAAAAATAAATACTCGACGAAGTAACCAATTTAGCAGATCCTAAAATTAATGCATCACCTGGATAACAGTGGCAGCTTTTCTTCGAGTCTCAGACCTGAGGTTCTCCAATTGCTGACGAATTCCTTCGCTCAGGAAAATATGTCTCTTGCCCAGAGCCCAACTGGTGCTTGCACCAAATTTAGTCTTCACCTGCTGAGCGTTCTGGAGGATGAGTTTAGTGTCTTCCACCGCCTGCTCCTCGGCACGACGTAACTGTTTAAAGGGTGCAATTAATCGGTACCTCGAGTTGAAGGCCTTGAAGCGCATCCTGTGTGGATATCCTATAAAAGAAAGGACACTTGATTATTTTCAGAGTCCTAGGTACAATGGAATTTATCAGATGAATAGAAAAAGAACTCGTACCTCCAGCCATCAAGTTGACAGTCTCGAGAACCTGAAGAGATCGTATTTGTCTCATGGTCACACCTCTGTCCAAATGCATAGGGGTCTCGGTGCCGTTGCTCCTGATGCACCTGACAAAGTGGGGCCTGGCGTGAACGAGGGTCCTCAACAGATTGTCCAATCTCGTGTGAAAGTCCTGAGTCAAGGTTGAGATCGGTTCGTCTCCGTTCAAGCTGCAAGGCAAAAGTCATCTCGACCTATTCTCTAACACTTGCCACCGAATTTAGATCTAATCAAAGCGAGCACTCACAGATCCGTGTGAGAAGTGGGCGATATCCTAAAGCTTACACCCCTGGGTACTGTGTCGCTCGCGTACAAGGCCTTCAGCTCGCTACCGAACAGATGAGTTGCAAAGCCAAAGCTGCAGGTGTGCTTGTAGAAAACTGCCACCAGATCATCCGGCACGACGTCCTTGTTCGTGTCTTTAAAACAATTAATTTCTCGAAGGACGTGTCGTGGGGTCGACAGGATTTAGAGAAGAGTATTTTCACCTACCGAGAAAATCCGACGCATCGTATGTCACTCGTCCGGCAAAATGCTGAATACCAAAAGACCTGCAGTCCACGGTTCTTGAATCGAACAATCGTGGGTTTTGTTTGTGTTGGACCTTAACCTTAGCCACGTAGCTCTCAGCAGTTCCACGTATCGAACATTCGACGTCCAACATACTCAGCAATCCGGTGCGCTGAGGAGAGAAAACGATCGGTGACGTTCGATCAACTGGTTTATCGATTCTCGTAGATACGAGGTATCGAGCGATAACATTTGAACGATTATTTACTCACCAGGGAAGAAATGAGATCAATGCATGGCACGTTATCGACGTAGTCGACCTCGACGTCGCAACGAATGCCCTCGTCGCGGCAACTCTCTATGGAGCTCTTGAATATGTGGGTGTTGTAAAAGTGCTGCATCGTCTCGGCGCAGAGGTTGATGCAGAGGTGCTCCAGTTGGCTCGGTTTAGGATCCTCGAAGCCGAACATGTCGAGGATTCCGATGAAGCCATCGGTGGCATGTCTCACGGCGTTATTAAGGGCCGTCATGCTCCTGGATCCGGTGCCACCTGATTGCCAAACGAAGAAAGATATCGTTAGAGTTTTTCTCATATGTAAATTAAAGTTCTAATTTTTATTGAGCACGTCCATTCCACTGAAGAATTAAAACAACGAAATTGTCGCATGCGCAGAAGTATTTTTTACCAGCAATGTAAACTCACCTGCCGAACTACCGATGGTGGACGCATGCTGACTGGTGACTTCGGCCTGATTGTGAACCGATTCGTTGGAATCCGACGACAGGGTACCCAAAGTGGATCCCAATCTCTTCAAACTGTTAGCTCGTCTGACTATGGTGGCGACCGTGCGACAATACAAAGCCTTCGCGAGAGAGTCCCTCGTCATGTTGGACTGTAGAAAAAAAATAAAGCTAGGATCCTACGTATCTTTTATACAATTGGTCACGTCGACTAATTCACGAGCAAGATCGATTAATACACGTCACCATATTTGCATCGCAGACGGACTTCACCAGTTGTCCACGAGCATTGTGAGTCCTGGACGTGAGTCCTCTAAGCAAAGCTGGGGGTGGAACACCCAACAACGCGGCTACAGACGACAATTCATTCTCTCCAATGACTCCGACCTCTACACCTGGTCCATCGGTGAACCCAACGTTGCCGAGGATCAGCACCGCGGCCAGAACCCTCACCACGTCCAGAAAAGGTATGCCAAGGACACCTGTGAAGCAGACGAAAACGATCGATGGTCCATAGGTCGACTCGAGGTGTATCTTGTGTTTGATAATTTATTTATATGTTCGCGAAGATTGGCGTCATTAAGCGTCGTGAAAATTGTAGGATTATGACGAAAGAATTCGTACCCAGGCAGGCCTTCCACGCTTGAAACCTCACGGCATCCTCGGCCTCGTCTTGTCGCGTGTCCCCTTGCTGTAAATACCTGAGATTCTTCAGATTGTAACCCTCCAGGTTGAGCTTCACTGTCGGGGATAAAATAATCTTACGTTAACGAGCGTGGAAAGGTGAGGCTTAATTAAACGAAGATCCCCTCGAGTAAGACCCAGTCCCAACTGGTCCCTCTCGAAGGGATTCCGATTGGTAATCACCTCTTTCGTCGTGCGACAGGCCAGCGAGCATCTGATAAAATATATGATAATTCTTCTCGTCCGGCAGGGGTCTGATCACCCTGGTCTGATCTAGGAAGTAACAATGAATTTTCGTTCTGTACAAAGCACCGTCCGTTACTTGAACCTCGATGAAGTGACCCTGAGGACAAGGACGAATACAATATTACGCAACTGTCCTCGAATAAACGTTCTTCCTTAATAGTCAAGGTAACATTCCTCTTTCCGCATCTCATCCCGTTTCAATGAACCACCTTGACTACGATTTATTTTTAGACGAAAAATAATAGCATTCGTAGAATCAAAATAGACGAATCAAGTTGGTGACTCACTATCCTAGAACTTTCCGAGTTGGTGGCGGTCTTCGCCGAGCCGAGAGATCTTAGAACCGTGAAGGCAGCAGCCAGATGCTTGAAAGCGTCGGTCTCGGGACCCCCTCCAGCAACGTCGAACAGTTGCCTAAGTAACAGCATCGAGGCATAGGTTTTGCCCGAGCCGCTGGTACCTGGGTGGGCGTAGCGAGCAAAAACGAAACATTTATTTCTCACGGTTTCTGTTTCGCAAGTGCGCGCGTACCGCCAGCAAGTGGAATTGACCATTGCGGCCCGAACGCTCGGTCGGGAACGAGAATCAAAGCAATCTCTTACCGGAGAGGATGATGGCCTGAGGATAGCCTGTTTCCGATTGCTGCCTCACCGCTTCCTGAACGACCCTGTTGAGTTGGGGCGCCAATGGTACGGCCCTGGTGCTCGTCAAGGTCAACGGATTTCCAACGTCCGTGTACGGATTGATGCAGACCAAGATGGGGCCGACGTTCGTCTAAAAGAAATTTGCATTTCTCTCTCGTATTATTATCCTCTTACGAATACTATCCAATAAAGAATCGTGAGAAGGAAATTCTATTTGGCCCCTATCCTTAGTACCCAAGGGTCGATAATTATCGCGAGGATAGTCATCGAGTACCTTGCTACGAAGGTAGGAATATTGGAAGCGGTAGCGTCTCCCGAGATATCGTCATCTGGCTCGAATAATATCGAAACAAAACTTTCGTAACAACAACGTCCACGGCGACGGAGGCCGAAGGAAGCGTCGAATTGCCTTGGGGAGGATTAGAGATCGGATTGGGTATAGGAGGCGCAACGGCAAGAGGGAGAGAGAGTCGAAGAGGGCAGCTTGAGACGGGAAGAAGGTAAAGGAACGAAGGAGGTAAGCAGAAGTAGTCGGAGGAGCAGTCGGAGTAGGCAGGGTGGTGCAACAGGCTATAAGCGGTACGGGTCTTTTGCCGGAGCCACGGGCTCCTATTAGTAGAGGCCCGCTAGAGAAAGCGAGACGGCGGAAGACGTACAAAAAGGTCGAAAAAAGGACCCCCGCGCGCACGGTGGGTGGGGAGAGAGAGAGAACCGGTCCCATCGTCAGGGTCCATGAAACACCTAGACCGAGGCCTGGCGGAGCGACCACGAAGCCGGAGATGAGAGAGAAGGAGAGAGAACGAGAGAAGAGATCGGAAGGAAGGTAGCTGAGAAGCAAGAGAGAAGGAGAAATAGCGGAGGGCAAGAAGAAGGAGACGCGAGAAAAGGAGAAAGAGAAGAGGGGTGGTTGTAGAGGGAGGAGAGCGGTGGAGGAAGAAAGAGAGAAGGAAAAGAGCAAAGGGACTGGCCTGGAAGCAAAGAGAACGAAGGATTCCGTCGTTAAAAACGGGCTAAATGCTCCGCGGCACCTGCGCGTGCGTGGAGAACGTGCGACACGCACCTGCGTGCGCAGGTGATGGACACCGATGGTCCCGTTGACAGTCCGTTCGACACGACATTACCCGCAACGACGAAAACTCTTTACCACCGTTACCTATAGAATCCTCTCCCGCGTCTACTATCGCACGCACGCCAGTCGTACTCAAGACCTCGTCTCGAGTCTTTCCTCGTAGCGTGGTGAAACTCCTCGTAAGAGTCGTTTCCATCGTCGGCGTCGCTTTAATAAAAGTCATCGAACGAGTTCGCTCGCGGATCAAACGGACGAACGAGAGTATCCTCGCGACCTCCTTCTCTAGCACGACGCGCGGACGCATGCGCGCGAACGCGGGCAGAGTCTCGTTTTTGCGAGACTCCCAAGGACTCCGCCGGCAGGCCCGTCTCTAATCGGGTAGCAGGGCGTTTCCCAGGGGGCCCCCGACGGTTTTTCGCGCGCCACGCCGGTTCCTTTCCTTCGACCGTTGTCCTCGTTCGATTCGCCAAGAAGTCGGGGTCGTTCTCTCGATCTCGGCCGAGCGGTAAAAAATGATCTCGTTCGACGTTCGCGAGAAGAGAACGCGCAATCGGTCTCTCGCTCGCGAATCTGTCTCGTGAGAGAAATTTTATCGTTCGATTTTCCAACACGACGGTGTCCGAGCGATCTTAGATGCTCACCACGGATCGAACTTCTGTAGTTGGTGAGGGACGAGGGTAGGTGGAAGGAAAAGGGAGGTAAGAAAAAGGGGAGAGAGAGAGAAAAAAATAGGAAATACCGGAGGGATCGAGATTCGTACGGTCGAGCACTTCGATGGAATGCGAGCGTGCCACCTGTGCGTGGGTTTCCATGAGCGGTGGTGGCGTGGCGGTGGCGGGGCGGGGTGGTAGCCACACGTGAGAAGAACCGGCCATGGGACGGGGTGGATTCTTAATGGCGATATATCGGCTGTGGCCCGTGTTTGCGTTATTGCACGTATCCAACCGTCTCGGTCTTCCTCTCCTACCCCTCCCTACCACCTGCCCCTTGGCGTCCAGGAGCCACGCGAGGGTGTGCGTTTACGTGGACGCTCGTGTGCGCGGCTGTGAATGCGAGTTAAGCCCTCCTTCTCTCCTCGCTTTGCTCCGCTTGCATTCCGTGAGAGCAGAACCCTGCTGTGCGTGTCTCTCCGCGGGACAAAATGCGCGTGTGCGCGCAGGTTTCACGGGTGTGCACGCGCGTACGTGTTTCTCTTCCTCGTGCGCGTATTTCTTCGAGCAGGTAGACTCATACGTGTGCTCCCTTTTTCAAGTAGCTACGCGTTACTCCACTGTGTTTGTCTCCCTGCGCGCGTCCGTGTAAGTCTCCTCGAATACCCACGTTCATGTGCACGGGTCTCTCCTCGCGTGCACGAGCTTCTTACCTGCACCCGACACACGCGCGCGCGTCATCCTCGGTGCTCAAAGAGCATATCCGGAGAAAAGGAGCGCTCGCGTGCGTATGCGAAAACACGCCGGTACGCTCGAGTGTCCGCCGCATGTGGTCCCGCGCGAGAAACAAATTCGCGAGGAACCGCGGGCGAATACGACTCGCGAATGCTCGAGAACTCGTGTAGGTGCACGCGTCCCGTGGCGCGTCTCGCGTTTGACGCTCGAGAGTGTTGAGTAGCCCTCGTCTTTCATTATGCGCGCTGGCGTTACACAGCCGAGGACCCGCACCCTGGGTTAAGATTGTGGAGGAACGAAAATTGGCGGAGGGTTCATCGTGTAAGAATGCTCGGGCGAAGAAGTGCGGTGGTACCTGGTAATTTGCGCGTGTGTGCGCGCGTGGAATGTAAATATCCGTGCAGGTGTATCGGGGATGGGTACATGAAAATATGCCGGAGGCTCCCCGACGCGAGATCTCACGTCGATTGGTCCACCGCCATAAAGTGAGGCCACCGCTCCTCCCGTAGCTCTTATTTTTATCATCGCTCGCGTCCTTACGCGCCCTCCTCCCCATCCTTCCTTCCTACGTCCGCGATTTTCGGATATCGCCCGTACCCGCGTCGCTCGCCCAACGATTTATTGCGTCCGCGAAACTTTTCGTACTACGTCGCGAAACTTCGTGGCGATAAATATACAGACGGTATGCTTTCTTCCTCTCTCTCGTACCCCGTGAACCTGCGTCCGAATCGATAAGGAACGTTGGATTTACGAAGGCACCGCTGGATGAATAGTCACTGTTAAGATTCGAGATAAGCAAATCGCCCAACTGACAAAACTCTTGGTTGGAAGGAAGAAAGAAGATTTGGAGATTTTTTGTGTGCAGGTGAAAGAGTCGAGGGGATAAAATATTCGGAGAGGTAAGAACGATCGTCTAGACTCTGGTGGATCGTAGAATGTTTCTCGAAAGGTAGGGGAGTCTTAAATTTCCAAGTATTACTCACAATCAGTCAATTTCCACGAGGATGTGTACAATTTTATAATACCCGTCGTACGGACGTTTAATCGCGTCTCGAGGAAGATTCGCGGTGCGGCGGTACGAGGAACACGACGATTTTCTACCTATCTGCGCGTAAAAAAAAAATCCTCTCTCGTGTTTCTGCATTTATGAATTGCACTCTCGTCCACGAGCAATCGTCCGTGATACAAACAATCAAGCGCATCTTGGTGAATCTCATTTCTTCCTCGTTTCTATCTACCGAGATTTGCCAAATCGCAATGTTTACTCTTAAGTCTTCGACTCACCCGCCTATCGAAAGTTCCTTCTCCGCGGGGTACTCACGATTCACGAGGGTGCGAAATTATGCTAAGCAGAAACGAAGGTAAAACTCGCGTCTAAACTCACGTGGTACTGCTTGGCGCAGAATCGAGCCTGAAGGCACTTGAGAACTGCGTCCTCCGTGAGAGGTCCGGGTAGATGAATGAGGTCGTCCAAGGCCGTGGAGGTCGCAGGGGCGGACGACGCGGTGGTACCTTTTGGTGGGCATCGATGAAGACCTTGATTACTCTTGGCATTCTTCACGTCCGCTATGATGCTCGAGATTGGCGGTGATCTTAGGCAGCCTAGGGCAGTGACACAGGACACAATCCCGTCGTCGGGTACTCCGTTATGTCTCTTGGACGAGTCTAAATCTACGAGATATCAGGAACGAATGAAAAATTTCATGTCACCGACGTATCCTGCAAGACGACCGCTTGGGTCGTAGTAATTTATTCGTTTCTCGTCCTATCGAGTATCGCGTGATTTGCAATCAACAGTATCTCCATAATGATGCATAAATTCGAATTTGAACGGGTGACACGTCCGCGCCAAATGCACGCTTACTTCTGGCCATAACTGCGCAGGATCATAAATCACGGCGCACACTCGTGCCGCGTAAAAAATTGGCAAACGAGTCGAATGATTCGCGGTAAGTAGGGCGTAAAATTGATTCCAGCTTATCGAGATCTAATCCTTCGAAATGCATAAAACGAGGCATAAATGAAAAGAAACTGCCATCTCTCGAACGTTCAAACGAGACATGCGTTCCGAGTATCCGGAAGTATCACGCGTATCGCGCAACGATCTCGTTCGAGTGTGTTTACCTTCAATACTGAAAATCTGGTGCATGCGTAAACACTAGAGCGAAAAATGCAGTCGAAAAAGAGAAGAGCACAGAGAGAGAGAGAGAGAGAGAGAGAGAGAGAGAGAGGGAGAGAAATAGAGAGAGATTCTGTGGCAGAAGTATTTACAACCACGTTCGCACAGCACCAGCGACGTATACATCCGGCCCGATATTTCGAAAGCGTTTCACGTATCGCGAATCAAGCCGGAGAACTCCATTAATTAACGTTACACGCTCGCGTTAAATATTAACAACACCGAGTGGATATCGTTTTAATCGTCGAGCAGTTGTTTCTATCCGTGAGGGGACACGTGCGTGCACACGTACGTGGGCACACATTCCCGCCAATTTGCACTTCGAGCGAGCGCACACGCGCGCGTTTAGATTGTCATGTACACTCTCGGCGCGGTTAAATGCCCGCGCGCGCGGGTAGATAAAGGCAGTGGCCACTGGCGCACTCGCCACGCCGCGCGCCGCGCGCCGCGCCAGATGTATTCGCAAGCGTACAATGAAAAATTCAGATATTCACGAAACTTTGGTACTTATCCACCCTGCACGGCACGGCACCCTTGTTAACATTCGGGGATCCAAATACGCTCGTGTACCAACCCCCTACGATTACGCGCGCGCTGCTATTCCGAGGAACATTAGATACACAAACGTGGCGGGTGTATCTCGCAATTGACTCATTGAAAAATTTCCTCTACCCTTGCTCCCCGCCCCTTAGCCTTCTCTACACCGCGCACGATACATTCTACACGTGTACGCGCATCGATAATTCCACGTGGAGAGAACGAGAGCGAGATATTGCGGAGAAGAACGAGAGGTGAAAGAGGATAGAGCGGTGGAGAGTCCTGGCGCGGTGTAGCAAGCGAGGGAGAGAGAAAGAGAAACAGAGAGAGAGAGTGAGAGAGAGGAAGGCACGTCATATCTATCCACTGACCAGATATTAAATTATTTGCTGCGGTCGAGTTGTGGCCGAGCGTGTTCGCGCTGCCATGATTGACGTGCGGATGAACGATCGCGGAAGCGGTCAGCGTGTGACCAGAGGGATGGCCAATCCCGTGGAGCACCGTGGCCACGGGTGGCAGCGTCGTCCTAGGTGGTACGGCGGGCGCCGGCGACGAAGGCGCACCTCCGCCCTTCTCCGGGCTCTTCGACAGGGGCCCCGCGGTACCACTGCCCGGCCCTGAATTGTTCGAAGGCTGGCTCACGTGCAGCCGGTTCCTCAGGGTCACCAGTTCCGTGCTCAGGCTCCTCAGCCGCTGCTGTAGGTGCACCGCTTCGTTCGAGGACGAGGCATCTGCAAAGACGCAAATTCGTTCGATTTAATTTGCGAGATAAACACAACCGGACAATAGAGAGAAAGCTTCGGAATAAGGGTGGATATTTTCATAGCTTGGCTTTTTAATTTGAGAGTTTTTGACATTCCATATTATTGCCGGGGGTTTTCACTGAGTTTTATTGGGAATTCTTGCAAAGTGGCGCGAAGGAGGATTTTAAAGTGCATAACCTACGAATTACGGGACATCTCCGAAGAACGTCCTTGAATTTTGGACTACGGTACTGGAGAAAGCCTAGTTGCGCGACAACTCTCGCAATTATCCTGGCGCATGCCACCGCTGATGGAGGGACGTTCTAATTAACTTTTTCTATCGTCCCGGTAGAAGCGCGAGCTCCACCTCGCGCGCACCGTAAACGGTGCGACTGCCGGGAAGCATTTCACAGTTAGCGGAGGCCGTTTAACCCGTTCGAAACCGACGATGCACCGTATGCATCCTATATTATCCAGCCTCTGCAACCGATGCTGCACCGTATGCGTTTACCAAGGAAATTGATAGAATCGATTATCGTGCAAAAACCTATTGATCGGGTAGAAGCGTATGGGAATTTAAATAACAGGTAAACAGGAACAAAAATTGGAATCGAGATTCGGTTAAAGTTAAAATAAAAACGAAGTGGTCTGTACCCAAAATGCTCAAAAATTGGAAATGTGAGTAGGTGACTAGAAAAAATCACACAATCCACAATAGACTGAAGTTTCGCTCAACCTATTCGCCGGTTAGAAACTACCACGTGCACGAAACGAACGACTACCTCTACTACGAATTCCGTCGTATTGCACGCTTAACAGTGGCACGCCCTGGAACGACGCGGGTCCACGCGCGACGTTCGTCATAGGCCAAACCAATTCGCCGACTGTTTTTTCTTTCTTCCTTTCGCGGGACCGCGGATTAGAAACCAGTTTAGTGGGCCCGACTAAAAACGTCGAGGCGTACTTGCACTTTCGCCTAGGGTACCTCAACCGCGAAGGGAAAGGTCGGAGGTGCTCTCTCGAACGAAGCATGGCTCGTTCGACGCGAGCACCGAAGACAAAGATATACAAATATAGAAAGGGGGTCGCGGGCGCGACTAAACTCATTCGATCTGTTCCGTGTAACAGGGTTATCTATCGTCAGCGCCGGTTTAACAATTCACTCGGGGGTCTGGGTTCCCACGTAAGAGAAGGATCGCCTTTATCTCGGAGGCTAGGATAAAAAAGAAGCGCGATTCTACCGCGCGAGCTCGTTCCACGAGCCGGCTCCCTGGAGATTTAAATAGCGCGATACATTAATCCGCGAAACAACGCTCGCGCGCGAGCGTCACGCCGGGAGGAACGGCTAATCTCGCGTTATCTGAAAACACAGCCACCATTACTCAAAGCCCGAGTATCTCCGGGAAGCCTGACGTGTGTTCTGTACCTGCCTACCAAGCGAGACGTGCGCGCTGCGCGGAAAACGCGAACGCAAATCGTGTCGGCTCGATCGCGAACTCTCAGACCCGCATCTGGGATGGGATCAAGTTCAATACTTGCTCACGACTCTGAATCGAATGAATACTTAAGTATCGATTCGTTCTAACGGGCCGAGGGCCCACGTAAAAAGCCACGATTCCTTTGTTAACCTCGTTCTAAACGAGCGTGTAAGCGTAAAATAGAATTGATTTACAGTACCATCGTTTATACCTGTTCCTACGCGATAACGCGCTACGTACAATGGGGTACTTTGAAAAATTCTTACCGGCGCTTCTGACGTATAATTTTCCCTCATCCGGCGCTGGTAACTATAATACTTGGAATCTTTTCGTCTCCTCGAGCATTCGGCGAGTATTCGAACGTATGCCATCAACTTTCAATATTATCCAGCGCGTATCAACTTCATCTATACTTTAGCCCGCTCGTTGAAAGGCGCACGTGCTCGTCCCAGCGTACAATCGTGTTCGATTCCGTTCTCTCGTGCATTCCTACCGAGGAACGGGGCGATCGTCGAGAACCCACCTGACTCCTCGCGCGAATTTTCCATCTTCGGGTCGGGGACGGGCGCACCTCGTTGGACGAGGACGCCGAGCGTCGGTGCCGACAGGTGCGCCGTCGTTCACGTTGTCATTCGACGTCCTCGTCTACGCGAGATGGTACGTGACCATAATCGACACCCGTGCCTGCAGGTGACCCTTGACCCTCGCCTAACGTTTCCCTCGCGTACAGATGTGGTGCGCGTTAAGCTAAACGCGAGAGAAGCCCGACGAGCGACCCTTCCCTCCTCCTCGGTCCCACCCTCCACCTCCTCGGACCTCCTCGTCCCCGGTTCCTCACTTATCCAGCATTGTATCTCGGATTAACGGTACCTACTCTCGTCGGCAGATCGTCCATACCGTTTGCACCTCGCGGATAATACGGGATGGAATAGAAACGGGGCGCGCTGGACCGGTGATGCGAGTGCACGCGAGAACTGAGAAAGAGCGAGGAAGTTGAATAAGGAAGAGAACATAATAGACACCCGTTAAAGGTGGGAGAGAAATTACGATCCTCCAAATGGAAGTTTACGCTTGCATTTCAACCGCTCGCGATTTACGAATTCGATGCCCTCGAGAGTCACGGGTAGAATCACCTTAGAACCGTGCACGGCCATTACGTTTTGTATACCTAATCGAATGGTTGGGTAAACTTGACAATACTCGCCGAAGCTCGGGAAGAGCGCGTCGCTTGAAAGGAGAATTTAGAAGGCATTCGTATCAGGGGTGTCGAATTAAGATAAAGAGCCAATGAGATCGTAGACTGTGGTGGCTGGTACAGAGAAGAAAGAGGTTGAGGCGGGCTCCGCCGGGTCTCGGCATTCGTGCACACCACTCTTGCTGGAAAATAATCACCTCCCTTTTCGCCTTCGGTCGACCACCTCGAGAAAAGGAAGCCGCGATTTACGATCCACCGCGCGAAAATCACGATCTTTACTGCCGTATGTGCACCCTCCCTGTCCCTCTCCTCTCCGCTCTTCATTCTTGTCTTCCTTTCGTCCCCTCTCTCCCACCTCGCTTATTTCTCACTCCTTCCCTCCTCCTCTTCCTCCAGCGCTCCTCGATCCTTTCCTCCCTCTCGACCCTCCCTCATTCACGAGCCACGTTGGCGGTCGGCCATTTTCATTCATCTTTGCCCTCACCCCTCGCCCTTCCTCCCTCTCCAATCCGCCCAAACCATCGGGTCGCACCGCTGCTGTTGATCTTTCACTTCCTCGTCCGCGCAACTGGTACTCCAGATACTTTCCGTACTCACCGCGACGGATTCAGAAAATTACGAGTGCCAGGTCGCGAGGCGTTGGATGCTTAAAAGAGAAAATATAACAAAAAGAAAAACACGTAAAAGAAATCCGCTTCACAGATCATTTGAAGATAAAAGAGTGCGTAAGCGCAGACGATCGTAAGTGACATTATTCGGACGTTAGGTCCAGCTCGAATCATAAATGGAGCACAACGCATTCTAGGCTGAATTTTAATTTATAACGTTCGAAAATACGTTAAAATATGATTTTGGTAACTTCTTGTTTAAGAAGCGCAATCTTATTCCCTTAGAATGTCGATTTTTATGAAATTTCGTCTATTTTTGCGATTTAAAAAAAAACTGTGACGTGATGAAGGAATTCTGACGTCAGATTCGAATTCAGCGGAACAAAATACATAAGACTAGCCTAGTCAGATCGCCAGCATAGGGTACTTTTTTTTTGTGGGCCTGTGTTATCCTTTCAAATATCTATTTAGATTATTCACTGACCATGCACCGAATTCGAGTGACATGGCAGTCGAAGTATTAATTTGTAGAGAAAATAAATTTTGGTTAATCATACTTTACTATCCCGAGTGAAAAACGGTAAAGAAAAAGAGCGAATGAGAAACATCCTTCGGTCAGAATCACAACGCCTCCGCAGAGCACGAAGTGGAATCAGCGAGGAAAACATTTCTGTTTATCGGTCGACGACCGAACGAGCGGGCCCGAGCAGCGGCCACGAGAGAACTGCAGGCGATACTTTCGCAAGGCGTCGAACGTCCTTCGCCGTTTCGTTTCCTTCCCGCGCGCGCGCGCGCCCGTCTTCGTCGGGCGCCGCAAGCAACGGACGAAATTAGCAAAATGTCAATCGAGATTATCACGTATTTTTCATCCCTCGTGATACACCGCAGATTTCGCTCTCCTCGTCGAACATTTCACCTAAAACCCGACACAAGAAAAACAAAACGAAAAGGAGAAAAAGATTCCTAGAGTCGCAGATTTAAACTAGCTTCTATCCCGATAAATCGCAAAAGAATCGATCCGCGGAGCAATTAACGTCGAGAGCGCGTCGTCGCGAGGCGCGTAAAAGCAGCACGGCCTTACGGGCCTTATCTCGTTTATATTTTCCATCTGTGGCCCCGTTACGCGTCGTTTCCCGCGAAGGCGATTCCGACGGCAAGAACGAGACTACGTCGCGCCATGCAAATGTCGAAATGATCCTTGGCGTGAATCAGCACTCGTGAGCGGTGGTGGCGTCGCGACGCCCATGCACTGGGGCGCCCCCGTCGCTGTAAATAACGCGATTCGCGTGGTGCTTGTTGGGCGTAACGGCTCGCGGATTCGTCGTTGGTTCGCGCGCACGCGGTGTTAAATAACTTATTTCCAACTCCGCAGAACCGGTTATGTAACTAATCTCGTATCCGGAAGTTAGTTGCACGCCGCCGCACCGCGGCAACAAAACCAGTCGCATATACCTACGGGATGAAAGCTCGGTTGCAGTTCTCCTCACGCTCTTCTCCACCACCCTACTCATCCACGTTCTCATCCTTCTCCCGATCGCATATCGCACAATGGGGGTAAAAGTTTATTGCTCGCGCTGCGGCGTGGCCGTCGAAGCGTGCGCGAAGCGAAGTGGAACTGGGAGGATGCGTCTGCCCTCGGGAGGGCCCGAAATGAGGGCGAGACCGAGGTTGAGAATAGAGAGAGGGCTGACGGGGCGATTCTTCGAGATTATTCGATTTCGAGAAACGCGGAATTTCAGATTTCAAGAAGAATATAGACGCGAAAGGAAGAACGAGATTACGTTGGAATTGGCGAAACCGTGGAAGTATATTTTTCAGTAGGTTCACTGACCAAATGCGCTTTGTAAAAATAGCTCGCCGAGAAAAGCGTGCTTACAGCGGAGAAGAATTTATCGTCGGGGAATTGAAAAACGCGGAACGGAGAAAATCGAGCAACGACCTTCTCCCTGGAGAAGGAGCTCGTACGAGCTATCGAGATCTATCGTCCGATCTTCACGCGTACGCGTCCACGCCCCCCTCACTTTCTCCCACGTTATTTCCACGCGTGCGTCCCGTCTCGGCCTCGTCGACGTCACTCGAGGAACGAGGGTCGCGCCGGAGAAATCGTCGTCGACGGCAAGGAACGATAAGAAATCGAGCGAGCGTGGGAGAAGCGGGAGACGCGGGAAACTCGAATCGTTTGCCGGCCACGAGCGTATCGAGCCGGTGTCGATCGTATAAATTCGGCCTCCTCGACGCCCGCGATACTCACCCCATTATTCTCTCTACCTTCAACCCCCTCGTCCCTCTTTCACCCCTTTCTCCGATGATTTATAAATGCGCTCGCTCTTCCCGCTCGTAACCGCGGAAGCGCATAACCAACGACGTCTGGATTGCGCGATATCGAAGGCTTTCAATCGGCACGATGCGCGCGCGCGTACCGTAACGGTCGAAAATCGATTCCGATACGCGCCGGGCGCGCGAGATGCGAGATGCGAAATGCTAAACCGACGCATTATCGGGTTAACGATATGCGTTCGAGTGCATGCGCTCGCCGCGTACCCTCCCGTTAAGGTATCCACTGGCTCGTACGGATCTACATTTTAATCCCATTGCCCGTTTCCGTGGAATTCGTCCCCCTCTCCCCGTCGAATATGAATGAAAAACGAAAGTGGGTGCTTAGGCGCTTAGCACACACGCCGATAAAATCTCAGGTTGGGTGTAACGTAATTAAACGGAGGTTCTCACCCGGGTAATCCGCTCCGATGCGATTACTTTACCCACCAGCCAATTACGGAATTTGTAGTCGGAGTTAATCTCGACAAATCGGACGCCGCGATGGCGATTTATTAATTTCCATGATTCGCTCTTTCTCTCTCCCTCCGTATTTCTCTTCCTTTTTTTTATCGTATCCTAAAGTTCGCTGGCAGCTCCGGCAAAAATAATCACGGTTGGAGGTGCCGCCCGCCGAAATCGTGCCGGCAACGAGAGCCGGATTAATCGATGCGCGTGCATGTGTCGGTAATATTTTTTCATTGAAGAGATTCGCACGGATTCGAACGGCTTTATCCCCACGGTGTCGGTAAACATCCTGGGACAATCTTGCATCGACCCGCCATTGTACTCCGACGATCGATGGTGCCAACCTCGACCGCCTAGATAAGGATCGATCACGCGGCGAACTTTCGAGAGTATCGATGGATACTCTCTCTCTCTCTCTCAGACACACACGACAGGAGGGAAGATCTCGAAGGCGAGAAAGGTTCGATCCGCCTTCGCCGAGGAAGGACCGAAAGTTCAAGTGGACGGGTGAAAAGGACCCCGGAGCTTGGGACCAGGTAGATATACGAGGACGATGGAGAGGGAGGAGGTGAAGAAGGAGGGGAGCAGGTCCTACTACTACGAGGGAATTAAAGTGAGCAGGCAGGTACCCACGGAGGCCGATGCGGGGCCTGAATGCTCCTTCGAAGAAAACAGGTTCTTTTTCGTCGTCTTCTTCTCACGGCGTCTCCACTCCCTCCTCAACCCCTCCTCCTCTTTCCCTCTTTTAGGGTACGTTCCCGCTAACTTCGTCCCACAGTCGAATACGAGCCTCGAGGATAAACACGCGAGAAAAAATCCCGCGAAGAATTCAAAAACGAGGAGAGAATGCGGAGAGAATGAAGGAAATTTTACGGGGGGATATTATTTCCAGATGGGTTGATTATTACATTCTGATAATTCGATGTATTTAATTAGCACGAAACACGGGTATAATTAATGAGAATTTTTACGCCAAGGGTATGCTGAAAATTTGGAGTACGAATTCTCGCAACCTGCCACCGTTATTTTCACGATTCTTTCCATTCGAGGTTGTTGTTATTCGACGTCGGCGATCGCTGATACGTGGCTGGTAAAATTAAAGAATTTCTCAAAGCCTCCGAATAACAACCAGCGCGCAACTATTGCGCAGTCGAATACAACGAAACGGTTAATTGGGATTTCGCGTGATCGATTAATCTCGATTTCCCGGAAGGTCGATATAAGGGAACGAGTTACGAAAAGTGTTTTTAGCGCGAAATGAAGGAAGAAGAAGGATGGAAAGGAGAACGAGGCGAGAAGGGAAACGACGGTGTTAAGTACGTCGCTTTACAGTTCGGCGGGAGGAACATAAGCGGCCAGCAGATAAGGAAAGAGACGAATTAATCGGTACTGCATTCCATGCCTCCCCTTAGCGGAACGAAGAGCGGAGGAGGGATCGATTAAGTTGCGACGGTGCGAAAGGGACTCCTCGTGAAAAGAAAAATAAAGGGAGATGGCCACGCGAGTGGGAGGACGAGAAGGGCGAGGGTCGCGAAAGGGTCGGCAGCGACAACGAGGGAACGAGAATGGCGAGATTAATTTAATCACCGAAACGATGACGCGCCATATATAATGGCACTTTACTTCGCCGGCACGGCCGATAGTTCTCGCGTTCAAAGTAAATCTAATAACGTGAGATAAACGAGAGCTGGCTGGCGCGCCACTCGTCCAGCACCGGTCGAGCACCGATTCCAGCTGAAACTCTTTTATAATGCACGACCAACCGAATGTCGCATGAATTAAATCCCACCCTGCGATGTGAGCTGGGAAATTCGCGTATTTGCGCGATCGACGACGAGCCGCGCGACGGCCGGATTCTCGAGTGAGAGGAATTTTAGAAATCGAATTTGTAGTTTTTATTAGAGGGCCTTGGACCATGCTCGCTCGTGCGAACGGGTAACCCGTATAATTTCTCTTTTACCCTATATGCTCCTTCCTTTTCTTCTCGGCTTCTTTTCGTGCCGGAGCAGAGGTGCCCTAGGCGATTTGGGAACGCACCGAGCAACGGATCGATCTGACGTGCCGACTTTGGCCTCCTCTCGGCGAGCTCCAAATTTTCGTTCACGAATTATCTCGACGCGGCCCGATGACGACGTGGGCCGAGAATGCGCGTACCTTCCGAGAAGGCGAGGAAAGTCGAGGGGGCCTTAAGGCCCTCTAGGGTGTACAACAGGAATGAACCCACAGGACGATTCCCGGCGTCGATGGGTTCCTTTTTCACGACCTTTCGAGTGAAACCGAAACTCGTAAGGTCCCTTCCGTCTCCGCCCGCTCCTCTTCACTCCTCCGTTCACTTTTCATCTTCTTCTCTTTTCTCGGCCTTCCTCCTTCCTCCTTTCCCACGCGTCATTTCTCCTCGTCCTCGTGGGCCTTTGCACGGATACAAAGGAGCATTGCTTCGCGTAAAGAGACGAAGGAAGTGGAAGAAGAAAGAAGGAGAACGAGGAGATGCAAAGCAGTATGAGACAACCTGGGCCCACAACTCGCCACGACCTCGGGGTCTAATCAGATGCGGGTTAATCTCAGCGAGTTTCTTCGTTCCTCTCTCTCTCTCTCTCTCTCTCTCTCTCTCTCTCTCTATTTTTTTCCTTCTCTTTCTCCGCGCTTAAGTATCGTGCACACTCGAATTCTGAGGAAGAACGTAGAACACGGTGGTACCCCCAACGAGACGAAAGACAAACGATTCTCCGTGCCAGGATAATACCGCGAGATTATTAAAAATTTTAAAACTCTCCGAGCTCGTGGACGAAAATTTTCAAAGTAATGGCGCTCCGGTATAGAACGAATGGGCTCGCACCTACGGATAATCAAGGGGACCGAAATAATAAAATAATTTGAAAACGAAATCGCCACGCGCTCGCCGCTGCGGGACACGTCCTGCGAGCTGCATTTGCGAAACGAGATCATGTCGGATTTTGCGATTCGCGGGGCGCGAGTCGGTGGAGAGAGCAGGAGAGAGAGAGAGAGAGAGAGAAGAAAAAAATGAGAGAACGGAGCGTCAACGATGAAAACGTCGTCGCACGTAACGATCCTCCGGCGGGGCGTCAAATTTTTCGCGGGTGGAGTAGAAAGCGCGGAGGTGCAAGAGGAGAATAAAATTATTAAAGTCGATATGGTTGGGCGAGTTGCGGCGTGACGAGAGTCGAGGCAGTAGAACACAATAATTTCCTTCCTTTTTTCTTCTCCTCGGCCACGGAGAATCTCCCGGCGATTTAACGAAACTTTAATTTCCCACGGTGCCACTACATCTCCACGAGATTTACGATTGTAACGCGCCTTAACGAGGGCGGCAATAAAGCGTAACGGCCTTGAGCGATTAGGCGTTATCAAAGCGGGAAACGCGAAGCGGGGAGTAACGGCGATTAGGAAGGACGAGATGCTCACTCGCGTGGAATTCGCTCGCGAGATTAGCAGGAAGAGTTGTCAGACGAGAAAAATTCAATCGGGTTGCGCCGATAGAGTGCTTGTGCTTTCTTCGCGTTTACGTATTAAGGTAAGCGAGTAACGGTACGCCGTGCGGTTATTGTTAATTATCGTTGAGGCCGATACGGTTATTACGACTGGCCCCGAATAAAAGTTTCTTGCTCCTCCGATTATCTCAACGCGCTATCCTACGTGTACTAGACGCACAATTTTATTTGGATCGTAAAATAATTTCCCACGTACTCTCTGTACCTACTTCTTGCGCGTGCTTCTTTCGATTCTCACAGTTACGGTGCTCTTAAAAAATTATAGAATTCTATCTTATATCCAACGTAGGGTCGTTCGTCCGTTTCTTTGTTTGGAAAATAACGCGATCGAGAGTTTACCGACTTCTTCTTGGCTCCTTTCTCGGTGTGCACGGCCCTGCATGTAGAGGAGCCGCACGCGGTGCCGCACACGATTGTGCGCTCGTGCCGATGCACCGCGGATGCATGCAGCACTCGCTTTAGGCCGTTGCCCTGCATAAATCCGAGGAGCCAGGAGGATCGCGAGATGCTAAGACGGGAGGAGGAACAGAGGAGGTGAAGTTCCTACCTCCTCCTGCGGATCTGCTCGAATCCTCTCCGTAATAAGTCTGCGTGTTTATCCCCAGGAGTCTCGATTACCGAACGACAGCGTCGCGAGGCGCATTAGAAGCTAATTGGTCGGTCTAGACGAATTTCATCGATTGTTCAGACACTTGAACAAGTCGTTAGATTTGTATTACCGCAATTTTACTTTCCTAATATCGCATACGCTACTATACGTAATTTCATAAAAATTTTTTTACTCGATGGAAATACTAAAATCGAGAAAAAAATTCGGTCAACGAGTGCGCAAGATTGCTCCAGATCCATCTACGCATGGAAAACCATCTTTCTCCGCAACTGAACGACGCTCGACTTACTTTATTGAATTTCTAGTTTACCAAGAAATACTACCCTATCACCGCTCGGTCATCGTTTCGTCCGCACCAGCGGGACGCGACGTAATTAACACTGGACATAATCAACGGGAGGCGCGTAATCGACGAGCTGTCTGAATCCGATTGAATCCATGATCGAGCACGCCGTCCTATCCGGTCTCTTCTCGTGCTCGATGGAAGAAGAGAAGAGACGAAAGCTCGCGGAAAGGAGGAACGAAGAGTTTCCACGGACTGAGATGTCGAGAAGGGTGGTGGAGGCAACGGGGTATCGGGCAAGGAGCCAAGTAGACGCCGCGCCACGTTTCTTTTTCCTCCCTTGCTCCTCCTTCTCGTCCACCCCTCTCGCGATCGGAAGGAAGTAAGAGGAGCTGCTGCTGGTCGCGCGAGAACTGAATATAAATAGCTTCGAGGACGATTATAGAGTAAATGAACCCGTTGGTCGTTTTAAACCAATCTGGAGGATCTGCTTTCTCGACTCGTTTCGCGAATGAGATTCCGGTTGGCGCAAGACTATTAATCCTGCGATCGACTTCACGGGGACTGGTTGCGCTCGTTCGAGCCGACACGGACGTATTTATTCCACAGTGGAAGTGATCGTTTCAAGCAGCGTGGAAAATGCCGAAGGAAACCCTGGATTTAGTTGAAACGAAGCTAATCCAGTGTTGGGCGATACTTATAGTGGCCGAATGCTCGCTCCAACCTGTGGACCAATATATGCCTTAAGGTCAGGGGAACTCGACCGGTTACCGAAAGCGATCGTTAACGACCTCAAGGTTACACCAGGTTCTCGTGGAACCGCACGTTTACGAGGGCGGGGAGTAAGGTGAGGTGAGGTTGGACAAAAGGAGAAAGGGACGAAGGTGAAGGGAGACGACAGGTAGGTCGTGGAAGAACGAGAAAAAATCGACACCCCTTGTGCTCCGAAACTGATCGACGATCCTCTCACGACGATCTTTTCCCTTTAAAACTGTTTCTTCCACACCCTACACTTTCAACGCCACGAAGATCCTGCCCAATTATTTTTTCAATTGGCCAAAAACATTGCCCGTTGCGCTCACCAGGGGATGATTCGCGAGGTTTTCACGTTGCGAGCATGGAAGCCAGGAACATCCGAAAAGCTTGTGGAACGATTTTAAAAATCGCAATCCATGCGCGAATGGTAAATTTAAATGGCTCGTGGCTGCAAAATTTCCAGTCGGTTTATTTAAAAAAACCATCGCCGTCGGCGCTTGGATTTCAACGCTGTCAAAACATTTCGTTCTTTCGTTTCTTTTCATCCCTGAACAATCAGCAACACCATTTTATCTGAAAGCTACGAAGTGCAGCCTGCTCTGCGCTTACCTCTCCTATCATCTGGAAATGCAAATGCGCGGAAAGATAAAGTCAACCGACGATGTTTTCCTCCCGCTCGCGTCGCACGAACGAGTTCGCGTCCTTCGCGCGGCTAAGGGAAGCGCCAGCCAATCTTTCTCGTCTAGCAACAGCGAATACTAATCTCGATACGCTCCCGGAAATCCGCGCGACATTCCACGATGCCTTAAATGATTCGGTAGTTATGACCTCAGCCAAGAGAAGATTCAAGGAAGGTTTGCGAGGGCGGAAGCAACATCCGCTCTCTCCCCTCGCCACGAGGATCAAAGCTACCACCGAAGAGAAGACCGTATTTTAATTACACGTCGCTCGGTCCACTAATTACGCCGGAGACGCGCAGCGCAATGGAGAGAGAGAGGATAGGGGATGACGTAGGGGGTGCGGGAAGGAGGTAGGAGCAATAACGTGTGAACCACGTGGTACAGAGTAAATATACATCGGCCCGGTGCCCGCGTTCGCGTCGTAAAAGTAATTACCCGCGCTTCAACGCCAGAAAGGAATTATAAATCGACGCGATCACCTTCTCGTTTCCCCTCTCCCTTTTTTCTCCTCCCGGTCGCATTTACATACGAAACACGTTCCTCGTTTCACGCGAAGAAAAATCCCGCGGCTCTCTTTCGCGTGGAAATGAAGTTTCAGCAAAGTTCCTCGAAGGTGAGTCCTAAGTGTTGGAAGAATGGTTGGAAGAGGAGTGGAGAATTTTTCCGAGGCGTTTACCCCTTTCTCGTCAGTCGTCACGAACCCTTTGCTCCTTCTTCGCACCCCCTGCGATAGCTAATTAATTTAATTACCTACCCCCGGGTGAAAAGTCCCTAAATGCTCCGTAAAAGCGGACGTCTCTCTTTCGTCGTAACTCGTACGAGTTCGCGCCTCCGGTGAGCCACCCCCAACACCCTCCTCGCTCTCTCTAATCCACTTAAGGTACTTTTAAAGCCTACCGGCTTCCTACGGCGCTCTTTCACGCGAGAGAAGCGAAGAAGGGCGCCAGAGACGAATCGCTGAAAAATACGAGGGCTGGCGAAGCCCAGCTTGCCTTACTGGGTGGGGGTCGGAAGTGGGACGTCCGTGACATGCACGGAGAAATTATCGCGTGAATGGAACTCCGTGGCGAAATAATGTAACATTGTCGAGGAACCGAGATACGCGTCACGAGATCCGGAGCAAGGGTCGAGTGTTCTCAGGCACGAATTTTAAGGGGACAAATAATAATTATCGAGAGCGGACGTGGTTTACTGGAGTGCTTACAAAAATGTCGGCGCCTCGAGAAATTTATTTGAGTCGTCTTAGATAGTCGGAAGATTGTTTCATTCTCCTTGGCCGCTTCTCCGTCGTCATTATAACTCGAGTAAAAGGTAGCCGGTAAGTAGCAACACGAGGATGCTCCTCGGCTCGCGTATCCCCACGCTTTGGACGAGTCCATAAATTTCTTCGTTCGCGCGCGACTTCGCCGCGCGTGCTCTTTGGCGCGGGGGTGGAAGCAGAAGGAGAAGAGGAAAGGAGGAGGTGGAGGCACTGGGTTGCGCTAGGCGCTTAAGAGTTACTTAATAACGGAAATCGGCGTTCTCTCGTAGGGCGAGAGAGAGAGAGAGAGAGAGAGAGAGAGAGAGAAAGCTCGTGTCGATTTATCAAACGCTTTCGAGACTTACGAGCCTTGCGAGTGCGCTTTTTGCTTCCTCAATAATGTACGAGAGGATTCGCCTGTACGGAAGACCGACAGGGAAAGAGGAAGATGGAGAAACTAGAAGAGTGAGAAGGAGGTGGAGGACGAGGAAAGATGAAAGACGAAAGTGAGGAATATCCAGAAGGCACGACGTTTAAATGTTGCCGCGCACGCTTTCCGGGTTGCGCACCTCTTCTCCTCCTCGTGACCTGCAGGCGAAGTGGAAGCTCGCGTGAGCAATGGCTGCAGGCGGGGTGAAAACGAACAGTGGAGAAAAGAAGAGGAGCAGAGCTGAGGATGGAGGAGGGCGGTGGTGAGGAGAAGAACCCAAGATGAGAAACTCGAGGCGGCCGAGACGACGAAGAAGGAAAGAGAATTTTTATCTTGCCCTGAGACAATGTTCCGCGGCACGAAGGCAAGTAGAATGCCAGATTTCAAAGAAAGGGAAGGATGAAAGGAATACGGGGATTGAGACGAAATTAAAACTTCATATGGACGGATTGCATTAAATTAAAGAGAGAGAAGAAGGTAAGTAAAGAGATACAAACTCGGAGAGAATCTAGCGGAAGTTGAGGACATTTAATAAATAGTTAAGAAAATTCCAAAGAATTTTTCTGGTTCCAGGGGCGTATATAGGACCTCGCATCGTTCTCAGCTTTTCCAAGACATTGGGAAAGCTCCGGACGAAATACTGAAGTCTACGAACAATTCGCGGGACGAGAGACGAGGGTTTTAAGGGAAAACAATGACCGTTTTAAAGGCGCGAGCGAATTTTTTTACGGAAAGCCCTTTAAGCGAGCGGAAAGTGCACCACCCCCTCGGTGCAGTTAAGAATCCGAACGAGGGAGGCAATCAAGGAGGACGCCCCGTAAGGGCGCAAAGAAATTGCATTTGCTTTAACTGCTGAAGGGCGTAAGGGTAACTTTTATAACGACCTACGCAATTCCTCGCTTTTTTTGCGGGACAGGCCAGGGAGGATGACTACCGAGCAGTCCATCTCTCCCTCTTGCATCGTTAAACCATACCAATTTAAAGGGCATCCCGGTAAAGCCTTCAAGATCGTATACGCGATTCTCCCGTTTACCTGCCGCTGCGTTCTTACTACTCTCCCTTCGCTCGCAATTGAAATTTTCGCATTGTATCGTCCTGGCCGGCGAGCGGACAAGATAATTTACGAAACGAAGAAGAAATAGACGAATGAAAAAGTGTTCTCGAGTGGAGAAGATTTTCAGGTGTTTTGCCACTGTAGTGAATTCTTGTTGAGAAACGTTCGGGTAAGTATCTTACGGTTACGTGTAAAATACTGCGATGCAAAATCACTATTCGAAACATCGTCCGTGCAATTGCAGTGAACAAGGTTTTTGTCCAAAGACCACTTCTTTTCTAATCTCTTCCGCGTGTCTGCCTACCTTGCAGCTTCTTCTCCGTCTCCCAGAACTTCTGCAGCTCCGTGAAGTATTTGTCCAGTATGAAGACCTTCGAGAGGCCCAGGGTGGCCATCTCAGGCGCTCGAGGCTCGATCTCGGCCAGAATTTTTCACCGACGGACCAGCACGGTGGCGGCTCGTTATAACGGGGATGTAAATTGCACTTGCACCGTGTGTAACACACGCGAGGAAGAAACTACGACGTGCGCGCGCGGTCGCGCGCGCGAATAGACGGTGGAAAACGAGACGAGGAGACAAAGAGAACAACGACGAAGGTGAAACGAGAAAGAAGAGCCACGAAGAGAGAAGGGTAGAAAGAAATCCCTTGGGATCACCCCGAAAACTCACGAAACGCGAGCCTCTTCGTGTCCTCGGTGCAATCGTCACCGCACTCGCACATTTTCCCGCTCTTCTCTCTCTCACTCTCTCTCTCTGTTTCTCCGTCTCTCTCCCTCCTCGCTCTTTTAACACCCCTGAACTTAATCGAAATCGAGGAAGAACGAGGATTACAGTCACGCGATCACATTGCACCACCGCCGCTTCACGAGCATGCGATCGGGAAGCGCCACTCGCGTTGTCCTATCACGAATCCAGAAACGAGATCGGGGATTATCCACGAGATCTCGCAAAAGGGTCAGTGTTTCTCTATTATTCCCGATATCACCGATCAACCGAATCACTTGGAAACATCGAGGAAATCCTCACGACCGCGTATCTTCTCTCACGCTCTTTCTCTCTCTTTCTCTCCGACAAACGTCCAAATCCCAAGGGTCCCTCGTGGGCCTCTCACGCTGCTTCGTTCCTCTCGAAGGACCCCTCTTACGCACAATCTTCCGTACAGACGCACCACGGCACGAGGACTCGAATTGCAATTGATTCACCACTGTGCGCGAGGCGACTTACTTTCGGCGGATCCGACGAGGCGCGCGCTGGAACATGAAGGAGCGCGAAGAGTTGGCGAACGGCCGCGTTGAACTGGGCGTCATTGTTGGCCGGAGCCCACCTCCCTGCCGGGGCCCTATCTCTTCTAAGGTGAGTTTCAACTAACTTCTTACCTGGCGTCGTGCGCGGGGATCGGCGCGCGGTCGACTTCGAGTTACGGCGAAGCGGCCACGTAGGCGTTAGCGGGGTCCAGGATGTCTGGTCGCGGAGGTGGAGGGCGGAGAGGGAGAAAGAGGAAGGAAGAGAGAGAAAGTGGAAGGAGAAGGAAGACGGAGAGATGGTTGAAGAGTAGGGGCACCGGTCCCCGCACTGGACCGCTGCTCGGATGCTGAGGAAAAATCTCAGCCCTAGACTCACCTTAGGCATCCACCGGCTCGACCTCCCTGGCTAGGAGGAGAGTTTCGGTCTTCTCTGGAGAAAAGAGAGAGAGAGAGAAGGAGAGAAAGATCGTCCCGAGTGCCGCTTGGAAACGCTTCGCTCGCGAGCGGGTAGTTTCGACGTCGAGCTCAGCCCGCGGCGGCCTACCGAAGATACTTTCCTTCCTTCTCCCTCCGCATGATGTTTTGCCTCGATTATTTACGCTCGAGCGCTGGATTGCGTTTTGTAATGTCGGGTCTTCTTTCGATATCCTCCTCCTCCTACTTCTTCTGTTCCACAACGTTTCATCTCGCGTCGGGCCTCGAGATATTCCGTAGGATAATTCGTGAACGGTATATTTGGAGAGAACGGTTATTCCATGTAGACGCGGAAGATCTCATTGTGCGTGTTAGATAAATTTTATCTTCACGGGATCGCATTGGTTTCAGGTTCGAGGCTCTCTCGAGGATAATGCGCCCGGCTAATGACTAGGCGGGCCTAAGCGTGTTTGGCCGTCGTCGTAGTCTCAACGACGCGTTATCTCTATCTCACAAAGGTCGCTCTCCTGGCCATGATTTATGCCCCGCCGCCGTCTCGCGGGTGAGTACACTTAAGTTAATGGCCGGGAAATGTTGCCCGATGATTGAGAAACGTTTTCGGTTTGTGACGGTGTTACTCGGTTTGAAAGCGGTGGGCCCCTAAGCAGCCTGCAGAAAGCTCCAGGGGGTCGAAGGATAATGGGCAGAGGGATCGTCGGTGAAAAATTTCGCGCGTACGGAAAGCGTTCGCCACGAATGAGACGCGTAAGAATATTTCGAGTCGTTGAAATGGTCTATAGAAAAATGTCTAGAATTACGCGTTACTTTCTTCCTCGGATTATTTCATCGGGCGAATTAAAAATGAATAATAAATCGGGCAAGTTCGAGACATTTTCCGTCGCTTTCCAAACATCCTTCGTTCACCGAATATCCCGTAAAACTGAATGAGTCGCGAAGGAGGCCCCATTGACACCCGCGGTACGTGTCACCTCACGCTACCGCCGTGGGATGAATGGCCCTTGAAAACCACAGCAGGTGTACAGGGTACACGGCCCATGGCCGAGGTCCTAAAAAAAAGAAAAGCCCCGAAAGTCCTCTTTCTCACTGGAGAAGAACAAAAACCCACCGAAGATCCAATGAAATCCCTGTCCAAGCGAATCCGTTAAATTACCCGCGATCTATTAAACTATCGGGCTCTTCAGCGCCGAGTAAATCGACGAGAACGATAGAGCGTGTAACGGTGATACAATGAGAGCCTCGTAAGACTCTCGACGCGGAAAAATGAAAATATAAAGGTGAACGATGAAGTGAGAAGGAGAGAGAGGGGGAGAAATAGAGAGAGAAAGAGAGAACGCAAACGCTCGCTATATCGTTCACAGGAGGGTATCCCGAGCGGACGTCCCGAGGTGCGTTCCGCCTTATAATTTTGATCTACAGCCGCGAGAGGAATCCAACATGGCCGGGCCCGCGGCGGCGGCGGGCCTTACCCTGGGCCCTGCCGCGTGTCGTAAACAATGCAACATCGTCGTCTCTCGCGAGGCCTCGTCCAGCGCTTCGTCTCTCTCCTTTTCCATTAGTGGGGCCCGCGCGCGGGCCCGCTTCTCTTGATCCTCGTCTGTTTCCTCTAAGGCCCTAGTAGTTCCCTCCTCGCCTCTCCACTTCAGGGCCCTCCTTCTCCCTCTTCTTCTTCCTCCTCCTTCCTCTCCTCATCATTCTTCATCTTCGTCTCTCTCGTGGGACCTCCTACGACCCTCCTCAGTACCGTGGAGCGTATCGCGGGGAAGTCGCGGGTCGAGAGGGAGGGGAGAGCAGGGCCCAGCAGGGGCCGACGACCACTAGAGCGGGCCCAACACCCCCCACCACCACGGCCAGCAGCAGCACCGGCAGGCCGAGACGCGTCCGCCGCCGCTGACGATCGTGGCGGAGATTAACTTACCGCTCGCTCGCTACCATACGAAAGCGACGAGAGGAGATTCGGCGGCGTGCGGGCTCCTCGAGAGAGGAGGAAGAAGAAAGAGGAGAGTAACGCCAGTGGATGTCGAAAATCTCACCCTGGAGGTCACCGAGGACCTGGTGCCCCCAAACGACGCGTTTCTCTCGCGCGTTCTTACCAGTTTGCGCGTCAACGCTTAGACTCTCGGTAACCGAGGGTGGAAGATGGGAGAGGATTAATCGGCGAGAAATCGGTGGATCGATCTCCTGGAGTTTCGACGTGGAAGTCGAAGAAGAAGGCGACGACGTAACGCTCGTGAGAGGGTGGGTGCCTTCGTCGAGCTAATCGACGAGAAATCACTCCGCTCGCACGTATCCGTGTAGAAGCGAGTTTCGATACGAGCCAGAACGAATTAAGAAAGCGCGTAACGAGAGAATAATCGATTCGATTCGCGAAATGCCCCGCTTTTTCGGACCCTCGTACCGAGAGCTTGTTCCATTCGGGCTAAATGCAAAACGAGGTAGGTAGAGCAAGCGGATGGTATGGTAAGGCGGATGAACGGGCTGAGGAAGCCGAAGCGAGGAGCGGAGTGATTCGAGCGAGTAGAAGCAAAGAGGGAAAACGACTGGCTCTCGTATAAATCGATGCTGAGAGGGATGCGTAGGAAAAGCGGAGTGCTTCGCCCTCTACGAGGGCAGATACGATCTTGTCGCTTTACGTAGCTAACGAGAGATCTTACGAAGATTTATTCGCGGCGCGCATCTCGAGACAGAGTGAAAGAGAGAAGGAGAAAAGGAGAGAGGAGACAGTCGCATATTATCCGCACGTGCATCTTGGAGTCACGCAGCGGTTAAGGACGATTCCGCAGGCTCGCGTGTATTCCACGCTCGCTCGCGCCTCCACTCGCCTCTTTGCGCGTACCGTTCTGCTTCCTTTCCTTCCCTCTCCTTTTTCTACCCTCGTCCGTCTCTCTCCATTCTCTTTTCTCTCGACCGAGCAATTACCCGCGAGGAAATTATTCGAAGGACCGAGCGCACCGCTGATTAACGAGTGCGTGACCGAAAAGTGCGAGGGGAACCCGAATTTCGAGCATACATACTGGGCCCTCCCAGAGCGATCGTGGGCCCAGTATGTGACCGCACCTGTCGCGCACTCCCGAAACGAAGGAAGACTCCGAGGCGTCGAATAATTTCGAGTGATCCTCCAGTGGTATAAATCCTCGATGAACACGAGATCGCGATTGGTAGTGCGATTGAAAAAAAAAAAAAATACACATACGCCAGCCATTTATCGATTAACGACGAGGACGTACGAGCGTTCTCTTCACTTCGGTCTACCGACGATTGCGCAACCTTGAGCAAGAAGATTTAAGACCAGAACGCGTTAGTCTCACGCCACGCACACGAACGCCTCGCATCACGCGGAAATCCATTCGATTGATTCGAACGTTCTCTTACCACGCTTCTATTCGATCAGCCTACCATTTCACGTGGAAATCTTGGAATGGGTCTGGGATCCGTAATCATTCTCACTTTCTCGCGAACGCGTTGAACTTCCAAAGGACCCGTTACGCGTCGTGAAAAAAACATACATCTAGCGTCAAAGGGGACACCGCAGTGAAGAAATCGTAAATCGGAACGATGAAACCCGAGTATCTTCCGTGGACGAAAAATAAAACAAACAAAAGATGAGCGCAGACACCTTGTCCATCGACTCGGCCGTGCGCCATGGAGCCAAGCCCTACGAGAACGGGGCCTACAAGCAGAGCCGATAATTGCGCAACGCGTTGCGCCGCCCGCATTATCGGCACGCACGCGCGATGCGCGAAACCGCACGAGCGAGCTCGCGCGCGGGCAAAAGCGCGAACGCGGTATACCGCGAGCGGAAGAGCGGGAGGAGGACGGGAGGAGGTCTGTCGTCGACAGTTGGCAGCGCCGGCGAGCGTCAAGGAAATATCGGGTGTCTCCTCGTCGTGAGCTCGATTTTAAGCCTGGTTGAGCCTTCGCGGTCGGCAGGAGAAAGGCGAGGACACGTCGGTGGCTAAGAGAGAAAAGACCGCGTCGGCGGTGGAGGAGGACGAGACGGAGATAAGGAGAGCAACTGAGAAGAATGGGAGAAGGAGAGAGAGGAGGAGGAAAATTTATTGTGTACCGTGGGATGAATATCCTCGAGGAGCACCGGAGACCCAAGCCTACGCGATCCTCTTGTTGTGAACGCTAACGGGAAGTAAGGATGCCCGAGGTCGTGCGAGAAATGATCCTGCGAGGAAGTTCATTTTCATCGACCTCTTGAACACTTTTCCTCGACTATCTTATAAATACGAGAAGCAGAAAAACCGACTAGATCTCTTCCTGTATATTCACACAACGGGAAGAGTGAGTATAGGGTGAATCATTGGAGAAGTTCGCGTCGATTTACTGCTTGCTCTTTCTCGCAATAGGATCGTCTGCAGGATGTATTCTAAAATTACCTACGTGGACGAGCGAGGCTAGACGGGGCATCGAAAACAGAAACGGGAGAAAAATAAAACTCTACTGAGGGAGGAGAAAAGAAGAGGAGGAGGCGACGAGAGGGACGCGGAGGCGAAGGGAGGATCGACTCTCCTTTGCGGCGAAATTCAAATCTCCGTCGTGAGATCTCCGCGTGTTGGTACGGGGCCCGCATCGAAACCGGTTTCGTGCTGGCTCTCTTGCCGCTAGCAGCATGCTACGACATCTCGCAGCCGAAGAAGAGCGGCCCAATGGTGGGAGGAAGGAAGGCAGAGGGGCCTCAGGGCCGCGGACACATTGTCCATTCGTGCTAACTCCTCGCCGATAAAGTAGAAATCGTTTCTGGGCCCAGACTGGGCCTGATACCGACAGCACGACCTACTGGCGAGAGTAGCACGTAGATCGCGAAATGTTTGGTGGGTATGTTACCGATGCTGGAGAACGAGGTAGCGTCTTTCGATTCTTCGTCTCTTGTCTCGGCCAGAATCACGATGTTGGCGCGGCGTTCATAGGCTGAGAAAAGTTACCGATCTTCGGGAACTTATCTTCGGAAACTTGATTACCGATTTATAAAATACTTTCACCTGCGCAGTTCTAAACGAAGCTATGGATACTGGTGAAGCAAAGTAATTGAGGAAAATTCTTTGGAGGTTGAGAGAATAAGATAGGCAATCTGAAGTTCCAAGATGTTCGAAGTAAAAGGATTGGTATTGGGTAATTAACATTCTGTGTTAATTTTCTTCGATCTTCAACAAAGGATATCATCCGCAAATTAAGGATGAAGGAAATTTTTTAATTTATTTTTACACGGGGCCAGGTGATTAATTTATCAATTTACCAATGGCACAATGAATCACTCTGCGAAGTACCTGAGCATAGTACCGACTAGGAGAAGAATCTTTGAACAAACGCCAGCGCACGGCAGCTAATAAAATACAGACATCGAACGATCGCGCGCTCTGCACGATTTAACCTTCGATTAAGGGAGTCAAGCCGGTCGTGACTTACCGTAATGAGTCAGGCGTACGTATAGGAATCGAGCTTGTAGATCTGGCTTACCTACGCGTATGTATATAATAGAGAATGATGAACCAAGTATAGTTAGTCACAGACCAACACAAGTGGTCACGAAAGAAGAGGAATAAACTTTGAACGCGCTAGAATCGCGTAAAAAATCGAACGTTGAACTCACGAGACTAACGAGACCCCAGCGCACCTAAGTATCCAAGACTTTCCTCACAAAAATTACCTCCACGATCCTTAATTACGATTTACGAGGTGCCCCCTCTGTGGCAAAGCAGAGGAAAAAATAAATTTCTGATCCTGCCCGTGGTGTATGATGCATTTCTAACGGTCCGGACATAGATCAAGAGGATGGTTTACGATTGCCAGGAAAAGGTCCCGGTGAAATGAATGGTCATACTCCGGCTACCTTTAAAATACTTCTAATTGGCTTATGAGAATTTTCTTACGTTTCTTACGTTACATCGCACGTGACGATTAATCGACGTGTCGCCCGATACCCTAGAGAGAATAATACACTTCTGCCTTTCCTGGACCAATTCTTCCACAAGGATCAGTCTCGTAAATATGCAAGAGGATCCAGGAAGGTCTCCCTCGCTACCGAGGGGGCAGATTATTTATGCGATCCTGGAGAGACTTACCGAGAATAGACGGGAAAGGAGGTGGAAACGGAGCAGATGAGCGCGTAGGAACTAAAGAGTAGAATGAGTTGCGGCGTGGAGGGTAAGGCTGAAGGAAATGGAAGGAAAGGGAAAGGTCTCCAGAATGCACCCTGCGCCGGTTATTCTAATTAGCCTCTCGAGCTTCTGAGAGACGCCGATGCGCTGGTGGGTCCGATGCACAATCAAGGGTTCGTTGAAAACTGGATTAGCGAGGCGTTCGCGTATCTCTTCTCGTCCTTCCTCCTCGATTTCGTCCACCTCCACTTCCTCGTCCTCCTATCTCAGCACCCTTAATTTCTCCTTTCTCCTTACCCTCACCTTACAACGAGCTGTCTTATCGACAAATGAATCGGGAGACATCGTCGATCCATTTGCCTCGAGTGGAATACTTTATTTCCACGTGAATATCGAGCTAGTGAGAAATTTGATTCTTCGATCATTCATCTAGTACAAGGATTATTCGGAGCACTAGTGAATTTCGTATGAAATGTGCCAAAATTTCTTAAAATTTTCTCTATGCGATTAAAATAGTTGCGATCTAATTCTAATATCAGATAACTTTAAATAATGTACAGGTCTTCCCTGAGCAAAAAAAAATTGGATAAGTATCTGTCGAAGGTGGTTTGAATAAATTCGAATTTTCAGTCAATCTCTATCTCTCTAGGACGAGAAGTGGCCTCTGACATTTCCAATTCTAAAGCGCGACGGTTAATGACGTTCGTTAAAATTTCTAGGCTACGCCTAAGGCTCCTCTCCCTTTCTTTTTACCACGCGCGCTTCGCGAAGTGCAAATTATATGTTGAAGTCACGGGGCCCTTTCGGCCCCAAAACTTCAGGAATAAAATACAGGCGGTATCGCAACGATGTCTACCCTCCTCCCACCGAACGGTGAAGTGAATACGAATTTTTTTTTATCTCGGTATTTCGCCGAGTCGGCGAAGTCTGAAGTCGACCGTGGAGAGGAAGGAGAAGGAACGAGGGAGGAGAACGGCGGAAACGAGGAAAGAGGGAAGGTGGAGGATGGCAGAGGGACAAAAACGCATCGGGCTCGGTGTCAGCGGGTGACGGATGGGCCCGTACGTCTGTCCCAAGGCCCATTGGGCCTCCACGGATCTCTTCGAGGACCCTTTGCCTTCTCCGCCCTTCGCCTCTCGGCCCTAGCGCGCGCGACATCGCGAGGAATCGCGGCCAACCAGGAAACGCAGCTGGTATCCTACCGAAAACGAGGTCGTGAAGCCAAGCGGCTTGAGTAGCTTTCGCGGTTCACCTTGTTAGGTGGAGGAAAAGGGTTGCGTGGTGGGGTTAAAAAAATACGACGCAGATAATCGTTCGGCGTATCGAAGTGCAATTCTACTCTCGGCGTTACATCGACGGTAAACTCTCAGAAGCGACGAAGCTGGTGAGCGCAGATCGTGCGAATTAATTTCACGTTTCGCTCGCTCGCGACGCTCATTCTCCGCGCGGGCAACGAGTGCGCGTGTAGCGTGAGAAATCGGTGTCTCGAATTTATTTTACTCTTCGCCGACGACCGGTTCGAAACTTGCGCGAGGACCCGCGGTGTCGCGCCTATCGAGTTTCGGCGCGCTGCAATAGCAAGAGATTTTCGAAAGGCCAAGGAAGAGGTGGAGATGGAGTGCGTAACGTCCCACGATCGGACGAGTAACAGGATGCGAGTGTGCGGCTTTCCAGATAACCACAAAGTTATTCGAGGCTCGCGTTCTCTCCCTCGCGTAGTCACGGGGTGCTGCTGGACGCGCTCTCGAACTTTCGGTTTTTGCCTGAAGGATCCTGAAGGGCTCCCTCCGAAAGGAGGAGGACGAAGGGCTGCAAAATGAAGAGAGAAAGAGAGAGAGAGAGAGAGAGAGAGAGAGAGAAGGCGATCGCATGCCGGGGACATCTACTGGGTGATGAATTCCTTCATCTCGCGTCCACTCGAATTCCACCAGCCTCCAGCTTTCTTCGCCTCCATCCTCCTTTCCTCTTCTTCTTCTCCTTCTTCTCCCTCTTCTTTACCCTCCTCACCGAATCAATCCTTTAGGTCCTCTCCCGTCTTCGACGAAAGATTCTGGTTACAAACTCGTCCCTCTCGCCCTCTCGATTTCTTACTTCACCTCACCTCCTCCCGTCCCCTCGTCCTCCTACTCCCGGCCTGATCTTTTTTTGATCTTTTCCTGATACAGACATTATTCCAGGTCCGCTTGACTTTAGCCCTCATCCTCCACCTCCTACTCTCCAACGTCCAACCCCACGGCTTCGCTCCACGTCGAGAGATCCTCGACATTTAATTGGATGGATCGAAAAGACATCGACCCACAAAATGCTCGTTCACCGTCGCGTAACAATGGGGGCCCACCCAACTTTTTCTACCGACGTTCTCCTCACTCATCCTCCTCTCTCCTCATCCGTCGCGTTCCACCCGGTGCGATGCACTCGCGGTTGTGGCCCTCCGCCCCGGTAAACGCGTGGATAAACGTGCCTCAACTTCTTCTCGGTCGTAGCGGAATTCGATCGGGCGCGCGAATTTTTCTCGTTAAAAAAAAACAAGAAAAGAAGAAAAGGGAACGGGCAACGAATTTTTAAAATATCAACACCACCTACAACGATGCCCCGTGTTCTCGGTAAATTGCGCGCGCAGCGGCGTGGCATTGATAATACGATAATAACGGGAACGACATAACGACGATAATGATAGCGGCAACAATAGGGATAACAATGGCCGATAACTACGCGGTATGGCCCTTTGGCGGTAACGAAGTAACCGCGGAATATAATCGTAGTAATAATAATTGCGCGAGTGGGTGAGGCGCGCGTAACAATATGTAATTCACGGGGATCGAATTAATGCGAGCGCGAGCTTGGGGGCCTGCCGAAGCGGAAGATTTAATGTCATTAAAATGAATAACGCTCGCAACGATTAATGGAATACAGATTAAACAATCGTTCGCGATTTATTTGACGCCGGACTCGGTGACAGTGGCGTGAGCGCCGCTAGGTGTGTCGGCTTTAATTGCGCGGAAATTATCGGCACCCCCTTCCACCCTCGTGGGTAATGGGGGTCGATGGTGAGCGGCGAGAACGGCGAGGATGAAATTCCCCGTTGGTTCGACTCGCTCGATGGCTTTCGGCCGCATCTCTGATCCAATGAAATTTCTATTACGACAACTAGCGGGTTGGTATAATCTGGACACCCTTGTCGACGCGAGAACGTTGCCGTTCGATCAATCGAATTTTCCGGAGAGTAATATTTAAATCAGGTCGCTCTAATCGATCGTCAATTCTCGCGCGACGCCCCGTCGTCAAATTTTCAACAGCTTCTCCGGAATCCTCATCCGCCATTGATGGAACGAATCCTTCGGAGAAAAATCATTCCACGCGCTGGAGCATCGTCAAAAATCCCAAAGCCAGGCTCTTCCGAGACCAGAGGATTGTTCGTTCCCTTTCTTCTCTCTCTTTCCGTCTCCCTCTCTCTCTCCCTCTTTCGAGGAATTCGAACCGGATTTACGTCCGCCGTTCGCCTCGTCGTTACCCGAGGAGCTTAGCACGCGCCGATAGACCGATTATTTTATTACGGATTCTCCTGTGGACCTCGATCGGATCGCCCCGTTATCGGGATCGTGGGATCGACTCGCGACCAAACGAAGGACTTCCCTTTTCACCAGCACCGCCAAACCCCATCGATCCATCCCCTAAAGGTCCTTTCACGATTCTCGGCTCGCTTCGCCACCCTCCTTCTCGTTTCTCCTTCCGTCCTGCTCCACCGCCGTCTGACGTCATCCAACTCGACCGACCGGGTTTACAGCTTTTCAATATCTAATCGAGCGAACAAATTATGGCGGTGCGTCCCGCTCGTCGTCGTGGGGTACCCGTTGCCACGGTGGTGGTGCCCAGGTGACGCCTGCAAAATGATGGATCGTTCCTTGCGCCCGCGTATCCCGTAGACGGATTTACCTGGACCTCACCCGCCTATTCCTTTCCCTTTTATTTTTCTTCTTTTTCTGGACGCACCCTCTCGCTACTTTTACTCTCACCCCTCGCAGGCGCGAACCCTTTTACTCGAAGTATTCGGAGGTCTCATTATCCGTTAAGATTCCTACGGAAAATCGGAGCGATCTTTGAAGACCTTTCTTTCGAGGACTCCTTGAGTTTCGAAGTATTAGAATTCACGAAATTATAAAATCTAAGAGGTAGAAATTATTGTTTTTATCCTTTCTTTGTAGCTTTCTGAATTTTGCTAAAAATTTGCAGTTAAAAAAATCGAGGGAACACCAGAGGTAGGGAACAGGTGCGAGATTTACTGGCAATGATAATAAGACGAATTCGTCGTTCATCACGTCCTCGTGAACGATAGTTTACGAGGAGTTCTCGATGTACATCGAGAATGGGAGGAAGCACCGAAACGGCAGGTCTCACCCGAGCATTGCGGTTCGCCGGGCACGCGTCCCAACGTGTCGCGAACAGTCTCGAAAATTATCGGGCAAGATATTCCGAGGTGAGCGGCGGCCCTCACCGTTTCTCCCTCTCGCTGTCGCCCTCTTTCTCTTTCTCTCTCCCTATTAATACCGCGACTCGTTTCGACGAACGTGCCTTAGGATACGGCGAATGCGATCCTGTCTTATCTTCGGTCCCTCTTCTCCTGCCCTGCCTTCCTCTTCGGCATCCTTCGAGAGGCTCACGAGGCGCGCATCCTTAAGAACGACCGTGAGTACGGGGCTTATCTCGCCCGAGAGGAGAAGCTATGGTGGCCATAGGAGAAAATGAGATTCGTATAACAAAGGTGGAGATCGAAGCCGCGTCTATGCATACCGCGTCCTCGTCCTCCTCGTCGTCAGGAGATCGTCATCGTCCTCTCGTCATCGTCTTCATCGTTCTCTCGTCCTCGTGGCTTCCCGTGCTACGCGAGGATTCCAAGGTGGCACGTTCCTCGGGACGAGGAATCGCACGAAACCAAAGGAAAGATTATGCAGCTGGTGGTAACGTTTGACGGAACTTTACGTTCCGAAGGTTCATCGTTTAACGCGCGACAGGCTCGATCCGCGATAGGGCACGTAGAATAATAATCGCGTGGACGAAGTGGGAAAAGTATGGGATCGATCGAGGTTTAATTTCGACTCATGCTTCTATTCCGATCTAGCTACGCGGGCAACCGTCGGCGAACGTCCTATTTTCGTTTTAATTCAATTGTGAGAGTTGGACGAGTGATTCATAGAGATCGCTGAATGAGGAGCACTCTATTCTATTCTTGATCTGATTCGAATCTAAAAGCAACCGTTACATTCGGCCATTTCACAGACAGCAAAACTGGATTAATTTAGGAAGTGCGATTCGAGGTAGTTCTTGAGATAGATTTGACGTCGACCAATCGAGGTTGCATCATAACGAAAGAAACAAAACCAGAAGAAAGTAACGGAAGAAAATGCAACGAACGGAGCTCCTAACGCAAAAAATCTCAGCGAGACGCTCGCCGTGGTACGAAGACGAGCGCGAGCGACGATGGGCGACGTAAAGCGGATAAAAAAGCGAAATAAGAACGGCGAAGATAAGGGAAGGAACCGGAAGTAAAAGAGACTTCCCAACGTCGCGGGGACCATTCGAGATCTCCCAGGGAAATCCTCTCCGAGATTTTGTCGCTGGTCGTACTCGTCGCGACGCCGGCGCCGAGACGGCTCGTCGCGAATATAAAACGTTCCGGCCTTAAAATTTAAAGAAAGTCAAAGTACCGCTTGGAGATAATGCGGCGTGGACGAGTGATGAGAAGGATGAGAAGGGGCGAGAGGACGAGACACAACTGGAGGACAGACGTAAGAATAGTCTTAATCATTTCGTTGGTGGGGGGAGTGGAATGGAGAGGAGAGGAAAAGTAGAGGTGAAGGGCAATAAACACGGCGCAAAGTGCATCGTGAGGGGGTGGAGGACGTCGGCCCCTCTTCTACCTTTTCACGAGCACCTTCGCGAGGGTCGAGAGGAGAAGAAAGACGGAAGAAAGGGAGGGAGAAATGAAGGTGGAGAACATCCGTGGGCGAATATGCAGGCCCGCTCACTGTGGGCAACAACAATACCCGGGGGAAGAGTTTTACTACGACGCGCCACGAGCAGGGCTGAAGGTGGTGACGCAATCTCAGAAGCTCCTCGGAGGTTTTCCCGCGAAAGAGGACCGACGAATGAAGGGAGCGACCATGAAAACTTACGGTGGAATCTCTCGAACCTCGGACAATAGCGAGGTTTATCCCACTCTTTCCTCCTTCCTTTTCATTCGCCCCTCTCGGATTACTGTGTCCGCGTCTTCGCTTTCATCGGCCATTCTCCTTCACCTCCTCCTTCTCCTTAGCGCCACGAAGAAACGAACGGTCGCGTGCGCTGGGCCACTTGAACGCGTCACGAGCACTCCTTTTCGTCGAGCGATTATTTTTGGGTCAATTAAGGAAGTTCGTTGCCGTTGCAACGAGAGGACGAAAATGGTATTTATTTTGCAACCAGGAATAACCAGGGATGAATGTCCTCGTAGACATTCCTTTCAGAATCGATTTCACGAGAAAGAGAAAAATACGTTCGATACAGCGAATACAGTCTAACTCGAAATGAATGGATTCCACGTATCGCTCCTGATTATCCTATCGTGACAACCTCCCATTTCCTTGATTAATTTAAACTTGATTAAGAGGATCTCTTAATGGACTGGAGATACGTATGATCCAAGATCGATCGCATACGGGCAGCACGTAGTACTGCTTCTGTACGTTATGGCGGTCGCGTATAGAGCCCAGGCATAGTGGACCGAGCAAGGTAACATTGTCATAGTGATTTATGTCTTGACGCCAGCATGCACCGGAGGAAGGAGCGAGGGAGGAAGGGGATGACAGGACAATGGCATCGAGGATGCCGCCAGTGCACTCGTAAGTCACGAAATAATCCTCTAAGACGTGACGAACTTCCGATATACTCGCTGTGAAGGTACGAAAAAATGTCCACAATCTTTCCTTTCCCAACAGAAAAGTACCACTGCGTTTACGAATTTTTTAAACAAATTGAAAAATATTCTCACCCCTCATACCTGTGCAAGGAATCTACGAAAAACACGCGTGTTGAAAAAAGGCGTCAGATTTCTCACCCAATTGACTTCGACCTTCGAGCCATAGAAAAACCCTCCACGACTTCCGGTAGTGCCTTCCAGGCCGACACGGTTGGTAGAACGACGAAAAACCAGCAGCACCCTGCGCTCGATCCCTTCCGCGCGGCGCCCTTACGTATTTATGTATGCCAACGGGGGCGCACACGTTTGAACGCGGGCGTTCTACGTGTTCCCATATTACAGCCTAATCGGTATACGGGAAATACGTATGCAAATACGTACGCTGGAGCAGTGGGGGATGTGTAACGCGCGTAAAAAGATTAGACGCCGGGACGTTCGCGCGTGCAAATATCCTTACGTGTGAGGCACCTGTGCGCACGCGCGCTGATGCATACACACACACACACACAAAATTAGGAGACGCATACACTTACGTGGACGGCTTATACGCGCGCAGGTGTAAGCGGCAAGCGAGAAAATCATTAGGGAGGCAAGTCGAAAGAACGGCTTCGATGGAAGCTTCTTGCAGCCGGCACCGCGCGTCGTCCTGTATCGCCTTACCCTCGTCTCCTCTCGGTTTAATTAAATTCCCGGAGAAGCGGTGGCTCTCACCTTCCCAGCCTCCCACCACCTCTTCTCACCCTCCCTCACGACCTCCACGCGGTCCCTCTCGTTTCACCCCCTCGTTCCTCACCCTTCGCACCTCGCGCGGGCGCCACACCCTCCCGTTCTCGCCACCCAGTTGCTCGTTTTTTGCGCGGCCTCTCCATCTTAGGCGCGCTCACGCGCGCGATCGTACGGCCCGAGGAGCCGCACACACACACACCGTCGGTGCTGCTAATTGACGGATGAATTAATTAGCGAGAATGATCGATCGTGCCCTCCCCCTTCGCGCCCGCCTATCACACTCCTCAACCACCTATGGATTTATTTTCAATCAGCGTCCCTCTCTCCACTCGGTCCTCCACTTCTTCGTTGCACGTTGTTGAGGTACTCTCGAATCGACGCGATCGACGACACTTTCGAGAATTTAATTATGGATTGCGCGAAAATCAAGTGGCACGCTGTAACCCGGCGGGGGAGTGCGTTGATGCAGAGAGAAGGGGTAGGTACGGACTCCGTAAATGCCGGAACAGTCACCTTGAACCAAGGATTACGCAGTTAGCGAGCGCAGATCAAACGAGAGACCGCGGTCTAATTAATTATCGATCGGACGGTCTAGGTGCATTATCGCGCATTGTCCTGCACTGCTATTGATAAGATGACGGGAGACAATGCGACGTCGGACCCCGCCAGATAACCTGTCCGAATGGTCTTCGGTGGCAAGACCGATGCAATTGACGACCAACGAACCTCCCGCTAATTCAAAATCGTCCTTCTCTCCGCGAGCAAAAATTCATCCGAATCGAAGATCGCGAGGGATGAAAAGTGGAATTTAATTTTTGCAAAGATCACTCGGACTAAAAATCTCGAAAACCTTCAAAAATTCACGGAAATTCACCGGACCCGGATTCGCTAACGGCGGTAGATTCGAGAACACCGGAAAATAGTAACGAACAAGCGAACGGAAGGGAGAACGGGGACAGAAAAACAGGGTACCGGCCACTAATGCAAATTTATGTTAACCACCGCTCGGGCAAATGTCTCTCGCCCGTATATTTACTACTTCGCCGCGAATGGAGGAGGATCCTCCCTGCGGTCCTCGTTCTGTGGCGCGAATTCACGGCATGAGGGGAGGTAGGGACGTCGCGACGCCCTTGACGGATGAACACTCGGGCGCGTCGTGTCGTCGCGGACGAGACAAATCGCGGGCGTAATAACGAAAGTGTGCGGGAAATTGCCCCCGTCGTCGTTGACGACGACGCCGCACTCGTCTCACCTGGTCATTAGCAAGGAAAAAAAAAAATAAAAAAATAAAAGAAGAATTAAAAACAAAAATATCCTTCACCCTCGTGCGAGAACATCTTGTACATCCCAATGACAAGGGGACCCACGAACGGCAGTCGGGCTCCGGTCTGAACATTTCGAAAATTCTACGCCTCGCGGAGGAATATTCACCCCCCCCCCCCCCGCCCCTTCGAACGTGATGATCCCTCGCGCTCGGTCGCTTACAAGGCTAGTAACAGTCCGTTACTGAGTTTAGAGTACACGCCGCAATCCCCTGAAAGCGTCGTATTGTCGCCCGCGCGTGGCTCTCCGCCACGGTACCTGCACCAGCGATCGCAGTAAAGTTTACAATGAGATCGCGCGCTGTAACATCGCGCCCTTTCCCTTCCGCCGTGCCTTTCGCTCTCTGGTCCTCCGGAGAACTTTCCAGGAGAATATCCAGGAACTCCCCCGCCTCCTCTTCGTTGTCCTCATCCTTCTCCGCGATATTCCTCGTCCACGCCCCTGTTTCTCTCTATCTTCTTTTCTCGCACGAGCTCTCTTTTTCTTCCTAATTCACTGCCTCGTTTGCTCTCCGTGGCGGTTTCTAAATTTCCACACGAGCGTAATTACGAAGAGCGTCTCTCGCGCGAATCGTCCATTGTCTCGGTTGGTTGTTTCGATGTTAGACATTTTTTTCTATCGCATCTCTGCCATTGTTCGACGTAATTAGAGCGGTTGGAGATCTTAGGAGGACGAAGAGGATTTAGAAGAGGAGGATTCTAGTCGTTCTGCTTCCTACGTCCCTGCGAATGTATCGTAGGTGTTCCCCCTCTTATTGTAGATCGTGAAATTGCGCGCGCGTGGCACGCGTGAGCGACAGCGGAGAAGCGTGTATGCGTGTACGTCTGTCTCTGAGTTTGTTGGCTGGCTGGGGTGGTGGAGGGTCACGGCGAGCCGACCGACGATAACTCAGCATGCCGAGGGTATATAATTATCAAACTGCGTAATTGTTAATTATTGCGCCATTGTTGGCGGTGAGTAATTAATGCGGTGCCAAACTCCCTCGGCACAGGCGTCTCACGCGATCGTACGATTGATTAGGGGGAGCCCCACGGGAACCGGTCGAAGAATCGGGAGACGGGAATGGAGAAGGATAAAAAGAGAGGCGGAAGATAACTTGGTAAAGGAAGTGACGGCAATCGGTGGCATCCTTCGTCGTAATGATACTTTCTTCATGGAAATTTGCGACGGGCGCTTTTTCAAAGCACCTTCGGTACGAGGCGAACAACCTGCACATTTAAATTTCTCGGCTCGACAAATTAAAATCTTATCTCGACGTCAAAATGCATTTCCCTTTCGCCTTTCTTTATTTCCCTTATCCACCCGCTCGTGCAATTAAAATTCGCCCGTCATCTAATTAATAAGGAGCTCGTTAATCTCCGGACCATGGCGGCTGCCATAGCGTTACGCGTGTTTACGACCTTCGTGTTAATCGGGCATTGTAATAAATTAAGCGGCAGCCTACGGTGCGTCGGATCACTCTCGGCTCGTAAGCCGATCGACGAAGACGTTAATTTCTTCAAAAAGCTCCGAAGCGTTTAATGATCCGGCGCGTGCGGCCCGCGATCGACGGTGGATTTATCGCGACGCCCGGCGTCGATTGATAAATAAATTAAAAAGAATCGAGCCGATTAACTTGCACCGTGGCGAGCGAAACGAAACGTGGACGCGTGCACGTTGAAACGAGATGGCGGACGGTATAAGATGAATGTAGAACAATAGGAATCCTCTTGCTCTTGTTTTCGAAGGGAGACAAGCACGCGCAAACGCGCACGGCCGGTCTAATTTATCTGGCAGAGCCGATCGACAAAATCTGCTCGCCCCCTAGACACTTTCGCACCGGCATGTTTTATTTATCGAAAGCATCGGTGGAAACGGTGGGATGTTCTCCACCCTTCCTTCTCGCGTTCTCCTTCTCTCACTCGCTTTTATCTCGTCCTCTTTATTTCGCGCGCGCGCGCGGACCGTCACAAGGACGACGAGGGGGCCCCGAGAAAGGTGGGCACGTACGTAGACGCCGTGATTTATGGGAGCAGCACCTGACGGCGTTTTGTTCGCTTTTGCATCAGGCGTTGTTGCGTTGGCAGGCAGTTCCGCCCTTTTTTGCCCGTCTCGCGCCCCATTAGTAATGCCTCGGTCATTACGAGCCCTTCTACCCCCCACTCTCCGTCTTTCTCCCTCGCCACCCTCCAAGTCGATTTCCCGTGGCTAATAAATCCCGATAAAATTTCCATCCCTTCCAACCAACTCGTGTTCGCACGAAGGGGTGAGGAATGACGAGAGTATCGACGATCGAGGACACAAAAAAATACATAGCTCGCCGAGCGACGAAGAGTGGCGCGAAATTCGAATGCACTCGTCCAGGTGAGCGTCGATTCGGAAATGGGGGTGGGCGCGCGGGAGTAAAATTGGGTCAGGCTCTATTTATTTTAGTGGGTCTGTGGGTGCCACCCCTAATTATGGCCTTTCACCGGCGCGAGCCCCGCATCCAATTACAGAGAGCGTAGTTCGCGCTCGTATAATTAGCGAGGAGGGTTAATCGACAAATCGCGTAATCGGCGGTGGCGCGAAATAACAAAGCGCGGGGCCGCTCTCGATGCGCGTCGTTCGAGCCGGGAACGAATCAATCGTACCCGTGTTTCCGGTGACGCATTTGAATTTTCCCGCCGATGGATTCCACTCGACGTCCATTTCGATCGTCATCGTCAACGAGATTCTCGGCTGTCAATTGTCGTCACTCTCTCGACAGGAAGGCTTTTATTTAAGCAAATGGCGAGCCAAAAACTATTTTCACGAAATCACTAGAAGTATATGTATTATTAAAAAGCTAAAGCCACGCGCGAATATAACATCGCTCTGTGTATGTACCCTTAGCTTAACAGGACGGAAGGAAGTTTAATTTCGCAAGCTTGAAATAGCTTCACACCGATGATTCTTCTTTGTTGCACGGATAATGTCGATTCGCACGCAAGATTTCAATCCCTCCGGTGGTTCCCGAAAAATTCCGAAACTCTACTCCATCGGGGTTGACTCGTATTTCACCGAACGAGAATCGAAACGAGATGCTGCCCCGATCATCCGAGCGAACGATCGACCTGCGCGCCAACGAAGCGCCGAGCTTAGCGCCGATCCAAATTGGCGTCGGAACAAGCGTCGATCGGTGGCGTGCGACTTGAGTTAATAATCCGCGACCGTGCGCGGTCGAATCTGGTTGGGGGTGGACGGCTGGAGGGGGTTGAAGAGTGGGGGGTGAACAGAGTATGGTCAATCACCATAAAGGCACAGGGGCGTGTCGAAAGGACCGTTTTATCGTTCGGACAAGCTGGGTCAATGGGCAAAGCCGCGGTGGATTCAATGGAGCTGGAAATTGATTTTATTCGTCGCTATTCCCTACCTCTTCCACCTCCGTGCCATCGTCATCGCGGCCCCCTCATTCGTCCCTTCGCACCAAAACCACCCGCGTCTGGTCTCCCTGGACATTTCGAGGGCACCTCCGCAGGCTCCTGTTGCCAACGATTCGCGTCGCTATTTTCCTACGAACTTCACCACCCCTCGTCCTCCATTTCGAAAACCCTCCCTTCATCCCACTAACCAACCATTTCACCGTAATATAAATGTTCACAATAAATTGAATGGTAAGCTTCCACGTTAAATAATAAAACGAGTCAGTGTTTAGCACTGGCGCATAAATTCGACAGCATAGTGGGTTAGAAAATACATTGCAAAATTTACTACGTTTGTATCGGCTTCTACGAGTGTGTATCGGAGGTTGAAATATGTCCATCGCGTACTCCGTAGGATCGAATGGAAATCTCGTTTCATAAACAATTCCGCAGGATCGACTGGCGAATCGCGACCCACGAAACGAGCGCGTAAACTTACGTTCCGGCGGCGCGTCAGTCGCCGTGGTGCCCCCGCGTAATTAGCCGTGACTCAGTGATAATGAAGCCTCCATTATGGACCGGGCCGTCGGTTAATTAGGTTGCTTGTTGATTTATTGCGATCGCGAGATATCTCGGATCGCCCGTACGTTAGTGGCGGTGGGGGTGGTGGGGCAATACGCCACCCCCAGCACCACCCGCAAAGAGCGACGAGCCTCGCGCGCCTATTCCACGAATGTGTGTGCTTGTTTGCGTTGGAGTGCGTGGATATGCGCGAAACTCACACGTTCACTCGAACGCGTTCAAATCCGCGTAAAGCTCATCGATGGGGTGCGCGAGGATGGACACGAGCGTACGATGGTCTAACGATTCGCGATTTCGTTGATGGACCAAAATGATCGCTGCGGGAGGCTCGATCGTTTCGCGATCGTTGGCCGACGCGTCGATGATTCGAGGCTGTATCAGTATATGGGATCGGTGCTTCACGAGGCAGGCACTTCTTCGTCCCATTTACGTGCATTGTCCCGTTAACGATAGACGACACTATGGATGGAATTGTCCAGTCGATTCCATTTAACGTTTCGATTGTATAACGGTCACGATACAATATCCGTGTGCATTCTTCAAGACGATTCTTTCTCCTCTGTAATTATTTTACATTAGTATTTTAAAATCAACGCGCATAATCAGTCTTCTACCCTCGTGACTGCAATAGGCCGTGAAACCGCGAGAAAATTCGCAAATCAAATTTCACCTACGATCCCCTTATCACCATTGACGACCACCTGGAATCAATTAGCGGCTAGGGAAGCGATCGATGCTCGGGTCGGCTATTTACATCGCATATGTAAATGAGATTACGCGTGTTTCGCTTGCGCGCCCATCGACTAGGCCACGATGGGCGGACGGTTATAGGCAAGCTGAGGGAACGAGAATGAGAGGGCGAGTGGAAGGAGGCTGGAAACGGGACGGTAATATACAGCAGGAAGCACGGTCTTCATTTTTACCCGCTCTCAACATAATCCCTCCTTTCGGCCTGGCGTGGCGCATGCATTGCACGAGGCAGCGACAGACGCGCGAGCGCGCGCGCGCGCCAGATGCCGTCGCGAGTACGAGCCAAGCGGGATGGACGCGCGTAACACACTCTTACCGGCGCGCGCGCGCGCGTGTGCTCCGGGAAGAGAAATGGAGCGAGCTGCGCGGAAATAGCTCTACCGGGCGTCACAAAAGGACGAAAGGTACGCATTACCTTTCGCGCGAGTGCAGGTGACTGCCACGCAACGCGGAAAGTCGAGGGTTCGAGTGCGTGCGAGGGACGTTGATCGGTCGGGGCCAATCGGAATCGGTTTGCGAGGCAGACGCGTACTCCGAGCCACACGTCACGAATGGGAGAATTGATCGAGAGGGTGAGAACGCTGGCGAGCGCGATCGCGGAAACTATCCTTATCGGATTTCCAATCCGAGGACCGGTGAGAAAAGCTACGAACAATTTACCTTTGGAATTCGTCCATCCTACGAGCGACAATAACTAATATTAAAATATAGAGGAAAATATTTGGCCCGGGTAAGATCGCGGAAATGAGATTTTATAGAAGCCCGGGGTAGGTTATAAGATTAATTTGATTCTCCGTGGAGAGGCCGCGTACCCTGTCAACTTTTCGCCCCCGTCGAACAACTTCCGAGAAGTTCACGAAAAAATAACGAGGATAAGCGGGAAGGAGGAGGAGCGCGCTAGGAATAAATAAGGGAAAGGAAAGTTTCGCGTACCGTTTTCACCGAGCCGGGCGCGTCTCGAGAGCGCCCCGACCGGCCACGGGCAAGGGGGATAATCGTCATAAAATTCAACAAAGCGCAACGCAACGGACTTCCCCGAATTGTTGCATTTGAACGGTAGTTAGTCTCGTAACGAAACTTCAACGTCGGCGGAACCAACGCGCGGCGGCGCTGTGTTTCGTTCTCCAACGTCAGACACGATTACCGCAGATGGTACTGCGAGAGTCCAACTAGTTCCACGGGGTACGTTAACTCGGTTCTTGATGATGATATAGTTGTAGAGCACTTGCTCTTAAACTGCTGCGCCGAAATACAGAATATAATACCTCGAGGTCTAGAGTTACGTAACTTGTTACGAAGGGAGACAGCAGCGGCGTCCTGGATTCGTTATATTCGAGGAGGATTTCCTTGGGAAGTGCCATGGGGGGTAGCGCATCTCATTCCACGAAAATTACAAAGAAAATTTTTCCACTTGGCAAGCACCGAGGACGCATCACCGTTGAAACAAAATGTCGACGAGCGGTGGAACACCGTGGTGATCAGCCATTGATAAGCAAAGCACAATCACGCTGGAAATTATATATAAAAAAAAAAACAAAAAAAACACAGCTACCCTCGTGCTACCCCGGGGGTTAAATCAAACTTTCGCATTCATAATTTATCCTGGGCCACCTTCCCGAACGTTCTCGATTAATGCCCGGCATTAAATCAAGTGGCCGCGGAGGGAGAGAATTCAGGGGTGGATGAAAAACAGAATTCGCCAGAGAGAGAAAGAGAGAGAAGCGAAAGCCTGTGGAAATATCGTGAGCATAAATATGTAAAGCGCGTTAAAATGTAAAAATTAATGTCCGCCCGGGCATCTCTGCGCCGGTGGAAAATTCACGATGAGGAAAATGCGCGGAGAGCAACGTACCCCGGATCATTAGGCGTTGCTTTTACCGTCAGAGAATGCGCGATTGACGAGAAAGCAAGGGAGAGAGACCCTACGAGGGCACGAGAAATGCAGAGAGAGAAAGAGAGAGGGACTGTTTTGCTGGAAATGATTAAAGTCCAGTTCGAGAGCGAGCAGGAAATCAAAGCTGAGCGTCGCGCGCTCTCGGTGGCGCGGGGGTGAAATGAGGGGGTTGCTTTCGAGGGGTGGCAGGAAGGTTAACAAACAACCACCGACGCGTCCGCACCCCGATGAACAATCGCAGAAACGCTCGAAGGAGAACAAACATTCGGCCTCAAAGAGCCGCGACGGACACAATTCGACGACCTCCCCCTTCACCCACCCCTTGGCATGCTATCGGCGAAAACGTTTGCGGTTTGACCCGGCGAGCGAGCGCGGTAGGTTGGTACCTGCTCGCGCGTGGGTGGCCCGGAGATTTCGTGCTATATAGAGATCCCGCAGTCGATTCGGCGCCTTCTTCTCTCCGTTTTTTTTTCTCCTCTCTCCTTTCGTTCTCAATACTAGCGCCGTTTCTCACGCGAGCTCTCCGATATAGTAGAGCTTTCGATTCTTAATCGTACAATTATCGATTGCATTTTTCACCTTCGTGAACAAGTTTTTAAATTGCTAAAGGAACTCGTCGTTTCGGAGATGATCACTTACCCGAAGAAATCCTGGACCTCTGCAACAGCCAAGCCTGCAGAGCCAGCCTCTCCCGATGTCTGCAGAAGAATTCGGGCCTGATGCCGTGCCTCATGAGGAACTCGTCGCACTTGCGAAAAGCCGCGAGCGCCTTAGTAGCCTCGACCTCATCGATCTCGGCGAGGTCATTCGGACAGGAGCTCCTCCTCGAGGACGAGGAACGCTCCTCGTAGGTCTCGTCGGGCAGTAGCATACCCATGGCTTTGCTCCTTTCGTCGAAATCCTCTCTACTCGCAAGCACCTCCTCCACCTCCTCCTTCACGCTGTCCTCCTTCGCCCGCTTGGCCTCCTTCAAGCCCCGAGCTTCTCTTCCGCACCTGTCGCCGGGATTCTCGCTGCGCTCACGACTTCCGGCTGGAGGCACGCGTCCAAAGCACATATTAATCTGGAGGGCCCCGAGACCTCTAGTGATCTCGCGAGAAGTTCTTCGAAGACGCTTCGGGAAGTTCGAACGTGCTTTTGAATTCTTGGATAGTTTTCAACAAATTTTCCTCCCCTTCTCGAGACCACGTTGTAACCTTATCCGAGCAGATGTGGAACTGAATTTTTACTCGACGGTGAGATTCGTCGAGCACCGATGCTCGGGAGAAAAAAAAACAGAATTCTCTTCTCATCGCATCCTTCAGGATTATCCTTCCCTGCGGCGCGCGGCGTGGACGCGCGGTGTTAATTCATTCCCTCCACGATACGGCCGAACAAGAGAGCGCGAGAGAGGAGGGAGAGAAATAGAGAGAATCCCCTCGAAGGACTTCGAATTTTCAAAGTCTCCGAAGGAAGCTCGAGTGACTCCTTCCGAGGACTACGTGGCTCGAATTTCGAAGCGTCCTTCACCCTCCTCTCGCTCAGCTTCTCTCGCGAAGTCGATTCCTTCGCTCTTCTTCCTCTCTTTCTCTCTCCCTCTGTCTCTCGAAGAGATACAGGCGAATGCGAACTTCTCGGCTGATTCTCCTTGCTCCGTGCAGTTCGGATCAACTCCGTGGATCGATCGAAACCGAAGGATCCTTCGGACAGGACGCAACTTCGGCGCACGCGCAAAATTCTCACCTCGCCGTCGTCCCGCCGCGACTCTCGCAGGTTGTTCCACACGCGGCTGGATATCGCTTACAAGCGGCGCCGACACCCTTCCACGGGATCATTTTTCAGGGAAGCGACGGCTCTCTCTCGTCGGACGCCCCACCTGACGTTGTCCTCCTCACCTCGTCACCTGCAAAATCATAAATGTCGTGCGTAAATCCGTGAACCGACGAAGATTAATAAGGTGCCGTCGCAGTGGCTCGAAAAAGAACGAATAGGACTTTTCGTTCGAGACTTTCTAGGTACATCTTCACGTTAGAACTCTACGCATTTATGTACCTTTCTCTTTTGCTTGTTATCAATATATACTCACTAAATATTATCTTCTCAATTATTTAGTTCACCTTCCTGTTAAGAACTATTAGAAGAGAATACATATAGAAGAAGCTTAAAATTCTTCTAGAATTTTAGAACAACGCTGAAGAATTGATTCCTCTCGCGAAATAAGTAAAACGATTGCAAATACGATTGTTCACCGGTGCATTGGGAAAATTCTGGAAAATTGCTCGAACGACCCGGCTTGAAGAGACCGCGCCGCGAACGTTAATATACAGTCTATGGTATTTAGGGATCAAGGGGGCTGGGGGTGGCGGGTAAAATAGCGATACCTCGAGAGTTATAGGGGATTGTCGTGGATTATAGTGGGAGGGATTGTAGAACCATTTAACGGCACGACCATTTCCATTTTAGAGTGCCGGGCAACAATGACACAATAACGGGACCGCAGGCCGCCGCTGCCGCCGTCGCCACCACCACCGCCACCGCCACCATCGGCCACTACCGACCCTTGCCCGCTCCCAACCCTATCGGCCCCTCTCCACCGCGACGACCACTGTCCACCGCTCCCGACCATTCGATAATACGCGATAATAGAGACGATTTCTCCTCCGGGCCCGCTAGTTGAATCTGTCGCCCCGTCACTCGTTGCCTCGTTTGCTACGACCAATCGTTCGCGGTATTCCGGATTTTCTATTTGGAAGTTTTCGTGGCGTGAAAACGAGGCTTCGAACTTAAAAGATAATCGATCTTTCGTATGTAGCGTAGAAGAGATTAATAAAGATCGACTTTTGGAAATGAATATTTTCACGATGCAGCAAGAGTTTTCGTGTTAAAGGAATTAATTCTTCTTTTATTCGAGATTGAAGCAATTAACTTGCTGAGTGAGCGAGTCTATTCTCGATTTTAGTCCTCTCGAGTCTCGATCAAGGGCATAGGTATCGATTCTCCTTCCTCTCAATTTCCCCTTCCGAGAACGCTATCCAACGACGCGCGACCATACCGTGGATGTAAGGGGAGTCTGGCGCATTAATTAGGAATAACACGGCACCAATTTCGCTGCTCGGAAGAAGAACTGGCGCGGTAGCAAGACGACGATCGGTAGGCACGCAAACTTAAGAGGAAGATAAGGGGAAAGGGGAGCTCTAATTAATCGCGCTTAATCGACGATAAACTTCATTGTCGCCAACGGATTCGAATCAGTTCGGCGTGCATAAGAGCGCGGTCACAACGACCTGCGAGAGACAAATTTCAATTGGAATCGATATCGAAATCGTCTCTCATTTACCACTGTATCGTACGAAATAAATTTGTACATAAGAAACATTCGAAACATCCACACGCATGGTTTATTCCTTCATTTTCCAAAAGATCCTATTAACATAAGTTTATGAATTTTACTAATCTTAGATGTGGTGACCGTAAAAATTATCACTCGGTAAAGAAATTAAATAAATCGACGAGTGCCTTCTCGATTGGCTTAAGATTAGTAGGCTTGGGTTCGTTGTGGGTAGACCTTAAATCCGACGAGACAGAAAGAAAAAACAGAAAGGAGAGCATAAGGACAAGGAAGAGAAGAGGGAGGAGGGAACAGGAAGGGAGCGAACGCGACGCGTGCCACCCACGATGAATTACAATATCGACGATCGAGGATACCCCGCGACACGATCCCTTCGAGTCTAACGATCGGGAAAAAGGCCCTCGTGCGAGGTATCGATATTTCAACCTCTCCCTCTTCTTATTCTCTGCGAGACATAAATATCGATAGATACATCTTTATCCGTGCTCTAAGCGAAGGCTCCCCCGTGGAACCACAAAATACAAGAACACGAAGAAGAATAAAGAACAAGGGAAAAAAGTAAATTCTCAATTCCACTGAAAGTCTCGCGGGCTAACTTTGTCCGAGAGAAATAAAAATCCACCTCGTTACTCGAGCGATCGATTTTCTCCGTTCCTTTCTCACAAACCGGTTTCACCGCCAATATTTTTCTTCGCGAGCCCTCATCTCGATTTCCTTTTCGAATTCTCCTCGCCGATATTTTTTCGTGCGCTCTCAAAGGGTATTATTCCACTGGATGCGAACGTCCCCGGCTAACGTCGCAAGCGCTCCATTAGATCTACCGGTCGATCGATCGTGCGAGTCCGCAAGAATCTTCATCGTTAAAGAATCCTGGTACCGTTAGGAGCGGAGACCATCGAAGCGAGGAAATCGAATGGCGTATCGCTAAAAAAAGGGGATGAATTATTCGCACCCTTCTCTCGTACCGATTCCTCGTTCCGATCCTTATCCACCCTCCTATTCCTATAGATCGAAAATCGACGACAATATCGACGAGGATCGGCGAAGACCACCTAAGGAGGCGGACCGAATCTCGCGATCTCACGCTCGAACGTCGAAATTACGAGGGATCGATCGATCCATCGAATACTCGGTACCTTATCCATAGACCCGCCGTAGACTATCCATGGGAATACCGGTACGCGCGATCGGCCAAGCGTGAAAGTGTGACGCGCAACCGGAAGTTCATCCCGTAAATCTGCAAGTCTAATCCGTTATCTTGTTCGCGCCCGTGGAAAATGTTAACTCAATTAGTAATATTGATTTTGCCTAATTAATAACACTTTAGGAAAAACGAAGGATGAGTTTCAGTGGTACCTTAGCCTGCCCTCGAGCAATTTATCATAGTAAAGTTTCCGCGTAGGTATCTTCCGCTACTGCGTCCCGTCTTACACCGGAGAAATGCAGCCAAGCAGTCCTCTTCTAAGCCAGTAAACGTCTAAAGAAGCGAATCGGCTGGTACTATTACCGCCCAAGAACTCCAGTTTCCTGGTGCTGAATTATTTTCACCCTAAAGTCCAGTGAAACCCCCGCGCGCGCACGTGCTCCAGGCAACCGCCGATCGTCCATCATGCGCGTGCGTGCACGCGTGATCATCTCAACCCTCTCTCTCTCCCTTTCTCTCTCTCTCTCTCTCCTCATCTTTATCCATCGTTCTACCTGCTCCTCTCCTTCTCTCCCTTCACCATCGCCATGGACCTTTCTTCCTCCGCCCTCTCGGGCTCTCCTCGAGCGGACAGCGCGGGAACCTCGCGGTCGCGTGATAAATTTGCGAGGCATAAATTTAACGAGCATTACCTCGCACTCGAATTTAAATTCTCCCGGAGGTCAAGGGATCGAGGGCTCATCGAGAAAATTCGTTCCTTGTTAACGTCCTTACGGAGAATCGTCCCCTGCTAGGCATCGTCCGGCAAAGCTTCATACCGAAAAATTGTTTTGAAAACGTTCTCATGCGTGGCCAAAGGTAAAAGGTACTTTTCGGTTATTGCCAGGAGATCGATTCGTCTCCCAAGTACATCGATTATGGTGGATCTCGTGGACGTCTAACTTTTGCCTCGTAACTTCCATAAAATTACTCGTTTACACGTGTAAATCTTAATATCGGAGGTTGGTTTCATCGTCCCGTAAAATAGAATGAAGTCTTCCTCGCGAGGGCTCCGGGCTTGTTCCGGTAAGCGAGGCGCGTTGGAGAAGCCGCTTAAAATGTACGTCGCAGTTACAATAATTCTGTTTCAACGAGCGTGTAACCGTCGCTCGACGATATACCTCGCGTGCGCGTAAAGCACCGCGCCTCGCCTCGTCGTCGCCGTCGGCCGACGCATAATGTGCACCTCACGGTGGACCTTCGTGGGCACAGTGCGTACGCGTGCTCAAGACACGTGAGAGTTGAAAATCGACGAACGAGAGCTGACGGAGGAAGAGGAAGGGAAGAGACCGGACAAGAGGACGAGGAGGAGGATCGAGGAACAGGGGAAGAGTAGTTCGAGTGAGGAAGTTAGAGAGACGTGTGTATATTAAATGCCGTGAGAGCTCGGCGCGTGTGGGGTGGAGGAGGGTTGAAAGGCGAAAGAAAGAAATAAGGAAGAGAGGTAAAGATGTGTATATTAAAGGCGTGAGAGCCGAAACCGAGTCCAACGCGCGAGTAGCCTCTCGCTCGTGGAAGGGAGAAAAGAGGAAGAGAGGAAAGTGAGCGAGAGAGAAGGTCGTAGGGCGCGCGAGAAGGAGCACAAGGGCGAAAAGGGCGCGCGAGGGGTTACGATGGAGTATAAAAAGCCGTGGGGGAGATTTAACAGCATGTATTTAAGAGCGTTCGCATTACTTGGCTTTTAGCCGGGGCCGCGCACGTTTGAGAACAGTAACAGGAACAACGAGAGTAGCGAGCGGCGCGCCGTGAGTAGGGAAGGTGCGTATATATGCGAGTGAGGAGGGCGCGAAGAAGAGTGTGTGGTGTGAGAGAGAGAGAGTCAGAGACAGAGAGAGACGAGCGAGAGGATAGAAAGAAGGAAAAAGAAGCACGCAAAGAGAGAGGAGCATATGTTCTGCGTACGAGTGCGGGCGAGCCTGTGATTAGGGCCCCAGTTGGCCCTCCGGGGCCTTATAACCGCCCACTACGAGGCCGCGAGAAGAGAAGGTGGAGAGGGCGTGCGAAAGAGAGGAAGAACGCGAGAAAGGAGTAAAGGAGAGAATCTCTGAAAGAAAAGAGAGCTGGTCCCTTCGAGTGCTCTGCTCTCTCCTCTCCTCTTCTTCTTCTCCTCATTCCCTTCCTTCGCGAGAACGCGTGGGAACGTATCGGCTCGTCTATCAGGACGTCTCCCACCCCCAGCCTACCTCCACCACCACCCTCAACCCCCAGCCCCTTCAACTTCGTGCACTTCCTCGGGGATTCACGGGGAGAAGCGAGATCACCCCCTTCGGTACTTGGAAGTACACGGGGTGATTATAAAGTCCTTATCGTCGGGGCGGATCGGTTTTACGAGCCGATTCGGCTCGTTCCGCCGCCAACGTTCTTTCGGCCCCGACATCTCAGGGCTGCGATCTTCTCCTCGCGAGGCCTGACGTATCCGGGAGAAGGAGGAGAATGAGAGAGAATAGAGGAGAAAAGCGAAACGATCTGGATGCGGTTTTGTTTACGGTCGTAGATCGTAGAGTGGCCGACTAGAGTTGCCCCGGTATATCGATGGGATTCGATCCACTTGAAAAAATTCTCTTCCTTTGTCGGCACTAGCCACGGTACCGAGGGAAGGATGAGATAGCGGGGTGGGTAACCAGGATACGGTTATCCTCCTCGGAACGGAATTACTCGCGGTACTCCGTGCATAACCATCGGAGACTCTCGCGAATAAATTTCTAAGTGCTCGTCCATCGCGCGCCGAGGTGAAAAGTCGAGAAAGTGACTCGATCGAATTGATTCGAGAAGTCTCCCTCTGTTACGAGAACGAATTAGTCGAGTGAGAGGAGCAAAATTTCAAGGGAGAATTTACCGGCTCAGTTGCGAAGGAGGATTATAAGTAATGTCGGGGGAAGGATCCAATTGCTATCGAGACACATGACGAGCTTAAGGATGAAGCCGGTGGAAAAAAAGAGAAGGTCGGTGGGTAAGATGCGTGTAATTCCGTGCTGGAATCCTTTCATCTGATAATAGAGATGGACTGATCTAGCAGATAATTGGAAGTGGTCTTAGAAAGTGACAAGCGTAGAAACATTCTGGACTTTCGAATAGAAACGTCCTATACACCCACTTGAAGAAGAATTCCTCGTCCCGTTGGAATCTTATAATGTAGGTACATAAATTATCTTGCCAATAGTTCACGTAAGATCCTATCGAATTCAATTATGAGCACGACCGAGGTACCGTTCTGCCGATCCGTAGCGCGATCTTGTAGCACGAACGTTTATCAGATCCGACGAATTAATTAATTCGACCGTTTTTTCAGTTTTCACAGCAGGCAAATGAATGGTCGACTTGTCAGCGGTTTCGATTCTCGACGAACCGAGATCGATCCCCAGATAAACCCGGGCAACGTTAAATTATGGACGCGGAGGCCAAACCGTCGGACCCGTGAATTTTTTCGTAATTTCAACCTCATCGAACGAAACGGTTTTGTGTCCTTTGAAATAAATAAAATGAATTGCGCGTTTTTATTCATCGCCAATATTCGGCGAATTATTTTTTAGGTATACTGAACACATTTTTTCATCGCGCGCTTCGACGCGGAGGCGTGAATCGGTGAAGAGCGCCAGGTGAGAAATGGAGAGGTGGAGGTAGAGACGGGGGTGGTGGAACCACGCGTGCGTATAATCAAAATAAAAAGAGGATCAAATTCGCCCGGCCCGAGGATCGAGACGAGCGAGGCTCGCTGCTAAAGTGCAGGGTGGCGCGTTCTCCACACCCCGGCGTCGATCATCACGTGTCGACGTTATTACCATTACTGAGCTATTACTTAGCATACACGCGCAAACACGCTCGAAAGTGCAGACACACATTTGCAAGAGCACGAACCTGGATCGTGAGGATCTCAAAAAGATCCGTACAGAATCACGGAAGAGGCCTCGACCCCTTCTTCGAATTCGGCAGAGGAACTGAAATTGTATCGTGCAACGAATACATCGAGAAAGAATTGCAATCGATCTTCTGGGTGTAACGTGTTCCCAGAAGTGGGGGAGAATTTTTACGAAAACTTTCCTTCCACGAGACGAACGAAGCAAACCTGTTGCGTTCTAATCTTCTCGACGAAATTTCTCCTTACGTTTCATTTCCATAATTCCCGCGATATTCTCGGTTCGTGAATCACTCGCACCGCGCGAACTTACATTTTCGGGAAGATTGACTTATGGTGATCGCGAATTCGACGAAAATTCTGATCCCGCGAAATATCGTCTGGCAAAGTGATCAGATTTTCCATCCGCAAATACTAAAGCAACTATATCCGAATCTTTAATTTCCATGTTGTTTCAATTATAAAAAATTCTCACGGTAGCACGAAATTTCAACCGCAGTACGCTCTATATTTCAATTAATACGGTCACCCTGGGCGAACGAAGAAAATCAAATAAAAAAACGAATCGAATCACAGTCGACAGACTTTCATCGCTCACCTCATCCATACAACATAGAATTGGCATTAATATTCTCCACGGTGGGTCTTCGTCGACTAGAAAGATAAAAAGAGGCCGATCCATTCCGTTCGAGCGATCGCGTTCTTCGAATCCGCGAGTCTACGGGGTCACCCGTTAGACGAGGGACTTGCGCGTATCTACGCGTGCGAGAGAAGCGGGAGAAAGGACGAGGAGGGAAAGAGAGGAAGAGGGTGAGAAGAGGAAGGCAGGGGAAGGACGACGCTTAGCCGGAACACGGATTCAGCGGGTGGCAAAAAAGCTTAATTAAAATTCCAGTCTCGCTAAGTCTCCGTCGTGGAAAGTGCACGAGATGAGAGAGTCGCTAGGGGATGGAAGGGGTTGGAAGTGGAGGTGGTGGAAGTGGAGGGGCCAGCAGGTCTCTCGCCTCCTTCGTGACGTCTCGAGGAAACGTAGAAATAAATAAGCCTGGCCGTGCACTCGGAATATTTCAAAAGCCCACCAACCCTGCCACCGACGTTTTCATCTTGGCCTCCTTCTCTTTCTTCTCGTCCTTCTCTCTGCGAAGAGAAGAGGTTCACTAGGCGCTGGGGCACGGTGTGCGCCGGAAATGGTGGGAGAGAGGAAGCAGAGGTTCGAAGCTTTTTATTCTCATACGTTTCCTCCTCCTCCTCGTCGGCTTCGGTCTCTTTCCTCGTCGTTCCACCTCTTCCACCCTTTTCCTCCATCGGCCTTACGTTGCCCAGTTGTTATCGGCTCACGACTCCACCCTCTTCCTCGAACGCACCTTCCGGCTACCCTTCGACTCCCTTCGTCCCTCTATGATAACCGCGAAACCACGGGGCCCGTCCTCGCGTTAACAACGTACGATTTAACGGGGCGTGAACGTGGGAGAAAATTCACGTCGAGATTCGTCGACGTAGTCCTCTGCATCCCTCCGACCACCTCTTTACTCTTCTTCTTCTTTTCTACTGCGTAGTCGTAGTCCCCGTCCTTATCCTCCTCGTGCTCACCGTAATCCCCGCGACCCGTCGGCGCAGTTAAGCGCGAGACGCATTAAAAATACAGAGAAAGTTTCGTCCACCCCCAGAAACGAACTAGAAGCCTTTCCCCTCGGAGTGGTGCGAGTTAAAGGGGTTGGTTTCTTTGTCTTTCGTCGAGCCGTACGTGCGAATCGAAATCGAGTAAAAGGAACTTGCGATTTTCGGTGCGCATGATGGCGCAGGACTCGCGACGAATCCCGATGAAGAGGTCCACCCTCTTCGAATATTTTGACGAGGAACGTGAGGACGTTCTCGAACGAACGATTTAAGCGGCACTTTGCCGCTCGCGTGCCAAGATCGTTTTAATCATTTTTTTTCGCAAGATTTTTATCATGCTCGTAATGCTGTGAACGAAGATACGATTCAATCGTGTATGGAGTGATTGGCAGATGGGAAAAAAATTGTATCGAACCTGTTTCGTACCGAATTTTAAACTTACGCGAGTCGTTCGTGAATAATAAAACGGTTCGATGGTGGGGCTAACCCGTTTGATAAGACGACACGTGGGATGGAGACCTTCCCTTTGTCCTGCGAGGTACAATCAGCGTTCCCTGCAACAGGTGCTACCGCGGGTATAGGGCGCGACGGTGCGCGCGTTTTAAAAAGGTCCTGTGCCCTCACCTGATGTACTCCTGAATCGGAGGTTGGAATTTTCGCCAACGATTTTTGGTGAGCTGAACGATGTCCGCACGGGTGGCAGATATACTCGGAAAATTTCATTTACAGACTCGCCCATACTCGCGTCCAGAGAACTTTTTCGAAAACATTTTCCCCGTTTTCCAGGATTTTATTCGCCGAATAAAATATACCCTGTCCCGACCTCGGCCATTTTTCGAGAATTTTTTAATCGCGAAAAAGGGCAATTGGACGGAACTTTTTCATCGTTATTTAATAACGTGGAAATAATTCTCGATAAAAGAGTCAACTCGATGTTCCTTTCCCTGACAATTTTCGTAACGAAAGTGACGAGGCACCGAACGAGGAAAGGAAAGGTTTGCTTCGAGATTAACGGGAGAAAATGTGGGATTTAAAATGAAAGAAGCGTCGCGAGTTCCGACGCGGGCCAGGCAGTCGCGAGCGGTGCACCTTTTTTCCTCCGCGAAGACAAAAGAAGCACTTAACTGCTCCTCGAGCGTCGTGAGATTTAAAGCGCCGCCGGTAACACCGGGAAAGGCATCCGTCAAAGGAGAGAAAGGTGGCGCTCTACTATATCTCTCTCTTGCTCTTCTCTCCCAATTTTCTGCGAACGCGTCCAGGACCAAACGAATCCTTTCGCCTAGAAGTGGCACGCCGTTGTTTCTTCTCCACTCGCCAGGACTTCTCTCGTTACCGTCCTTCTCTCTTACCCCTCGAAAAATTTCATTCACCAATTATTCTCTCTCCTCTCTCTCTCCTCTTTTATCTTCGGTTAACTTTCAACGAACGCAAACCCTTCGATTCTACCCGTACTCCACTCCTCTACCCTTCTCTTCTCTTTCGTTCGCCCGACACACTCGCCCGAAGCGAGTGGAGGGTCCGAAAGATATCGAGGTAAAATAAAATGCCCCGCGCCCTCCTCCTTCTCCTCCTACGTCGAGCGGAGCGGAGCCTCACGAAAGGCACGGTCCCACCCTCCCTCCCTCCCTGAAAAGCGAAAATAATTATTATCGGGCGGCCGGTAAATTTTCGTCGGGCCGGGGCTACCCGCCGCGCTCTCTCGCCCGCGCGACTCGCCTCGGCTCGCCGGATTTTTCGATATATCGCGATGGCGTGTTTCGCGCCCCCTCTGCAGCCGTGACCTCCACGACCTCCACCGGGCTCCGCTCGGTACACGATGTACCATATAATTAGAGGGTCAGGATCAACGTACGGGGTCCTCCCTCCCGAACCTCTCCCTCAATTTCTCTCCTTCTCTCGCTCTCACGCGTCCAGTCCACGCTGAAAACCCCGACGGTCAGCCTTGGCCTTCGCGAAACCCGTCGCTGGGTCGTCTAGAGAGCCCCAAGGAGAGAGGAATCTTTAAGAGAAAGAGAGACCGAGTGAGAATGAGAGAATGTAAGAGTGCGCATGAGAGACAGGAGAGATCACCGTATCTATTATGCACTTACGACCTTCCCATTAACGCTACCGCACGCGAATGCAACGGTGCACGGTGATTACCAGATGGCAATTACACCTCCGCCTGAGCCTCGTTAATTTCCGCGTCGCTCCTTTGGCGGATGAGATTCGAGGAAAGAGGGGAGAAAGAAATGTGACCACCTCGAGGTACCGATGGCTTTCCACGAAAAGTCCCGAGGAACGTCTTTAAGACTCGCGTTCTCTTACTCGGGTTGTAATTGATCGGTCCTTCGATTCGCATCATTGTGTATATTCGAATGTTCAACTTTGTCGAGCTTACCAATGCTTCAATTACTAATCAGAATAATGAGAATTTCTCGCCTAATCCACAGTTCTATTCTACCACCTTCTAAAAGATCGCCTATTGGTCCAAGGACGCCTGCCTCTCGCCACGAAGATTTCGCGTCGCCGTGCTACTCATCTAAGGACACCTACGTCGCAGGAGCATCTCATTACGATCCCAACGTTACGTAAAGGTACCTCAGAAGGTAGTAGCCGAAGGCAAGTCGTTGGATACGTCGCGAGCGATCATCTACGGGCATCCCGCTGGGCGCGTCATTAGACTAATTAAATCTCGATGCTTCACGACATCCAATAAGAGACGGACGATACGCCGTACGATAATCTCGAAGGGATTAAGAGCGAGAGGTGGAGGTGGTCCCGATGCCCTTTTTCCCGGCGTCAATCTTCCTCGAGACTTTTTCCAGTCCGCCAATAACGCCTTCCACCTCTCGCTCCGCTCTCGAGAGGGTGGAAGATTCGCTCGTTCCTCCTCTTTATGCTCTTCAATCGCGCACGAGTTTCTCCCCTAGCGATTATCAGTTGAAAGCAGGGTGTCCCTTACGCGTAGAGGCCCTTCGTTCAACTTCTCGCTCCGCCGTCTCCGATCTACCGTTCGCCTATTAATCTCTCTCCTCCGCTTTTCTTTTCCCGTACTAATTAATTCCGCGAATCTCGTCGTCTCTCTCTCTCTCTCTCTTTCTCTTTCTCTTTTCGTCTTTCACCGTTTTGTTGACTCTCTCTCTCTCTTTTACTCACTTCTGGCCTTTCTACCGCTTTTATCTATCTTCTCGATGCTTCCATCTTTATTTTTCTCTCGTCTACCGCGAGTATCCCTCCCGCTTTCCTTAAACGTCCACGCGCTTCTCGCGGCCCTCTGCGAGGCATCGATGCGCACGCTCCTCTCTCTTTCTTTCTCTCTCTCTCTTTCTCTATCTTTAACTTTGCGCCGCGCCGGCTCTCCCGAGCGGGGCCTTTAAAACGACGATGCGACGATAACGATACGTATGGTCGGGCTGCCTACCTAACGCCTAACGTAGGGTAAGTACCGCACTGGCGTGGGCCCGTCGCGGTGCTCCTCGTGCTCGTTGAGCCTCCCATATGCGCATCCTGGTACCAACGATGGCGAACGGTAGAGAGCGAAACAAAGGCGGCGTGGAAAAGAGAGAATGAATGTGAGACAGAGAGAAGAAGGAAGGAGGAGAGACGAGAAGAAGGTACCCACGTAGCTCGGTACCTACTTACCAGCTCCATATTTACACGCGTGCTCGCCTGCCTACGTAGCCCTGCGTCCTACTCGAGACTCTCTTTACCAACTAATCTCTCATCTTAGATCGCCTACGACTCTCCTCTCCAGGAGGATCAGTCTCGCTTCTCGCTCGCCTTCTCCCTTCTTGCTTTTTCGGCGAGGTCGAAGGCCACAAATCCACCAGAGGCGTTCCTCTGGCATTTCACGCACCTAGTACCTCGCCGTTAATTCCCTTCACGACGGCGCGTTGAAGCTCTAAATAAAGCCAGTCCTTAAGGATCATCGCGGTGAACAAGCGGAGGCAGAAGGTACACGCGAAATTAAAGGAAGAAAAGGAGGAGAATCGTAAGGCGAGTAATACCGGGTCGAGGTACAACTGAGAACACGTAGAACTCGTTGCCGGGACAAATTTAAAGAGACAGCGGTATCCTCTCTCACGCGATACGATCGGCAGAAAATTTCTTCAAAGCCGCGTTAGACCGGTTGAACGTCCCTCGTGTGTCGTCCGGTGTCGACGAGAGTCGCGCCTGCTTGCGTGAAGAAAACCAGACGTCGAGCGCGTGGCACGCCGCGAGGGTCTTTGGTAAAAAAAAAGAAAGATACTTCGGATCTCGCCATCACAGATCTTCGGATAAGTCGACTGACTTGATATCACCGGTGAATCGGTACTCACTTCGACAGTTCCATTTGCGTTTAGGTGAAGAAAATCGAGCGAAGATCTGCCGTAAAGAAAATCGAAATTAATCAACGATCGTTATGGAAAACCGGTGAGAATTTGAAACAAATATTCTCTCTCTCTCTCTCTCTGTTTCTCTCTCGTGTCACGTCTCGCGGACGTGGAGTTCACGGCGAGCCGAGAACAGGTGCCTCCACTCTCGGCATTTGTTACAACGGTCCCCCTGGCTCCCAATCTCGACATCTCAGATCTGTTCCCGACCTGCGGTGCATTTGCATTCACGTGGACAGCGCGGATGTAACGTGGACGATTACGAGAGACCGGAATTACCCCGCAGTGGTGCACTAACGATTGTAGTAATTAACGTGTGTCGGGGCTGCACGCGTGGACCCAGCCGGTAGACCGGAGAAAGCGAGGACGAAAGAGACCCGAGGATGAGAGTGAACGGAGAGAGAGAGAGAGAGAGAGAGAGAGAGAGAGAGAGGCGGAGAATGAAAGACGACGAGAGAGACGAACAGTAAACGAAGGAGAAAGAGAAACGGAAGACAGAGTGACAAATTCGTTCGTTTTCGGCAGGCTACGATTTGCATGCCGATCTCCGAACTCTATCGATTCGAACGATCGACCATTTGTCCGCGACCCGCCACCTCAGAATTTCTCACCCCCGAATCGGAAGGTGCCCTTAAATTTTAATGATCGGCTTCCATACTCTCAACTGTGCAGTCGCACGAAGCAAAAAATTCCGCGACATTTGTCAAGCTCCGATTGTACGCACCGCGCTACTACGAATATTACGTTGATCTCACGGAGGAGAGAGAGAGCGATAATTGATGAAAGAGAAGAGATCGATCGAAAGACGATCGAAAGACGATCTCGAGGGAGTCCTCGAAGCGAAGATTTGCCTCTTCGTCCTACTTCCTCCCGATTTGTTCTCTCACTCCTCGCGAAAGACCCCGCGGATCCCATACGAGTACCCCGGACGACAGGATCTACCGTGCTTACTTTAAGGACGAGCTTAGCAGAGGGTAGACGAGAGTGGAGAAGCGAAGGAGAGGAAATAAGGGAAAGAAGAACTCGAGGAGTCCCGGGAGCAGGAGCAGGCCTATTGTATTGTAATACAGTTTAAACTCGGCCAGGTAATAGGGCATGCTTACAAGTATTTAGAATGTAACGGGTGTCCCGATCGCATTGCTCCTCACCCCAACATTTTCTCCTCGTCCTTTTTCCTTCTTCCTTTTCCTGCGCGCCGCTCGCAAAGAGAGAAGCCGCAATCTTCCGCCTGTGCGCGAACGGGTAGTGCAATCTACCGCGGATCTACCGTCGTAACCTCCTGCCGAGCAGGGACACGAGTACCCACCCTATGTCCTCGAATAAAGAAACCGCCACTGGGGACCACGAGGGCGGAACAAAGTAGAGAGAAGGGCGCGTAAGTGTTCTACCGAGAATCCACTCGTTCTACACATTGTTGCAGGATTCACGGGGAATTGTACAACGGGTGGTTGGACCGTAGAGGATCTCGTTTTGATCGTTAAATTTCAATTCCACGAAATTGTACGATCGAAGGTGCATAATTTTCACGAGTGAATTAGTGCGAAGAATCTGGTCGGGACGAGGGGAGCATTGAGATACTCGTTGACGGGTCTGTCGACCTTCCCAAACCAAGTTGAATATCCTCTTTATGCTTTTTCGCGGGGACTGGTGGCGACTAGCCGCCGTAAAGATAGAAGAGACGTTGGACTGCGGTTATTAAGACGATTCCAGGATTAATTACGAATTCTCTGAGAACGGCGAGAGAAGCGGAGAAGGTCCTTCCGCCTCGGCCTCGTACAATCCTCTTATCTGATGCATCAAAAATCATCGCCCTCGTCTTCGGTGGTACTTCCTCGGAATATTGCCCGCCCAGTCTTTCACCACTCTTCCGTCCTCTGCCTTCTTCTCTTTGTCCCCTTCGTTCCGAGGTAACCGTATAAAAGTATCTCTCCTACGTTCTTTCGAGCACGAGGTAAAAATTTTCACGGCTATCCTGAAAGCGGATTCGATAAAATAGCAAAAAAATCCACCCTTCCACGTCCTTGTCCACCCTCGTGTCCGTTCCATTCACAATACTCCTTTCTTACCCACTTATCCACCACACCTCGAGTCCACCGCCTTCTTCTCCACCTCGAAAGAAACCTTTCCCAAGGCGAACGCATGTTTCCCGATGTACGACACCCGCGATGCCGGAACGTGACGCGAAGAAGAGAAGAGCGAGAGAGGAGAATCGCGAGAGAGCGTGCGCTCGATTGGCAGAGGGACGAGGAGGTGGAGGAGTAGAAAAGACGGTGTCGCCCGCGAGCATCGCAAAAGAATCGATGGTAAGAAGGGAGAAGGGCTTGCTAACGAGTGTCCGTTCCATTGAATGGGAAAGGCGAGGACGTCTAACGGGTGTCGAAAGTGGGAAGAGTGTCGGGGACACGAGAACGAGAGGTGGGGCGGCACCTGGGGGCGGTAGAAGGGAGGTAGAAGAAGCGGTGTAAGGATCCACTCGCATCTCCGACACAAATCGTCCGGCAAACGAACGGACGTTTATCACCGGCTAGGGTGACACCTGAATGGATCCCTACGAGCGCGCGAGATGTCCGTTTTCTATCGCGCACGCCACGCCGCAGGATGCTTCCTACTGTTCTGTTTCGTTCCAGCAACGACGAAGTCTCGAAAGCACGGTAGCGGGAGGATCGAGAAGAGGATGAAGAGAAAAAAAAGGAAAACTAACATTTGTTTGCACGATTCAACGCAAGGATCTCAAGAGCACTGTTCAACGATCCTTCGGAAAGTGCGTTAACGAGAAAAATGGAGAGACGATTCGATGGATTTGGAAGAACGAAATAATTGTGGGGATAAGTGTGCTATAGGAATTCTACGAGTGCACGTGTAAACTTTTTGAAATTGAAAAAGTCCGAAGATTTACGTACCTACCTAGTGAAAATAAGAAGTAGAATGAACAACGCGCAGACGACATAAAATTCCTCGGTACGAAAAAATTCTTAACAACGTAATCGCTCGTGCTCGGGAAAATCAAAGAGGAATGAAAGACCGATTGAGATACAGGAATTCCTCGGCGACGAACGAAAAAGACCTCGAGCGGCGGATTATCCGATTATTAGCCTTCGTTGGCAAAAGAAAGGGATACATACTTTCAACGATCCGATGCGCAAGCATGAGTGACGATTCTATTTTTTACCAATCGACGACACCCGAGCCAAGAGGGAAACACTTTGTGGCCACTTTGTAGAGATAGTTCGGTGGGTTTTGTCGAAGTTAAACGAGGAAATTGATCGACTGGGAGGGAGGAGGAGGGTGGAGTAAACGAGAAGTAAACGAGGAGCAGGAAGTGCCTTGCGGTCGCCTTCGACCGATAGCTCCCAGGGGAGAGGAATGGCAGTTGGTGAAGGAGAAAGCTGAGAGAAGGGAGAGAAGGCGAAGTACAAAAAGAGAAGACTGTAAATCGAGATATCATTAGAGGAGATTCGAAAACGACGTTTGAGCGTCGCGGATCGTCCAACGGCTTCTTGCCAGACCCCACCAACGCGTAGATCATATCCGTTTTTACGGCTGTCGACGAATTACACGATTCTATTAGAGATATCAGCCCTCGCGAATCTTCTCAGTCCTTTGCTGCCACGATCCGTCTCGATCTTCGTCTCGATGGTGCTGGGACTCGCGTCGTACGGCAATTTGTAATTCGCGAGTTATCGGGTAGTCGCGATAGCAGTCGAAGCTGGGGCGCGAAACGCACAAGGTAAGTGGAAAATTTCATAGCAGAACTTTCGAGAATTCTTTTAACGATTCCGTGCCGACAGTCGTTACTTTAAACAAACACACTTTTTCACACCTTCCCCTTCTCAGGATCTTTCGCCTTTGCGTAATGCAATCTTGTTCTCTCGGTTGCCATTTTTCGCACCCTCTCGGACTCTTGTCGCTTTGTAGAACCAGCCAAGAAGATATTTAGTTTCTTTCTAACAGTCTTACTCGTGCTCTCGCAACTTCAGCTTTGACGCATAATCACAGAAAGGAACAGGAGGAAAACATTACATTAAAGTAATACGTTACCGAGAATCTCCACTCGTTGGTCTACCGCTTCTACTGCGAACTCACGCGTAGACTCGCGATCAATTATCTCGTTCTCCCGATCTACGCTAGTACGCTCCACTCGTAAAATCATTTTCAATCGCGCCTCCGATCGGCCGCTCCGCTTCGTCGCGGTAATTTCGTAATTATCCTCGCGTAGCAGAGGACGCACCGCGAACGTGCGGTTTAATTGGCTGATCAAAGCGTGTCCACTTGGTAACACATTGTGTCGCGTCATTTTCGATGACGCCCGAACGCGCCGCGCTTCGAATCTACGCCCCTAGCGCGTCGCCCGACAATCGAAATTCATTTTGACGCCCACCGCGCCAGAGAAGAAGGTGCGTCTAATTGTTAATTGGGAACTGATTGTTGCGGGCTGCGAATACCCGCGGCACATAGGAAAGATAATGAGGGGCATTGAAATAATTCGCTGGATTATTGTGGTTCGCGGAGGACCGTAAGTCGATTCACTGCGTCGGTGAAATGTGAACACGGAAAATTTATTGGGACACGTGAAATTTGATACGAGATAAAATACGAGGCGATCGTCTGTGACATAAATTTCGGAAAATGCGCAACGATGAAATAAACTCTTTTGAATTATTTTTTTTTTTGGAACATCGGGATCATTCTCACTACTAATCACGTGCTAGGAAAAAAAATGGAATATTACTCGTTGCGTGTAAGTCATCCTTGCACGTTCCTCGTTCCTTCATCTTCCATTCCATGCCTATGCTTCTTTCGATTCCCCAGGTAGCCACACTCGAGCAAGTAAGAACGACGATACGAGTGCCATAATTAATTGTAGCTTCTTCCCCTTCCACGGTCTCCGTAGTGCCGCGCGCGTCGGGAGGGCGAGTAATTGAGCGCGACTCTCTCGTCTTTGATTAATCGCTTAATCGTTGGAAAGAAGAACGCCGAAGGGGATTGGAGAGACGAGGATGCGTAGAACGAAATGAAGAAGGAAATAAGAGAAAAGTGGAAGGAACGGAAATAAAAGTCGAAAGAGTAGTAGGAAAACAATACAGTGAAAGAAACGAAGTAGAGAAGAGAAAGATAGAAAGACGAGGAAATGTGGTGGAACAAAGGGCCGAAGAAAGTGAATTGAAAAAATGAAGAACACGAACTGTGAAGCGGAGTAGAGATCGAAGTGGAATTATCTTGAAAGAAAGAAAAGAGTGGAATCCGACGGTTCTTCTTCCTTCGATGTCCACGACGAATGCCACGAATCGCAGAGCTCGTGATACGAGCAAAGCAACTGGGAGAAAACGTCTCGTGGTTGCACACGGTTGCCTGCCAGTTGCCACCGCGTTACGTTGCTTCCATTGTCGGGGAACGGGCCGTCGTTGCACGCCTCTTTCTACTGGGCGCCCGCTTCGTTCGACTATTACGACTGTCCCTTGTCCCTTCGTAGTCGTCCCTTTCCAGTTATTCTCGCAATAGTTGTTCTCGTCCTCTTTCCTTCGTCCCTTCGTGGTTCGACGATCAACCCGATTTAGAACGAAACGCGCGAAAAGACCTCACGATTATTATGATTCATAATTGGACGGACATTAACGAGATTAAAGGTACTCGAAACAATCGTTTAGCAGCGCGAAGAAATGCGTCTTGCGATTGGTACTTAATCGGAGAGTAAAAGCATTAACTGTGTTCCACCCGATAATTTTATCGTTTATCGTAATTGAAGCAAACCGGCGAAGAAAAAAAATTAATCTTCGTCCTATCATCTTTTTCATCCGCGTCGATGATTTCTCCGATATGGGAGTCTCCAAAAATCGAACGGTTTCCCGTACCACGAATTCTCACGTCTCCGACATCGTTAATCTCTTCGTAATGTAATTCAAAGGCGAGCCGAGGCTCAGCTTGAAATTAATATTCCACCACCAATGGAAGAATACGTTCGGCGAAGTGGGGAGGAGAGAGATCGAGAAATCTCGGAGTTTATCGCTGCGAACGAAGCGGACGCGAGCGGCCTCGCAGATTCACGGGATCGATACTGTCACGAGTATCCCTAATGGCATTATAAGCGTTTCTCGTGAAGAGAAGTGACTCTCTTTTTCTCTCTCGTTTCATCCTACTCTCTCACCTCGCGGTACTGCACCATCCTCGTGGCGGGCAAAAATAATCGGGACGAAATCGAAGCTAATCCGATTATCTTCGGCGAGAGCGTGTCTCGCGGAATGTCGACGGTGCGTAGCAATATAGAGAAGGAGACCAGTCGATGGAAGAAGGTGAACATGGAATCCTTAATCTCCTTCGGGTTTGACGTTCGGATCCTCCTCGCATTTCACTCGGGTGCATCGACGAGCGCACGATTAAGAAACGCGACGATTCACGAAAGGAACTCGTCGACTTCGCATCGAAAACGAAAGGATCCTCAAAACGCTTTTGAATCGTTTAAATTAAAAAGAGGGCGAACTGTAAAAGGTGAATGTTGTCGGACGATTGGAAAATATTATGGGTTACTCCGGAGTAGAATTTCGTTAGAATCAAAATTATTCTCTCGGCCAATTCGTATTTAATGAACGTGTCATTAGACTATCGATTTTCGAAGAACAACAAATTTCCATTAGCTACCCCGTCCTATCGTCTCGCCAACTTCCCAATAATTAAACGGTCTCCACTTCCTCCTTCACCTCCACCTCCCCTTCTGCTTTCCCTGTACGATCGACTCGAAACAGTCACGGCTGGCGCCTCCCGCGCATCGTCGCCCTGCAGGCGAAGTACCAACGAAATTATCGGGACATCAAAGGCGATCTGTCGGCCCCGACGATCGACTCGGGTAATCGAGCGCACGCCGCGAGTAGCTGGACCAGCATAACTGGAATAACAGCAACCCGCCACTTCCGCGTGGCTCGTCATCGTCGCGACGACCGACGTTCTCCTCCTCCTCGAGTCATCTCATCACCTCCGAGAAGCAGAACGAAAAAGCGGCAGCATGAAAAATCGGGAATGCCATCCACCAACTATATATAAACCTTCGAGACCGTGGAAATTAACGATCCAAACACGCGTTCACCGCTTCTTCTCACTCCTGCGATCGATCGTCAGTGCATTAACGAGATGTATCTCCTTAAAGAGAAAATTTACTCCTTCGATAATAAAGTCCGAAGATGGTTAAAACGAATAAAGAACTCCGTACTTTGTCAGTCCTAATTAATCAACGATCTATTTATCTATTTATATCATCGCGCCCTTATCGAGGAGCGTACGAAATTTATCGCCTTCCGCCACCCCTAATTCGGCCCACATTCCGCTCACTCCTCTTTCGCGCCGTGTAACTCCTGGGGACGACAATTTGATAAATCAAGAGAGCAAACCGCTGATCATGTTTTATTCAACGCCACGGCGCGCGCGGGGGCGTCTGGGGCGGCGTGCGACTGTCGGATGGAAGGCGGGGGTGGACGATAAAAAAAGGGACACAAAGGGGGTGGAAAGAATCGGATTCATCCCTGTGTGTAATCGATCCACGGTACTCTCGTGGGCTCAAAGTCGACAATGATATGACGTTGATTGTGATATGCTAATGTGAGATTGGCTTGGGGGTGGGAGAGGGTTGAGATAGGGAGGGAGGACGAGATCGGAGGACAGGAAGGGAGGAAACAGAGGGACCCCTAATGAATATTTACTCGCGGCGGTCAGGGACGCTTGCTTGTGTAGGTGTGGGATGATACGCGGAGCCTCCGACACACAAACGTGAGGTGGAGGGTGTGTACGTGAGTGAACACAGCATCGACAGGACAGGCACGACGATTAAACGTATAATTTTCAAATTAAGGCCCCGATCAAATCGTTAAACAGTTGTCCCATGCAAATCGAAAGGCGTTTTAAGATCGTGCATCCACCACTTTCCATCCTCTTACCCTCTTTTCCTTCCTCTGCCACTCGAGACTCCTCCACGTGCCCCTTCCTATGTCTCATTGTACTCGCGAGCTCGATCGATCTTTCTTTCGAATAGAATCGTTTCGAACGATTTTAAATATACCGTGAACTTTATCCTTGCGAACTAATAATGAAATTAAAAGAAAAGAGGAACATGGAGAATATCCACTGACCTAATTTCGAGGCTTCAATTACGACGAATGGGGCCACGTGGGAGAAGCAAGCACCCTTTGAGCAGATTTCGAAAATCTCGTTTGAAATCCGCGCGCCGAGTGAACCCTAGGCGCGAATTACGACGTAATCCTCTCGTAAACACGTCTCGTTCGTTTCTTATTTTACAAATGCCTCCTCCTTAGCGTACGGTGTCGCGCGCTCGGGACGCGTCGTCGGGCGAGAAGGCTATAAATTAAGAGACTGATCGTGAGCCGATCCGGCCAAGAAGAGATTCTAATAAATTACACCGCCTTCCTAATTTACATCACTCTAGGTGGAAGCGGCACGTCGTAGGCTTAATTAAATTATTTTACAAATCGTTCCCTCCTCTTTTACCCGTTAGCGGGTGCTCGCCGCGAGCCTCGGCCGATTCCACCTCCCTTTCTTCTCCTCTCGCCACCCTTTCTTCTCTTCTCACCTCCCACCTTCGTCATTCCATTCCATTCTCCTCCACCTCCTCCTCCTACCACTACGACACTCACCGTTAATCCATCACGCGTTTCGCACCCGTCGTCGTCCTCTTCCACCTCCTCCTCCACCTTCTCTTCCACCTCCACCTCCGTCTTCCTCTCTTCCTCCTCGTCCTCCTCCAGCACTCGCCGCCGACGACGACGTCGCCGTCCCCGACTGCCCCCGTAAGAAAACCACGCGTGACGAATCGAAGATGGCACGCACGACGATGGAAGAAGTTGCATTAATTTACTGCCGCGACTACCAGCATGAGAGAGCCCCGGTGCGCTACGCGCGCGAACCCCTTCTCGGACGAACTGTTCTCCTTCTCTTTCTCCCTTCGTCGACTCCTCCCCTCCGGGGTGAGAAAAACGAACAAGAGCGGAGAGCACTGCACGAACCTCCCACGATGTTCTCACTGGCCACGCGTCGTCAATTCCTCTTCCCTTTTCTTTTTTTGAAGATATGTCCACTCGGAAGGGTGATTTACATCTGTTCGTTCACTCGAAGATAAATCCAAGGACGAATGATTTTTTTCTCACGGTGGAAGATCGCGCGACGATGAATCGACATTTAGAAATGAAACGGCACTTTATCGATTTCCTCGATTTTTTTCGAATCGTTCACCAGGAAGCATAATCCAAACCGAACTACCGATAGAAGAGAAATGGCCAAGAACGACACTCGAATACAATCACCGGAAAATCGTCGTTCCTTATCGAGGATCGAAGCGGCACCCAGTCGATTGGCAGCTCGCAATCTGCCCGGAAGCGAGAGGATTCTCAAGCTTCGATTTTCTCGATTCTGCCAAGATCGAGCGCTCGGCCGCCCGCGACTTTGCGTCGCGTAACCACGTGCCTCCTCCTCCACCTTCTTTTTCTCCCTTTTTCTCCTTCTCCCGATGATTCTCGCGGCTCTCTTCGCTCTCCTTCGCGAGACCGTCGCGCGTGGAAATGAGGCGCGACGGAAGCGAGGCTATTCCGACGCGTTCGCGTCTCCCGATGATCGAACGATGTCACGGATTGAGTGGCGAGGAGAGGAACTGCACGAAGTCATCGTGCTCGTGCGTCGTCGATGAGTCACGCTCGAATTCATCGCCCTCGGGGTGGTTGGCTCGAGGAGATGATGGATTCTGCGGTGGGAAGTGCCGTTTTATCGTTACCAGCCAGGCCCTCCCTCCTCGGTCCCATCCGACGTTGTTTCTCTTGCAACGATTCTTTTCAAAGACGCTTGGAAAATTGTGCCGACACCTGCGCGAAATTCGAGATCATTCACTCGTGCCAAGAGCATGCACCTCCTCGAAAATTTCCTCAGGGACGATTTTTGTTTGTTTCAGAGACGGGGTAAACTCGAAGAAATCTCGACTTTTCTTTTGAATGCTCAAAGGACGATTCTCGTTCTCATCCTGGAATCAAGAAGAATGAAACGAGGGTCGGGACGTGATTTGAGAAGCACAGGTGAGGCAGAAGAGATATTCTCTTCTTTTTCTCTCTTCTTGGGTTGCCTTTGTTTCTCACTTCTCCGTCTACCGGTTAGTCTCTCTTCAACACTCCACGCTCCCTCCACGTTTCCTCGTCCAATTAACAAAGATAGCGTCGCCCGACGACGCGTTAACGAGCCGCTGCTCGACTTCCACGTGCTACCAACGAGGCCGTCGAGGATTCCGTCGACACTTTCGCCATCGGGCGCGTTCACGGTGTCACGAAGGTTACTCGTAAGGACACGGATGAGGCATCGATGCGGGCGAATGTACGCGATCGCGATCACTTCGTTCACTCGTCGTTCGATTTCTCACTATCCACCTTTTTTTATCACCCGCGGAAGACACTCGCGAGAGAACTGTGAAATACGAAACTATCGAACAATTTTACTTGGCCCTCGATTCTAAACTTCCACGTTGCACTTGTCGATAATAATATCGAAGGATCTGTAATTCGCATTCTAGACCGATCGAATCTCACCTCTCACCAAGTCACTCGTAGAGAAGAAAGGCACTGAAGAAAAATAAATATCCCCGGAGCGAAAAAATGAAATTTCATCCTCCGGTTGCCACTGCTCGTCCGCCGGTGCGGTAACGTCAAATTTAAATTTGATCTTCGACCTGTCGATGATAATCACTCGAGAATTCCTCGTTACCGGGCGGATTAGCGGTTGATCGATGACTCGCGATCGACGTTCGCCAGTCGATCCTACTCGGTAAGCAGCGCGCGATTACGTCACAGCACGCGCGTCGATCGTAATTACGCCTATGCTCGACGATGTTATCGTAGGCTCGCCTCGTTAAACGTCACCACCTCGCGCGCCACTCTTTAATCACAAGATGCCCTGAGCGTGGAGCGATAGAGCCACGCGAGCCATGCCGAGAGTAGCACCGTCGATCTCACCGATCGATTACTCCACCCGATCCTTTCGCGAACTTGGTGTCACTCTTCTCGCAATAATACTCCTCGAAGACCCCGTGCGATCCTAAACACCTTAACTTTCGACTGTGGCCTCATCGTGAAATTATCCTTCGGATCCATTATGGAAGCTTCTTAAAAAGTCACACCTGGAATCCCTTTCTTCGGTTGCAATCTCGTTTCCAAAAACCGACCACGTGGAGAACATTCAGAAGGATCCTATTAATCCGATCTCTCGTAATTTCGTTGACGTTTGCGAAACACTTTACCGACACCCCGTGATTTTGCACCACTTGCAGGCACGACATCCGAGTACTCGTTCAGTAGGACTCTCGTTACGTCGATTGGAAGTGACGAGAGGAACAGTTTAACTAACAAGACCGAGTACTCCCACCAGGTTCCTTCTATTCGCCGTCGTGGATCGATTTCTAAGTTCGATCGAAGGGACAAGGATAAGGGCCCATTAGCAAGGACCATCGGTCCCCACGACCCACTCACTTCCTCTCATCGATTTCCGTTCCATTTATCATAATCCCACGGACTCCACGGAAATATCCTTCGGCAACGCACGCGCGATCCATCGGGCCGCGCGGGAACTTCTACTCCTCTCGGTCGCGCTCTCGTCCTTCCTCCTCTTCTCTCCACCTCTCCTTCGTCACACCTCCTTCGTTCTTTCCCTCGTGGCCTCCTCAGATCTTCCGCGGCGCTCCACAACTTCGTCTCGCGTCCCCGCGCGTTCTCCGGCACGTCCGTCGACTCGTCCTCGATGCTGTCCCGGAAAGCGTCCACGTGGAATGGATTTTCCCATCAGCGGGATGCATCGCGCGCGAGAGAGTGTTCGAAGGAACGAGAGAGGAAGAGAACAACGAGAACGAAGGAACACGTAGGCGAGATCGATCCTTCAGGATCCCTCCTTGATCCTGGCGAAACTAAAAGAAGGATCCTTCTCGAGCTACCCCAACGTCCTCGATCCAACCGGAAGAGACTCTCTCGATTTTCTATTCCTCTCACCTTCTTTCTCCTTCTTCTCCACGCTTCTCGATCTCTCCTCGCACAGGCACCGCGAGCGCCAGGTACGCTCTTCGTCCTCCTCCTCTCTTCCACGTAGCTCCTACCCTCTCACTGGAGCACGCGAGACCGGAAGCTAGCAGCAGGCCCGAGCCTACTTCCGTTCACCAGGACGTACGAGCGGAGGCCACGGTGTCGGCGCGTATTCTGTTATTATATCGCGGTCGAGGTGAACGTCGGCGGAGGGTACGCGGAGAGGAAGGAGAGTTAAAAGAGTAGGGGAGCGAAGGAGATGGTGAGACGGGAAGGGATCCTTGCGGCCGGTACCGCCAGACGAGGACGACGAGGACCACGAGGTGGACGCGCGGTGGTGGAGAAGAGGAAGACGAGAGTGCCGGAGGAAGTGGAAGAAGCGGAGGATGTAACGAGAGGAGGTGTACTTGGCGCGATCTAGCCGAGTGGTACCAACGGCCACTGAAGAAGAAGTGGCGAGAGTGCGGATCGGAGGCCGCGAGTCGAACGAAGACGGAGACCTCGAAATGGTAAGGGACGGAGGGAGTGTTTAAGCGGGAAGGAGAAAGAGGTGGTAAGACGCGAGAGAAGGAGAAGCGGGGTGAGCCGAGTGGCCGAAGGTGGAAGGAAGAGGAAGAGGAACGACGAGGAGGAGAAGAGGATCCTACGCGTCCTTCTCGAGGGAAGGGAGGACGAGGAATGGTTCGTCAAGTGGGCTCCGCTACCAAAACTCGCTGCCTCCTAAATCCTGTCTCCCGTTCTCGATCGTTCCTCCCCCTCGTCCACCACGATACTCCTCCTCCACCTCCCTACCGATTCTTCGGCTTCTTCTCCACGTGCGCTCTCCCTCGTCCCCCTTTATTTTTTAGTCGCGAGTAACGAGCGGGCCCGTCTGCTAAGCCGCGAGTACAAAGGAAAGACGTTCGAGGAGAATGCGAGAAGGACGATGGAAAGAGAGGATAAGGAGAACGAGAAGGGCCCTCGAAGGTGCTTCCGTCATTCGGTCCGCGACGAGTCCTCCCAAATGCTCCAACGATGCTTTCCCTATGACGCAGCGAGAAAATTAATCCAATGTCTCCATTATTCCGTGCGCGCGTTAGCCCAAGCCCTCTCCCCGCGACGATCGACGAGCGCGTCGAGTGCCACGTAAGAGAGCCTTGGAGGAGCAGCTGTCAAGTGCCTCGTCGTGGTCATCGGGTTGTTAAGAGGGAATCGTTAATTCTGCTAATTATCTCGTCGACCTGGACGAGGCAAATAGAACGTGCGCGAGATGAAGAAATAACCGTGACGGGCGATCTGTCACGATAACGTCTCGAGGTCCGACGTCTTCGTGGATGTTTTATGGGAACGAATAGAAATTAGAATCTCTTTTCGTGGATGATGATCGCGTCTATTGACAGGGAGACGAGGCACGAAGAAATTTTGGAACACTTACGGGGATAATGTTGCGTCATCGTTGGGGTTGGTGGAGGAGTGGTGGAGGAGTCACGTGGTATCACGAGTCCCTTAAAGCCCTTAAGATCCGCGCCCGTCCACGAGACGCTTTTCACGGTCCTCTGATGCATTGCTACCGTTTCCAAGCTAGGGCCCCAGCATCCTGCTCGCAAGCTGGCCTGCCCCGCTCACCGAGGGCCTTGTATTATGGTAAACGAGACATCGGAGGTAGCCTGCCAGTCAGGAATGGTCCACCTCCCCAGTTCACCTCCTCGTTCTTCTTCTCCTCTCCTCTCAACCATCTCTTCGTCCTCTCCTGCTTCTCAGTCTCCTCTTCGTCCTTCTTCCTCTTCTCTTATTCGCTAATCCTTATTCCTTCGCGCTCTCTCCTAGCACAGCTTCTCCATCTCCATCTCTCCTTTACTCGTCTCCTCGTTTCTCTTCCACCTTCTCGTTCTCCTCTTCCGTCGCATCCTCATCCGCTTCGCCCGTTTTAACGTAAGAAGAGCGTAAAGAGCCGTCCATGGTGTTTCTCGGTGGCTCTTAATGAACGCCTCTTTTCTCCGACCGCCAATTAACCTTCCCACGACAGCAAAAGTGATAAAATCGAAATCGAAGGGGAGAGAAAATCCGTGGAATAAAGAGAAGCGTAGGAAAGTTCTCGGATTCGAGTGCGTGGCTCCGTCGAGAGAAAAGAAGAGAGAGAGAGAGAGAGAGAGAGAGAATAAAAAAAATCGAAAATCGATGATCAACGGGACCGCGGCAGAAAGAGCGTGGTGATGTCGAGTTAGTTCGCGCGCGACGTCGAGTAGCGTGGAGTATCGTGGAGTACCCTGAAGAGTAGCGTATGAGTATCGTCGTGTAACTAGTAATAAATAGCGCTAACGATCCTTGGGTGCTCGTTCCTCGGGATCACAGGCCGCCGCCGGTTATTAATTGTCGTCATTCGTCAAGGAAGGAAGTGGAGGATAGAACGTGGACGAGCGAGAGAGGAAGAGAAACGAGAGAAAGAGAAGAGAGAAAAGAGAGGGAAGGACTTTTACGAAGGAATCGCAAGAAAGATCTCGGTACGGTGCCCCTCGCGACTCGGCAAATCACCCGGAGAATTCTACGCAAATTTTGCTCGTTCACTGCACGGAGAATCTCTGTATCTATTTATTTACCGCTCAACCTAATTAGACGAGGTTGAAAGACAGCCGCGAGCGACCACCGTGACTACTCACGAGACAAGAAAAACCTCAGGGACGAAGTATCGAGTAGAGTATTGCAAAATTCGCCCAAGTAAAAAAAAAGTGCAATATTCCGTCGATGATCTAAATTCTTCCGTCAACGTGTCCACGTTCGTTGCAATTACATCCATTGTTGTCGCGACGAGGGCGCGAATACACCTGGATCTCTCCTCTTGAGAGGAACCGGTGGGTGGTTCTCCACGTTCCATCGGCCAAAGAGGACGAAGACGGCGACGACGTCGCAATTTCGTCGAACACGCGACGCAAATATCGCGTGGGCGGACGGAGAGGTGCGAGCGACAATTTGCAGGTACGCGCGCCTACAAATGCGCCTGCAAGAGGAGAAAAAAAGTGGAAAGGACGAGGATGGTCAAACATGAGGGAAGGAGGAAGAGGTAGAGGGGACATCGAGCGAGGGACGCTAATTAATGCCAGGCAAAATAAAAAGAATAATTGTCGGCCGCCTTGTCGATATCTCCCCCTTCCTCTTTCCATCCTTTCCACCTCCTTCGCCTTACCCATCCTTCTCCTTCGAGTATAGGGTAATTGCGTCTCGCGGTGTCCTTCGTTCCGCTCGTGTAGCGAGAATTAGTGAAAGCACCGGAACGTCCGAGCCGGAGGGAGCCAGAAAGGAGGGAGACAAGCGGACGGAGTAATTTATTCATTCCGCGAAAGTAAACAGTCCCGTAAGAGCGCACGCTAATGAGCGCAGTCCATATTAGAAGCTTGCGAGGCGTTGAACCAGAAACAACGAAGTAGCAGTTGCCGTGTCGTCGAGGGCCATTGTAAACACTCGAGCTCGACACCTTTCCCGACATTTACGTAAACCGCGTAAATGTGCTCCCGTGGTCTCTCGTCAGTCTCGATTCCTTCGATCTTGGTAGAAAGAGGAGAATAAAGGAAATAAGCAAAAGGGTGAGGAGAAGTGGAAACGAAAATGACGGATCCCAGATGCATGGACCCGGTATTACGATTATTTATAAACGGTACGCTGAAGGATAATGGTAACAATGCGCTTCTTCTTGAAGCTTCGAAAAAATGAAATGCATTCATCGAGGAGACTTTCTCCTCCACAGGTCCCACCCTCGATCCGATTACCTGTGGCGGACCCTTCGACTTCGGTTCCTTCGCCCCATAAAAAATCCCTCGTAATTTCCCAACGGCGCGGGTCATGCCATTTCCCTATATCATTCCAACTCGCGCGCTTTCACTCCACCCCGTGAGGGCCCACTCTCAATAAATAAACCACTGCCCTCCCATCTCTTCCTCCACGACGATCCCCCTAGGCCCTCCCTTCACGATTATCGTTCAACGTCCCATAAACATCCGTGGGACCACTCGATTCTCGCACCACCGTGGCAATCCCCGAACGGTGAAGTGGAAGAAGAATGAAGGAGGGCCAATACCGAAAATTAAACCCGAAGCGATAATTAATCCGTCTCATAAAGTGCCGGCTTTGATGCTTTGTTACGACGTCGTAGATCGGTAGGAATATTCGAATCATGGAATGAGAGAGGGAAATGTACGTTTAATCCTCTTAAATCTGCTTGTTACCACTCTCGTTCGCCACGATGCTTTATCTAAGTTCGAGCCTCACTATTTTAGAATTTAACGTCTCCTTAATGCGACAAGAGAGAAAGAGAAAGGAAAAGTTCCTTTGAGGATTGAATTCCTTGAAATTTACCGACGATCTATTAACACCTTTTGGAATTTCACTATCACGTTCTCTCGCGTCGTCCTTCGCATCCTGCTCGTCCTCGCGCCATCATTCATCCTTCGCCACCTCCCGTTCGTCTTCCGACACCCGTTACATCGGCCGTCCCCACGAACGCCTTCCCTCCCGGCAACTTTTACGGGACGCGCATTCGTTATCCATTAGGGTAAGTGTAACACGTGTGGTCGGCCTCTAGGCCCGTGAGGCGTCTTCGTGCTCGCGCGTTCGCTGGTTCACGAGTCTTCCAGGTAACCGATATTCATAAGCGCAAGGACCATTCAGCGTGCGTAGTCGAGCGTAATTGAATTATCATCTCCGGAGACTCGACCGATCCGAGCTTCTTTCCTTATCCTTCTACCTTGTATTCTAAGCTTAAGAATACCGTGACAAGAAGATAAAAGCAGCGATGACAGCAGCGAGCATATAGAGATCCTAAGAAACCGAAATCATCGGTAGGGTGTCTAATAAGAATACATTGTTTATTTCGATCTCTATTGTTCCTTCCTCTCCCTCGTTCCACTCTCCGATTCCTGATACCTTCTTCATTCTCATCCTCTTGCTCGCACGAACGTCGGGAGACATTCGACGAAATTTTCTACGCTGCCATTTGAATCTCAGTGGAGACAAGCAGCCGGGTGGGTAAAGCAACCGTCCACCGTGAATATCTCGAGATATTTCGCGAATGGCTGAGCGGCACGCTGAATGCATAATAAAATTATTCAGCCTCGGAGGCAACCTGGCCATCCGACGAATTATATTCGTCACCGTTACGGGCCAGCCGCGCGTTACGAGAGATCTTTTCTCGTGGTAGGAGGAGATGGAGGAAGTGAAGAGTACAAGAAGACAAGGGGTTCCGTTGAAGGAGTAAAGCGAAGGAGATAATCTCGCGGCACCGAAAACCCTAAGTGCTCGTTCGCCAAGATCCTCTCCCCCTGGAAAGAATTTCTAGCAGCCTCGTCCCCGCGGTTGTCCTTGTCCTCGTCGTCCTCGCGGTCCCCGTGAGGTCCCACTGGACTCACCTCACAGATGTTTGAATTGAGATTACAGCATTCTTACGCTTTTTCTCCCGGACGTAGATTAAAATCTGTACACGAGAACAGCCGGACCACCGTCATTTCTCCCTCACTCTCTTTCTCCTTTGCTCGTCCTCTCTCTCTTCGTCTTTCGTCCTCCAGCATCATCCTTGCTCCTTCTCTCGTTGCTACACCTTCGGCGGCACCTCCACCTCCTTTACAACGTGTAACGTTACACCGACGCAGACTCGCACGGTGGAAGATCGCGCGTGGCACCCGTGGCGCGAGATCTCGCGGGCCTCGTCGTCCGAAGGAATTTTTCCAATGGCCCACCCAATGTAAATTTCGCGAGGAAATTGCGCGAAAATGGTCCTCGTAAAGTGTATCAATCCAAATAATTTTGTTCACAGTTGTTCGTCCAAGCGGTGCCATGATAAATTTTGAAAAATGAAAAGTTGCGCTTTGAATTTGCATTTTCGCGCCCTACGAATTTATTGAAAGCGCATTTATGAAATATCGAGTGTATGGGAGTATATTATACTGTGGTGAGTATGGTGAGCTATGTTAATCATTGTGAAGACACTTGAAAGAAAAAGTCAAAATTCGCATAATGTGAATTATGAAGTATCCCGCAATTATGAGACCATGGCTTCCAGAACACAGATGCTACGGCCATCTGGCAATGTATTGAGTATTCACTCACGTGTTCACGCAGGTAAAATTCTTTAATGCTCTTCGCTTCTAACGTCAGATGGCAGGATGTGTATTATACGATTATTCTGTCGGTAATACTTGGCATCTATCTTCTGCCGTTAGATAGCCTTAATTCTTGCGTCGCCATGATCGGAGGTTTGTAATTGTAGGGCGCGATACCAGAAACCACCCCTGCAAGGAATAAAATTTAAACCCTTGTGAATCCTCCATCACCTGGCAAAACTGATTTACCCTCTAATTCGAACCTGCTCGAATTGCCCAAATTCTTTATAATCGGTATTATAAAATAATATCAAAAAGTAGCGATACAAGAGGCTACATCCGACAAAGAAACCATTTTTAAACAGAGTCAAATGCTACTACCGATTTAAAGGGTCGTGCCTGCAACCCAACCTAACATGGCACATAAGCGGCTCGTATTAAAATCATAATCTGGCATACAATGTATATTATGTTAGGGTAGGATTAGTAATACTTTAAATATTCATGAAAATATTTATGGTAATATACAGAGAGGAATAATACATGTGCATTGTTACTTATTGGAGATCACAATGCAGAACGAGTTGCGTTAAGATTAGTCATTACAAATATCATCCCGCTTGCTGCACAACCAATTTAAAGGACAACGCATTGAGGAACATTGAGGAACATCAAAGGTACCCAAAGGTACCGCTCGAAGTATCGCCTCTTGTTATATCCCTACTCTTTGACCACATTATACAATTCGGCAATACTGTTTTCAATTCCATTCAAGTGCTTTCTAACCTCTGAGTGCCACTTCTTCTGTTTTTTTTTTGTTTTTTTTTTCTAATGAATAGGCACGATTGCAACGTGTAAACTGTGAGAAAAACTATTTTTTATAGCGACTTCCGAGGTCCCTTCTAAACTTGGATTTTGCAAGAGATTTTTTCAAGTTAATGTCGGAACTATGACGCAATGGTGCCGCATTACACTTTCCAACAAATGCATACCGATTCTCATACGTTTCTCCTTACAATTCAATAAAGAGTATTGTTTAAATTACAGATCAATTGGGTGTAAATAACATCGTAATTTTTTGGTCGATTACCATGTCGAAGTTCGGACTGGTTCGGACGGAAAACTGTCGGTGCATTGCGGTAGCAGGATACAATAAATACTTAAGAGAGCAAACTTGATATATTTTCGTGGCTAAGCTATCCACGCCACCTATCAGGCTAACAACCGAATGAAAGAATAGTTGATTTTATTGCTATGTAAGTTTTCGTTCTAATTATATTGCTGCATAATATCAAAAGAAACATATAAGCATCTAGCAATTTGTTAAATTTAAAAACCTTTCGGGAATTATAAAAACCGATGGTTCCACAAATATATCGCACTTATTGAGATACCGTGCACATCCATAGTCCATTTCAAGTACATATGGCTTACGTTAATCAATGGTGCCGTAGCACCTCTAAGGAATGAAATTCTATGACAAAATCTTACGCTACACAGTGGCTTTTTTGTTTTTCAGTAAAATGGATATGTCAAAGCCAATGACAATGTCTAGTTAGTATTTAGCCAAAAGTATTCGTGTAACCGCTAAAACACACGCATGAAGGTTGATGATTCGTAATGAATTATTAATTACCCAGGTGGTTATAGTTGGAATCACGACATGGCATCGCGCAGGTGAGGCACGTTTTTGTACTTGCATAAAAAAATATGTAATTACCATAATTCACGGACACTCAGAGGACAGTCCTACTTATTATCAATGTTAACGTCAGGTTAGTTCAGCGCAGTCAGAGGTAAAGTATGTATACTTATCTCAAATAATACCATTTACTGACTGTAGCAGGTGAAATTCGATGCTTTGATTTTAATTAATTCGAGAATACATTATGCTTACCATAACTCACATATTCATATCCATTGGAATACAATGTACATGATATTTCCAAGTATGGAGTTGATACCGTCAACTAATACTGCACTACTGATTATGCGTTATCGACTCATAGGGTGCGGCATTTCTTTTAGGCCTGATTGACTGAAAATTAGTTCAGTAATCCTCTAAGATTATTCTGCCATTTAAAAAATTCATTAATTCTCCAAAGCTCGCTCATCGGTCATTCGTAATGAATTAAACTAAATAATATTTACATTTGAGACAATTGATATTTCCACAGTCGCTAATGTTAATTTCATGTTTTATTTGCATTTTTGCACATTTCCATGACATTTGGTAAAGTGCGTTTATAGAGAAATATCAATTTAACTTGCTGCTAAATGAAAATACATAATTATTATTTATTACAGATGGTTCCATCCCAACATTTCGGGCTTGGAAGCAGAACGTTTATTAATGGAACGAGGATACGACAGTTCTTTTTTGGCACGACCTAGTTCATCAAATCCAGGAGATTTCACATTATCAGTAAGGTACTTAATGTGAAATTTTATATATGACTTTTTCTGACACAAAACGCATTTTTGTACTCGTTACTGATTATTCCGAAACTTTGGAGACCAAATTTCCATATATGGTTCTTATAGTTTGAAATTGGACTTACCTTTGGTAAAGCAACTTTTGGCTTATCAGGTACACATAGATATACATGTGCAAAGATATACATGTACATAACATTGGATCCGTTCATCTTGTTCTTAGGAGGAATGGCGAGGTGACTCATATTAAAATACAAAATACTGGAGACTTTTATGATCTCTATGGTGGTGAAAAGTTTGCAACCTTATCAGAACTTGTACAGTTTTACATGGAAAATGGTGGACAACTTCGTGAAAAGAATGGTGAAATCATTGAGCTGAAATACCCTCTAAATTGTGCAGACCCCACAACTGAAAGGTATTAGAAATCAATATAAGTCTTCGCCCCAAGAAAAAAATATATCAAACATATGTACTATGGCACCCTATAAAAATCAGGTTTTCTAGTTTTATAATAATTCTAAATGCACACATATAGCATGATATGTGTTAATAGTAAAATATGGGTAAAGGTGGTTCCACGGCCATTTGTCAGCAAAAGAGGCAGAACGTTTAATGTTAGAGCGAGGTAAAAATGGATCCTTCCTCGTACGTGAATCCCAAAGTAAGCCTGGTGATTTTGTGTTATCTGTGCGCACCGACGATCGTGTTACTCACGTTATGATACGATCTCAGGTTAACTATGACTTTCTTAATATATTGTTAGAAGCTATGAAATTCTAAAAAAATGTCAATTAGTTCATGAACTTTACTAACTGCAAAGCAAGTTACGTATCGTTTAATGTTGTAGGACAATAAGTATGATGTTGGGGGTGGTAATAAATTTGACAGCCTGAGTGATCTCATTGAACACTACAAACGCAATCCCATGGTTGAAACGAGTGGAAGTGTGGTACATCTTCGGTAAGAAAAAAAATAATTAACATTAAAGTTGTCACAATAATAGCAAGAAATACAATTATCATTTATTCAGTTTAATTAATTGAATAATGGATATACGCATACTAAAAAACCTAAATTTATCAATTTATTTCAAGACAACCGTTTAATGCCACAAGAATAAACGCCAGTGGAATTGAAAGCAGAGTTAGACAATTACATAAAGAAAATGGATGTTCAAACGGATGGTTATGTTGGAATGGTGCAACAAGCAGTAATGAAGCAGGAACAGGCCGGGGTAAAGGGAAGGCTGGTTTTTGGGAAGAATTTGAATCATTACAACAATTAGAATGTCGTCACTTATTTTCAAGAAAAGAGGGGTTGCGTCCAGAAAATCGAGCAAAGAACCGTTATAAAAATATTTTGCCATGTAAGATATGGTCTAATTTAATTGTTTAAACTCTATAAAGCAACCTTGCTTACCACAGAACCTTCATGAATAAAACATTGATTTTTAGTTGACCATACAAGAGTGCGGTTAAAAGATGTAGATCCTAATATACCTGGAGCTGATTACATTAATGCAAATTACATCAGAGTAAGTTTAATTATAACATATTTCTCAAAAATGCAATATGTAATGTACCGATTAGTATATTATGCACTAATTATGTAATTTTCCACATGTGAATTTGATATTAATGCCTTATAGAATGAAGAAGGGGATGGAGTGGGTTCAGTAATCAACGTTAGTGGGGATATGGGTTCTTTTAATAAATGTTACATTGCTACACAAGGTTGTCTTCCAAACACTATTCACGATTTTTGGCACATGGTGTACCAAGAAAATACACGAGTGATTGTGATGACTACCAAAGAGATGGAAAGGGGCAAAGTATGTAACATATAATATACAGCAAAAGGATATCTTTTTCATAAATATTATTTTAGAATAAATGTGCTCGGTATTGGCCTGAGGAAGGAGAAGTTGCCGACTATGGAGGTGAATGGAAAGTTCGAGCCCTGTATCGTACGTCTACTGCAGATTATACGCTACGTGAATTTCTTCTTCAAGGAACTAAACCCAATTGTACAGAATGCAGAAGGATCTATCATTACCATTTTCAAGTAATATATTTTACCTTGTATATTTTCCCCTTCGTTGTATGGCACAATAATATTTGATCCATGATTTTGCATAGACTTACTACAATTCAATGCCAATCAAAAATTACCACAAGTTAAAATTAAAATATGGGGCCTTACTCTCACCTGTGCTTTAGCAGAGCTCGGACTTTAGATGCACTCTATACATGTGCATAGGTATCAAGTACGTGTCCACCCAGTTTATCGACCGCATCTAAATTCCGAGCGCTGTTAAAATACGGCTGAGAAGAAGGCCCAAGGTCTATAAACGAGAGGAACCCAAATTTAATATGTTAAACAATAAAACTTTTTTACAGGCATGGCCAGATCATGGTGTTCCGTCAGATCCAGGATGTGTCTTAAACTTCCTTCATGATGTAAATGTTCGACAAGAATCAATTGCAGCATCAGCTGCGTCAAACAGTCAAGTTTCACCGTCCATTGGACCAATTCTTGTACACTGTAGTGCTGGAATTGGTAGAACTGGAACTTTTATTGTTATTGATATGATATTAGATCAAATAAAACGTCATGGTAATTATTATATAACCAGTTGTTTCCAGTTGATGAAAACGAAAGTTTTTAAAATAATGGTATCAATAATACAATATTAATATCTTGCAGGACTGGATTGCGAAATTGATATTCAACGGACGATACAAAGAGTCCGTTCACAAAGATCGGGGATGGTACAAACTGAAGCTCAATACAAATTCGTATATCTTGCAGTTTTACATTACATAGAAACTGTATCGCAACGAATGCAAGCAGAACAGGTAGAATTCAATTGCATATAATTTTAAGATAAAGATCATTTTTTTAATCACATTTTATTTTTTCAGAAATCCCTTCAATTGGGTCGAGAGTACACTAACATTCGCTACAAAAGTGAAACGAGTGCTCCTACCACAACAATAGGTGATATTTCCATTCCCACGCCCACCGCGACAACCTTTCCAACATCAGCGCATTGTGCAATGCCCACTCCTGTCACCAATATAAGGCCAAAGTAGCCTTGTAATTTGGTCAGTTTCACAATCATGTGGAAAGCACAGAAGAGGCTTTGTTATTTTTATTATATGGTTTTGAACTTTAACAAGGCCATCCATCTAACACATCTCTCATTTGTAAAACCTTGCCTTGCTAACTGAAGAATCAGTTTAATCTTTTGCAAAATATATATTGCTGTAATTAATGTATACAAAGTGGTTGACTTATCATTAATATGTGAATACACGATTATTCATATACGCACACATATTCCAGGTAAAATATAAAACAGTAGTACATATTTCCAATATTTAGCAATATGTCTAATGTAATGAGTGCTTCATTTTGTACTCTGTAAATTTTATTAGTACATCAGAGCGGATAAGCACAAAGTTTTGCATTTTACTGTCATGTTGTAAGATATGATATAGTTTATAAACTGAGGCAAGAAGTTAAGATTTCTACTAGAAAGCTTTTATGATAGTCTTAATGTGATCCTTAATGTTGTTTCAGATAGTAAAGATTTCATGTTAAAGGAATGCAAATATTCTTACGATACTTAAATCGTAGAACATCTCATGACATTGATTACAGCTACTTAATTTTTATGATGCAGTCTTAATCGCTCTTCGCCTAGCAAATCGTGATATATGTCGTTGCTTCAGAATTATTGCTTGACTGACTACACCTGTATTTGAGGTAAATTATGTGACTGGTTATGAATATAAATATATATATATGTGTGTATCATTTCTTATACCTTCATTATATGTAGGCGGTTTAAGATTTTCAGTAATTTACAAACAAAACTGTTGGATGGCAGAAGAAGATTTCATATGTTTCACATGTATTATTATGTACATTGTAGTCTAAAATACACTGACAATTGTTCTAATTATATTATTGTGAAAGTGTAAAAGTTTAATATTTTGTAATTATGCGCACGTTATTAATGATTTTGTTCTAATATTTTTCTGTACTCATACTATACTCCTTACAAATACTTTTCCTACCGTAAGTATATGAATGTTTTATAAAAAAGTTTAAAAAAATACAGAACTAAATTTACTTTATTATGCATTAAAGTACGTAATTTAGAATATGTTAATTAAATATAACATTTTAAAATATTTACTTCATTATATACTTATTCTGAAAATATCGAAAAAAATCTATTAAAAGCCAATAGTTAAACTAATAATGTAACTGACTAATTCAAAATTCAATGAAAGTATGTCATTGAGCATTTTTACAAAAGTACAAACAGCTATGTACAAACCAAAAAAAAAAAAAATTAATTGAAATTGAAAAATGTGATAATTTATTTAAAATGTATTTCGCAAATAACGCCACATATAGTTCATTCATATATGGGATAGAACCGTATATCATAATTTGGTCGTCTACGGTATTCATTTCGTCAGTTATGAACTGTGGAATTTATGTTGAATTCTGCGGTAACAGTTTTTTTTTTTCAGATCGGGTAGCAATGGGGTGATCGGCACGATTGGAGCTTATTGCGCATGAGCAATCGCTTGGCGAGAAGGGCAAACACTTGCACCTGCGCAGTTAGCCCCAATCGTGCAGATCACCCCATTGTTACCTGATTTGAGAAAACCGTTACCGTAGAATTCAAAATACATTCAACAGTTTATAACTGACGAAATGAATACCGCAGACAATCAAATTATGATGTATGGTTCTATCCCACCCATGAATGAACTATGCGGCGTTATTTGCGAAATAGATTTTATAGAAGTTCATGATTCATCGGCGCAATCCAATTTCCATTGGCAAATAATGAAATGCCGGTAAACATAAATTATTTCAGACCAACAGTCAAATATCATGAGATGCATTAAACACAATTGTTTTGCAGTTTGATAATTACAGTAATACCTGAAGCAATTGCGTCGCCTCTACGGAGAACAGATAATTCTATACTTGTTATTACGACCAGAGAATTTTACAACTCTGGGAGATTGCAGAAATTTCTTCGGGAAATAAATCTTTTGGTATAGTTTATCGCATAATAAACAATGGTTTTCACACATTTACATGGGAATAAACAAAATGGGGGACGGGGAGCATGTCATTATAGAAAAAGATATTATAAGATGATCCTTTCCCTACATACAATACAACATTCTTCCTATTTTTACATAGTTTGGAGAGGCCAATGCTGTTACAGTTAATGGTTATAAAGATTGTCTCATGTACACTATTCAATCAAAGATAGCACCTTCTTGGTACAAAGTGGGGCAGTATTTTGTGAAAGGACAAAAGTTTTTTCATTCTACAGAGAAACATGAAGCAGTAAAATTAGTAATTTCTATCGATGGTAGCTTATATTGCACATGCATTTTCCAAATATTCAAAAATGAAATGTGCAAAAAATAATAAAAAGTATGTTCCCAGATAAAATTATGCATTTACAATTGGAACCAATCGATATCAAAATGCCATTTGTAAAATTGGAAGACTTTTATTTAACAGAATTATCAATGGCTCATTTCTTATCAAGTCCTGAAGGTCATATGAATGTAACACAATACGGGACTCAATGGGTTCACGTATTGCCAAGGTATATGTATAATAAATATATTAATTCTACAATACATACTTGAATGCGCCAAATATATAAAAATGTAATGGTTGATAATTTCTTCAATTAGTACGAAAAGAGCAAAAGTTCTATCTGTATCGAAAAGTCTTCCAGTGGATAGCCCATTCAAAGATTACGAGCAATTACGCAGACACTGGAAAAATATGGTATGCTCTTTATGATTAATCTTAGCAGTTCACATGCACTTGATGCAGAGAATGAATCTATTGCACAAATTTTATGCATTCTTAATAGTTTGTATGCATACAAATAATATAATCATATATTTTGTGCATTTGTACCAACAAAGTAAATAAGCAAACATCTCACATTTTAGTATGGTTATCAGTTGCCTGTAGAAGAGAAACAAATCATATATTATAGAGTTACATTTCCAATACCAGAGCCTAATATTTACACATATCCAAACATTTGTATTACGGCAGGACAATTGGATCATTTTCCTTGTAAAGATAGAAGCTTAACAATTCAACATTTTCTATCTGATATAATGACTGCTTTCCCCACAATATGTGGTAAAAAGTTTCATGTTTCTGAAAAGAACGAAAAACACATTTTTCAACAAACTGTGTACAATATGGTATATTCCCATGAAGATTTTTTTCTTTGCTACTGAAATTCTTAACAAGCTTTTTGATAAAGACTGTTTTTACGATGTTTTTAGAATCCCCAAAATATGTATAATTACAAAGCAACACGGTTCTCCCTACCCAGAAGTAATGCATCATTTAACCAGAATGCTAGCTATGCAGATGTAGTTCTATCGCAAGATTCAGATGTTTCGGGCATTCATGCAAAACAAATACAAACAAATGTTAAAGATGCATATCTTGCATCACCCAAAGCATTTTCATTTTTAAATGATTTAGATAAAATACATAATCCAGAGAAATTTACAGATGTACATACTCAACCAACCAACAAAGACAGGACTTTGCCAGTTGAGCATAAAATGGCTACAGATACTTCTCAAAATCAAAGTACTTGTGCACAACGGCAACAAACTTTGTCTAAATACTTCCAAATCCAAAAGCAACATTCTCAACCTAAAAAAGAGGTACTTTATCTTCACTTGCACATGTCATACACAAAAATTAATACAAATGATCTTAATGATAAATTATTTTTTTATGTAAGGTACACACATTTGAACAAGCTTCCTCTCAGTGTCTGACATTACGGCAAAAATTGTTAAAGACTCAATCGGTTGCAGAAAAAAACAAAACAGTAAGTAAATTGGAGTAATAATTGTAATATTTTTCGAAGACAATAATGTGAAAAATTATATAAAACTTCACTCTTCAGGATAAAACAATGATTGATGTAGAGACACTGGCTAAAAATAATAATTTAGGACAAGTAACAATCGCTGTGCTAAGTGCATGGTTGAAGCAGCATTCAATTCCGCATAACACGCATACAAAAAAAAGCGACTTAATTAATAAAGTTCTTACTCATATAAGACACATGAAAGCTACAAAATTACAATAGATATAATTATAATATTCAAATATCTTAGTTTTTAGTACATAGAAAAATGTATCATATTCATTTTTCAATGATTTCCATAACAATAAAACACAGACTTTCTTAATATACTAATAGCCTTCTAATAATCAATATTGAACAGACAATGTACATAAATGTAAAACAAATAGGACTAACAGTTGCAAATATTCCACATTACCTGCAGCTCATATTAGGATATTCCAGTTGTGTTACAATCTTTAATAACCATTAATATTGTTTCTCTATCTGCTTTATGTTTTATTCCAATTTCTTCTAAGTCGCTATCGTTGAGTGTTAAGAATAAATCCATATCTACCTAAGTGAATAACAGTAGATAATTATTAACATTTTATCAGTTATTGTTATCCTATGCATTTTGAATAATTTTTAAAAAACCTCAATGTTTTCAAATTGCAATTTCGGTAAGTTATACTAATTTTACCTCCTGTTGTAAAAATATTGGAATATGATGACCTAATCCACAATGTTTTAAAAGTATCACCATTCCAGTTTGCGCAGAGTTAAGTACAATACCCCTGGGCGGTGTCTTACAGTGTGGCGGGGTAGGAGTATCCTCCCCAAATACTTTTTCATCATTAAGACCTGATGATGATTTTGTAGGACTAAATTCAGGTGTAAATCCAAGAGTAATATTTAGATCTTCCTGCATATCCATTCCTGTAACGCCCATTACCTGTGAGCTTTAAAAATTTGACAATATCATTTACTAAAATTATTATGTGATTTGATTACGAGAGTTAAATATTATAAATGTTCCATATATCTTAACATATTCACCATGATGAGAATTCATTAGTTGATATAGATGTAATTTGACTAGCAGCTGTAGATCTTCCCTTTGCACCATCAAACTCAGAATGTGCTGTTGGCTTTAAATGCTTATGCATATGTAATGGACGAATATTAGGCGACAGTGGGAATTCATTATCAACGTTGTATGCTAAAGTTGGTGATAATAAATACTGCTGTTCTTCTTTTATATATGCTGACAATAAATTATGGTTCCGTGTATGATCACAAATCTTTAATGTTGGGCGCCCTTTTGTGTGTCTACCAACATTGTCAGTAACAACAGTAAGCCTTGGGGCCGCATATGGAAACTTAATGAAACATTTTCTGTGATTAGCATTATTAGGAACTACATTAACCTGTAACACATTCAACTCCATGTAAGTTACATCGTTTTGTACGCACAAACTTTATAAGCATTTATTGAATACTTCAATATTATCAGATGTTTCAGCCCAATAGTCTTCTATGTAACTACAATGCTTTGAGAGATTCGCTATTTCAGGAATAATCGATTGTGCCATCATAATGTGGGTGAATTCGTCTGAAATTGATAGATATGTATCAGTTCTTATTTTTCTGTCAAATACTTATGAGAGTTCTAAGAATACAAGATCTTACTAGCTGTTGAAATTTCTAAACCTAGATCCAATAGTTTGAAAAATAAAATTTTGTCATTTTTTGCGGCGGCTACGCACAAAGGAGTGATGTCATCACTACATGTATTAGCAAGTGCAGATGGATCAGCATCATATAATGTTGTAAACATCTCTAAACCAACTGCTGCTGCTAAGCTTAGGATTGACATACCTGTAGAGTAGCGCAAATATTCTTTACCAATATCGATTTCCATATAGGACTCTCGCTAAGTATTGTATGTTATTGTTCACATGTGTCATATATTATTATGTACACAAATATAGAAATAAGAAAAATGCAATATTCACCCAGATAATTAGAATCATTCACATTACATTTCATTTGCAATAGCAATTTTACTGATTTCAAATCTCTACTATGAATTGCCTGCATCAAAGGTGTCCATCCAAATTTATTCTTTCTGTCGATAACATGTGGCCTATTCTCTTTCTGTAAAATTTCGTTAATAATATTGTAACAGCCGTTTGCTGCGCTAATGTGCAACAAGTTTTCTCCATAATTGTTAATCAAATTTAGAGTATAATCTGAAAGTGTGAAAAGTCGATGTCATTTTTTTAGGCGTACTTGACAAATTCATTGCGCATATTATATTATTAACATTGTTAAGAGAACGTGTTTATTAATTACCTTCTTTACGTAGGGCCACTACGACTTCTGCTTCGACGGTTTCTTTATTGTTTTTTTTAGTAACTTCGACTTTCAACATATCCAATTGTTCCTTAACGTATTATCGTATACCGTCATCCAATTTCTTCTTCTTTTATTTAGTGGATTTAGACTCTTGACACTATCATGCTTTGTCCTCTAAGCACCTACAATTTAAATGTTTACGTTCGCAGCTTCGGACAGCAGTTTAAATTCCCGGGAAGGTTCCGCACTTGTGCTGGCATCTATTTATCAAGATAATACCACCGTTTGTTAATCCGATTTACCGGTTAATATGATTTTCATAGATTTACTTGTCAAGTCTAAAGTGCACTAAGCACTGGTATTATTTTTTAGGATTACAATATTATAAACATACCTGCGTATGATTATAAACTTGGAAGAAACATGGACTAGTTAATTTCAATTTGCTAAAATATCCATTTGAACAATTGAACAGTCTGGTGTAAATATATTTTCACTCGTGTTTAATATGTTACGTTACAGTTTCTGGAAAGTAATAGGCCTATTAAATTCTATTAAAACTAATATACTTTTTCTTGGTGCGATCGATAAAAAAGATTCCTACGGTTACAAGTTCACGTGTAATTAATTCTTTACGATGGTAATTTAGTTTATCCGTCAGAAACACCTACAAGATGTTTAGTCTATCCCACAGCTTTTCTGCGATTATACTTTGTACTTGTAAGTTAATTCGTCACGAGTACGTTTTGTACGCGGAAACAAGTGTAACAGAACGCGGCGTAGTAGAAAAGATACTGCGAAACAGGTTTTGACCTTTCCTGTAATCATTCGAGATTTTGCGTGTATGCAAAACGAACGTGTTAGGTTACTAATGCTGTAAATCATTTTCAACATTTTTATAAGGATGGAAGAAATTATAGGTTTATACAAATATTTCGATCAGAGGGTGTTACAAAACTTAGAGACCAATAATATAAAGCATAGGTGAGTACCTTTATCACTCCATTAGATTGAAAGTATAAATTATGCGATTTTGACAACTATCTGTTTCTTTATAGATATTTTGTATATCTCTAATGACATAAGCATAAAATTTATGTGATAACTTTCTTTTGCAGAAAGAATGCAGGCACTGGATTGTGGCTTGGCACTTTGGTGGGACTTTGTGCGATTACAACAATATTAAAAGAAGATAGCAGCTATTCAGAGATATGTTTAATTATTGGTGTCACAGGTTGTGGTCTAGTCATCAGTGCATTATGCCTTTTTTTCTACCTATCCAGACAAACGATAGTGGCTAAGGATTTCCAAGTGATATACTTTTTACCAGCAATTATTACTTCTATATTGTATCTTCAAATTGTAAACAAAGGTATATGAACTTACTAATAATTTTAATGACATAATGTACTAGATATTATATACAAGCACCTAATTTTTTCAAATTTCATATTAATGCCATTTTAATTATATTTTTATATTATTTGCATAAGTGCAGGCTTAGTGGTGAGTGTAATATGGGGCTTGAGTGTCGCGTCATTAGGAACATGGGGTGTCGTACAAGTTTTGTCCCATTTTCCACATTGTTTCACTGTTGGAGAAGCGACGACTGTTATGCATGGTTGTATTTTATTTTTGATGTCGGCTGTCACAAACCTACCATTCAGATATCATTTGCCACCAATTCACAGCAATGACATTGCCACAGTAATTCTGCAGGTATAATATATATTGTGTATATTATGTATGTTTAACATAAGTTATGTCACGATTTGTTATGCCGAATTCTAGTCATGCGCAATGATGTAATATAATATGTATGTAAAATGTAATTTTAGAACATGTTTTCAGATGGGTATGCTGTATATACTATCAATTTGTTTATTATGCGCATCTGTTGTTCTCCTACGTTCAACAAAATTCTTCTATTTATTGATATTTACTATTTTATTATCCGTAATTATTCCATCGCTACACATTATACTCGATCAAAGTCCTCTTTTATGGATTATTCTATTTGTCTTCGGCAAAACCAGCAGGGTAAGTCTATAAAGTATCACGTTAGGTGCTGTTTTAGTATCTGAAGAACAAAAGGTTGAGATGAATATTATCGAGTATTAATATTACAGGTTGTATTAATTGTGTATTGGGCAATTTGTTTATTCCTAAGTATTGCAATTGTTAGACATCAAATACTCTCATCTTCACAAGGGTCCGCTGTAAATAGAAAAAGCTTTCATTTGTTAGCAGTATTTGTTTATATTCCTGGATTAATATATGAACCTACATTATTGTATCTTGCAAGTGGAGTTATCATGATTCTGTTTATATTTGTTGAGGTATGTAGTACATTTATACTTTTATGATAAATCAATGGATGTAGATTAGTTGTTTAACACAATGGCCATTTATGTATATTTGGTTTTTTACCTTATTTTATGTAGCACAGTAAGAAAATAGTATATAACTCATCGTACATATTCATGTGCGTATTACTTATAAGCTACAGTTGTATTTTTCAGAAAAATAATTGTTAAAACATTTTAGTTGATGAGAGTTCTCAAAGTACCACCCTTAGGAGATTTCCTACAGCAAGGATTCGATGCATTATGTGATGAAAAAGATAATCTGGTATCTTTGACTCCTTTGTATTTACTCAATGGTTTATCCTTTCCAATTTGGATGCCTATGAATAACGTTAAGCTGTTGGTTTCACTGAGTGGGGTCTTAACAGTGGGCATTGGTGATACTGCAGCAGCGTGGATTGGTAGTAAATGGGGGCACCATAAATGGCAAGGAACAAACAAGTCTATTGAAGGAACGGTTGCTTGTATTTTGAGTCAATTTGTTGTAATATGTGGATTACTGTGTACCGGTACGCTCTTCACTCGTCTACAACTTTCTATCTAAGATAAACATAAACTTCTTGATACGCATAATTCAAGTATCTTATTTTTCAGGATATGTGTCTGACTATTGGACAGTAGTGAGAGGTATATTCGCAGTTATCCTAGTATCACTTGTAGAAGCTCAAACAAATCAAATTGATAATTTAGCATTACCATTCTTGATGTATATTTGTCTCGGAGCATAAATTATTTGTAGTTTTTTCTGTATCTGTGACACACAATGACTACAGATTGTTACTGGTACAACAATACTATTTACACAAGGTACATCATGGGTACAACAAAAATAACTTCACAATTACTGCTTGTTGATGTTTCTAGAATGTATATTCTAACAATTCCATTTTGTATATAGTATTTTCTTTATCGAAACTGCTGTGCTGTAATCCCTTTTAATACTAGGGAGAAGCGTTATTTATTATTTATTATTTAAATAGTTTTAATTTGCAAGAAGGTTTTTTTGCTTATTCATTATTTTGTAACAAATTGCTTACAAAATATATGGTCTCTGTAAATTGTAGTTTGTAATGGAACATCGGACTTCTTGTAAATGGTAAATGATCCATCACGATAATTCATAAAATATTATAGGTAAGAAAATTGAACAAAATACACAATATTTTTTATAACCGTCAAAACGGAATATCGACATAAATTCGTGGATTTTTATCTTGTAAAGATATTGACACTTTTTAAATAATTTAGAATCAACTATCGGGTGTTCTTATGAAGTGTGTAACCGAGAATGTAATGTATATTCTCTTAAGCTTTACTAATATCTACTACTATTCCAATACGTTTAAATATTCATATATTGTTGTACAAACGTATACTGTAATATTTTGTATTATGCATAATACATTCCCGATCAAGCATTTTCACGTACGAAGCTCAAATGTTGCGGAGATGGTAAAAGAATATTTGTAAATTAAGATATTTTTGTAATTGGATTATAATTGTAATAAAATCGATATTTTAAGACTTAAACGCTGGATGATCTTTCCTTCTTGTGCGTACTGTCAGCTTCGCACGGGCTGTTTTCGACGTTTCGCTTTTTCACGGGATTCCACAATGCGAGCGAAATATAAAATTAGGAGCAAGATATTTTGGAGAAAGTAATGAATTAAAGTATCTTCCGTAATATTATTTCTTTATAATACTTTATTCACCACACAGCCTTAAAATCTGCCCTCACGCAGCGTATCTTCGTACGCCAGACTCTCCCGCGTCTACAGCGATGTGAAATGCATGCAGGATCTGTTACACGACTAATTCGATTTTTATTATAAAACTCATGTAAATGTACATTCGAAACGGAAATGTCAGTTGTACCACTTTCCTCATTTGCGATAATCGTCCATTGCCCTAGTTTCATATCGTATAACAGAAAATCACAACGATTTTAAGAGGACCGGCGTATAATCCTTCGCTCGTAAATTTAGATTTGCCTCTTCCTTTCAGTCGATCGGCGTCATTACTATTTTTAGCGATACAGTGAACTCTTAAAGCTCGATAAAAGAATTTGCGAGAAGATCAACTGAGAAAGGCATTTCTGCAGCATTCCACGTGAATGACCAATATGCAACAGCTTGTCCGTCGTTCTCGATCAGCATTCCGTAGCTTTTACCGCGAAAAATCCTTTAAACGTTGCGCAAGTTCGGTAACTGAACGCATTCGACGAGAATGACAGACGGATGTAGAAGGTGTTTTCATCGTCGCTACGTACTAATCATTACACTCGCAATCTTATACATATAATTTCATATTTATAATTGTATGTATAGCAATTACATAAATATTCCTCACACTCATGACCGCCTAATGCCGTTTTTGTTTCTTTCGCGGTGGGCCGCGACGCCCACCGCTTTCTCTTGTTCTCTTTCTCTCACGCTCTCTCGTTCGCTCTTTCTTTCTCTCTCTCTCTCTTTCTCGCTAACTTAAGTAAGTAATTTTTATTATTCGGTGTACCTCTCGTGTCTTCGTATGATATATTTCGACAATTCTGTCAGTTTTACTTTCGTAATCGATTAATCTCGCTCGTTCCCCTGTGACATTCGGCTCGCGCTCTTCCTCCATCGCGTATAAAATTCTCCACTCTCGCAAATCCATTCTCTTCCTTCGTCCATTCCTTTCCTCGTGACCCATTCTCCGATCTCTTCGCCTCGCCAATTATCTTCATCTCGTCTGTTACGCACTTCAACGCACGCGTCCACCTTGCTCCACGTCTCTCGTCGAGTCCAAGGAATGGAACGAAATTGGCAATAAAAAAATAATTCGTCGCTTTATTTTCAACACGCTCGTGCTGCTATTGATCTTCACGCGAGTTCCGCGACGAGGATGCGTGCAGGATCAAGATTCTCCAGTTCCCTTCAAGATCGAAGCAACATAACACGGGATTCGATCGAAGATCTTTTTCCGTCCCTAAAACCCTCTTCAACTCCGGAAGGGTTTAAATTAACGCGAGTAAATTTCCCTGGAGGTTCTCTCAGGCGATGTATCGATCGACAATACTCTACTTCCCCAAGTGCGTTGCAGATTCGCCTCGCTTATGTACACGGTGCTGTTTCCTTCCAAAGGAAAATTTCCTCGCGTGGAAAAGTCTCGCGGTAAAATATATCTCATGCGTGCACTTCGTCGATCCTTCTTCGCCTACCCCCCTTCCCATTGAGAATTACGAGTAAATCAGTGGTCGACATTTTGCCCGTGTTTCAATATCATTGCACATTGCATACTTCAATTGGAACAAATGTTTCATACAACTGAGCTACTAATGGAGTTAATTCATCTAAATAAGTGCTCTCGTACCTATCCGTCGATATTGCACGATACCAACAGACTGTGATAACGCAGGGAGAAATGAAGTCTATCTCGACGAAGGCAGTGTGGCACGGAAAACTAATTAATAAATAAACGTCAGATACGCGAAACTTGTGCGAAGTCCCTCACGAGTATCGTAAACGCCGGGAATTTGTTGCCAGAGACGTGGCACGGAATTTTCAAACTGGAACGGAAGCTTTTCAAATTCCTTCGCGTCCTTTCCTTCGCCCGCACGGGGCGCAAACGATTCGAGCGAGTATGCTGGTCGAGTGCTTCGCCAAACTGTTCCTTTACGATCGCTATCACGATCACGTCGCTTCGGGTTTCCCGCAAGGTCTTCCATTACATATTTACAAATCCTCGATACATCGCATGCGAGTGTGCAGACGATCTAAAAAATAGAAGTAGCGAATTCTTCGTGTCACGCGACTGTTCTTGATATTTCTTCGTTTTTCTCGAGTATCGTGAGTATCGTTTCTCTGGATAGGTGTGCGCGGATCCGCCTCGACGAAGGAGGATCCACTTGTTCGCGTGGGGCCGAGTGATCCGAGATAATCTCTATCTCCGGATCACTCGTAATTATTAATTCTCACGTTCCCGAATTATTCTGCGCTTCTCCCTCGCTACGATTCGTTCTCCTATGTACGAGAACGAGAGCGAAGGGAAATCGTTTCTGCCAATTGTTTAATTCCCACTGTTGCACAGTGTCAGTATCCGACTAATAAGTAGATACGTCTCTGATTATTCGGAAGAGAATCGGTATGCTTTTCTAGGTAACATTACCACCGCTCGTCCCTTAATCACATGGTCTGGTATCTTAATCGCTATATTTATATCGTAAAGCATCTTGTGAAACATCCCTCCCCCTCGAGTTCATCGTCACTGTCGGTATTACGGTTCATATTTTACTCTCTCTCTCGAAAAAAAAAAAAAATGCTCTTTCCGTCTCTTGTAAGATACTCTTTGAATTCCATTCCACGAGTAAGCGCAAGAAAATCGCGACTCTTTCCCTCGAGACGACGGTATCTCGTTTTGCTCTTCCGAATCCGCTAATTTTTACCTGCGATATTAACGGATACACTTTGCTGGGGCGATCTTACGGTGGCTCGTCGAGGTCGAGATAAGCAGGCAAAATTGAAAGCGCAGGGCGGTGCACAGTAAATGGCAAAGTATCGTTCTACGAAGATGTCCTCGAGATCGGTAGCTGCGTAAAAAAATTCTTAAGCTAACACTGAGATTTCACGTGGTAAGTGGCGATCGGATGGAGTTGAAAAAGTGTCGTTCTCCATCGGTTATAGAATAGATTCGTTGTACTGTCGATACGTGCTACAGGTCAAGATCCTAATGCTAACGGGGGAGGTTCCACTAGAGTGTGCGTGCGTCTGTGTAATATGAAGAACTGTTGCACGAGCTGAGAAAGATTCCTACGCTGAGACAAATTTCTACCACCTTTCCTTCTAGTGGTCCGAAACTGATTCGAACCTGCGTTTTGAACGGTATTCGATAATCGAGCGGATTAGCCATTGACCGATTGGGTTTCGTCTAACCCAAGGACACGTTTCTATTTCGTCATCCTATTACCGTAGAGCGGATTCGGAAAGGTAAGATCATTCACCGTCGCCCAACAGTGACATCGATCGGGGGCTGGACGTTCCTTCGGTACACCTCAAGCCTAATATACATCGAGTATTAGGTTTATAAAACAGACACCCCACCTCATCGTAGGGTTTCAAAGGGGTCGGTGTTTTCACGATGGAGAAGGACTAAGGGTGGGACTCGTTCGAGGAAATTGGAGATGGGATTCCTTAGGGGTTGGATGCAAGGGAGGCCCGTTACTCCCTCAATTTGTGCCAATCGGCGATCTGCCGTCGGGGCGAGCTGCAGACCTCGTTCCAGTGATTCAGAGCGGAGCCCTGACACTTTGGACCGCCGAATTCCAGCCGTCCGATCACCTGCGTGAACGAAAGATTTTGTTCATTTCCAGAGACGGTAGAACAGATTTTTAACAGTCAAGCGATTATTCTCAAATTTCGTTGCACGCGACACGAACTAATTTCGCCCTAGAATCATATTTTTTCCACCTCACCTCGTTCTTCGTAACGCGATCCCAATCGAGTAGCATGAATTCTAGACTGACGTTGCTGAGACCGTCAGCGCCGTTTGGAATCTCAAATACGAATGACTCGTTGAATACGGGGCTGAGGGTGCGCTTCTTCACGTGCGTCTTCCTCTTCGAGATGCTCTGCGACTTGTAGAGAAGATAGATCTTCACGTAAGGATCCGCGAGCCCGGTCACGTCCATTTTTGGAAGATTGCGAGCCTTCAGCACCACCACCGTCAATCGGCTGGTGACCGGTTGCCAGCAAAGCGAGACCAGCAATTCTCCCCTACCCTGCGATTGGATCTGCAAGTGGAATATTTTTCGTCGATCAAAAATAAGTTGTCGTTAATTATTAGAAGGAAGACGAGGTGAAGTAGGCTCACCTTCAAGCTGCGCGGAGAGATCTTTCGACACAAGGATATTTCCTGATTCTCGGCTTCCTCCAATCCGGGCACCGAGGCGAGGGCGCAGGTCAACTCGCCGATGATGTCGTCGCGGGAGTATCTGTCGAAGCTCAGCACGATGAAGTGCAAGCTGATTTTCTGAAAGCAACCAAGATCATGAGTTCGTCGATCTTTGAATATATCACACCTCCTAGAGATCTTACAGTACCTGTAGTTGACTCTGGGATATTCCGAAGAACGTGAAGTCCTCGTCGTAAACTGGATCCCTGGTGTTTCTCAGGACCCTCGTTTTAACGTAATGCTGCTTGTCCGGGAGAAGCTGGAGTTTCACGTAAGGATCACTGGTCGCGTTCTGTTGTCCTCTGGCGGGCAGACCCTTGCACTTCACCACAGTGACCACCAGTGCATTCTGTTCGCCTTTGTATCGTAGCTTGAAGAACAGGTGTCCCAGATGATCCTTGTTGTTCTCAGCGGAGTGGATTCGTTCGCGCTCGACTTTCTCATTGTTCTCGATTTCCGCCTTGTCGCGCTCGTTCTCGATAGTGGTGATCACTTCCGCCGATGGTGTCTGGACCGGGGTTCCTACAAAGAAAGAGGGTCCAATTGTAAATTAATTATGAGGAACTGCTCCTTCGAGGTTTCTTACCAATCTTCGATAACCTTACCTGCGCCCTGCGGTGATCTCGGTTGGGACGCTGGGTTCGACGGTTGCGATCCAATTGGGCTGGGCGTCTGTCCACCGGAGCCAGGCGGACTCTTTGCAGGTCCTGTAGGACTTGGGCTCTTCTTCAGATAATGACTGGTGCTACCTGGGCTCTTAACCGCTGTGGGCTTCCTGTGGGGCGGCCTAAACGCCAGCGACTTGTCTGAGTTGAGCTTGGTGTGCTCGCGTCGTCGTCGACAGAGCCACCAGGTCATTGCGACGGCGCAGACTAGGAACGCGGCGCCGATGCATAACCCGACCAGCGTCGCCGTCGAGACTGAAACCGTGGGTGAATAAGCCGTTAAAGCGTCGCTTTTGCCAAGGACAAAGATACCTTGGAATTGGACTCCTATCGGGGACCAATTGATAATCCAAAATCATTGGACAATGCTTGAAACGCACCCTGACACCCCTCTACCACATTTCTAGGCGCTTTGGTTTCGTAACATCTCGTAATAAAATTGTCGTAGAATCGCACGTTCGTGCCGAGCACCCCCTGTAGAAATTGCACGGACGACGATCAGTTTTGGTTCCTTCATTCCAAAAATTTAATTTCGTTTCTGGATAAACGGAAGAGCCTAATTCTAGCTTGAAATCCTTGTAATTCGATGTTCCTTAAAGCACGCACTTGGTTGCATTGCGTGGCGATCGGAGACAGTCTAGGCCACCACCTTGCTTCATCCATGGACGCATAGGCAGCAATGTGTGTGTGTGTCCGCATGTGCATACGCATGGATTCGCGTGTATCGGGGTATATGGCCGCTCGTGCATACAAGGGAAAATATAAACGAAAATTCTTGGAATCTACGAGGACGAATGGAAGACAAGAACGGAGGTAAATCGAGCTGAGGAAAATTTCGAGTCATCTCGGACGAGAATTCCAAGGACGTAATCTGAACCACCCTTCTCGTCTCATAGTTCCTTCCTAGAACCCCGTATCGTTGCGCCAAAGCAGGTCACGCGTGATTGAAAACGTCCCGTGGTTTCATAGTTTCATCGCATGGGAATCGTAGGATTTTCATCCCCACGGACGGCCGGAGGCGTCGCCTCTCGAAGCTTTCATGGACTCGCGTAACCAGATGGGCCGAACCTATATCTAATACAGAATCTCCAGTGCATCCGAGCAGTAACAGCTGTTCGTCTCGACGTCTGTCGCACCGAGTCTCCACGGTCTGTAACGTCCTTCGTAATCTTCACCTCCTCTTCCACCCCACGTCCCTTTCAACCCCCTCAGACTCATTTTCCCGATAAACCCTACGATTAAAATCTTCCTGCTGGTCTCTGGAGAAACCCTAAAAACTACCAATGGAAAATTCACGTACTCCAACCCGTCAGCTCTGATCGATGAAAGGACCGCGGAGCCACGAACTGTAACGCGCAACAACGGAAAATCGTGAAAGGGTCCCTCCGTCCATTTTCACAAGACCCTCCTACCGTGTGCTGCGGTGTTTTTCCGTTGGCACGCAGGGTCGTAGAGGCGCGCGCGGAAAATGTGCTAAGAGTAAAACTCACCGGTGTCGACTGGTCGAATCAGGGGCCCGTCCTCCGTGACACCACCGACCATGTTCAGTCACGCTCTCTTAACCGACGTGGACGTCTCTGGTAATCCGCGTAAGTCACCTCACCACGGCACACTGATGCGAATATTTACAGCGTGCGCCACCACTGTCCACCACCGGTGCCTCGACGATGGAGCGACCATCGAAGAGGAAGTACGGATCAATAGACTCGACGAGTTGCTCGGGCTTGCGCGGCAAGACCCCGCGCGGGCTGAAAAGGTACCGGCGACCGCGACGACCACCACGGCGACACCAGCAACGAAGCCGTGATGAGAGCCAGATGAGAACGGAATTAGCGCCGAGGGTGTGGAACGACGGACACGAGGCTTGAGAGGGTGGCCCCCGCGTTTCACACGAAAATCGAAGATGATTCCTGGAGTGCAGGTGATACGAGCCCATTGTGTTCCTTGCTGGAAAAATTGCACGTTGGCGTTAGGGATCGATCCTTGGGGTGAATCGTAGCAGACATGTTCTTTTTTCTTATCGTTGTTAAGGAACCTTGCGATTCTGATTGGTTACCTGGTGAGAAGTTGCAAGAAAAAAATTGAGAAAATTTTTCTTCTCTTTTTCTTCATAAACGTTAAAGGATTTTTTTGCTGGGTGCAGCTCCGTGCATATTTAATTCTTTGGCAATTCTACGGTGGGGGTAGATGTTACAAATTATTCGTACGACGGTCTTTTCTATCGTGAGACGAGGTTTCATGAGTAAATAGGTAAGAAAATTCAATCGTGCAGCGTGGTACCAAAAGTATTAAATCGCACGAGAGTCATCGACTCAAACGAAATGTTAAGTCTGGGTAGGACTTTCTATGGGAAGGTGCCGTTAGAAACGCCTCGTTGCACGGCAGGTTGCGGTAGGTCCGTCTAGGCGAATCCGTCCTCGTCGTGCGATAAGGTCGACCGTGTTTGGCGAACGCTTTTTCTTCCTCGAGAGTTCGTGGTATCTGCGCAGAAGCATCTCACGTAAAGGAGCACGCGGAAATATGCATCTCCTCTTTTTGCCAGACCCGCTGTCCTTCGGGGCGACACGAAAGAACGACAGGAGAGTCGCGTACTCGCAATAAAGAAAAGCGGTGAGCACGCAAAACCTTTCGGCATCGGTTGCTCTCTCTTCTCGCATTATCGATCTACACGTACGAAAAAAAAAAAAACCACCAGTTTTCCTATGACTCACTGTGAGCTATGGCGCTCACGCCAGACCATTCTTTATGGGTTCGCGTGGCGTGTCTAATTTTAGAGGTTGTTTTATATTTGCCTTTTTTTATCTTTTCCTGATTTTTTTTTTGTTTTCGTTGCAAGGGCTACGTCGTTTATACGAACGTGGCAAACGCTTTTAGATTGCCACGTTCTCGATGCATGCCCTATAACGATCGAGTGTCAATTCCGTACAGCAAGCTCTACAGCTGGACGCCTTGAATCGTCGTTGATTCTACGGGAGCGTAGAAACGGTGACTCGAATTTTACGTAACTCGTATCGGACGTAAGCGCTTAAACTAGTTTCAGTGGACGAATAACAAGAGTTGAAAAATATATGTATATTCGGCGACGCTTCGAGCGTGTGAAATTTTCACGGTGCCACGTCCTGGATTCTTACTTTTTCCGCGATATCAGAAATGCTTCTCACGTGTGTCTTACAAGCATGATGCAAGATAAATTTCAGAGAAATGAAATATAGAACTCGGGCTCGCCTTCGCTCCCGGTTATTGTTTCAAAATTATCACATGGGAAAGGTTGTGTTTTCCTTGGAAAGACTTTTCTCGGAAAAGCCATTGGAAAATTCAATACGCGGGAGCTCTCCACGGTGATTGGCAATATGCGCGGCATTCGATGAAAGTGATACTCCAAGGATCTCGTGGGAGTTGGAGCCCTGATAGCGCCGGTAGAGCAGCCCGGGTGGCCGTCATTCTAAGAAAATCTGATGACAGGGTAATCTCATTCCAAGGATGCTTCATCCGTTAGGCGCATTGTCTATGCAGCAATCAGAAAGTGCAAGAACGAAGCAACACTTCATATCAGCTACCAGTACATCACAAAATAAATTCCCTCTTCATTCCTTCCTATTAAATTATTATAGAATCATAATTCAAATTAATCAACTTCACAATTTTCGCATTTAGGATATTCCTGTTTTTCGATACCTCGTGGAGTCATAAATTAACAATTAATTAAATATCTTATCGAATCTGATAAAAGACTCGAGTGCGCCATTCCTCTCCGTACACCTGGACAATTTCTAAAAAATCTCAAAAAGAAATCCACTCCATTCTCGATATCGACACATCGAGCACCTATACTTCATAGAAAAAAATCCCTTTCGATGACTGAATAAGCAATAGCAGACGATTGTCCCAATGATAACTCTAATCTCCCTTCTAGTCTCGACTAAAACGCGTCGACCATTTGTCCCTCGTGCCTTCCCGATGACGTCACCGGGTGGAGCATGCGCGCATCATAATCCAGCAAGGTCTACGCGCAAAATCCGCTGGTTGTGAAGTGCGCGTTCTCGCGCATGTGACGATCGGCTCGACCAATCGGGAAGCTTTCTCGCTTCAACGCGTCACTACGTGCTGGTAGCGCTCGCGTGCTCGTGACCGATGGTGGCACGCGCGTGTGCGCGTGCGAGAATCTTCTTCACGTTTGAAGCACACTCGTACGAAGCTTGTACCGCGGGCGAGTGCACGCACCCGCACGCCTCTATCGCGCGCGATTACGTCACCGTTGCCCATCCGAAAGCGGACCGGAAATTCGTCAGACACGCAGCACATCTTCGGGCTCCCTCGGTCGAGCAGCGAGCCAGCGTGCCGGCTTTTACGACCGGCTCGATATAGTAGCGGCAGTGGTCGCTTCTTCGCGTTCCTCAGTGGAACACGCTCGCACCGGTACCGGCGAGCCAGAGGAAATTGAAGTGAGAAGGAGAGAAGAGTAGCGGAGAGCTCGCCGTCAATGGCACGCGACTCGTAAGTCGTAACACAGATGGAATAGTGGCCGATCGGTGGACGAACGTCGTGAGGAAAAGTAGACGCGAAAGGTCGAGGAGAGAGAGTGTGTCGAAAAGTGCGAGATCTCGTGAGTCTAGGAAACGATTCACCGAGAGGAAGACATGGGACTCAAGGACTTCAAGATCGTCTTTGACAATCCCTGGAATACTTACTATCCCGGTCAGAATATCAGCGGGAATATCGTCATTGGTCTGGATTCTACCAAAAAAATTCGTGGTAAGTTTCAGGGTAATTGGTTTTCTTTTGTGTGTTTTTTTTTAATGTCAAAGAAAAGTGTGTGTAAGAACGTGAGGTTCCTCGACGTCGCAGTGTAGGTGAATATTTATCGCGATGATTCATCGAGATAATGTTTTTCTTTCGCGCTTGTCGAGGCGCGGTGCGTGACGAATTTTTTATCAACGCTCCCATTCGAGGAAAATCGCGATGATGATCGGTCATCGAGGGACAATTGTGATTGCGATTATCGTGCTGACCTTGTCGAAATTATCGTTCGCGTTATGGGACTGTCATTAGAGAAACGTGGGTGTCCTGCTTCCATTCGAACTCGGAGAACGTACATTGTGTACAATGTGTGCAATGTAGAATGGCGTAACTAATGATCTCGCTGTTATATTGATTTTTAGTACGCGCTAGTAGACGCATGCGGTTGTTTTCGATGCAGCGAACTCTCCTGTTTTTCCTTATTATTTCCATCAGTTCAACGTTCTCCGTACATCAGCAACTTTATTACCCGATTGTTACCAAAATTATCGATTATAAGAGATCCTACGCAAGCCAACAGGAATTCTCTAAAAATAAAGCCATGTAAATTATTCTATTCTCATAGCCCGGGTAATCTTTTGCTGTCCTCCGACCTCGCCCAGCATGCAAACAACAACGTCACAACGGAGAGACTCCTTTGAGAAGGATACAAGCGATTACACGTTATTATCCTCTTAAGCGCGCCCCTACACCGAATGCTCCATGCAACTCTACTCTATTTACCTCACAATTGTATCCGCAAGCGCACGCGCACGATACCAGAACTCTATTTGAACGGTTTTCATCGCACGGTCGAGCTTTTATTTTTATATTTGCAAAATGACGTTCGACAAGAAATTCTCGTGGCCACGCAGTCCTCGCATTCTTCGCGGGACTGGTCTCTCTCCTACATTGCGCGAGTTAATTATAGCAACGCACGGTGCACTGGTACACACCCTCGCAGTAGTAACGGACATTCATGCGTGTCCCTCTTGTTTTCCCCCTACATTGTAGGGTGCTGTATTTTCGTCACCTCTCCCCATTCGTCATCGTGCCTTTTATACTCGTAGTATTGATAGTCATCGATAAAAATTACGTCAGGACGAATGTTTACTCCATCTATTTTTAAATATCCCGATAAGACAATGTATAATAAGAGATTACGAATTTTGGGGTCGCGCGCTTTTGGTCCACTTCGGAGATCGCGAAATTTGATATCTTTGTCCTCGTCGCATCTCTGCTGGCTTACTTACTCTTCCGTCGAATGATCCATTGTCGTCTTGTTCGCAGGCATAAGCGTGAAAGTAAAGGGCGAGGCGAACACTTGTTGGACGACGGACAAAAAGGAATTGGATAATAATACCGGACAATACCAGGATGAGAGTCAGACGGTTACTGCCCACGAGGAGTACTTCGTGACCAAATATTATCTCGTGGGATCGGCTTCCGGTAAGAAATACCGTTTCTCCCGCGTCTAGCAAGTATCGTAAGAACGTGCAGAATTTCTTTGCCTCGCATTTCTCGATGCTTAAACAGTACGCGGAATGTTTCAGGTGGCGAAGTTGAAATTCAAAGCGGCGAGCACAAATTTCCGTTTACGTGTGCGTTACCGTCTAATCTGCCCAGTAGCTTCGAATCGGACTTCGGGCATGTACGTTACACGGTTAAGGCCACGCTAGATCGACCTTGGAAGTTCGATCAGGATGTCAAAGCTGCCTTCACCGTGGTATCCCCCTTTGATCTCAATCAGGAGCCCAGAGCGTTGGTATGCGACGCTGAGAGTCAATTGAACTTGGCCTTGATATCCGCGTCCTCATAAGTCCTCAACGAGATTAATCGGCCAATGAACACTATATGTTCGTCTTCTTCGCAGGAATCTGTACGCGAGGAAATGAGTAAAACTTTCTGTTGTCTGTGCTGTGCCTCGCCACCTCTGACAGTGAATTTCTCAACACCGGTCAGAGGGTACGTTCCGGGTCAGACGATCCCGATCAAGATTAACGTTGAGAATTCCTCAGGAGTGACCGTGGAGAATGTCAAGCTCATTCTTTGCAAGGTACATTTACCTGACTTCTCTTTCCATTCGTAAAACAAGATGACTTTCTCCTCGCGGTAAGATGCGAGAATGATTGGAAATAATCGTAAGTCGTGAAGTCCAGATGGTCACCTTCCATGCAACTACACCTCGCACGGATACCAGAACGGAGGAGATAATCGTGGCCGAAGTGAGCAAGGGTCCTGTTGAAGGAAATGCAACGATCGAATATGAGCAGAAGTTAGACGTTCCACCGTTGCCGCCGTCCAATCTGACCAATTGCGGTATAATCGATTTGGAGTACAACTTGAAGGTTGTAGCCTGCGTGACAGGATGGTGCGTACGGTTTGTTACGAGATTCTTTTAGATGCTCACTTTTACTCTGTGATCGAGATTTATTAATGACCTCGTTATTTTTATCCCTGTAATTCGTAATATCGGTTACGTGCTTTTTTGCAGGTACCACCGAAATTTATCGACCACAACAGTCGTGTTCATAGGAACGGTACCATTGGTAAATTATCAGACTCCTACCGCTCCACCCCCTTCCACGACGGATTATGCAATGAAACCACCCGATGCTGGTTTCATCACAGCCACGTCCAATTTGTACCCAGATTTGTGTAAGTTCACCATCTACCATCTAAATTTCAAGTTTTTCAGTGTTGAAAATTTGGTATGTTTTTCTTTCAGCTCCGCCATCCTACGAGGAGTCCCTGTACGGTGCACGAAGTCTTCGCGAGCGTGGAGAATCAGAGCACGTACTTGGTGTTGGAAATCGTTTCGCTCCACGATATCCAGTTTACAGTTTCGCTCCTGTACAATGAGAAAACGCGTGATAAGCGCGAAAGGGACTTGTACGGGAAACGTATCGAACAACCACGCGATGCGCGTTTGTAAACTTATTTCAGTAACTTTAAGAGAGGCTTTTGCAGATAGATAACGTCAGGCTTCATGCGATTGACGAGTACGATAACGCGGAAGGAATTTTTTCGTTGCTAAAGTATCTTGTGAAAGAACAACGCACAATTTAAGATATTTATGATAGACGAGTCCCAGACGCGGTGTTGCCTGGCGACGGAAAGTAACCTGTATATTTTTGTATAATCTTTGTAAGTGCGGTGAGGCACGCTTTACGATTTCGCAAAGTATTAATACATTGTTTTTGTACAACACTGCCAGCTCACGAGCGCGCGCTTCAGGAGATGTCACAAAGCCTACAACAGTGTCTTTTCTCTACTATGTATATGTAAATACACGCTTTAAAGAAAAACTGTAGAATTTAAGGACATATACATGACTGAAAAATATATTGTTTTCATATTTTACGACAAAATATTCAGATTTATTAGACGCGCATCCATTCGTATTTCAATGCCGCGATAATTGGCGTTGTGGTGCTAATTGACTTATAGTTGCCAAGCCTCTTAATATTTTTAGCGTTGATGACGTCGCAAACGATTGACCATAAGGTAAATACTCACAAAGTGGAACATAGTAACTTTTTCATCATGTCTCAAGAAAGCGTACGATTGCCAAAACTTTGAATTTTGTTACTCGTGTTCTTCAGTTACCATAAATTGGCATATCGCTCCCGATGATTTTTTTCAACAAAGTTACTCCAAGATAACACTCGCATTACCAACTGGTGGAAATGTGCCTTGGTGAATTGTCACTTAGCGCTCTCTGTCTCGCACGCATAGGTATGCCACGGCATTAATAATAATAAAACTTTACACTTTCATATGCACGTGCAATATTAATAACAGGTCGCTGTATGTTCAACTTCAAGACGTTGACAGAATCGTGGAGAATTCATCCGGTTATATATCCTTGCATGTATAAGCAGTTTCAATCGATTAATTGCCCGTTACCTACTGTCGGACAGTAGAAGTTTCCAATGCTCAGCCAACACGTGTAGTCTGTGTCAATAATGTCAAGCCTCCCTCGAATAATAAAATTCAAAGCTAAGAGTTCGAAAGGGAGGAATAAGTCGGGTTATTTTCCATCAACACGAGATAATCATTAAACACGTGGAGAATGTTCGAAGGGACGAACCGGCCACTTATCGAGCAAATATCATTTACAAGGGACGTTCTCTATCTAGTTCTGTATCTTCTCTAAACTTTGCTCGACTCGGTGTTGTTCTACTCATATTTTTCTGTCGCCCCTGCGAGATGTTATCTTCATCGGAGCATTAGACCGTTGACACATTGACAGTTCGTAGTTCGTAGAATTTCATGGACTTTTCAACGCCCGTTTCACATCTCGATGGAACTTTCTGCTCGTAGAAATATGAAAGAAAGAGTGGATTACCGATTGTCCCGAGAGATACTCAATCTTGCGTGTAACCTGTTACGAAAAAGGTTTGTGTGCGATTCCGCAATTGGATGTGAATTTAAAAGTCGTTTGTAGTCGATAATAGGTTTTTATAGCCCTCGTACATTCTCGATTCGTGCGGGCTGTACAAACACTTGTTACCTAATTGAAATGTTCAACGCGGGTCAATTAGAAGTTTACATCCCATCGGGTATCGCGTCTAATTAGTAGCGAGCTCAAAGTATAGTTTAATGCATCTCTTGTCCCGAGCACGGTCCCATTATTAAATCGGGCAAACACTGCGACGTGCCACGTATAATTACGAACTCCCCGTTGACATATTCCAACATTCTAATTTCAGCTCTGTCCGACGGTGTATCAATTATCAATTTCGAAGGGGGGATGGGTCTGCTGTAATTGTAAGCAAGAGCGTATTAAACATTTATCCGGGAAATCGTTTAATTTAAACCAATGGATCTCCTCTCGAGCGAAATACTTGGAGATGAAAATTAATATTCAAAGGCACTCTTCAATTTGCAGAATAGGAATAGATAGAGAAATCGTCGACTGCGAGTAGTAGCGAGTACCCTACTCTGGTCGCACAGGTCTGATCGATCATGTGGAAGTATCACTGAGGTGGTCTGACGTCCTTGAAAGTATGAAATAAAATATTCGTGAACTGTTGTGATCTAATTTTGTGCGGATGTTCAACTAGCGAGGAACGTGCAGTTCTGTCACAGAGACAATACTTCCCATCGTGATATTACGCTGTCATTTCGCATTTAAACAAAGTTTACGTCCTGCGATGATAAACCTAAAAACAAAATTCAAAAACATCGCTTCATGGTAACCGAAGCATTTATTATATCAGCATCGTGTCCTACGTGACAAAGCAACTTTCATGTTAATTCTGTTTTCAAGTAATTGTAGTTACAATAAAACGTTACTTAAACAGCATTTTGTTAATCGTGCGCTGTTTTCCACTTGTTAAAGAAATACCGTGGGCATCGAAGCGACGTTCAACGTTTGACAAGTGAAAGGAATTTAAACATAGTCAGACCCCGAGTGCGACTCACTTGCCGCTAAGTGCTAGGGTCTCTAGGGATTCATCCATTCTCGTACAATCGATCGCGTGGTCGATGGGCGCGAGGCAATCAGTCACATTGTGCGAATGTAAATGACCGATATTTTGAGACACCTCAAATTATCATAATGAAATTGGACATCGCAAAAACAACGGCATTTTAAGTACACATATCTCAAGGGCATCGAGAAACAAATATTTAATATGTAGCATCCTAGAATGCACGAAACATACGAATGCCATTAGTTTATGAATATTCAAGTGAATACCCACCCCAATATCCCGGGCGCGACTTACCCTCGCCATAGGGGTGCACCTCGAGTAATGACAAGGATGACGTCATCTCGCGATACACGATGCTTATCGTAATGGCGTCACGAGTAGACCCGTGGCGCAATCCGTCAGCGTCGCGTCTTTCCTCACCAAAAGGCAACGAACGTTATCACCTTTCAAATAAATGACGTACTGGATAACACAGCGCCGTGACAACCGTCGAAATTCGTAGTCAGTCTGCGTCATTATCCAGACCTCATATTCAAGAAACGATTATTTAAATCGTATTTTATTACAATAAACGTTACTCGAAATAATTATGCATTATGTTATTAAAAAATGCAAAAGATTTTTCTTCAAGTTACTTCCTCATTCCAGTACACGATAAAATAATTTCTTATTTCGTCCTCTATTTTACATTCGAATTAACTTGAGTTTAAACAATTTTTCAAATACCGTCTAATGATTTGAAGCCAATACCATCGACGAGAGATCAAGTATAACGAAATTAGCATAGAAACTAAACTTCCTAAAACCAATCCCATAAATCAGTTAAAACAATCTGTCACACGAAATTCTTATTTTTCATTTGATATAAAATAAATCGCGCACGAACCTTCTCGCAGTTCCGTTGCATTGGCACGCTTGAGGGACGGAACGTGGGATTGGTCGGCGCGGACAGTCTCAGGCTGGTTGAATTGGCAGCACTGCGCATCAACGCCGCTCACATCGGAGCTGCGCTCCGGCATGTGCGCGTTGTAGCGAGGCGCGCGTGTTACACACCTCCTGTCAGAGCTGTTCGTCCGTAGCGCCGCAGGACGAGGTCTCCCCCGTGTAGCCGTGGAAAAGGTGCCGGTGGCGTGGTGCGCTCAGTAGACTCTTGCCCCGTGCGTATCACCCTCGTCCGCTCGCTCGATTCGGCCCGGCGCGGTGCTCCGTGACGATTTAACGTGCGCGTTAACGTCAGGCCAAGTTTCAGGAAGATACACCAGTTGCAACTTAGGATTTGCGATTGCACGGCACGAGGGCAACGGGGTAAAGGAAGAGAAAAGAGATCAAAGGGGTCGAAGAGGAGGTGCAGACGAGAAAGAAGTGAGAGAGAGAGAGAAAGAGAGAGAACCGAAAGAACGGAAAGAAAAGTCGTAAAGGAGTTTGCAGGCAAGCTGAAGGATAATACGAAGTAGCACGTGCACGCGCGGTTCACGCATGCATCGTGAGATGCGCACCGCATCCTGCCACCGTCGACTGCGAGTCCTGAGAGGACCCTTCCGTGAGAACAACCCCTGAGAGCCTGTGAAGAGAGGAGAGACACGTGCACGAGTCTGGCACACGCACGGTGGTAACTCCTGCGCGCGAACCGCGCGCGCGCGCGCGCTCGCGCGTTCAGGGGCGCGGGCGCGTATCATCTCCTCTCGTCTATGTGTACATGTGTGCCTGGGTGTGCGTACGAGTACCGTGCGAGTGACTTTTTTTCTATGCATGCGGTGGCGAGGGAGAAGAGCGCGGACGAAGACGGAAGGCAACGATGAGGAAGTCGAAGTGGATTTGAGTACGAAGGAGCTTGGTGTTTGGCGAAAAAAGGACGAGGTGGTGGAAGAGCAGGGTGGAGGGAGGAAGCGGAAGAGGAGTGGGGAGAGGAAAGAGGTGAGGCGATAAGGGAGTAGAGACGATTAGGAAAACGGCGCCGAGCGGGGGAAGAGCCAAGAGGAAGAGGAAGAGTGGGAAGAGGATTGAGGAAGGTCGAGCGAAGCTCTTTGTCTTCATTAGGTGAAGGAGCAAGCGCGCGCGCGCGCTTGTCGGTATGGACGACGATATCGTCGCGCGAGCAATTACGATCCGCGCTACCAAGTAGTAATGTGACATTGTGCCTGAGCAAGCTTTCCGAAAGAGTGGTGGATTTTAAAGCGGTGGTAACACACCTTCCTCCGACACGACAAGATATTATCTTCGCACGTCCTGTTCGCCGGGAGGATTCCAACATTTCTTGCAACAGGTACGTGCACCGCTCGTCCTTATCCTTGCGTCGGACGTGTGAAACGTGCATGGTAAAATCCGTGGAATTCCCTGTGTATAGAAATTCGCACTTAATTCGAAGCTAGGAAGACAATTGAGGGATGTTACGGCGAAAGGGGTCCTTATGAGAGATGAAGAATAGTTTAAAAAAAGGAAGGGTAACGTTGCAGTTCGATACAGAAATTTATTTTTAAAAGGATTGATTAGTTGCACCTGTCACCGAGGGAGGGAGGTAGCTTTTTGAACGTAGTAAAATGCCCCTATAGAAACCCGGTCACAATGCTTTTTATGGTTCATTTTTTTACTGCACCGTTTTACGTGCGATGGATATAAAACTGCATAAATTTATTCCGCGCAGCGTTACAAATTCTCGTGGAAGGGCAGAGCTTTCCCCTGTTTTCTCCCGGATACGTTTTCTCTCCTAATCGATAACTGCCGTGTAATATAACGTGCAGAATCGAATACTATTGCTTGTCATATCGAAAACTGGATGTTAATGTGTCGTGTTACCGACACTCGTGAGTTGAAAAGCGCTCGAGGCTTTAATCAGCGGGGTGTTAAAAATCCCATTTGTCCTCTCATCGAACAAATGATTCATGTGATTTCTGGACATCGTTAACGTTCTCCCGATTACGTAGCCCTATCGCTCTTGTCACTCTTCGAGGCGAGCGTAACGCGAATAAATTCAACACAAACGAGGACACCACGATGAAGATGATGAAAACATTAAGAAAGCGTAAAGGACAAGCCGACGAGGCACGAGTCGATAAAGGGGCATTGGCGAAGGGGAAAATGACTAACCTTAACGTGTTTACTATTGTCGGTGTCAAGATTCACGTGGCGCGCTTACAAGGGACACGCCGTGAAAGACGTACAAAAATAGCGGAAGGACGAATGGAGGAATTTATTTATCGGAATATGTGTAGACGCGGGAGTCGATCGGAATGGCAAGGTAACCCGATTGAGCAAAAAGAAAAAAAAAACTAAGAACAGTTGTCACCATGAACGTGGTAACGAACATTTTGTTTTGAGCGAACGTTGTAAATGTTAATGGATCTTTCCAACGGTAAAACGTAAAGTTTTTATTATATCGCCGGTATTCATTCTCTCATTTAGTTTCTCGTTAATCTCGATTCAATTCTCCTCGAATGTAACGAAATTCGTATCACGATTGCAGTTCTCGTTGTCACGTACAGTGGCACACGCTGTAGTCCGGTATGCGTCGTGTAACGCCATAGGCGCACTGGAAAAGACCGTTTTATAGAAATCGTGATACAACGGTACGCCTCGTATGCCAGGAACGTTTTCGTCCGAATGCATTTGAAAAGAATCGCATTCGGTCGACCGTCCCGGCGTTACCACGCAAGTGTAGCAAGAAAGTTCATGGAATATGCAAGGTTACGTACTAGATATCGAATCGGATGGAAAGACGCCGATAGTGTCCAATTTCTCTATTGTTAACCTGTAACCACCCGACGCCGGCGTGTTCATGCGAAGGCAAGAAAACTCTAAGAAAAAAAATACATCCGGCGGTTATTGCCTCGTGAATTTGAGTGTGTAGGCTGCGGTTCTTTTTTATAGAAAGTGGCATTAGTCTCTTCTCGCACTTTTCGCTCAATTACGGATTATCTATCAGCCAGGGGCTTTTAAACGAATCACATAATCGTCCTTAAAACGTTCTTCGAAATATTTATATTGGACATCATGCATAAGTGCAAATTTTCTAAACACGCTTTCTTACCAATGCGATAACCGAATACCGTAAGCTTGCAAAAAATATAAACCGTAGTATTTTCTGTTCCTCCTCGAAATACGAGGAATTAATCTGACGATGCATTGCAAAGTGAGATTAGGTGATCGGATCGCAAGGTAGATCGAGATGTTACATAAAATTACATGCGGGCACGACCGATCGAGCGCGGCTAATCCAATCAGGAGGAAAGATAACGATAAGCTAATTAGGGATGCAACTGGCACGTCGATTAAGATCGATCGATCTACATTAAGCGATCACGTGTTTCGCTTGGCACTTGGGATCCCGATAACCGTCAGGTAGTGGGAGGATTTGCTGGTTCGCGAGTGCTGCTTTCTTATGTTAATCAGGGCTCGTTTCGAGAGTAGGCAAGCAGTGAAATTACATTCGCGGACGTACCTGAACGCGTTGCTATGGGCAAGCGAAAGATTGCGGCCGAGCGAATTTTCAGCCCCTGCAAAGGATTCGAAATAATTGAATGCATATTTTATTACGAAGCGGCTCGCGCGATTGCAATATCAGTCCGGATTAACCGACGATTTTAAGCGCACGACGGGGTGAGATTTACATGCGTGATGCTTCGGACGAGGCCAGATCGAATTTTATTACGCTTCCGTTTTACCGACGGTTTCTCGATGAACTTCAATGAAACTTTAATTCGACGTTCGTGGTTTAGTCATTTGTTACGTCAGACTGGCGCACTTAATCGATGCGCGAGTCGAAGAAATTCATTAATTAGAAACGTATCATGATAAATTACACCACTCGATAAATTACATTTTTTTATGTGTTTGAATAATTGTTATTCGTTGTGTAACACGGTTGGTTTAAATTACACGTTGTACGGTGAGAGCTTGACGTTGATTTAATCGCTGATATATTAATAACCGGCGTCAATTTGTTATCGGTCGTGTGAACCGATAAAAAAAATACTTCTGCGTAAAACGAGCGTCGTGTTATTTCGTATCATACACGTGCGTTCGCGTGTTAAGCTGCGTTTACGCGAGAGCGCGAACATAAATGATATTGCAGGAACAGGCCAGGACAATTCACGTTTATTTTAACGTCTTTATTCTGAACGACGGTTAAGCAGAATTTAATGACCCGGCGCGAGAACCCAGAGAATGTTCAATAAAAATCTTAAATTAAAATATCGGAAAAAATAATGGCGGAACTAATTGAGTGAACCAGTTATTTTGGGATACTTACTTTTTCTGTTAATTCAAGGCACTTGTGATTATTTTCCTATCGAACTACAGTAAACTATAGAAAAGCTCAATGAACATATCTGTCATGACTACTTGGAAGCAGAACGAATGGAGCCACTCGGTCACCGCGTCCTTGTCCACTGCTCGATCACAACTGCCACGATTCCGAGGGAGGTGCGATCTGGGAAAGTAAAGAAACGAAGACAGCCGAGTTTCAAAAATACAAAAACGATTCGGGCCTCTTCGTCCTTTATACCTTTCTCAGGCCGTCTTCTTTCCACTCTCGGCAGTTGTGTCTAAACCGCCGAGAAGGGCACAGTGGAACACAATGTGCGGACCACCAAGAAGAAGAAGACGCCAGTAGCTTCGTTCATTCTGCTTCCAAGTGTTCACAGTGCCGTAACAAAAGGTACGTTAATTGAAACATAATACAATTTAAGCCACGAATATGTATATTCGCGAATTAGGAGCGCTACGAACTTCCACTTCGTTCGAGACAACGAGCGAACAAACTCTTGTATGTCCGCCATTGAGTAGCGAAGTTTTGAAATGCGAGCGCGAACGGCGGTTGGGAACAAAAGAATGGAATAATCCATAATAGTGGCTAATTTTTTCTTCCCACGACGGCCGGCGACGCGTTGATTCCGCGCTTTACTCCCTAGCACACTCCATCCTTCTCCACCTTTTCCACCTCCTTTCCTACCTGGTGGTGGTCGAAGTTGGACACTATCGATTGCGAGGAGTCAATTTGACTTACGCGCGGGCCGAACGCGTAAATTGCGCCTATTCACTTTGACGATATTCGCTAATTATATATCGATTGGCTTCCATCGCTATTCGCGAGCGCGGTCGGTCTTCGTACGTCGCGAGAGTGAGTAATGAAAAATTCTTCTGTCGGTAATGCGCTTATCGACTTCTAATGTCGCCCTCCTTTGTTTCTCGATCGCGCGCACCACGATCTAAGAGAAATTTCTTCTCGACCGTCACTCCAATCTACTTTCCTCCTCGCCCGAATTAGACGATCGCATTTAAGATCGTGCACCGTTAAGTAGAATAACTTAAAGTATTGGAAACTCGTCGAACCCTCGATGCTAATTCAACGCGTTTGCTCAATTGAATCGATTCACTCCGATTCCTCGGTAACTGAAACGGTTCTTTAAGTTTCGAGAACTTCGTTCGCCTCCGCACAATTTCAGTCGCGATTCTCCTTCCTCTTTCGCACCTCGAGCGACACGGTTAAAACAAAGAGTCGGTTTTCCTTTGCTCACCGCCGGCAATAATCGACGAGGAGCGTGACGGTCCTTCTGCTCTCCATGCACGAATCTTGAAAGAACGGAGGCAAAGAGTGTGTCGTCGTTGTCACGATTATCGCGCTCCGTCACTTTGCGTCCTTCGGAAAAAGAATGGAAGGTAAAGGAGCAAGGTGAACGACGAATCGCGAGCGACTTCGAAATAAGGGCGCTCCTAAAATTAACCCCCGCGATTGTGGTATCGATTAATAACATTTCTCCCTTCTTCGAGTTCGGGGCAGCTCGCATGTCATTTGGTATTCCCGGGAAACTTTTATGTTTACGCGGGGATGAGAAGAAGGGGAGGAAGGGTGGTAGAAAGGGGTTGAGATTTCTTTTTTTTTTACCTTCCATCTTGCGACGCGCCTGGCGTCCGTTGTAAGAGCGGAAGCTGCCCTAGTTTTAAGGCACGAGCAATGCGTGACGGCGTACAAAGCTGACGAAAGGTGGTGGTGGTTGGGTGGGGCTGAAGGAGAGGTGAGGCGCGATAGGGTGGCACTAATGCGAGTCCAAGAGTTCGCGTGACGGAGCCCTTACCGAACGATTTCGGTTCGTCCTGCTTGTACTTCCTGACTGGGACCGGTTGCAATTGCATCGTAAGACGAAGGGAGTTTCTAAAGATAGAACTGAAAGGAAGATGTGGCTAGTGCAGTAGGGGGTTGAAAAATATTTGAAGCATTCGAAGCATTTGCAAAAAAATTACGCGTTACCGACAAGAATTTAGGAAACACTTTAAAAAATTTTATCTCGAATTTTATCCTATTTTATTTTAAAATGCTTTGAATTTTGCAAGATGAATTTTAAATATAGAGGTAGGACATAGAGAGGAGAATTACGCAAATGTACAATTGTACCAAATGGACAATGGCATGTGACAGTTTAATAGTTGCTCGAATGGTCGGTGGTCGTGTCTGGGAATCGATAGATGTGCGCTATTAATACGAATTAAACTGTCAGAGGGATTCGGGGTTATTCAGGATAATTGTCGAAGGCTCGAGATTCTCAGAATTTCCGAGGGACAGCAAAGCTCTTCTACTCCGTTAATCGTAAATCCGTAAAATAAATGTATGGTTCTCACCGGAGAGATGTAATTAGAGTGGTTTTTTGAATGTTCATTGAAACTAAGAGAATTCGCATTCGTCGCGTGGGACGGTTGACACACTTCCGACTGGACCGTTTTGACGGCACGTCGGGTACAGACGGAAATGGTTATGTCGACTCAATAGTCGAGTTCTTTTTAAACCAGGTAGGTAGGTAGGTGCGTAGGTACCCGGTCGAGTAAACGCAGTCCGGGATTTCCGAAATCTCAGGCGAGCAAATGAGCCCGAGAACGAGAGAAACGGTGGGGGGTAGCATTATACAATCTCCCATAAATTCACCGGGCTGCTTAAAATGCGCTCTCTGTATTGACCCGATAAAGCCGCCATCGCTCAATTCTGAAACATTTTCAATCTCGTTGTCGTTCCCTTCTGCTTCGCGGACCGCGTTGCTTGATACTCGTTCAGATCTCTCCCTCTTTATAAGGTAGCTCCCAGAACACGCGAATTAATCGAGAAAAATGGAAATCAATACAAATTTCCACGAAAAGAGGCGCATCTTACTTCGAAGTCGACAGTGGAGAATAATAAAGTGATACGAAGGGCGAGCTTCCGAAAAGGCGAACTGCGATCTACTCACCTTCTCGTAAATATAGCACGTAATTAATGACAAAGTTCTCGGAAAGCTGGCGGAAAGTTTGGAAGTTATATATGCGCCCGTATAGCGTAATAGGTGAATAACTTTTCAATAGCGACCGGAGATTTTTCTCGTGAATTTTCTTTAGTCATCCGACTTCCGTCGATCGGCTTCTAAAAACATTATGCAAGAGCAAGCTCCTAGTAAAACTTACGGTAATACATCCTACTAACAAAAATCGCTTCTCTCTGACACCGAAAAAGGAGAGAAATTGGAACGCAGATGCGCGTTACGCGAAATTGTCTTCAACGCTGTTTCATATCGCGAGTGGCGAAAGTCCTGTGTAACTTCGTCAGACAGTCTAACCTTAATATCCTCGTGAACTTTAACGTACGGTCTAGCTACTCGTCGCGATATATTCGCGTTGAGGTATCGCGTGGCTCGAAAAAGCCTCCGGAGTGCCGGAACGGTGACGACGAGGATGTAAAGTGGGTCCGGGGGCAGTGTACTTCGCGCATGAAAATCGACGCGAAGTTTAAAAGCGCTCATTTCGTAGGGACGGGCAAATACCCGAGAGAAACTGGGTTAGGTTAACACCCCCCTAACCCTGTCCATCGATGGGTCCGATGGATAAACAGGAAAGGTCGGAAGATCGAATGTTCGACGGCGTATGAACTCATTCCATTTACCTTGCATATTACTTTGCTCCGCATAGATCGGACGTGAGCGATAGGCGCGAGGAAAATTGACGCGCCGAGTAGAAGTATAATGTCGAATTACATAGGATTTTCGTGTTTTCCGAATTTTCCGTTTTGATTGTGACACTCGGTCCGCTCAAAGTAATTGATTATCCCGATTCATCTCTGGGCATCTCTGTTACGATTACGTAATTTCTCTTATTTTCTGCATTTCTCTCACTTTCCACGCGAACGCGACTTTCTCATTTATCCACAAAAGTATCGCTACCGTGTACGCTTGTAACAAATTGCGCGCGAAGTCGTGGCTTTAATCTCGCAGCATCTCTGTCGCGTGTATGTACGTTTGACATATATGCATATGTGAATACGTAAAATAAGATAATCCGCGAGAGTGCGACACGAATCCCAAAGCTCGTTATTACACGCGTCCTCGTTCACCGATTTTTTTCTTCGTTAATCGTGTTTGAATTTTTTCACCTTCGTCACTCTCCTTTCACGTTTTATTAGTCACGGTCGGAAATGGGATGAGTTATGTAACCAGCATAGCGAAAAGTTTTCGTATGTAAAAAAACTTCGTGAGAGTGCTAGGAAACTTCGTGTATCACAATGCATATTGGAATCGATACAAATCCGAAATATATGCGGAAATATGTCCTTAGGAAATAAATTGCAATATTTTAAAGTTTTTCATGAAACTGATTGAGGGAACGCGAAGTGCGAGTGTAAGGTTTCCTTTGCGAGAACTCACGCGAGCTGCAGTGGCGCCTATTACAAAGAAGAGAAATCAAGACGAAATAAAACAATATTTTTGTTTGCCTGAGAGGAGATCAGTTACTAACCGTTGCAGTAGCAAAGCTTCCGAAGAACTTTTCTTCACGGTAGTATCCATATGCCCTGACACAACGTACACCTCGAAAACTGTAAATCCGGAACGTTTGGTTGAGTTTTTTTGCCTCTGTTCGAGAGCCTGCAGTTGGCTCTCTCTATGTATAATCAAAATCTGTCACCATTCTTCCAAGATGATATACATTCACATAATATAATCACTTGTAGATCCTTGACCAATCAGAATCGAGTATTAGGGGGTCACGTGGGTGCAGGTAGGCTAATGAGGCGCATTCTGAAAATCGGTGTCTGCAGACCGTTGACCGCTTTTTCGCGTCAGTTTTCTTACTGATCGCGAATGTTTCAGAAGTGTTTCTCTTGTAGGTCAGTTAAAACACAAGAATCAGTGTTATCCAATACATTCGATATTCCTTGCATTATTTAGTCAAGCACGCGTAGCAAGCATCGTGCTCGCGGCATTAATTCGTAAATTCGCCGCTTGACTAAATGTCTGTCAACACTGATCGACATTGCGTTCTGTCGCGTCATATTTCCCCCTTCGAACTGAGTAAATTGTGTGAGCAAGCGAAAAAGACAGCGTCCGAGCGTGATTCAGTGGTTGAATACGTGCTCCATAAACCATGAGACATTCGTCATTTCATAATTTACGAAGGATATTGGATACGAAATGAAATTAATCGTGCAGTCTTCCATGCCAGCATTTTTGCTGTGCTTCTGGTGAGTCGTTAAGATTTTACTTCTCGAATCGATTCCCTTTTCTCCCTTGTTAATTTTTCGCTTCTTCTGCTCCACCTTCTCCGAGTGAATATCTCGTTTCGTCCTTTTCGTTACGCTCTGGTTGTCGCGAAATGAATCGTGACCAATCGGATGAAGTGGATCCAGTTGCACATGAACCGAATAACTTTCGATATATTTCATTCCCATGTTATTATCAATTCGACTCAAATGCATCGGTGGACGTGCCTCGGTCCTATCGGCTCGACAATAATTTCAATATTCCTGCGCTCTCGACTGTGCAACGTTTTCCCCTTCCCACGAGCACAAAATACTATTTCTACGGGTGCGGTGAATTCCAAGAGATACAAGTGCAGCATTAAACAACTATATTTCGTCTTTGTTTCGCGTTCTCAAAGCCTCTCTTGTGCGTCACCGTATCTTAAGGTGGACGATGGAACAGCAAAGAGGAGGCTATATTTAATTTCACGTCGGATGTTTCTTTAAATGAAAAATTCTGCTCCTTATCTTTCATTTTAAAATACACAGTAGACTCTTTATTTCACAATATTCCATCTACTCCCAGTGAGAAGATGAAAAATGGTTTACTTCAATATTGCGTGCTGCGGGTTCCAAGCAATGCAATTCGCGATTCAACGCATTTCCTCCTCCACATTTCTCACGATATATCACCTCACGTCGAATATAAACATCGCAGACGTGCCTCTTAGAATTCCCCTACCAACTTACGGGACACGTGCTGCGCGCGCGTGAAGCCCCTTGCGACGGCATCGCGCACACACATGGTCAGTCGTAAATTGTCCGCGAAGTCGATTGTAATCATCCAACGTTACTACCACTGGGTCAAAGTCATAACCGCGGCGCGTTGACAATTCTCTAGGTCATATATAGTGGGAAATAAATTTACCCGGCTAGGCGGGAGTTGCGCTCGATACATAAAGCTTTTTCTTCCGTACGTTTCCTCGAGTCTTCCGGGGTACTGTATCGATTGAATGGTTTAAAGCGATCCCCGGCCACAGTTGGGCCGTGGCTGCCCATCGGCGAAAGGACAACGTCGCGTGTAAATAACGGGACGAGTATTCTGTTCTCTCCTCGTCACGATATCATCGTGGCCTGACGCGAGGGGTGTTCGAGCACGTGGAATTCTCGGAGTTCGGGGTCATCGTAGATCCTTCCCACCTTCCCTTTCCGTTGCCTCATAAACTCAGGAAATTGGTTAACGAATATGACTTGGGTCGCTGACGGAGAAGGGTGAGAGAATGGGGGGGGGGGGGGTGGACTCTTGCCCACGCGAACCATTCGTCCGTGGAATTACCCTCAGGTGAGAGAGCAGCCCCTTTGTGATTAGCATGACAGTGGCACATTGACCATCGTCGAATAAGGAAGGGTGGGATCGAGATATAAATCTCGGATCTTGGCACATTAGGGGGACCCCGCGCCTCTAGAGGGGAGGAGACACTAGGGACGAGCTCGCGTGGTGGTGTTACGCGAGACGTAAATCGATTTTCGAATATCAATTTTCATTGAGCCTCTTTCGGCAGCATTTTTATTTTCCTTTCGCTTCATTTTTACGTCGTGCAGAATCCGGCCGCGAGCGAGCAACGAATTTATTTCTATCGGCTGTGCCAAGTTGTTGGATTTATTTTGAAATTCGAGGAAATATTCAAGAGCGGTATTTCTGCGGTCTTCGATTTTGGAATAAGCCTGTATTTAATTCGACGAGGATTTTTCCTTTTATAAGGCTTTAACTTTATTACGCACTCATCTTGCGCATCAAAAGCTTCCGGCATTTTCCGATGTATAATCTTCTTAAAAAAATACATGATATTACGCACGAGCGAATAATTTCCGTTTTCCTTGGAATACAAGGTATCGAAGTAATTGCGTGTTCGTCGGTGAATGTACGTCGATTGCGCGCGATGTCTTACGGCCTTAATGGCGAAGTAATTGCACGCGTCACATAAAATCTTTCCACGGATTAGGATTTTTCTTGCTTGCTTACACGCGCGCCGTTGTACTGTATGCACTTTTTCTGCCTGTTGGAATATCGATCGCTGATGTATCTGTAGATCGAACGATCGGATAATGCGAGCGAAACACAGCTTAGCTGTGTAGGCATAATCGCGTTCCGGCCATCTGCGCGATAATTTATCGCCAATCATGGGCGTTAAAGGAGAGAAAGGCCTGTAAAAGATTCCTGTTTACGGAAGAAGAAATCACTTTCACGCGATGAACAGTAAGAAGCTTAATAGTAAGAGCCTCGAAGATCTTAGGACTGCGTTCGACTTAGTCTTTTTCAGCGAACTAATAAGTGGACTACGTTCTTGTCCGGATCTTCTCTCGGAAGTCAACTTCTATGTGCCACTGAGGTTTACTTGAGAGGGTCTTGCAGTATTTATGCTTAATTTCTTTCGCACCGGGTTAGGATACTTTGACGCAACTACTAAAATATGTAATATTGCTACCAACAGGGCAGTTAGTTCAGACTTAAATCTATTTGACGTAAGGAGCGTCGTTCGTACGTTTTAAGGTTCTACCCGAGGCGTTGAGACGTGTTTAATTTACGTCCGTACCCTATACCTTGTATCTTCTATTTTCCTCTTCTTTTTTCGTTTTCTTTTATTTATTCTTTCTTCTACCGTTCTTGCTGGCGCTTGTACCACAACAAAGCTTGTCCCGTTTAATAAATAAATAAATATCGCCGACAAAAGAAGCTTCTCGTTTCTCGAATCTTCGCCTGGTCTACTCGCTCGGTCGAATTTATTAGGGCGGCGTATCAGCTGATTATTTGGTCTCGATGCCCAAAGGTCGTTTGAAATCTGGACTCTCCTATCGAATCTCGACATCTGAGATAGGCTCGTGTCATTTATACGTTTCATCCTTGACCCGGTGACTCGCGAGCTACAATGTTCAACGACAAAGGAAATATTTATTCGTGTCGCAGAACCGCGCGAGAACGATTCGGTTGCACAATTGTATTTTCTGGACGATTAAAAGAACAGGAAGAGAAATGTATAGAAATTTGGTGGACCGCGATTAGATCGCGGCACGTGCCTCGTAATGAACATTTCCACGAAATATCGTGGTCGAATTTCCGGACGAGCACGAGATGCGGAACTTTTCAGATTGAATCTCGTCCGTGCGAATTGAACGCACTAACTTTTTCAACCTACCCTCGTTTTTCGCTCGCGTGCATGCAATGCGCTTAATCGCAAGATAGAACCGTTCCAGTCCCGATAACAAATTCTCTTTCGCGTTTACCAGCGGGTCTCACTGGGAATTCCAGCGACGATGAGTCGCGGCTGATTCATGAAGAAGGGCCGGCCAAAATTTCGTCGATCGAATTAACCACGTCACTTACCTTCACTTCTGGTAATGGGTTTGTTTTCCTTCTTTTCTCCCTTTTTTTTAATGAAATCGCAACCGTTCTCGATTATTCGCTACAGCTGACATTTGTTCGTACATTTACGTTTATTTAATTATTCATTGGTCATTCTTGAATTAGAAAACCTTATAAAGTGCCCCAGTCTCTTGATGGCTAATGTTGGATGTCACTAACGAGAATGCCCGTACCACGTGCATGCCCACAGCGATCATGCGAGCTTAAAAATTAAATGAAGTGTTTATTAATAGAGAGTACCGGTAGTGGCGAGGTGAAATTCAGCGGTAAAAGTTTTCCAAGTGCTCTATTTTTACAGTGACCATCGGATTATTTTTAAACTGCCTACCCCATTTACGATGATATACATCTCATCTATGTTTAGGCGCGTGAGAAATGAATCTCTCTTCGTGCGAAACGAGACGATTAAATGGGCTCGTCGTTGGAACTTTAGACGACGCTGGAATAATCAAGGTTTAACGATTTCCTTAAATGGGCGGCTATACGTCGGCCGCCCTCTGTAATTCGAAGGAAAATAACTACTTATTTTCTTGTTAATAATTGTCGTCAAGTGGTAGCTGTCGCGTGGGAGTGGCCATTGGTGGTTCAAATTTTATTCTTTCACTGTGTTCGGTTCACCTGACGCTTGGAAGGCAACGGGCACGATAATGAACAAAAGCCAAGGGCAAGAAAGGAGCAGGCGTGTATAGTCAATGAGTCGGTGGAACGAGATAAGTGGCCGTTGCATACTCACGCCCACTCATCTTCTAACCCTCATTATTTTCCTTGGTCCTCCACGCACGTAACGAGGTGTGTACGTTGGCTAATTGCTAAAGCGCCGTTCCGCCGTTCCGTACCACCGTGGTCCCTTCTGTGGGCACGCTAGGGGTAGGCTTGATAAAAAATAACTATAGCTCGCATACAAGATAACGTTCGTGGACGACGAGTGAATGGATTGTGATTTTTTCAGAAACTTTTCAATCCTCACCACCATCCGGAACAAAAGTAACGAAATCAAGGATCTGAGAAGCCTTGAAAATTGTTGACCCTGCGGTTTCGTCGTGGTTATAGCTGCGTATTTTATAGCGAGCGGATCAATCGCGCCTTTCATAAATTAAACCCTCTCCCTACGGTGGTAACGTACTTTTTCTTATCTTATTGAGCGACGTACAAACATCGTGCATTATTTATAAGAGTCGCTCACGAATGGATATCGATGCCGTTTCAAGTTGAACACATTCGCGATACACTGTGCGCCGACGTTGACCCTAGAATTCTTGCACTCTCTCTAATCAAAGTACTCGTGGCTTTGTACAAGTCCGTAAATGTCGAAGGGACCTCGGACGAGCTTCCTGGGTTCGATACGTTTCAGCCCGACATTACACGCCTCTGCTTGCTTCGTATCGCGTGTTCGCATTTGTTTAATCTGTCATCGATGGAAAATGTCTTCGAGGAAATTTCTCAGCTTCGAGGTCGCGCGTTTCTCTTTGACCTTGTTTCCTGAAAAAATTCTCTGTAGCCTTTTTCTTCGAATTTCTACCAACGATCCGTGCCTCTTCGTTCCGTGGGCTCACGTGCCAGCGAATTGGAAGCGTCGCGATGGTGGGCCTCGTCGAATGAATTATTAATCCCTCTTTACCTACGCTTTTCCCCTTCCTGATGAATACACAGGACCTCGAGAGAAGCGTCGACGATGGCGGCAGAAAGCAAGAAGGGAAGGGCTGCCTCGTGGCTACGAACGCGACGCTTTTCTCGTCCCGGGAATTTTTCCGAAGACAGTTTGATAAATCACCTTTCCTCTCTCCTCCCCGGCGAGAAGCAAGAGGAAGAAAGGAGCAGTGCTGCATGTCGTCCCGAAAATGATTTATGTAAGCAACCAGTCACGTTGGGCCAACGTGTGACGTACCAGTCAATAGAGCCGTAAAGCCACCACGGTCGCTTCATATACCGGTTTGCATCACTGGCCTCGCGTCGCCTCGCGCACCAGACTAGACGCGCGTGTACCACCTTCGTCGTACACCCTGCCTTTTCGATCTGTCCGCGCACTTCTCCTTCCGCCTAGATGCTTCCTGCAAGTCAGTCCACGCAATCGTCGATTCGTCTCGCAAAAGACAATAAGAAACCTTCGCGTTTTTCTAAACAGCAAAGGAACCAGGATAGATACCTTTAATTTCTTTCACACGCGTTCGTTTACTTTATACATTCTTATCTCCATGATAATATCGTTGAATCTCAGAAAAAATATGTGTTCGAAGCCTGCAATAATGAATGAACGCGTCAACAGAACCGCGTTACTGTTTCCTCTAATCATCGATGCCACAAATCATAAAAGAAATGAAAGAAACAATATCCTCTCACGTTCATCATCCATGTAACTCTTAATCGTCCTTCCGATAATCGATGCCTCCCTCGTCTCTGTCGCCCGTGATGAACGTGCGATTTTAGCGATTCATAAATTCATCGAGGCAACGGGCGCGGTGCGAGTCAAGTTCGATCGTACTCCTCTCTCTTTCTTTACCTCCCGACTTCGCCATTCCCTCTCGCAGCAGAGAACGCTGGAAGTCGGAAAATGAAAACCGGCGGTAGTCGACGCTGATCGAATATTCACCGCGAAAGGAGACGTAGTTGTACTACGTAGGTACCTACGTGTGTGCATACGTCTCGGCTTACCCGCTGACATAATTCTCGGACGCGGTGGTGCACCTCGTGCTGTGCCTTCGCGAACGTGTGTGTACGGGCACGTAGGGGGTCGGTCTCACGCTAGTTCGACTGAAGGAAAAGCAGTTATTATTACTAGTAGAGTGTAGGGTGTTACGTAAAGTGGAAAGGTAAAAAGGAACGCGACTACCACCACCGTCGAGGAATTCGTTTTTCGTTCAGACCCGCTCCTCGAACGTTGTTCCTCGGCGAAAACGGATGGATCTCCTTACGAAAGGGAGGACACGAAAGGTCACCGATGATGTCAAGCTTGGATACTTAAAGAGGACATGGCAACGTTCCGCTCTCTCCCTCTTTGTCAGCCTGTCCTCTCGCTCCATCTGACATTTTCCTCGCGGGCGACATTTGGTCGTTAACGATATCTGCTGATTCGGATGAGGAGGAACGGCACGGTTACGTAAGCGGTGAAAGGGAGAGGGTAGAAGTGGCGGATGAACAGGGGTGAGAGAAAGGAGAGAGAAAGGAGAGAGAAAATTTTCTCCGATTTCGCACGCGGTTCGCCAGTCGGGCGGTTTCGATTGGAAGACCAACAGTAAGTTGGTGGTGTCGGTGGTGGTGGTGGTGGTGGTGGTGGTGGTGGTGGTGAGAGTTGAAAAGTGACGCCTCTCTCCCTTCTCTTTCTTTCGAAGTGGAGAGAAGGTAACGAAGAGGGGAAGAAAAAGGGTAACGGCGCGTCACGATAACGTCATTGCTCCTGGGGCGCTGGAGACGCGATCGTCGTTGCATTTGCGCGTGTGTGCACGATTGGGTGCGCGCACGAACGTGTATAATTCTTCACTGAACTAGACCCACTGACCGAGACACGTCGCCTATCGATCTATATTACACGCACGTATGTGTGCCATAAGCAAACACTTAAGTACGCGCGTACTTCGGAGGCCAAGCTTATGTCCGCTTATGTAGGCAAGCACACGTTCGTGCGTGCGCGCGCGCTTGTGGATACTTGTCCAGGGGTGCCCACCTGTACGCTCCTCTCTGTACGAGCTACTCTACGCGCACATGTTCCAAAAGGAACATGCCACCGAAGGGTAGCACACGCAGGGGTGATCATCTGTTCGTTGCTGAGATGAGATTTTCTCGTCGAAGGACATTCTGTCGATAAATTTCAAATCACCCGATTATCAGAAGAATGTTTCTCGTTTTGTTAGCGACATTCTTCCTATTTGTCGTTATTATTTCAACTGACGTCACGGAGTTTCATACTCTGCCGGGCATCTAATCGCGATAAACCTGTGTCAGCAATACGTTCGTGAGATATCAATATTACAAGTGCGGCGTGTAGAAAAACAAGCGTGCGCGTTGGAATATGTCAGTTGCGACGTCGGCATTCGTTGCGAGAGGAAGAATACCGTCTGATAGTATAATTCCGACGGCATCGGCAGTTTTGAATTTAATACGAAAGATCCAATGTGGATCGGTCGAGTCGAGCCTTGCAGCAAATTTAATCTTCACTCGTATCTTTTACAATACTGGAATAAAAATCGTCAGAGAACCTGCGCATGTGTCCGAGAGAAAGCAACGCCGCCTGCTTTCAGCACGATCGGTTTGTCCTCGCAATATTTCCTCGCGTATTTGTTTGTCGACGGACGTCCAAACGTTCTCTCTGACGAGGACCATTTTAGGCCCGTTGGTAGAGTGTGGCGGCCATTGTCGCTGGATTCGATAACGGAACGGTCGCGGATTAAAGTGTTGCCTCGAGCAGGTCCCAATCGATCGTCGATACGAGGATGTTTATTATGGATATTCGCGTCCCGAGTTCACGTCGATGTAGCATTAGAAATGCATGGGAGGGAGAAGACGGAGGAACGTTGTGGAAGAGGCGCGATATCCGTGAGAAAAACTTAATAGAGTACAGGGGAGGCAAAATGCCGGAAGATAAATTATTGTAGATTACTCGGAAAAAGAAAGGATCCTTCTGGAAAGGTGGAACGCGTCAGGTACCCACCGAGAAAGATTTAACTGTCTCGGCTCTTCGTTTTACGGGAACGAAATTGCTCTCCGCTTTTCCTCCCTGCTGCCACCGTCGAGTCCTCGCCTGCCCTTCTCCACTTTCGTCTATGAGCGCTCTCATTTTACGTTGCTCGTGATCCTCAAAATTACTCCCGCTTCTCGCTTAATCGTGGGATCGCGCGCAACGAGGGGACCGGGCGGACTTTCTTCTTTTGCGCGCGGAGAAGAAGCTACCCTCTTTTCCGGAGAATGCGTTCCGCAAATGCAATTAGCAATTACTCGCCCGAGTGATCTTGCGGATGGTTACGCGGGGATCTAAATATTTTCAGTTGACAAATTCTGCTACCCTTTTCATCTCTGTGAAAGCATACATTTATAAATCCCATGCCCGACTCTCGTTGCTTCGATCCTAAAAGACAATACCGATGGACGATATACGTCGCGGAGTCTTCGTTTCACTGGGTAAAGGTCAAACATCGAGCACCCGGCATTTCATCTCGTACGCGAGGCAGCCGCCATTTCGTATTATTAGTCTGCTCGCGAACTTTCTTTAAAACCCTTTAGGAAGCCCAGACGTTTCATCGTACCAATATTTACCAAGCCTACGTAAGGTTCGCCTAAGTAGTAGCTTCTCGAAAGGTTACTCAGCGAGCTAAAAAATTCAAAATTAAATCTATCTCTGGATACTAATGATCGTCCTTTGAACGATAACACTGGTTTCTAGGCACGACCGTAAAGGGAGTGACTTATGCAATCGCCATCGCGAAAACCGTTCGCGCGCGCGCGCGCGCGCGCGCGTGTGTGTGTGTGTGTGTGTGTGTGTGTGTCCGTCCGTCCGTGTAGATCCTCGATTTCGGAAAAACGGCTGAACCGATCGGGACGAAATTTGGCACAAAAATCAAGCACACTACTGTGAGTTGACAATAAGGTTTGTGAGCCGCCATCTTGAACTGGTACAAGATAGCGGGAGATTCAAAATTTGAAAAAAATGTAATTTAAATTTAATATTGCTCCCATTTCTAAACGGCTGAAGATAGCGATACATAAAGTTTGCTGGCACCAAATGGATATATACTCAAAGTACATACCAAATTTCGTTGCGATCCGTTTAGCCGTTTGGCCGGAATACTGCACTAATGGAAATAGTGCAAAATTCATTAATCCATTAGTGCAGTATTCCGGCCAAACGGCTGAACGGATCTGAACAAAATTTGGCATGTACATCGAGTATATATCCATTTGGTGCCACGAAACTTTATGTATGGCCATTTTCAACCGTTTCGAAATGGCGGCAAATTCAAATTTTTTATCCACTATTCCAGTAAAACGATTGATTAGTCCACTATTCCGGCAAAACGGCTGAACGGATTCGGACAAAATTTGGCATGCATATCAAGTATATACCCATTTGGTGCCACGAAACATTGTGTATGGGCATCTTCAACCATTTCGAAATGGTGCCAGTTTCAAAGATTTCAATTTGTCGCAATTTCTGAATGGTTGAAGATAACCATGCATAAAGTTTCACCGCAGCAAAGGTGTATATACTCTATGTACATGTCAAATTTTGGTTCGGATGCATTTAATTGTCCGGTTTTGATCACTTGGGTCTATTGCAGAAATGCTGCATTTTGTGGGCGAGCGCGAAGCGCGAGCATCCGACGACCTGGGGGGTATGGCGCTTGAGCGAAGCGAAAGCGCAGAGGACTCTGTAGCATAGTTTAATATCTCAATACTTGAATTTTCTACAATTTCGAAACCTTTTGAAAGTCGTGGGCGAGCGCGAAGCGCGAGCAAAGGCGATCTTGAGGGGGTTGGCGCTTGAGCGAAGCGAAAGCGCAGGGGGCTCTGCCCCCTAGTTAATACTATCTGCTGCTTGCTTCCAGGAAAGGGTGGGAGCGTGGCGCGGCTAGCAGCTCTTCGGTGAAAGCTGAGGTATTCCTGGATCTTGGCGACCGGGGCATGGTCTTAGGTGCGAAGGCGGGGCGATGACGCTCTACCACCGTCCGCCGTCATCGCCAGGAGTCCCTCAGGACTCACCCAGCATCCTGATCCTGACCCCGGTCCCGATCCTCAATACGATCGCGCGTCCCTACTACCGGCACCAGTGCTGTTGCTGCCCGGCGAAAAAGGCGGCCAAGACGGACGTGACGAGCGCGGTGCCGCGCGCTCTATCGAGGAGGCATGAGGGAGCGACCTCATCGTTATCGAGACCACCACGTGCAGGACATGCCCCTAGAAGAGGTTCAAGGCTTGCTACTTCCACCCCCCAGAACAGGTGAGATTTCTTCATTTTAACCGTAGGAAATTGACACAAATTGACAAAACGATTATATTTATTCGGTGCTTTACTGGGTACTATTTTCCGACGCTCTAATTGTATCTTAGATCCTAGAGAGTTATCATATTTACTTTTATTGTTTATTATTTGGCTCTTCTTCGCTGAACAATACGACGTTAACAGGGCTTAAGGGATTTTTCTAATTTGGAGAAAGCATCTAACGTTTAATCCTAGAGGATGAGAGTAGGTTTGAGTGGATGTGAGCGAGAAACGTCGAATCAGCCGTTTTATTAGAGCCATTTGAGAAAGTAAGTCCTCGCGCGCGGTCGTTTATTCAACTGGATTCAAGCGCGCTTGGGTGCACTCGTTAAAAGTTTCATTCCGTCGTCGTAAATCAAGCACCTTTAGAGGGGGCTCCCCGTTATTACAGGAAGTAGCTTTTATACCAGCTAGTTACAACACAGATATTATACGGATATTAACAAACGTTGCGACAAGTCACGAGCAAAATTGTTTTCATTACCCTAAGGAAGTCGATCTAAAAATTCCTCCTGGCCGCTTTCATATCTTTCGGAAGTAGCTTTAGAGAGCACGGTAAATTTTCTTGAAAAAGGCTTAGAAATTGCGGTGAAATTCAGTCCCCTTTGCGCTTCTGGCTGAGGTTAAATCTCGTTCGGCGTACCTTTCAAAGCGCGCGGCTCTGTGCCTTCTTAAGCGGCTCAAGTACTCGGCGCATTATTGTTGCGACAGGTAAACAGCAATGACAACAAGACGTAAGGCTACCCGCAGCACCAGTGAGCTACCTCTCCTCTAACTAGGTCGCTCGAAGTCCGCCACTGAATGGAAACCCGACTAACTAACTAGACGGGAACCGGTACATAGATCAGTGTAACCCGTGGGAGATTTACATGCCATTCGACTCGCTTCTTGCTCCCGTGGGACGTCTCACCGCTCGAGTTACTCGCCTTTTGCCCTTTTCTCGTTGGTCGAGAGCATCGCGAAGTCGCGAGAAGGATCCGTGGTCCGAGAAACGAAGAGAGGATTGGGAATACGTTCTCTCCTTTATTTGCATCTTTATCCAGCAGCGCTGGTTAAGATAATGATTGCGTCACGGAGCCTCGCGACGCAACGATTGCGACACGTAAATTGTTACGCGCGGCTTGATAGTTCCTTTTTCGGTTTTTAATAGTATCCAACTAATTCATATTTCCGCTTAACATTCCTCCGGCTAATACCCGCCGGGGACACTTTCGATGCATAATGGAATATTAAATAATACGCATGGCGCACCACGGGCGAATTAATCGCGTCGTTATTATTCACGCGAACGGGTATTAAATTTGTCCTATTTCCGATCGCAACCGTTGCGCCCCGAGGTTCTTAACCAATGGTTTGCAATCGGACTGTGTCCTTGCCCCGATGCACAAGCGCTCGCGCGATTAGCAGTCTCGATTATTACTCATACATTCCTCAGGACGCATAATTACGACCTTCGGACTTTATCGCTCGACGTAAAGAGCGGTTAGCTCGGCGGGACTGGTCGCGGGATTACGCGAGGATTATGCGGTCGCGGTTAGACGTGCGTGCGCGCGTAAATATGCGATAGAACGTGTGCAGGCACGCGTCGTGGATATTCAAGAATTCCATTGATTTCATTTCTCTCGTTCGCCTTACGCGCACGCGACCCTTAATTTGCCGTTGCTCATTTTAATGCTGTCGCACTGCTGTAAAAAAAAAAATACTTCTCTTTTCTTTTTTTACCGTTTCCCGATAATTGTCAGGAGTTTGTGTACCGTGTAAACTCAGTTGGTACACTCTCCTTGTCGCTTTCTGATCTATTCAACGATCCAGTTCGTGCAATATTACTCGAGGAGATTCGATCTCTCGTTCGGAGGCGCAATACCGTGCCCGCGTGTTATCACTCGTGTAGACCCTCGGATGAAAGCGCAAGACCTCGTCGGCGTGCACGCGTTATCACTCGAAGCTTTGCTCTCGGATGAAGGCGCAGGCTCGGTGTATGCCTGTTATCGCAGCGAGGTTTGCTGTCGGACGAGAGCTTTACTCCTCTTCGAGCGCTACAGCGTCCTCTCGTCCCGGAAGCCTTTCGGGAAACAGGTCTCGGTCCCGTCTGCCGTGTCACTGTGTACCGGATAATGTTGCTTTTAATACTCCTTCGGATCTCGATATTCCAAACCGCGAGGAGATAGGCTGACGGAAATCGCATGCTCCTTTGTCGAGTGTACCGAGTCTTTGCATTCTCCCCCGCCACTCTTTCAATACAAAATGGAAGAGTACGCTTCCTTTTGTTTCAATTTGTTTTCGTTCTTAAAATATAGTCGCTCGACATTCGTAGGACGGTATAAGATTTTTTTCTACCGCACTATTTTCGTAAAATAAAGGCAGTATAATTGTTTTAGTTCGTGCTTCTGCTCATTCCCAAAATCACTTTTGTGATATTCGCAGTAAGAGATCTCGTGGCACCCAGGAGCTTTTGAAAATTTTTACCTCGAATCGATACGAGTATTTCGATTCTTTTCATCGCGAATGCTCGAGCTATCGCGGGAAAAGGTGAGCGCGACCAGCAGCACGTTTCGTGTGAACCGAACGGATAGGCGGCACGTAGAGCGTCGTCCGGTTAAAATGGATTCAATTTTAGCTCGGCTTACCCGAGGGTGAGGAAAATGACACGGGGGTTAATTACCACTTAGTGACATCGGCAAGAAGTGCCGATCCTAGTCCTCGCTACTAGCCGTCCTCGTTCCTTCACACGCTACGCTTTCGTCTCACACTCTCGATCGTTTTCTTCCTCGTCACTTGCTCGCGGGTAATCATAATTTCATCCGAGTTGCAAAATGCATCACCCTTTCCCTAACGAGACGAGAACGTCGCGGACAGTGAGCGAGAGAGAGAGAGTTTCAGCCGATGCCGAATTATCTGTCACGTGATTCTCTTCGAGAAATTATTTTAGTCCAGACGACGACGGACGAAAGCGAATTTCACCTTCCTCTATTTTTTTCATAAACTTCACCCCAATCGACGAAGCGACGGAGCACCTATCCGAAATGATTACTTCCAAATAAGTGCTCTCTAAACTTTCTCTCTAACCATCCCCAGTTTCCCATTCTTCTTCCTTTTTCCGCCGCCTCATCGATTTTCCTCTCTCGACGATATCTTAACTACCCTTCCACTGTATACAACGAAGGAATCGTGCCGAAAAACGAGGTGGCACGATAGTCACGCACAAATCGAGCGGAACATTCCAGCGGATCTGAGATCGTAAGATTTCCACCGACAACCGTGGAACGCCCTAAGAAACTCGACTAACCTTTCCACCCCCTCTTGAAAAACAACCGGACGCAGGTGCCGCGCCGCTCTATTTCGCGACGATATCGGGCAGGCTCGTAATTTCGCTTGCGCCTCTCTCTACGTATCTGAAGGCGGCATGGTTGCGCTAGCAAGTCTTATTGCGGTGTTCTCTCTGTTTTACGACAGGTAACCGGGGACCTCTGAATGTGACGATTGTACAGGTTGGGCGAGGGAACGGAGGCAGCGGCGGAGACGGTGGAAGTGATTTACTGAGATTGGAGCCGCCATCGGATTTAAGACCGGCCCCATCGCCTTTATCCGACACCAGCGCTACCTTGCAGTCCGACAACAATGACACCTTTACCGGAGGTAAGGGATTCTTACTTATTGTTCCTCCAGCTGCGCGCCGCCCTCCAGTGTTTCGCCGTTGGCCCACGCTGCCACAATGGCCGTGTGGCAAAGTGACGGGATTAGTTAGGCGATACTATTCCTCGCGCGCTCTCCCTCGGGCGAACCGCATGCTCTCCACCTCGTTCGCGTCTTGACAAGGAGAGTGACCTTTCGAGGGTCGTACGGGATTTCGGATTGCCGGCATTATCTCGGATGACGGATTCGGCGAGGGCGTCCCAACCGCGTCACGGCGCCCCCTGTTATTTTTTTCTCTCCCCTCTCTTCAATTTGCCGTGACGAATTATCGTGATCCGAGCAGGTGGAGCGCGTGACGTTGAGAACCGCTCGGAAGGTCGGAGAGTAATTTTCCTCCTACTCCCCCCTTTGCCTGCTGTTCTTGTTAAAGGGGAGAGAGTTACCTCTTTCGATATTACAGTAGAAACAGAAAGAATCGTTCTCATAGCTCGCCTGAATTTTGCCAAAGCAATCGATTGCCCCTTGAGACTCCACTCTCACCCCCCCCCCCCCCCCCCTGGGGCTTTAACCTCATAAGTCGTGTGCCGTTGATCGTTAATTGTGCTTTTTTCGGAACGGCTCCTACCCCCCTCTCGTGTAAGCTCCTTAAATATTGACGGCGAAGCATCGCTTTACGATCCGCTCTGGGATCGAGGGGAGGTAGGGGATGATGACGTCATATCCTGCCGGCGGAAGCGTTTCAGAGGCCCGCTTCCCGGTCGCGGGAGGAGCGCGCTTGTCAGAAGAAGGAAACCAACCCTCGGCGTCGTAGAGGAAAAAACTCGCGGGAGGAGGAGTCTATATAAAATACCGTTCGTAAAAATAGATGTGGCGATCCTGCGGAGAAGAGTAGGGACGGTCAAACGTTGATTTTCGACCGGGCTCTCGCGCACGTGACGAGATATCGATTTCTCCATTACCAATCGTGGAAGCTCCGCGACCCAGAGGAAATTATTTCGAGATGAATCGCAGTCGGTCGCGCGCGACGATGACGCCTCCTACGTGCCGCGGCCCACCGAATCTCGTTACTCTCGTTCGTCGTTAATCACCGTCGTCTCAGAATTGCCGCACTCTAATCTCGTAACGATCTTCCGCGCACCGTCGTCTCGAGACGTGCGAATTTTCAAGCGTATCCTCCTGCCTCCTACCTGGCAATTTAAAATGCCGGGGACTCCGCTCGTCGATTAATGAGTCACTCTCGTAACCGATACACCGACCGATTTACGCGGACGCCCGAGATGATTCTCCGAGAAGATTGCACTTTGCCTCGAGTGGGGTCGATTGAGAGAGGTTGAGGAAGAGGAAGGAAGGGTAAGCGAGCAGGGCTCTTCTTTTCCGTTACTTCTCGAGTTCCTCGTGAAATATTTGAGCTTAGGGATTATCCTACTTTAATAATTTCGGAAAGACGATCGCTAAATTGTCTTTACACACAAGCGTGAAACAGTGAGAATTTCGGAATTTTTTTCGTGATACGGAAAACCAGGGTGAGTCATTGTTAGCTTGTTCGAGCTAGGAAATTGAGGAAATAGATATCATTTCCTTCTGAGGAAATGTTTACTCTCCGTGTCTCCGTGTTTATCTTCCTTTCTGCCCACCCAACTGCTTGTGTCAATGTAACAGAAATCTTCTCCCGATGCCACGTGCCATTAAGAGCACTCACGGATCGCGTACCAAGAAAGTTGTCGACCGCTTTGCCCTCCTCCCCGAGTGGGAGCAAATTGCATAACAGATTATTTTCACAAGTCGGAAGTAAGCCCCCTACGCGCGCGGTGGTCAACGGCTAACTTGGACGAGTAATTGGATTGCAACTGTGACGGTCTGCCTCGTGCTCTAAGGTCACTTCGGTGGTTTTTTCTCGCGACCACGGCCAACAGAGTCGGTTCTCAGCGTGCGCTCGCGCCGTGAACGTTCCTCCCTGGTTTCGGGCCTGGCCGAGCCCGGAGGCCAAAATTTTTCTCCCCTTTGATCGAGCGTGGAATTTCGTCGGATTCTCTTTTTACGTCTGTGCTTCGCCAGTCGCGCAAAGCCTCGGAAGTGGAAAGTGGAAAAATCCCGGATTAACCAGCTCGTGAGAATATCTCGCTGTCGGAAGAGCGTTCCGTGGGTATCGAGCGTCTCTTCCCACGGAGTAAACGTTCAAAATTCGCAGATTGTGCATTCTTAAGCAAAGTCGAGGAGGCTGTGGATTAAAAGTGATCGATGATGTATCCCGTATATTCTTTCGATGAGAGTTCTACGAATGTCCTCTTCGATGTTCGTCATTGTCCACGAGTTGAAAGATAAGGCTACGATGACGCGTTGCGCTTCGGAGAACCGAATCGAAGCTCCCGGCGTAGGAGGATAACTTTGAATCGATTCCCCTGGCTACGTATCGCGAGGGGGAAGCATTGAATAAAAATAAATATTGCCCGACGTCTCTCGAGTGAGAAGATAAGCCAAAGGGATGCGAGGAGGTGGTGGAGTTGAATGGAGCCGGGGTAGGAGGATGACGACGCGTCGAAGATAAATGTGAAGAAGGTCGCATTGGATTCACTTTTCGTTGATATTATGCCGTTCCCCGGACCGAATAGCGGCGTCTTCGTGATAGATTGCGAGAACGATGGAAATAACAATAGCACCCGTCATAGAAGACCCAACATCTACAGGAATTTGAGCATACGAAAGGAGAGCATTCAGCACGGTCAAATAAGTATTCATCTTCTGTTTAAAATAATTATCCTACGTTCGTCAGGAGGAAAGTATCTACCGTGAAGCTAACGAACGTCCACCTGTGTACTCACCCGTAGGTCTTTAACTAATGGAACATCCTTTGAATTTGATCCGCGCAACTTTCGAAGCGCTTCCGTTCTCGGCGGGTGCGAAGCACTCGATTAAAATAATAATTAACACCGCAAAGGCCGTCATAACACATGTGTTTCATTGTTCGGGCTTCCTCCGTGTACCCCGAACAAAGGTTTACGAAACATCTGAGGCTTCGATAACCGCTAAACTGTTTAATGCGGGTTTATTATATAATACGTTGGGTACTCACCGATAAATAAGTAATAACTCGTGGCTTTAGTTCGAACGTCTATTGGCAGCTTGTCCGTGGGGATTTTCACCTCGCGGATAAACGCGTTGAAATATATTCTCGAGTTTCACGGGAACTCGAGTAACTTATCAGGAGTTTATCGCATTTGGTCTCACGTCCGGAAATTCGTTGCACGCTTCTCTTGCAGGAGAAGAATACGCGTGTGGTTGTGAATTTTCGTCGGGCGTAAAAGCTCGCGCGGTAAATATATGTATAAAAGATGGCTTCGCTCTTGTTCGGTGGCACAGGCCGCGTGCGATATTCAAAAGGTTCCATAAATTCTTATTAACCAAGGTTGATGCATTGTTAAGGCGGAAGGGGCCGCGGTGGCATCGATGTAGGGACACTGACGCCCGTAATATATTTCATGAGCAGAAGTTATTTTGGGATAGGAGAAGAGAGAGAGAAAGAGAGAGAAAGAGAGAGAGAGAGAGAAAAAAGTAATAAGCGAGTCCATTTTCCAGGCGAGCCCCCGTGCCTTTTATTCCCTCGGCTCTTTGTTCCAGACCCTTTTACCCTGCCACCGAGCGCGCGCCGGTGGGCTCGCTGCGTTCCACCTCCTTCTACTTTTTCTTCCGTCTTCTTCTCTCCCTCTTTTTCGGAGTGCGCCGAGCATCGTCGGTGAATCCAGCGCACGCAGTAAAATGAAATCGAACCGAGGGAAATTAGCGGCAATTCGATAAAATTTAATGCAATCACTGACCCGCGCAATAATCCGCGGGGCTCTTCCGGAATCGTTAAAGGAAATTGTGAAATTGTACGGTTGGTGTTTAATGGAAATATCGTTCGGCACCTTTTGCAGTGAATTTGGAAAAAGTGCAGAATAATTTGTAGGATGACCCTGACGAGTTTATCAAAATTCAATGTATATATATACTTCTCTTGTTGGTTCCCTACGAGCTAGTTTAACGAGAGTTGGCAAACTTTCTGAACTAAGCAGGATAGAGATTCGACGCCGCATGCATATGGATAATATTCTTGTTTTACTTCTTGAGAGGCTCCGACGCAAGTCCGCTCCGTGACAAAAGGGATGTTCTTACTCGGCACCAAGAATTTCCTCGAAGTGTCTCCTCCATCTCCCTGCTTCGCCCCAACTGTTTTAACTTGCTGGGATTTGCCGCAGTCCTCGAGAAAAATTATCCTCTCTTAGTTCTGAGTTAATTCGCAGAATTTAGTTTTCCCGATAAAATCACGTCTGGAATCTGCCTAACCCTAACCCTAATCCTAACCCGCCCGGTTCACCTAGTCTGTCAAACCTTATCTAACGCTAACCCTAACCATATACAGAATGTAACCTTTTGGAAGGCACTCGAAGGTAAAAAATATTAACAATTACAAAAATTACACATAACATGTATGTGAAAACTACTCGGAACGGGCTATCATCCGACTAGACAATAACAATTTTGCAAATAATTATCACGCTATGTTGTTCTGCTCATAAGATTGTTTGACTTTTTCCGATATCTCTTACCGTTTTGAAAATAAACAGCGCGAGATACATAATCGAGTTTCCTTTAAGGGGTGATTTAACCCCTTCAAACCGTTTTTAGGCCCCAACGGAAAATAGCATAGATTTCGGACGAGTTACTGTACATTTTCGCAAAGTTTCAGAAGTTTCTGAATTTCACACTTCCCTAGCCTTTCTTATCAGTGATCGAGCATTTTCTTTCACCGTTTCAAAAGTATGGTAATTTTCGAAGGAGTCTCGACGATACGCCGACGAGGGATCTGATTTGCATTTTACGGATTTTCAGGTGTCGATCCAAGATTGCTGCTGGGCGGCTCTGGAACTGGCGGGGATCGTAACACGTGGGAGGGTCGTTACCACGTGAAAGAACATCGGCGGGCTGGAAAAGCGACTTTCCAGGGTCAAGTTTACAACTTCCTGGAGCGCCCTACCGGCTGGAAGTGCTTCCTATACCACTTCTCTGTGTAAGTAGCCAGAATATTTCATATGTGTCATGAGTTAGCCTTTCTTCGTCGGATTTATGCCACGCTCTCGCGAGCATCACTGTCCGCCCCGTCGCTCTCTTTCTTTCTCTCCCTCCCTTTCTCGCGTGCGCATCATCGGTTACATGGACCATAAGCAAGCGAAGTGGAAGACGAGAGAGCATTCATCGATTAGCAATGGAATTTGTTTAGTACCTTGCAAAGTAACATCGTTAATGTTGAAAAATGGGCATCTCAAATCTGATTCTATACATTGCAAGTCACGACTGGGAGAAAGAGGGAGTTCGAAACGGTGGACAGTCGACAGATGTGTTTTGCATGATTTATTTATGGCGCCGTTAACAATAAGCTAAGGAAAGATTCAAAGTGGCTCGAGGCGAATTCACGTGATCGAACGAACGTGATTCATGGAGTAGAATGTAGAAATATATGGTATGCGTAGGATGCATGATGTGTGCTCCGATTTGTGTTTATGATGAGGGGTTCTTGTTACGTAGTCGTCGTGGCTGTTAGAAAAATAGAAAAATGTGGGTTGTTAATAATAAGGTTAAACGTGACCGCCCAACAACGTTAAGCGCGATAGCATTTCCTCTCGCTATCGATATTTCTCACCGCAGTTTATTTACAGAATGCAAAGTTTTCGCCGGACCCCCGTTATCGATTAACGCTTAAACATTTAAAAATCAGAGCGGATGAGCTGTTAAAAGGCTATTTAGGTACGATGATCTTTAATTCAGGGTAATTCTGAAATGATTTGCAATTACGTGCTTCAATTGACTTTCGTTTCTTCGATGATTCTTTTTACCTTAGAACCTGAGTCAAGGTAATAAGTGATAAGGTAACTATGACGTCCTAACGAGGAATCGCATGACAACAGTAATTTCATATAATTTGAAATAATACGTCGAGCAATAATTCGAGAATGGCGTGAGTCGCTCGCGAGCATATGAAGAGAAATTCTTATGATAAATTCAAGAAATGGACGAAGTAATCATTTCTATGCCTTTGCTTTCTATTCTCCTTGGAGAATTCCACGTGAAATCGATAAATAATCGAGTTTTATTACCGTACAAATATTGCGTTGCATTTATTCGAATCCACTATGATTCAGACCACTATGTTTATCTAACGAACAACGTTCCGTGAAGGAACTTGCAGAATGGCCAAAAGTGTTACTCGTTTCTCATACTCTTAATTCACCATATAGTTTTTAACCGTGCAGTTTTACTCGATTTTTAAAAAATAAATTTATGAATATAATATCCATATTACTGCTTATTCTTCGAAACTCAATTTTTTTTTTTGCGCTGTGTCCAGCTTCTTTTCAACATCTCTGACAGGTTTCTTCCATTCGAAGCATACTGTCTCGTAGTGTTACCGATGAAATTTAAATTATTTCTCGATATGTCCAATCTGCTCGTAGGAAAAAAAAAATATAAGTGACACTCTCTTGCTTTGCACAAGAAAAAAAAGAGAGTGAAAAGAGACTCTGCAATCGATTGTCGTACCCAAAACGTATATAGAAGACTGGAGAGCGAGCACATTAGGGGAGAGAAGCCTCGAATCGTCGTCGGCAGATGGCGGCGCGAATACCGACAAGTACTACTTTGTCTGATCAATATCCAGGTTGCATCACTTATCAAGCGCGCATGTAGGAATCTGCATTGCTAAACCATTAGTGGGAAAATGTTGCACGTGAGATCGAGATGTTGTACCTCTGGCAATAATGTGACACACGATTCCACGATCAACTGAATTCTCGATCGATACCAACTTACAGACAATTCACACTAACTTTTCTTCTGAACATTTTTTACGAAATTATTCGCTGAGAAAGTAACTTTACACTCGTCAATTCGAGTGAGACACCTGCTTAGCATATTGATGCTTCGTAAGACGAACGAGCGGAAAGTTTCTCGAGTAAGAGTGGCAGGACGACATTTACTCGTCATGCGAGTAATACGGAATAACACATGTTGTAGGGGGGTTGAAAGGGTGGTTGGTGCGTGGGTCGCAAATAAATTCACCGGTACCTACGCGCGGTTTTCTCAGCGCACACGCATAAGGTCGGTGGGTCAGTTATATAGGTCATATTCGTGAGGAATTTTATCGTTTTATTTATATCCTCCAGGTTATTTATGTATCTTCGTATCGCCTCTCGCACGTGAGCACGTTTATGACTTTTTCTTTTTTTCCTCTTAACGAGTTCGACGGAGAGGAGGCAAATTTCAAGCCTTCCTCCTCTCGATCTTCTTCTCCCTCTTTCTTTACGAAGAGGGTGACCGGTCGAATGCAAAAATTTACAATGCGTTACTCCTGCTTGGAGTCCGCGAATAAAAAAGAAAAACTTATCAATCACACGATTGTCCCCGGCTCGCGCGTCTGCATTAGATTCGCCCATCGATAACGCGTGATAAATGGCCGGGAACTTTCTCCACTCTCTCCACCCACTTCTCGAGTAATTCGAGAGCGAGAACTCCGTGGCAACTCAATTATCGATGTAACAAGGTGAATACATTGGCGTTGTTACATCGCGCGCGAGGTTAGCGCACCCAGTGGGACCACGCTGACAGTTCGCGGAAAGAATCGAATTAGGCTGCGAAAAGTTCCTCGGCCCACGTTCGTCTAAGCGCGTCGTAGCGAAGGACGAGTTTTCTAGACGGAAGAGTTCACGTGTGAAGAACGGCACGGCCCTGTTCTAACGTTCCTCGAAGATTATCACGAAGGTTCTCGGAAATAACGCATTCAATGTGTTACACTTTAACCCTCCTGTCGGATTTCGCCCGAAAAGGGAGTAGCAAGAACGTGTCAAGGTCCCTCTTCGCCGAAGTGAGAGAGATTAGCACGTGGAAATTCCGAGATGCATAGATGAGGGAGAAAATTAATCGCGAGACCGTGGCGAGGAGAAAAGGAAGCTTCGTAGTTCGTGAAAGTTCAATTGGTAGTATCGGACGGACGTCGAACATTAACAGGAAGAAGTCTCTACTTCTACTTCAACACGGCGTGTGGAAACACGCGAAGTCACGAACGAGATCGTGTTGCATGAGATTTTCAATCTCCCCCTTATCCTCGCTCGTGTAGACTCCGCTTTTGAAGGTCGCGCGTGATAATGCGCCCAGAAGTGACTACACATTGTCGATTGAGCTAGATAACGATGATGACTTCCACGTGGAAAGCCATCTTCGTTATTTATAATTTTAGGGCTGTGGAGACCGCGACGGAGAAATACGAAGGAGAGGAGAAGGCAGATGATGAAGGAGGGAGTGTTATCGATGCTATCGGAGCTAATATATCATCCGGACGACTGTTTAACGATTTCGTCCCGCGTGTCTTCGTTTTCTTTTTTGCGTCTCGACGATGATTCACGACGTAGGGCGTACAGAAGGATGAAAAAAAAATTCTGTAGACTAGACGACACCGAGGCCGAAAAAAAAAAAAATGAAAAAGGAGGTGACGCGCAGAGGACAGGTCTTTTTAATTTCTCTTTGATAAATTTTTGACGCGGCTCTGCTCGCTACGCGTCACGATTGCGTCGTGGTAATGAGGGACCAACGGCGAAGACGATTCCGCGCGACTCTTTCTCTTCCTCCTTGAAATCAGAATCTCAGTGGTCGGCGCATAATTCAGATCCTAAGTAGGTGATAACGATCCGCGAATCCTTTCACTGTATGCATATACCTCGTCATTTGTAAATTCCTATGTTACTCGCGCGCGCACGCCTTAAGACGATGGATATGAAAACGTAGCACACGCGACGTGCGGGTAGGAGCTGACTGCATATTCCGATGGCAAGAGGTTGTGGAACGTCTGGTCGTGTTCCATCGCATGATCTAATTTAAATAATTTGAATAATTTAGCACGCTACCCGTGGCAATGGGCCAATGAGTTTTCAACGGTGTACGCCTTCGTCCTCTTTCCCCCTCCCTCTGGTTTAAGGGAACCGTAACAGATGCTTCGAAAGGACAGCCTCGATTAATGACCGTACGAAAGTTCAAGGAGAGAAGACCTAGAAGGGAAGGAACGAAAGTGAACGGTGGTGGGACCGTGGGTCTCGAAGGGATGGGGTTAAAGGGAATGGAATGTGTAGGGATGGAAGAAAAAGGAGTGGAGAGATGAGGAAGGAGCAGCCTGCGGTTCTTTATAACGACTGATATCGATTTTCTCAGTTTTATAACGCCACATGTGAATACCTGTTTTGTATCGTCATTTCTCCGTCTTTTTTATTTTCTTTTATTTTTTTTTCATTTTTCCCCCCTCCGTTGTCGACACGCTCTTGCTCGCTTTTTATCGTCCCCCCATCTGCCTCTTCTCTCACTCTCTCTCTCTCTCTCTCTCTCTCTCTCTCTCTCACTCTCTCTCTCTCTCACTCTCTCTCTCTTTCTCTCTCTCTTGCTCGCACACATCCCTCCCCCGTTCTTCTTTTTTTCCTTTCATATTGTATACTATCTAGTCCTGCAACCTACTTCTTTTCAAGGCGATGCGACTAAAAACAGAGACATGCTAGAGTAAAGCGGGTAGCTCCGTACCTAGAACAAGCACCCGAAACTTGACTACGGAATTGCCGTCGAAAGAATTCCAACACGTACCCTGGGTTCCTTTTTTTCCCCTAGATACTATTTCCATTGTCATGGGTCTTTGTCGAGCGCATTGCTCATCGAAGAGAATACATTGAAGAAAAAAAAAATCCACTGAATGTCGCTCGCAATGTTGCCACTTTCGTTCGAAATCTCGACAATTATCGCTCGTCCCGATTTTATGATTACGCGTGGTCCGTTAAGTCGTAAATTTTGATCGTATTAAAGCCGTCCTCGGTGCGCTCTCGTATAAATTATAGCGACGGGACGAGAGCGTACTGTAAACATCGCTTTGGATGACGAGTGGTATACGCCGGCTTGTAAAGGGAAGATCCTCTCTGATCTTTCCGCTTTTAATTTACTAATTATACGCTGGACACTCCGCGCCGCGAGTAACGCAGTTTCTATTTTCATCCGCGCCGTTGATCGTCGACCGGGATTCTAATTAACGAGAAGGAACTAAGCGCGAAGTCGCGCTAAAATCCCCGATTAAAGTAACGAACGTTTAATTCGGTCGTGCGTCCCGCGACGAAACGTTAATTACGCGCGATTCCGCGTTCCTGTCCTTCTTTTTCCCTTTTTCTTCTTTTTTTTTATCATTCTGTATAAAACTCGTCGATTCCGTCGCTTTGGCGCATGAAGGTTGGAGGAGGGAGGGAGGAGGGTGTCCTACGACCAACGGTTTTTTCCATTCGCAAAACGAGGTCGATCTTTTGTAATTTTTTTTCCATTGTGATCGAACGAACTTTTCAGTTGCTCTTAATTACTCCCCTTCCCTTCCGAGGGATCGTACCCAGTCCGTCGAACGTTGAATGCAACTTTTATTTTCTATTTCTCTCTTTTCGCTTCTGCCACAATCGACGAATTTCATTCGTAGCGGCCGCAACGCGTTCGAATGCCGTGAAATAATATCAGGCCGATTTATAGTCGGCACGGGACGAATAATCGCGCCAGAGGAACTTTCTGGGGGCTCGCTTTACGCGGTGAGAAGCTTCCCTAAAATGCAGTTCGAGATGGAAGTCTTTGCCCCTTTCTCTTTCCCCGGGTATCCTTCAATTAGAGTGATTAAAAAGCCCGCTCGAAGGGTCTTTTAATTTTGCCAAACTCGCGACGCGAGGTCAGGTAAACGCATTAATTCTCATTAGAATATTTGAATAATATCGTATTATCTTAATAATAATTTATGAACCGCTATGGAATGGGGCAATTGGGTACAATCGCTTTTGAGAATATTCGAAATGGTTTGAGGTTAATTAAAATTCCACGAATCGTTTCAATTAAATTTATTTTGAAAACGCCCCATTTGCGCATTCGGCAGCTCGAATATTCCAAGGGGAAAATGTATTCGAAAGGGCGAATGGAAGCTAAAATGAACGTTCTCTCGACGAAAAAATAAAGAAAAAGATCCTCCCATTTAGATTAGGATCCGCGTCCTTGCGCTATTAAAGATTTTCCACTTTCCTTCTTCCACGCGATCAGGATTTACTTACTAGTACGCGTTGCAATCCCCTATCGTTTCCAAGTATCGTTGACAATGTCGAAACGTTTATCCGGCCGGCCAATCCATCGTCGGCGTTTCCCGTACGTCCGCGTGTTGGGCATAATTTATAAAGTCGACATTCTCCGTGTCGTTTCTTTCATGGTCAAATCTTGATACGGAGGCTCTGCCACGCGTGTGTGCGCCAACTCGCGCGTGTGTATTTTTTTTTTTATCCGCGCGAGGGAGGCGCAAGGGGGAGGGTCGTGACGCGCGTGTTAGGGTGCGTTCACACTGTCGGTTTCACTCATTTTACAATTCTCTCGCTTCTACTAGGATGGTCGCGTTCGTTGCAGACACCTGCGTGCATGGTGAACGCGTCTTAAGGGTCGGACGATATCCCAGAGGAGTACCGGAAGCGTCGGCCTCCGAGTGGGGCTCGTAATGGTACCGTCGTTACCCAGCGCGTCGTTTCAATTAACCGCGCCGACTTTCGCCTCGCGGCTGTCCCCCATCAATATTACAGTAGATTTCCTACTTAGATTAATAAGCGCTTAGCGATCGATAAGACCGTTGCTTCCGTAACGAGCTAATGCCGAGCGACGGCGGAGGCTCGCGGGCGAGAGAAAGGTCGCTCGGCCTCGCTTTATAATTTTTAACTAATTGCTATCGCCGATCTACGCGCGTTCCGCCTTTCGCAATCTGCCACAGGATTATTCCGCCAATCTACAGGTACCTCCGATCTCGTGCCAATGTTTCATCGCATACCGTCGAGAGACGTAGTGATTTTTCGCGTTTAATAGAAATGGAGAGCGAATTAAAATTCCTTACTCGAAACGCGCTGGTAGTAAGAGGGACGAGGTGGATTCGATAATTCCGCTGGAAAGATAACTGTGTCTACTGCGTGTGTTCCCAGTGAATGCTTATGACAGGCCTTTACCGATCGACAAACTCTCCGGTGGTCGGATCGATGAGAGAAACGTTAACCCCTTCAAGGACACCGGGTACACAGGGTACACTTATCGTTCGATTAATTCTCACATTAGTTGTACATTGTCCCTTGGTCCGTCGTTCGGCACTTTTAAGCGCGCCTTAGAGTATCAAACACAGTCACCTGTAAAAATAAACAAGCGGGACGAGTGAGATCGTCCTTCAGCAGCTCAATTGTTTGTTTCTCGAAGGAGAACGGTAATTTTTACCGCGTGGAAAAATATATTTGTCTCTGGGCCACTCGAGGGGAAACACGAGCCCATTGGAGAACGGTTTCCTCGGTAAACCTCGCGCGCCCCCGTCAAAACAATGTGGTACTCCATTTTGATTAGACATTTCGCGCCATTAACGGTGCGCGCACGTGAGATGGCTCGGAGGTGGTGGTGGCTTGGGAGCGGGAAGGAGGACACTTTATGCGGCGAGAAAACTGTAGTGACATCGCGGCGGCACGCGAAGCTTGGTGACCCGCAAACACCGAGAGACACATAGCCATTCCATGAAAGCCGTCCATCGGGCATCAATAATGTAGAAGGGTCGTGGTGTGGCCTTGCCGTGTGGATATCGACCCGCGTACGAATATCGATTCTTTCCCTTTCGCGGCCAGAGAGTAGCCTCGCGCTACAAAGTAATTCCCGCCAGCCGCGAGAGTTCAGCTGGACGAAGACTCGCGCTCCTGCTGTTGGCTCGACGACTCTAAAGACTCCTTCCTCTCTCCATTTCTCTTTCTCCTTCGCGGTCTTTCTCTTTCTCTTCGTGCCCTCGCGTGGCGCCTACGCTCGAGACTTCTCTTTCTCTCTATCCCCTTGAAAATCCACCCGAGCTCATCCCTCCGTAAGCGTGGATAGGTCCTGAATATCGAGTGAATGCAGGTGGCGAACGTATGCGTAGTAGGTTCGCTACACTTATTCCTTTCTGATTTATTCGACGAGCTTGTTTGCTCGACGAGTAAATCTGACGATTCGTGGGATGGACCTCGACTTTGATTCGTGAGATAATGTCAGGCGTTTTTTAACAGTATGTTGTTTTTTTGGGATGTATCTCGTGGATTTTTATTAGTACTGGGTGTTTCTTTTTTATAAGGCAGTCGCGGTTTTTCTTGCCTCCGGATCAACGCGAAATCCTTTCGGAAGAGCGGTTATTACTTTTGCATTTTTTTAGCGTTCTTTTTTTCTTTTTCCTTTTTTTTTAAGTAAAGAAGCCGCATCCCACGAGACCAGGGCAGATTTAACGCCCGTACTCTTTTCAACTCGGGGGCGTCCGCTCCCGTTACTTGGGCGCAGCTTAGCGCGAACTAAGACGACAGCGATGCGGCGGATTTGCATTTCTATCGTTCCCCAGAAGGGACAGAGATTACTCCCGGTTGTGGGATAGCCCGCGCGCCACGGACATCGAGCCACCGCGCTCGAACCGCATTCGCTTCGTTCGCATCCTCTTCTTTCTCGGCCGCGGGAGACGTGAAATTTGCAAATCGTAAACTTTGACCTTTCCAGTGAACGTTGCGCGTTTCTCCCTGGCCGGTGAACGGACTGACGCACGCGGAAACCAGTTCGCAATTAATGGCGCAAATATCATTTTCACGTACATTTGGAGGAATCGAATTTACACGGATTAACGTCGTCTCGATAATGTGCTGTTCGTCGAACTTCGAGGAAAATTTCACTACGAGAGAAATTAACGATCGATGGAGACCTGCAATTCGATCGGCGCTCCGCACACCCACGCACGTTTTTTTTTCCTATCGATTACCCATCCCATTAGAAGGGCGGTCACCGGTAAAAGAACTCTGGCGGTTAAGAATCGAATTTCTTCCCGCGGTCTCGCGAAACCTCGAATATATTAAACGTAGAGTCGATCGTACTCGCCGAATTGTGTAATTTATGCTTCGACGATACCCAAGAATCTCCGAGCTTCCGCAAGCGAAATTCACGACAGGTCTAACGTTTCAGGTACACGGTGAAGCGTCGCGGGGTACCGAATATCTCGTAACTTTAGACCCGGTTGGAACACAATTCGAGCCGTTCTCGCGGATATCCCACCCCTTTGATAACTCGCCCGCGGGAGATTTTCCAAAGCGCGCGGCGTACACACGTTCGAGCAATCCTACTCCTTTTTCGCCCTTACGCTTGGCCGCCTCTGGCTCGGCCACGCACCCACCGATCGGCGCCGGTTTACAAATGTGGGTCACGAGCTTTGAGCATTGCACCTTTCGAGCACTCGGCAACGTGCGATAGGATTTCTCGATAATTACCGTCCGACGATCCCTGCGACTGTACGCAAATCCCTTCCGTACCGTTTGGATTGCGAGAGACTCACCGCGGATATGCGCATTGGCCGATTGTGCGTTCGCCAAAGGCGAGAAATTGAAAATGAACAGCTTAGATACACGAAAGCCTTCGTACTGTCTCTTGGACAAATCGAGGCTTCGTCTTTAGTCTCGCTCACGGTACAGGAATACTCTAGGCGCATTCGAAAGAATGCAATAATCTAATGTAACGTTAGAAGAGGAGAGCGAGGGTCGAGAAGAAGTCAAGAATCGATTCGAGGGTCGGGCGAGAGAAAACGCTCTTCGTGGACTTTGGAATCGTAGGAGATAGCGAGGGAAACTCCTGGGAGAGTCCTGGTGGCGTTTATTCGGGCTTTGAAATTCGTTCGAGGGAGATCAAAGTTTCCCGTCCACTCTCATTCCTTCTCCGATTTCCGTCTTCTCTCGTCTCCTTTCCATGCTCGAGCAACAACAACGCGACCGACGACGCGCGGTGGAGATAATTTTCATTCTCCTTCTCCTCTCGGCTTCGTCTCTCCTCTGCTCTTTCCCTCGTCGACTGGCTCCTTGGCCGGCGCCTTTATCGTATATCTCTTCCGTCCCTTTTATCGCCTTTTCACTGATAAACGAGAATCCCGGACTTTTGCCTCGTCGCGACGCTTGTCACCGCGAAGGCGAGGTACGCCGTTCTACCACGCTGCTATCTCGAATCCAAGCTTTTGACGCAGGCACGGTCTACCGTGAGAAAGAAGCGAGCCTGGACTCGGCAAGAGGACCAGGTTGGACCAGAGGAGCCGAAGAAGAAAATGCAGGTGGGGGAGTAGAGTTTCCAAGAGCGATTTCGATGCCGCTTGGTGCTAGCACTGAGGCGAGAAGACATTTCTCCAAGAGTTTGTTCCGACACTTTAACTGAATATACTCATTCGTATTAACAACGACCGAGCTTATGTTCAACTGTAACTTTGAATTTGTGTGTTTCGGAAAAGTCTCTTTGCCACGTTGACTGCCACTGAGTTTTAGTGAATGTTCAATTAACTATCGGTAGAGTTAATTATCCTTCCAAACATCAATTTAGATCATTCTTGATCTGGCACTGGAAACGTCACTCGAAATTGGATAACGTGGTAGACAGCGTGAAAGACCATCTGATCTCTCTATGCTTCGAGAGTCCATATGACAAAAACAAAAAACAATTCGTTGCTTCACCGGAATGACATCGTAAGAGTGCACGTTCCTCTTTATGCGGCCGTACCTTTAATGCCACGAGGCCAGTGTCTCGCGTGAGCGTGCGCGTGTGTTACGTCACACACATGGACACACGCGCGCACCCCGCACTCGCAGATCTTCATCAGGACAGTCACGAGCGCGAGCTGGTGGTTATCGCGAATTAATATTTCACGACAAATTGATTTCCCGGCCAATCCATAATAGCCTTTCAGCCGTACGCGCGGCCCAGTGCACGCGTTATTTACTGTGGATACGTTTAATTGCTATCGGGTTAGAGCTAATTAATTCTGTTTAGCGACCGTTAAAAGGGGGGAAACTGATGGGACGAGCATCGTTACCAATTATACACGGCTCCGGAATCATCGGAATCCCGTCGAAAATTTGTTCATCGCCATTGTTCGCCAAATGGGGGAATCAAAACGGGGAGGTCCGCGAACGACGATAGCAAGCGAGGACAACCTGCGAATTACGCGAAGTGCATTTTATTGAGCCACGCGGAACGACGCTGCTGGATTGGTCAATAATTTTACGAGCTCTTCGCTCCTACCTGTGCATTCTGCCCGTGCCGACCACGAGCTACCGAAAATTTTACGAGAGAGCAGTAGATACGTTCAATTATTTAAAATATTTCGCCGTTGAATTATTGCATCGTTATTCAATTATTGCCCGACGATTGCGCACAATTGTCCCACGTTTTCGCGTTTCGTCTCGGTGACGCGCGCCGCAATTCATTACCTTCTTTTTTGGTTTTATTCTCCCGAAAAACGGTTCGCGAAGAAGCACATTTTCGCGGACGAATGAGACGGGAGAGAAGGATTGCCTAGCACCGCGAGCGGAAAAACAAGGAGGAGAGGCGCGTTCATTTAGAATCGAGCTTGTTCCATCGTCTTTTCGTTCTTTCGACCTTTCTCCCCGTTTTTTGCTCTTATTTCGTTGCCTTCTGTGTTTCGTTCCAGTCTACTTATCCATTCAATTTTCACTGTTTCTTCTTGGTCCCCTCACTTTCTGCTTCTCCTCTAGTCATTCGCCACGTTTCTCTTCTCCTTTCCTGTTTCTCCACATCCGGTCCGTCTACTTCCCTTGCGAGGATAAGACGCTCTTTGAAGACAATGCTTCCGCGCCTGGGATTCTGCGAGGTCAGCTCCTTACTACAAGATGAAGTGCCGGGAGGGTAGCGTGGAAAAAGAGTATGCTCTTGAGTGCGCTGGAGTGCACAAACAGGTCTCTAATGGGCCCCTCTGTACACTCTATTTCGGTAGATACGGCTACACTTTCCTTCGCCACCGGGTCCTCCTATCGCCACGTAGATTTCCTTGCGGAGTCCGCGAAAAACCGTCGAGGCCAGCTTCTCGCGCTCAACCCTCTCACCTACGACCCACTCTCTTTTCTTTTCTCATTTTCTCCTTCCTCTCCTTGTTTCGTCGCGGTTCTTTCTCTTACTCCCCCCCCCCCCATCCGTACTCTCACTCTCCCTTCTCCTAACCAGGGTCCGGGTTCCATTCACGTGGTTTCTCATTTAATGCATCATTTTATTTTTCTGACCATATTCCTACGGGTCAACTCTCGGTGCTCTTTGTCGGGTGTGCTCGTAGGAGACTTTCGTCGGGGAGCTTAATGAATGCAATTTTTCCTCATTTCCTTCGCAGCAAGCACCGTGTCGACCTGCGATTGACACGTTGCGTTCCACTCGCCTCTATTATTTTATTTCGCATCTCTATTTTCATTTATCTCCTTTGTTTTATTTATATTGTTCGGAGCGTGCATTATTCTACGTGCTTGCGCTATTAGCGGTTGCGTGGAGTTTCTCTTTTTTGTTTGCTGAGTTTAATTTTTCCTTTTGTTCGATGCGCCAACTTATACCGGCGTGCACGTACGTACGCTTGCTTTTTTCCGAATCCTTTCCGTCAGACCGTTGCTCCGTGCTTTTTAAATATTTCCAGGCATTCCTCCTTTCTCTCCGTTCAACGTCAGGATAGAGACACGACGTTAGTAGTCGCTCAGGAAACTCACCGCTCGCCGGCAGGAAGAATAGCCCGACTGACACTACTGGGTTTCCGGATTTTAACGATGAAACAAATATGAGCTCGCCACCGCGACGTTGAACGAACCAATTTGGATAATGGCGAATAGAGCCGGCTACTGTCAAACCTCCGCGAGTCACTGATTGTTTCATTAAGGCTAAGCCCGCGAAAGGTCGTGACGCGAAGGAAGACAGTTCGAGGACAGGGACGATGAAGGAGGAGTTTTAATTCCTTCGAATGTGGCACGCGGATGTTAACGGAGATTTCGACGAAGAGGCTCGAAACGATTTTTTTTCCATACCGAAAGATGTAAACTGCGTAACGTCGAATTTATCGGGTATATTGCCGTTGCGGGAATTTTTGCGAAAGGCGATGCGCGTAAAGCGAAGCGTGGAATTTTTTAATAATTGCTTTAGAATGTTTTTTACATTTTTTCTTTTTGCAAACGCGCGCTCGCGCTCTCCAGGGCCATAACGAAGGAATTACGTTTTTCCACTTTGCACATGGTCAAGCGGACGCAAAATTGCGGCGCCGTTTACGGCGGTCTCGTCGATAAATGGAAAAATTAATGCGACATTCAATTTATGTCTCCGTTCGACCATAATCATTGTTAATATCCCGTTTATCCCGTTATAGCGACGAAAGGTAGGTTATCCCAACGATGGGATTTTATTTGAAAATCTCGTCGCGAGGTGCTCCACGTAATACAGTAATTCCGTAAACTGTGCGAATTAATCGCGAGGGAACGTAATAGGGCGTCGAACGATTTAAATTAAACGAGAAATCGTTCGCGCGTAGTCTTTCTCGCGCGGACCAAAGCTTTCGTCGCTTCGTGGTTTATTTTTCAGCGGTAAACCTCAGTCGGTATATGGCTCCTAAACGTTCTGTAAAAATGGCAAACGTCTCTCCACAGTGAACGGTACGCGACGGCACTCGCAATTCTGGCGTGAAATTTTCATTCGCAAATTGGCGCTCTCCTCTTCACTCTCCACTTTGCCCGCAATTCTTTGCGACGGTTCTATACGCTTTCCGAATTGTCGTGTCTCGATAGAAAAATTCCATCACTCTCTTTATCTCTCTCTCTCTCTCTCTCTCTCTCTCTCTCTCTCTCTCTCTCTCTTTATTCTTTCGCTCCCTTTTCCGGTCCGCTTCTCTCTCGAGCCCTTTCGAGAGATCCGTTGATGCGAATCGACAGGGGCGGTTCATCGCCTCGTTTCAGCCGTCGCGCGTCGCTTCGACGTCCTGCATAAACCAAGTGGCCCGCTCTGTCCAACCACCGCGCTCCGGCTCGTCGATAGGACGAACCTTCCTTCCTTCTCCGCTTCTCCTCGCGATAGAAAAACGGAAAAGCGTTTTCTCCGCCGCGCACCTCGAGGTTCTACGTATCTATTAAGAATGGCCAGGAAATTGGGCGAAGCTCGTCCCGGCGATTCGACTAAATTTAGAATGAACCCTCACATTTGGCATTTGCGCGATTTTTGGAACGAAACATGGCCCCGGGGTCGAGTCGCGAGAGCGCCTCCGTGGTTTTTTGCTGCGCGAAACCGGAACCACTCTGTGTGTGTGTGCACATACACGAAGTACCTACCAAAGGTTCGTAAATGTCCACGAAGTATAGAGTATTAATGATCGTTGGACGTGGGAATTTCGAGTGGCTCTTATTTTCCCATTAACGAAAAATTTCGTCGGCCCAGTCGCCATTTCGAAGTTTGTAAGCGCGCATCACGTGCCTGGAAAAAATCGGCGATGGCGTGTTTCTATCGGCTGACGTGCTTTCCCTCGTCGACCGACGACGTCACGCTGACACAAAAATGCTCTCCGGCTTTTTTTCCCTCGACCGAGTTCTCGCGAGTTCGTGTCGTTGCTACTCGATGCGCAGGGTACACTTTGCTCTCGCTCCCCTGTATCGACTAGTTTTGTGCTCTCGATGGGAGAGCGGGCGGGCGGTGCACGGTTTCGTACACGAACCATCGACATTAGGCAAATGTCAACAGCGGTCTATATACAAAATGTGTTTAGGCGGGTGTGCGTTTATGTACTCGAAGTTACAAGCGGTTAGAGTACTACACACGATCGCTACGTTTGCCTACAGGAGTTAATAAAGCGAATCGCTCGTTCGGGACGATTTGCTTCGACAGCGTCGACTAACGAGCCGTGTAAATATAACTGGAACCGTTTCGACAGACGACGAATCGAATGCCCGACGTTTTCTCCGCCAGACGAGGAGGGAAAATTGGGGATAGAAAAAAAAAACAGGTGGAGAAACTTTCTCTCGGGGTAAGGACCTTCTCTCTGCGATCAAATTTGTTACATAATACAGTCGTCGGGACGCTATTAATTAATTTTGCCCTCTCTACAATTTTTCCTGCGTCTGGTACTTGGAGAAATCTAAACGTCGAAGTCGAAAAATTCGAATTCTTTGGTTCGTGCAAGGGTATTTTTTTTTTACAGTAAACTTTGCATTTCGTTTATTCGTCCCGAGTATCTCGATGGTATCGCAAACATAGTAACGAGTAATGTAAATTAATGTAACGTCCTCGCTCGCATATATCGAGATTAATTAAATTTTCGTGCCCCCTCGCTTTCCGTCGAGCCGTCGCTTTCAGCTGTAGGGACTTCTCGCACGTTGAAGTGGAGCATGACCAAGGGTGGATCAACGAATGTCAGAAAGTCAGACGGACGGATGGGGTCGGCCTCTCCCGCTCTCATAAGAATTACCGCGCTAATCACCGTGGATCGAGGGATTGCGGAGTTTACTGCGGTTAATGGCCGGGGCAGGAGAGAGAGAACTTTCTTTCGCTTTTATTACGGCCAGGCCACTCTTCCCAATTGGGAATAATGTCTCGCGGTGTACGGTGCGCGTAATTTGGGTTTTAAATTTCTCGATGCGGAAGAACGCGCGTTGCTAAATGATCGTCAGGTAATAGACTCGCGCGATGAGTCTTAATAATTTTCTCACTCGTGACGTCTTCTTCTTCGATGAACTATAGTTAGTTGCTCGGTGGAATGTCGGCGAGAGTTTCCGTCTGCACGACCACACACACACACACGCGCGCATCCTCGTACTCTAGAATTTCGGAGAAACGGGGATCGAGCATGTGTGCGAGTTGACCGAAGGAACGGCGGAAGGATGGAAGAGCTTCTAGGAGTCGAGTCGTGAAGTCGAGACGTTAGAGTCGAAATGACAGGGTGGAATCTGTGCGGGTAGCGATGCATAAGAGCACTCGGCCCGCTCGATGTCTTCTTCCGTTCTACTCGCTTCTTCCACATTCTTTCTTCGATCCTTCTTCATCCCCTTCTTCTTTCTCCACAACCACGCGCCTTTCGACATTTCTCGTTTTTATCCTTCGAAGCTCTTCGTTCTCCGTGCTCTCCAGCATTCTCTTTTCACTTCTCACCTCATCGTCCACTTCTTTCTACCTCAGGCCTATTCTGCACCCTTTATTAATTCACTTGTACTCTTCTTTTCACTCGGCCCTCCCTTAACTTCTCATTCTTCCTCCCCCATATTTTCGTACCCTCCAGTCCACCCCTTCCTTAACGTCCTCCTTCCCCAGTTCCTCAGCCTCCTTTCCTTCCTCATCTCCGTCCCTCCCACAGGCAGGCCGTTCCTTCCTCGTCCGTGCCCCTTTTCTTCTCACCTCGTCGCGCGAGCGGCAAGCAGCTCGGTTCCTCTCGCTCCCTATACCGGCCAGTTATCGATCGGGGGCCACCTCTATAAATAGACCCGCGCGACGTCGACGGTATTTAGCATTTCACAACGAACTCCTTGCGCCCGCTGCGTGCGATGTACAGGACCGCGACCGTGAGTCGACGGGTAGTGGTGGTGGTGTTGTTTGTCGGCGATGGTGGAGGTGGCGACCGCGGCGACAACGCCGACGAAGAAAGTGGTGGAGTAGGGGTTTAATAGTGGCGTTCCTTCTTCGGTGGTATAGCGAGGGGGTGGCTCTTGTGTCGGTGCTGTCGCAATAATAGGATAGCGGGCCGATGGAAAGAGGATGAGGAATGGATGGCGAAAAGACGAGAGAAACAGAGAGAGAGAGAGAGAGAGAGAGAGAGAGAGAGAGAGAGAGAGAGAGGAAGAGGAAGAGAGAGAAAGAGCGCGAACTGAGGAAACGTCGCTCACCGCGAACGATCCCCTTTTACCTCGTTTACTCCTTCTTCGGTGTAACGTCCTCTCTCGCCCTAACTCCTTCCACCCTCCGGTACTACCACCCCACTTCCTGCACTTCCACCAGACTTATCCGCCCGACCGAGAAACCGAGTGAGTTTAACGTTCCACGGGGGTTGTCCCGCCGAATCTGAGCCGCCCTTCCGCTCGTACCAGTCGGAATCGTTCCCTCGAAATTAGGATCGAAATCGGCCCAGGTCCGTCCACCGTTCTGGATTCGATTACGACTCGGTCTTTTACGTTCGAATAATGAAGAGAAGGGATCGAATGTTCGCTCGACTTCCTTCGGTTTTCCTTCTACTCGAAGAATCTACGAGATTTTTCTTTTGCCAGAGAGTGCATCTAAAAACTTTCTTACGAGCGTGTTCGGTGAGAAGGCCGGTGGAAGGCGAGCGTCGGCTGGTTTCCTTGCGCAACAAAGGGTTGTCACCGTTGAAGGGTGAAAATAATGGGAAAAGAAACGAGTGGCCGGTATGCGCTTGACTTTTTCCGGGCGTGAAGAGTTAAGAAGTATCAGTGGAGAAGGAAGAGACCCTTGGATTAAGTAAGGAGAAAGATCACGCGTCGCGTTCGAGCGTGGGAAGTGAAGGCAGAGGAAAATGCGAAAGGACGGTGGACGTCCCAGCGCGAGCAACTCTGAGCTTTTCTCATGGTCAAACGAGGCCTCGAATACTCGACCTGAACTTCTCCCGATGATTTCAACGCGCCAGTCCTCTCTCGTAATTTTCGTTCTCCGCCCTTAAATTCATGGCACTTTTACAATCCTCCTAGATCACCCTTCGTGAGCCGAAAGGTAGAGAGCCGGCTCTATTTCACGTGGACTCCCACGCGTGCGAAATGCGGTATGTTAGCAATTTCTCCCAACGATACAATTTTTACGAACCCCCGTGGGGAACAGTTTCTCCCGTGCGAGGGTCAAGAGTGCCCGCCGAAATTTAATTTCGAAATTGAATTGGGTCTTGCTCGCGATAAGCGCTCGTGGATAACACTGGCGGAGTGCCGCTCGAAGGTTTAGTGCTTCGCCTTTATGGGAATAGCTTTATTGTAAGGGCGATGGGCCAGAGCCCTTTCGCGCTGTGCTCGTTTCATGCAAATTCGTAGACAAACGAAACTCGCGAAGAACAAAAGACAGGCGGCGTAATGTGGGGTAACGCAGTTGAATATGAGATGCGAGGTAACGTGTTTATCGGTAAATCTTCACATTTGCACGTTAACCTGGAGAATTCATTTTAAATTCGTTCCAAACAGCAGGTTCACTCGTGCAACTTGCCATTTAAAAGTCTAAATAAGAATCGTGCTTTTAAATGGGGCTTCTTTGTCTTACGGACAATTATTTCTCGTAGACAATCAATATCTTACCCTCAAACTCCTTCGCTTCTTTGTCTCGGGTCTTACGTCATCGTCACAGGTACATCTCTCGTCCTTGCCTTTTATCCAACCGCCTTCCTCCCGTCCCTTGGCTCGTGTAACTTCGCAATGTCGTCATTTACGAACATTTCGCAAAGCGAGCGCCATCGCGAACCGTTGCCCACGTACACGTCGATCTCGAAACTATCCGCACGTTTCGCCAGCGGTATTCTTAGTACTGGAACTTTGTACATGTCTGCACTCGCCGCGTAAAGGATCCTCCCTCACGTTTCTACGCTTACATTTCGCGCGAGCATTCCCATCTATTCCCTTAAGCCTCGCAAATTCGCAGCAGGTGGTGTACGATTTGCGTGGCTGCAAAGGGATCGCCGCACCGTAACTGGGATTGGAGAATTCATTAGCGGACTGTGCCGTCAGCGACTTCCAAAGACCCTGTTGGCCACACGCGATCGGACTCTCAAGTATTACCGAACGCTTAAACCTTCCGTGTATCGATAATCCCGCGTAGGATATAAAATTCAATTAAGACGAGAGCAACAAATGCAACCGTGTCGCATTGGTTCCATCTCGTCCTTTATTCGTCGAATGATTCCGCAAGAGAATGAAGTAATTCAAACCGGTAACAACTTCGCACTTAAATAAAGTTTATGAATTTTAAGTCTCGCCTAACAGACGCCTGGTATGCGCGTTTCCACTCTCGCTCTCGCTCGAGCTAATTCCCTTAACATTGTTCGTCTACTTAGAGCTAACAATAGGGGACGAACTGGAGCGTGAGGGTGCCCGTTACACCTGGCGTACACGTAAACGATGTCAATGACGTGCATGCAAATTTGGCGAGAACAACACGCCGAGGCGCCCCATACAAATCCGTTTGCAACTATGTCCTACAAATCTGTCGGAGAGGATCGATCCGTGTGCTTGAAAGCAGCGTGGGCTGTGGAGGAGCGCGGCGAAGTCGATGGAAAACAATCTGATTTGGATTGTCTCTTCGACAGATTGGCTCCTCGGGTTTCGAGGGAGGGTATCTTAATTTTTTTTACGTCACGAGGTACGTGGCCCGTCGAAGTAACGAGGTTGGCACGCCATCGGTAGAAACGAAGGCGAGAAATGTTTGTTCCGGACAATGTAACTGTCCACGTGACATAGGTCCACGCTTTTGCCCTCCTTTTTTTTTACCACTCGCGCGAGTTCCTTCCTTCGTCAAAACGGAGGTGAAATTTTTGACGTTCGAAAGGGACATATGTATCGCCCCTACCCTTCGATTCTTTAATGGATTTTATGGTAGGCTAACACTTAAAGAACGTCTTCGTGAATAAAAATTCCTTACAACCTATTCTTTAATTTAAATGACTAAATATTAGTGATATTTAGCGGTTCCAGTGAGAAGCGAAAAAAGTAATGGAAAAGAGAGATTTATCCGTGTAGGTTCTCGTCGTAATATCTGAAATATCGTTCACGAATGAGTTTCTTCCTCGCAGGCAAATGCTCTCGACTGCTTAATATGCCACGCTTATTTCCAACAACTGCGGGACTAACGATCGACAACAAAAACCTCTTCAACCTTCCTCCCGCGAACTAAGCAGCTTTACGAGCAGCACTCCTCTCGTGCGCACAATAAGACATTTCTCATTTAATCTCGAATCTTTGCCTCGGTCGGTTGAAAGGACCGGCAAAATCTATCGGAATTCGAACATTACCATGCGCCTGATTACCGTTGCCCGTCGTGCATCGGTGCACGCCTTATTTGAGCTCGCTCGAAACTCTCTCGTCCTATCGGAGCGCGTCGTTAACGGTGCGAGCCTGTGCATCCTTATTAGCGGAGTTACGTCAAGCTGAGATATCGTATCTCGGCGACTCCGCTGCAACGATCTTGCTACCAGACGATTCGCAATTGTAAGACCACCTCGATATTCCCGTAATTACATCGCGAATACCCGTCGCGAAGAGTATTTCAACGAGGCATTCTTACGAGAGCTCGAAGTTCTTTCGAGCATTACAGTTTTCACGAGAATGCGATAAACTGAAATATTCGAGGACGAAGAAATTCTTTTTACTCGTCGTAATTCTACTCGATATTTTTCGCGGATATTGAGAGGTGGGGCCGCGAATGGAGGACTCCATTTTTATGGGAAGAACCCTCTCTTTCTTCTCCTCTTTTTTTTCTCGCTTCAGTCGCTCCTCTACAAAAGATCACGCGGGGGGCGAAAAATTCGAACTATCTCTACCTCATCATCTCCGGGGTCTCGGGGTAGCGATTGGTGGGTGGAAGAGTCGAAAGTCACGTACAGGTCCTGGTAATCCGTCTTTTTCCTTTGATTGGTACTCGGAACGATGGTCGCCATGGTTACCAAAAGGTTTCTGCAATCCTTTCAAAGGCAGTCATTTATTGGCCTCAACATTACTTCCTGAGCTCATAAGCTTCGTCTTCGGGAGATATTATACGGTAAGAGGAGCGGAGGCCTCGCGTATTTACTGAATTAAGTCTTTGTGATGTGTAAGGGCGAGCGTCGAGAGTCGAGCTCGATATCAATGGAGGAGCTCGATCTTATACGAAATTAACATTTAACTGGTATTCTACACAGTACGTCATTTGTCCTAAGTAAGCTTCTGGCGAGGCGTCGAGGCTTGTTAAAGCTACTCGAGTAGCGTAATCGTTAATTATTCCTTCAATTGTTTAGCCATTTTTTGGGATAGTTTCCGAGTATACTGTTTTAAGGTATCGAGATTAATAATCGTTCATTGAATTATTTAGATACGGCGTATAAAGTAATTTGCTCTCGTACGAGAAAAGATGCCTATTAAAAGGCCACCTATCACGAGAATTAATTCTCGAAACGACCATCGGGCTCTGGAGATTAGAAGCGGGGAAAATCGGAAGTAGGAAGTTAGCAACTGCTCGGGGTTCATGCTTTATTGATATTGAGAGCATTATCGAAGCCTTGTCCGAGTAGTTTCAGCGAGCATTTCGTAAATCAAGCAGGAGTCGCCCCTGACTTGTGCGCCGATGATTATTTAATAGATCGATTAATGTGGCCCACTGGACCGGTATCGATTACTATCACTCGTTCATCCTTGCCAGATACATTTAGAAGGACATATCTCTTTTACACATACACCTACCTGCTCGCCTTCTTGCTTATCCATCCGATACGTCAGTTTCGCTTTCATACTATAAACGTCAACTGGAGAAATATCGTCCTTCTGAAAAATGTTATAGGACGCCTTAAGAGTTCCTCTGGGGGACGTTACTCTCCTCTCTAACGGTAAAAAACTACCACGAAGTTCGCCACGTAATGTGTTTTTCGCGGGTGCGCAGGGGACTGGGCCGTGAAGGCGACCTCTCATAAATGAGAGGATACGCGTCGGCTTGATCGAGTGATAAATTTCCCATAGATTCCACCGTTGGTTTCCGCCTCCAGCCCTTTCGTCTTTCCCACTGAAGAAAATTCATTTGCCTTTAAAAATTTTATCACGACCCTCGCGCAGGATCTTTACGTCGGTTTTGGCTTTTTGATCCGCCAGTGGTGAGAATTCGCCTTCACCTTTATTTCGAAGTCTACGAAAGCTCGTATGACGAGTAGACTCGGTTGTAGAGTAAGTTAAGAAGTTCACCGCGTAGGTATCGAATGAAAGTTAGCGCCCAACCGCGGATTTCTATTCTGGGTCTTTCCACGTGTGTGCACTTTGTACGCAGATATTCGGCCGAGTATGCGGGCTTTATACCGCGGACAAAGTAGAGCGGCCGAGATCAATCGTACGAGTGAATTATTACTCGGCTGGGTGAGAACGGTTGCGCAAATACGTACCCCGTACAACGAAGCGGCTGCTCAGCCAACCCCACCACCCGTTTGAATTAATTCAACTTTGCTGTTATTGTTGGAGGCGTGGGGGACTGGGCGGGGTTCGGCGCGAGCAGAAATATCGTTTCCTAGTTATTACGGTGAATGCGGAATCGAGACACGGCCTGATTGCGCACCGCGGAACACAAAGTTGCGTTGTGTGCTGCGTGGCAAACTTTTGGAATATTCCGTGAGCGTGTACCACCTCCTGCCTGCGGGCTTTTCCCTCGCGAGGGACTTTCTTCCGAGGGCCATGGCGCCGTTTGCGCGCTCTCGCGAACGCGAACGAGAGGATTAAGTTCTCGCGTGTTTTTTAGGCACGACCGTAAAGGGAGTGACTTATGCAATCGCCATCGCGAAAACCGTTCGTTCGTTCGTTCGTTCGTGCGCGCGCGCGCATGTGTGTGTGTGTGTGTGTGTGTGTGTGTCCGTGTAGATCCTCGATTTCGGAAAAACGGCTGAACCGATCGGGACGAAATTTGGCACAAAAATCAAGTACACTACTGTGTGTTGACAATAAGGTTTGTGAGCCGCCATCTTGAACCAACACAAAATGGCGGGAGATTCAAAATTTGAAAAAAATGTAATTTAAATTTAATATTGCTGCTATTTCTAAACGGCTGAAGATAACGATACATAAAGCTTGCTGGCACCAAATGGATATATACTCAAAGTACATGCCAAATTTCGTTGCGATCCGTTCAGCCGTTTGGCCGGAATACTGCACTAATGGAAATAGTGCAAAATTCATTAATCCATTAGTCCAGTATTCCGGCCAAACGGCTGAACGGATCCGAACAAAATTTGGCATGTATGTACATCGAGTATATACCCATTTGGTGCCAGGAAACTTTACGTATGGCCACCTTGAGCCGTTTCGAAATGGTGCCGATTTCAAATCTCTAATCCATTATTTTATAACTATAGTTTAAAAATCCCGTATTTTCGAAACGGTTGAAGATGACCATGCATAAAGTTTTGTGGCACCAAGTGGGTATAGTTTTAAACTATATGCCAAATTGTGTTTGAATCCGCGCAAGCGTCTCGCCGAAATACTGGATTAAAGATTTCAATTTGTCGCAATTTCTGAATGGTTGAAGATAACCATGCATAAAGTTTCACCACAGCAAATGTGTATATACTCTATGTACATGTCAAATTTTGGTTCGGATGCATTTAATTGTCCGGTTGTGATCACTTGGGCCTATAGCAGAAATGCTGCATTTCGTGGGCGAGCGCGAAGCGCGAGCACCCGACGACCTCGGGGGGTATGGCGTTTGAGCGAAGCGAAAGCGTAGAGGACTCTGTAGCATAGTTTAATATCTCAATACTTGAATTTTCCACAATTTCGAAACCTTTTGAAATTCGTGGGCGAGCGCGAAGCGCGAGCAAAGGCGATCTTGAGGGGGTTGGCGCTTGAGCAAAGCGAAAGCGCAGGGGGCTCTGCCCCCTAGTTCTTATTTTTCGTTTCCACCGTGTAACGTTTGTTCCTTCGTGATGGGGGATACTTGTACGCGAAACTGCCGCGAATTTTCACGTGGGCTTTATTTAAATCTCACTCCTTTCTCTCCTTTCTTCTTTCTTTCTCCCAAGGTATGCAAGCTAATGGTATTTAAACAAGAGATTGCGACGGAAGAGTTCTCTTGGCAGAATTTTTATCAACACCGTCGATTTCGAACAGCCCTGAAAATCGTCCTACTTCGCTCGCGGTCGGCGGCTGAATAATATTCTCGCTGAATCCAAGTTTGAATTATGTTTACGCCCGGCCCACGATTGTCAGATTGCTTTTGAATCACTTTTAAAATTACTTGAATTTAATTCAATTCGCAACGGAGATAGAGGCCGCGGTGCAGCGGGCGTCGAGATGCCCCGCGCACAAACGTTTCGTTCCAACTTTCTCTATCAAAAATGGAGTAGCCTCGCGTAGTCTCCCCTTTATACCGGGCTCGTCAAAGTTACCATTCGTAACACCCCGCGCACCTATCCACCATTCCAGGCGTGTAATTAAACGAAAAATTCGTCAAGTTTCCTTTTCGCCCCTCTATTCTCTCGGCCTATTATTGCGTTCACTATTATTGCGAGTCAAATTCACCCTACTTATACTTTAATTAACGTCAAGCTGTTAATGAAATATAATTAACGAAGGAGAAGGGATCTGGCGAGTTACCCGGACTTCGTGCTAGAAGGTAAACCGGGAAGATCGTTCCACGAGGTTCGCGAGATTCAATGAAATTGGCTCCTTTCTTCGTACTTTCTTTGAAAGCACGAAAATCACGGAACGAGGGGGGCCAGCGTCGAATCTCTATTGAACCGAGCTTGTAGTACGAGCAAAACGAAGCTGCGAGTGCTGGAAAACACGAATACACTTCTAACCCCTTTTCTCGCGCGAAATTCGCGCTAGAACGTTCGCTTTTATCGCGCCGGAACACAACGAGCCGGCTTTATGTTTCACGCGAAAATGTATAAGCGAGATCGTCCTCCCCTTTCTTCTCCTCCTCCACGTCCACATCCTCTAACCCACACCCGAGGTCTAAAAGAGTCATCTCGCAGAAAGAAGTCTTCTCGAATTCAAAGGGACCCGGTGAAGGAGTAAGCTGCGCAGATGGTGTTGGAGGGGGGAGAATGAAAGAGGGAAAAGAAAGGAGAGAAAAGGGGGTGGATGAAGGACGTGGCAACACCATCGGCGGTGCCACCCCTTCTTGACATCGATCCGTTCGTCGCATTTTTCTTCGCCTTCGGGCATCTTCTTTCGCGTGACGATTGGGCGCTTTCGATAATGCGAAATGCATCTTATTCAATAGGTAGGGTTCTTCGAGCCGAAAAATAGAGAAAGAAATAGAGAGAGGAGGAGAAGTGACTCGGATGGAAATGCAAGTAAGGCGAGCATTTCCTCGCGAGAGGATGAAGCGTGTGGGATGATTTGGTCGGTACTATCTTATTGCTCTGTGCGAAGCTAGAATACTCTCTCCTCAGTAGATGCAGTATCTGCTACTACACGGTTCTCTACATCGGTACCGTGGCTCTTAAATTTCAACGAGAGACCTCCAGAGATTTATGGATAGATGACGACTACTGCTCGTTAACGAACAAGGATCGTTCTCCGGTACCCTTGTCGATGCCCTCGAATACTTGGCTCGCGATCCAACTTACCCTCGAGGCGAAGCTGCCGCGGGAAATCGAATTACGATCGATTGCCGGTATCGATGTTCTCTCTGTCCGAGAGGCGAAAGTAGCCCAGAAGTCCGAGGTCCATCTGCTTTCTGATGCTATCAAGGGGATGGCACCCCTTTCCTCGTAGCTGACCTCGTCACTTTAAAAAGGCTGAATCGCTAAATATTCATAAAGGCGTGCGGTGGTCGCAAAGATGTCGTAGTACGAAAGGGTAACGTTATTATTATTTTTTGCGAGCCAAGCGGAAGGTTCACCTCCGCGGATGGTTGAGGTACTATATTGAATTTCATTGTTGCGCTTTGGATGGCCTTTGTCTAGTCAGATAAAACAGTATCGTTAAGGTCGTTGAACGCCAACCAAAGGACAATAATACGAGTACAATAACAATATACATACAATAATTCTAACGTCCATTAATTTCCACTTTCACTTTTAATAACAAATAGGAACCTTTCCAAACCTTTCTCACCACTCGCATAACATTTCCACCACTGGCTCGTTTCTCAAAGTTTAACCGTCAACTCTAAAAACCTTCTGCGACCCTTCACCCTCTCTTTCACCCTCTCGAACACGCACGCAGGTGTCGCGCCTCAAGCGAAAGCCCCACGAAGGGTGACGAAAGGGCGCGAGCGCTCGAGGATCGGACGAAGTAAGATAAAAACATTTGACGAATCTCGTAATCCGGTGTGCGGCGCGTGCAAAGCGCCAAACCACCCTTCGTAGGGGTTGCGGTGGGTGGCGGAACTACGAGCGCGGCTGCGAGCCACAGTTGGTTGCGGGCTTTCGCCCTGAGAGCACTGCTGCGACCCTCTCCATCGTTCACGGCACAGAGAGCGCGCCCGCGATCGTCTCGCGATCCTCCATCGATCTTCTCGCAAAAGGCGCACGCGCGCGCGCGCGCCTGATCCTTGGCGCGAGTGCAAAGCCTCTCGAGCGAGTGCGCGAGCGTCGCGGATCCACGACCCTTTCACGAGGAGGCTCCTGTAGGAAGCGCGCGGAAAATTTTGCACGTAATTTTTTCGGAGGCCGGCTCGGGTCGCGAGTGTTATCACGCATCGGCGACGCGAGTGAAGGGACGGTGGTGGTGGGTGGAAAATCCATGTCGAACGTGTGGAGGCGGATGAGGTGTGCGGGTGGAGGAGCCTGATTGCGAAGCCTCCTCTCTCGTTGTTTCGAATAATAAAGAGGAGAGGTGTTTCTTCGTCAGGAGGTCTCGGATGTCACGGTGAATTTCAACTGGTAGGCACCATCGGCGAAGAGGTGAAGGAGGAGAAGGAGGATTATATCGGAGACGAGAGGCGCGAGGATCGGAGTGAAACGACCCCTGGAACGGGTAATAGCTTCTGGTGCCGCGCGCTATGGGTTCTCGAAAGGAAGGAAGGATGACGGAGGGGGTGAAGGTGGTGGTGGTGCTGCTGGATCGAGGGATCAGCGGGAAGGTGGCCGAGTAAACGGGGACAGAAAGAAGGGGTCCGGAGGATTCGAAGGAGATAAATTCTTTCCCTCTCGGACGCGCGCGCGTCACCCAGGCTTCTATATTTTCGAGTGAGAGAAGGAGGTGGGGTGAGCACGTAGAACGTAGCGGGCGTTAGGTCTCTTGAATATACGGGACCTCATGGCCCGGCGCGACAGCCCCGCGGCGCCCGGCTAGGTTGAAAAATTAAAGAGAGGTCGCCGGGTTAGGAGGGTTTTGCCTTTCTCTACTGCTATCCTAGTCAGTCCAGCACTCGTGAGAAAAAAGACGCGCGACGAAGTTGGAGAATATTCGAGCTGGCTGTCCTCTCGTCCTTTCGTCCTGGGGCCACGTCCTTTCATCGAGATGGGACGCAGGGAAGAGGGGCGCCAAACCTTCAGAAGGTTATTACTGGATGAGGGAAGTGGAGAGGAAAAGTTGAGGAAGTAATATCACGTGGGCCCATGGAAGTTGCACCTGGAAAAGCTCCGTCTGATTTTACACCCGCCTAAGAAGATTTGGCGCGCCATGCCAGTCACGGAGTTCGATCGTTCAAGAGTCAACTTTTCCGCGCGAGGACTCCTCGTAAGATGCGCCATTGGAAAACGTTATCCGCCAGATGGTCCTCTCTCGTAATGGCCACCTGAACCACGAAGAGCCCGTTCCAAGATATTCGCAAGCTCGCAGTCGTGCGAACTTTGCGAAAGGTCGGAGAACATCCTCCCGCGCTTGCTTCCGGCCCCTTCTCCCCGTCACCGTACGCGTAAACGCGCATCCACTCGTGCTGGATCTTCGTCGAATAAATTCGTCCTCTTTGTGAAAGGATCCTCTACTGGGAGAGACGAAATTCCTGGGAAGTGGAAGTTGGAAGTTCCAGGAGGAAGGAGAGACTTCGGAGGCAAGGGAAAGGTGGAACACTCGAGGAAGAATCTGAGAATTTGAACGAGAGGGTGGAGAAGGTTCGGAGCGAAGGGTTGGAGGATTTTGGGAAGAGTTTGATAATTCCGGCGGAAGTATAGCGCCGTCTTCGAAGTGTTTGATTATTCCTACGAGAGGGTAGGACTCCTTGGAAAGAGTCCAGGTGGAGATCGTCGAAAGAGTTCGGTAATTCGGGCGAATTCTGGAAAGGTCAGAGGACTCACTTCCGTCTCCGTCCGCGGTAGTCCGCGGTCGAGTCCAGACACGTTCGACACTCAAATCGAGCACATCGACACGATTCTCGGGGGCTCTCGGTGCTCACCTTTGCACTTAAGGAAAGACATTCTCTATTTTAAAGTGACTTACCTAATGGACGTAGGGAGAGGCCTACGGACTCTCCACGACGTTTCCATCCAGGCGAACGATCGGACTGCCCAGGATTCCGTCGTGGCGACTAGCGCGCTCCTATCGGGCCTTTCCACACACACAGACACACGAGTACACCCGCGCGCACACATTACACGTAGACACCCTGCGACACGCTGTGATTCTCCGCTATCGCGTCTAAAAGCAATATATATTCTATCGAAGCAATCGTGAAGTGCATTAAAAGCTGCGGTCGTCCATCGGTTTGGACTGGACCGCGCTAAATCTCCTAGTCGGTTAAGACGAAAGGACAATGCAACGTTGACCGTTTCAGTCCCGTGAAGACTTTTCAAGAGGAATCTTCGCCTATGAAGATCTTTTTATTATTCTTTCTTTCGAGAAGCCGCGAAGGACTCTTAGAAAAAATTATCCTCTGAATCTCGCGTTCGCGTAAAATCAATCGGTGGATTTTGTTGTCCTGCTTCGGCTGGGATGACGCCGATTTTTCCTTGGTCCTCGTGAGGTGGGATTCCGGCGAAGATTTAAGAGAAGATTTCTCAACTGACACAGTCTCGCTCGATCTCTTGTTCGATTCTAGAGGAAGGAGCATCGTATGTCGCCCGTCCTGGCGATCAATCGGCCTTAAATCGAAACGACTGCCGTCACCGGCGACGAACTCGCGAGCGAGAAGGCCTCGAATGTGTCGCGTCCGATGGCGCGTCGCGACCCGAGAAAACTCCCTCGCGCCTATCCGCCGAGGAAGAGCCGCTCCATCATGCGAGCCACGCTGTCGAGATTGCCCTGGAAGGAAAAGACGAGCAATCCGATTATAAGAGTCTGCAGGTGAGACCAGGTCTCGAGCCTTCGCAGGAACAAAAGTTTCCGAGACCGATGTTCCCCGATATTTCGACGTACATAAGTCGGGTTTAAAATCCAGGAAACTCCGAGAACCGTTGCGATAGTTCTCGCGAATATACTCATCGTCCTCGTAGTCGTTTCGTTGGATCCACAAGAGAGCCAAATAGAAAAGGTTCCACTGGGTACCGTGGCTTTCCTTCACGACGTAGCTCGCGGATTGCTATCGAGTAGTGATCCGTCAGAAAGGACGGACATCCATCATCCGCACGACCAAGGGTTGCGTGCCCGTAAAACCAACCTGCCCACTCTCCCTTCCCTTTCTCTCTCGTTCGCCAGGTCCCTGCCATTGTCTTCTCTCTCAATCCTTCGCTCGCCCTCGCAATCATTTTCGTGGACCCTCTCGAGACCGGAGCAAGCGCCGGCCGGTCAACTTCATGCGCGATGAGTGCCCGCAGGAGTCACCCGTCTGGGTCCCCTTCGTCCCGTGCCTCGAGGGTGGATGTACCATTCTCGTCGGGCGAGCAAGGAAAATGCGTGACGAAGGTAGAACGGCCTCGTGAAATTAGGCGAAACCGGCGAGGGAAGCGTCAGAACGAGTGAGAGAAGGTTGAGGTAGGGGACGGTCAAGGTCGGGCACGGAGGAAACGGCCACCCTAGGAGCAAGTAAGACGGAAGAGCGACGACGAAGAAGTGGAAAGAAGATAATCCTTCGGCGACAGAGACATCGGGTGAATAATTCCAGGCGAGAACGATATTGACTCAGGCTTAAAGGGGATTTGACATGAGTCAGGGACGCGAGTGGTAGCAGGACGCGAGAATAGTCGTCGTGTGTTAGTTCTTGGAAGGATCGAGGGGTGATCGTTGACGGGAGGTCTTGGAGGGACGATGGAAGGGCCCAGGATGAATCAGGGAGTGGTCCTTCCGGGCTTTGATTCTCGCGTCTGCTCGACCGCGTTCGGTAAGACGGAATCGGGATGCTGCACGCTGTTATGCTAGGTAGCGGACCGGGACGCGGCAGACGCGAGTGGTATCCGGGATTTTATCTTCAACGACGTCGCCTCGGTCGCAGAATGAACCGCGGCGAGCAAGAGACACTCTTCCGGCAGAGCCGGCAGTTAACGCGCATCGTGCCCTCGCGCGAGGACCTAGTCCTCAGTGTCCTTAAAGCGCCCATTAGCCAGCAACAGCATCAGCGACAGCAATGCCGACATCCCCATCATCAGCAGCACACCCAGGAGCATCACCTTAACTGCCAAGTTCATGCCCACAGGAAGTGCATTCATTCAGGTAGATAATCCTTGGATTATCGTGTCGCTTGGATTTAATTCGGGATTCTGTAATTGCGATGTCTCGGCAAAGGGTAAGGGTTGATGTAATATGGAAGGAAACGAATTTAAAATGTTTCCAAGCGACACCGTCGTAATCCGTGATCCCATTGGTGATTCGATCGGGAGTGCTTTGGACGTCATTCACGTACATCGAGAATTATTCGCTGCGTCACGTCGTCGAATTATCATCTTCCTATTTCTTGTTTCCCGATCCTTTCGTACTCCACGTGGGCTAGGTTTGTTTCCATTCTCTGAACGGAGTGCACCCGCAGTTCCTCGCCCTATTCGATCGACTCGAACGTGCACGTCGGCGGCGCCTTTGTCGTGGAATTGGAAGCGGTTCCTCCGTTTTCCATTGCCACCAGGGGACTCGATAAATTGCGTTTAACGAAGCGCATTCGAACTTCCGAGGTTTTGTCAACGGGGTCTTTGTCGCGAAGTCTTTCGCACTTTTTACCCCAGAAGCTTGTGCCCGTGGAATTACTCGTTTTGTCAGTCCTTCCGAGAATAGTTATTTAAACACTCTCGGTGTTTCTCATTCGGAATTATACCTCGCGGAGGAAATAGGTGAAAGATGGATTAGGCTGGAAAGCATCGCGGTTTCTTCTTGGCCAACGAAATATTAATACGGTAGATTGTCTCGTGCAGGACAAACTCATCACATTTATTGTTTCCTTTCGAGCCCCTCTACAGGCTATCTCACCGCAACGGAATATTTTCTGCGATCGATGAAGCTTATCCTTACCCTTGATCATCCGCTATACCCTCCAACGCTCTCATTTTCGTTCGTGAAAACTATAATCGACAAAATCCATGATAGCAATCGCGGTCGTCCCCTACGCTTATCCGTGTTTTGAAAAGGGTGCAACATTGTTCCCCCGGTGTTGTAGAACGCGAGCGTGTAGGAAAATAGCCTGGAGCTAGAAATCTTGACCGCTAAGAGGATCTGCTGGGATTACGTAAAAGCGAGGACACGGGTACGATCTAAATCAGGGAGGCGTAATTACTAAATCATTGATTAAAGGTATGTACGACATCGACCTTCTGTCTTGACCGCAGAATTCTCGAGTGGAGCGGCTGCTATGTCGCCGGGGAAGGATGGGGAGGTGGAAAGAAAGCGAAGGAGGAGAAAGAAGGTGGGGAAGGTGCTCGTATGTCACGAGTGGTGGACCGACGCCATGTGAAGCGCCCAGGTGGTGCACTTTAATATGTAGAGATTCGCGACGAACCATTGGCCTGAGCTTTATCGCGATATCATCCTCCCTTTTACCCTCTCCGCTTGCGTTCTCGCGACAGATCAGCCTAAATGATGCTTTTCCTTCTATCGAGGATAGTAGACACCTGCAAGAAAATTTTTCTCGGGATTCTCAAGTGTACAGAAATTCTCTGAAATGATTTACAATTTGTCGACTGATCTCAGATTTGCTCGTTGGAAGTCTCACGTGTTTCTAGTTGGTTTGTCTCCTTTCTCGTTCGTTCTTCCGCCCATCAAAACTCTTGCACTTGTTCTATTGTGGCTTCGAGGACAGAGCCGAAGGTGGCGGATTACAGGGATTCCGAATAACTGGCTGGTGAATTAAACGAGTGGTCGGAATTGCGCGAGGAACAAAAGCCCTGCTACGTACTAACCCCCTAGGTAGTTTCGTTCTCCTCCTTTTCTTTTTTTTACTCGTTCGGTCTCTCGAGACGAGTGCATCCTTTTGCGAAGAGTCCCCGAAGTGGATCTCTTCGATGGTTTAATCTCTTGCATTTTCTCGATTCTTCGCCAAATGACGTATAATCGCTCCATCTTACATCGAGGGTCATTTTTTACCGGGATTACTCACGGGGGGCTAATTTTCGTCACAAAGAGGCAGAGAAACAGTTATTATTTTTCTGGTACCTTCGTTCATCGTCGATGGATCTTCCAAAGTCGTATATTCATCGAACCGGAAAACACTTTACTCAACTCGGTCTGTGAAATTTTCCTTCTTTTCCGATGTCGTTCAAAAATCACAGTAGACCTATAGCCCTACGATTCATCGAACGCGAAATCAATTTTGCTATAATAATTTCATCGTGCTCCAAATAATAGACGCACAGTGATAGCGTAAGATGGAATGATGGATTCATCGCTCTGGTCGATCGGCTGAAAGCGACGAGATATTCTTCCCTGGATTCTCCCGAATATGTTTCGCGTTAATATGCCGGTATTAATCTCGCCAAATAATCTCTTGGCCCTGGTGGAAAGTTTCCCTCGGCTAGGCGCGCGAGATCTTCTTGCATGGAAATTGGGGAAACTTATTATCAGGCACCGTAAATAGACTGCTCGATGAAGGGTATACGTGCGGATATTATGCACGGAGATATTACATCGCGCTCACTCCGCCCGTTAGAATTGCAAATGCCGGTTTGGCCTCGTCAAATATTTGAATAATCTCTACTCGATGAGCGATTTATCTATTTAGAGGGAGCACGCGCGTGCCTCTCCAGATTCATCACCTTCTATTTCTCCCCTTTTTCTACTCTTTAATTCACCTTGCCCCTACGACGCACGATCTTTCTCGCTCACCCTTCTCGTCCCTTCTCGTCCCTTCTCTACGGGGTCTGCTTGTTTTAATCGGATCTCCCATAGATTTCCCGTGTAAACACATTAAAGCAAGGTTTGCATTGTAAACAGACGTAGAACGTGGGACGTTCTGCGACGAAAGTCAGTTCGCCCTTGGCCCTCGGCGTGACACCCAATTTCAACGCTTCTGTCGAATGAAAGAAGGGGGCTGGAACTGTCTATCGCCTCGTCCTTTTGCACGAGTCAGCTTCTTCGTGGTAGAAAGAACGTTACATCCTATCGTGATTTTCCACGGATCGTGAGAGAAAACTTTTATCGTTTTTTGATTTTTTTTGGGAAATTTCCCTTCCACGTAATTTCTTTCATAAATCAGTTCCATGATTTGGAAAAATTTAATTCTGCTTAATATACATTCCAGTGAATTACATAAATAGTTTCGACTTGGTTCGATTCACAGTAGTCACGAACGACTGTTTCGTAACAAGCATTGAAACAGGTTCAACGCTCGTCTCGATATCTTCTCACGAGCGGTGCTACAAGCACTCCTCGAGGAATCTGAAGGTTTCGCATTTCTTGACACGCTCATGGTGTTGAAACGATGTTTGCCGGGCCACTCGTGGCAAAGAGCTTTCCAACAATACCACGAAGTCCACTTTGCACTTCGGCCAATATCATCGGCGGAGACCTCCTCGCGGAGAAGCGCGTTTACCGCAAATTCGACTTATCGATCCAATCTTTCGTTTTAAGGATTATCCTCGAGCTATCTCAACGCTCTAGAATCTTTAATCCAGACTTAATTCTCTCTCTGTACATTTTCCTATTCATTCGATCGAAAATCCACTCGCACGCTCGCCCCAATTAATACTAACGAACATCACTCTTTAAAAAAAAAAAAAAAGAAAAGAAAAATAATTCTCGAATCGACCATTGGGATCACTCGCGGTAAACCTCGTTCCTCGGAAGATTCCGAAAGCGCCGACCTCTCGCACTTATAAAAACTCCGGGAAAGCGCGAGAGGTGGCGAAGAGGAGGAAAGAGGAAAATATCCTGGAATTGGTCCAGGTGACGCGTACAGCAACGAGAGTCTTCCACGGAGCAAGGAGCCATGCTCGAGGCTTGCTGAGAAGCGGTGCAGCGCGGCGGCCGCCTACGCTGCTCTTCAGGGCAGCGAAGACGAGCTCGTCGCGGAGCACTGCCTCGAGTCCGAGAGCACGGCTTTGAAGACGCCCGGAAGTGAGACGGAGGACACGGAGGACAACAACGGGCCACCCACCGACGATCCTCCCTCGCCCGGTCGAAGGTTCACCTTCCTTCGACGATTTCGCTCGCCGAGGTTCGGCGAAGCGCATCACAAGCGCGTGCCCACGCCGATGAAGCGGAAGCATCGCAGGAAGAGGAGCAAGGACGACATTATCGACAACGACGACGTGAACGGGGCCGAGGAGGAGCCGCCCAGTCCCGATCAGGGCGGCGTGCCCGATCCTTACTATCCGATCTACTTGCCGATCGATCAGGCCTTCAAGGCCAAGTACGTGTTCCATCATAAGAAGGGCAAGACCTTCCAGGAGAGGCTCTACGTTTTCCTCGAGCACCCCGGCGGATGGATATGCTTCGTCTACCATTTCACTGTGTGAGTACTTTATTTTGTGTTCGTCGAAGCTGATGTTCGACGACTCTCGATCGGAGTGATCGTTTCTCCTTTGCTGATCTTTCGCAAGTTTTTCAACGCGCTTCGATTTATCCGGAGATGCGTCGTTATTTGTCCCGCGATAATTGGAAATTTACATGGACGGTAAATTTAAAGGAAGAACGATTAATGAAAAATAATTGGTTATCGCGGTAACCGCTCGTTCCTAGTTGGCAGTCCTGGGCGGATGGGGTTTGGAGGCATAATGGAGGTGGAATTGGTAGGTGGAGGTGGAAGTGGAGGCAATGGGTGATTCCGTAGCCGCCGTCACTGCCGCCGGCCGCGATTTCGACTCCTAGCCAGGCTGGAGTCCTGCGGTTGTCTGGTAATTTAGTTCGGGACGTAGTTACGGTTCGCGTAATACACGGGGACCAGTACAACCCCAATGGGTGCGCAAACTCAACGATATTCTACGATTCGCTTGGCGCGACGAGACCTTTCCCGCCAAAGCGTGCGCACCTGTCTTCCTTTCACATTTTTCCGCGCGATAAATCGATAGAAGCGTGCCCCGCGGTTTCCTCTTTTGTGTACTCTCGCGATCGACCTGCCTAAGGACGGTTTTTTCATTTTTAATAGGCCCCGAGAGAGAGAGAGAGAGAGAGAGAGAGAGAGAAAGAGGTGGATGTTTATTGTATCGTCCGAAGGACGGCAGCTTTAAGAAAAACGAGAAGAGAAGAATGGGTAGAACCATCGGATTTCGGGGATCAAGTTTAAAGCCCCTTTTGCGTGTACTGGAATTTAATGTAGACTCTTCGAAAAGATATGGGTTTTTTTTACGAGGGCACTGAGAAAACTGTATTTCGATTCCATAAAGTAAGGAAGACGAACACAGGGTAGAAAGGAGGAATGGAGAAACGAAGCAGACGCGGAGAGACAATTGCGACATTATTCGTCGATCTCGTGGGTGCACAAATATGCGGGAACCGCGAATGGAAAAGTGGGGTGTCGATCGATCGAATTTTCACTTCTTGCCGAGGAACTAGTGAAGGGTACGCTCTCTCTGGGTCTCTCTTCCTTTCGCTCCCACGAGTCAATTTGACTCGATCTGCTTTCAGGAATCAATCGCGCTCTTTCGTGGAAGCATCCCCACTGAACTTTTCCAGTGTCACGGTGAACGATGGATTTCTGTCGTGGCCTTCCTCGGATTCAATTCTCGACTGCTCGCTATGCGTCGCCCGCGGCTGGAATCTTTCCAGCGTTTCTCTTCTCGCGCGTCAATAATTATCGTTTTATTTCTGAAAGTGGCAGTGGCATCCAGGAATGCCAATATTTGCGAATAAAGAGAAATTTTCGATCGCTAATTTCTTTTTTGCGAACAAACGTGTGATTTTTCTTTACACATAAATACCGCGCGAAATACGATTTTAACTTGGCATTTATGTATATTGAAATTTGCAACGCGGTAGGAAGCGCGGTACCGTGAAAACTAATATAATTAGGATAGAGGAAGACTTTCTCGGTCGACTTTCGCGTTTGACGATTAAACGAGCCCTCGAAAGGCTGATATCGCGCTCGTTGCAATTTTGACGGAAGCACGCTAAAAAGGCAATCGCACCGGTTCGCGCGGTCAACTGGCTGAATTTTATGCGTGGCGGAAAAGAGGCGAAAGAGAAAACGTTTCGCAATAAAATCACGTTCCTTCTGATGATGTTTTGCGGCGTGTGGCGAAACTTTTTTCGCTTCGACTGCGCGCACTGTGAATACTCGAATGAATACTAAACAATTTCACTCCTATTCCAGTTCTCGCCAGGAGTTCCGCACGAATCGGCACGCGGTACCTACCCGCGAACTCTCTGCGCGTCGTTGAACAAACAAATTTGCATGTTCGAAGTGGCAGGGTGTCGCGTGATTTCCGCGTGGCTCTCGCCATGAAACTATATTCGTGACGATGCGATTAGCTTGCCAATTGTCGTCGGGTATTTCGTTTCTTCCAAATTTTATGTAGATTAAGTAGCAAAGCAAAATTTGCAACAAATTGATCCAGCCACGAGCATCGCATCGATCGTACCTTCCAGATAACTTCGCACAATTTTATATTTTATCCATAATATTTCCGAAACGCAGTTAGTATTATTTACAAGTACTGACAGTTGTTTTCAGAATTCGTCGTATATCCATAGTGGCGTCTATTTACCCAATGAATGAAGATATCGTCGACTAAACAATTTTACCATTTTATTGAAATTATTCGAAACGTACCCTACAATTCTCTCCCTCTCCCAAAAATAGTGCCGTTGGCATCAACGTTTTATACTTCGCATTGTTTAACATTCGATATGTCGAAGAAAATTGAAATCTACACAGGAAGAGGCCCGTTAAACATTTTTTGAGGAAAGGGATACGATGGGGACCAGGAGATGATAAATATAGAGCACGTGAATTTCGTCGAGGCAGACAAAAATCCAGGAGGTCTGATCGAGATAAGCGTGTAATGTAGGCCGATGGTGGGTCGGTGCGTCGACGTTGCCTCGAAAAATAATTGCAACGACCTCCGGGAGGGTTGTTGAGGAGGACGAGAGAGGGTCGAAAGGGCGGGAAGGAAACGAAAGTGGGCGCGAGCGGTGCCACTTTGTCCGACGCTAATGCGCCATCGACTAGTGAATATCCTCGCGACCGCGATATCCCAGTGAGGCGCGTGACTCCGCGCGATTCCTGCGAAAAAGCGAAAGGTGTCTTTCAAGGGAGTAGGAAAAGATCGAGGCCTAGTGTCGGTGGTAACGCGATACCCCGATTTTCTTCAAACTCCGAGTAGTTCTCTCCGTCCACGTAAATTTAGCAACTCAAAGGCAATAGCCATGTTTCTTCCAATTTCACGTTAACCTCGCATTTAATATCTCGATTTATTGCGAGCGCGTATTTTCGTCGAATTTATTTTCCCACCACACACGTTTCTTGGGACTTAATACGTAACTTATGCTTCTTCTAATTTCACGTTAACCAATCTCACGTTTAACACTATTTCTACCGGGATTTTGTGTATACCCATTTCGACCAGGAGGTGTCTTTTTGGGTCCAGGATGAGCTGCAGGAAAATGATACCGCTAAATTAATTTAACAACTGATATACGAATATTGAAAGAAGTAATTAAGAAAAAATTATTCAACTTGGAAAATAATTTCAAAATATAATTTGAGAAGGTGTCTTTTGACACCTTTGGTAGAAATAGTGTTAATATCTCGACTTATTGCGAGCGGCGTATTTTTGTGGAATTTATTTCTCCACGACACACGTTTCTTGAGACTTTGCTCGTAACTTATGTCACGAGCTAACGCATATGCGAGGGTAGTTCGCGAAGGAGAGGGCGGTCGATGAAAAATTTATGGTAGAAAGGACTCGCCGCAAAAACCGTAGAGGCTCATCCTTGGCGGGAAGGAAGGACCGCGATCGTGACCGCAGATGTTTCGTATTTCTTTCGATACCGTAACACCTACTTCAGTGAGTATCGCACACCCGAAAGGGGGATGGGCGATGCATTATTCAAGGCGTTGTTTTTCATTTCTTCGCGGCTCCATCGCGCCGTCAAGTGCCCGCGACCTTTTAAATAATTCATTACGAAAACGCGCCGGAATGAGAGCCTTTGCATAATCGATCGATCCATCGGGCGCCCGTAAAAATATTTCGTTCCACTCGTTGCATCAATTTCCTTCCTCTCGGTGACCCCCATTTTTTCCTCTCTCTCTCTCTCTCTCTCTCTTTTCATCCTTTTCTTCATGATTATGCCCCGTGTCGTTGTTAGAGTAATAAACGGAGTCCAGAGGATTCGTCGAGATCTCGCGATCGTATCGCCTCCCGAGTTCCTCGCGTTCGCGAGATGGCGTGCCACCGCATATTATATCGAATCGGAAAAACAATGAATATTTTATGGGACGGAGTATAAATCCTCGTGCTCGCAAAAGCCGGCAGGAGCCGCGTATTCTTTTCTTACTTTCGTCCACGAACGTTTATGCGTTTGCATAAAAACATAACGAGATGGTTAAAAAAATTAGTACGCGACGGGTGGAAGTAATTTCGGTACTTTTTAAAATCGTCGAAGATCACGCGAACGATTCGCTCCACGTTGATGTAATTGAATTTCAAATGCACGCACGATGCTATTTTAACATTAGGTTTACGGGACTTTTTTTATAAACGCAATTTCCCATTTAAATCCGTCAAATTGACGGGTTTCCGTAAACCTAGTGTTAAGGAACGAAGGATTTTCCGAGTTCACGGTGAGAGGGGAAATTTGACAATGACAAAAGCTACCGATCGACTTGCCGCTTTTTATCCCCCCCGCCTTTCACCGCGAACTTATCAATATTTCTGATAATAAGCCGCGCTATCGAGCTTTCGACGGAACGGAACGTTACGGTCGGAAATTGCCACGGAAGTGTCTTTCGTTTTGCGCTCGATGCTCTTGTCGCGATGTCGAACGCGCCATTCGTTTCCTGAAGCGCGCATCTATTTTTCCTCGGTAAACTGAAAATATGCGTAGCGACGACGGTGGTTCTTCCTCTTGCCATTGTGGCTCGCGTAACAATTGAAATTGAGCGCCACGAAGCGGTCGACACTTTCCGATTCGTCGTCCCTGTTTCCAGTCTTTCGCCTCGCCTCGGTCGATACAATTTCAAGAGAAAATTCGAGGCGTCTATCGATCTTTCTCGTTGGATATTGTATTCTGGTCCTTCGGGACTGAACGATTTTCTTGTTTCCGCGCTGTCGTCGAAGAAAGTGGAACGATCTTCTTGCTTTCGCCTCTCGAGCCAAACGCGATAGGTAGATTTTCTTGTTTCCTCCCTCTGATCCTCTAACACGGGTCGAATGAGAAAACGATCCATCGGCACTCGATTAAATCGCTGCCCGTGATTTGCCGTTATGCGAGGTGTACGCATGCGTGTATCCCGTTTTATCGCCAGGCGGATTATTTGCTCACCGTTTCGCCCGGCTGAGGCCGTAGCCGGGCGTCGCTTCGCACCCCGCTGGTAATGGCAATCGAGCTCGAGTGGCTACTTCAGCCTCCTTGAATTAATCAGCCTAATGGCGTTAGACAGTCGGAGCTTTGTGTCTAAGTGTCCTTCCGCCAAGGGTTTTCCGATTAAATTTCCGAAACGATTCGCGAGTTATATTACAAATTATCCGATTACAGTATTATACATTTATTACTTCACGAATAAAATTACACGTGACGCGCTACGTCGAACACAGCGATGGAAGATTTCCGGGGGAAAATGACGCTGCGAGCGGAAGAGTGGGAAATTATGCAGACACGCTTTCAGAGAACGCGGAGGGCAAGAGCGCGTAAATATTGCGCGTTATACGCGCCTCCCTTTTCACGTACCAATTTACATTTTCTCGATGTTATATTTGCAATTTCGTATTCCGTTTGTTTGTCGTGCCTCTCGGCTTCTCTCTTTCTCTTTCCGTCCTGGAGCACGCGCGACGAATCTACAACCTGCGCCGAAATTAAACAATCCTTTGATATTTGACTTCTCACTCCGCTTTCTCCCTGTCTCTTTGCGTCGAAGATATCCCAGACTTCGTAGATACAGAGCTAACAATATAAATATGGAACAGACGAGCGACACCGGCTCCACCCGCGCGGAACCTCACGGGATATATTCGTATAACTTTGAAAACGAGAATCCTCGCTCGTCCGCCACAATTGAAGCCTATAGGAGCTAATAAGAGTAATCCCAACTCTTTGCCCTACTTTTTCCCACGTTAAAGGCAGCGTGGGGTCGCGTGGCTGGACGTTTAAACTTCACTGGATATATTTAAATGGAACTGCAATTTTTCCGCATGTCGCAATTGCAACGTGTGTTTTTTTAATTCCACTTAAATAAACCGTAAAGCACCCCGTGTAAATTTTTTATTTACTACTAAGATTGTTAAATATTCGTTAAGAGCTTTCTCAACCTTCGATCGCACTGTTGATCTTAACCGTGGCAGGATGGGTGCGAATATGTGCGTGACCTGCACCATTCCGGTCATCGGATGACACGCACTCGTTCGATACGGACAAACGTTCAATTTCTATCTGTAAAACAACAAAAAAAAAAAACGTGAAAAAGAAATATTTGGTAAACATTTTTTAGCACATCGATGCGGAAATATGCCGTTTTACCGAAAATACGTCGACGAACGAGCTGGTTCCGCGCTTGGTTTTCCTCGCTCGTTCTCACGGTGATGGCTCGGTACGTTAATTTTGTGGCCGGGCTACATTCTAATTTAACCTGGGATCGATAAATAAATGATTTTTAGTTGGTAGGGGTTTAGCGCCACTGACGATGCACAAGAGAGGACTGTTATTGTCCGTCGATATGTGGGTCAGTGGATGTATGAAATAAACGGGCAAGTTTACGGCGCCGCGATATTCCAACCTTCCGTTTAAAATTAACAACCTTTATTGTGGCCGGTGCATGGCGGGGCTTACGTCGTTTTACGGAAACGCACGTACCGGCCGCAACTCCCTTTATAATATTACAACGAATCTTCGCTGAAACGGGGAAAACAATTTGTCCATCTCGCATTACGCGAGACAAACGTAAAAAGCGCTGGTTGAAGGAAGCTCGAGGGTAAAGGTAGACGCGCATTTATCCGTTTACCTCGTGACGATGCTCGTCTACGTTCGCCGAGCTCGAGTTACGCTTCTACTTTAAAATAATACCGCATCCTAAACCTCTCTGCTTCTTCTTTCCTTCGCGAGAGCAAGCGATGCGATCATAATCGTCGAATCACTTTCCAACCCCCATTCTCGTCGATGCTCCTTCTCCACCGGTTCCAATAGGTGAACGAGAACGTGCACTCGGATTCGGGCACGAGCCGTGCGTCGTGGTGCCCTTCGCCTCTACAGAGTCCAAGTGGGGTACAAATTGATGAAACTTCATTATTGAAGCTGCCCGTATACGCGCACGCGGTTTGAATTCAAGCGTTTCGCGTATGATAATTGAGCCGGATCTATGTCCATTGAGTGTTTTGTCGTCCCACATTGGAATTGCAGGAGCCGCACAGTGGACAGATCGAATCCGCGAGTGGATTCACTCTCTCCTCTTTCTATCCGTACTCTCAACCCGTTGTCTCTTTCTCTCTCACTCTCATCCTCTCTCTCTCTCTCTCTCTCTCTCTCTCTCTCTCTCTAATTCCGTTTGTCCCTCCAGCACGAAATCCTGGTCGCATCGTTGGATTCTCACGTAGCCGGATCGCTCATTATTTCCGCGCTCGGAGCTCGTGCCACCAGAACGCGCGACACGAACCCCCGGCAGAGTTCATTTTAGGATGCCTCTTTAAACTCGAATGCGCTGCCGCGCCGCTTTTAAAAACGTCGTTATACTTTGCGGGATATGCCGGTTGCGTGTCGGCACTGCGCTCGGTGAATGAGCGCGACCTCGTTTACCGCTTCACGATGTCTTCGCGCTCCACAATGTGTTCAGGTTCTTCTTGCCGTTCGGTACGTTGCGGAAATTCGTTTCGAATGGGAGAGATTGAGCTGTGCTTTGATTAGCAAAATGCGGAAGTGGGTTGTAACCGAAGGAGCAAGAAGAATGGGACGATATGGATATGGTAAATGAAACGAGAAATTTTGTGAGTGGAGAATTTTAAATAGGGGCGACTGATTAGAAAAATGCTCGTTCCTCTACATTAATTCTTTTATTTCCCCTTCGTAATCTGTCCGCACGAATGATACAACAAACACACGATTCACCTACCCACTCTTTTCTGAATACTCTAAAAATCTAGAGTCCCTTCGTGGGGGACCGGGAACGCCCGCGGGAATCCACGAACGGAATTTATGGACTAGCCAGCGGTACTCGAGTAGGGGGATCGAATATCGAGGACGAGGGTTAAAACTGGCATTCGTGACCGCTTGCCTTTCCACTCCTTAAAGTACACACCCGCATTCCTCTCGTAAAAATTACCGCTCGAAAAAGTCCTATATCTTTCATCGTGCCGATACCAATTACTCACGAGCTAGAACCATTCACGTGTACGCGAGATCGCACGCGTATGTAGAAGGTACCGGTAATTTGCAAAACTCTGGTCAATGCTAACGCATTAATTTCACCTTCCACGATCTCTCTCCCTCGAGTACCTACTTAGCTCTGGTGATCGTGAGAACAATCTGTCCGACCGTAAGGGAGGCGGCAAAGGCAAAGAATGTGAGCAATTATCATAGTAGGTCGAGGAAGGTGACCCAAAGCGGAGCCGAACAACGGGGTGGCCCCGAAGGGTGTACATTGGACTTATAGGCCGGTGGCACGCCATCTTACGGTCTAGTCCGCGGCGGGCCACGACCACCAACCCCCCAACCATCCCGATCGTTCGCCCGTTCGTTAAGCGGTACGCTCCACGTTACTTAACGAGCTGACGCTCGATAATAAATTAGTCGTGGAAGCAGAGAAAGTCAGTCGGTAAATATACGAGAGGCAATTATCCGTGAGGACGAGTCGTCCCGTGTTGAAGAGGGATGAATCCCTTCTCGAGAAGTCGCTCCTTCGTTTCCCTCTTTCCTCCTTCTTATCTCGGCCCGCGAATCATCCATCCTCGTTCCGCGAAAGAAGCGAGCAATGGAAAGACTCGAGTGGACGATTGCACCCCGCGCATTTTACCCGTAATCGTGCACATCGCGTCCCTCTTATGTGCAAATTACTACCGCATCATTCTTATCCGGGCTGATATGTAAATCCCGGGATGAACGTCGGACATGAAAACTAAGGCTACTCTCATACGAGCAGATTTTCTGCTTGCGCTCGTCTTCTTGTTTTTCGGTGAAATCGATTTCTGTGGCTTCTTCTTAAAATTAGTGGCGGTGGTAAGGCACTAGGATAATTGAGATATTTTTACTGAGGCAAAAGTTAGCGATGCGACAGTTAATACGGCCCGACGGATTATAAAATCGTAGAAAGGTGCAGTTGTTTACGGTGGTGGAACGATCAGTTCCACCTGAATACTCTTTGCAAAGGTTTCTTATGAATTTGAGCTTCGATGATTTCTGTGTCCTTTTCCGAAGCGTCACCGGCACGCGATCGGCAAGTCAACCTTCTTATCTTGAACTGTAGATCCTAACACTTCAAATGCCAACGCGTGTCTTCTTACAGACCTGTGTTCTGTACCCAGTTCCTTGTGGAAGAAGCTTAAAATCGTGAAAGCCGCTTGCCCTGGTCTCGCGAAGGGAGACACTGGCGATGCTCCGATAAAGAATACTCGACGCCGATAAACTGGTGCGCTTAACACCACGAGTGGCACACTTGTTTTTCACGATCGTCTATCTCGCAGTGGTGGAGCAAGGCCGATTTATCGCGCACGTAAATCTGCGCGCGTGCCATGAGTTTGACGGGGGACGAGAGGAAAGGAGACGGAGAGAAAAGAGCCGAAGAGGAGAAGAGACGAGCGGTTGTTGGCCAGCCCATCGACAAGTAAATCGTTGAAGGGCGATCGATGGTTTTTTTTTTTCAGAAATTTCCCGAGGATTAATCTCTCCGCGAGAGCGTGCCGGTTGCACGAGGCGCTTGTTTTTTTTCCGCCCGGTTAACGCTGCGCTTCGGGATTCCGTTCGCAGAAGTTCGAATTTTTCGCAGCTTCCGACAACTCGTCGGATTTTCACGATGGACAGAGAGGAGCGCTTGTACGCTTTGCGATCAACCATCCGTGTAAAGCTATGTTTCGCGCTGAATCGTGTGGGCACGATCGATGCAACGGTGGTTTAATACGACGACGCAATTACGAAGCGATAAAATCCACCGCGCCGCACAGATTTATATAAACTCATCCGCGAAGGGGCCGATAGATTCTTCTCCGTGCATAACTCTCTTGTATTTTCTTCTCGCGCTCGACGTGGATTCGAATTGGTCTCGGAGTGCCTCGAGATGGATTTCTTGGATTGAAAAATAGAGGAGGGCGACGTAGCGGCGCGAACTGCCACGTCTTCCAATTCTTCGCGGACCCCGAACTGTTATTTCTCCGTCGACAGAAATGAAATATCGAAGCGCTCGTTATTTGGAGTGTCGAGAAGCGGGAGAATACGGGGCGGAACACGCGCGGCTAAGTCCTAAATAAATAGAGAGTAGTTCGACGATTCTCGTACGCGAATCCCTCGCGTCCACGGGATCATCTCCCCGGGGTACTGGAAAAATTACGAACAAAAATTGTGCAAGCGCTTTCTGCCGTGATACAGAGAATCCTCGCATCTTCGAATAAGTTCTGTAAGTTCTGTATATTGAATGACGCGTGAATCGAATGAAACTTCCTTTAAGAAAAATTTATAGTGGCTCATTATAAGAAATTTTAAGCGCGTATAAGTTTTCCCCATATTCTCCACCACATTACACAACCAACGAGACGTGCCGAGGACGACTAGAATTTTCCGTAATTCTCTAAAGAAACATCGAGTCGACTCCTCGACGCAATCTCGACCATTCTCTTTACATTAGCCCCTCTTAGGAGCAGCAAAGGAGCTTTTCTTACCAAGGGTGAAATCAAGTGAAGGTAACGCGCGAGGTAATCCCTTAATTGGCACTCGATGTCTCGAAACGAGCCACGAAGTCTCCGTACGTTCCACCGTCTCCTCCCATATTCTCTATCTCTCCTTCTCGCGCGAGGGATTTCAACATTTTCCCTGCGGAGGTGGAACCTGGAAGCGCACGCACACGGATTTGCTAAACCGCATTAGCGTAACTGGCATAATGGCGCTATTCAATTACGTCGAAAACTCCGGAGAGTCTGGGGAGTCACCCAACTACACCGGGTCCTGGCAAAACCTTTTGGGCGCTTCGGTACGTGCCGGTGCCTGCGTGTTATTGACCGCGCGAGCATTTAAACTCTCCGCGAACACCGCGTACCGATTTCACGCGGAGGAGTTCTGGCGCGTGCGGTTAAATTGCGAGCCGTGTCCAATGAGATTTGTGGAAACTGCGTCGTCGACGAATTACCTTCCGATCTCTGCTTACCTTGGTAAGGAGAAGCCGATGGAAATGGTGATGCTGAACAAATATCTACGGAGAGTAAAAGCGTTCCGCGCGAAGAGAACTTTTACGGGAGCTGTTTTACGCGTAAGATGAAAAGCGAGCAACGTTGAAAAACGATATCGCGCGAAACAACAAACACGGAGTCGAGAAGGCTATCGATACAAAGCAACGTCTGAGAAAAGGTGGGGCCGCGCGAGAGGTGCTAATCTAAACAAGAAGGCAATCTGTAAGATCGTACGAGGCCAAGCGAAACATCGCTGTTTACAATTGGCAACGCATTCGATTTACGAAGCTCTTGTTATCCAGTTTGTGTGTACATTACGAGGACGCACACGGACCGCAAGAGCAACGACGAGTTCCTACACGTCACTTCTCTCGACAGCTTGTTAGGCAAACACATTGCTCTCCAGTAAGTAGTTCCCACGATTAATCGAACAACGTGCAGCGAGTACGTCTGTAAGATTACACCTGTGCGAGTCGAAGGATCCTGATGCGCAAGGTGTAAATATTTATAAAGGATTCTTCTTCGTTTCGGTACACGTGTGTAGAATTACGTGCAAAGAGAATCTTCTTTCCACGTGATTTTCTCGCACGCGTGTAGATTTCACGGGGAGACGTTCGGAGTCTGGAAACTCGACTACTGTTTTGCCTCCTCTCGTCTCGATCCTGTAATCGACGGAACTCGAGGAGACGAGATTAATTACACGATTACAACTTCACTCCCTCCGGCAGGACTAGCAGATGGGCCCTTACACTCGCTGCTACCGAGGAAACTTGGAGTATCCGTTATTTACGTGAATACGTGGAGTCGTCTAGCGCTAAAAATAGGCTTTAGCCGCGATAGTACACCCCATTCTTCGGTGAGCACGAATCGCGAAAGTCGGAAGCAGGTGTCGCAAACGTCCTACTTTCGAAATCGGCATTATATGTATTCAGGCGAGCGAGTACACGGGATGGCGGGTTGCCCGACATAAGCCAGCATTTTTCTGTTTATATCTCTGTGTAAAGTAGAACGTGGTCCATCCAGCGATTTGTAAAAAGGACCTCGGCTGCTCCGACGAAAAGTCATATTGAATATTGACGCTATCATAAGACCCTTTTTATTTTTATCGAAGAAATTCGATGAATACGGTAGACGCTTCGCGATGAGTGTTCCGCGAAATTGGTTCTGCAATATAGACGGAGTTTATCGTTTCAAGCAAGTCCATCGTCTTCTCATCCGGAGTGACAAGGACTATTTCAGTATCACGACAAGCTATCGCGGACTGGACTCTCTCCTCTCTTCGAGTTTAGTCGTAAATAAGGGAGGTATTTTAGGCGATAACGTTACTAAGCTTCTCGCCCACTCGGTCTATATACGTCGGAAGGTGAGCGAGGATGAAATCGTTAAAATTCTATGCATAATGCAACGTGCACCTTTAAATTTCGTAGTTAAAAATAAATCGCGTTACCACGTTGTTGTCACGTATTCGCGGCATATCCTGCATCGGCTCGTTGCCATCCTGGATCGAATCGACCTGAGAGTTTCCGACGATTCGTCGGGAGAACGCGATGAATCAATGACACGATTGCAAATTGCATTCGAAGGTGACCTTTCCATTGATCGTACGTCGTAAGGAAAGTTTCTGATCATTTTTCTAATTCGACGTCTCGGAGACAATTTTCCCTAATTTCTAATCTCTCGACTTCTTTATTTCAGGTTCATGGTGGTATTGGTGTGCCTCATATTTAGCGTTTTGTCAACGATAGACCAATACAGTAACTTCGCGAACGAAACCCTGTTTTGGATGGTGAGTAAATTGTGATTATCCTTATCGTTAGACACAAATCGCGGTCGGTCCTCGTATTTTTCTCTATATATCTATTGTACATTTTATATCGTACACGAGAATGAGCTTTGGCTGAGATCGTCTCGGATGTTCCGCCGGACCGAAATATATTTTTCCGAATTTCTTCCAAACGTTTCCACGCGGTGAACGCGATCGAGACGAGCTCAGCCACTCGCTCTGCGTATCGTTTCAGACTATCTCAGATTTTGCGTCCTTATAATTTAATACGTGCTTAAGATGTTATTTAATTTCAAGGTAACGTGGAAATATAGGGTATGTGTTCTTTCAATGCGTCCTGCGATCTTTGTATAGTTTTCTTTTTCAGCTTCTTGTAGAAACGCGTTCTTTTGGTTTCCTCTTATCGTGTCGTCCCTGTACGTCTTACCTCGTCACGATGTTATCTGTCTCTTCTGTTTTCCTTTATTTCACACGATTGCAATTAATTTTTAATGCCGCCGTACGACCACCGAGGGATTATCATTGAATATCGATATTCGTGTTACCGATCTGCGCGACGCGTTCACCAAAAATAGTAATATCGAGTTAAATGCGATGTTTCCAATTTGAGCAACGTGGGCGTTTCACAATCGTTGGATTCGAATTTTTGCGGTGTACCTCGCGATCGGTTAATCCTCGATTGGAAACATTATCGGTTTATCCAGCGCCGAGGGCTCACGGGTTAGGGGCATTTCTATACAAGCTTTCGAGCACGATTCTCTCTCTTTCTCTCTCCCTCTCTCCCTCGTCCCTTTTTATCAATGGAAAAGCAGGACGAATAAAGTTTCGTCGGTCCTCGATCCGCTCTCCCCTTTCCCACTTCTTTCCAAAGAAAGAAATATACCCGCGGTAACGAGACAGAAGAAAATACGGGAGCGACGACGATACTTCCTGATTACCTTTTGTCGAACTTTCCATTAAACTACCGAACTCCTGCGAAGAGATTTACGGCGTCTCGAGGATAACGCGCGAGAATTTAATTTAGTTTCTCATTCGGGAGAGGATAGAAAATATAGGAGAGTGAGGTAGATCAGTGTGGAGCGGGAGAGAATGGAGTTGAGACGAAAAAAGTTCTTACGAAAGAAATGATATTGCTAAAAGTGGCGGCGCTCCCCGTCGTAGAAGACAATTGCTCACGTAAAAGCTCACCTTTCTTACAAGCCTTCGTGTTTACACCATTTCACCTGACTCATCTCTGTTCGCGGTTCAAGCTGGCAAGAGACTTTATTTGCTTCTCGTCGCTCGTAAACTACCTTACGCACTTTCTCGTCGCGTTCGGCCCTTGCATCCTTCTCGCTCTACAATAAACCCTCACTCGTCCAATTATCATTATTATCTTACAACAACGATGTCGAGGACCACCTTCTATTTCTCTCTCCTGCGCGCCATCCGTATCTCTCCGTCGTTGTTTTTTTTTTTATTCGAACAAATTTCCTCTCTCCTCAATCGTACCGGCACGTATCGACGAATCGTCAAAATATCGCGTGGCATGTTCAATACACACCGACGTCTCATCTCATCCGGCATTCGACCACACATTTGGTGTGCCCACCTTCAAAAGGAAAGTTTTCCATCTGTCTATCTCGCGCTGGGACAAGCATTACACGAGAGCACGAGGAACATTTCCTACTAGAGAGTTCACGATCAATTACCGCACCTTCCGTGAGTAAAGCGCGAGGTAAAAGCCTCCCAAAGCTTTCGCGGAGCAAGAGATGAAAATCAACGAAGGAAATTAATCGCGGGGAAACGATACGAGTGAATCTCACGACGACATTCCTGAATTCTCACTAATGTCGAGCCTCGACGATGTACGCGATGCGTTTCCTGGCCGTAAAGTTTTTACGAGCTTCGCAAGGACCTTTCCAGTATTCCGGATTAATCGTACCGTTTCAGAGTACCTCCCCGCAGACTTCTGGAAGGGGTCGTGAGAATTGCTGGTTTATCGTTCACTTACGAGCTCTTCGTAATGGTCTCTCGGGTGAATTGGAAGTGTCGGGATATGCTTAACCCTTTGCACCGACAAACTTTCTCGTGAACTGTTCGCGTGGAAGTACTCGATTAATTACATTAATACAAAATTTCTTCGATATTTATTCGAGCCTTGTCACGAGTTAAACTCTCTGCAATTTGGTACACGGATTTCAAAGTGAACAGCAGTGGAAAGGGTTACGCCCTCCTTCTCACCGACCCTACGGACCCTAATGAAATTTCATTCTACCCCGGCCTGTCCCGCAGGAAATATGCTTGGTGGTGTTCTTCGGTGTGGAATATCTCGTACGACTATGGAGCGCCGGTTGCAGGTCGAAGTACATGGGCTGCTGCGGCCGGCTGCGATTCATACGGAAGCCGATTTGTATCATAGGTGAGTCCATATCTTGTTTATTTCGCGCCTTCCGTGGTCACTATGCCGGTCGAGCTAATCCGACATTACACACATTGTCCTACGCGACGACTGCTGGAAATTGAATTCACCTGTATCGCTGTTCCGTTTTGCGACGAGGTGAGACGGAGAAGCTTCACTGGAGGAAAATTGACAACGCTTGTCCTGCTTCTCCTCCCACCTGAGCTGAACCGAACGACAAAGTGGCCTCCTCGAGTGGAAGCGCCAGAACCGGCGCGTCTTCCTTGCGAAATAGCCGCGAGCGGCTAGACGTTAATAAGATTACCCTCGTATGGGCGTTCATCGGACCTCGTTCGCTCGTGCACGTTCGACGTTTCGGCGAGGCTCGTGCTGCTCCTTTATCGGAGTAACTTATGACGGAGGGGTGCATAGGAGGGATACGACATGATTCTGGTCCTCAGAAAATTTTGAAAGTTTGAGCACCTCTGGATATTTTTTCTAATCGAGTAATAACAAAAATGCGTTCCTTACTTTGTTGTCGATCATCCAATAATTGTCGACTGAATGAAATTTTTCCAAAGCACGAAAGACGCATGACGTGTGACGTTGCATTTTTGGCACGTCACAAAAGAGTATAAAATCAGATACTCGACGCGACTTGAACGGACGACTTGGGTATCTGATTTTATACTCTTTTGTGACGTGCCAAAAATGCAACGTCACAGACGTTAATTTGGCAAAGAAATTTTTAGAGAACTATCCTAGCTTTTCTCAACACCCTAGATTTAACCTCGCGTAGCTCGTTCCCTGCTCGCGCGTAGCGTGGCGTTATTCGAATTAATGGAATGGATTTCCACGCTATGCGAAACGTAACGTGTCACGGGACTAATGTGTCCTGGCTTCGAGAGACAGCACGACGAGGACTCTCTTCTCTCACTGTCGAGTAGTCGATCGATTATCGCGAGTGAAGCGCGCGCTTGGAGCGCGACGACAACGTGGAAAAACAATGGTGGCAATCGAAGCGGCAAGAAGACGCAGGCGGAGCATTCGAGCATGATCATCGTCATTGTGTCATCGTCGTCGAGCGCGTGTATATCGTGACCCTAGGAAACAAACGCATTACGCGAGTAAGCCGAACGGTTTAATCCCTTAATCGCATTACGCGATGCGCGCAACTCGATCGACTATAGGCGATTACAATTACTTAATAGAATGCGAGAGTGAGGGTGAGTTTGGTGGTGAGTGGGGGTTACCGGCGCGTTATTACCTCTTCGTGGATCCACGATATTTGTAATGGAAGACGGTGGGTCGCGGTGGCAGCGCGCGGCGTGTCAGGTCGATCGATACTCGCGATTATCGTCCACCGTCTCCAATGGCGTAGCTGGAAGGTAGACGAGCCCGCTCGAGCATCCGTCTACCGTACTTCCACGAGACTTCACATATTCTATTCCCGTTAATCCCGCGTTTCGCGTTCGCAGACGCGCGCCCGATAGCGGACCGTTCCTCGCTCATTGTTACCAGTCGAGTGGTAGAAACAGGCAACGGTAGTCGATGGATCGAAAGAACAAGTGGTAGTAATCGTCGATGGATCGGAGAATTTATTCCGTTTAACAGACTGGAAGGAACTTTAATAAGGATTTCGTGGTGGTTGAAGCCCGTTAACGGAATAATGGAGGTATTCTGGAAATTGGAAGTGACCGGGTGGAGAGTTCGCGAAGAGGAACGGTGTACTTTACCTTTTTCCTTGTCTCTGCTGGAAATTTACACGCTCATCGAGGCAAGGAAAAATTCACGACCTCCTTTCCGCATATTAACCTTTACCATCTGCTTTCAGATTTAATCGTGGTCGTCGCGTCCATGGTGGTCCTCTCGGTCGGGAGCAATGGGCAGGTGTTCGCGACTTCCGCCATCAGGGGCATCCGCTTCCTGCAGATCCTGCGAATGTTGCACGTGGATCGTCAAGGCGGTACATGGAGACTCCTCGGCTCGGTCGTCTTCATACACCGTCAGGCGAGTTAACGGCGCGCGAAACCTGATAAAAGAATATTACTCCATTCGCGCCAATCGCGCGAGACATCCCCGTGCGTTTCATTGTAATCGTGCAATTGAATCGAATCATAACGCGTGCTACGTCGATTGTATTCCAGCTCTTTTACATGCCCATCGAGCCTGAATAATTCGTATCACCGTCGCGCTTCACTGGCCAAGCCAAAATGTTGGGAAAATCGTAGCCTTCTTTCATCCGCCGTTTACCAAACGGCTTCCTCGCAGATACTAAAATTTTTCATCCGAAGAATTTTCCGCTCTTTTGGTATCTTCGATATTCGCGTAACTCGAGAATCGGTGTAAATGATCGGGATTTGGATCGTTTCTACCGCTGTAACGAATTGCACACGGCTTTCCCGTAGATGCAAGTATTACGTCGTGGGGAATGGAAAAAATTAAGCGTGGGCGGTACCCGTGGAGATTCTAATTATTACAGGAGAACGAAAACCGTCATTAGTAACTGCCTTTTAAAACTTCATGCTATCCGTGACGCGCTCGAAGCGAGTGTCCGTCGATGCCGGTGGCTATTTCGCGTGCCTGTCATACCCGTGGCGTCGCGACGCGCCCCAGCAACGTTACATACTTTACAGGGATTAATTTCACGCTCGTCCGCGCCTCGTCCACGAGCCAAGCGAACAGCGGCCACGTAGATTCCCCTTCTCGCCACGTCCGGTCCTGCCGATATTTATGCTCCCTCGGACTGCTTCTCCTCGTGATAAAACCGAACTCTCCGAAGCTTCCGGAAAAGCGACATTCTCGCGAGAGATTAGCAAAACCACCGGCACGAGCACGTCGCGAATTATTTTCATACCCTCACCGTCGCGTAATTCCATCCCTCTCCCCGTTTTAATCGACTTTACGTCTAATATCCTCGTATCTCTTTATCCGATTACAGGAGCTGATCACGACGCTTTACATCGGGTTCCTAGGTCTTATTTTCAGCAGTTACTTCGTGTATCTTGCCGAAAAAGATGCTGTTGGGCCCGATGGAAAAACAGACTTTTCCAGCTACGCGGACGCACTTTGGTGGGGAGTGGTAGGTTGAAGGAAAAAAAAACCTTTCTGTGTAATTATCGCTGCCGTTTGACGCCTTTTGCCTCTATAGTAGCGGTTCTTAACCCACGGTGAAACGTGTATTAAAGAAACGTAGTAGGAGGAGGGAAATTAGCAAGAGAAGAGAAAGGAAAGGGGTTAAGAACCGCCGTTGTACGCCAACCCCTTAGTTCTTCCCTTTTCCATTATTCGAATTCCCTTTCCAATGGTGGAGCTCTCCTTCCATCTTCCACGAGCAACTCTCGCCCGGTGTTTTCACGGCTTCCAATTAAATTGAATCGTCGAATCACGCCCGCGAGTCAGCCACCCTCTTCTCCACGCTTCCCTTCTCCACGTCATCCTTCCACCCCTTTTCATACCTCAGCTTTCTCTCGCTCCGACTCGATGTAATCCACGCGCCTGCCCATCGTGCGACGCATGGCAAATGCGGTGAGTAATTAATTTGTTCCGGTCGTTACGGAGGAGGCACGGAATAAAGTCGTATCGGATTAAAAATCTCGCGCGTGGACGGAGAACTCGCGCGCGACGCGAGCTGCAATATTTATGTCGCACTCTCGCTTCGGTACGGAACGAGTCGAGCGTACGACGAGCAGTCGGTTGCTCCGTTTACGACGTTCTTCTCCACGCGAAATGTTTCATCGATTTCGCGCCCTTCCATCGTTCCTGCTTTTAACGCGTTTAAGGACCCCGATGAATTTTTCTCGCCACTTTCCAATGTTCAACGGCACGCTCGACGTGTTTCTTTTCTCTCCTGCTTCGTTTTAGCGTCGCGCTTTATTCGTTGACGAATGAAAATCCCTCTTACGTCTATTCTCGGAGTGCTTTGTATCTACCGCATCTAGGATTACGGTAATCTTGGTCGTTATAGTTTTACGGTTCCTCTCAGGTCAATCCAGTCGACGGAATTAATGGCGCTGCACAATGTTGTCTCTTATTTCAGATCACCGTGACTACGATAGGTTATGGTGACACTGTTCCACAAACGTGGATGGGAAAGATAGTGGCCTCGTGTTTCAGCGTGTTCGCCATATCGTTTTTCGCACTCCCGGCTGTAAGTATAGATGGACCCACGAAATTCGATATTTTTAGAGATGAACGGAAGCTCTATAAAAAATAACGTTCATTTTACCAAATTAACCAACGAACGTAGGAGACACGCGTCGAATAAAAGTACTAGTCCGAATTATTATTACACTGTGGGTCTCCGCCCGATTAAATTATTTTATTGTCTCGCGGACACGTCCTCTTCGACGCCATTTCACGAGGAATAAAATGAACGAGCGGGAGTAATGGACGTAGGGAGACCTCGTAAAGGCATCGAAGAAGAATCGATGTCGAAGGAATTGTTATACGAGGTAGCTTTCTCCTTCGTTTCCAGGGTATCCTCGGCTCGGGCTTCGCTCTCAAGGTGCAACAGAAACAACGTCAGAAGCACTTCAATCGTCAGATCCCGGCGGCGGCGATGCTGATACAGTGCCTGTGGAGATGCTACGCCGCGGACAAGGCGATAAACAGCGTCGCGACGTGGAACATTTACATCAAGGATCCAGCGCCGGCCGGCCAACCATCCACGCCCCTCGGGAAGGTAAGGCGTCCCGCCTTTATTATCCCATCGTGGCCAGTAGCTACCTAGCTGTTGACTGTTGATGTTCTTAGCTGCTTACGATGTTCTCGACGAGTATTCGAAACTGTCGAACGGTCGACGTACGCGCGCGCGTCCCAAACGCCGAAAAGTATTTTACGATTTCAATCGTCGACGCGAGAGCGATTCTAACAATCTCGAGATAAATGTTGTTGTTGGTCGGACGCCAAGAATCACGCGTCGATATTCGTTGCCTCGTATTCTCGTTATGGTAGTTCGATGTTTTTGAGTGTTGGACGTATTTCCGTAAAGGAGTTTGTGCCAAGTTAATTTTGTCCAGTAGATTTTGGTAAGTGAAAATTGAAAGCGTGTAATTCGTGTGGTTATTGGAATATCGTGGATTTTGATGTTCTGTATTTGGTGTATCGGTGTCGAGAATGCATCGGGAAGGATAGTGATGGAGGTATTTTGTTTTACCGCGTGCGCGTGCCTGTACATTGCTTCTCGAGAATAATCGGAACTGAAAGGTAGAGAATTTCACGAAGGATACGACTGACGTGTTTTACGAAAGATAAAATCGGAAGTTCTCAGGAGACGGCCTCGGGATCGATCACGACCGAGTTCTTTCGATCGCGTTTACCCTCCTTAGTTGTTGCAATTGTTTTCTAGCGTCACATACACACACACGTACACACAGATTCAATATCGGTGATAATTTGGCAGTGGATGGATGAAAGCAGAGAATGCTAATTCTGCTGTATGTCTTTAATGTGCCGTTAATTACCAGAGTATTATAATTATTATCCTTAAGTGTTGCTCGCCACGTTAATGTGTTATTATTATTATTACGCAATTAACAGATACGCTTGGAGGCTTTAACTATATTCTCCTTATAACGAAAGTAAACTTACGCTTATACTCGTTACTCTCTTACTTTAAGTTCAAATTCGATTCATCTGCTAACTGATTTTGTATGCCGAGTAAGTGGCCCCTGGACGGTCGCTCCACGGTTTTCGTTCCCTTCGAATCGCTTATTATTTAAATTGATCACGTTTCTCAAATGTGAATTACGCTCTATCGTTTGGAATGCTATGTCTCACGAGTATTAAATGTATGTAAATACCATAGCTAAAATTTCGTTTTTAGTACAGATTTATTAGTTCGCATTGCTCATCTCCGACAGCTGATAACGTATAATTTGATTCCCCGTAAGCTTGAGTTTTAAAAAGAAGACCTTTGGTTTCGTTGGTTACCGCAACTGCCTTAGAATTTTTCTTTTGTTCGCAAGTTTTACTACATCGAAGTCCTTAGTTTCGTTACGTCGTATGTAAAGTAGGAATATGAATTCTGAACTTGAACAATCCCCCTAGTGCTTGGTATTGCGCGAGGATTAAATTCGTTTAAAAATCCGGTCTAGAGTTCCAATTTTATTCCATGGATAATGTGCTTCATGGGATACAGAAGTTGATTGTCGCACGCGGGTATGACGCAATTGCAAAAGTGCTTCGATTCGTTTTTATTGGTACAATTGCATTTTTCACAGGTCACAGTTAACGTCATTATAGCGTTAACATTTAGCATTAGACTTTGAACGATAGTTTGCATTAGACAGATACTTTACTATATTGCATGGTGTATTACACTCGAATTAGTTGGATATCCGGATACATTTCGAGAAATAATTGGATAGGACACCTTAGAGATACATTTTCTCCACTCAGCTTACCACTGAGATTTCCTATTTACGTGCATCTATATACAATACTGTCGTACTAATAACTATAACGTTCTGGCTCTATAACGATCGGATATCAAAGATAAGTCCTTGTTACCTTCTTGGCACATTTCTCGAGCATCCGCCAAATTTCAAAGTAACAAAGAAGCTTACATAGTGACATCACAATTTTTGCATCTGCTGCCAAAATTTACGAGATCTCCTTCGACAAATGCTCTCGCGTTTAAGATTTACCTTTAGATATGATTAGTGCTGTGAAGTAAAAATGATAAAATGTACCTAATGTATATTTCAGTTGATTTGTGTAAAGAAGATGGTATGTAAATGGTTTAGATTTATTTCAATTTTTACTATTTTGCATGTTTATTTTTTATCAATTCTCTTATTCACTTTTCTTTACACATTACGAACTCTTTCATATTGTACGTCTCAAAGTCACTATTCTCACGAAATTTGTACAATGTATACGTTTGGGTATTCTGGTGCGAAGACACGGGTTGGATTTTCATTATACTTTATGATATACCTAAATATCGAGGAGTCTCGTACCTTCGCGAGAATAAGAAATCAAAATCGCAGAGAAATCGAGAACTCGATTTCTCCTATTCTTCTTCCTACTTTCAACTAGTGAGAAATTGTTTACTCGCGGGCTGTTAAAAAAAAAAATTGTACACCTCATTCTTGTCTACATATGTATAAATAACAACGCGCATGGTAAATACGAATCGCGTTATTCTGGTCGCAATTGGCGGTACGCGAGCCGTTCGCGGATCGCGGGCTAACGTATTATCGAAGGTCATACTCAGAACTGCATACCTATATAGAGGAGGAAGTTAAACTTTGTACATTATTGTACCTCCGCATCCGTACCTAATAGTGTCTTCGTTTCTTTTTTCCCGCACCATTACCAGCTTCGTGGCACCGTTTTATTTTTATGCTGCGAGAATAACGATCAATGTCATGCGATGTTCGACTGACTTTACCGAGCTTATTATACCGTGCATGCGCCTGAATAATGTATGCACCAACGTACTTTCATGTATCGATACATGTTATTCTTTATTTTCGCATCCTGGCATGCCCGGCAAAAGAAACTTTTATATCTTTTTTTTTTTTCTCTTCTTTGCATCGGTGCTTGGCGATGCAAATGTGGGACTTAGCGCTCGTCGTACCTACGGGTTAAAAAAAAAAACCAGTAAAGAAAGTGGAAGGAGGGTGGAGAACCACGCGAAATTTCACGACGCGACGGTGACGAAGAAACGAAAAAAAAAAAAGAGAGAGAAAGAAAACGAAGAATAATTTTGCAATTTTACCTCTCTCGAATTCACGAGCCGTTGGAGACATTCTCGCGTAATTAAAAACAGAAGGGCGGAGGAAAAGGGGCGAATAGTGGCGAACTCTTTTCCCTCTCATTGTAATATTTGGGTTTAGTGGAGCACTTAGCCTTAGACAGTGCTGTCCCGGGGATATGTGTGTCAAGGAAGAGAAGAAGCATAGTCCTAGTTAAAGAGTAACGAAAGACAAAGGATGCGCGGTAGGCGGCGCGGTCCAAAGACAAAAGGCGCTCTTGAATTATTCCTCCTCGTCGCCCTTAAGTACGACGTGTTTTCCTACGAAGACCGCGGAGCTTACAAAGAGCCAAGGAAGGAGAACGAAGTTTTGCCGGTGACAATCGAGTCAGCACACCCATTCCTTTTCCATCGTCGAACAGATTCGCGAAATCCAATCCCACCGTAAACCCACTCCTTACCGCGGAAACCACCTAGTCGCATACTCCGAAGTTTTCACGCGTGTGGAATGTTTCCAACGGGAGGTATGCGCATTCCTCGTGACACTCGGGAGCGATCATTAGCCGGGGGACGCGCAAGGGTCCCTCGACATCAGTTTATGCGGACGGACGCGAGGTAGCTAAACGGCGAAAAGGATACGACAAGCGGTATTTCCCACAAGACCACCACACGGCACTGGTCCGTTTTCCGCGCTACCACGTTGACGCTCTTGGGCCACCCGCCCCCGGCGTGAGAGATCGAACGCGGGAGGAGAGGGAGAAAGAGGGAGAGAAATCGTCGGAAGGAGATCCGGCTACTTTTTGAAGAGAGAGAAAACTACGGGTGATCCCGCGGTGGCTTCTTTGGTGTTGGCCTGAAAGAGAGAGAGAGAGAGGAGCGCAATGAGAAAGAGAAAAGGAGCCTGTCGAGCTCTCGCTCTAGTAGGGATAGTGCATGTTGTGTTCGACGTGTGTTGTAATGGGAGGGCACCGGGGGTTCAGTCTCTGATGATCCAGGTGGCAAAGAAGGCGAACGTACTGAAGAGGCGGAAGTCGAGGAACCGGATGGACGTCCAACAGCAACAGCAACAACAGCTACCGCCCGTCACGATATCCGGCGGTATCTCCGGTGGCGGAGGCGCCGCTGGGGTCGGTGTCGGTGGTGCCGGGCCCAACGATAACCAGAGGCTCGAGAACGAGGGCGACGTCGTCTTTTACATGGAGGAGCCAAAGGCTGGCACTCCGAATCGCGCCAGACGGGACAATCGGTACGTGATTACGAGCACATTGCTATGAAGAATCGTCCAGTAGATTTCTACGTACTCCTTGGCTAGGTTGACTTATAAACTTACCGAGGTAGTTAATTCGTTTTAGTAGGAGCAAACAAAATTTCTTAGGAACAGACCATTTTTCCAAATTACACATTTGTCTGGTTCCTGTTTCAATCTAGGACGACCGTTTTTTAAAATTTTTATTGTATAATTCGTTGTTGCATTTGCGATCTGTTCCATTAATTGGAAACTCGTTCTTCCGAAAGGAGAAGAATCGAGGAAAGAAATATACAGAATTCGGCATTTTGGTAGATTTAAGAGCCTTCACAGATTGCACAGGTCCCAAAACCTCTCACTCGCACGTTAGTTATCAAGCTAGCGAGAATGCACCCAACGCGATTCGCCCTCCCGCTATTTTTCCACCTCAGATTTTTAGTACGACGAGAGTAATCGGGACGAAGTACGAGAAAGTCTTTTTATTTCCCGATCGTTAATCATTACCGCCTGGGCGGAGCGGGTTCGTGACTAATGAAGAATCGCTGGAACGGGCGAGTCCCGCGCAGTTTCGACGCCTCGTCGGTGCACACGTCGTCACGCGGAGAGAGAGGTTACCGTAATTCGTTTTAAATTGGCGCCCCGCATTTCTCTCGTGGAGCGTGCCCCTATGAAAATCCCTTTTACGAGATCGTCGAGTTACCTTCGGTGTTACTCCGCCCTTTCCAGTTTTATACGCGCGCAACGCCCAATTAGAAGGACGAGTCCTTGCAAAGGATCCGAGCTTACGAACACATTAAAAAGCAGCAAGCTCTTGGTCCTACCTTCGAGTGGCAACCTCGCGTGCTAGTTACACGCTTGGAGGATATATGCGCGAAGACCGCATGCTTCTAACCTGGGAACGAGCCAGGCTCGTGTTAATTATCCACTTAAACGGATACCTTTGCGTCCTACAAATTCGATCGCGCGAATGCAATATCTTCTTCGCGGTTCGACTTTGGAGACGTTCTTTCGCCCCTTCACTGGGAACCTGCGGCTGCTCTTAAAATCCGGACAATCGCCCACGACGAAAGTTTATCGGGGCACGGCTCGGTGAACGCGAGCCATGTTTAATTTCCGGAATATTCCAAATTGCTCTAGAGGAGGGTGCGCTTCGCGAGTCGACTGACGTTACGTAACACGAAGTCTTCCGACCACGGACTAAGGAAATCTCTAACCACTCGCGTATGTAAAAATCGTCGGACTCCGTTTCACAGCCTGCCCATGAATCTTCGAAGTTTCGTTCCTCGTCCCTTGAAATTCTGTAAATCTTGCGATTTACTCCGAGGCCGCGGGAAATTCTACGCGGGCCAATTCCTCGTATAATAGAGCCTCGTGGAAACTTCTCACGACAGACACGTCAGCCGGCTGAAGAGCACTCTCTCTCTCTAGAGCGACTTCAAATGTCGAAGGAACTAGTTTCGAGTTTGGTAGTGTGAGTAGCGTGTTTCCGGTTGGCAGGGGGAGCCTCTTCACCTCGCAGACAAGCTCGGTGACGGAGGCCACCAGCGACGAAATTGACATTGACATCGAGGAGCCGCAAAGAGTCACAACGTAAGTAGAGCCCTTCTCTTGCCAGTAATGCCAGTCTCTCGCTATTTTCTTCCTTCGTCTTCCGTCGCTTCCCTTAATTCTACCTCTCCATTGTCGCTTCTCCGTAAACCGCTTATCACCAGGACAAGTCAGAACCGTTTGGCTACTCCTTGGCCGTAATTAATACTAATGGATCGGTCTTTGTTGCGCTTCTACCGTGCTAATCGATAATGGCCAGGTAAGCTGGAACACGTCGCACGGGGGAGATTTGTAATACGAAATTAACCCTTGTTAGTCGTATATTAACCGCAGAGCGTGCCTTTAACGAAAGTTAAAAGGTAGATTCCGTGAATTATAGGAACGCGTGACCGCGCGTAACAGGCGTGAAACACTATCTCTCGCCAATTGTCGAGGACCGTAAAAGGAACGAGGAAAGCCGTAAAAAAAAGAGAGCGCGGGGGTAGGTACGAGTCGCGCGAATCTCAGATTAGCGAAACAATCCGCGTCCTCGGCAGTGTGTTGCGTGATGACACGTAATGTTAGGCCAGGTGGAGGCCATGCGAAAACGAGGCCTGCCGTACGCGCATGCAATAACGCCTGTAATTGCCGTTACGGTTTCGATCTATTGCCACGGCTGTTTTTCAATTTGATCATCTGGCCCGTCGGTCCCTTCTCCGGTCGACATTCCTCGTGGACGGGTCGATCGACGACTTTCCGCTCCGTGCCAGGAGGACTATAGATCACCCGGGCCAAAATCAGAGTGCCGAGGGCCCGCCTGTATCTACATGCAGATTACTTTCATTTTGTATGCGGAATCGATAGTACCAGAAAATTTTCGAACAGCTTCCAATACGCGTTAATATACCCAAGCCGGAATATACAAGAGCGAGGCTAGATTGTAGATTGGTCGAAGTTTTACGATTGCTTACTTCGTCGCCTAATTAATTAAGCGTAAACACGGTTGTTCGATTTCACGGTCCCGTAGCCGGGCAATTTGACTTGATTCGATGTGAAATTTGAATTAATGATTTGACGATGAGCGAGCTCGGAGCGCCAGCGCGCACGACAGCGTGTTTACGCCACGGACTAGCAATTACCGCGACAACGCAGCGAATCGTTCGTGCCGCGAGGGTAAAAAAAAGGAGGAACGAGGAGCGGGAAGAGGAGGTGGGAATCGATGCTCGATTTCGATTAAACTGGAAAAACCGCGGCAAATTATCCGACTGCCGCCACCGCTGCCGAGTGGCGCGCTCGTTAATTTAAACATTTTCGATCGATCGGCAAGGAAGGAAGAGAACGAGAAGAGGTAGCGAGGAGGCCTTTATTTAAAAGCGGACATACAGCGGGCAATCGTCGTGCCAGGCCGCATGTAAAATCCATTTCGAGCGTCCTGAATGAGGGAGTTTTAATCGACGATAGTTCGAGAGGGGAAAATTGATTTGGCACGATCCCTTGCCCCTGAGTTTTCTCTATCTCTCTCTATCCATCTCTATTTTATTCTCTCCTTTTCGCCCTCGCGCTCACTCGTGGCATCAACACTCCGTGAAATGCGATCCTCCTCGTGTGCCGAATGGAACGTTGCCGAGCACCATTTCGTACAAAAGCCGCCCCTTGTTTTTTCATTTGCACCGCGTCTAAGTGCTTTCTCCAACGTTCCATTATTTTACCGTACGAACGGCCTACATATCCAAGTGCGCCCCCACTCTTTCCTTCTTTTTCGTATTCTCTCTTACTCTCCCACTCGTGTTCGCACGCACGCGCGCGCACTCTTCAGCTACCGCGAAACTCGCGCCACAAAGATTACGTTCCTCCCCGTCCAGTCGAGCACCTCTCTTTCGCTTCTTTCCACCTCTCGGTTCTTCCTCGTGCCATTTTCTCATCCAACCCCTTCTTCGATCTCTCTTCACGTCTCTTCTCGCTCCACTTCTCTTTGCTTTTTTTCCTCCGCTACTTCTTGTCCGCGGGCGGTCGCGCTTTCCATCCACCCTGTCGGACCGCGTCCCTCGTCTCGCGTTTAATCGTCCCGGCACAACACCGGAACTACCCATGAATGCACTTTTTTTTTTTCGTGGCCATTCGATTCACGCGCATTCTCGTCCAGCCCCGTAAAATCGCACGGAGAAATATTCCATTTAATCGTCCTCTCCGCAATCGTTCGCCACTCCACGGTGGTATTACAACGACAACGATAAGCCTCTCGAGTTATTCATATTTTTCTCCCTTTCATTTCTCATATTCGCGCATCCAACGCTTAACAAGCCTACCGCGTAATTCTTTTCATTTCTATTTCCCCGTCTGCGCGACCGCGTCGAACAATCGACAAATCCAACGAGTTGTTCTTTTTATTTCAACTGAGAAATTATCCGAAGAGCCGTCGTCGTTTCACCCTAGTAAACTCGTTCTATAGCTTTAATCCCCCTCGGTTAACTTCGACGAATAAAATAACGACGGAGGCAACGGTCAAAATGCCTTCTCTATTCTCAACCCCCTTTCTTCGCGTCTCTACACCACTCTCTCTTTCTTTACCCCTTCTCTCTCTCTCTTTTCATTGACACCATTCACTACCCTCTCACTTCTCACCCTTGTTCGCCAAGTAAACGAGGTTCGCCCAAAACGTAAACACATTTGAACGAGAACGAGCTCCGTTCCCGGCTGAGTTTCTCGTCGTATGAATACGCTCTCCGGGAGAGTGTCGATCCCAGGAGAGCGAGGCGAGTGAAACGAGCCTGAAGCAGAAGTGCCAGAGGGAAGGAGAAAGAGGGAGAGTGGACGACTGTGGTCCGGGCGGGCGATTTCTCTCGCTCACGAGATTCTTAGTATGCATGCGCGGTAGTCGAGGACGGTACGAAATCGGCAAGCACGCGGTTCTCGACGGAAAGCGTTGCGAGAGGGTTGAGAAAGGAGTTGAACGGGGGTTGGGGACGGATTTAACGTGTGACGGCAATCGCGTTGGCAGGCCGGAGGCTGTAAGGGCGCAACATCGCACAGCCCCTTTTGTTAACTTCGCAAGTCTATGCGAGGCACTTGGGACGAGGACTTTAGGCGGACCGTATCCCGAAGTACGAACGACGACGGACGTTACGTTATTAACAGAAGCGCGGGGCCTTCGTTACGTAACTTAACGAAAGGCACGCCGCACGAGGGTCGCGCATAGTTTCGGTACCCCGGTTTACGACGGAGCCTCCTCAATTTTCCACTAACGGGATTTTAAGGGAAATTCGGTGGACTCTCGGAAAATTTGCAATTCTACGGGACGATCGTAGAAGATGTTTACATCCTGGAGAGTATCGCGAAAGAAGCTCGAAAGAAGCGTCCACGCTTAATATTAATCCGTGGTAAATCAACTTAACCGAGGGCGAGAAAGTACGCGCGTGGGTAGAGTCGGACTTCTTCCTTTGAGAGAAGAAAGTCGAAATGGAGTAAGTGGAAACTTCCTCGTAGCCGTGCCACGAGGAAAGAGGCGCGCGCGGCCAGAGTTATTAAAGCGTTCCACGGATTCTCGCGGTTATTTGTTTTGCGCGCAGTTTCATCGAGTGCTTTGCGCCGCGCGGCTTTCTCGACGTGCATTCCGTCTTCACCCTCGAGGGACGCGCGTATCAGTTCATTAGGCGTTCAAAATTGCGACGCGCGCCGTCGTCAGTTCCCTCTCCCTCTATCTATCCTATCTATCTCTCTCACTCTCCTTGTCTCTCTCCAGGGAAAATCCATCGTTTCATCGCGGCAAACGGTGTACGCGCGCGCGCGTCAATCGTGCACGCGAGCGAGAGAAACAGTAGGGACGAGATTTGCGGATTCGCATAATGCGGTAGCGAATGCGTTTGATCGCGGTGGGGAAAATTGGCCGAGTTATAATCGTCGAGTGGGATTCGCGAATTAATGCGCCTCCTCCCGTACGCGCTCGCGAATGCCTCGTTTAGATCAATTTCCCAGCTGGAGCGGGACCAAGCGGGTAAGAGACGCGGAGGAGGTTATCGTCAAGAGGCATTATAAAATAGCGATCGGCTTTACTCGAGCGCGTTCAATCGTGATCAAAGTCCTTCGATCCTTTGATTCGTAGTGGAGCACGCGAGGAGCGGGGACGAGTGGACAAGCCCTGAACAAATCGCCCGCTTAATACCCACGACCTTTATATTTCGGCCCCGCACTATCGGCGCGGACTAAATTACGCGAACTGTGCATTTGAGAGTGCCTCCAGCTCTTCCCTCACGACCCATGATTAATGTTCCCTTTAGCGGGCTGCATATGCAGCGAGCTCGAGCGGACGCGACGATCCATCGGTATTGTAAAATGCTTTTGTAAAGTATCGATCGTCCCTCGGCACGTTTCTCCGGGTTCCGTTCCATTCTCCGCACATCCACGTTCTCCTGTAATTTCCATGCGGACGATAAAAGTCGAAAGCTGCGGGGGAAGAAAAAAAATATCGCGAGATTCTCCGATGGTATGGAAAATAAGAGAAGACTCGCGAGGTCCTCGAGAGTCGGTGAGACGGAGGAAGGAAGGAAATTTTTCCGCTTAGGAGCTTCATGTCCTTTAGGATACGCGGTGCCTGGTTCCCTATACTACTGGTCTGGCGAACGTTAAAACGCGGTCGTCGTGTTCGCGGACATGACGAATGCAGAGAACGTCCGGAATATGAGAAATGTCGGAAACCGAGAGAGCAATTTTACCGTCTCGATCGTTCCACGATTGTTCGCAAAGGTCGAACGAACGAGCTTCGACCATGTGAACAAGCCCGTGGCGTTACGGCGATAACGTTGCTCGGCCGTACTCCACGGTGCAACGTTGTTCGTTACGATGTAAATAGGCGAGGGCGCGATTACAATATCGACTCGGCGATCTCCTTTCCGCCTGTCGAGCTGTTCTCCTTCGGTACACGTGCCCCACCTCGCAACACCTTCTCGCACACAACGCGAAATCCACGATAACGATCGAGATCGATCCGTGAGCGTAATTTTGCAGGCTGACCGAGGCGCATCGAAATGCCATAAGGGCGATAAGGAAGATCAAGTACTTCGTGGCGAGGAGAAAGTTCCAGCAGGCCCGAAAGCCCTACGACGTGCGCGACGTCATCGAGCAGTACAGCCAAGGTCATCTCAACATGATGGTGCGAATCAAGGTGAGCGGTTTTTTCTCTCTCTCTCTCTCTCACTTAGTCTTTCTTTTTTTTCTCTTCTCCCTCTCCATCCTAGCCATCCCTTCCGCCGCTCGTTTATTCAATGCCATTTAACGAGAGGCGTGCTGCTGTGCCGCGTCACCGACGCGCGAGAAGGCGAGGTGCAATTTCTTAGAAACGAAAGGAACGAACGAAACGCGCCCGAAGTGGCCTTAAAGCGGATGGCCTCGGGTTTTAGAAGAGATGGGACCTTCCCGCTCGCTTGAATCTTCCGGTTTCGAGAAAAGGATGCTGCGAAGGTTTCCTGGTTTCGGTGGTCGGTGAATTTTTTCACGAGACGATAATAAAAACATCAGGAAAATGTGTGCAAATCGAGCTGCTTTCGATTAAAATTTGTCTTCTGCCTTTTCGCTTGTGTATATTTTTTGAGAAGGGGGCAAAAAATCGCGGGGTACAGAATTCTTTTTTTTTAGAAAAGTATATTCTTGTTCCCATCTGCTTTGATAGAAATTTCTTGCAAGCGCGAATTTTTAATCGCGTCAAGCGTGCAGTCGACTGGAAGCGGTTTCCTGCGCGAACCTCTAATCGAGATTAAAGGAACCGCAAGGAAGGTAACTACAGCACGAAGCGTTCTCGTTCTACGTCCTCGCGGTTCGTCGGCGCACGGCGTCGCGACGTTGACAATTATTGCGACATACGCGAATGCCGAAAGAGCAAGGAGAGGCGAAATTTCGCGGGCCGATGGAAGTTGTCGATACAGCGAACGGCAGCTGGTTAATCGCCAGTTATCGCGGCAGGGTGCCAATCGCGGATGTCCATATTCCTAGCATACCACGGACTAACCGCAGATGTACGAGACTTTGATATTTATCCACGCGACAGTTCCCTCGTCAGTCGTGAAAAGCTTTCTATTCCGAGTTTCCATGACAACCCGCCCGTCGTCCGTTCGAAGGATTTTCCAGCTCGAGGATCGATATCTATCGATTCCCTCTCCAATCTCGAAGCAAGGGGAAATTACTCGTTAAAAAGTACTCCCTTAGAGCGCTGTCTCACTTCGTTTCGCAATTCAAAGCTTTCTAAGCCACGACGAGCAACCCCCCCCCACTATTCTCGTTGTACGTCCTTAATCGAATCTCCGACTATCGATGTCGAAGTTCTCGATTGAATAAGAGAACGATTATTACGAGGACGGGAGCGAGGGAACAAAGTGAGACGAGTATAACGTCAATCAGGCTAATCTAACTTTCGCGAACCTTACGCTCTTTTGTTTGACGAAGAAGGGAGAGCCAGTAGACGGATCCCCGGGGATCTCCCCCCGCGCGAAGAAGACTTCATTACGTATCAAGAGAATCGATAATATCCTTAAGCCCTCGTGGTTCCGTGGCACGGCGCGCGGCAGGTCCACTCTCGGTGGATCTGACCGAGCGGAATACCAGTTTCGTACCGAGCCGTTCTACCGACCCCTAATCCAATGGCGCGGCTGACGTCACGACAGTTTTTCGCGGCTTTCCATCCGGACCCTTCCCAAACAGAATCTTCCACCGCGCGAATAACATCCTATTCCACGGAAAGACACACGAAAGAACTAGGGGGTAAACCCCCTGCGCTTTCGCTTCGCTCAAGCGCCAACCCCCCAGATCGCCTTTGCTCGCGCTTCGCGCTCGCTTTACCGGGTGCAGAAAAGCTTCGCTTTTCTGCAATAGGCACGACCGCGGCACTCGCGCTTCGCGCTCGCCCACGAATTTCAAACCGTTTCGAAATTGTTGAAAATTCAAGTATTGAGATATTAAACTATGCTAGAGAGTCCTCTGCGCTTTCGCTTCGCTCAAGCGCCATACCCCCTGAGAACGTCGGGTGCTCGCGCTTCGCGCTCGCCCGCGAAATGCAGCATTTCTGCAATGCGCGCAAGTGATCGAAACCGGACAATTAAATGCATCCGAACCAAACTTTTACATGTACATCAAGTATATACTCCTTTGCTGCGGTGAAACTTTATGCATGGTTAACTTCAACCATTCAGAAATTGCGACAAATTGAAATCTTTAATCCAGTATTCCGGCGAAACGCTTGCGCGGATTCAAAAAAAATTTGCAATGTAGTTTAAAAATATACCCATTTGGTGCCACGAAACTTTATGGTCATCTTCAACCGTTTCGAAATTACGGGATTTTCAAACTATAATTATAAATAAAATAGTGAATTAAAGATTTGAAACTGGCACCATTTCGAAATGGTTGAAGATGCCCATACACAATGTTTCGTGGCACCAAATGGGTATATATTTGATGTACATGCCAAATTTTGTCCGAATCCGTTCAGCCGTTTCAAGATGACCATGCATATTGCTGCCATTTCTAAACGGTTGAAGATAGCGATACATAAAGTTTCCTGGCACCAAATGGGTATATACTTGATATGCATGCCACATTTTGTCCGAATCCGTTCAGTCATTTTGCCGGAATAGTGGACTAATCAACTCTTTGGCTGAAATAATGGATAAAAAATTTGAATTTGCCGCCATTTCGAAACGGTTGAAGATGGCCATACATAAAGTTTCATGGCACCAAATGGATATATACTCGATGTACATGCCAAATTTTGTTCGAATCCGTTCAGCCGTTTGGCCGGAAAACTGGACTAAGGGATTAATGAATTTTGCACTATTTCCATTAGTCCAGTATTCCGGCCAAACGGCTGAACGGATCGCAACGAAATTTGGCATGTACTTTGAGTATATATCCATTTGGTGCCAGCAAACTTTATGTATCGCTATCTTCAGCCGTTTAGAAATGGCAGCAATATTAAATTTAAATTACATTTTTTTCAAATTTTGAATCTCCCGCCATCTTGTACCGGTTCAAGATGGCGGCTCACAAACCTTATTGTCAACTCACAGTAGTGTACTTGATTTTTGTGCCAAATTTCGTCCCGATCGGTTCAGCCGTTTTTCCGAAATCGAGGATATACACGGACACACATACATACACACACACACACACACATACATACACACACACATACATACGAACGGTTTTCGCGATGGCGATTGCATAAGTCACTCCCTTTACGGTCGTGCCTAAAAAGTAACTCGCCTCGGAAACAAAATAAAGCACCCTAATTTTCTCGCAGTTTCTACTCTATCTTTCTCCAATCGCTTTCGCCTTGTTTGCTCCTCGCGTGGAAGATCCCCCGGGAGGATACCTTCCACGAAGGACGAACGGCGCGAAACAATCGATCGCTAGATCACGATTCCGATTTCCACGCGCGCGCGAGTATCTTACGGGCAACAACGGAAGCTCTCTCGCAAAATCAGAGATTACCGAGGAGTGGCAGGCAGTAGCGACGGCAGATCTCTCTGAGAAGGAGAGCCGTGACAAATGGCATGCTCGATCACGCGCGTGTGCGTCCGTGTTCGCAGGAGTTGCAGAGGAGATTGGATCAGACCCTAGGTAAGCCAGGGAGCTATCTGGCGGGAATCGACCGGGCTGGCAACGTGAAGCCCATGACGATTGGTGCGCGCCTCTACAGGGTCGAGCAGCAGGTGAGCGAATCTTCTCCCTCTCCCTCTTACCTCCTGAGTAGCGTGTTCGTCTTCCACCTTTACCACGGTCTTACCACTTCACCCCACCCGCTCACGAATCCTCCACGGATCTCGTTAACGTTTCTCTCCCTCGAGGAGGCGCGACCGCGAGAAGAAGTAGAATGGAAGAGCGTGTCTCTCCACTGTTAATTATCTCGCGATTCGAGAGGAAAAGAGGGACTCTTCTCTCGTGTAAGCTCCCTCGTTCGGGCAAGATCGCGCCTAAGGACGTCTCGAATGTTTCGCGAGAGGCTGAGGAGAATGGAGGGTTTGTGGAACATCGTGTTTCGTATGTGACGCATCGCGTTTAGGAATTACGCGGTCGAAGAACGCTCCACTCCTTCCTGCCTCTCGAATCGCAATATAATTTTCGGCTACGTCGAGCGCGAGCTTCCGCCACGAGAATATTCCACGAGCTTACGCGCGCGCTTGAGGTTTTAGCGTTGCGCATTTCTAAGATGCGGGTTGTTCGACGTAGAAGAGGATTTCTCGGGTGAGTCGTTAATTAGCGTCGATACAGGATGATGGTAACGTCGGATTAGAAGCGTCGGATAAATTCAATCTGCTTTTGTCCGTATTTGTCTCGATGGTGTCTAGATAAAATTTCTTTTGGATATAGCGAATGTGCAAGATACGATGATAATTGTAGAATAAACGTTTTGCTTGAAGATTCTTTTTTGGAAATTTCCATACAATTTTTATTCGCTACATCACTCGATGAATGTTACAATGCGCGATCCAAGATCGTTACAAAATCCCCTTTTCTTAAATTTTTTCGAATTTTCCTTGTGCGTCACATCCCTCGTAAACGTTCCAACTTCTAGTGCACACAAATGTCCCAGTCTCCTTCTGCTCTTCGTTTCTCGACGTGAAATGCAACGATTCTGCTTGCAGCTGTCCGTGATGGACAAGAAGTTGGACCAACTGGTGTACGTGTTGAACGCGATGGCGCAGAAGCAGCAGATCCCGCTGAGGAGTATAGAGGACGACGTGTAACAGAAAGCCCCCGGCGAGCTCGTGCCATCATCCCCTTTCCAGGCATCGACGATGACGTGGATCTTGCCACGCGTAACAATAACCACCGTGATGCCCGGCATGCTCAGCGAGAGCAGCTGACTCTACCGCGGAATTTTCCGCGAGGCGGACGGCTCGTGATAGAAACCGCAGCGGAAGAGGGAAAACGTCTTCCGGGACGATCGGCCTGCGAAACGTGTTCGGCGAGAAGAGGAGGAGAAACATTGAGCATACGTTCAGAAGAAAGAAAGCAAGACAGAGAGAGAGAGAGAGAGAGAGAGAGAGAGAGAGGGAAGAGGAAAAGAACAGAGAATGTAAAGAAAGTCTGAGCGACTCTCGACATTTGTCACGAGAGAGCGCGTGGAAGTGAAGGCGAGAGGAAGGAAGGGAAGGCAAAAAAAATTTGAAGGAGGTGCCAGGAGAGGAGTGAGAAGAAGAAGAGTGTCAATTATGGGAGCTTCGTTTGGAGGATCTTCGTGGGGCGAGGGAAGCGAAGGCATTAATCCTGGAGAGGGATCTTAAGGGTACTCGTGATTTGTCGAAGACGCGGAGACCGATGGAACGTGAAAGCGCGAACCGAAGAAAATTCGAAGATGGAAAAGCGAGGGACACGAGGTAGAACGCGCCTGCTCGAAGATCCGACGGTAGTAAACGTCACGAGGAAGAACGCGAGAACGTTGCTCGGCTCTTGTTCCTACTTGTAAATTTTTCTAACGAACTCTAATTATTACGGTGAAGGAAGCTGGCGCGGATCACGTGCGGCGAGTCGTGCGCTTCTCGTCGACTCAATCTCCGAGCCATCCCAATCGACGCTTCGATTTCCTTTCCCCGTGCATCGTGTACCGAAGACTCGCGTAGAAGGGGAAGAGGAAAAGGCGCGTCCGTGTAAATAAAGGGCGTAAAATGGAAACCGCAAGCTTTTTCTACGACAATTACGAGCTACGACACTTACGAATAATTCGTCGATAACGCGATCGAGCGCATACACCGGATAAGTAAGATAACGGAGAAGAGTATATGAAATCTCGATTCGTCATACGAGCCGGCGGAACTGGAATTCGTCGGACGAGCTGGTAATCGAGGAACACGTCGTCAATTCTTTCGAAGATATATATAATTATTGTTAAACACACACACACGTACACATACACCCCCGGTGACGTCAAGCGCACACGAAAAGGACGAGGGAAAGCCCCGTGAAAGGCGCGTAAGAAAAATCGCGAATCCGAAGGTGAAGCAAGGCAAATGATTTCTGTCATCTCATAAACGCCCGTGAACGAGTAAAACGATTACCGCGTAAGGTTGTTCTACGTACTCTCTTCTGTCTGCCTCTACTACTACTACTACTACTACTACTACTACTACTACTACTACTACTACTACTACTACTACTACTACTACGACTACTTCTACTACTGCGACTACTTCTACTACTGCGACTACTTCTACTACTGCGACTACTTTCGTACCGCTTAAGCGTAGGGTAACAACGCCACTCTCGTCGAGATTTCGCGAATTCTCGCGCGTAAGTGCGTAGATTGCGATTTGGCGTGCGAGGCGTTTGACGATACCGAGCCGCATATCTCTTAAAAAAAAAAAAATATATATATATATATACATATATATAAATACGGATATAGTCTACGTAAATATGTATCTATATATATCTACACGGTTCGCCGAAGGAATGGGTAAATTTACTGGGAACATCATTCGGGCCAATTAGGAATAACAAAAAGAAGGAACAATAAACGATAAACTTCCTAGGACAGGCTTTAGGATAATCGTAACTTATAGTTTCTAATGTTGGAAATCGTCGTGGACGAACGGCCGGAGAAGTTCGAAGTGCGAGGCGCTTTCTTCGCAAGAGAGCGTTAAAGGATTAGAGAAGGAGTTGCATCGTCCTGACGAAGGAACCTCCGGCACGATTCGCGATTCTATTATTACCGAAAACTGCGAGAACTTTCACAGTCTAGCACAAAGGATACTCGAGGAATTCCGGAAGGGCGCGCCCATGGTTCTCCATTCTCCGTTTATTTCGTTCCACCTCGAACTTCGTCATTCTTTTCTTTTCCTCTCCCCTTCTCCCCTCCTTTTCCTTTCTTTTTCCAAAACGGAACATGGCGTCTCCATATTCTCACTCATAGTTACTCGCAAGTGCTTTGTCCCTTAATGAGCAATACGTCGTGTAGCGCAGAATCAGTCGATAAATTCTCAGTAGGATTAAACGTATTCGTAAATACATAAATTAGTCTTCGATATACACCAATCGGTTCACACGCGTATCCTGTGAGTGGCGTATGCTGTAAGTAACGTAATTCGGAAGTGTGAGGTGACTACTACTAGTAGAGAACTGTGTACGTTTAAGGAACACGCTACAAAAAGAAAAAAAGAAAGGAAAGGAAGAACTTGTATATAATGCAAAAAGGAGTCGCAATTTCTCGAACGATATACATATATACATACACACATATATATATATATATATATAAATATACATATTTATATTTTGTACGTAGACTATTAACTACGGCACATTAAAGTCGGCACCAAATAACAGTTATTATAAATATTGTAAGTAATTGCGAGGCTAACGCATCGACCTTTTAACGCTTGTACTTGTTATTTAGAGAGATATTATTACCGGTCCTGCAAGTCTGTCCGAGTTAATTATTATTGTTTTCGAGCGAGCGCACGCGGACCGTTTTGCAACACGAGTATCGTGATAGAGATTGGTGCGCCGTATAATTTGATGAATCCTTCAACGCCACTGAAATCGACGGATTCGCGATTCGAAGAGATCAGCCGCTTATAAAATATTTATCTCCCTGATCGTCGGAAGAGAATCTTTATAGTTCCCGTCTTAACGTATACGTAGAGTCGTGTAAATAGTCACTTCAAGGTACGCATAAATCTCTCGATTTAAGAGGCTTTCAAGGATACTTTTTAATCTCACCAAAAACGACACTATGGTACATAGGTGTAGGGTCCAAGTATATACGCGACACGCTAAAAGTGAAAAGTCCTTACGACACGCAGCCCGATTTCAAGTCTCAAATTACTCCTTGAAACGAAGCAACGCTTGATTCAAATGAAATGTATATGACGACGTATAATTATCCAATGCAATTACTCCCGTGTTGACGATTAATTGAAAATATTTAATTATAGAGGTATTGCGTATTGCATAGTATATCGAACTCTGCGCGACATCGAAAACTGTTATTGTTCGTTCACGTTGAATTCTATGCGATTCCTAAATGGGAAGAGTCTAATTATGTTGAATCTAATGCTACTCAATTTTAATATAAAGCTCAGTTTTAATATAAAACTTGTTGCTTCGTCGTAAGAATTATCGTCGGTCAAATGATTTGATTTGAATCGAGCACCGCATTTACATATATATAATAATAAAATGGCAGTCAAGTGTAACCCTAACGAGAAAGTAGTCGCACGCAAATCGAACATCGCCGATTTCGACTTTTCCTTCGTCTCAATCTACTTCGTGTACGTGTCATGCGCCATATATACGTCACAAGTGCTTCCACCTCACCTCGCGTTCGTTTGTAGTCGCTTCCCCTCTTGACTACCACTTTATTGTTATAAACTTTAGGGATGCAAGGGTCACGCGATATACGTAGTCGTCGATGGAAGCGCACGGTTAAAATGATTTACTGGCGGACTAGTAATAATGATAGTAATAATAACGATTACTTAACGAAGAAACAAAAAAAAAGGAGGGAGAAAAAAATACGAGTCAAAGGACAAAAAGTACTTCGTGAAAGAAACACGCTTAAGCATGTATGTATGTGCATGAAATGCACACTCTATGGTGCCTCTCACTCAACTTACTTCACTAATGACGCAACTGAACTTAGCGGTACTCTATTAGGCAGGTAAATTAATTATTTACGGTGTAGGGGGTTATATAGCGAGTTGTACAGTTATAAGGACAAAGATAATAATAGCGTATAGTGGTTTAATTAATACAGCAGCACACGCTCTCTTTCTCTCTCTCACTTGACAGAGAGAGAAAGAGTATTTCACGTTTTCTTAATCACCGATAGCGACATATTTTTCATCAGACGTCGTTGTATGTCCGTTTCTCGTTGAATCCACCAAACGACACCGAGGGAAACATTCGCAAATCCAACTGAGCAAATAAATGTGCACAGTCGCGGCGGGCTCGTCTGTTTTAAAAGGCGGTCCCCTCCTACACGTCGCGTTGCGAGCTGCGCTGTGCGCACACGATTGGTCACACTAAGATTCATTCACGTTGTTTTCATCCGTAATAACCGAGAAGACTGACTACTGTAATGCGTCGTATTCACAAGCATTCGATAATAATTTATTTTCTTGCGATAAATAAAACTCGCGTGAGCGCGACACGACGGTATAACACGCGGAAGAGTTTACAAAAGGACTATTAGTCTTTTCAATCCCCATTCGCATTTAATTGTCGCACTGGAGACACATTTTGCAAAATTTACACGAGCGCTGTTTATTTAATACTTACGTGGCGTACAGACACGGTAAATTTAGATTTACGCGACACGTATGCGACAAAGAAATATATATTTTATTATTTATCACAGATTTCTTAATCCTCCGTAGTCCGTATTACGATTCAACGAGAAACACTTCGCACGGTGAATTCGACGTGCAGAGATAAAAATTTCACGAATCATTAATCGAATGCTTCATTACTCAATTGGGAAGCCGTAGAGTCGAGCGTATAATAGGATTATCGAATCTTCAATAAAAGTAGAGTGACAGTGTCACTGTATTATTAGATACGAGGTGAGACAATCAATAAGCGTCGGGAATGGTCAGAGTTATAAGGTTGCGCGCGTATAAACTTATGAAAGATTTTTTTTTTCGCGGCCTACTCGATAGATAACGGGCGCGACGCCAACGGCAACGAAACCACTTCGTTTCGTTCGAGAAAGGTAAACCAAACGTCGTCGAATTAATTGCTAAGATAACGATTATTAATCGCCACTATCGTGACACTCGCCCGTAAATTACTCTAAATTTACTTCTAAATTAGATATTAAAACTAAAACTTCGTAATCTCTGATACAGCGAGATCCACTTATTCACGCTTCGATTAGCGAATGAACATGATTTCACTTGTTTATCTGAATTATTTATTGCGAGATAATATTATTAGAGTGCACGATGCGAATTTACGTGCTTAATCGATTTCGCAAGCGAGTCTCATGACGCTTTACTAGGCGACACGATAATCTTTTTATCTATGCGTTATTAAGTGAGAATCGAGTTACGCGGCTCCTTAAAATGTTACGATATATTGCATCTGCTGCATTCACTCGCGTAATGTAATACAATAAAGAAGATTTTCTACCAACGCGATAATTCAAAAGCAATGTTAAATATTAAATTAGACGGTTTTATGAAACATATCAAGCGTAAATGTTTAAGACGACTTTTAATATGTTTTTGGACGTGTTAATCCGTAATGTGTGAATATTAGGTATGCCTCCATTATTTGAAAATTCGAGGAATTCGTGATGCTTCGACTGTAAAAACTGGTAATCACTCGCACGCCACTATGTAAAGAAATTGGGACGCGATGCCAAGGATGCACTGCATCAAACAAGTTCGCAAGCCTCGCGGTTAAATTTTCTTTCACCCTTCGTTTCCTCCCCCTGGAACGATGCGACGGTGATTAGCTGTTTCGATTAGCACGAAAGTGGTATGTGACACATACCAGATCGACAAAGATACAAAAAAATACTCTTGTAAAGGATCTCAAATGCAAGTAGTGTTCGTGAATCGGCCGAAAACTCATGTAGTATAATTTTTATCATTACGATATACGTACCGTATACACATAATATACATATACACATTATATATAGCAGGAGCACGTTATCTGCATATAATCCTTATACATACACACATGCACATATTCAACTTACCTTAGAAGTAACATAGCGCATATTACCGATAACACTACTAATTTATTAACATTAATAATAATAGAGATTAATGATAAGGATAATAGTAATAATAGGCATAAGCATATTTTAAGGTCTTAAGCTAATTGAAGTTGACGAACGATAACGCGACGATACCAGATATATATATATATACATATATATATAAAAAATAAATTATAAATATGTAATAATTATACATACATACTTGCGTGCGTAGATTCGCGCCCTCGCGTCTATTGGAGCGCGACTACGGTGCAAAGAAACTGTGCTACTCGCAGCTTAGAATGTGATAACACGCAAACTAGTCTAACGGGTAATTCTCTCATCGGAAGAATGAATCACGCAATTGCCTCTCGCGAAACTTCAAACCAGCCTCTCCAGTCTAATAAGTCGGAACGACACACGACGATGTCTGTCCATCGCGAACTCATTAGAGAATAATCTCACTCGATATAACACGTAGAAAACACGTTCTATTTGTAAAATTCGATTAGCTTTAGCGACCCTGCCGTGCTCGGATCCGAGTGTCGCTCCGTTCCACGTCCTGTAAATACAAATCTACAAAACTATAAATTTTAATAATTGTCCGTTCGAAGCAGCAATTTTCGTTATGATCAATTTTCAAGCCTACAGTCGTCATTGGTGCCTGACACTTCAATTAAAATTCACCACAATTTTCAAAGATGATAAGGAGGATTTGACGATACTTAATTGAATTTCGACTCGAACGGTGATATCTCGAATTCGATCACGGGGACGGGGCGCATAAAAATCGTGTAAACTTTTCTATGCTCTGTACGCATTTATTAGTCGATCGTGCTAGCGACGGTACTTCATTATTAGGAAAGTTAAACGGAAAGTAGTCGAGTCGGAAACGGGTAAAACGGATCATCACGGAGCTCAACGGACACTCGTGCGCGCGCGCGCACATTATTTAATACGCCTCCGGAGATTATCGAAGAATCAAACGAGGTGCGACACGCTTCCTTTGTTCTTCTGTGATGCGAAACCAGGGGTGGACAAAAAAGATCGTCGAGGTTTTCCATCTGGCCCGCGGAAGAGCCTGATTAATCTAAAAAACGAATCACAAAAATCATCAAATTCGAATATTAATCTCATTTACAATTTTGTACATTTGTTGCTTCGGAGACGAATCTTTCGTCGAAGAGCAATGTTGTCCCCCTCTTCGTTCGAGCGTTAAATTAGTTCGGTACACGGAAGTATAAAGGAGGAGCAAGAGTTTGAAGCATGTGGGCGCCGCAAGGCGAATGCGTGACAGGCGTAAATTCGCGAGGTGAACGGGAAGGAGAAATAAAATAAATATAAAAGTATTGTAATTTGCGGCTACTTCTACGGGTTCGTGTCTCGGCCGATCGATCGACTCTACAGTCGAAAGATCACGTCGAGATTACGTAGTCATATTCTTGTCCGACCCTGAAAAGGTTTTCGCGAGTCGCTCGACCATTTCGTTCACCGAGCAATCGCCTCGAGAAGAAGAGTAATGCTACGTGCAAGATTGGATGCACTTTCGAGTTGAGCTCGGAACGAGTCGAGCGACCAAATTAAATTACCAACGCTACTTCGCGCGTACCTTTTATTTCGTTGTTGTTACTACTCTCTAATAAGAAAGACCTCGATTCGAATCCTCGTTTTTTGCGATATACATTCGTTGTAAGGAGCTCCCTTTCGCAACTCTCACACTTTCACGCCGCGCAAATTGTGAATTCTCCTCTTTGAAAAGGACTAATCGAGCAATCTTAATGAACCCTCGCATATTTTACGAACAAGAGATCAACTACAATCGGACTAAGCGCGTCGGCTTTTCCAAATTTCGAAGAATCGTCTTTGATACGGGCATTTATCCGAATCTTCCTCACGTATGAAACGACGTGGTCGCGGATTATGGAGGGTGGAGAACGAAGGAGGATGGAGGCGACAGGAGGAAAGTAGGCGCGAACAACCACGAGACGAAACAAAACGAGACCAATACAACACGTCGACCTTATTCTACGCAACAATCAATCGTATCGTAACTTTATCGACGAAGCGGATGAAAGGAAGTAAATAAATAAATAAAAGAAGAAAAAAAAATACCAACAACAACAACAACAACCAGACCAATACGTTACAAAACTTGCACTTAACTATTAGAATAATCGCTATATAATTAATTAATTGTATCGTCCCGCGAGCGGGGGGGAGTGGGGTCCGGACCTAAGAACAAAAAAAAAGATTTATTTACAGAACGGAACAAAGTCCACGTTTTATATTTTTCGACGAGCTCTCTATCGATTTAAAAAAGAGAAGAAAAAGAAAAGAGGAAAACAAAACAACTCCGATGGCGAATGTAGAAAGTAGAAATGTCTTTACGAGGTGTTTCGCGCTCCGCGCCCTCGAGGGATTCGCTCGTGTTCTCCCGCGCGTTAATTCTTCTCGGCGCTCTCCCGCAATCCGAACGAATTTTTCACACCTCGCCATATCCACTTTCGAACGAAAGAATGCATCATCGAGCCCCCAAGATCTCGCGAGAGAAAAATATTCCGCAACGAAAATGTTATTAGTGACACGGCCAAGTCAATTGTAATGACAAGTGTGGATTTGTTGGATAACGGGCGGTGCGAGAGAACGTAAGGGAATAAAGTCAGACAAGGAGAAATTCCACTTGATCCAGTTTTATTTATTATTTTAAAGTGGCGTGGATGACACGCCTCCGAAAGTATCCGGCCTCGCGATCGTCGTCGTTCGAAAACGTCTTTCGAGTGGGCCGACAACGGTGAGAGAAAGCTTTGTGAATTTTATTCTCGAGACTCGACGACGATCGTCGAGCACGAAGGGAAAAATAATAAATGAAAGAAACGAATAGCATCGAGAGGAGAAACGATCGAGTCCCTCGACGGCGCCATGGAATGAGATTACCGAAACTCAATCATATCACCGTAGTTGCCTATACTATCCGCTAGTAGTACCTCGTCGACAATACTGTTGACTTTTTGCCTGGCGCGCGTTCACCCCGCGCGACGACTTCGAATCTTCTCGCGCAAGAATCTCGAAATAGTCGCGTGGGACTCGCACGCGGGGAAAACTCTGTTTTTACTACTACTGTCTGTAATAGTTACCGACGATGGGAGCGATATACGATATAATGGAGCTAGCATATAATATACATATATATATAAATAAAGAAAAACAAGAATATACATCTACGTAATATTATGGCGGAAGTACACCGTTGCTATTAATTCGTATCCCGAGAAGGAGGAGAGAATAATCGAACGATAAATAATCTTCCGACGCGCTCTATTCTTTGTCGTCACTACCATACGATTATTCACGAAGATTATTATGGCGAACGTAAGCGACAGACGAAAGAATAAAGTCGATCAATTTCTCGATATCCCACGAGCTATGCTCCTCCCTCTCCCTACGCGGGATAAGGCTCGGCGTAATTAATGATTGTACAGAAAGTACGAGCTCTCTCGTACCTTCTGTACAATCATCGATGCATTACACATTACAATTATATTATATACATAACGATTACTTCTTAATACACGATTAAAGGCGATAGATCTTTTCAGAGGCAAAGATATTTTGCAAGTGTCCTTCCAATTATAAATGTGGTAGTGCGCTCTCGAGGGTCTATGATACTTTTTAGTTTTAGTCAGGCTTTTCAAGGAACTTGTACCGTTTTGCTGGGAGTCCACCTCGAGTCGAGTCGAATGCGTCCACGTGCACGAGCCGGTGCGTCGTGTGTATTCGACGTCGACGCCTAACTACAGAGGAGAAAATGATAAAATTCTAGGAGATCGTGGATACGAGAGATAGGTGCGTCGGGACGCGCGTGGGTGGACTGAGGGTGAATATACAAGTACGATATACAAGTGCTAATATTACTTTAATCGCATCGTGCGTAACGTTCGACCTGTCAAATATTGTAAATTCGCGCCGTCATTATACTGTACGACTATATAAATAATGATAATTATTATTATTATTATTATTATTATTATTATTATGGGTTATTAGTTAAAGTTGAATATACCATATCTATTATTCTCTGGAATCGCGTTTGTCTCAGATTCACTTGTCCTGCGTCACTTCTCCTCTTGAATTCCCCTTTTTCCCCCCGGAGACGTGGACATACATATACGAATAGGGAAAAACGACTTTTCAGTATGGCATTTATTAAAGCATTTGTACATATTATTTACACTAACAGCAATATTTCATTCGTACATTAATGTAACGTCGCTATAACTATTATTACGCTTATATTTCAACGATTAATAAGATATATTCTATTTAATTCTACTAGCTAACCAGATTGCCTAAGTACTCCCATTTCTCATTAGTCAAGCGAAGTGACGTGCAGGTCATTTTGCTAAATAGCACTCGGGTTTGGAGTTCATTTGTTCATTCTCATCGTCCCCAATGATGCGTACCTAGTCATTAATAAGATAATACAATATTGGCGAGTGTTCCTCGATGACTTTCTTTTACTTGCAGTTTTGGTACGGTCAACCAACGATTAATTTTGTACCCAATTTTCCTAAATCCCACCACTCATCTTTTCCCTTACCATCCTGCTTGTTCCCGGACGACCATCCGACCCCACCGCCACCTTTGCCTCCATGTCCATCTTCCTTTCCTTTTTGGCCTCCGTCACCTACCCAAAGTTTTGCTAAATTGCCACCGAGTAACCCACCTCCGCCGCCACCACCTTTGCCTTTATGTCCCTGATCCTTTCCGTCACCTTGCCAAAGTTTTGCTATGTTGTCACCAAGTAATCCAATACCGCCGTTGGCGGTGCCGCCGCCGATGCCGCCGCCGTGGCCACCGCCTCCGTGGCCACCGCCTCCGTGGCCACCGCCGCCGTGGCCACCGCCGCCGTGGCCACCGCCTCCGTGGCCACCACCGCCGTGCCCACCGCCGCCGTGACCACCGCCGCCGATGCCGATGCCGCGGCCGATGCCGCTGCCGAGGCCGCTGCCGAGGCCGAGGCCGCTGCCGACGCCGCTGCCGAGGCCGCCGCCGTGCTTCTTTTTGCTCGACCACTCGTAACCACCACCACCATGGCCTTTCTGTCCCTGATCTTTTCCTTTATGGCCTCCGTCACCTAGCCAAAGTTTTGCGATGTCGCCACCGAGTAACCCACCTTTACCACGGCCGCCTCCGCCACCCTTTCCACCTTTGCTGCCCATCCACCAACCTTTACCTTTATCGTTACTATCATGCTTCATATGCTTTTTTCCGTGTCCATTTTCCTTCGACCAATCTTCGTCGCTATACCAGCCTCCCTTTCCATGGCCGTGGCCCATTCCTTTATTACCACCATGTCCTTTCCAGTCACCTCCGTGACCTCCATGGCCTTTCCAGCTACCTCCATGACCTCCGTGACCTTTCCAGCCATCTCCGTGGCCTCCGTGGCCTTTCCAGCCACCTCCGTGACCTCCGTGACCTCCATGTCCTTTCCAGTCACCTGCGTGACCGCCATGTTTTTTCCAGTCACCTCCGTCACCTCCATGTCCTTTCCCGTAACCTCCGTGACCTCCATGTCCTTTCCAGTCATCTCCGTGGCCTCCATGGCCTTTCCAGTTGTTGCTTTTGTAACCTCCTTTGACTATCCAAGTTTTTCCTTTATGACCATCATGGCCTTTCCACTCATTACCTCCGTGTCCTCCATGACCCTTCCATTCCTTTCCATCATGATCATGCCCTTTCCAGCCATGTCCTCCATAACCTCCATGTTTCTTCCAGTCGTCTTTTTGATGACCTCCATGTCTTTTCCATTTTTTGCCATCGTGGCCTCCATGGCCTTTCCATTCTTTTCCATCGTGACCATGCATTTTCCAGTCAGATCCCTTGTGACCTCCACCATGTTTGTTCCAGTCCTTTCCTTTGTATCCTCCATGAACTGACCAGCTGTCTCCTTTATGACCGTCATGGCCCTTCAATCCTTTTCCCTTATGCCCTCCGTGGCCTGACGAACCGTCCTTATAACCTCCATGTTTGTTCCAGTCCTTTCCTTTGTATCCTCCATGAACTGACCAGCTGTCTCCTTTATGACCGTCATGGCGCTTCAATCCTTTTCCTTTATGTCCCCCGTGACCTGACCAATCGTCCTTATAACCTCCATGTTTGTTCCAATCTTTTCCCTTGTGTCCTCCGTGAACTAACCAGCTGTCTCCTTTATGACCGTCATGGCCCTTCAATCCTTTTCCCTTATGTCCTCCGTGGCCTGACCAACCGTCCTTATAACCTCCATGTTTGTTCCAGTCCTTTCCTTTGTATCCTCCATGAACTGACCAGCTGTCTCCTTTATGACCGTCATGGCCCTTCAATCCTTTTCCTTTATGTCCACCGTGACCTGACCAATCGTCCTTATAACCTCCATGTTTGTTCCAATCTTTTCCCTTGTGTCCTCCGTGAACTAACCAGCTGTCTCCTTTATGACCGTCATGGCCCTTCAATCCTTTTCCCTTATGTCCTCCGTGGCCTGACCAACCGTCCTTATAACCTCCATGTTTGTTCCAGTCCTTTCCTTTGTATCCTCCATGAACTGACCAGCTGTCTCCTTTATGACCGTCATGGCCCTTCAATCCTTTTCCTTTATGTCCACCGTGACCTGACCAATCGTCCTTATAACCTCCATGTTTGTTCCAATCTTTTCCCTTGTGTCCTCCGTGAACTGACCAGCTGTCTCCTTTATGACCGTCATGGCCCTTCAATCCTTTTCCTTTATGACCCCCGTGACCTGACCAATCGTCCTTATAACCTCCATGTTTGTTCCAATCTTTTCCCTTGTGTCCTCCGTGAACTGACCAGCCGTCTCCTTTATGACCGCCATGGTCTTTCCATCCTTTTCCCTTGTGTCCACCAACTATCCAACCTTTATCATGTTTGGTTTTACCACCGTGTTTCTCTTCATCCGAGTGATACCCTTCATCCCCATGGTGCCAGTCTTTCTTTTTGTGTCCTTGATCCTTTCCTTTTTTATGACCACCATCATGCATCCAAACTTTTCCCTTCTGTCCCCCACCTAGCCAACCTTTATCGTGATGATTGTCCTTTCCTTTGTCTCCGCCAAGCTTCAGCAACCAACCTTTATCCTTTTCGTTATGCTTATCTTTGCCACCGCCTAGGAGCCAACCTTTATCCTTTTCATTATGCTTATCTTTGCCACCACCTAAGAGCCAACGAGGTTCAAGATCCAAGCCAAGTATCCCACCTTTATTCTTATCGTGATGCTTATCCTTGTCATTGTGTTTACCTTTCTCGCCACCTATCGACCAAGCTTTGTGTTTGTCACCCTTATGGTCCGTATCCTTATGATAACCACCGTCTGATTTGTGTTTTACGTCATGGCCATGTCCCTTCTTCCATTTACCATCGTGCTCATTGGAGCCTTTCCATTTTTTTCCTGCACCAGAACAATCTTCTTCGCTACTGTGATGCTTTTCTTTTCCACAACCATGCCATCCCTTACCTTTCTCGTGGCTGCCGCCCTTTTTCCACTTCACATCGTGCGACCCTCCCCACTCTTTAGAATCCTTATCGTGTTTACCGTGGTGTCCTTCCTTGACCCAACCACCTTTTTTACCTTTGTGGCCACCGTGGCCCTGGTCTTTACCCCAAACTCCGCCATCGTGTTTACTATGTCCTTTACCATGGCCGTCGTGGCCACCAACCTCCTTTCCAATTACTTTATCATAACTACTCCACGATTTTGCGTTGCTCGAAGCGCTCGCAAGTGCGGATGTTGAACTTGCGTCATCCGAGCTTGCCTTGCTGGAAGCGCTTGCGCTAGCACTAGCACTGCTACCAGCCTGTTGAGAAAGAAACTTCGATAAGACGCAAAATTCAGGGTGAATTAAATTCAAGACAAGTATTGAGAGCTACTAAATGTACCTCCTCGCTAGAGTCTATTACATGTCCGATCTTCTTCTTGCCCCCATGGCCCAGGTTCAAACCACCTTTATGATCGCCTCCGTCCAAAAGCCCTTTTCCACCGATCTTCAATCCATCGCCCGGCTCGGCAAGTGCCCGCCAGGCAAGTGCCACGAATAGGAACAATCCTATCGGTGCTCTCATCTTCGACGAAGTCCACTGACTGATTTGCACTTTCCTACGATTCGCGGCTTATAAACCGGCGCGCTACCAGTTGTGAAAACAGTTCTTCATCGCGAGGCTTCAATGCGTCACGGTCCGCACTGGATGCGCCCCCGATATTTGGATATTGCCTGTCAAGTGTACGCAAATACGCGTATTCCTCACCGCGGTTGTTTCATGTTTTGTTGTTACAGGCCAGACGCCCTGTGCAGTCGCGGCAGACGACAACAGGAGTAGGGTGCGGTTGGTAGATGGGGATAGTGAAACGATTGACATTCATATCGATCATGACAGGTTTACCAAGTGCCATCTCGTGCCCGCCTCTCTCACATTTCTCAATTATCTTTTTTTTTTCAGCAATCGCAAAGATGCTTTGGTGAAGTCTCAAAATTCTTCAACTCTGGGTTAAAGCAAAGGACCCGAACGGGTTGCCGATCCGCAGGAGCCCTTAATGCCGACCGACATCTGTGGTCCACCGTGCCACACGATGGAACTTGCATTCTCCTATCGTCAACCTGCGTTCGCAGGAGAACGAACGCGCTTGTGGACCGTGTCCATCCGAAGATAAGGTAGAATCCTATAAAAGCAACATTCTCATTGGACCGTATTCAACGGCGACTCTGCGGTCGTCGTCGAGACACCGGATAAGGCCGGAACCAGCGCCTGGTAAAGACATCGCGGTGAACCTAGAAGACGTTTGACATTGATAGGACAACTGCATTCGCCGTCCATCCAGGGACAAAGGAACTCAGCGGCTCTGAACCTCGCTCCAAGTGTCATCGTCCTCTCTTTCTTTCTTTACTCGGAGAATATTTCAGACTTTACGCAAACCGTGCGATCCCCAAATGACTTCGACGGCAATTAATTAAGCGCAAGCAAAAATAGCGGATGTTATTACGGAACGGTACGACGACGCCTCCTTTATGACGCACTTTCGAGATGCTCGCTCTCACGCACCTGTTCTCCTGCATTATTTAAGAGGATTCGTGAGTTGCCTCGAGGGTAGAATCGATTGACCGATAGCGCGGGCCCATCGTGAAGACCGGGTGCGCGGCCCACCAGCCGAACAATGGGAACGATAATGGGCCGTAATTACCATTACGTAATAAGCAACGAGATCGCTATCGACGCGCGTACCGCGTCGATCTTGAGGCGATGGACGCTCGCCCGTAACCCTGGATGAGGTGACCTTAACGGGTATTCCCTGCGATTTGAAATTTTACGACGCATTAAGGGACGGGAGTACGGTGACGCGAGGTGAAGAAGGAACATCAGGAGGTAGCCGTAATCGTGGATCGAGCATTTCGTTGCATCCGGTTTCCTCCTCGTTCGTGTCCTCTCTTTTGTGAACCTCCTTTTCTCGTTTTCTCTCGTCTCTCTCTCTCTCGTTTCAATCTTCTCCCTCCTTCCTCCATCCCCATCCATCCTCCACCTCCTCCCTCTCAACGACTGGTCTCTTCCTCCGTCACTCCTTTCCTCTCGGCTCCCTCTCGACCCAACCTTCGTCGGTTCTTGCTCTCGCCCATTCCGATTCAGATTTTTCGTTTTCGTTGCAGCTGTCGGCGGTGGACAAGAAGTTGGACCAGCTGGTATACGTGCCGGGCACGAACATATCGCGAACGCGGTAAAACCCATCGTGCCGAAGTACCGTGCCGGTTGGCTTGCCCGGTTGGTCGGTTGGCTTACTTGGCTCGCGTACGTAGGAGCGTGACTGCAATTGTACTTATCGGCACGGCGCTCGTTAATCCAGTAGCTACCCCCTCACGGTACTCCAAGCCAATTCCAGCCTTGATTATGTTGCCGGACGAACGCTTCACAGGACCCTGTACATATTCTTTCTCGCATACTGCGAGTTCTCGATCTTGAGAATGCTTGGGTTCGTTCGAGGGAATTAGAAAGAAGTTGAGAGAGGCTTTTGCAATTTGAATGAGAAACTCGAGATACTCCGTACAGATTGTTTTCAAGTTGTCTGCTCGTATTGTAGATATAGCAATAGGTAATAGATAATAGGTTCGAACAGATAGCCTCTGTATAGGTGCGTTTTCAAATGTAGCATCGACTCTCTCGATCCTCCATTAGATCACTTTCGACGCTACATAGGTAATGAAGTACTCACCTCCAAGTAGTTTCGCGTTTATCGCACGTTAATTGCGTTACGTCCCACCTCAATTAATCATCCCACTTTGTGTACTCGAAGAAACGCTTCGGCCGAACTCGCACCGATCTCGGACTGTATTATTTCGGCTGCCATTAATCTTATTCCTCTTATTAATCGCTTGGACGGTAGGTCGATCGATATATTTGCATTGGACAAGCCGGTGACCTGGAACACTCGAGATGCAGGTGCAACCATCGCGTGTTGTCTCAAGTGCTCATTAACGGTGGCTCAGAAACATGCTTTTCTCCATAAGGCGGATAACAGAGAAGAAGTATTTTCCACAAGCGTTGCAAATATTTGCTCCGCGCGAAAGAGCGCGTCCGCTTTTCCGCGCTGGATCCTCTCGCTTACGCTAATCGGCACGATTCTCAAACAAATACCTTCCGCGTGTTTGTCATCCGCCTGTGCATGTGTCGCGCGCACCACGACGTAAGATTTATTAACGCGGAACACGAAACGATCGAAGTAACAATTACAGAGCGACTGTTATGACAAGAGTTACTGATCGCGACCTGACCCACGAAGTTTTCTCACTTTTCTCACAAGCCGTCACGATTCCACCCGATGGGTCGTCTAACGATCGTCTCAAGCTAGGGTGCACAAAGTGCTACGGTGTATCCACTACGCTTGATATTCGCTGAAACGTGGGGCCACGCTAAAACCTACCTTTTGGAGGATTCTTATCTGCTTTTTGAGTACATACATACCGAGAATAACGTAGCTGTTCCGTGTGGCCACATACTATTTTGAAAACAAGGGTGGCTATTTTTTACACGCATACCGAACATAGTGAGCGCAGCATTCGGTGCGATTTCAATCTACACCACGACGCACCTAACATAACGAACATAGAATAGGAGCTCAGTGTGGCCATATTTTATATCGAAAATTAGGAAGACGATTTTTTTTACGCTTAGCAAAGAATATCGAAAACAGTGTACATAGCAATCCACATGGCCTTAGCTTTGTGAGGGCTGCAAAATTCAACGATTTAATTAATTCCTCGAATCTTCTGGAAATTCGAATTTCACCCCGAATTCCATCTATCTCTATAACGCAAAAGCACGAGAGGGAGAAATGGCTCGATTAATTAATTAACGGTCACGAGCGAGCGCCAGAGGGGACGGGACAATGCCAATGACGTGGTGGAGAAGGTGCGCGTGTGCGCAACGAGCGCCGCGGCGCACGCACTCGCTCACGGGAGATCCCGATTGACAGTCCGATCGAGCGAGCGAGCGCGCGCGTTGAGCGCCGAGGATTCCGGTTTTCTTTCGATTAAAGCCCCTGCCGAGAATGATGATTTCCGGTGGCGTCTCTTTCTTGCGACGCGCGCGCGCACGGAATAGTCGCGTCGAGGGACTTGCTGCCTAGAAACAATCAGGTATTCCGTCTGCATTGTGCGTGCCGATTCCAGTTTGTCCGGCAACGCGCGACAGAGGGAGGTCGTGTCGAGTACGAGGATAAGGAGGAGGGACGAGTGGAAGGAAAGGAGGAGGAAAAAAAAAGAAAAGAAAAGGAAGAAACTGTTGCGTCCGGATGCCTTTTTGTCGACCTGCAACGGACGGAGTTCATTCATGAAGTCGTTCTTGCGGGACGCGAAAGATGAACGAACGAGCGAGCGCGCTCTCGTGGTCCGGATGCTCGAACGATCGAAGGAGGAACGAACCGATGGAACGAGAGGAGTTGGTCGGGATGGTTTGCTCGCTTGCCCACCGCCGAGCCAGCCGCCTCGTGCAGATCGAAACGGAGCCAACGAACGAGAGGGAATGCGGTTAAGGGTTAATTGCACGAATTACACAATTGCGAGCGCCGCGGTGCATCTCAATTGAACCTTCGAGGAGACCCTCTGTTAGGAGGAGGCGTTCGAGGAGATGGAGATTTTTCTAGCGCTCTTAGGAAGCAGAAGCTTCGTTTTTTTCGCTCGACGATAGACATTTTTTCTTGTTTCCTTTTAATGGCGGAGAATTCGTAAAGAGCAGCTTTGTTTCTCGAAGCATCGATCCTAGGTGTTTTGATAAATTCGCGGACAAGGGTAGACTTGTGTCTTTAACGATATACGCGGTCCGCCTTTGGTAATTTATTATTTGCAGGTTTGTCCGTCACTCGTCCACGACATTTCGTTTTTGGAAGAAAAATTGTTGGGCCGTGATGGAATTGTGCGCACTCGGGTGACAAGCGAGCCTGTCGAAGACTGATGATGAAAGTGAATTTTAGGGAGGACCATTTAACGGGCGAATTAATTATTCCGAGACGCGTCTTCTCTCCTAACGACAACAATGAGCGAGGGTGCGCAGCCACTGGGAGGATCCTTTATACGCTCACGGCGCCGTTATTATTTCGTCCTTTCCAAATTGAGATGATCGCCTTATTCGGCCCCGTCGGCCATTGTGCGCGCGCCACTACCCTCTCGGTACGGCTTAATTAATGCCTTCTTGTCCCTCTTTTTCTTCCTCTTCGTTCTCGTTGCAGTTTACTCCGCTCCTCGAGCCATTGAAACTCCTCCGGCGAACAACAGTCCGTCCACGATGGTACAATCTTGAAAGTGTAGCTTGAAAAAAATCGGTTACAGAAAGCCAATTCTTTCGCGGGGTTTACCGAGACGCTGAGAACACCGTGTTCGATTGTCACTCCAGAAAATTTCACACTTTGGGTCACGGTGCGTCGCCGATTTCGACTTGCCCACGGAAGGGTGGGTTCGTTTACGAGAAATTTACGAATTTACGAATTTAGGAACACGAAGAAAATGTTTTTTTCTCCCGATTCGCGGGGACTTGGAACTGAAGGCGATCCGATTGTTGCAAAGAGAGAATCACCACTAAGGCACGTACCTTGGACGGTACAGGATATTTTTTAAATCTCTGAAATCCTCCTGTCCCCTAAATTGCGTTTCTATAAGCACAGTTTCTCTTATTGTAAGGCTTTGAGACAACATTCTGTAACTGGCTACTGCAGACGAACCCGCTCGACAAACATAACTTGGGGACTTCATTGAAATGCGCAGGAAATGGCAGCATATTGTGACACGGTACAGCGTCGATAAGCGGATCGCAGAAGAAACCAACAACGCGATAAGCATGTCGCGCGCCCGGTGACATGCTTTTTTTTTCGTAAATCAACCGAGAAAGATTTACGACTCGATGGGAAGGGTCGAGAATCGACAAACAAGGGCGGATATCTGTAAACAATTATCGCGCGCATCTGTAAAATTATTTGCAGATACCTGGAAGGACAACCCCGTAAATTTCCACCTTTGCCTTTCGCGCGGACGATTCTAAAGAAAATTTCTCCACTGTGCTTATTTTTTCCTGCTCTTATTTTCTTCTGTTTATAATTTACAACGTTAATTTAAATCACAAGGGTCGTAACAACCGAAGAGGAAACAAAGGATCTACGCGTTCTGCACGATCGAGGGTCGTCGTGGGTAGAAGCAGCAGGATCCCCGTAAGCGTATTAGCCACGGCGCAGGCATATCCTGGTACGATACGGGACCCGCGAGACAAATTGAAGTTTTTCGCGAACGAACCTGTCCGCCGTAGAGCCACGAACCCGTCTTCCTTCGCTACAACTGGCCACGCCAGTTCAGTCTCTATCCGATCCTGTTTATTCTCGTAGCATCGTCCGATTCTTCTCCACAGACGCCAGAAATTGCGTCATTCCTCGACAAAACATAATTCCACGTCCTTCGCCGTCCACCCTAAAATTTCAAATCCTTCGAAAAGGTTTCGGATCGGAGTTAAATTATTTTCTAGGACAACAATCCTGCCAGGAACCTCAATTAACCCGTCGACATAGATTAGATTAAATTACGGATGAGAAAGTATTTCTGTTTTTGCACGGACCAACGTTTCATTTGGGCCACGAGCACGGGGAGTACTTTACGTTCGCGTGGATAAGCCGGTACACGTGTGTTCCGCTCCCGAGAGGAGAGACAAAAACGATGAACTCGTTAAGGACACTTTATCTCAAATCAAATCAACGTTAAGAGGTCCGCGTTCTATCATAACGTCCCTTTTCGGTTTCACGGCGACTCGTCCATCTCGCCGAGCTCGCGGTTATTAATTTTTTGCCCACCAGGATGCTTCTAACGAGCAACATACCTTCTCAGGCCCTCTCCTGCCTCGGGTCGCCAAAATTCTTCTTTTTTCCGTCGAACTCGAGGACTGCGGCCCGTATAAGGAAACCTGGAGTTATTGTAGAAAATCATACAAAGCGAGGTAAGCGAGAGCAGGCCCGGGAGGAAGCCCGGGGATCGAATTAAAATAATTCAGACCTCTCTCTATCTTCCTCCGCGTAGCTTTTCCTCCGATAATAATCGAACGATCGAGGATCGTTCTCGAACATCCATCGATCCAAAGGCCACGTCGATGCGAGCCTTCTAGCTACCTTGTTCCGCCGTCACGATTGAAGTCTTTCCTTCGTCGATAAAGTCACGAAGAACAGGTAAACTCCAGGCGAACTTTTCTCCCAGCTGTACAAATAAAATGCCACGAGGAGAATTCGAAGAGGCGCATTCCTAAATTTCGATTTAACCGTCGTAGAATCTTTCTTCGATCCTTTCTACGGACTTATCTCCTCGAGTAAACAGAAATTACGAGATCCGTGGTCCGCGCCGATATGCTTTCTATCTGGTATCGAGAACCGTGTATCTTCTTCGACGATTATTCAATTTTTGCACCGAGCAGCAGGACGACGGCGCGCAGGACGAGGACGTCTAACGCGCGACGTGCCTTCTTCCCAGGCCCCTCCTGGTCGCCAAAATTCCTCTTTTTTCATCGGGCTCCCCGGCGAGGCCGTATTAGGAAACCTGCAGTCATTGTGCGCGCCTTGCTGAACGACGACGAAGACGACGACGAGGGAAGAGGGTAGAGCGAGGTGAAGGAGGAGGACAGGATGGTGGCGGCGACTCGACTGCAAAAAGTACGCAAAGACGAACGTGGAACAATAAAAGGACACGTTTGCCATCGGCCGTCTCTTGGCACTTTCTATAATTACTACACGGTGCCGTTTAATACGCCGTACTACCAGCATCCTTACCGATGCACGATCGATCGAGCGCGATAAAATCGAAATGCAGAATGAAACTCTTCCCTCGATCTCGAATCAAATCGGAACTTTCACCGAGGATCGTAAAAACGATCTTCCACGATCGAAGTGACTTCGAGCAACGGCGTCAAATTCAATCGTTCTTCTTGCATCATTGACGGACGAAGATCCCAACAGGTGCATCTGGACAGAAAGAAACACAAGCAAAAAAATGACTCACGTCGAGTAGAATCTCTCGATGCTCCCGCGACAACGAGGACGACATCTCGAATGCATTAAATCGCGAGGCGGTGGTTGCGCACGCGCGAACTTCCCGAGAGGATCGGAGCAGAAGAGGGACGCCGATGGCTTCGCGAACAGGATGCACCTCGCGAGTTCTTTCAATCTCTCGCGCGGGGAGTGGCAAGAAGGCGATAGCAAGGCGTAGAGAAGGGAAGAGGAAGAGAAAGAGGAGAGGAGAGGAGGTGAAGGAAAGTGTGGTGCGTGCCTGTGCGCGCTCTCGCAGACGCTCGTGCGGCTGAGTATGGGCGCGGACACATACGTCGCGGTTGGACGATAAAAAGCATCCAAGGTGAGCCGGGGAGATGTATGAATGGGCGTATGCATGAATGGGTTGGCCGCACGCACCGTGAGAGAGAAGGAGAAAGAGAATGAGAAGGAGAGAGAGAAGAGAAGGGAAGAGAGGCGTGCGTGCACGCGCACCTTGCCACAGCCTTTCGCGGTCCGCTCGCGAAGCGTGCGCTACGTGCGCGCGCACCTGTGCGCGTTTCCTCGCGCGCGAGCGCGCGCGTACCCCAAGCGTCTCGTGGAACGGGAGGATCGCGCGCGCGTTCCTCAATGGAATCGATCGACGTGGTTTAATTAAAGTTTCCTACTCGCCGATTGGTCGTTTCCTAAGTCGACGAAGAAAAAGTTGGAGGGAATGGTGGTGCACGAGGAATAAGGTGCGTTTCGGTTACGAGGATTGTTTCTTATGATTAGAGGATTTCTCGTGAAATCGTTTTACAGGTGATTTCGCGATTAGGTGTAATGCGAAATAGGATGGGATCGTTGATCCTGTGAGTGTATAATTTATCTTATTCTTTTGTATTGTGTTTTAATTGAAGGAAGGGGCTGAGACGAGTCGTGGTAGATAGACGAAGGTGGATAGAAATTGAGAAGAGAACGGAATGAATGGATCGAGTGATTCGGGTTGTCGATAACAATTCATTTTATTTGCGATAGAACATAAGAACAGCGATCTTCTCTCGCACAGTGAGCAGAGTATAAAACGTTTTTGCAGAGGGTCCACGCGAGCGTACTCCGCTACGCGGGACTCTTCTCCACGAGATGTCGCGCTGCACGTATCATTACACCTTACGACCGAGTTCCATCTGAGCAATTCACTTTTCTATCTTTCGCAGAAGAAGAGATCGTCGCGAGGCGCGCGCGTGCTTCGCCGACGATCGTCGCACGCGATAAGCGAAAATGGGAAATCGATAGAGGGTGTTCCTTTTACGAAGCGCCATCAGGTACACGAAACAGTTCCTTTATTTTCCGTCACGCCTTTCGTTAAGAGGACGAGGGTAGCGTCGATTAAAGCAGGCGTGTCTAACCGTGACGAACGACGATTTCCGGTATTGAAAGGGATATATCGAATTTGAACGCGTCGCATGGGGGGAGGATCGAAACGCACGATTAGTCGGTCGGACAAACCCGATTTGGAAAATGTGAATTTGAAAGATGCGCTTCGCTTTTCCACCCCTTTGGAAGAATTGTTATTCGCTAATGAATTCGCGTAAAAGACGTCACATCCGCCGCGCTCCGCGCTATACAGGAACACCGTTACTCATATACATATACATATATATTTATATAAATATTCCCTAGTACTTTTATGGAAAAGGAAAAACATTGCTTTTTGATTTAACAAGAGTATAAATAAGACTAGACTCCGTTAAACTATTATTAAATAATTAATATATATATAATATATATATAATATCTATCTATATATATATATATATAACTTACAAAAATATCGTAACAATAATATCGCTCTGAGTCTCACTCTGAAAGCTCGCAAAAAAAAAATGCATTTACAAGATCCAATGCATAACAAGATCCGTCGCTTAGAAGCATTTCCGGTAGTGCTCGAGCGGATCGAGATCCGGGACTTTCACTTCTGCCTCCTCAAGGGCAGCAAATCACCGTACTCGACACCGATCGACCAGTACGAAACCATTCTTTGGTTTAGCACGTACTTTCGGCTCTATTCGCATTCCAGTCTCCCATCTTTGGCACGAAGCAACGCTCGAATTTATTCTAACGTTAAAGAATTACGCGCAAGGCACGATAACCGTGTGGATCAGTGATCGATCGATTCGCGACCACTTTGTCCCACGTTGAGTGACGGACCATCTCCGATTTTATTTGATCTCTCTTATTACGAGGCAATTTCACGAGCTCCTATTCAACGTGAGCATTAGAAGGCACGACCGTAAAGGAATCGCGCTACCGATTATATCGACTTTCGATCCGCACATGAAATACGATTCCCAGGGTCACGAGGACCAAAGACTTTCGCCGAATCGAAAAGGTAGACGTATCCGTAGCGCCATGTACATTTCGCGTGCATTATCCGATATCTTAAAACAACCTAGAGTGCACCCGGCACTGCGATTTACCTTTCTCTATCTATCGCAGCTCGTGAGCTCGTTGTCTCGAGACAAAAGAACATTCTCCTTATACCAATACCCACGAGAGATAAGAGAAGCTTCTCCTCGAATCCCACGAGATTCTCGTCCCGAATTCTAACGCTACAATTTGCCGTGAAGAGTGTGCAGCCGGGAGAAACTCGAAACGTAGGGACGTAAATGCAAAAGCGCGCACCGCAGGTTCCGAAGTTACTCGACCAAGGATATTGGATCGGCTTGCGTGCGGAGGACCAAAAATGGCGATTCGATCTCGCGCCGTGCGTCGAGGCGCGCGCGATCCACTCGCGAACTTTTTTCCCACGAAACGTGCGGGAGAAAAGGACTCGAGACTTCTCACGTGAGCGGGAGACTTCGATGATCCTCGACGAAGCCGGTCGGAACGTCGACGATGTTGGGGTGAGGTACCGGAGAAGGTAGCACGTTGGGATCAGCTTCGACGTCGGCGTCGGGCAGCTCACCCTCGGTAGCACCGGTCAACTCGCGAACGTTACCCGGAAGATAATCCTTCCAGCTTCTGAAGAGATACCTGGTGAATTTTCTCAGCTGACGAAACTTGCAGTAAGTCGCGCCCTCGGCCGACTCCAGCTGCTGTGTCTGAATGAGAAATCCCTTTTCCTTGAAGGTCTGCTCGAGCTTCTCTCTCTGGAGGGACTTCCTGGTCTTACGTTTGCGACGACCATCTTCCTGGTTGGAGTTTCTCTGGCACGGTGATGCCTGGATCCTCTCGCCAGACGCGCTCAGGAAAGCTCCGGCCGAGGATCCTGCTTGGCCAGCCGGTTGCTGAAGTGCCTCGCGAGGAAAGAACTCGTACCCTCTCATGCTCTTGTCACCGGTACCACTGTAGTAACGAAAGTTACCACCCGAGTCCACCGAGAGGCTCTTCTTCTCTTGAAGACTGGGTTTGGCGCCACCGGTGAACTTGAACTTGCATATGCTAACCTCCGTTGCGGGATTGTTATTGTTCTCGGTGGGCATGGGTGGTATAAAGATGGCCGATCGTTTCCGCTTAGTCGGCTGACCCTGAAGCTGACCCACCGGTGCGTTCCTCTTAGGTCTGGGCGAGACCGGTGGTTGTACGGGCAAGGTTTGAAGAGGCTGAGACTGCGCCTGAGACGTGGGCGACTGGACGGACGGCTGTGAGCACTTGGTGGTCTCTAGCATCGAGTAGATCGACTTGGGCACGATCTTCTGCTCTTTAGGCGGATGATCGTTGCCGGCACGCTGCTGGCCGTAGCACTTATCGTTCTGCGCCATCTTCTGATAATACAAGAGCTGAGACTGCAGCGCCATAGGGTGGATAAAGACGCCGGCATTGGGCCAGTAAACGAAGCCTGGATTGGTACCACCCAGCATGGGATCGATTATGTTATTGTTGTGATTGACGTTGTTTACCAAGTGATTCGAGAGGTCCACTTGCCTGCCACAGGAGGAGTCCGAGTAGTACGTACTACCGAGGCACTCGATCTCTTCACCGTCACTCGATGTCTCGCTCTTCACCTGGCCAGGTTCGTAAACGTTTCCGTGCTTTCTCAATAATCTGATCTTCAATTGATTGAGATCCCTGATGCAGAGATTGAGCGGCTCGTCCTGCTCCTTGGAACAATCGGTGGGCAAGAAGCTTCGACGCGATTCTTGGGTGAGACGCTTCTCCAAGAGGCTGCTGATCCTGTTCTGAACATCGCTACGCTGGAAGGGCACTTGGGTAGCTGGTAGCTGATCGCGATTGTCGAGCTTCTCGCGTGGCGACAGTCTTCTCTCCTCGTGACTGGGCGTGCCCGGCAGGATGGTGCCGTAGTTCTTGTAAATCAGATGACATATGTCCGCCTTCTTGGGCTTCCGACCCCTTCGCGGCTTGCTGTTGTCCAGCGTGATCTCTCCCATGTAGGGGAGATCGGAGTATTTCATCGGTGGCCTCGTAGGTGGTTGCTGCTGCTGCTGATTGTGTCCATGGCTGTGATTGTAGCTGTGATTGTGGTTGTGATTGTGATGGCTCGAGCTGTGATTGTAAACGTGGGAGGAGGTGGACGTGATGACGGACCTTCGGGAACTGGACGGCTGATTCGAATTGACGTTAACGCACTGGGACGCCGCTTGCGGTGGACAAAGTTCCTGTTGCATCGCGGCGATACGTTGCAGCCAACCGTGCACATCGGCGATCGGACTAGGCGTCGAGGTGGAGAGCGTCGGAGCTGGACTCGGCGCCGTAGGCTCCGCCACGTGCGTCGGGGACGAGTTCAGCGCCTCTTGTGCCAGAGAGGCCTCGTAGTGGTCCAGGTACTCGGGTGGCAGAGCCTGATGGTGGAACTTCAACTTCCATCGCGACTTCCTGCGACCGCGGCTGCAACAGATAAAGAAAGTATTATTATTGTTTTTATTTAGTACGAAATAACTGGCACATTCGAATGATTTGATTTTTTTTAGAGGCGTGCGAAGAGCGGGGAACGATGCGATTTTTTGACTTTCCTGGATTCGTAAACATTTTCAACAAACTCTTCTAGGTAAGATCAAAACGTACGGCGCTACCAATTACGTGAGACTTTTACTGGCGCGTGCGTAGACATGAATTCGAATGGAAGGTGACTGTCTCGCGAGAACTTCGTCGCCCACCGTAACCCCGGGGCCAGGTAGGAAAAAATGTAAAGCGCTGCTCGTTTACAGTAATTATACATTGATATCGTTCGATTTCATTACCGTAGTTGTCGGTACCTGCATTCCGAACCGCACCTTAATGGCAATTTATGGGGACTATCGTAACGGCCTTAACGTGCCGTATGCATATGCAGAAAAAGAGGTTGAACGTGCGTGCGCGCGTGAGATAGGGAGAACGACAAAATGTGAAAGAGCGCGAAGGTGGGGAGAGTTTGCAAGCGTCGATTTGCTCGAATGAAATTCTAGAAGGGTTATTTCACTCGGCCGATACTTCGACCCCTATTTAGGAAATCTCGCCTTTTTCGCCTCTTTTATATTCCACGTTAATATCCACTCGACTCACGGTGATTTCGGAAAGTGCGTCTCGTATGTCCAAGACTCTGGAAACTTCACGCTTTGGCGGACCCGTTCGAGCAATGGTTCCCACGTAATGGGAGAACCAGTTGTCTCATTATCGTGGCGGGCTGGCTCGTTTTACATCGGCACACGAATGGAGACAGGCCGGTTGAAGTTTAACATTGCAATCGATGGACATTAACCCTTTGCGGTCTCATGCTGAGTGTTATTCAACGTCATATTTCGCCTCGCGTCGACCATTTCCGTTGAAAATATCGAAAGTTGCTAGGAATGCTTACTGCGTTTTAAATTTCCGCGCCATATCGGGTTCCTCGACATTTCTAAATTAACAATGTGGAAAGATATGCGCGTACCTGGCTCTACCACGGTTGCCAGGTTCCGAATTGGGTTGCCTTGGATTTTCCTCCGGGTCCTGCACCTGACGATGATGAAGATGATGATGACCAGGCTGTTGACCGTGTCGCAGCTTGCCGTCGATCGACGACGGCGCGCTCTCCGCTTCGGCCTTCTGCGGACTGTTCAATTTACAGAAAACTAATCTGTAATCGTTCGTCATCTCGGATGATAAGTAGCAATAAGCGTATTCGTTTCTTCCAGGGCTCGTGCGATTGACACGTATCTGTATTAAAATACATTCGTACGGTTTCGCAGATACACGGAGAAATATCTTCGGGTGGAAGAGGTTAATATTCGAGCTAGGTGAAATTGCACGTAGAAGAAAGTGCAATCAACAGGTCGTATCTCAATCGTTTTCGATTAAAGATTCAATCGCACGCGAGATTCTTTACTTACCTAAGCGTGCTCGTGTCGCGACTCCTTTGCTCCTCCTCCTCCTGAGGTTCCTGCTTCACAGCCATGTGCACTAGAGGTGGTGGAAGGCACTTTATGTGTGGCGAGTGGTACTGATGGTGTTGCAAGCTGGTCCCGTCGGTCAAGCCACCGTCTATCCCAGTAGATTGCGAACGAGGCAGGACTTCCTCAGTCTGCATAGTGCCCCCTGAAAGTGAGAACAAAGAGATTTACAGACACTTACGTCGATGTAACATGACCGGTAGCAATTATCCAACGATCGCTCGCACGACAGTCAGTGGCATTTATTAAATTCGTAAAAGGCCAGAAATCCCGTGCCCTTAATTGTTTCGCGGTCTCCTCGGCGAACGAGGGTACGCCTTCACCGTGCGCAATTAACATTTAAATGCGGCGCGATAATCGAGCGCCGTTTCTCGCCTTCGGCGCTTCTCCTTTTTTCCTCTCGTTCTTTTTGGCGAACCTTTGCGACGACGCGCGGCGAAGCGGATGCGCGCGTAGCTCGGAAAGGTTACGCGTGGGCCTTCCATCAAAGCCGACCATTACTCTTGTACAAAAGCAGATATTGCGGAATATTCATAGCCTCCTTATTAACGAAACAATGTCAGATTAAAGCCGCGCTCGCCGCACCGCATAGGAATGAGCGACGGAGCGGGCGTGAGAAATGGAAGAAACTAAACAAATGCCTACATGCAGATAGATTGAGTAAGTATGTAAGTGTTACGCCGGCCGCGTGGGCGGCCCGGCCTGCGCTAGGCTCCGTGGTAGAGTCCAAGGCTTGGAAATCGCATAATGGAGAATATGCCTATGACCGTCGTCGAATGGGACCATTCGTGAATGCCGTCGTGTGTAGATCCCTCGTAGAATTGGCTCGTACGTATAAACTTTGACGGGGAGCATCCGGGATTCTTTGCCGGTTTCGAAGAACGAACCTTAACGACCGTGGTGCTTGGATAAAGGTTGCGCGCATTAGACCCTAGCACCGTCGATGATCGACGAAGAACAAAGGTAGGTACGTGTACCATTGTTGCGTCACGCGAAGCTTGCACCCTGCCCCGCGCTTTAGAAATACATTGTAATGTCACGGGATCGCGCGTCAATTGTTTCGCCTCGATAAGATTTCAAAATGCTTCGAGATAAAACGTGGCACGAGAACAAAGACGTTCCGTAGAATAACGGAGATTGGTGTATTCAATTTCTATTCGTGTTTCTCGCGAAGTATCGCTTACGATACCAAGCTAATTTTTTAACGATCGTCCTTTAATTCGCCCAACTTGGATCAGGCTCCAGGTTCCAGGTTCCACGAGGTACGGGGGTATCTAAAAGCGAATTGAAACTCCCGGCCGACGCAGAGACCTGCCCACTCGCCCGATCGAAAACAAGCGAGAGTGTCAAAGCTGTTGCCCGAGAACGTTCGCATACCCAAGAATACTTTTCTAGGCTATCTAAATAGAACAAATAACATGGTAGCGTTCATCTGGAACGAATAGAGCAAGCGCGGCGCGATGTTTCCGTAGCGAAAACTTAGAGAGGCCTGGGCCACCGAGGGTAAGAAGGAGGTTACCGGCGAAACGGGCAAAGGAAGAGGCGACGACGGAGAAGCGGTATTATACATGCCGACTTTACGGCACTCTCTCGGATAAAAATATTCACGCACGAAAATAGAACCAGACACGCGTACACGCCACGACCGAACACACCCGCAATTGCTCGGCCATACTTGGCCTTAGTCGATCGGGTTTCATGCGTCGCGCTGTCCTTAATCGCTCGCGGGTTCTCTCTCAAAAACTTGCCCACAGGGATTCGGAAAAGCAGGCTACGATTTTAGAAGATTTTCAAATTGGCTAACAATCCCTTGAATTATTTTTTCCCAGGGATCTTTCATATTGTGTCATTGGAGGAACACGCTTACATAAATCGAGTCTCTCGAGTCAGGTAGAATTCCCAAAAGACTCCTACGAGGACTCAATTGTCCTTCTCGCTTTCTCTCTCTCTTTCTGCTTCTCTCGCGCGCCTGAAAAAAGCGCACCCGCGCGGCCTTAAAGTGCCCCGATCCAAGAGAAGGAGGTGTTATTATCGACTTGCGCGGGAGAGACCGGTCGGTCCCGTGGTTCATTGAAGACCAGTTATAGAATGATGCAGGCGTGCGGGACCGTGTACCTACAATTTATTTTTTGGCTATTTTTAGGGCCGCCTGGCGTGGCGCCACTATTTTCGGTTCTCTCAAATTTCTCACTCCATATTTGGGATTATGAACTGACGGGGCCTCGTACATCGTCCTCGGGTGTATCTTTACTCGGCTATGGCGCGTTCCTTGCTAATGTCGGCCGCGCGTACGCGCGAGCGTGCGACACGTGCACGGTTATGCACGCCCTGCTGATGAGGCATGTTGGACGAGCGTGTGCACGTGCACGGGACCCCGCACGCGTCAATGAGATTATTATTGACACGTTGGTGACATTGTATCGAGCAGCAGGTACGGAAGTGTAACTCGGGTTTAACCAGTGAAGAACAATTAGCGATAAAATCGCGTAACCGAGATAATTGGAACAAGAAGGCTTACGAAGAACTCGAGCAAAATCGGTGTACCACAGCATCCAGAATGCTTTAACATTTCCTGGACCCGAGGCGGGACGAGAACGATGTTTACATCTGTCCCGTTTCATCATCGAGAACGAAGCCATGTGGAAGTGGAAAAGCGAGAGGAAGAAGACGACGAGGAGAACGAGAGAGAGAGAGAGAGAGAAATGGTGAACGATTAAAGTATTAACGGGCCGATTAAACGTTTCTCCGTTCGCTGCACGCCCGATGGATACATACTTGCAGGCAACAAGTGGAAAAAGATTCGTGGCAGAAGTTCGCATAGCAAGAGTGAGATGAGAGAACGGGGCACACGGTACGGCGCACGCACTCAATTGGCACGGGGCGCAAGTGGGTTAAAAACGGAAAGTCAGCTGCAATACTCGAGAATATGTCAAGGTGATACAATGGCCGCAAGGGAGAGTAAAATGCGACGGGGTTGAAAATTGCAAAAGGAAGATCACCCTCGCCCATTGAAATCTTCAAATGAGAAACGAGAAAAATCTCGCGAGTGAATTCGACGAATAAATAAACTGAAAGAAAAAGAAAAATCAAAATCCTCAACTGTCTCGACGAATCACGAAGATCCCAGGCATCGATCCTCGACGCGTCGAACGAGGACCAAATGGAATCCTGGACCGGTCTCCGATCCATCGACCCGATTACGTCTTACCCCAGTGCCATTATCCCCGGACATATCCGGGACACGCTCGAAGGCTCTCTTCACCTCGGAATCCCGCCACGTGGACGAGAGTAGTCCGCTTGGCGAGGACGCGACGGAGGCAAAGGGCGTGCGAAACGCGCGCGCACGAGCAAACCAAGCGGCAGAATGGCTCTGGTGGTGCGAGTAGACTCGAGCGCTCCGGTGTCCAATTACAAGACCCGCTAATTACCTGTCACGGGAAACTTGCTTTCCGGCAACATGAACGTGTCGTGTTCTCGAACGATCCCACCGCTGGACAAGTTCGGGTACGTCGACCCGCCGAGGATCCACTCGGCACCTAAGGATCCAACGAGGGTGGCGCGTAGGTGGGACCTGTGGATCCAGTGGTCCCTCCGAAGCTTCTTAACGAGATGATTCCGGACCGGACGGACGTAGTGTCACAAAATTCGAACGCGTAAATTACAGTGCACCGTGTCTCTTTCCCGGAGAACCAACCCAAGGTACGCGTTCTCCGCGCATCGGACCCTCGTGGACACTTGTTGTCCGGCGCTGTCACCTCGCGATAATGGAAGGTACGAGGTTACCGGGTCGTTCGGCAAATTGGCGCGCGAGTCACTGCCGTGGATGTGAGCGATTCGCGGACGAGAGCCGCGCAGGGCTCTTGCTTCGACGTGGAAGGGTGCGGAACGCGCGCGCGCAAGTGGTGGTGAGAGACTCCGTTGGGTTAGGTGGGTCGGTGGTGACAATGAGATGGAAGGAAGGTGGTGAGGAGAAGGTGAGAACAGGAAGAAAGATAGAAAGAGAGAGACAGAGAGAGGAGAAGGGAGGAGAGGAAAATGCTCGCTCGCGCGATACGATGCTCCGCGATTTGAGACACTTTTGGCACTGTTACCACCACGTTCGGCCAAGCACTAACCCCGACGCCGACGCGGCTCCACCTTCGCCACGGCGTGGACGGCGAAGAGCGAGAGCACGAGGACGACGAAGATTACGACGACGACGACGGCGTCGGAGACGAGCGCGCGCGCGCGACGCGGACTCTCCCTCGCGCGGAGGCGCGGGCGTATATTCTCGATTTGGGCGGTTGGAAATCTGAGATTGCTCCATATCGGGCTGTGCGCCGTGGCTCACGGAGGTGCTCTGTAATAGCAGAGCCTCCCTTCTCCCTCTCCCTCGTTCTCTCTCCTTCGCTCTCTCCCCTCTCTTCATTCTCATCCTTCTCTATTTCGCTCCCACCTTTCGTTCCGTCCATTCGGCCTCTCTCCTTCTACCTCTTTAAGCCTTCCCTTCTCTCGCACACCTCTCCTCCTCTCTCCCTTCCTCTCGTCGTCCTATCGAGCCGCTTCACTCGTACCCGCGATTCGCCGAGCACGAGGGTATATTTAACCCCGCGAACCACCAACGAGGAATCGAGACGCGCTCCGAGTCATTTCTTCTTCTTCTTCTTCTTCTGCTTCTTCTCTCGTTCGTTCTCCATCTCCTTGCTGGCTCTCCCCATAGAGTACCTCGCGACATTCCACCACCCTTTGCGTTTTCTGCGTCCAAGGACCCCTAGGTAGAGTACTTTTGACGAAAGAAAGATGAAAAGTGACATCATTAATTGCACCCTAAAATCTGGTCCTCTAAGGGCCAAAAAAATACCCACGGTGCCGAGAACAAGGAGAACTCGGTCGAGGGCTGCAACCCTCCAGGAACAAAATCAAAAGGAAATACTAAAATGATGCATAGATCCTTGCGTAGAAAAACAAAAGAGAGGGAAAAATAACTAAAATGGAACGAAACCAGGTAAACCAAAATAGGACACAAGTTGATTGACAGTAATACTGATACTTGTCCGGCAAAATAATACAGAGGAAAATCGGGAAATGGAAGAGAAATCTTTCGACCCTTGCCAGATTATTGAGTTGCACTTTCCCAGCAAACATTTTCCTCTCTTAATTAAGGACACCAAGTTACACGTGTAACTCTCGTGCGAGGATCTTCCTCTTCCTTGCGGTACTCTAGCGTGAGTTTAAATCGCGAAACAGCATCCTCCTTCGCCGCGCTAATCCTAATCGCAATTGAACGCTCGAGTGCGCTCGCCTATCTGAACGGATAGAAGTAAAATGGGCATCGCGTGTTCTCGGTGCTTCGTGCTCGAATATTCTGATAATTTCCACTCGAGTTAGCTCTCGGTCTCACGAACTCCTTCCACGATTATTCTGATAATTCCCATCGGACTTGGATCCACGCGAACCTCTCCTCCGAGATCACTTCGATAATTTCCACGGGGGTGACATCGAGGCCATTGCCGATACTTGGGGTTTCGAAAACATTAGAAACTATCGTGAGGTGGAATCCCAGGGAGTCACCTGATCTCCCCCTTGGCCAGAAACCATAGGATCATGCGCGAAGCGGTAAGAGCTCGTGCGGCAAAGACGCAACGAATCTCGAGAATTCGAGCTCGCGCTCACGCGCGCCTGGAATTCGAATTGAAGCGGGAACGGGTCGCGGTCCTTAATCGTTAATAATTATTCCGAGTTTACGTTGGCAAATTCCTCTCGGGCGGTCTTAGCGCGGCGAGCGCATCGGGACGCATAACTTCGTTCTCTCTTTCTGTTTCTCTCTCACTCTCTTTTTCTCTTTCTTTCTCATCGACTCTCCGCTATGTCCACCGATCCGCGAAGCGCAGCGCAGCGGCTCGTCCTTAAAGCTTTGACCCTGCTAATGTCGCGCGCCATCGCATCGTCGTATCGGTGCATCGCAATTGCATCGCACGGGATCGCAGAAACACGCGCGAAACGGAGTAATACCGCATTGCGCGCTATACCCTCTGGGTTAATAAGACCCCGTGCTGCTGATCGTCGACGAAGAGTTCCCACACTCGGATGACGCGCTCGAGTCCAGAGAGTCCGGGTTTAAGAAGGCCTTCCGGAACTTTATGGTCGTCGCGAATTTTATCGTTCTCCTCTTCTTCCTCGTGGTGCACCACCGCGCGTTCCAGCAGGCGCGTTCTCCTTTCTCCCGCTTCTTCCCGTCCTCTCGTCTTTTTGGCCACCACCGAGCCAGGTCTCCTCGCTTTAATTGCGAAAAAGATCGTCCCGAGAGACGAGGTATTAAGAAGAGGAATCGCTGGACCGTAACAATGAGGATCTTCCGGTGGAGATAAAGAGGAGGACGCCGGTGCCCGAGCGTGCACGTGAACCAGGGTGTAGCGCGCGGGTCTTGAGATAATTATCGTTTTTCTTCCCTCGCGGGTTTTGCTCTTTTTGTCTACGAGATTGCGCGAATGGACGGAGGCGCGTCGATTACGATGTAATTTCCTTCGAGATTGTGGGCATCCTTCGATAATTCTTGTGTCGCGAAATCGATCGGATCGCGACTCGAGCTCGACGGGTGGACTATAGGATCGTCGATTAGGTTTGGAGAACGCGCCTCGACTTTTAATTGTAAATCGAGGAGGATCATCGTTCGTCCTTGCGCATAACTCGTGTCTATAACTGGATTGACCCAGTAACTGCACGCTATATGGAGGAGCGTATCGAGAATGACTTCGATTGCGATGCGTGGGTCCGAGGAACGCAAGGCCGACGAATCCAAACTCGAGTCGAGAGTGCTTCATTGTTCCGTTCGAATCATCTCTGAGATTCGCTTCCGAGAAGACTCGGTAATTAGGAGTGTGCAGGATTTTGAAGCCTCGAGGTTTACCAAGGGACGCGTTAATCACCGTGATTAAAATTAACGAAGAGCGGAGAGAATTCTGGACGAGCAATCTTCCTTGGCCCTACCAATTCACCTTGTTCAATGCAGCTCGCACGAACATTTTTCCACGTCATTCAATTTCGCCTCTTATTCGGATCAGAGCTCCGACTACCCTTGCTCCGAAAAATCCACCAGACCTCTGCGATCGATCTTTCGACCTCGATACAATATTCCACCTATCGATCTGCGAGCGCTCCCGCATATGGAGAGGAGAACTCTTTGTGGCGCGGTATGCGTGGGTTTGGAAAAAAGCAGTACATACCCGGAAAGTAGCGAAAAAGATTCTTGTCTTATCGAAATCGAGCGTCTCGACAGGCTGCGGGACATTGCGAGGGTCTCGGCTCTCTCTCTCTCTCTCTCTCTCTCTCTCTCTCTCTCTCTTCTCCTTCTTCCTCCCTCTCAGCACAGATAAAAGCGACGGAAAGCAGTGGAGACGAGGGAGTGGAAGGAAAGTGGCTGTTGACATATCGCTGCCAGGTATTGGGACATGGCGTGCGCGCAAGTAGGCGGGGTAGTTTAACCTATACGGGACATAATGTACGCCTCCGCGTTACCGCCGGCATTAAAATCGAGACGCGTCGTCTGCGGGAGCCTTGGCTCCTGCGCGCGAGCGCGCGCGAAGATCGGGCGGAGCGTGGAAGAAGAGAAGGTGGAGGACGCTGGGAGGAGAAGAGGAGGATGGAGGAGGCCGTGTCTGGCATCTGGCGAGGAAAGGGACCGGATTTACGGCTTAGAAGCGGAGTTCCATTTTAGGCGGTTGAATGTCCGCTTCGCGAAACACGCGCCCTCCCGAGATTATTTATTCTCGTCGTGGCGCGCGCGCACTCGCTCCCTCACGGTCCTCCTCACTTCGCGCCTCGCATCGGCGAATAAATTTCCACCGGTTACGGCGGATAAACCACATTATGTTATCCGCCGATGCGCAAATCATCGAGTGGATGCTGCAAGAGAGAGAGAGAGAGAGAGAGAGAGAGAGAGAGAGAGAGAGAGACGGTAACTTGTGGACGGTGCCGTGAACGGAAAGGCGCGAATTCTCTCGAATCAGCCAATGGAATTCGACGGCGCTAATCGAGCTTCCTTTACAAAGCTATTTCCCTTAATCTGCCGAGTGGACACTTTATATGCCTTTATGTTCTCGACCAGGATAATGGAAAAATTTGAAAGTGGCTTGACAGTCGTATTTTTTATGATACTATTTGAGGCGAGGATCGACTTAGCTTTGTTAACTATTGTCGTGGAGAGGGTGCCGTACCCCGTTTTTAAAAGCAACAGAAAATCCGTATCGTAAATACGATCGGTGGTCTAGAGCCTTTTCACAAATTACCACGTGTGTCTTACGACCTTGTCCAAGCGGAAATTCAAAGTGACAGATTTCTGTGGAGAAGAAATTTCGAGCGGTGCCACTAGAGTGACAGAAGGAGAACGACTCGTGCTTGTCGATTAATGAATATTCCTCACGCGCATAGAAGATTATACGTTGAAATCTGTCGCGCAATCGGCTCGATCAAATCCGTATCAAAGCGAGACGTCTAATTAGAAAGGAAATTACGTAACTTAGAAAACACGATAGTCAGACACTTTCGCGTCCTCGGGTCCCTCCGTGGCGCAACGCATTCCCTCTCTTCGTCCTCGTTTCATCCATGCACAAAATTCTATAAAAAAAGAATCCATCTATAAAAATCATAAGACTCGAAATTCCAAGATTCGTTTCTGCATCGAGCAAATACGAAGTAAACGAACGAGCATAAGCGACAACAGGTGTACGATTCACAGCCACTAAACACCGTTAACGTCCATGCTCCTTTCTAAAAAGGTCTTTACTTCTTCGCAGTGCCATAAATCGCGGCACTTTCGAAAGAGGCGCTCGGTACTCGCGCTTTCCCGAAAGAAATTACGCGTGGGCGAGTACTTTGGTCTCGCCGATTCGATCGAGGTCTACGAGGGGATTAGAATTCGCGATTTTACCATTCGTGTTTAGTGAACGCGTCGAGCTTTATTAACCGGTTCGATTCGATTCGACTGGAGTCAAGGGAACCCGCGAAACTCGAAGGACGCGCTTCTCCACGATCGGCCTCCGTTAGTGCAGGTAGTCGGCGAACACAGGGCGAGGACTCGTTTTATGCTCCCGGGGAATGCATAATGGTGCTATTTCGCCTTGATGCCGAGTGGCATGCAAATATCGCCAGGGCGAAATGTCTCGTGCCGACGACGCCTGCCTGGGCGATAAAGGCGTATAATGCCATCGCGCGGGATTTAATGGCCTAGGCCGGGATTAATTATTGTCCGTGGAAGGATCGGAGAGGTGAGTGAAAGAGAGTAGGTAGGCGCCTATACCTGTGACGAAGAGACGATGAATATTCCTCCTCGTTAGCGCGAAGGTGCTCGAAGGAAAGTTCCACCACTCTCGAAGCGAAAGAGGAGAAAAAAGTGACGCAGTAATTGCACACGCTCGTAGGGTTTTGGAGAAAAAGATTGTAGAAATTGAAGAAACAATTGGGAGAACGAGAGAGAGGGAGATGGAGAGTGGCTTTCACTTCGCTCGATTTTTACGATACAGGCCGGGTATTACGGTGGCGCGATCGAACGTGCGAATTACCGCGATGGCGCGAGAGGTTCGCCAGGCGCGACGCATAATATTTGAAATAAAGTGGCTTCGAACGGTCCTGGGGAGGAATTCGACGTGGAAGCAACGGGTGGAAGAGGAAAGCAAACGAGTCGAATGACGGGGCCACCTTAACAGTTAGTTCCAATTGGTTCGCCCACGCGCGGTAGAAATCCGAAAGGAACTCTTTCTCTCTCTTTCTCTCTCTCGTTCGTTCTCTCATTCTCATTCTCTCTTTACGTAGCTTTCAACCGAGAGTACTCGATACCGTTAAATTCCAGGCGACGCGTACCCTTTTTCTCACCGCGGAGCCCCTCAAACTATCCGAGGCATGTCAGTTTTTAATTCGGCAGTGACGCAACTAACTTAACCGAGAGATGTCTCCGCGGCGCGTTCTCGTCGCGTGGGCGAGCCATTAAAATTCGAAGAACTCTAAGACTATATTTGGTGCACCTGCCGAGTCAGCCTGTCGTGGACAATGTTTTCTTCTCCAGTGGGACAGACCAAGGTTCCTTTTTGCGTCTGCTCTATTCGACGACAAGGATCGGAGCATTGAATTTCGCAGACGAGAATCGCGCCACGTGATTCGCGTTTAAGCATCGCCCCCGGAAGGAGAAAGGCGAATGGAAGAGAAAAAATCGATGAATTATGCAGTCTCGATCGGCAATCGGCACGGACGTTACTCCATTGATAGGCTATCGAAGCGTCGAACGATCGTCGAAGCCTGTCCACTGAACAGTCGCAATTTCTCTTGCGCGCCTACGCGCAAACCTCGATCACGAGGCATTTACAACGGCGCGCAAAGAAAGTCATTAGTGTAGCACGCGCGCGTCACCTCCATCTAGTTCTCTTCCTTTCCCTTCTTCAAGTCTCAAGGCATTAACAAATATATTTCTTTCTTTCTTTCTTTCAGGCTCCTCCAATAACCTACACTCGCGATTACCATCGACGATCCTCACCTGTCACCACTGCAAAATTTTCGCAATCCCTCGATCGCGAAACTGATCGGAGAAATTCGGTCGCGATCGGTAAGAAACCATGGAGAACCCTCGTTTCTGCGGAGTTCCGCGAGGAAATTGTGCGAAAAAGTGCGTGCGCCCTCCTTCATTGATTTCTCGTCAAGCGTTGCCTCTGGAACTTTGATTGGTCGACTGGCTCGCGGTTACAAAACTTCGTCTCCCCACGTGGCATGCCCGGCCGATGTAAATGTCATTTACCCGGGGCGCTCTCGCGCGATCGTCCATTGGAAATTGTTCGTCCTGCGATCGTCCGGTGGTCATTATTCCCGCTCCACGGGCACCTCCACACCACCAGATGCACGATCGATCCCCGGCGCCCGAGGAGGCGCGATCCAACGACCGTGCGCGCCGATCGCGAGATCGATCGATCGCGCGGGAGCGACGAGATCGGCGTATCGCGATTGGCAGTTCGACTCGATGTGGAAACTCTCCCACCCCTTTGCCACGCGAGAGAGACCTCCTTCTGCTCGTAGCTCGGCCACCACCACTTTCAATCGCGCTTCTCTCTCTTCCGCTCGTTTACTCGCCACCTTCTCGTTACACCTCGCGATCGGCACGCACGCGATCCTTCCATCGCGTACCCCTACTACGTTTCGTTACACCTTTGCGATCGGTCGCGCCCTCCCTTCTCTCTCTCTCTCTCTCTCTCTCTCTCTCTATATATATATATATATATATATATATCTCTCTCTTTCTGCGTTTCTTTACCAGAGATCGAACCACCACGCGGTCCTCCTTCCGCCGATCGCCATGTCCGCGCTAATTCGAGAAACGATGGCTGTCCACGCGGGTCGCGCTCGTGTGCGACAGCCCCGAACACCGTCGTGGCACGATCGTTAATGGCCACCGCATTATCTGATGCAACGATCCCCTGGACTCGATTAAGATCGATCGGTCGCGGCTTAATGCGACGCGTCGTACCGAGGCGGCGACCGCGTTAGAAATTACTCCGGAGCGAGTAGCGAATGAATAAAGGAAGGGAGAGTGTTGCGGTGGTAGAGAAGCTTAGATACTCGTGATACGAGTAGGTAACGGGAATGCAGGCGCGATTAGGGTTTAATTGAAACCGCGCGGCTTGCTTTTTAAATGGAACGAGGGTAGACCGGCTCGAGAGAGGAGAGATAAATGAGAGGGAAAAATTGTGCGGTGGAAGCGCTTTCTCGGATGATCTTGTCTTTGAGGATGCGCGCCGAACGGCAGGAAGGCGGAGATCGATCGGCCGAGATCGGCTCGAGATAAATTCGGGGAAAACTTTTTTGGGGCGGTGTCGCACGCGTCGCGAGCCACCGATCTTATTGATGAGTCTCGTCTTATCCGAAGATCGTCCCTGGCCTCGATTACAGGGCGAGTGATAAGAGGCGGTGCTCTCGCTCTTGTTCCTCAATTTTGTAGGAATTAATATTCGGCGGTGAGAGGATAATTACGAAGGACCAAGGACGTACCTTCGCCGATCGAACGATCGATCGTTCCACGGGTGCGTGCCAGGGTGGATGAAAAAAAAAAGGAAAATGAGAGAGGGAGAGAAGGAGACCGGGTACTACGTGATACGAATGTATCGTCGCGATGAAACCGTAACGAGCGCCTACGAGACGTTTTATCATCGGCGTCTTGTGCCCCGCGCGTAAGAACGAATCTATTCTAGCCGATTACAAACGCCCGATCACGATCCAGCGCGAAGTTGACTCCCTACCGGTGCCCTCGTACCTTCTCTCGATCATGCGAAAGAACTAAATCTGAAATTTATAATTCCAGGAAATATGCCCGCACGCCGTGCCACGAGGTACTTGTTCGCGTTTTAATGGCCACCGCCTTATCCGATCCAATGATCGTGATCTTGATTAACATCGTGCGATCGCTCGCGCGTAAACACGAATTTCCCTTCGTTAAAAGCACGATTTACCAGGCAATGGCCACGCCGTAAAATTCACGGGGTCGTTAGAAGTGCTACGCATCGACTTCGAAATTTCTCGGTAAATGAATATCCGAGGTAAGATCTTCGGACGAATGAAATTTTTCTCGTGCAAGCGAAGAATCGAAAAAGGCGAGAATTTTCGAGGCGTTCGCGAGTAAGTCGCGAGAGCCTCGCCATTTCGCGAGTTATTAATAAGAATTTGCTACCCCCTTAAATCGTATACTCCGACACGCTCCGCGTTTGCGCGCAATCGCTAAACAAGCTCGCGACACGCGTGCCAAATATCACATTTACGCGGACTCCTAAATCGAGTTTCTCAATTCTCGTATTGTCATCGCTTGCCAAACATAATTAATATTCGTCCGTGAGATCGGCGAATTGCGTTGTACCGCCGATGCGTATCTGGACACGAGAAAGTACCACGATCCGTCTTGCAGGACGAGACGGAACGCATTCCATCCTGATTGAAACTTTTTACAAAGCGTATAAATTTTACGATTACCAGCGAGCTCGTTATTCGTCCGAGTGATGAAATTAATGTAAACAGATAACGATGCCGGTTCGCGGTGAATCGCGAGCATTTCTTCGACGATAAAAAGGAACTCGAGGGACACGAGTGAGCGAAGCATCTTGTACGCAATTTCGTCGAGGATTGCGCATAAAAATCGTACGGATAGAGATTCTCGAAGAATCGAATCTCGGTAGGCCGGGCTCGACATTGGGATCTTCTGTAAATAAAATTCTCCGAATTCCACCGCCCCGATGAGTACACGGGCGTGCAGAACGACGTTCGCACAATCGCAACTATGGCTTTACGAATTTTACGGCGAAGCGTGCGCGCTAGATTTTATATTTAGGATGGCACGATGTAACTCTAGAACTACTGAATTAGGTTAGAACGAAAATACCAACACCCACGCAAGCGACGCGCACGCTCCTGCGCAATATGGTACCTATCACGCGAGAAAGTTTATCTTCTAGATTTGGGCACAGAGAATTCATCGAGACATCTCATCGTCGAAGATTACCCATTAGGAACCCTCGGACGAAATTCAACCCGAACTTAATGTTCCTCGTCAGCTTGGTTCCGTCGTAATAAAACAAAAAACAAAACAAAAAAAATTCGCCGAGACCAACCAAATCCAGAAGAGAGCCCGGCAGTAGTTATTTACGTAACATCGAAGCTCGCGAGGGAGCGCGGCAAAAAAGTACAAAGCAAATGGATCTCGGGGAACATAGCTCGTTACAGAAATCGCGCGTATTCCTCGCCCTGGAAGCACCCCGCGGAGATTCGGGACCGATACGTAAATGAGACCGCGAGAGGACTACTACTCTTAATTAAAAATGATGTAGATGCCACGTCGATACTCGTGTTGGCGTGTACCGATGTCATCGATCAAGCGGCCTCGAAAGCGACTTTCGACCCTACCACATCTCATTATTTTCTACCTTAAGCAACCCAGAGGCCCCGGATATCCAAAATGGAACAATCGTAATTGACCGAGGGGTCATGCGCTACTCGCGAGTCATTAATCAAAATCAACTGCGAAGATCGATCCGGTATCGGTAGCCGAAGGCTTCGATTCGTCTTGTGAAAAATATCATTACCCAATAAGCGACTTCCCCGCGGGACTCGCGTGCTCCGGATCGATGGCAAAAAAGAAGAAGAAGAACAGAAAGCTTCGAAGCGACTTTCTAATCGCGCGAGCTGACGACAATTCGAGGGATCGTTTGCGCAATCGGCAGACGAGTCACGAGACCCTTTCCAAAGTCTGGGATAAGAGGTATTAGCCGTGCCTAATCCTGGGCTCGCGCGTTCGCGAAACCAGCGCCCCGTTTCCAATCGCAATTTATCTTAGGCACAACATTGTCGACCGCTTGCAACGAAACTTCGAAAGCGGTGCTGCTGGGCGGAGCGGGATCGATTGCGCAAGCGGATTTTACATGGAAGCGTCTCTGGTGCGAGCTGACGAAACGGCTCTCCTTGTCTCACGCCAATTCACCAAGCTTGCCTATTCTATTTCGACGTTCCACCACACCTGTTTTAGCTTTATTTTAGGAGCCCTCCGTGAAGCATCGCGGCACCCTACCGGCCCGTACCACGGGACGTAAACGCGTCACGCACGAGTTTCAGCTCTAATCGATGATCGAGCCACTACGAGACTAATGGACCGATAAATTAGCCGGAATACCGAGGCGAACTTCGTCCTCCGATCGCCTTCGATCTTCGTCGAGGCGAGGAGATAACGAATGGCGCTCGTCAAATGAGTACCTGCGCTCGCTTGGAAAAAGGAGCAGAGGGATCTTCCTCGAGGGAGAGATGGAGCTAAGATTTTCCTCCAGTGGAAGGACGAAGAAGGTTCGAGATGAAGTAAGAGATTCTTTACTAGTTCGTCGAAGAAGTACGAGAACATTTTCTCGAAGAAGAAGTCGCGCGTTGTCCTCGCGCCATCGATAACACTGGCTGAACCCGCCTGCAACTCCACCTGCATTCCTTCGTGACGTTACTGCGAAAACGTGCACCTAGGACGATAAGCTTCGCGATTCCTCGCGTGCCTTTGACGAGGAGAAACTCGACGCACTCGTCTTTGAGGTCCCAGCGCGTCTGCGTACCCGACAACGTATGCCTCTCCTCGAAAATATTGATTACGCGTCGGGTGTCCAAAAATAATGCGAGTTGTAGTGTATTCAGGTTAGGTGGAAAAAGACAATGTTTGTAACACCACCGCGTCTACGCAACGTACGTCTTTATTTCACAGTCCCCGTGATTACACTAGCGTACCGCGCCGTGCGCGGCCCTAGTGCGACTTACTCGGTCGCCGCTTGATGTCACTACTTTATAATAATTATCCGATACATCACAACTTCTCCCTGTTGCATTCGGTTGCATGTACCTCTTCTTTTTCCTTATACCCAAAGAAAACCCCAACATAATATTAGTACGATAATTATGTATTCTAATCCGAAACCGCATACTTATTGGCTAAACGCGCCGATCGCCTCGGCGCCGTCGGTCCCTTGATCATTTGATCTACATGTCGTTTCCAATTCGTTCTCCTCCCTACATCTACTTCATAGGTTACTGGGGACAATCGCTTCGTTACTTCGCCTAGTAACCGTTTTTTATTACGTACGCTGTAGTCGTCTACCATTACCCTTTCCCCTACGCTAAAAGACTCGGAACGGTTGCCTTTTCTCGCATTTATTTGAGCGAGTTGGTTTTCTTTTACATGATCCGAGGTGCACGGTTTTAGGAGATCGAATCTTGTTCTAATTTCGCGCTTATACATTAGCCAAGCTGGACTTCGGCCTGTGGTAGTGTGCTCTGACGCTCTTATCTTCCTCACTTTGTCCTTGAAAGTATGCACGAAATTTTCGGCAGCACCGTTCGTCGCCGGGTGATGTGGGGGTGAGAAACTTTGTTTTACGCCGTTGCGCCTTAGGAACGATTTGAACTCTTCGCTCGTATATTGTGTCCCGCAGTCCGTTACTACGTGTTTTGGTAATCCGAATCTGGCGAATAGTTTTTTATATTCCGCGATGACCTTTGGAGCTTTCGTCGACGTGCCCATGTCTATTACTTCCGGCCATTTCGTGTGCGCATCCAATACGAGCAAGAACATGCGATTGTGGAATGGGCCTAAAAAATCACTATGAATTCGCGTCCATGGGGAATCTGGCCAGGGCCACGTTGCTAAAGGCGTTTTCGCGGGAGCTCTCCTTTCTTGCAGGCAAACTCTACAAGCATTGGTAGCCTCTTCGATATCTTTGTCTAGGTTTGGCCACCAAAAATAAGATCTGGCCATTGCTTTCAATTTTTACTATTCCCATATGCGAGGTGTGTAAAAGTTTTAATACTTCGTGCTGTAGTGACATCGGCACGACTACCCGATAGCCCAAAAGGATACAATTATTTTCAATTGATAACTCGTTTCTTTTTTCGTGAAACTTTTGCTCCTCCAACGTTAGTGCTTTTGCGTTCGATGGCCATCCGTCGCGTGTGTATCTGATTACGTTCACGAGTGTTGAGTCCTTTAGTGTTTCTTTTCCAATCGTTACTGCCGTTATTGGGCTTATGCCCTCTTCAACATAGTGTAATGTAATGAAGTTTTCATCGAAAAGTGGTGTGGTGTCATGAACCGGAAGTCTCGAAAGCGCGTCACAATTACTGTTTTCGCTTGACTTTATATATCTAATCTTATACTGAAATCCCGATAAAAAATAAACCCACCTTTGTAGTCTGCTCGCGATAGTCGGTGGAATACCCCTGTTTTGCCCGAATATGAAAGTTAGGGGTTTATGATCTGTTTTTAACACTATTTCTCTCCCATAAATATACTGATAGAATTTTTTAAAACCAAAAATTATAGCGCTTGCTTCTTTGTCCATAATAGCCCCTATGCCTCTCCTTCTTGGGTACGATTTCTGATGCAAATTCAATGGGCTTTTCGGTTCCATTCTTGTACTCGTGTGATAAAATGGCCGAAAGCCCGTAGTCGGATGCATCGCACGCTAGCACCAACGTTTGAGTAGGATCGTAATGCGCGAGTATTCTATTGGAAGCTAGTTCGCTTTCTACCCATTCAAACGCCTGATCGCACCCCTCTCCCCAATTAAATTGCGTATCGTTAGCGCAATCGTACAAGGGTTTTAATTTATTTGCCCTGTCCGGCAAGAATCTCGCGTAGTATGTTATTAACCCTATTAATGAAGACAATTGTTTCGCGTTTTGCGGTTTTGGTGCCTCCAATACTGCTCTCACCTTCGATTCTGCTTTATGTAATCCTTGTTTATCTATTTCGAAACCTGATATTTCTAATTTATCTTTACATAGCTCACATTTTGCTTTATTTAGTTTAAATCCGGATTCTTGTAATCTTTGTAAGACCGCTGTTAGGTTATCGACGTGCGCTTTTTTGTTTTTTCCCGTGATGTAAATATTATCTATATACATGGCCACATTTGGAATTCCCCGTAGAGTAGTTTCCATTTTTCGCTGAAAATCCCCCGGTCCAGAAGCGATGCCTTCTGGTAATTTCCGATAACGATACAGTCCGAGGTGCGTTATGATAGTAAGACACTCTCTCGCTGATTCTTCTACCAATATTTGCATATACGCATGTGATAGATCTACTTGGGAGAATTGCTGTCCGCCTTGTAAGCATGAAAAAATTTCGTCTATTAAAGGTCAAGGGTGCTTATCAATCACGATGTTCGGGTTGACTGTTAATTTAAAATCTCCGCAGATGCGCACGTTTCCGTCTGACTTGAGCACAGGAACAATGGGCGTTGCCCATCTGCTCACTTCTACCTTCTCTATGTTTCCTAGTTCTTCTAGTCTATTCAACTCTTTTTCAATTTTTTCCTTTAAAGCGAAAGGAACGTGTCTTACTTTTAACGCTACTGGGACTGCATTCGGTTTCAGTGTAATGTTAAAACTACTCCTATTGTACTGACCTTCACCTGGGCTAAACAGTTTTGGGAATTTCTTTACAATGTTTTTTATGCCCGATTCGGTTTTTACGTATTTGCATTCGTCTCCTTGCTTATGCATTTTTTCTTTTCGCGTTGTCGCTTCTATTTTCAAAGGCCATAAATTGAAAGCGACGAGCCATTGTCGCCCTATTATGGGAGGTCGTTTCCCTTCGTTACATAACAATCTAAAATTCTCGTTATGCCATTTAATTTTACTTTTAAGTTAATCATTTTACCTATTGGATATAGCTTACCTCCTCCGTAAAGGTTAAATCGTATGTCTACTCGTTGCAATGGTACGTGTGCGAAAAAAAGTATTTTTCAAATATTCTGAGATAATTGTTGTCCTCGAACCTGAATCGTGTTCCATCTTTATGTTTACATTATTTATATTTACTTGCAGAAATAGAGGATCATCTGGGTTTTCAATTGGATACTGTCCGTTATTTCTGATACTGAAAAAATCTTCCTCTATCCCCATTGTATCCTCTGTTTCTACTTCTTCCGTTTCGCAATATCTTACCGTTTGTTTGTTTGCTTGCCTGCATGCTACCTCTAAATGGCCTTTTTTCTTACAATAGTTGCATGACTGAAATCGGTATCTACAATCTCGGGCATAGTGGTTATTTTTCCCACAACAAAAACACGTTGCAATTAACTTGCTCTTCGCTAGATCCCTCGAGAAATGCGGCGCTGTTCGCGCTTTTGTTGACCCTCTGTTGGAACTGTTCTCCGCACGTCCAAAACTTGTGGTCCCCTGGAATATCTGTCTTCGCTCTGTTGACTGACCCCATGGTTCGCTCTGCTGCAACGCGTGTACTTCGTCTGGCACCTCTTCCCCATTGGGGTGATATGCTTTCCGTGCATTTGATTTTGCGTCTTGTTGTGCGGTGGCGATTTTTGTGGCCTCCTCCAATGAGAGTGTCTCTTCCTTGAATAAAAGAACTTTTGTGTCGTGGTCTCTAACCCCACACACCAGCTGATCCCTCAGTGCCTCTCCCAGTGCCGTGAATTTGCAGTGAAGGGCCAGTTTTTTTAGTCTGGCCACGAAATCAGCGATCGTTTCACTCGGTGCTTGATTTGCTTGATGGAAATGAAAACGCTCCATCACCTCTGAGGGTTTTGGGCACAGATGCTGGGTGACCAGATCCACAATTTCAGCAAATGTTTTATCTTTTGGTTTGGTCGGTGCGCATAGGTCACGAATCAGCACATATGTTTCCGGATTCACTCTTGTTAATAGAATTGCTGCTTTTTTGCTGTCATCACTAATGTTATTGGCTATTAAATATAGTTCCAGCCGTTCAATATAAGTTTCCCAGTCGTCTTCGCCTAACTTGAAATCTAATTTAGTTGCGTTACAGGCCATTTCTTCGTTTAGTATACTTTCCTGTATGATATTAATACCTTCAGCGGTGTTTACGTGGCTCTGTTTACTTTCAATTGCCCTCTTTGATATGGCAATGTCTGCCGTGTCCCCGCGCTCTTTGTCTGTTGCCGAGTCACTTTCGCTCCTATACACTTTTACGAGTTTTCTCCTTAAATGCTTGATGCTCTCACTTTTGTCTACCGTTTTACCGTATTTTTGCAAATAATGTAAGACTTCAGTCTTGCCTAATTTATAAATCCAGCTGACTTTCGTGTCTTGCTCGTCTTGCGAATCCTCTGACGACATTAATTTCGCAGCGATCTATCGTGTTCTCTCCGCACTTTCCGTAACCGATTGGACATGCTATTATCAGGGAACTTGAAATATCCTCGTCGCCAGTTGTAGTGTATTCAGGTTAGGTGGAAAATGACAATGTTTGTAACACCACCGCGTCTACGCAACGTACGTCTTTATTTCACAGTCCCCGTGATTACACTAGCGTACCGCGCCGTGCGCGGCCCTAGTGCGACTTACTCGGTCGCCGCTTGATGTCACTACTTTATAATAATTATCCGATACATAACACGAGTCAACCGCGGTCTTTCTCCCATTTTGTTGACTGGGCCGAGAAGTTCCACAAGATTTTGCGAAGAACGGTGCGCGCCGCTGGCTCGTCATCTTTCATCCCGCACGAATTCTCTAAGCAGCATCTACTCGAGTCGCCAGGAACCTCGTTCGATCGTTTGAACGTCGGCTTACGCGCGTTGACTCTGACGAGGTGAAAGAAGAAAAAAGATTCGATCGTCGGAGGAACCGCGGAGAGAAGCGAGTGTACGTCGGATGAATGCGAGATTAGGACGGAATTAAAAAGCGCTTAGCGAGTGAAAGCAGGTGCCGCGAAGCAGGTAATGTTCCTTTTTTGGGACGTAGGCTAGGCAGATGAGGCGAGGCGGGACGTGAGCCGAAGAGGTTTCGTGCGCGCCCAGCGCGCACCAAGAGCGCTCGAATTCTTTCCCGCTCCAAACTTAGAGAGCGTCTCTCCTTAACGTCGGATGCACCTGGTGTTACTTAGAGACTCTCTGGTTTTGGGATAACAACGCGCTATGAGTACACCGGCTGAATCCACCTTGCTTCGAATGTTCGATCGAGAGAGAGAGAAAGAGAGTGAGCGCACGATTTAAATGGCCAAGGCAGCCGCTAAAGCAAACTTACCTTCCTCGTAAGCCTCGTCCTTCGAATGGAAACTATCGCGGGGTCGCGACACCGTTAGATATAATTTAACGGTGTGTCGCTTCCTGGCATTGCAAAGGCAAACATTGGAATGCGCACGTGGTCATCGAAATATCAATTAAATAATCAATTCCACGATTCAGCTATTACATTATCGTGGACACAGTTATCCGTTCGACGAAAATACAATCTCAGATCCTTATAAAAGCAACTTCCTCACTCGACGAACCAAAAAGTTCCAGGCGGATTAAAACACCAAACACCAATTCGATACGACCCCAACCCAATCGTCATCAGGCTTGGTATCTTTGGTCCGCGAACGACGAGCCCGGTACACCTATCCCTCGATTATCCGTTGGCCACGCTTTTCCAACGAAATTGCAGTCGGCATGCACGGCTGTTGGACGAATTGCCGCGAGTCGTTGAGCCTGTTCTTAGCCCATATACGGGAGCGGAGACGTTAAACGCATTACCGAAGCTGGGCCGCCTTCGGAAGACGAGCGACGACGGACTGGTCCCATTGAGTGGGGCAGTTCATCTGGTTCTTAGCCTCCTCTTCGTCTTCATTCATCAAACATCGCGTGCCACGAGTTTCTTTGAAACTTACCGACGCTTTCCTAGGATGCCATCCGCCACCGCCGCGCCGGCTTTAATGACACCGGCACAAAGGCTCCCGTTGTCTTTCTCGGTCCAGTTCTACGATCTACGCGGAAAATCTTTCAGGACAGGAGGCAACGGGCTTTGAATCTCCGTTGAAGAACGATCGTCGAGTACGCGGTGGTGAGGATGAGTACCAATTTGCCGAGTAACCTTGAATTCAGTATCACCGACTGCCCGGGCCAATTAATGTTATCCTAGGTCACGCCACTTAGGCTTGCCAGGTGGGGATGGGTAGCGTTTAATAACGACTTGGCACGAATCCATCTCTACTAGCTAGATGCACGCCGTCATCCCGATGATGACTATTGTTACGCTGGAATGCCGACTGCTAGGGGCGTGATCTTGATCCTTATAAGGTGTGTCAAAGCAATTATCGAAATGGAGGGTTTGAGAAGACTGCTGGCTAGACTCCGGCTAAAGCTATCCTACTAATCTCGCCACTGATACTTATTAAGGTGCACGTGCTGTTTTCAAAAGGGTTTCTTCTATCGGGATTTAATCTTCGTGTAAATTCTGAATGCGGGAAGATCGTCGAGAGAGATTTGGCTGGAGTATACGTACACGCTCGTTAGGATAATTGCGGGGCGGTGAGAATTGCGAGACACTTCTCGTAACGATAGGGCTTTTTTTTAAGGAACGTTTAACATCTACGGGTTGATAGTAAATATTCTTAGGAACGACGTCAATTGCTTCAGAACCCATTCATTCGTCTCGCGTCGCTAACATCAGATTGTCCGAGAGCCTGACAAGTGGTGCTACGTTATTCTACGTCTAATGTATAGGTTTTCGAGGACGAGGGTACCTACCGAAGGTAGCAAGAACGTCTCCTGTTCGCAAGACATCGCACATGTCCTCGGCTACCTCCAGCTTGGCATGCCTGACTTCTTCCAACGTCTTTCAACGGCACGAATGGGCTACCAATCGACCATCGTACGCCATGTATCTTTTTCTTGGACCAAGTAGCGCGTAACTCTACGTTTTGGCACGTTGAATTATGCCTGTCGCCCAGCGTCCAGACAATGATGCCTCCACGCACGAGCAGAATCTATTTCGTCGTTCCATTGCATCACTCGATCTCTTATCCGTTCGCGCACATGCTTCGCTTCCTTGTAAACCTAGCGGTATTCCGATCCTAATACCAGTTATTTACGTAAAATCGATTTGTCGATCTCTCTCGCGTTCCGATTTCACGGAGTCTCGAGTGAGGAAACGAAAAAGGACGGTGCTCGGAGGAACTTTAATCGCAAGCGAAATATTAATTTACATTATTTCCCGTTACTGTGGAAACTACTGTAACGCATGCTAAATTAATTACACGTGGTTGTAAGGGGTCGATACACAGGTGCGCACGTGACCGGTGAACACGAATTTTCGCAACGTGGAGGAAATGCTGATTCGCCTCTTGCAGATCTGCGATTTAATCTGCGTGCGATCAGCGACTTTCTCCACTTTAGGTAGACGAGACTGCAGCACCCGTGGTACCGAGGATCGTAAATCTTTCGGTGATTTCTTAATTTCACCGATGCTCTTTAAACTGTCTCGAATCCCGGGGGTTCCATTCTTCCTCGTCGTTTCCACTTCTAGCTTCCTCCTGATCTCTCGCGAGAGCCTCCCATCCACGGTTCGCAAAACTTTCACGGATATCGAGGAAGGTTCCCATATGCCGAGCGCATCTGGGCTGATGCGTCGGCCATACCGAATCCGAGGTCATCGCATCCTAGAGAGAGAGAAACCACGTGCTTTTCACTCCTGACTCCTAACGAGGCTCGTAAGAACCCGGAAAATCCAATATTTTCATTTAATTCCTTCGTCTTCGACGTCGTTCTCACAATTTCCCCGGGTCAAAAAGAATCATTCTCACTTAAGGAAAACCAAATCGGGCCGCGCTTACTTAACATTCTCCTGTTCGCTTCTGAAGAGCCCGCGGCACCAAATGCAAGGAGCATCCGTCGTACTTAGAAACTTGGAGCTTAGAAACTAGCGCGAGCCGGCGTCGAATCGATCTCGATCCTTCGCTCACGAGCGAGCGTGGTGGCGCAGTGAAATCGTGCGGCAAATCGTCCGTAATTCCACCCACGTGCTACGTCCGTCAGTTGGGTTCGCGTCAGGCCGTCCCGCGGTCCATTCATCAAACCGACGGACGACTATCTACGGGCGCCTGGGAGAGATTCGTTCGGCGGCGGGCGGCAGCGAAGCACGAGAGACGACGAGGGGCGTATGCGCCATAAGGCATACCCCCACTGTATGAATACGTACGTGCTGGCGATACGAGCAGCCCTTATTCCTTATAAGAGCGCACCCGGCCGCCACCAAGGCATGCGCACGACCCACAAGGAAACGATCCCAGGCGACATGAAACGATCCGCGAGGCCGGTACTTAAGTCTTGCGCTCTCACAGCGAGGAACGCTCTCTTATATTTATTGCCATATATCCGTGGTAGGGGAGCACCACAATGATTCCATCTCGCGACACATCGTACCCGCGGAGGCGGTATGGTTCGAGCCTGATTTACTGGCTCGCCGGCTTCGATTGTCATTCCACGAGATACGAGGTTACCGAGTAGTTGGTTGTAGAGTTGGATTTAGAGAGAGAGAGAGAGAGAGAGAGGGGGGGTCTTCGAGGTGGCGTCTAGAGACGGTAGTAATTCACCGATGAGGGAGGTCAGAGGCGGACACCCGGGACGGGAAGATAAAGTGATTGGAGTGCACGGTTTCCAGGTCGTAGTAATTGAAATGTTTTGGGGAGAATCTGTCGGCTTGCGATGCTCGATAAGTAGGAATGAGATTAAGGGTTCGACGAGAGGAGTAGATGGGATACGATGTAAATGTTCTACCTGTTAGGGGCTTCGATGCTTTTATTTAATTTTCAACCTTACAGCTTGATGGAAAAGTAGGTAGATATTGTATCTTATTAATCTGTTCTGTACTTTTATCGAGGAAAGCACGATTGCTCCTCTCTCGTGCATTGCTCATGAATTTCTACGATTACTGAACATTTTAATACAGTCAATTGCTAAACCAAGCAGAGACTTGTGTAGTCCTGTGGTCGTCGCGAGTACCAAAGCAACCGTAAACGATACACGAAGATGGCTAAAAAGTAAGGATACTCGAGCCATCTGGCGCTATACGAACGTGAGAAAAGCTCATCCGCGTAAGAATGACTTTTCAAACCTCATTTTATCTTCCAACTCGAAAACTACGAAGCGCAGGACCGAGTCTTCTTAATCCACGCGCGTGTACGAACACGCTCGTCCACAAGAGTACATCGGCGTCGTGCTACCACATGAATGAAGCTTCCATTCATGCGACGATCTCTCCTCAGCCCTGGCCCCTCAACCCTCTCGAACCGTCTATGGGATGTTGTCCACCGCTCCGGACACGACTATGCGACGCACCGTTTGACACACGCGCGCGCACGCTTACACGCTCGCAGAACGAAGCGCCGGCGCACACGTGATCGCCATTGTTAATCGCGAGCTGGCCGGCAGCGCAGCGCCAGGCGGAGCTTTTTTGCGCTGGCGAGGGGCTCCAAGTATCTCCGGTGCTCGGGACCCGCTTCGCTTCTTTCTATTACTCGCCGGCCACTACACTCTCTCAGGGAGGAGAGTCAGCCTCGCATCCTCCGAGTAGGAAGCGCAGGAGGTACGCGAGGGAAAGAGGTCTCATTCATCGACGAAGTCACGTTCCGCATAGGGTATCTCAGATTCCTCCACTACGATGGAGGTTCAATTATTCGAGAGGGATGCGTTTCGAGGATATATATTTTAACAGGACGAGCTTGATCGAGAATCGATTCCGATTCTACCAGTGGATATCCTAGTATCGAATTGGGAAAAGAGTCCTGAAGAACGAGAGCTTGGGTAATTACTCCGAGGAATTTTTTTTAGCCCGTCCATAGGGTAATTTTTCCTATAGATTTTTAGTGAGTCGTACCATGCCGCGTGCTCGAATTGTTCCGCACCTTGCGTAAGTGGAACGGGAGCATTAGTCGATCACTCGACCAGTCGCAGTCCTTAATGAAGAGCGAACCGGGTTGGCGCGCCGCGGCTCTGGAACGTCTCCTTTTTCCGATTAGCCGAGGATTCCGCTAACAGCGCGGCTCGTTCATTTTTCAGCGCGTGTCGCCGCGCCGCGCGAGGATGAATAGCGTTATCGTAACGGCGAGTTATTCCGAGAACGCGGATACGGGCGAGGAAAGAACAAGCAGTCTCATTCGTACCCGCGGTCACGTCCAGCGCGACGCGAATATAGGATCGCTAGTGGGCTTTTTAAGTGTCCACTAGAGGGATGAAACCGACTGAATGGCGACGCATTGTCGGACAGAAGAAGTAATCGGGTAAACCCGGTACAACTCACGGTATAACTAACCGGCCCCCACCAAACAGATTCTCTTTTAGTTGGCTCCCTTTTTTCATCGTGTCGTCCACTCGCGCGACCAGTCTCTCGCTCGACTAACGACGCCTTCATTCAGGCGCCTCTATTCATTCGGCTTTTGTTTATTACTATCGGGACAATAATTCTCTGAAAGTGTCGAGCTAACCCGTTGTACCTTCTTGATTAGACGAGCAAGAGAGAAAGAGAGAGAGATTCTCTTTTAGTCGTCTTTTTTCCTAGGTGTCGCGCGACCAGTCCGACGTAGAAGGAGCGACGCCTGCCGGTGCGATCATTGAGGCGCCTCGGCTCGGTCCGCACTCCGAGAAGACCAGTAATAAATTCGTTTCACGACGAGGATGCGCCGCGGACGGATTGTAAGCGTTAGAGAATATTTTTGTGAAATGACTTTTTTCTTCTGATAGAGTAGTTTAAATGGACAAGAAGCTTCGTTCTCCGTAATCCCCTTTCATCTCGTATCTCGCATGGAAGCTGGAATGCTTTCTTCATCGAGTAATCTCCGTACGAATCAGCGCGTGGTCAACGACCGTCGTACTATTCCCGACGATGAGTAATGAAAAAGGAATTAATTGACATAGAACCTTGCCATTCCATCGGATGAATCAGAAGTGCGTGTCACCCTTCGTCCACCACGCAGTCTTGCCCAGTGACCGCCCTACGTGCCTAAGCTACGAGAGCTACGTGACAAAGAATCCTTTGAACAATTCACCAGGCTCATCGTGGAGAAATTCCATCTCACTGAAAACTATTTAAAAATTATCTCACGAGTCCGTGCACCGAGGAAACAACATTTCTCGTGGCCATTGAAAAAAGGAAGCGCCCAAGTTCCACGATCGTTTCGGCACGCGATCTCTCTCACGAGGAACACTACCCCGGTAATCGTGGGTAATCGCACGATCGCGATTCGATATTTATCGATACCAATTATCCGCACCGTTCCTACATCCCCGGCGGTGCGGGGCGCGTCGATGTCGGGAGAGCCTGGTAACTTTCGAAAAAGGTATCGTTTCGACTCCAGCCACGAATCGATCGTCGCTCGCGGTCGATTTATCGCGACACCGTAGGGATCGCGCGGAGATGGTGGCCGTCGTGAGCTCATATTTATACAAGCTCATATTTAATTGATCGCCATGGATCCCTCAATGCCATTGTGCCGCAAGGGGGACTGGAGTCCGAGCCGACGAATGACGATCCCTCGGCTCGGATAAGCCCACGCATTCTCTTATCCGCGCGCGAGAAGCTAAATGGTGGGCCCTGGCAACGATGAAAACTCCCCTCGCCTTCTCCTCGAGAACTCTAGCGAGGTTATTAATCACGGCGCGGACGGTAATTATTTCTCAGAAATGAATACGAAGAACGTTGCCCGGGTTGGCGCGAGCAGGAGATACATAATGCGGGCACCACCGCTGCGCCGTGCAGGTTCTACAATGCTCGAAGCGACTGCTCGCTTAAAATCGATCGACGATCGTTAAGTTGCGCTTGAGATCGCTCGAGATCGTCACAGTTGTCTCTTGGCTCTTTCGCAAGGTTTCGCATAGGCGCGTGCGATTTTCTTCGTGCCTTTCGCTCCAATTCCTCTTTGTCCAGAACACATAGAAAAGTTAGGAGATAATGAAGCACGAACGAGACTGTTTCCACGCGAGTGAGGAGTTTTATTTTACAACTAAGGACAACTTAGAGCCCTTCTATCGGCTTAAGGACCTATGGAAAGTGCCTTGCTAAGAGACAGTCCTCTTTCACGAGGATCGTCCAGGCGAGTGGTAGAGTGCCTTCGTAGCACGATCAATCCTCGTTTGTACGAAGAGCGGTGCGAAGGCCGGTGGTGCCAGCTGGAATATCCAGGCATCGTTTTAAAGAAAGCCGTCATAAATTATTCCCCAGTTCCTCGCGTGTCCCATATGGCATATCGCGGTACGCTTCCAGCACCGTGTACATACTACAACCGTCGGAGCTCGTCTTTCGCGAGAGCTGTAATTCCACGATTCCAGGTCCCGAAAGCCACGGCTGGGCAATAATAATCGCTTCGGGGGCCCAAGTGAATTAGAATTATAGCGCGAACGATAATTTACGAGGGAATTATGCGCGCGCCCGGTTGCGTGGCTCATTATCTGTGTCAAAAGGGAGAAGAGCCAGGGTATCGCATACGGTTTCTCGTTACTGTCAATATTCGTGCGCCGTTCTCCTCCTTCACGAGCTTTCTCTCTCCTTCTCCTTCTTATCCGAAGACGGCGGATCCTGCGCGCACCAGTATCGGACGGGGGCCCGATTAAGCGACGAATTATGATTTCCTTAAGTTTTGCCAGAATTACGCGCATGATCGCCGCCCGTAAAGTTTAACAAGCGCCTTATAAGTGCTCGCGCCTCGTAAGGACTCGCCTTCTCTTCTACACGGTGTATTCATATTCGGCGCGCGTGTGCGTGCCACTGCGAGAGTGCGAGACCACCGAAAAAAGGAAGATCGAGAAGGAGCCCCTTGCCTCCTTCTCGCCGATCCGCTTGGTGATTCTCACTGAGTCAGAGGGGAGGCGCGAGAATTCGAGGAAACCTCCAGGCGCATTTCCTTATAGGGAGACCGGCCCGGAAGGATTTCCGCGGCTCTTTGTTTCCTCGTGGTCATCCGAGCCACGAGTAATTCGATAATGCGCGGATAATGTAAACGATGATTTTTCACGCAGATTCGTAAGCGTGGAACGTAAAGGTATAATTCCAGTTGGACGACCGAGACAATTGTAGCCGCGCGGAAAGCTTTCAGTCTCGTGGCAATGGCCATCGTTAGAGGGGTGCCAGATGATTATATACGAAGCAGAGTGAATTTTTTTTTCACATTTGTAACCGTGTGTCTTTGGTCACAGTGGTTTCAGCAGTTACATTGGAATTACACCTTAAAAATGCAATTGGTCAGATCACGTGTACTTTAGTTTCTTCTTTCACGTCGATGAAAAAAAAACAATAACCAATTTAACTCAACGTTAAATTCTCAGTAAACGCAATTAAATTTCTTCGTAATTCTTCCTTCGACTCCACGAATTATTAATTACACGGTGAAAGATCAATAGAGCAGACCCAAAAGTCGAAGCTGATCGAGAAATCTCGTAGGGCTTCGCTTCTCCAGGTTCGGTTGGATTATGCTAATGTCGTCGTACAGATCGCAATCTCTACTCGCGCACGACCACGAGAGGAGGACGCGAACGAAGAGCCGAGAAACACTAGGAGTCGTCACGCGCGTTTTCCTCAACGTTCCATCGTCGAAGGGTAGAAGCGCGCATGCGCGCGCGTCAAATTCCACCGTTTATTTCCTCGCCGCTTATGAGTACCCGGCGCGTCGTCGTCGAGATGTTATGATAGTCTCGGGATTAATTGCATCGTGTTGCCGCGCGGACGAGAGTTTCCACCGGACCATCTTGGGAGCAAATAGAGGCAACGATCTTGACCTTTCCTAGCCCCGGCTTCTGCCTGCCATCGTGGGACGAGGAAGATGGAAAGAAAAGAAGAAGGAAGAAGACGAGGACGATGAGAAGTAGAGGGTGAACGGCTCTCAAGAGGCGCCGATATTTCGCGCCACGACCAGCTGCTGTTTTTGCCCTCGAATTGCTATGGAGAACGAATCGTTCGCTCGGTTGAATAAGAGGGAATGATCGAAAGAGAGAGAGAGAGAGAGAGAATCGGAGAGTGAGAGAAGCTTGGTACCACCGTAATAGTCTTTTCCAGGGATCGTAAATTACCGCCTGGACCATTATCATTCCGATCGCGGTTATGAGAGGAATATCTAGCGTCGCACGCTGCCGCGGATTACTTTGCACGCGTCCATTGTGCGTATTAGTCTTGATGACATAATAGCGGCCGCGCCGCGATCGGATTCTTGCGTTCCACTAATGGCAAATGTCTTTATTCCACGTAAATAGATGGTTCCCGAATGGCCACGGGTGGCACGTTGGTAGGAAGAAAAGTCGAACGGCTGAAAGGAGCAAAGGTCTGTGAAACATTTTCGTACGAGGAAATAGTGGAGTTGGAACGATCTTCCATTTATCATGTTTGGATTGACTTTCCAGGGATTCCATAGATTACTTGAAAAGTTCAGACGAATATCAAGATTATTAATGAAGAAGACTACGCAGGATGCTTACCGTCCTCTGGGAATCCATAACGAGTCTCCTAGAGTGCCCTTCCAGTTTCCAAAAAGATTCTTCAGGATTCTCCACCCTTCTGGTTGTGCTCCACCGCTGACACTTCGAAGCGCGGATTTAGCGATCGATCAAGTTGCGCATTTGTATCGGAGAGTTAAAAATTAGTTTCTGTCCAAGGCTCGCACGAACCTCTCTCAAAATTGACGCACTCGAATGTGGGTCTAAGAGAACAACGTTTGCAATGAATTCTGTTCCACTTGAGTTCTTTTTCTTGTCGCAGGAGGAAGATCGGCCGATTCACGCGTGACACACGCGCCGGTACGCGCGTTCACGCGGCCATCCAAAAACCTTCCGTCTCATTCACAACGAGCGTTCGCCCACGCTAGTCACCACGATTCTCCAACACTCTTCTTCCTTCGTGCAACTTCGGCAAGCCCGACCGAATGTCGAGCGCGCGCACGCGGAAAATCTGTCGTCACGAGCGCGTCAAGCAGACACGAGTGAAAAAAGAATCACTCTTCTCGAAACCACCCTCTTCCCTCTCAGTCAACGCTCTTCTTCATCATCAATCACTCGAGCCTTGTCCAATTCACAAATGAAACGAAACAACTTTTCCACGGAGCACCGTATCGATCCACCTTCTTAATCTTCAATCGTCAAGTCAAAGGAGGTAAAAATCTCCAGAAGATCACCTTCTAGCGAAACGATAATCACTCCTCTTGTAAAATCATTCTAAACCATAGTTCATCCGTGTCTTAACCCACTCTTAAAGACACACACTCTCTTTCTCTTGAACAAATTCTGGCGATAGTCTCGAGAATCCATTAATCGACGACCATCGGAAAGTCGTTATTTCGATCTTCTCGAAGTGATATCAAGGATGAACGATACACATCCTCGTGGCGCGGAGCGCGTGAACCGGCGAAGGTGGTGGTGGCGCGCGAATCCGCGACGATTTTCGAAGATGCACTGCGCGCGCGCACACACGCGTCCGTCGCTCTCCTCGCACTCTCTAGATGCACTCGAATGGCGAACGATTAATCGAGAATCACCGTGAACGTGGTCGACGACGCATGTGGGGAGGCTGTCGCGACTAGGCGGACGGCCGAGGCGCACGAACGAGAGGCGGCAGTCGGAGCGGCGCACATTCGAACCGATGCGTCGCGGGTGCGCGATACGAGCGGACTATTCGTCCTCTTTCGTTCAACCTCGGCCAACCTCGGCTCCCCTTCGGCGACTCACGGTCCAGTGCGCGGGCGGGCGAGACTCTCTTCGAGCGAGTGAGCGAGCAACCTCCGAGAAAGAGAGAGCCTACTCCGACGAGGAGGATGAAAAAGGAAAGCACTCGGGTTGCGTTAGAATTTTGATTCTGATTTTGAAAGAGGGAATGAATCGGTGAGTGAAAGTCAAAGAGGAAATTTGAAGATGAAGAGGACGATAGAGGAAAACTTGGAGAACTTTGTTGTATTAGATTCTTTGTGCTGATGGCGTTGATATTTGTTTTCTTTTGTGTGTTTTGATTTTCAATAATAATTCTTTAGTGGTCCAGAGACCGCAGAAGGGTCTACCAAGGTGTGGACGACTGTGGAATAGGGTGGTTTGGAGGATTTTGACAAGGGCCGTAGAAATTGATTTTTTTTTAAAGGATAAGGTCGTTCGTCGAGGATGAACTTAGGACCCTCGAGCATATTCTAACGCTTCCATTTTCTTTTCACAGACTCGGAACCCTCCAGGCGAACGGTAACGCGGGTGGCCAAACGGAAAGTATTACCAAGGATGCACTCTCTCGAGAGTGCGGTCGAGTGTCGTTGCCTGGGGCTATCGATCTTAGGGGAGCCTTCTCATCGGCAAATAGCCTTCGAAATTCCTCTTCCTCTTTAGGAATCTCGTGCACCCTCTGGCCACCGCTTAAGACAAACTACGGGCGACTGCGATAAAACCCTATCCAATGCAATTTGCAGAAGAATGCGGAATATCGATTATATCCCCCTTCCTTCTGCCTCGCCCGCGGAATTACAATCTAAGATACGAGGCGAACGTGCACAACTACGTAGGAAGTATCGAGAATCGAAGATACGAGCCGAACTGTTCGCCGGTGAATCGAGTATCGAGAGTATCCGCGGTATCGTAAAATCCACCTGCAATCGGATTTTATTTGCGACGCTGCTCGCAATAGGTAATTAAGTCGTGTTTACATTCTATCTAACAGTCTCGAGCCGCATAAGGTATGATCTGTAATTGAGCGGAGTACGTAGAAACGGAACCGTTCACCGGTGGAAACGTCAGGAGCGAACCGGAGGGACTAACAAATGGATTAATCTACGAACCTCGTTCTTCGAACTCGACGGCTGGATTTTATGCAACGCGATACGCGCTGGGAATAGAATCGTCGAGAATGCGATTGTATTCCACTTGTTGCTCGGACTTTTCGAGGAATCTTTTCTTTAAACAAGAATACCTCTGTGCTCGAAAACAAAAAACACTTGTTGTTCGTAACGGTGGGCTCTACGATTATAGGACCGAGAAATTAATTTTAAAGTTGATCTATGCGTCCAATGATTTTCAGAGAGAGATTATTGGCTGTCGGACGTCAATATTTGTAACAAGTGGATCGATCGATCTACAATTCTCGTTCCGCGGTGTACCACTAGATCGTATTCGACGCCACGATGGGAGGGAACAAAAACCAATAGAAATACGATTGTAACGCGCCTGTCGGAGCAGCCGGACGGCCGCGAGGTAACCTACTTTCGGTCGATGGATAATATAGCTGAATGTATGATTGATTGCAAAAGCAATACCATGCAGAACGCCTCCTCGCGACGGTGGTGTGACATTTAGCGCTGCCCTTTATTTTGCATATCCGTTACGTTTCTGCAAAGGAAATCGAATCGGTTCTGCGAATCGATTCGCACCGGTCGCGCACGGTCGAATTCTTTCCTATCGAGGCACTCGTGTTTTTCGAGGCGCAAAATAATTTTGCTCGCTTATGAATTTCGACACATTTCCTCTACCACTTCTATCCAGGTCTCGTTCTCCTTTTGCTTTTTCTGTATTTTACTTGGCTCGTCTAGCTATGCTTTCGGAACAAGAAAAATATATATCTTTCTTTCTTTTCTTTCCTTCATATTCTCAGATTTTATTACATTCTCATCTCTGTTCTTCGATATTTAACTACGAATCCACCAGAATTCTCAAATTAGTAGGACACCTACACGAGATCCTTAAAGTTCGAGAAATTACGCTTCCTTGCGGTGTTCTCATTACGTCCCCATATATTCTCGTAATCTTCTCCGAGAACACCGAGAAGCGCGTCGATGAAACAACCACGCGGATGTTCTCGAGCATGTCCCCTTCTCTTACGGAGATACTCGTGACGAATTTTAAAATCCCGCATTAAGCTCAGCAGCAGGCCAAGGGAGGAACGAATTACTTCCTGGCGGTGTTATTTTGATTTGGTGGTGCGCTCGCTCCGCATGTAATTACGTAAACCAGATGGTCCGCGCGGCGCGGTCACGGTTCGCGATTGCAGTCACTTACACCGAAATGACCAAGAGGTAAGGAGACGGGACTGTAATTCCGTTCGAAGTAAATGCGCCCACGCCACGTCGCGCCAAAGAAGGTCACAACCGAAGCATAGATTTGTCGTGTTCGTTCGACGGAACAAGCCCGTAGTCGGCACGAGCGAGTCGGCGAACTAGGGAACACTCGAGGAAGAGAAAGAGAGAAAGAGAGAAAGAGAGGAGAGAGAGAGAGAGAGCAGGATTGCATTCGCGCGAATAAATCGCGCAATTTATGTCGTCCTTAGATCATAATCTTCGCGTGTGTATTCACCGTGGAGAGCGTTCTACGTTCGTTGTAATTATCGCAATCTGCTCTACTCGCGTGTCCCTCCTCCTCCTCCTCCTCCTCCTCTCTTTCACCTTCTCTCCTCGTCTTCCACGTCTTGTATCAGTTATACGAGGCTACGCCACACACTCGTGAAACGAATCCGTCGTAAGTGACCGTGTGCTTAAGGGAACGAAACTACTTCCTGGATCCTCAATGAAGCGCAGACGATTCGCGCAGATTTATGCGCGAGTAGTTGGTGCCGTGATAGTCAGCCGTGGCAGAGCGTCTTTACGCCGGTTAATACAGTTCTCGCTATTAGAGCGAGTTGTGCAACAGAATCGCCCCGACGTTAGACGTCCTAATGTAGGGTATAGATTATATGCGCCTTTTACGGTGGAGGCCCGGTGCATTAGGAAATCCACCTATCGACCGTAATATTTTCCACGCAATTACGATTCAGATGTCAGCGACAAAGCCTTCCTGCGGAGTCTGCTCGAAGGTAGTCTTTAATATGATTGTGAGATACGATCGTGCGCCCCTTTTGCTCGAGCAGGCACGCGGATGTTTTCTCGAAGCGTGGATTCGTTTCGGAGTAAGAGGATTTTTTAGAAGGTTCTGACACTGGGTCTCGATTTTTTGGGAAGTCGAATTGAAAGATCCTCGAAGTCACTGTTGAGTTTTAGGAAGGTTTCACGCTAGAAGATTAAAAATGAAAATTTTTGCTTCGAAGGGGCCTTTAAGAGCAACGATAATAACTATAAAAAGGAAAGTAATAATAGTCCAAGGTAATACACACTCAGCGAACGGAAACATAAACATAAACCCTACTCGCAAAGCAGAAACACCGTTTCGTGCAAGATGATTCTTCGCAGAAGGTTCTAGACTGGTCTTCGACTTTTGTGAAATTAAGATTGAAAAATCCTTAGCGTCCCTACAGACTTTTAGAAAGGTACCAAAAAAATAAAAAAATTCGAAACACGTAAAATCTGAGAATCTCCAAAAAATGAATTTTCTCATTGTACGAATCGGGCCAGGAAGTTTCAGACGAATGATCTACGACGAACGAAGCAACGGACATATTAATAATTTCTTCGAGGTCTCGGGTAACTTTCGACTTTCGAGGCGGGAGCATCGCGAGGAAGGAGGTGGTTGAAAATCGAGTCGACCGGTCGTGCTTAAACGAGCGAGAAGCATTCGTGGCGCGTACGTGAGGTTCGCGTGGGACCTGCTGGCTCCGCCCTTTGCCGGCCAGATGTCATTACTCATTACGCGTAGCCTCGTTATGCGTTCCTCCCGCTTGATTAAAGGGTCCGAGAAAATTGTGCGCGCACACACTCGCGAAGGAGAGCTCGAGTCTCTTTGTCGAGCACCTTCTGCTTCCCGACCACGCGAGTCTCCAGCAAGCGTAAACGGGCAAACCACGATATTACGGATCTCGGGATCGTTAATTACATTGTTACGATGATACGCCGTCCTACCTCCCTCGTTACTCTCTCCAGGCTCATTAGGTGAGACGAGAATTTCAAATGGCATTTTTCTTTCGTTCGTTTCGTCGAAACCAAATGAGCTGGAAAATATTCCACGGCGTATGTAAATAATGACCCCTTCCGGCTCGCGAGATCGACGTAGAAAAGCAGTTGAAAGGGATTCGAGTGCTTGGAAAGTGTAAATTTGAAAGAAATATTGGTTAATTTGTACAATTCTTCGGAGTATCGGGATACACCTTTTGCACGTTTACTGGAAGCAGGTAATAACGAATGGGATGTGGTAGGGGGAGAAGAGGCCAATTGGAATGGGTTTGCTAGCGTAAAATATAGTTTACGACTTTACGCTTGTAACCTTAGAACGAGAAAGGCAAGGTACGGTAGAAATTGGAGAACGAGGAGCGTCCGGGGTTGCAACACGTGGAAATAAAAAATCCGTAGAATCTCGCGACCACCGGTCCGGTAGAATTTCATATCGTGCTCGTTAGGGATCGTTACTAGACGATATTTTCCGCTCTTTATTGTTTCCTTTATTAAAGCGGGAAATCACACTTTAAGATTCTGCTCTTTCCCAGATTGTGAATCCGATTTCATTTCTGTAACATACCAGCCGTTCCCTTCACTACTTTTTTCACTTCCGCATCCTTAAACCACTCTTGATTCGTCTGACAAGCCACATAATCCCAACCCAGTTTTGTTCTCTCTCACAATTTTCAATTTTCCAAAAAACAGGCTTGCGAATTTATCAAGGAAAATTCTGCGCCGGACAACTGGAGAAAATTCTCCGTGAAGACCGTCGACTCGTCCTCCTTAAAATCGTGCGATTCCTTGAGCCTCGTTCCTCGGCTGGAATTAATCAAAAACTTTTTCCATGCCGTCAGCGCGCACGGGAAATACGATATCTCTCGGTGAAATCTACGAAAGTTCACGCGGCATACGTTCAACGATCTGGCAGCTCCTCTCGTAACGAAATAATATCGCAAGAGGCACTAACTCACGTGATTTTCACTGGCATAGCCCGCGCACGGGTAACCTGTTCGTTGGAGAAACAAGCGGATTATTCGCGCGAGCACTCGCGCGCGTCACACCTGTTGCTCGCTCGAATCCTACCTCGCGTTCTCCTGCGTGCTCGCTCATCCACGACCCACCGACTCCTTTTCTTCTGACTCATCCGTGCCGATTGCAAAAAAAGATTTCCAACGACATGGCCAACACTGCTGGACTGTCACGAGGAGAGCACCACGGAGAGGATTGAATCCTCTCAGTAGCTCGTGGAAATTGAGAAATGACGAGGAAGCGGACGGACAGATGCCGGAAACAGTCTCAACACGAGAGTCTCGGAAACTGTTACGAGGAAGGAAGGGACTCTAGACGCAAATCGAGAGTGCGAAATGTGGGCGAGGCTCGTTTCACTCAACTTCGCTCTGTCCAGGTGTGACGCGCTCACTCGGGGACAGGGAAAGTCGTGCTCGATGTATTAATCTTCCGCGCTCGTGCGAGCCAAGTGAGCGTGCGAGCGTGGAGCACGCGTGAAAATCTTTTGAACGAGTAGAAACGCTTTATCACACAAAACATTAAATCAGAAATCACTCGTTAAAATTCTTCTTAAGCTCACATCTAATTATTTTTTGTCGAATCTTAGACAGCATCGAGCTTTAAAGAAAGCTCGAAGAATATTGATTTAACCCATTGACACTGACAGCATCTATAGTCGTCAAATTGTTAATGTTATATAAGCAAATTACGGCTATCAGTTTTTTTGAGTAGAAAAAAGATCGTTATAAACAAATTACGATTAGAGCCACTAGGAGTTTTCCTGGAAAAATATCGTGTTGCAGTAACAAACAATTTTCGAAAAAAGTGTGTTTCTGGAGGGTGATTTTCTAAAAAAAAGTGTGCGTCAATGGTTTAAAGATTTATTTTTCTGTCCTTCCGAATCGATTCACGAACCGTCCTACTCACTCGAGGCAAAATAAGAGCACCGTCGAGCTTTAGTTTAGCGATAGGAGAGACGTCGAGTCGTGAAGAAGGCGCGTAACTGCTACCCTCGCATAGTAGTGCAATATAGTTGGACGCATTATTGTGGAAGTTGCGTCCTGGGAGGCCCTCCTCCCCGATAATGCGAGAAGAGGAAGAAAACGAGGATCGTGCGGGAGGTAAGAGGCGACTGCCACGCAATACGGCGCTCTCGAGCCAAGCGTAATGGGGCCTGGAATATAATGGAAGACGCATCATTTTCTCATTGTTAGACACGACAGCTTCTCTCGCGACTTTAAGTCTCGCCGCAAAAAGCAGCATCGAATCTTCCGAAGAATGACACCGAGTCGCGAGGTAACTGTGGCCGCGTCATTTTCGCGACACTCTTCTCTCGGCAGGGACATTGGATTCCATTGGGAAAAAACCGACGTCAAATCCGTGGAGAAGTAACGACGAGACGGAGGCAAAGAGCTCAGATGCGGGATAAATATCATCGCGCTCGTTCCACGTTTGTTGGCGACTTTGTTGTCGCTCTGGGTAGCAGAGAGTGGACGCGCCGCATTAAAATTCTTTTGTACCTATTCACAATGGCGAGCAAATGCGAAGCAAAGGAGAGGTACGACGATTCTCTCGGCTCTCCGCGCATGCGCCCACGTTCGAAAGGAAAACGCGACACTCGCTTAAATTGTAAAGACTATGGACCCGGTGGCACGGAGAGAGAGAGAAAGAGAGAAAGAAAGAGCTCGGTTGCTCAGGAAAGCAAGTGGCTTAAACGACTTCCAAAAGTCGGGCACGCACAAAAGAAGGAGCGAGTGCGCCGCGTGGGAATATCTCGTGAAATATAAATCTGGTAGGAACAAATCTGCCGATCCTTCGTGCCCTAATGAAATCGTCGCGACAGAGACGCGTGGGAATGTCTCGAGAAATATAAATCTGGTAGGAACAAATCTGCCGATCTTCCGAGACCTAATGAAATTGTTGAGTGAGGAGCGTCTAAGATTGAAGAGAATTTTTTTCGTGAAATTTAAATATGACAGGGGTAAATTTGACGGACCATAGACTCGAGATGTTCATTCTACGGTGAGCTCGCGCAGAAACGAGCACGTTTAAACGATCTCGACTAACGCGACGCGTCTTCGAATCACTCTATCGCCATTTTCCTCTACTTTTAGGTCGCTCTCTAAAGTCACGACCCAAAGATTTTATCGTCGTGCAGCCGACCGTTCGCGTCTTTTCATCCAAAGGAACGGCGTGCCGATAGTTAAATCATCGCCGCGTTTGGCTTTGCCGGGAATAGTTGCCGTTTTACGGTGGGACTTGGGAACGGCGACACGTGCGTGGGATTGGAATGTTAAGGCGCGATCTTGTTTTATTAAAGATACGAATCCACGCGTGCCATTGTCCTCCTTTCGTCTTCTAGGCGTGGATTTCTCGGACGATAATATCCGCCATTGAATCGCACGCGTCTCCTTCATTTTCCAGATCCGGCTTTAAAGGGAGCTCACAACCCGATTCACGCGTTGGATAATTATTGATTTATGACAATTAAGTTGAATTACGATCATTTTTATTTGCGAGACAACTAGAAGAGAATTTAACCTTTATTCTGTGCACAGTAAATTTTCCATGATCCGTGCACGATGTCAAGCTGACGCTGTATATATATTCTCGTATATTTTGTAAAGTGTTTTTTTAAGAAAATAGTAATTTTGTATTTTTTCAAATTGATTTTTAAGAAATGCTTACTTTATTCAAAAGCTACAAGATCATTTATAGATAATTATAATTGGCTGATATGTTTATTTGGAGCAAACATTTATTACGTAGCATATTACAATCACTAGGGTATATTTCGCTCCAATGCACGGACCGAAGGTTAAAACGTGGATCGGTCTCGGTGGTAAGAGAAGGGAACGAATGAAATTTCGGTAAAGTACAAAATCTTTGTTTCGAGATATCGAAGTGGGGACCGTGAGAGCGAATCGCTAATGAATTGTAAATCAGGTGATAATCGGTGTGCGAGGGAATGCAAGCATGAATTAATAGATCGTTTCCAACTGCTCTCGTACGCCAGCTCGTGGAATAATCTCGAGCAGTTAATTAGCTCTTATCCTATCCTATCCGTGATTCGGTAAAAATGACAAACGAGTCGTGATATTGGATTAACGAGAAACGCGATCCGCTGCGGCCGCGATCCTATTTATAGAGCTTATGACGTTGGACGTTATGCAGCCCACAATCGCGATATCCGTTCTATGATTCTCTTTTCTCGAATAGAACTTCGAGTGATTCACGGTCGAAATTGAGAACCAAATATGGCGAACGACGAAACCGTTCCAGGTATGGAAAAGGAAAATTGCTCGTTCGAGACGTTCGCAATTTATTTGATCAAATTTGCGTTGCTTCCTTCGCGATTTTTACAAGCTGCGCTTCGAGAGAACGGCGAGTATGAGAAAGACAAAGAATGCACGTAGTAGGTACTATGCAAATCTTTCGGCCGATAACGTTTCCGCAGCGGTAATTATTCCTCTAGGAGCGGAACGTGATTACCGGTTCTCGAGAGATGGCGTTTCTCAGAAGGCATGAAAGGATCGGTGCGATGTGTTCACCGAGGTCTCGCCGATTTTAATCCTACTCTATTCATCGCGCACTTCGATATTACAAGCTTCGACTATTTCATCGTGGTACACTCTTACCCCGTGTACCTGTACAGCATCTTCGAGGAGCTTCTTCTGTCAGTTGCTAATTATGCGGAATCGTCATCAGCGCGCGCGCGCAGGTTCCGTTAACGTCCATGTTAATGAAGGAAGAATGGTTTTACATTTTGGAAAATGGTTTTCGACGATGCAAGTTCTTTTGAAAAATAAATAAAGAACGTCTCGTGCGAATATGCATTATTCACGGATTGCAAAATATCTCTACCGATGTATATCGTCCACAGGACATGCCTTTAAAGTGTTTTTATCACTTTGCGAATACTATTTGACACGCATGCGTGCGCGCAGGTTCCGTTAACCTCGATGTTAATGAAGGAAAAATGGTTTCATGCTGTGGAAAATGATTTTCGACGATGCGAGTCCTTGTGAAAAATAAATATAAAACGTCTGGTGCAAATATGCATTATCCACAGGTTGCAAAATGTCTCTATCAATGTACATCCTCCACAGGATTCATACAGAACATGCCTTTAAATTGCATCGACCATATCAACTATCTTTTACTCCTTTGTGAATACTGTCTAACACGCGATCGTGCGAAGGTTCCGTTAACGCCCACATTAATAAAGAAAGAATCGTTTCGTGTGTTGAAAAACAATTTTCAACAATGCGAATCCTTGTAAAGAATAAATAAAGAACCTCTCGCACGAATATTCATTATCCACAAATTGTAAAATGTCTCTACCAATGTATGTCGTCCACAGAATTTACACCGAACATGCCTTTAAATTGCATCAACTATATCAACTATCTTCTATCCCTTGTGAATACTGTTTGACGCGCTCGCGCACCGCACGGTCATCGTCCTAAGGTTTTCTTTCGCGCAGGCGACAACGATCTTACAAGAACGCGCGCACGTGTGAGCGCATACGGCTCACAAACTTACGCACATGCGTGCAGCAGTATCCCGTGGACTCTTCGCCAGCACGATCGACGCAGGATCTCGACACATTCGACAACTACTCGTGTGCATTCGCGCGAGCGCACGAAGATGCACACGGATTGGGAGGGAGCATCTTCCAGGTTCCTTTAGAAAACGATCGACACGAGATTCCCATACTTTCGACAACCACTCGCACGCGTCCACGCAGATGCACCCAGACTGAGGCGCATCTTCGAGACTCCTTAAGAAAACGTTCGGCACGAGATACCAATACTTTCACATGCATCCACCCAGATACACACCCTCAGAAGCATCATCGTCCAAGTCTCTCACACACCTAAAAACTTCTATACATACACAGAAACGCACACGATCTCAAACCTCGTACAATCAACCGTGGATCTTCGAAAAGTAGCGATGCGTGCGTACGAAACGCCCTTACGACACACACCTATGTCTTTGAACGTACATGTGCAAAGTGCACGGATCCACTCGAGAGCGAGTCCGCAGTTAGGGCAGGCAGTTACTAAGCAGACACAGGCTCCGATCCGATGCAAATTTTCTCGACACCCGGGAGAGCACGCCGAGATCTCCTTGCTAGAGGTGTGTAGGCGAGGACGTCCATCCTCTCGAGTATAGAGCCACCAATACCATCACCTTCCCTTCTCATCCCTCCACGATACTCTCGAACGAGACGAGAGACGACCAAGACGAGGAGGAGGCGCGCGGAATGCCTTGGTGAGGCGCGTACACGCGAGCGCATACGAGACGCTTAAGGAGACCGGTACGGACACACCACGTTGGCTTGATACACGGTTGTCCATTGGGTCGAGTCTATAGTTACACGCGTATGGGCTCCGCGGGAATCAACGTGCAACTTTCCATATCGAGGAGTTTTAAAGCTAAGACCCGTGAGTGGTGGTGAGGCACCGGAGTGGGGTAACCGGGGGCGCCTACACGCGTTCGACTCGGACTCGACGGGTGAACAGAAGTGGTCAATAAGACAAACATCTGTGAATGCACTCGTGGATCCCGTGCAGCACCCTGCTCGACGCAGTCGAGAACGGGTGGTGGTCGTAAAAATTGTTATCGACGTTCAAATAAAGGGATCGTGAATATGATGAATTTTTCACGAGCTCCGATTCTTTTCTGATTTTGGAGTACCTTGGTGGAATCGATTGTTTTTTTATTATTGAATTGATTTATGAAGTGGGTATGAGAAAATTTGTTATGTCGTTGATGGTTTTTTCTAAGTATGTAATTGTATTTTGGAAGGATTGTTGTTTGGAGAAAATATTAGGGTAAATTTTGTCGGAGAAAGGAATAGAATATGTTGTGAGATGTTTATTCGCGTTATTAGTTGGTTTGATTCGCGGATTATTATATGCAGATTTGAATATTTTTGAACGCAAAATTTCGTGCGGTAACGCTAGAGTGATCTAGCGGTGGAAGGCAGATATAAGTTAGACGTTTCTTACAGGATAAGTTTCTAATACGCATGGCGCCATGTAGCGGTAGACGGCAAGTAGTTCTCTTGAAGTTGTAATCGTGGTAGATGGCTCCACGTTTATTTGGTACCGGTGATTCGAATATTTTTAAATCCTCGAATGTCTTCGCAAATTTAAATATTTAAATTTTATATATCTCAAGCCCTTTTCTATATTTCGGGATTAAGTATGGTGAATGGTGTGCCATTTCCACGGACGCATAATGCTTAATTAAAAAAAAGGTTTATTGTACAGCTTTGGCAGTACAAAAATCACATAATAGTTCACATTTCTTAATTGTGTCGACACGCAATTTATATGACATCCACTACAAAATATTTTACACCGTATGTACAAGAAAAAATATATTAACAATTACGAATTCAAATACTGAATTTATTTCAAACTATTATTTAATTGTCTTTAAAGTTCTGCCATGTCCAATAGAGCGTTCAAATGTGTTGGCATCCAATTCGTGCCATTATGGCACACAAATAAAACATTTGCGTCTATGTATGCTTGAACATTTCCTACTTTATACACTTGTTTTGCTTCTCTATACCTATTTGGAATTGGCATAAATAGAATGCCGCGTTCCTCGCATTTCTTTTGGACAAGGTCTTTGAAGCCTTGAGGAATCTGCGATGCTGTCCTTACCACCTCTGCCAACCTCTGTAACAAAAATAATTTTTATAATCCATTGTATATACTTTAACAATAGGTAAATATACGATGTGGACTATTCGATGGAATATCGTACCTCCATCCGCGGTTGTGCCATTGAAGGCATTTGTGACATTGTAGGTTGCGTTCTTTCTAAACTGGTTAAGTAGGAAACTTGTTCTAATGCGCCAGGCTGGTGATTTTGAGGACCGGCTACAGCTCTGTTCATCATATCTAATGCCTTCTTGAAGTGTTCTGTAAATAAAGATTTTAAATTATATATGTAAATTGAAAATATACTAATACAGTATGTGCGAGTAATCTTACGTACCTTTAATTAGCGGTTCCGACAATAATTTATCGCTCAGCATACTTTTCCATCCCATATACCAATTTGTAACTTGGTCGTAATTAGGAGAATGATTTAACCACAGAGCCAATACTTGTAACCATTTAGGAAAGAAGAATTTATCCAATAATCCTGCCATTATGTGGACAGGAATCAATTCTTTCCAGTCGTATACCCAATTCCACTGATCAAGATGTTGCTGGTGTGGATTTATAACAAACTCGGAAAGTGCAATTTGAAGTTTCGGTATGATATTCTTCACTAGGAATGCCTCCAAGTCTCCTTTAGCAAATACTTGTGACCAAGGTTGCAGCATTAATCTAGCAGATCTGTCAGATGGATGCCAACCTCCTAATGCCGAACCCAGTTTACGGCGTATTATTGGGTATATTAAAGTATCCAGACGATTACCTAAAACATGCAAATAAATAGTTATAAGTTATTCTTTTTTGCAAACATCTTTCCACTACTAGTAAATACTCACGCATTAATGGTAACCAAGGATGAATCCAGGTGTGAATTGGAACGGTATCCGTAAGAGGGTTCCACTCTTCCACTTCTAATGTTAATTTTGGAAGTATTAATAAATCTAATATATTCTCCAAGATCCAGGCTGGTAGCAATGGCATCCAGTGTTCTATTAGCTCGATCAAAGGATCCGGTTGTCTACATGCCCACTGTCTATACATTTAAAATTTCTGTTATACCTAAAGTCGATTCTCTGTTTATTACATAAATTAACATTATACTTACTGCACAACTCCTCTAATGGACGGCATCCACGCATTCCATACAAGTTGATCGTATGGATGCATCGTTCTACTTTGGAGTGTACTCGTACCACTTTCCAAAATGTTCTTCCACTGTTCGAATAATTTTATTGGCTGCTTTGGCTGCATTAAGGGATTCCAATTTAGTAAACAATCCTTTATTTTAGGACCGACAAAACTGCTTGCTAATTCTCCAAGTTCGTACATTTTATATTCTTCGTAGTATTTTTCTTGCAAGTTTCTAAATGCATCTGCAGTTTCTTGTAAAGACAATTCATTTGTTTCATCCATTAATCTATCAACAATTGTAAGTACACTTTCTAAAGTGTCAATGAGTTGGCCATGTTGATCCACGACTTTAGATAAGTTTTTCTTCTCCGCTTCTAATGCTACTATTCTATCACTTAAATGTTTCGTTCGTCTGTCATTCTGTATGATATCTTGCTCGCACATTTCAACAAGTAAATTTAGGTTATGCTGCAATTCTGGTAATGCAAAATTCATTTTTGCCTTTTTATCGGGTACTGCAATTGTATCGTCGGGTCGCTGTTGTCCTCCCGCTATTGCATGATACCCACTAAGGATTCTCTGCTCTGGACCGGTCATATCAATTACTTTGACTCGACTCAATTCATTCGACATTGCCAGTTTCCTGTTAGGTTTCAATTTTCCATCTTCCAATACTTGATCGATACTTCGGTAATTATATTTTACTTTCTTTTTACTGCCAGCATTATCTCCTTTTCTCCACTGAGACAGCTTAGCCTTAGAATCCTTTCCATCCTCTGCCTCCTCCTCCTTTTTTATGTCTGGTACTTTAGGAACTTTTTCCGGACCATAAGCTCCGATAGCACCTCTCCCTTTCCTAAGATGTGCCTCTACCGGAGCACTGATACCTTGTAGCTGTTTACCTAAGCCTTTGCCAGGTTCAAAGCCCATCTAAATATTCAATATCATTTATAAAATTAGTGTGTATATATGTTATATAAGGGTATTATACTTAATTTATAGCTACCTGTAGCAAAAGTTTTGCTCCAATACCTTTGGTATGAACTTCCCAACTCCCCACACCACTTTTCATCAGTAAAGGATTGACTTGACGTTTTTTCTTGCGCAATCCTGCTATGTCTCCTTCCAAATTCACTGAAAATTGTGTACGTGGTCTCATACTAGCAGGTCGCTCCTCTTCGGAACTGTACATAAATATTATACATTTGAATTCTCCTTCCAAAGTATACAGTACGGGTACATTAGTTACTATAATTACCTAGAACTATCAGGATAATATTCATTGTCCTTCGCATCATCTTCGTCGTCGTCATTTTCATCTTTTTCTTCCTTTGGTTTGCCTGCTTGTTGAATTCCACCGGCAACAAAGTTGACTGGGGCTGAGTAATTCTTTGGACCTTTGGTAAATGTTTTAAAAGATGGTCTAGCAGAGCTTTCATCTTCATCGCTGTCATCTGCCCATATACCTAATACAGTACATTGAATATTTGTAATTGCTACCTAACCTTTATTGATGCTTTATATATTATATGTTTACAACACAACTGAATTAGAGTAGAAATGAATGTACAAGCCTTACCAAGCATTTGCTGTTTCTTGGATAATTTACGTCTTGGACGATTGATGTTAAATTCATTGTCCAAATCATAGTCTGTAATTTCGAAACTTTCCACTTCGTCTTCGGACATTTTCGATCCTGTTAGCCTGCTACTGGTAATTTTCACTTTTAGGAACGTCGTCTAGAGTACACAGGTTTTACACTATCTTGATAAATAAGTAATAAAGAAAGGCGCAAACAAATCTATAAAGGTTATGTTACATTTGTTACTAGGTGTTCTTTATTGCTGCATCGAGGCTGAACTCCCCAGAAAGTGCGGAAAATGTATGTGTGCAAATGCGTGTATGTACGTATATATGACTACACATGTGCTCTCTGGGGAGTTCAGTAATAAAGAATAGTTCTGGGGGATGCAGGAATAAAGAACAGGCCTAATAAAGAACAGACCTATTGTAATAAGCTGACAACTCCAGTGTCCACGTTTGCTCACGCTAACAGGACAGCCAACTTTTTGCGAAAACATTGGGCTCCAATGTTTACATGTAGATTATTTTACATTTTGTATTTCTAAAAATGAATGGTTACGTATTTTAATATTTAATTTGTTTAAAACAACGTGGACATGTGAAATAATTAAAAATGAATGCGTTCCATAAACTTTGGTGTGCTAGAGTATAATCTGAAATAATGCGTCCAAGATGGCGCTGTATATGTCACTGGTAGCACTGCTTACTAGGGTTTTGCAAATGCTACAAATAATTTTGGGTAGTGGCTTTGGCTAACATCGTAACCTTACTACTCTTGACTTAAACGGGTTATTATATGTTATTAATGATTTGCCGGGGCTTTTGAAACAATTCGCATTGCGTCACTGTCAATCAACGTAAACCGTAGTGTTAGTGGTACTCGTGCTAGTGCTCCGCATCTCCTGTGCCGGTTTGTTGTTGCATCTTCATTTAAAAAAGAAGTTATTCGGGCGATGGGAAACGTTCACACTTGCGGGCCAAACGAAGCTCTTGTAGTATCAGGTATGCATTCGAGTAGTTAGTGCATGTAGTATTAATAATTGTGCTTCAAGCAACGCAAAATATAAACATGGAGCTGCTGTGCTTGAACTTTGTATTACTTCTCAGTTTGACAAGTGTGTACATTATTTGACATTATAGAAATGAATGCTTATTGAAGCATCCTTTTAAGAACAGTTTATATTTTCACATAGAAGTATTTTTCATTTGTTGTCTCTTAAAGCTTATGCGACATTTAATAATGTCTGTACATTTTTAATTAGTATTTCTTTCCGCTGATAATTCTATCGCATAGGGAGAGTATTACATGTCTACATTTAAAATTACAGTTAAGATAAATTAGAATTTATATTTATACTATGTTACAATTTTAGAACACATTTTAAGAAATCTGTCGATTGTAAACTTGGAGTTTTTTTATTTGTTTTATTTTTCTCTACGATTCTTAATTCCAATACAATAGTTTTTGCATATAAACACCGAATAATTTTAAATGGTTTTGACAAATTGTAAGACTATCTTCTAAATTAAAAACAATTATTGACGTCTGAACTTTATCTGTATATGGAAAGTATTTGGGTCGATGGGTTAAGGGGCCAGACATTTAGCTAAAATTCCCAAGGTTACATCATTGGCTGTTTCGTGTGTATAAAATGCTACTTGGGACAATTGACGGTAGGATCATAAGGTTAACAGCCTGTAAAAAGCTCTCTGTGACGTAGATAGCATCAGATAAATTATGGCAAGAATATTTATAGGCTTGTCGTTACGTGTACTACTTATATAATTTTATTACTTACGCATTGGTATCGATTAATAATTTATGTAGAGATACACAATGCATACAATACTTTCCACGCGACATATTTATAAGTGTTAAAGTTTATTACAGTCTCCAGTTATTTTTATATCTTCAAATACAGTAGGCCTACCAAATTTGACGAGTACACGTCTCTAAATAATTTCATTTGTAAACAACCACGAGGTAAGTCCACGTTTACTTATTATAAAATTTCAACGTGAGCCGTAGACAAATACAGATAAACATTTAACATTTTTATCGCGACCCCCACGCACTGTCGATACACGGAACCGAGTTTTATTGTACACGGCACGGCAACAGTGTAAAATATTCAGGCTTGGACAGACTTATTACGGAAACTCGGCGTAGCGTGTGCCTGCGTCCGACTCTCCACTATCAAAAAGGCCATCGCGGACTTCGCGTTAACGTTCCACGCGACAAATAAATAATCCATCCCAATCCGCCTAATTATCGAGCGCACGTGACAAAGCAACGGCGTAACAATAAATACTTTCTCAGGAATTAATATTAATGACAAGGCTTCCGGAATTGAAATATCATAGCTGCGTTGCAAATCGATATCCAGTATCGCTACGAGACGACTGCTCTTCTGTGAACTCACTCTGATGTCACGTACTGGTTCAACAAATGCGTCACTCGATGTGTCCTAGTGATTATCGAGCGTTAAATAATTACTATTCGTTGACAGTAACAACGACGGAAAATGTGAATTGCTCGGTAACGCGTGTACTAATTTCATCGGAAAGATTTCAATTACTATGGAATATTCGGATCGTGTATTATACAAGAGTAGCGTATCAGTGGAGAGTTGAATTATCATATTTCAATGCGTTGCGCAATTTTCTACGGTTAGATGCACGTTATTGAGAGCGAGTGATAAGAGATTCTTTAGCGGTGAAAAGTCGCCGGGTATCGGTATCATCGCGCGTTCTATTTCGAGCGGTTTATTTTTTTCGTAGCCGCGCGAAATTGACCGTTCCCATCGAATCCCACTGGCCACGTAGTCATCGTCGTGAAACCTTGAGCCACAGGACCAGACCGGTCGCAATTATAAATTTCAAGGCCCGATCCCAAAGTGAATTATCGGAAACGAGTGGTGCCTCGGAATATCGAATTCTTTCGCTATAAATAAAATCTGTCGATTGGATCTTCTTATCTCTAAGTGATAATCGTTGATCCATTCACGTAGAAATATCCGTGGTGCCAGAATCGAACGATAATGAAATTCCACGAACGATTAAACTATGATCTATTACCCGTGGTCACTTCCACGTTTGGCTGTCTATCTTATCGTAGCGTTCGCTCGTCAGTCGTATAAAAGATAGGATCGCACGAGCATTAGGGGTATTGTACTATCCGTGTGTCACAGGTCCTTTGACGTCACGCACGTTGCGAGGTCACTCGTGGAACTCCCATGCACGTCGACGGGCACGCGCTCCCATTTTCATCGCGCGGCACGACCCCAATTTCGCGGCTGTACGTTGTAAGAGCGAGTGGGCGCCATACTTTTTTACCATGACACTTTTTTCGGGCACTTCCACTGACGATGGAGTCTCGTCGATTCTCAAATAATCGCGTTAGTCGAAGGTTATCCGCGCTCGGATGGCTTCGTGGGAATTAACGATCAGTGGTCGCGCCAGAGTCGCGCGTAATTACCGCGAGTGCAAAAGGAAAATCCGTGTTTCCGTTCGCTTGCGAATGAATAGAGAGAGGAAGATAGAGAGAGAGAGAGAGAGAGAGAGAGAGAGAGAGAGAGAGAGAGAAGGAAAAAGGACATTTGTGAAAACGAAATTAGACTTCATTCGCGAGATCCTCCGAGGTGGAAATTCACGTTATAGGTATTTCTCGCGAGACTGTATTTCATTGGTCGATTTGGAAAATTCAATGAGCCACTTCACGAGCACGGTCCAATTTGTCCATTGATATAGCGGGTGGACGGTTGTGCAACAGGATACGGTCTGTTTGACTGTGCACGTTGGGTTTGGAGTAGAGTCGCCTCGAAATCGCATGTGTAAAGAAAATATACGCAGATACTTATTTCTCAACAGCACCCGCTTATCAAATAAGGTTAACGGCACCGTCGTCCACGGTGCTTTTAGAGGCGCTTACTCCTACGATTTATTGAAGAGAAAGAGGGAGAAAAAAATTTGCGAAAACAAGATTAGACTTTATTCGCGAGACTCTCCAAGGTGGAAATTCACGTTACAAGTATTTCTGTATTTCATTGGTCAATTTGGAAAATTCCATGGCATTGATGAGCCACTTCACGAGCACAGTCCAATTTGTCCATTGATAAAATGGATGGACGGTTGTGCAACAGGATACGGTCCGTTTGACTATACACGTTGGATCTGAAGTAGCCGTCTCGAAATCGTATGTCTAACGCGGTGTAAAAAAAATATGCCTATCTATTTATTCCTCAACAGCACCCACTCATCGGATAAGGTTAACGGCACCGTCGTCCACGATACTTTTAGTCGCGCTTACTTCTACGATTTATAGAAGAGAAAGACAGAGAGAGAGAGAGAGAGAGAGAGAAAAGAAAAATTGTGAAAACAAAACTAGGCTTCATTCGTGAGATTCTCCGAGGTGGAAATTCGCGTTACAAGTATTTCTGTATTTCATTGGTCGATTTGGAAAATTCCGTGGCATCGACGAGCCACTTCTCGAGCAGGTTCCAGTTTGTCCATTGCTATTATGGATGGACGGTTGCGCAACAGGATACGGTCTGCTTGACTGTACACGTTAGGTTTGGAGTAGAGTCGCCTCGAAATCGCACTATAACGCGGTGTAAAAAAAATATGCCCAGCTATTTATTCCTCAACAGCACCCACTTATCGGATAAGGTTAACGGCACCGTCGTCCACGGTGCTTTTAGTCACGTTTCCACGATTTATTTCACACGAATAACATGCGGTAAGGGCGTTCACTACGGATTTGCAATCTTAGTAGTGGGGTCCCGCCGCCTCTTGGGCGCCAGTTGTGCCGGCCAATTTGACTCCTTTGATGCTTGAGTCGAAGGTCATTCGCGATCCGACCTACATTCGTCGGTAGATTCGTAGAAACTCCATTTGGGCGTGGAAGTATGTCCGACAAACTTTGGCGAAACATAATCTCTTTATAACTCACGCGTATAAAAAAAAAGACATCTTCTTCTTTATATTTTAACACTCATCCTCAAATTCGTCAAACGTATCCGCTCCATAAAAAGATCCTCCGAAGAAAAATGAATTTCCTCTGCTGAATTATTTTTTTTCTATGACAAAGCGTTTACTCGTTAGTATCTAGAAAATTCCTAGACGAGTCGTTGAACCTGAGAAACAACCTCTTGACGGGGTAATGCGGTAACGCGCCGCTCACTCGGGCGACGTTCATCGAGATAGGACGGGATCAGCATAGCTTTTCACAACCTCCCAAGATCGTGTGAGTCTGAGCTGCGAGGGTAGCTGTGTGAGCCCTACCAATCGATACGGGGACACTGGCAACAATAACCTCAGTGGATGAGTCATTGCCGGGCAAACAATCTTTCCTTTCGTCCCACATTTTGCCCGACAATCGTCCAAAACAATTGGCGCATTGTAACGAGGGGCTGCCACCGCGCGTTCTGCCCTCCACGTTCCAATTAACGAGCCTCAAACGTCGAGGACTCTCCGGACCCTTAACGCCACGCTGAAATATTCATGCCATTTTTCAACGCGCTAGGAATTCTCCGATCCAAACTTACGTCGAACGTGGTATACGCATGGGCTATTAACCGACGGTCGCCTATTACGTCTACGTGTATACAGGGTGCTCCACATACTCGTCCAAGCAATATGCTTCCTCTCGACGTTCTCCTCCTCGCGCTTTCTTTAATCGTCTACGCGAGCTTCGTTTTAATTTACGCACCGTCCTCGAATCGTCGACGAGGGTCGAACTCACTTGTACGGGACGCAACTGGAAAATTTATCTATGGAGATTCCCCAAATTCTACGTTAACCAGTTAACTGCGTTCAACGTGTACACACGTCAATCCACTTTTTTTATATTTTTGATCATGAGCGATAAAAAAAACTTACCATTCGATATAAAAACTAAAAATTAAAACTCAAAAAAGAAAATTCTACTCTTAACTGGTTAAGAATAACCCCCGAATTTGTAAAAGTTGTCAGTAAAAAGGAAAATTATTGCCTCGATGAAGATCGCGCGAGACTGTCGACGAGTTAAGTTTGTTTTTTATGTATCAAGGTGATACGCGATTACGTAAGTGTGATCGCAAGGGGGCGCAATATTATCCCAGAGCGATAGTTCTTTGTTTTTCTCATTCGTTTCGCATCCCGGTTACTAATGGCTCTTTCCATTCCCTGGACGTCGGATGGGTGCACACGACGAAGATGCAAATAATGAAATTTACCGTCGTCCCACCTTAGATTACAGAAATCGTTTGGAAGGTGTGTAGGGACCGCGCCCCATTTCACCGCATATCGGAGAAGCGCGCTTTCTCCCACTTGTCATGTAATACGATGTGAGCGCGCATAGCCCGACGTCTTTATCAGTGCGTAGCTTTCCTTTCGCGTCACCGCGCCGTTTCGCAATACGGCGCTCGCCCAATTTTATTGTTACATGTGTTAAAGCACCGTCGCTTTTATGTTGACGATTTCGTCATTCCTCATTCATCGTCTGTCCCGAAAGAAAAGCACGGGCCTGTCACCGCTCACATTATCCTTCATTTCAATGCCGTGAAACGATTGTTTTCCAATTTGTTCGGGCGTAACGACGGTATCGCATAATACCGCAGGAGTAAACGTTATGCAGGAATGTTACGATACTCCAAATAACAGATATCGGGGCATCGATCTTAATCGCGTTACATAAATCATGCGGAACGAAAAGGTGAAATTGTTGCGTCGCGGGTGCGTTACTCTCGTAACTGTTTCTAGAGAACGTGCGATTTGTTAAAAAGGACGGTCTGTCGTGGACAAAGTAGGATATTCATTTTGGAATGTACACGGCGAACGTCTAATGCGGGTCCCCCGGAATTTTCGGCGTATCTATATGTGGCCCGTTAATCAACGAACGGAACTTTCTACTCCCCCTCGTTGTCGGCATAAAATGTATATTATGGAAATCGATAGGCCAAATGTCGCTTTCTTGTCAATTTCTGCTTTCACCGAGGGACTAACGGGAGAACTAATGGGTCTGACAGAAACCCGATGAGAATTTCTTTAAGATATTATATTATCGCCCGACGCATTGCTAGATTATTGTGAAAGAATTACATTTGCTGGCGACTTTCGATTTTATAATCTCTCTCGAGTAATTCGAAGAAAGCAAACGGCCGATATGCCAATTCTTCAAACAGTTCAAGTTCATCGATGCTTCTACAATTGCGAAAAGAAACGTAAAATATGCCTTGTTTGAAAGAAGCATCGTAACTAGAAGTGATCTTAATTGCAAAATCAATAATTCCTTTTCTGTTGTCTTTGGATGAAACGTATGAGCATTCGGTGAAACATATGTCCGAGCTGTCGTGCATAGTACCTATTAAAATGACGGACATCAGACTGTATCAATAAATATTCTTATCTGAGTGTCTCCGAGACGACTACGTGAATGTACATTTGCTTAATTAATAACTAAAACCTATATTAGAAATCGTATACGAATACCAACGCATCAGTCTGTTTACCGAGTAGCATCGATCTACGCGTATCGATTGTTCGCAGCACTAGCCTGATTCCGACTACCGACAATGTTCTCACCCACGACGACAATTCCATTCGCGAAAGCCACGATCATCGATAGTACAAGATCGATCCAGTCAATTTAATCGATAAAAATTCGTCAGTAATCACTTTTCGGCCAAGACTCCTTTATGATATCAGCTGCCTTCTCGCCGATCATATAGATCCCAGCATTGATGTGACCAGTTGGTATCGTCGGAAAGATCGAAGCATCTACCACCCTCAACGCTTTGATACCGTAGACTCGAAGTTGCGGGTCCACCACGGCATCGGGATCCGTGCTGGGTCCCATTTTTGCGGTACCACACTCGTGGTTCAACATGGCAGGCAAATGTCTTATCGCGCACCTCCAATAATCGTCAGACCCGAATTCGTAATACTCACATCCTGGTACCTTGATGTCGTGAACTCTGCTACCGTAAGCCTGAAGGGCGTCCATCTTGGCAACTTTGAGCGCGTGCTTCAGTCCCTCGAGGACAATCTCGATGTCAGCTGGATGGCTCAAGAAGTTTGGATCGGCTTTGGGCGGTGCAAAAGGATCCTTCGACGACAACCAGACGCGTCCCACGCTTCTTGGATTTTGAACGATGGGCCATATGGAATAGGCGTCCTGATTCTCGATTGGCTTGAAAACGGTGTTGTAGACCTTGTCGGATATCCTGTGGCCGATTCTAACCGACATCCCGGAGTCGGAACTAATCGAACCGGAAGCGAGGAGTAGTTCGATGTCCGGTCGGTCATCCTGGGCATATTTGGTTCGTATGAAGGCTAGAGATTCGGCGCCACCCGGAATGGACATTGGTCCGCTTCTCTCAAGCACGTATTCTACTAACACGCTAGGTCTGGTGATCCGGCTTTGCAGAATGGTTACACTCTGATTAGCCAAGAAGGTTAGTCCAAGGAAGCCCACGTGGTCGTTCAGGTTGTAGCCGACCTTGCAATCCTTCACCACTTCGATGTCCAAGTCTTCCAAGTGATCTCTGGGCCCGATCCCTGAAAGCATTAGTAGCTTGGCGGAATCTAAGGCTCCAGCTGATAAGATAACTTCCTTGGAACATTCGATTTTTCTCGTTTTCTTGTTCTTCACGTATTCCACGCCGTATGCGCGTTTGTGCTTGTCGATCAGCACCTTTGTCACCGTGGCACCAGTTATGATGTCCAAGTTGGGCCTGTCCACGTGCAGATAGGCTCTCGAGGCACTACATCTAGTGCCTCGATCCATATTCGCTTGTATATACGAAAATCCAATCGCTTGCTCACCATTATAGTCCACGATGTCGTAACCCAATTGCTTGCCTGCCTTCACGAATGCAGTGGCCACTTTGGTGTGATACGGGACGTTTTCCACGCACATGTGTCCGCAGTTCCCGTGATATCTCGAATTGTTTGAGATCCCTGAACACGTACACGATATTTTGGTATTGTGCTTATCGGCATCCTTATAATTAACGACGTGCTTAGTTTTGCATTTCACGGTGCACGTTAACAGGTGCTTCTTAATCTTTAGTCTGTGCATTGAGGTCCATGGTCATTGTAATATGCTTCTGGCTAAATATTTGATGTGTATAATATACTTTAAATTACTTTGTAGATCTTGAGTAAAAGAAGCATTTCTTATGAATGAAAATAAAATAAAAATAACTATGTTTTTAACCAAACTTTTCAAAATATCTGAAAATATACACAAAGTCAGCTGGACCCCGTGCACGGACCATGGAAAATTTACTATGCACAGAGTGAAGGGTAATGCGCAAAAGCCTTACCTGGAACGTTGAATCGTTCGCTCTTCCTGAAATACGGCAGGACATCCTCGTAGGACCAGCCTTCGTTGCCCAGAGAAGCCCAAAGATCGTAATCCAATTTGTTCCCTCTCGTGTGAATCATGTAATTGAGGGTGCTGGTGCCACCCAGCGATTTTCCTCTCGGATAGGAGCATCGGTGGTCTATCATTCCTAGACAGGCGTGCTTCTGCGGCTCGACATTGTATCCATAATTGTAATCGGTCTGCTGAAAGAAGCTGACCAAAAGTGGAATCTGGTTTAGGAGGCCCTCCGGTTTTCCCGCCTCAAGGAGAAGAATCTTCCAATGTTTATTCTCGGAGAGACGATTGGCCAGAACCGAGCCACCGGAACCGGCACCTACGATGATGAAGTCGTAGCTCTTGTGCTTCGGTTCCTCCGTCGTTTTGATATTTTGAGCTGGCAGAAGATAATTTTTTACAACGTCCAAGAGCGTGCGGCTTTGAAACGCCGGTAGCATTCCATAGGTATTGCCAACGAGCGCAGTGATGGACAGTAACCATAATAGTTTCGTTAGATGTCTCATTGCTCTGAAAACAAACATGTTTGTTACACGGATGTTTATACAAAGGTGGAAGACGAGGCACTTTTTATTTTTTACATCCGTGTTTATGCTTCGATAACGTAACACAGCTGGTTCAGCTTCTCAACAATACCGCTTGTATTAAACAACTATTATATCCGATTTATTAAAATCCTTCTAACAAATTCTCTCGCACCCTATGGAAATATTGGAATACTAGAAAGTTCGTAATATGTAAAGTTAAATCATTCTACGAAATTAACATTAGCCGATATCGAGATAACGAACGTCCATGGCCAGAGGTAAAAGTTTTGCGCGAATGAATAATTCAGTCGTTTCGATTATTAAACTTGTACGCACTAATCGTTAAATAAGCACATTACTCGACTCGAAATCGGAGAAAAATGGAGTTACCTCCTAGAGACTAAATGCATTACGCTGTCCTACTGACTTATATAACTCAAAGTTGTTATGGTATAGTACATACCGCACGTAATATTAACCGGGCCTAGCTTAATGGGAAACTACCCGCTGGGGTTGGCCGCAACTGTAAATGTCCACTCCTCGTCCCGATACGTTTGGACTAACGAAACCAGCTACTCCGCACCACTTGTACGAACGCTTCCAGAAGCACTGCTAGACTCCACTCTCCGTTTCGAGATCCACCGGAGAAATGCGCTTTCTCGCGTTGTTCACGTAATACTTATGGGACAGCAGTAACGTCGGCAGCTTCTCTTCTGACCAACCCCCTTCTTCCGTGTACTCTCAGGTTGAGTATAAAAGTATATCTTTACAATTGCGGAGCAGAATCTATGCTCGCGTCAACGTGGCTAACGGAATTCTGAGAGAATTTTTCCTCCTGCATATTTAGTCGTCCGGTTTTCCTCTTGGTGTTCCATTTTTATAAGGTGGGTTCAACCGGTTTTGCATACAAACTCTTCAATTCTGCTTTGCTTATTGTTAGTCTGCCTGATACGAAACTTTATCAACGGATAAATGATTAATCGATGTGTTGTTCGTGGTGCGCTCAAGAGACACGTTGCAATTGCGTTGTCTGTTGTATTCACGTTTATCATCTTGCTGCGCTAAAAGACAAAGGATAATACAATGAGAGTTAGATTACCACTCGAAAAGGTTGTTTTCTTTTTAGGCACGACCGTTAAGGGAGTCACTTATTTTCGTTATTATTACTCCCATGTTATTTGCCGAAAACGCCTCTCAACTACAAAACCTTCTACACTTTCTCAAACGAGATCAGAGCGTTCTTGTCCCTGATTATATGTAAATGTAGGCTGTATGAGCACCCTCTACGGGCGTCCACTTAAAATTCTGATCAATCACTTGTCGTTTGCTTTTCATTTATTTTTTTTATTTTTTTTTTACAAATTCTTACTACTTACTTGCTACTTTGATATTTTTTCTTTTATGGGTCATTGTCCTTAGGACCCAAACACAAAGTTATATTTTATTTTCTATTCTTCCAGCTGACTCTCGTTGCTTAATTCTTTACCGCAGCTCGAGGTGTCACCAACCAAATCGATAGTCGGTAACGCACGTTCTACTTTACCACACTTTCATTTTGCTGTCATCCCGTGAAGCGATTTCGAAACGGTATTTCTTTGTGAGATAGTGACGTCACGGTTATCGTAATACGCGCAGTCCATTCCGTTTTACACGACTAATTAACGGGTTAATCTTGAAACGGCTATAAAGATAATTTTACAAATTCGTTTTCATTTTCAACATATCAAATCTTACGTGGACTGACATAATTTTGTATCTAAAAGGGACGTAGCTTCAACAAGGAATTTCGTGCACTCTACGGTAACTTTTTGTGGACGAGAGCAACACATCAGTCATATAATGACCTCTATTTATCTTCTAATTATCCTCATCTGAAAATCTCTGACGGGTCGAGATCCAAAATATTTAATGAGACCATAATTACTCCTTAAGAAGATCATTATTCACGATTAGTCTCCTACCTTGCTCGTTTGTGTTAATAGCGTCTGCGTAAAAGTCAGGGTATGTTTAAAATATTGAAAACTGTACATCTTTTCATTTATTTAAGTGGTCCTGCCATTCGGAATAATCTTACGCATACAACAGGCAACATTCGACATAAATACTTAATGGATAATAATAATTATTCAAATCACAATATAAATTTACAAAATGAAAGCCAATATACATTGAAAACATTACACATGTAGACATATACAATACATACATATAACAAAATAAATATTAATTTTATAGGAAGTATTCACAAAATTCAGTCGGTCAATTGCACAAATTCAAATATGAATGTAATGTTTTGTCTGGATTCCCTAGAAAAATTTTCTTCGGAAATGGTAAACCACAGGAATTGTTCTATTCCGTTTACTCAGATCTTGAGGATTCTTCGTAAATAGTGTTGAGTTTCGCGCTTCGCTCACGGTAAAGGCTCGACAGGATACCCCCAATCCTCTTTTACCATGTCTGCCAATTTCTCGGCAATCATGTATACGGGGATGTTCGTATGGCCCGCTGGAATTTCTGGCATTATCGATGCGTCCGCCACTCTCAGCCCCGCCACACCGATCACCTGTAAGAGATTTAATTGATTGATGCTCAACCTTGCTTAAATCGAGGCACGCGTCTAATATGCGAATGTTCATTACGAAACGCGCCAGCCTTGAATGAGATCTTGACTCCATTGGCGAAAGTTCAAACCGGAATTAAATAGAAATATCGCTAAATATCAGTAAATGTGGACATTAATAAAGATTTAAATCTTAATACCACGCAAGTGTCAATTTTTCAAAACTTCCATAATACCCCGGAAATTCACATCTATAGACTCACTTCCTTGGAACTTAATTAACATTTAGACCGACCTGTAATCTCGGATTCACCACGGCAGTTGGATCGTTGTCCGCGCCCATTTTACAAGTACCAGAATAATGATAGATGTTAAAGGTCACTGTTCTTGTTACGCACTCCCAGTAATCATCCGACTCGTACTTGTGATGCTCGCAGCCAGGCAAAGGACGATCGAAGAGTACAGAACCGAATTGTTGCATCGGACGTGTCTTGCTCACTTTGATCGCCTCTTTGATTCCTGCCACCATGATTCTAACGTCGTCGGGATGGTCCATGTAATTCGGCACAATTATAGGCTTCACGTGCACATCGTTAGCTTTCAGCCTAATCCAACCGCGACTCTTTGGCTTGAGCAGTATCGGAAGAAGTCCCCAGCTGTGCTTGTCGCGAATGGGGTCCCACGCTCGGGCAATGTCATCGTTAAGGCCCACAACTTTTCCAAAGGTATCGCTGCACGGAATCGCGAATCCGTTGAAGAGTAACTCCATGTTGGGCGCACTATTGCGATTCCCAGGTTCGTCGACATTGATGAACGCGACTCCCTCGCAAGTACCAGGAACGGTGAACGGGCCCTGACGAAGATTGAGAAAATCCTTTATGAAAGGATTCTGAATGTTTGCCATGTCTAGGGCGTTTAGGCTGACAGAGTCGTTGACCAGAAACGCCAAACCACCGTAGGCCGCATGGTCCATGAGATTGTCGCCAACTGGCAGATCCTTTATCACTTTTATTCCAAGATCTCGTAGGTGATCGGCGTGTCCTATTCCGGACAGCATCAACAATTGACTCGAACCGATCGTGCCCGAAGTCAAGATCACCTCCTTCTTGGCGTACACTCTGATCTTCTTACCGTGCTTTGTGAACTCGACACCAGTCGCACGCATTTTCTTACGATCCACCAACACTTTGCTCACTAAACTCTGCTTGGTCACGAAAAGATTTCGGCGATGCTTGATGGGATGGAGATAAGCCTTGCTGCTGCTCACGCGCATTCCATTTGACGTGGTGCTCTGGACGTACGAGTATCCTATTGTACTGTTTCCGTTGTAGTCCACGTAGGGGTAGCCCAATTCGAGGCCGGCGTTTATGAAAGCTTGGCCCAGGGGACTGCGAAAGGGCGCATAAGAGATGGGAACCGGGCCCTTGGTGTTGTGAAACATCGTGTCCTTCCTCAGCTCGGGTATCTGTATGTTCTCCAATTTCTTGAAGTAGGGCAAGACATCCTGGTAAGACCAGCCCACGTTACCCATTTGAGCCCATCGATCGTAATCCTCTGGGATACACCTGGTCGCGATCATGTAATTTAACACGCTGCTGCCACCCATTACCTTGCCTCTAGGCCACTTACACCTACGGTCCACAAGACCCATGCAATATTTATCCGAAGGCTCCGTCTCGTACTTCCAATTCAACTGATCACTGTATTGCAAGAAGTGCACCATCAGTGGCACGTCCATCACGAGATTCTCGTTTTGACCTGCCTCGATCAGCAACACTTTGATATCCTTGATCTCGGTCAGTCTATTAGCAATTGTGGCACCTGCTGTTCCCGCACCGACGATCACGAAGTCATATTCCGAGAAGGACTGCGGTGTATAATCGTCCGGCTCCCCCGCTTGAAAGTGTTCTCCATCCGTTAAAAATGTGGCGAGGCCCAAGCCGAATTGCAAAAGGTCCACGACCGGTGATTCCTCGACCTCTCCGTAAAGTTTACTGTTATAGGGTAGGGCGTGGACAAGTGTTATAGCCAGTAGAGAGACACTGTAAAGAGCCAACCGCCGATAGAGCCTCCTCAACATTGCGACTCCTGGTGTTCAAGTGGCGCCGAATGATCGTCTGTACATTGGTCTTCGCGCATTATATACGACACGCGCAGGAAGATGGCATCGCGCAATGCCACGCACTACGTCACAAACAGGCGAGCATTCGCGAGATATCCTTGCAAGGTTTTTGACATTTTCTTGGTGGCCCCCAGACCGATATCGAATCGACGGTGGGAAGCAAAAAACAAGGAACAGGTTTGGCGATCGAATGTTAATTGGCGCTGTAGCATATTTTCCAGATTGATTTGTACTTTTACAGTAACATCGAATTAGAGCAAGTATCTTGTTTAGTGCTGCAGGCATCAACGCGCTCGGTTTGACCCTAGACGAATGTCAACATTCACTACATGGAATATATCACTTACCTCGATTTCAATTTTAAGCGAGGTTTTTGTCGCGTTTGATTAGAAACGTAATAAGGCAGCAATCAAAGCAGCGATCCTAGGTCAGAGCAGAGCCATAAAGACTAATTGTAAGAAATCTGCAGCTATTGAAATACACATAGTAACGCGTTTTTTATAGATAGTTATTTCCGCTCGCTCTGCTTCTAGCTTGAAACACTACTTTGCTCGCCGCGTTACTGCGTTTCCAGTCTCACCCTAAAACACCTTTGATCATAAGTATGTTATTTGCAATTAGGCCTTCAGGGGTAGTTCATTGACCACGCACTTTCCATATGTATCTGAAGGTCGACCAGAAATTCCGTGACCGCCGCACCATGACTACCATCGCGAGATTGACCCTTTAGTATCCAAACTGTGCCATGTAATGAAAGTGGAAGTATCGCCAGGTTATACGTACTTGTCCCGACTGTTACGTGCGCCTTTCGTGATTTAAATCCTCGTTGCGCCCGCGTTCCGCACTGAAATAAGCGCGCGAAGACAAATCTGTAAAGCAGTGATAATTTTCCGTCTTACGTCAACTGTCAATCTACTCTTTTAATGAAAACGCTCGATTCCTGGATTTTTATTGTTTTCGTTCGACGTTGGTATTTGGTCAGATTTCTATTTACATAGCACTTAGTCATGACACCATTATGAGTTCCAATTTAGTCCTCGCCAATGTAGTCCTCGCCTGCATAGCTGTTAGTCAAATTAGCCATCGTCTAACCCTTTTTGTAGCGTTCACAGTAAAATATGTCATGGTAGATATAAATAGAATTTACTGTAAAGCCTTTCCGGAGTAAGCTGTTAGGATGCGGTTTGCCAATTTCATGTGCATTGGACACGCTCGTACCTGACGGAACTTCGTAATTTTTTCTTACTCAAGTCGTTTGAGTATTCTAGTGGCATGCGTCTGAAACGATACTGCGTATACCGAGGGTGGAAATGGCAATTTCACGAATTGATTTGTACGGAAAAGCTGAATTTTACATTTTGATGGGACCATAAATTTTGAAATCAGTGACAGTGTCTTGCGCGGCGTAACAGAATCTTATCTCATCCTACGTGTCCACTTAGCTAATTTCAGAACACGTGTTTGATCGCGAAAAAATTCAAAGCTACTGTACAGTGCGCGTGCCTCGCCATGTCACGATAAGCCAAGCAAGGTTTATAATCTACAATTACGATTAAAGTAGGGAGATCATACTTAAAAAATGTATGCGCTATAATAATGTCGAAGATGGGAAAAGAAAAGCGCGGGAAGGTTTGAAGTAGAAAAATATATTGAAAATAAAGACAATCTCATTTTACACATATACAAAAATTGTAGAGCACATTTAGCTTAGACACACTTTATGTTTACCCCTGTAATATCTTTCGTAAGTATGTATACCCGTACACGCAAGTGCATCACACGTCAATTACAATGAACATACTATGGCACATGTGCAATTAAGTATTTTTCCTGAGTTACATCCTTTTTGTTCGGATCGCCCATTGTAACGCTTATATTACAAACTACCGAACTTCGTCACTTGGTCTGTATCATCTAGCTGTCATGGCTAACCAATCGTTCTTAACAAGATCGGCGCCCTTCTCGCCGATCATAATAACGGGCGCATTGGTGTTACCGCTGCTTATAGTGGGCATTATCGATGCATCGATCACCCTCAAACCTTGCACCCCGTAAACCTTTAATTGCGAGTCGACGACGGCTTCTGGATCGTCGGCAGGTCCCATTTTTGCTGTGCCCACCGGATGATAAATAGTCATCGAGATGTGACGTATGTGACACTCCCAGTAAGCATCCGAGCCAAACTTGAGATGCTTGCAACCCGGCAGTTTAATGCGATGGAGCCTAGATCCGAATTGTTTGAAGACTTTTGCTTCGCTGACAGTTATCGCCATTTTAACTCCTTCCACCAGGGTCGATATGTCCAACGGGTCCGCGAAGTAATTCGCGTTGATGATAGGATTGTGATAAGGATTGGAGCTCTTGAGTCGCACGGTACCCCGAGATCTAGGCCTCAGAAGAAGGGGGATTATCGTCCAGGCGTCCTTATTGGTGATCGGCCGATAAACTGTGTTGTAAACCTCGTCGGTGATACCCAACACCTTTCTCACTTGAGCACCCGCGTCAGAACTGATGGACGCGGGTGCCATGTGGAACTGAATATCCGGATAATCAATAGAACTATTCGCATACTTAGTGTTGACAAAGGCGTAACCTTCCACTCCACCAAGAGTGGTCATGGGTCCTCTACCATTGGCAACATAGTGCATCGTGACTGGTGCCGCTTGAAAGCGATCTTGGACAATGGCGACGGGCTTGTCGATCAGAAACGTCAGCCCGGCCACCCCCACGTGATCCTGAAGATTGTCACCTACCCGAAGATCCTTGAGGACTGGAATCCCAACGTGTCGGAGATGTTCCTTGGGTCCGATGCCTGAGAGCATCAGTATCTGGGCGCTGTTTATCGCACCAGCCGATAGGATCACTTCTTTTCGCGCCATTACCACCTGCTTACGTCCGTCTCGGACGAATTCCACGCCAGTGGCTCTCATACTCAAAGGATCAATAAGGATCTTCGTCACCTGGGCGTTCATGGCCGTATGAATATTCCTGCGCAAGCGAACCGGCCGCAAGAATGCCTTAGCCGTGGAGCACCTGCTCCCTCTACGTATCGTTCCCTGCGCAATCATGAAACCGGTCTGATACTCTCCGTTAATGTCCCGATTCTCATAGCCGATTTCCATTCCAGCCTGCACGAAGGCCACCACCAAGGGAGTCTTCCAGGGTGCCTCTTGCACCGTGAGGTAGCCACCGGTCGAGTGATACGAACTCTTCTGTAGATAGGGATTCCTATTGTCCTCGGACTTCTTGAAGTAGTAGAGCGCCCGATCGTAGCCCCAGCCAGGATTGCCCAGAGACTCCCAGTGATCGTAATCGTGCCTATTTCCTCTAACGTAAAGCATGTAATTGAGGACGCTCGAGCCGCCCAGTACTTTTCCTCGCGGCCAGTTGCATCGGCCTCCCTTCATCGCCAGACAGGCACGTCCGGTCGGCTCGGTCTTGTACTTCCAATCGAGCTTTGTCAGTTGAAGATACGCGGCCAACGAAGGAACATCCGTCACCTCGTTCTCGTCAGGTCCAGCTTCCAGAAGTAGGACGTTCCAATCGGGAATCTCGGAAAGTCTACTGGCCACCACAGCTCCCGCCGATCCTCCGCCTATCACGACGAAGTCGTACTCGACCTTCAAGGGGTACATGTCGATTGGTCGACTCTCCGGATCTAGCTGATCGTACCGATAATACGAGAGACCCGCTATCAGCAAGGGTATCAACCACAGACCCGTACCCACCAGACCCAAGGCGCCCTTCAACGCGGAAGTCACCACTATCGCGCTCAACACCATCTTCCTTCGTCCAATCGAACCTCGTAAAGGAGACGAACTTCAAGGATCTCCCTGCTGCTTCCATCAAGCGATTTATCATGAGAATTTTTTTTTTACTTCCCACGGTCGCGATCACCTGTCTTGATCATTCGACGACGTCATTCCAATTACTTCATAAACTCCACGATATCGTCAATGGATGTCTGGTGGCCGCGTTCCAATCCTCTCTGATCCACGAACCGGTAAGGAGAAGTCGAAATTTATATTCTTCATCCTGCAACCGCACCGGGCACCCGACCAATACTCTCATGGAGATTCCTGTAATCGATAGGATGCAATCAATGCGCATAATTACGCGAGTATTAACCGTGACTCGCCGAACCAGTTAAACGAAAGTATTCCGTTATCGTGGCTTTCCTTATTCGGTAAACTAAATCGAAGAGACACGGTTTCCGGTTGTCGCATTTTTTTTCTTCTCTACGCAATTTATCCGAGTCAATAAAATCACCCACGTGCTGCGCCCGAAGCATTGTACGGGACTGGAAGGCTAATCTGTCCCCCATTCACGAGGAGCACCGATCCGGAGTAGAAACTTAGGGCAATTAGCATAGAAATCTTTCTGAAATGTCAGAAAACGTGGTGGCGGAAGGAAGAGCGCCGAGGATTCGTGGAAGCGTATCGGCTGCAGGAAACACGAGATTGGGAAGGAAGTTGGCCGTGTAAACTTCAAACGTGCGGTAGGCAAAGTGTCCGCTGACATGTTCGAAGATCGTTCTCGAGTGCCGCGGCAAACGCTACATTCCGCTCCACGTGTATCGGAAAGGCTTAAGAGGAGGCATGCTTCTCCCGTTTGGAATCGTCGTTGGTAGAACGAGATGGTGATCTCATAACGTTAGGGAAAGGAGAAAGTGTTTCACCGGCGTAAACCTCTCCGCCACGCTCGTTTCCTTCTACGAGAGTCACGATTACGTTATGGCCCTCTCATTCTGCTTCGCCAGATGCAATTATTAGTACCGCAAACCACGCTACCGCGGTCTGCCATGCGGGCGTCATTCCCGACAATTGGGAGCTGACATTCGTGCGCCACTAGGTACATTAACCTTGTGCGTTTGATCCTGTTAGGGTTCTCGGCCACATCCTTCTCTAGCTACACGTCCGGATTATCTAAATCGAATTGGCAGATCTAGTTAGCCGGGCGAAGAGTTCCCGCGTCTTTTTCACGCTCCAAGTTTTCCCGAAACCATTAGACGCTTGTTCTTTCGGGAAAATAACCGGAAGATTTCTGTACTTTTCGAGACTTCTCTGTCTTTTCATATTCCGAAATGTGCTTTACGCATGTCTGCTGGTAGGTTAGAGCGAGATAAATAAAGTTTTCTTCACTCCAACCTACAGACAGCTGAAGTTGAGCATGATAGCTGAAGTGAGAATAAAAGATATATTTATCTCATCGTGAAAAAGATGCGCAAAACATACTTCTCGATACTTCGAGACAGAGAAACCCCGAAAAGTACTTTTCTCGGTCTAACTTCCCAACAGAAACTATAGTCAATGTCCAGCCCGTGTAATATAAGGTCTATGGTATTTTGCGTAAGAAATAACGGAAGCGTGCATTGTACGCGCTTTTTCTCGATTCGTCGAAAGTCGTTGAATGAGACGAGTGTCGTAAAGTGAAGCATTTCCGCCTACATTCGACCGCTAAGAATCCCACAGACTGGATTTCAATGTGTCCGTATCCCCTCACGACGTTTTCATGTATCACGCGAGGAATGCTATACGGAAGCTACACCATTCTTCGTGTTCCACTCCTCCTTGAAATTGCTTGTTAGACTAAACGTCCGTGGAAGTTCCTGCAGCGTTGTTCAGATTTACAAATATTCCGAGGATCTCGTCTAATGTTACGAGAGAGCGCGTGGTAAGTGGCGAGAAAATTTCTTGGCAACGTTGGAATGTATTTTAATCGGACTATCGCGGAGTAGTTTAATAATGCATCGACTAATGAACTTGCTTGTTTTATCTTTCAGGTGAGTTAGCGCAAGCCGTAGCCAGTCACGTCACGTGAGTCGTTCAAATTTATTCGTACAAGCTGGTTTCTTCGAAAGTGGCTTAAGAGAAACGTCTCTTTTCATAATTAAATCGTCGCTCGTCAACACTCACCATGATTATTTCAGGATTATCGCGTCGATGGTCACCAAACAAGGAGACTTCTATTATCAGCGAGTCTCAATAATCTCTCATTTCTTCGAATCTGAAAAAGGGTGAAGCACGCTTAGCTGGTTACGTTACAATCGCAATTTTAATAATTAAGAATTTAGAGTCACTGACAATGAGATAAAGTTCGAATCTAACGCGTGCTTCTATGGTAAGGTGATCGATCGCGGAACGGTCAGAGTTCATCCACGCATCGACACTCGCGCGCGATGGTATCTCACGCGGATATTTCCCACGATAGAGGAAAGATCGAGCGTGACGATGGAGCTTGGGATCGTGAGACGACAATCGGCGAAAGTTCATTTATCAGTGGAACGAGAATCTGGTCAAAAACGAGATAGGCCGCGTCTTCGGGATTACTTTTCAAGATACGCTCTTTCCTTAGTTACGTAACCCGACGTGTCAACTCGTCCCAAATACTTGGAGTGAAACGGCAGAACTAATCTGCACCTTCCTGCCGCGAGGTAGAAAAAAAAGATCGGAAACAACAGTTAGCGACGAGATCACGCACGTAAAGTCCCTTTAACAATCGCTTCGAGCATCGTTATGCGCTAACGGTTAATTGGGATCACCTCACTCGTCCAAGTTGCACGGATCACGCGCGTCATTTCTCGTACGAACAGAAGAGAAGCAGCACATTTTTTATTGCCACCACCGTAGTTGACATCCTAACGACTCGTTCACCCTTCTCGTCCCGGTGTCGATCGACGCAGTCGCTCGAAGTACGCGCACTTCTTTCGACGTGACAAAGTCCTTCTCGTCAGTGAACGTCGACTATAAAAGCAACACTCATCCCGAGATATCACAAGTAATTATTCTCACCACCGGTTAAAAAGAAACCACTGATCCCGGCTGATCACCCCACGACGACTTATTAATTTACGGCCAATTATCAACCTTCGCGCGCGACCTTCGATGGATCCAACTCAGCTCGCGAATCGGACTACACACTTCTTCGAAGCATCCCGTCCTGCGGCTCCACTGCCAACCCCTCTCCTCTCAAGAGACGTAGACACTTGTCTTGGAAAATCGGCGTGCCATAAATCGGCGATGAATCATCGCGCGAGGCTCTTCCTGGTTTGCAAAAGCTTTCCTCGATCTGCTCTCCGCTTCCTGTCCGCTCGTCTCCCGGCTTCTTCTCGCAGCTTGCCTACCCACGACCGAAAGATCGACTGGTCGATCGGGTATCGGAGATCGGCTTTCTCGACTCGGATACTCTTTTCTCGGCGTACCTTCCCGGATTTTAAGATCGGAGACGAAGAAGGCGAGGCTCGCGCAGCCTTCGCCACCGACGATCGAGCGAGTGACCGAGAGGGAAGCACGATGGTAATGACAGTAGGAAGAACGATACGGTACTGCACCACCGATATGGCAATCCCCCTCTACGATTCTTATCCGACTCACTTTTCCTTCTCTCTGTTCCACGTGCGGGTAACGGGGGCTGGATTTGTTCTCGTCCTTCTCCAAGACTCCCAGTCGTACTTTGGCAGTGAAAGTATTCTCTTCCTGTAGCCGCTCGCTGGTCTGCGTGCGAGCGTCAATGTGGTAACCGGCGTGAGCAGCGCGCTCACACAACGTCACACGCGCGCGCGCGCCTGTACCGTAACACCGTGCGATTGCTCGCTCTCACTCGCTTATACTCCTCTTTTCTCGCTCGCACGATGCACGCCGATGTACTTATGGACGTACAGTCGGCCGAATTAACGACCTGCACTTCTGTCGTCGGCTCTTCCGCGTGCGCGAAGTTTCCGATGCGGGAGGAACTTGATCGCAAAACTCCGGTACGATGAGAACGAGTCTAGGAGAAGAGATTGTTTTCTTCTTCTTCAAGATGGATTCTTTCTTTCGGTTAAATTTTAGGCTTGCGAGAGTATTTTGATATACGTGATTACGAATCTTTATGTTATCTGTTTATTTTGATTCCATTAACCCTGTTTTTTTATTTAAGCCAGTCAGTTGACTCGTTTCCATAAATAGTGTTAAGTGACAGAGTATCTTGAAACGCGGCAAGAAACCTCGCGTAGAAATTCACCGTGTGTACTCAGACAGCTATCGTCTTCTACTTAACAAAAAATTGCCTGCACCAGACTACCCTGCTCGGTAATACCCCGTAATCTTCGAACTTTGGATACCGAGGGATTCTCCGCGAAAGAAAATAAAGTGTTTTTATCGTTATTTACCTGAAACGATCCGCTTCTCTGTAACGACGTCGTTCGATTGTAGACTGTACTTGTTGGAGATTCTTCTCGGTGAGTTTACGTGCCGGTCCACACGCGAAAGAATCGACGAGTCGGAAGGTCGTCCGATCGCGACACGAATTTCGTGAGAATGGCCGTGAGCAGAGTTAGTCCAAGAGCACGGTCGCGAAGAAAGTGGTCGGGTTTGAGGAGGGCGAGTTTTGTAACCTTTGAGTATATCGTTGGATCGCTAACGGTGCTCTCTTCCTTTCGAAATCCAGTTCTTTCCTCCTCCGAGAGGAACTCGAACGAGCTCTGAAAAGGGCCTAGAGAAGATTCGAGATCCCCTTCGCGGAATCGATTTTTGCCAATCTCACCGAGCCAATAAAATCTTTCGTTCGCGAACTTGATGCACCTCGGCGTGTAAATAATTTATTGCCACGCGACGAGAAAGCAGACACATTTCCGCTCGTCGACTTTCAGATTCACTGGCATGCGTGAAATTAAACGAGAAATTAAGTAACGTACAGTTGAACGTTTAAAATCACTGTGAGAGATCGAAGACGATCCCGAGGGTGCTTCTGTCAAATGAAACGCAAACTTCGATCCGGATTGTAATTCTGCAACGACGTTTTAGCGTCGCTTTACTCGCATGCTCGCACGTTCACGCTACCAGTGTCAATTACATCCTGCTTGCACGGTAATTCGAGGCACGGCGTTACTGCACGCGCTACTCATACGTGGATTACATGGGGGAGACCTATTAACGCCGACGAATAAATTTTCGTCGGTTCACGCGACGCACATAAGCTGATCAAAATATAATGCCACGACTTAATACGACGCGAGTGACCAGCCGAGCTTTCTAAACGCCGGTAAACGATATTACGTATGACTGGGCTTATCGATTATCACTGTATTACGCACACCCGTTAAGTGATAGGCGTTAAGCGAGTCGATTACAGAATCGAACGCACGCTCGCGCAATTTCCTCTCTTCCCATCTTTCTCGACTTTCGATTTCCCCGTTTCGACTGGTTCGTTATTTTCATCGGATGCGCGCATTCTCGGCCTCTCCCCGTGTGCCGACAATCACAGAAATAATTACGGCCAATTACAACGTACCGGTGAAAATCCTGGGAGAGAAAAGGGCGAGAGCGAGCGGTGGCGAAATTCTTCGTGTTTACGGTTCCTTCCGGAAGTCGTGTACGAGGTACTTCGTTAAGAAAGTCGGACGCGGCAAGAAAGTTCAACGGGTTGGTGGCGCGTTGCATGTATTTCGCGAGTGCATCGCCTTAGCCGGTCCAGGACCCGCGTTTAAGCTTTCCTTCGTTAGTTGGTAGTTAGCGTGGAATATTTTCATAACGCGCGGCCTACAGTGGGATCTCTAAGCAGCGCGAATCGAAGAAACAAATAGACCTCAGCTTTAAATACTAACGATCACCGTGGATTTAGACTTTCACTATTCACTTTTCTTCGTCAATTTCGCGGCGGGTCCGTGAAATTCATTGGAGCGAGTCGTTAGCGATCGGCACTTTTTGTCTCGTAAAAATGACGATTTCATTATTGACCGGTGCGACGGGCGCGCTTCTTCTCCCGTTCTTCGTGACCCGTTCCTCTCGACCGATCTCTCGTTGAAATTCCTCCATCACCAAGAGACACCCGCAGCACGAGTGAAATTCTCTTTTCACAGTGTGAGACCTGGGACGACCTCGTCGATGCGCGCTTGCAAATTAGAGAAAAAGGAAAAAAGGAAGGCGAACGTTTGCGAGGAGCATGTGGCCACGGTGGAACGCACGTGTCCCAGTGCTCGCGCGGTGCTTGTCGGAAAAAAAATTTAGAAAGTCTTCCGCGGAAGGCGCGTGTATATAAATCTTTCGCACGGCTTTGGAATAACAGTGATCGGAACTATCGATCCCCTACCATAACGTGCGCCAAGGAAAAATCTGTCGGTTGGCACTACGGGAGCGCCGATTATCCTTTATTATCATTATGTTCGTCATTAACCGACGCGGTGGCCGACGAACGTGGCGCTTACCCGACAATTAAATGCCAGCGCGAACAAAACACGTGATGCCCTCGGCACGTGCACGCCTATAAGTCCGTCTATCAATCGAACTCTGCCAATTACGGGGAGTCGTAATAATCGCGTGAAAGTTACGCGCGCGTTTGCCCGCCTCTCGCGTCTTATCTTCCTATCGGATTAAATCCTTCCACCGATCCTATCTCTCGATCTCCGTGTGCTTCCAATGGCGCGCACAGAAGGATCCCGACTCAGCGAGAGAAACAAATGTGGCGCGAGTCGAGAAAAACTCGACTACGAATCGAAACGCGTAAAATATACAATAATGATCGTAAAAGGCACATGTAAATCTTTTATTCCACGAGGTTTTACTCCTGACAAAAAATCGGTAGTTATCGTCGCGAGATAGACACGCTCCGATACAGGATGATATTAAACTGCAAAACGCGTTGATAAAGTCCACGTACGTTTATAAATACGCGTAAGAAATAAATCGTTCGAAATGATTGTACGTCAAAGGCGTAGGACGTAAATGCGGCAAAAATGACGTGTGGGGACGAATGCAGGATAATTAGAGAAAATTTGTTGAACAGAGAGAACAGTTGTAATATTTTTATTTTTGGAGAGGAAGGATGATTACAGCTCAGTATCGAAATCGAATGAAGTTCGCGCTTCCTCTCGTCGCCGTCGTGACGCCATTAATGAAGACGACGTCGTGCGTGTGTGCTAATGGACGAGACGAGGAAGCGGAAATGGCCTGCGGAACGAAGACATCACGTGAAAAGGAACATATACCACGCGGGGAGAGTCTGCCTATCTTTTTGTTCGTTTTCACGCGAAACATCGCGTTATATAAAATTGCTCCTCATCCAACGCGCGCGCAAACGGGGGAAGCCGTTACGATCTCGTGCTTCCGAGATCATCTTTCTCACTCTCGATCTCGAATTAATCTGACCGGCCGATCTCGAATTTGAATCATTTCCTGCAGAAGAGTATTTTCGTGGAGGAAGCGCGCGAAAGCGGTAGGCCGCGAGAAAATTAATGGCGCATTAATTGGCACACGATATGATCTTCGTTAGCGCGCGAAACTTACGATCGAATCGATGTATTGGAGAGAGGAAGGACAGTAACGAGTATTGGTCACTTACTTTGAGTTCCCTTCTACGAAAAGAGCGGATGAGCCTTTTATTAAGTTCCCTTTTACAAAATGAGCAGTTGAACATTTTGGCGTTAAAGACCTTCCTTATTTCTAACTTACGTCCCTTTATCTAAAATGGCACGGCCATGTTAACGTACACAGTTTCGGTCGTCTAGTAATCTCATTGATGAAATGTACACGCGTATGTACAGAACTCGCAATGCGCTTTGAGTATTTATCATACGTAAGCTTTGGATCGATCTGTTTTTACGTGTGCATTTCGCGTATAAATAGGTCCCTGAGTTAGCAAATAGCAAACACTTTCTTTGCATAAAGTTTTCAATGCATTCAGCATTTTCCACATTCCCCGTGATCGCTCATTTAGCAAATGAGTAATTCAATTAACCCGAGTCGCACGCCCCGTAACTAATACGTAATATTTTGCATATTACGCTCTGGGTTCACCGCGACGATTTCCAACCTTTTCTCACGTTCACTCGAACGGAGAAAGAGGAAGGTGGAACACCATTGTCCCACGGCACACAGTCTGTCCATAAAATTTCATAACGTCCTCCGCGTATCCCATACGATTTCGTGCGAACTTTCCATCGCACTTTCCCTTGCGCAATGAGCAGCGAATTGACTAAACATATTAAAAAAAATTCATCCTAGCAGAAACCGCACCTACGACAAGCGGACCCGCGATGGTAAACGAAAATCCACCTCATCAGCTACCAGCGAACCTTCTCCTTTTCACTCTCCAATCCTCCTTAATGATATCACTCGCCTTCTCACCGATCATTATCACCGGAGCATTCGGATTTCCGCTAACGATAGCAGGCATGATCGAGGCATCGACAACCCTTAACCCCTTTACCCCGTAGACCCTCAATCTCGAGTCTACCACCGCTGTGGGGTCACTGGATGGTCCCATCTTGCACGTACCAGTGGGATGATAGATTGTGAAGGTAAAGTGTCGTATGGCGCACTCCCAATACTCGTACGTGTCGAAAGGATAACGCTGACAGCCTGGCATGCGAATGGTGTGAGGCCTCGAGCCGAATCTCTGAAAGGCAGTCGTATTGGACAACTCCATGGCGATTCTTATCCCGTCGACCAGGATATCTATGTCCTCTTTGTGAGTAAAATAGTTGGGATTGATATCTGGATACGTCATGGGATTGCTGCTCTTCAGACGAATCCAACCGGAACTCTTGGGCCTGAGCAAGAGCGGCAGAATGGACCAGGTCTCCGCATTCGTCAACGGTTTGTACATCGTATTGTAGACCCGGTCCCTGAGGCCGCAAATCTTGCGAATCTGATCACCGTCGTCGGAATTTATGGAGCTCGGTGCGAAATGGAATTGCATGTCTGGATAGTCGCCGACCTTGTCGGCGTACCTCGTGTTGACGAAGGCCAGACCCTCTACACCTGGAGTGGTCATTGGTCCTCTTTCTCTAACGATGTACTCCAGCATCACTGGGAAAGTCTGGAAGCGATTCTTCTTCAAACTGATCGGTTCGTTCAACAAAAAGGTCAGACCACCCAGACCAACGTGGTCCTGAAGATTATCACCTACTCTGAGATCGGACAATACTGGAATACCGAATTCTTCTAGATGTTCTCTGGGTCCTATTCCAGATAGCATCAACAGTTGCGGCGAGCTAATCGCTCCTGCCGATAGAACAACTTCTCTTCGAACTCTTACGCTTTGCCTGCTACCGTCCCGCAAGAAGTCCACCCCGATTGCTCTCTTGTCCTCGTTGAAGTTGATCTTCAACACCTGCGAGAGCATGGCGATGTGAAGATTCTTACGGTTTCTAACTGGCCTCAAAAATGCCTTTGCCGTGGAGCACCGGCTACCGCGACGAATAGTCGCCTGGGTTAACATGAAGCCTGTTTGATTGGCTCCGTTGATGTCACGGATATCGTAGCCGAGTTCCCGACCACCTTGTAGGAAGGCAATGGAGAGTGGTGTTCTCCATGGTGGCTCCTGCACCGTCAAGTACCCACCGGTCGTGTGGTAGGCAGTTCTCGCTAAGTATGGATTCCGGTTGTCTTCGGATTTCAAGAAGTAGGGCAACACCTCTTCGTAACTCCAGCCAGGATTGCCCAGTTGAGCCCAGTTGTCATAGTCGCGTCTAAAAGTGGGATGGGCACGAATCAGAGAAAATTCGAAATTTTTTGTGTTCGATAAATCCTCGTAATTACCGATTACCGCGCACGTATACCATCGCGTTGAGCACGCTACTGCCGCCAAGAACTTTTCCACGTGGCCAGTTACACCTGTCGCCTACCATGGCCAGGCAATACGGCGAGGCGCTCGGTGGCGACGTCTGATACTTCCAATCAAATTCTGAAAGCTGAGTGTATCCGGCCAAAAGTGGCACATCCGAGATCTCGTTCTCATCGCCACCAGCTTCCAAAAGCAGGACCGTCCAGTTCGATATCTCGGATAATCTCGAGGCGACTACTGCACCTGCGCTTCCACCACCGATTACTATGAAATCGTACATTCGAAGCAGCTGGAAAATAAACGACATGCAGTTAACACGAGCCAATACCTACACAAATGAATCGTGAGATAAATGGTCTTCCAATGATAGCTCTTGCGCGACTTTCTTTTTTTCTCTTAAACCGTTATACGTCCAGTTTTCTTAATCGGGATATTTGCATCCTTAAGTAAAATTAGCTTATCGCATTTTTCACTTTCATAATTGGACTTGCAACAGTTTAAGAAAAAAATCATCTCATAATTTACAATAGGTAGATCACTCGAGATCACTTGGAGCTCTGATGTATCGACCGTTGTTACGATTGCTCGCAAAAAGTCCTCGTACTCGGAGCTAAGATTTTTGCGAAACTAGTTCGCCATCTTTTTTCCTTTAGGGTACTCCGGTAATTGCGCAGGGTTACCATTGGAAAGCAGGTTTTCCATGGTGTTCACAAATGCAAATAGTTTCGCAAAGTCGATTGGAATTACCTCGCGTGCATTCACCGGGTGCGACTCCGGGTCAGCATTATTGTACCGGAATACCGTTAAGCCAATCGCGAGAAGTGGAATGAGGCCCAATCCAAGTACCGAAGTGGTGCCGGCTATTGCAGTGCCAATTCCAATCGCCATTTCCGTTTATTTCCTCCCCCGAGCATCAATCGGCAGGTGTTTGCCATTCGACGGATCGATCCTCTCGCTTGTCAACCGTGACTTCGAGGCATTGTTACCTGAAAATATAAAAAAAATCAGTGTTCCAAATATCGGAGAAAAAAAGAAGACCGACATTATTCCCAGAGAATTTCGCACCCTGCACGCATGTGGAACCCAGAAGCGCCTATTCCAACAAGAACTTTCCACGAATCGTTAGATTTTCGTACAATGCCCATTGTCTCCGCGTCTCTACCACAAATTTTATTCTAACGAACCACGCGCACGTAAGACTTTCAGGATTCGCCTTTGTCCGCTCCTATGCGCGTACGCTCGCCATTCTCCCACGATATCTCGATATGCTTGATATGCGCGTGGGTAGTCTGGAACGTTCTTGGGAAACAGCTTTTCGCAGAAAATAATTCGCACGCCGAAAAAAAACGAAAAAACCAAGTGGTGCACTATTGGTGCTGGTTAATTCTCGCCGGATGGAAGTAGGTCGTTTCAATCGGTTAGAACCCTTCTCGCTATTAACTCAAAAATTAACGCGAACGAATGGTTGAAGTTACTTTCCACGAGATCACGTGCGCCACGATTAAACTCTCTACCACCCGAAAACAAGTTGCACCTTACATCACGAGATTCTTTTTCTATAATCGAACTCGCGCACTTCACCCACCCACTGAATCGTCACGAAGTGTACACGAACGCTGACGAATACACCGTTTAAATAACGCGTCTGTTTCTGTTGAATTTGATTTCGCCACGTTTTCATGACAGTCAGCCTTTCTCTACTTACTGCACTCTCCTCTCATGGCACTTTAACTTTCTCGTGGTCGAAGAATCTCCTGTTTTTTCTCTTCGCGAAGTCCAACCGTAAGACGAGTTATCACTGCCGTTGTCACTGGTGAACGAGCGTGGAGGTAAGACCGGGCGATGCGATTCTCGAGACTGTCAAGTACATCTGGTTGCCTGCACTATAAACCGGTAAAATGGCAGCGGCGGGTAGGTACGAGAGTAGTACCGCTCGATTCCGACGGCGCGTTGCGGTGAGTGCCGAGAGTGAAAACCAGTTGGAAGGTGCGCTCGTGAGCGTAGCGCTTCTTTCAATGCCAACTTCGCACGAAAACGTGACCTCGTAAAGCGAATCACCCAGTTTCTAACATCTTTCCCGCCTCGCCTTCCTCCCACCCACTTGTCAAGTCAACCCGAAGACCTTGCGGTCGATTACACGCTGATTAGTGGCTTTTCCACGTTCTCTGCAAATTACACGAACGAAAGATCAAATTCGACGATTGCGAAGCATCACCGAGGCACACTTTCTCCAAGATGGTCCAACATTCGTGGACTGGTCGGGGGAAGATTAATGAAAATTCTAATTGCCTAAGAAAAACTTTCTCGACACTTTTTTCTCTCCTTCGTACAAATCTCTTAAGCTAATTGCTAAATACTTCGGCGAAATCTCAGATATCCATAAGCCGAATAAAACCAGGAGAATGACGAGTGTCCACTGGAAACCCAATGAAAGCTCGACGAAAGTAAATTCTCGTCTGTCTCGCCACGCACGCGCGCCATTCGTTTTCTTCTAGGTTGGATTACTCGAGGAGGTAGAGGTAACATCCATAACATCCTAACAGAGAAGATCCATCGATCCTCGGCATTCTCCCGTGGTGTGCGCGCTCGTAAAAGGCGTATCCGGAATTTATAAACTTCTCAAAAAGGAGAGAAGATGAAACGACGCTTACGTGCTTACAACCACGAGCCTGTTCGCTCGTTTTCCTTCCATCGTATAAATTAGGCGGTCCGGAGTCGAGCAGGGCGAGCAATGTGTTGCGTTCTTTCTCTTTACTTTCGTGGGCTGGTAGCCAGGTAGAGGTAACGGGTGAGAAGGAGAGGTCTCGCGTTCATACGTACACTTTCTCTCATCTACGGTCTACGTGCCATTCGGGCTCAGAGAACGGACAACATCCTTGCTCTCGGGTGAATGCGTCTAAGCGTGCTCGCTTCAACCTTGGCCTTGAGCTTAAAGCTCCCTCGCGGAAATGAAAGGAAGAGGAAATCTTGCAGGTTGATTTAGCATGCAAGAGGCTATGGAAACGAGACTATAGCGTGAAACTCGACTGAGGTCGATTCTCCGGTTGTGGACGAGTGATCCGAGAGGAATGAGAATTATAGGCTCCAATCGGCTTTCGCGATCGCTCGATGAATTCTTTCCTCGAGAGAACCATCACTATTCCGCTCCGACGTCCCACTTTTCCTTGGGATCGCGTAAGAGAAAAACATTGGTGGGAAGCGCAAGAAAGTAGGATACGCTTGAATTCCGGAGTTTCGTCTTGTCTCGAGGTCGCTCGTGGCGCGGCGCTTCCTCTTCCTCTCTATCGATTGCAAAATCGTCCAGCCGTGAATTTCACTTTATCGACACGTGAAGTACATTTTGATTCGTTTCGGAGAAAGGGCGCCGAATCTCTCCTCGCGGGTAGACACACACCGCTTACTCACGTTGCATTAATGAGCGTAGAAAGTGGCCGGTCGGCATGTGCCACGCTGATTTCCATTGTGACCGGTAAAATGACATTTAGCGTGTAATCAGCTCGAGATACGAATGAGAAATTGTTATTGTCTTTTGCGCAGTCGGCTCGATTTAAGAGGACTTTGGAAAATTATTGGGATGTGCAGTCTTATGCGCAATTGCTTTGGCGCCACTTTATGTCTTGATATCACGAATGGGATATTTGTTGTTAATGATATTGTTATTTTCTATGCTTTTTTTAACTATTGAATATGTACAGGTACAACGAAAGCATCGACTCGTTCGTGCAGATCGGCAGGTGTCTACCTTATCGGTGTAAAAGTATCGAGGCGCATCTCGACTTTGCAAATCTTACCTGCCACTCTTACCTGCAGGTTGCGCTCCTTTCGAGAAATTGCTCACGTCCAACGACGAAACGAACGAAAGTTCGTATTACAGGCTCTTACCAGGTGTGGTCGCTTAGCTAGCATTCAGGCGCTTAACGCATATGTTTCGGCCCGAAAGTCTCATTCCCTTTTGTAGTTTGCCGTTGACCAGATATCTTGCAAAATCTCGATTTGTTATAGAAATTTTTACCTGTGTGCCATAAAAATAATTTTTCTCGTCGCGTTATATTTTTACGATCCCACGCGAAAATATATAAAGTCACGGAACATTTGTTTTCCTAGAGTAACATGACAAAGTACTCCTTTCAAGCGCACATTTACTTGTTCGTTCATGGAAAGCCGTCCTCAAATCTTCAAGTAAGTGGTGATTCGAAGACAATCAAATAAGCCACCACTTTTGCTCGTTGAAGAAACTCTCTTTTACGAGCTACATGAAAACTACTAGTCGACAAAGCGGATAATATAGAAGTTTACGCATTACGTTTTCTTTAATCCTACGGCAACGAGCGATTTCGTATTGGTACCGGGTTGATTGCGTAACTGGCTGGAGGTGAAATTTACTTTCGTTCGCCACTACCCAAGGACGAATGAAAGGTATAGTGGCGGAGAATTTGATCGTAAGAATTGAAAAGCAACATCGTTGTAGTGTGAAAGGCAGGAGAAGAGGGCGATTAATTCGCTATTTCACATAGTTGTGCATAACCGGGTTTTTTTAATCCGTTCGCACTGTCACGATTTACATCACTCGACGGTATATTTTGCGAATATAAGGATATCGAATGAAAGTAGGGTCTATTATAAAAATGTTTATTCGTGGATAAGCGTTTCTTATAAATTTCGAGTTTTTACCCCCTTGAGTACACCATAATTGTTTTTCTCGTGTCGTTCCGCGCCCATACGTCACAAAGTGTTTCATAAGTCCAATCTAACTTCTCCCCAGTCATATAGCATCCTCCACTTAAACCGAACGATGCGAACACGTTCTGCGCAATATTACGATTAAAACTTATGTAAGAAAAATTTGTAGTAATGGTATATGTACAAACTGTGACTATGCAGGATGCAATCTGGGAAACGGTCCATTGGTGCCTACATTAACAAGTATTTCCCTAATAACGACAATTAAACTAAACGGTGAAACTCCATTATAATACAATCCCCGTAATTACCCGGCCTTTCGAAAAATGTTCTTTTAACGGAAGGCGTAAAATCGTCCTTGATACATTTCGTCGAAGATTCATCAAGGTCCATCGTTCCGACCTTATTTCAGGTAAGATGATTAAATGAGGAATTACCTATAATGAAAGTAGGACTAGCCAGGGTCTGTCGACATTGAGAAAGTACGGACAATTATTTTCAAGCGTGGGCAGTTATAACGTAACACGGAGTTAGTTACAGTAGGCGGCTTTGTTACAGCGTAACAGACCTTATGCAGCGTATATCGTTATTTCCATGTGCGCTGTAAGAACCGTCAGCGTTCTTTTAACCACTGACCGGTATAATGTTTACATGGCACTTCCAATCTTTACATACACGCTTAGATCGTGCTCACCGCCGTCACCCGAGTTAACGTTTTAATCTCGCAGCAAGTTCTATTCGTAACGGTAATCGAGTAGCTCGTACAATTAAGCATGTAAAATAAATGCCAATTGATATTTCTCAGCGATAAACATAAACTAGATAAATATACATTGTAGACTATATTGAGCAACTAACGTTAATCACTTGTTTCGTAATAAATTGTCACATGACGAAGTAACTGAGGTTTGATTACGTAACTCAATCTGAACACAATCGCGAGAACAATAAACACTCCGATTAAGCCTACCGTAGTCACGCGTATACCCATTCAAAGTCTTCGTTCGGACCATGAAATGTCGCAGAGGAGTCCCCAGTAACCTCGGGGCTATTCAGAAATTAACAATAGGAGAGAAACGATCGTCCGCATATCATTACATCAATTCAGGGTAAGACACGCGAGCCTGCACGCTAAGCAGGTACAACCAGACGCACGCCTTCACTCGCGCATAGTACAAACACTCCACGGCCTTCCACAGTTTTAAATAATTAATGTAACTAGGAATGAGTGACGTTAATCTAGATTCACAAGAAGGTTCTACGCGTTCCTTCGCCGCGTTATGATACCGTTTAATTCTATTCTACGCTAGAGTAGAAAAGTTCTTTCTGCATAACCGACGCAACCACGGTAATCAAGAATGCACCACTGTAACGTTATTATCTCGTTTCGTTCGGGAGCTCCAATCCTGTTTAATCATATCAGAGCCCTTCTCGGCTATCATGATCACGGGCGCGTTGATGTTACCATTAGTAATGGTTGGCATAATCGAAGCGTCGATCACCCTCAATCCCTGCACTCCGTAAACCCTCAACTGAGGATCCAAAACAGCCATTGGATCCTCGCGTGGACCCATCTTGGCGGTACAGCTCATGTGATAAATAGTCATAGTGTACTGACGCACCACGCAGTTCCAATATTCGTCCGTGTATTGCGGAATGTGCTTGCAATTGGGCACAGGCTTGTCGTGAAACCGTGCCCCGAAACGCTTCATGGTGCTGGTCTCGCCGAAGGCGATCGCAGCTTTCACACCTTCTCTGAGAACCTGCACGTCTTCGGGTTCCGTCAGATAATTGTGATAGAGAAGCGGATAATCCAAAGGATTTTTGGATCTCAGTCTGATGTAACCGCGAGACTTTGGCCTGAGGAGCATTGGAAAAACGCCGAATACGTCTCTGTTGTTGATCTTGCTGAACAGTTCGTTGTAAAAGGCGTCGCTTAAACCGTGAGCGTTTTTCACGTGGGTACCGCCGTCGGAGTTGGTCGAGGATGAGGTCAACATGAACTCGATGTCTGGCCAATCGACCGTCTGATTGTTGTACTTGGTCGTGATGAAGCCCACAGACTCCAGGCCCACGCTGGACGTCAAAGGTCCGTCCTCCGTCACGGCGTACCTCAGAGCAGAATTCACGTTCACCAGGCGATTCATTACGACGCTGATCTCGTAATCGATGAGAAAAGCCAGGCCACCAACGGCTATGTGATCCTGAAGGTTTCGGCCCACTCCAGGCGAATCTTGGATCACTGGAATACCCAGTTCTTCCAGATGCGGTCTGGGTCCTATTCCAGATAGCATCAGAAGCTGTGGCGTGTTTATGGCGCCTGCTGATAAAATCACTTCCTTCTTCGCGAACACTGTCTCTCGTCTACCCTGTCGGATGAACTCCACTCCGTAGGCTCGTTTGGTGCCAGGATCCACGAGTACTCTCGTCACGTGGGACCACAGGGACAGGTGGAAGTTCTTCCTGAGTTGTATCGGTCGCAGGAAGGCCTTCGCCGCGCTGCATCGAGCTCCACGTCGCATCGTGTATTGGAAGAAGGCGAAGCCGGTTTGTTGTTCGCCATTTACGTCCACTATGTCGTATCCCATTTCCTCTCCAGCCTGAAGAAAGGCTACGCCGAGCGGCGTGTTGTAAGGAGCGTCTTGGACAGTCTGGTAACCACCTGGAATTTCAACATACTTCTGACATTTTCAATAGTGCAAGAATCTTGATGAGAATATTTCTGTCGAATAGGGATCCTGTCGTAAATTCGCAATTTCTCGTATAGCATAGCAACAATTGCTGCGATTGGGGTTCGTCGAATCGGAACAATAAACGTAATATATAAATAGAAAAGTGAAGAGAGAAGGTAAGGTGGATTTTCATTGAAGATCGGTGAATGCTAGGTATACTCGCGTGACGTCACACTCTCATATTTGCGCGTCATACGTCGAATGACTACGTCGTAAGTATCGGACACGTTGGAAGAAATACAATCGTCGATGAAGAATCATCGTGGAATGCGTAGATAGGATACGATGCGTATACTGGAATCTTGTATTATTCCAGCAATGAATCCACATTAGCCGAAAAATTTAGTCTTCGTGGAATTCGTTAATGAGGACCCAAGAGAATGAATAAGCGTGCCATTGACTAATCGATTTCCATCGATTGTGAAACTTCTCGTGGCATATGCATCATATGTATTCCAGCCCTTGCGATCCAACTGTGCGTCTACATTTTCGCCCCATTATACTGCATCGGGAACCGGTTTCATTACCGACTGGTCCAGGTTAAATGTTATGCTCCGACCTTATTTCTGCAGTAATGCGAAGACCTCTTACCTCACAGTCCTCGTGTGCATTTGCTTTCTTTTTCATCGAGACGCCAGAAAAGTCGTACCAGTGAAATTCCGCAAGATCGAATTCAGTTTCATGGTTTATACACGCGGGCCGCTCGTTTCCAACGTAGCACCACATTTGACCCCCTACTTGCTTTTCCTCGCGTCTCGCCCAATTAGAAATATTTATCTATCCCCTTCGATCGCTTAGATAACCACGTGACGAAAATCCCATGGAATATTCCTTCGTGATGATGGCTTTCGAATTAAATTTGTCGACCGCAAAGGGACTGGGAGAAAACTGGCTCGTAGAAATTACGTGCCGACTGACCTGTAGCGTGATAGCGCGTGTTGCGGGCCAAATATGGATTTCTTTGGTCCTCGGATTTCTTGAAGTAAGGAAGAACATCCTCGTAGCCCCAACCGGTGTTCCCAAAACTTTCCCATTGATCGTAATCTCGGCGATTCCCACGTATGTACAGCATCGTGTTCAACACACTCGAGCCACCGAGGACCTGAAATTTTATCGATAACTACGAAGATGCACATAAAGCGCAGTGAAGTAAGAAATTCATTGTTTGTCTCGCGCATCTTAAATAATCTTAAATAATCGCATGTCGAAATTGAAATCTTCCGTTTTGACCTAAGTTATTATCGGCATCGCTCTTTACGAGTTTATCGCGCCAGGATCGTTTTTATTACCCGTTCAACTCTGAGTTACAATCCTCGTGGAAAATTTGCTCGAATAAAAAATGCACGCGGTCACCGGTCACCGATTTTCTTTACTAGGCCGATAAACATCGTACTCCAATGGAATCTCGTGCACACGTCAGCCACTCGACCAGGTATGCACTTTCGTTTTGGAGTTGCTCCACGCCTTAACTATAATTAATGAGCCCGCAGCACTGTAATACAATTTCCTCTTGGGCACGTCCCAACCCTCAAAAATTCTTTTTCCGCGAATCGCGCCGACGGAATCGACACTGCATCTTTTCTTTTTCCATTCTAACCGGATCATCCTCGTCCCACTCGTTCTCGAATCAGTCCACTTCTCTCATTTTAAAGAGTCCTCCGCGAGCGCATGCAAGTCCGAAATTACTTTCTCCCCTGACCTGATTACTTATTACGTACTTGACACTACGCGCTCCGTAATAGGCAGTAAACTTCCTGTCCGACATGGACAACTTACATTAGCCAGTAATCTGAAATACAGTTATTATCGAGCACACGACTCGTGTCAACCGTAAGAATCTAATCACTCGGACATCAAAATGCAGGTGTTCACCATCATCGCGCTAGAATGTGTCTCCGTTCGCGGATCATTGATCGCTCTAATTCTCCTCCTCGAACGATCGAGATAATTGTGGGAAATGGAGAGAACGTTCATTGTGCTTCCTTCTACCGTAAACAAGGGACCCTTTCTCCTGGCCACAACAACTCCACCCTCGAGATTTTCACCGAGACGCGTCTCACCTTTCCTCTGGTCCAGCAACACCTGCGCTCGATCATGGCACCGCACGCGCTCTCCTGGGGTTGGGTCCTATACTTCCAATCCACCTTGCTCTTATGCAAGTACAGGGACAGTATCGGTACATCCGTTATCTCGGTCTCGTGTCCACCTGCTTCTATCAGGAGAACGTTCCATTCCGGATTCTCGGTTAACCTGTTGACCACCACGCTTCCGGCCGAGCCGCCACCGATCACCACGAAGTCGTACTCCTTTCTTAGATTGGTCGTCACCTGTGGATGATTCTCCGGGTCCATCAAGTCGTAATTGAAGTACATTAACGCCGCAATTAGCACCGGCAGTATCGCGATCTTTCCAATCCCAAGGAGCGCCGCCGCCTTCAGCGCACCGGCAATCGTCACGATACCCATTTTTCTCTATTCGACACTTTCGACGGGTACAAACGATTATTATCGTTCTAATTACTTTTGGTATCGTCGATAAGAAGTTCTCCGAGTAAATTGACAGCTCCTTGTGAATTTATCATTCGCACATCGTTAACGCAATACCTGAAAAAATGAAGAATTCAATTTTGTTATTGAATTTGTAAGTTCTTTTTGCGTAAAGATCGAAATTCGAGAAGAAGTGCGCCATATTTTTTGGTTTAACCTACTTGTAATATTTATAAAACACGACTCGTCGATCCTTTCGAATGCTCTTCGACGAATAGTGCCACGGGTTTCGACATATCTTGAAACGTATCCAAACCCACCTTTATCATCGACCACACGACTCATCCTTCTCGAAAGACATAATGACAACTTACATTGGCGATGCCCGATGGCGAGCCTTCTCCCCATTTTCAACGACACGTCTACGACGCCTCTTTGTTCGACGGTGCACTCGTGTTCGACTTCCGCATTCGTTCGGTGCTCTTCGAAAGCTGCAGTTTGTCACTCACTCGCATATTCATTTAGCCCCGCATTGTATCCACCGTGATAATTCACGATCCCAGCCACGACATCATCGAAGATAATAATTCACGGCTGCTCGTCCGTCCTCGATCCTACACTCTTCAGGACCACCACCTGCAATCAGAGTCGGTGAGATTCTACGCTCCGCGACGATAATCAATCGAGGAGTACGAATGTGGTCGCGTGCTACCACTCTTACTTTTCCTCGTACCAAAGACAAAACTACGAATGGACGTTTCGTGTCATCGGATTCTCTCCTACCCCTCGATATTCCTCAAAATCAATGTTTGTACCGGTTAGTGTGCCGCAAGCCGCTTGTCTACTTCTCTACCGTCATCTTTGCTCATTAACGTATTACGCCCGCGTGCCATTGTACAAATGAATCAGCCTATGGTAAGTGGCAATGTTCCAACACGCTTAGGCGTCGACCAAACAATAACCGCGAGACTCCAGGAAACCAAGGATGGTCCACTCGAGTGTAACTAGAAGGATGATGATCGGCCTATCGTTATCCCTCCCTCCCAACTCTTACGAAATATTTTCGGAGCTCGAGAGGCTATCGGAAGGACGGACTTCGACCTTTGCATAACACGTATCCCCGCAGCTGTCACCCCATTGAAATTGACGGACACCACGCGACGAGTAAATGTTTGACATTTTCACTTAAGCGGACCAACACGCCAATTCTTATACACAATCTACTCCATCAAATTTTCGTAACGTTCTCGCGAGTTCCTAGGGAGGTGGGAAGAGGGTGTCACGGCACGCGTTCAATGGAAATGGGACGCGGGAGGTATTCTTTCGCCTACGTACGTGAGATCTTGAGAAGCTTTCAAAAATTCTTGACGATTCGGTAGTAACCTCGAGCCTCTCTCTCTCTCTCTCTCTCATAAATTTACTCCTTACCGAGCCGACTATCCCGATTTCGGCGACATTACACGTGGATACAATCACTTGGGAATTTCGTTGTACTTTCTCTGAAAGGAGCGTTCACCGTTTCCCTTCTCCGTGGGCCACCTATCGTTAGAATTACCGCGTGTCCGTGTGGATTGAGATTACGAAAGCACCTCAATGTCCGGTTTTACCCAGTAAACCGGCGAACATCGGCGCGCGCGCGCGCGCTCCGCGAATTTTGAGGACCCTCGTTAAGCGGTTTGAAACGAGAATGCTAATTTTATTGCTTTCGTCCTGTTAACACATCGATGATCTGGAATGATTTTTTAATTGACTTAACATCCGTTTTCCTTGATATGTACATAGTAAAGGAAAAAAGGCAAGGAGTCATAATTGAAGTTAATTTACTCTTTTTTCGAATTATTAACGCGTCTCAGAACGTCAATTTGCACGCGAGGTCTTACTTTCATGTTGTATTCGATAACACGGATTCGCGTGAGTACACATAGAAATTCTTTCTAGGTAACCCGCGATTCAGTTCCGAACACTACACCGGTTTTCTCGAGAATCATTTTAAATTGAATTTATAAATTAATGACGGATGTCACGAACCGTAAGTCCAGATTAATAACCGTAGTAACCAGATTAATTTCTCGAACCCAGAATTCACTTCTCGTTTACTGTGCCCAACCACGTGTTTGACAAACAAAAACGCTTGCACGCGGATGTGTCCACACTTACCCAAATGCATACTCAACGATGTCCACACGATTCTTAAGCAAGCAAGTATTCCACGTTGGTGTCATCCCTATTGTCTACTTAAGAAGTTCCTTTGTTTTGCGAATAATTGTTATGCAAATTTAATTCATCCGCATCCACTGAATCCTTGCTGTTGCGGAATCACGATGTCGATAGGAATGTTGTCGTAAATCCCAGTTTATATTTTTTAATCTCGATGCAAATGGCAAGCGTTCGGCGGAATGGACCGCGTCCAGTTTGGAGAGCACGTGGGCTCAAGACGACGCGCGTGTCCGCGTTTGAGTAGCTCGCGGTAGCAGAGAAAGCGAAAGACTGAGAGTTCGAACATTACGTTGAACGTATAAACCGTACTGTTACCACCACTTTGACGTGTGGAAACGCTCCCGCGTGGCATCTGCATCTTTAACCCACGAGGTTCAACAATTTCCTACGTGCTCTCGTCCCATTCCTGTTTCCTTGACTCGTCTATTTTTTGCGCTTTCGCGTAACTGTAACGACGCGATGTGGCGCGCCGTCGCGACGTAGAATGACGATCAAATTCGTTACGGACATTATCGTAAGCGAGGAGTCCATTCTCACTCGTAAAAGAAAGCACACTTATCTCCGTGAGTGTTGTAAAAGACGTTACCTGTATTTTCGATTGAACGATTAGATTACTTATTCTGTGCTGGTTATGCGAATTTCATATGCGATTAAATTTTTATCCGCGAATGAAGTGCCGAAAAGTAATTCGTCACCGAAGATTTCGACCCGACGAAAGGATACGCCTACAAAAAATTCCAATCTTATTTTAAATGGCAAATTTCACTTCGACGGGGAAAGACGTGGTTCCAATATATCTCAGAATTATTTCATAACGGATTGAGCAACACCTCGACGAAGAGCTTGGGTTCCATCAAGCTTGATGCGAATTATCAATGTGGTCGGGTAGAAGCGATGTGAAATAAATTCTCATCGATGAGATCAAGTGTGTCATCTGCACTTTCATTTGCACGTAAAGAGAACGATTTTATGGAGAATTTGAATTCTCGTCGAATCGGAAAATTCGATAAATCTGACGCGTGACTCGAGTAGTCTGCACTTCCCTCGTTGTGTAATAACGAGCATTTAAAAGTCCATTCTGAACTGCCAGTTCCGGCGAGAACGTGTCTGCAAAGAGGGTCCGCAGAAACTGTCCGTTTTTCCGCCCTCGATTTTAAAATCGACTTATATGTCAAATGATAGCTTACGATGAGACATTAATAAAAAAAAAAGTTTCACGTTGAGCATACGTCTGGTTTTTTAGATATACCGGGTGTTTCAGCCCACCCGGGTCACCCGATTCTTTCGTAAAAGGGACATTTTAGAGAAAAATGTTTCAGACAAAAGTTGTAAGGCTTAAAAAGACGTATTCAACGAGAGTAGTTATTTGACCTAGGATGGCATAGTCAGGGACACGTGAAGGTCAAATTAATTTTTTTAAATGGAATTATATAATTTCTCTTGGTCACATCTTACATTCACTGGCTGGATCTTGGTGGCGAACAATGAATAGTTTATGAGATACTTTGTACTTTATATCGAAATGTTCGTTAATAAAGTGAAAAATATCTCGCAAACTATTGAATTTTCGAGAACTCTACCTTGATATTTTTATATGCAGAATAGTCAGTGGAATTATATAATCGAAGAAAAATTATATAATTCCATTTAAAAAAATTAATTTGACCTTCACGTGTCCTTGACAATGCCATCCTAGGTCAAATAACTACTCTCGTTGAATACGTCTTTTTAAGCCTTACAACTTTTGTCTGAAACATTTTTCTCTAAAATGTCCCTTTTACGAAAGAATCGGGTGACCCGGGTGGGCTGAAACACCCGGTATATCTCAAAAACCAGACGTATGCTCAACGTGAAACTTTTTTTTTATTAATGTCTCATCATAACCTATCATTTGACATATAAGTCGATTTTCAAATCGAGGGCGGAAAACCGGGCAAAAAACGAGGTGTTTCTGCGGACCCTCTTTGGCGACGCGACTGTCACGTTGCCGATCTATCGATATCTCTAAGAAAGAAAGGGCGGTAAGGTCGGATTGGTTAATTATGGCTCTTGCTCCGACCTTGAGAACCGACCTGCACTCCGTGCACCACAGCATCCACGCAACAGCGCTGTCCCTGCGCATAATTAGAAACACGATTGCCCAACCGCGATTAAAGTAATTGCCGTAGAAGGAGAATAAGTATTACGGAGGGCAGTGCACGATTTTACTTCTTTTTTCTTCCGCACCGGTTCCTTTTTTTGCGTAGATCGGCTAGGCCTGTGTGCGACTGTTAAAGGTTACTAGGTAGGATTTCGGAACACTCTCCTCTCCGATTCTTTTTCTCACCAGGCTCACTTCGATTGACCGCATATTTTTTTCGTCGATGAGAAATCCTTCGCGACTGTGCCGAAGGATTAATTAAGGATAAGTAACTTTCTTCAATGACTCTTGACTCCATCTCAATTCAATCTGCGACGATCCTTTCACCGATCGTAAAGAAGCACGATTATTCGAGCGAGACGGCCGATGATACTTTGTACGACGATTGTATTGACTTTGGATTACAACCGGCGTAAAGTGACGTGTTACATGCGTAGCAGTAGCATTGACACAATTGTTACCCACTTTTCTTTGTCTCTTCACAAGTAGAACGATTCACGATAGGTGAACGCGTGACAAATTGCAGATCCAAATAAGAAATAAATTAATAAAAAATATTTGTCCCAATTATTATGGTAATTCCGAGGTGCATCGCGAGCGCGAACTGACCCGTTGGCCGGTAAACCTGAGGACTGCCCAGCAACGTGTTGTGACACAATAACCCCGGGCTGTCGTGAGAAAAAACATTACATTAGATTCTTGCATTATTGCGATAGAAGTAGAATAAGAAATTCAAAAAAAGTAGAATAAGAAGTCTGGGATAACGAGTCAAGTAGAAAATACATCGAGGATGCATTTGCGCAAATCTAATTCTTTTTTTCTTTTTGTTCTAGGTAAGGTTAGAGCGTCAATTGGAGGAAATAGAAAAACCTGCGAACTGTCTTTTACGATCGAGCAAGTATGTAAATAATTAATGTCAATGCGATAGTTCACCGGCACTCGTAAAATTGATACATTTGTATTAGGTCGTAAAGTAACACGACTTGAGCCAGGCTTGCAGTTCAGAAATATCACCAGTTTCATACTTTATTATAATCAGTTTGTAATTATAGGTAGTCAAGCTGACATCTAAACGTGGTCTTTATCGGCTCTTTATCAGCACTAATATGTCAAAGAATATTTTCCGGAGTATTTTCCATGTGCTCAAGCCTTTTTCATGATCGATGAACAAAGAAATAGAACATCTCTATTTTTTTAAAGACTCTTACTCACATTATTTTTCCTTGTGGTACGTGTACACCAGTATATGTGAAGTGCAGCGTAAATGTATGATAAACTGTATCTGCCTGCAATTATAGTCGGTATGCAAGGACGTTGAAAATTACTGTCACGGATACAGTGAGAGCTTTACCGATCGCCTGGGTGTAGGCAACCCGTCTTCCTTTTACGAAGCACACGACGTAGTTTCAGGGGCCTTACTACAGACAAAGTATAAGATAAACCTATAATATGCGTTGATTTATCTTGTCTTTCTTGTATCTTTGAAAAAACTGTTAATTCGTACGACTTTTTTCTTGCTATTTAGAGGATAAAGTTAAGGACGCTTCAATATATTTTTAGGTCGATAAGTGACTATTGTTGAATACTGTTCTTTTGTCTCATATTTTTTTAACCAACTTTTAGATTTTTACAATATATATAAATTCACATGACATAAGTAATTTGTACACGCAATTTCGCACAATCACGAAGTCACTTTCACTGATACATTCTTTAAGATGATGTCCAATATGCGATGTGCCAGAATGATTATTCCACTAGGTAGAGCAAGCGTAATGTTCGCGATCTTCCCGTGCTGGTGGTGATACTACTCCATGCGTTTCGCACAGCAGCAGAACGCACAAAGATTAATACATTTTGGAAAACTTTCAAGTTCAGGGCGTGAGTTACAGGACCAAATTTTTCAAAGCCTATACCCTAAGAAAATCTAGACCACTACTCTACCCAAGAATACGTAAAATAAAACATTTTATTTACTCGAGCAATTGCATTTTCATCGAATTTTTCCAATAACAATAACAAATTAATTACAATCACCGGTGAATGAATCGTATATACATCGATGCTTATGAATTATTCATACTTCCTCCTACGATTACGATCGATCTTCTATGAATTAAAACTATTCGTCCGACCACTTAGCCAATCCTGTTTAATCATATCGCTGCCCTTCTCGGCGATCATCATAGTAGGGGCATTGGTATTTCCACGAACAATCGTTGGCATAATCGAAGCATCCACCACCCTCAAGCCTCTAACACCGTAAACATTCAGTCGAGGATCCACGACCGTCTCAGGGTCCTCTTTAGGGCCCATTTTACAAGTTCCAGTCGGATGATAAATCGTCCCGGTGTACTCCATCACATTGCACTTCCAATAATCTACGCTCCAGTATGGATAAGCACGACAAGCAGGCATGGATACATCTATAAATCTCATTCCATATTTCTTGAACACATTGGTCCTGGATAATTGCAACGCCATTTCTATACCCTCAACTATGGCATCCAGGTCGGGATTAGCAGTGAAGTATCTAGGAAACAACAAAGGTGGACCCCAGAGTGGATCAGTGTCATTGAGTCGAATGAACCCACGACTTTTCGGACCCAGCAAAATGGTTCTGATGTTTATAGCGTCGTAATAGGGAGTCGGTGAAGCACCGATTTCAACAAAGGTCATCGGATCGCTAACAAAGTCCATCTGACTGCTGGCATCAAAGGAATACTGAATATCAGGTCGTCCGTAATCCTTTTCGTACCGCGTTTGGGTGAATGCGCTGCACGAGAGAGGACCGGAAGCTGAATAGGGACCCCGCTGGGTCCACCTGTACTGTTGGAGGTCACTGATCTTTTGCTCGTCGGTGGTGGCGGTGGAGGTAGCATTGGAAAGAGCGATTACCAAACCGTTTATCGTGACATGGTCCTGAAGGTTTCTACCTACCGACGAATCATAAATCAAGTGAATTCCATGCCTATTCAATTCTTCGCGCGGACCCACTCCGGACAGCATCAGAATTTTGGGACTATTCAGTGCTCCAGCCGATAGGATCACTTCTTTCCTAGCTCTGGCCACTTTAACGAAACCGGTGTCCATTGCCACGTACTCCACGCCTGTGGCACGCTTCTCTTTAGGATCGATCAGCACTCGCGTGACATGCGCCTGAGTCTTCACCACTAGGTTCTTCCGTTCTCGCCTGATCGGTCTCACGAAAGCGTCATTAGCACTGTTGCGCATTCCCGAATCGGTTGTCATTTGCAATCTCGTAACGCCCAATTGCTCTCTAGCGTTCGCGTCCACTAATGGGTAGCCCATCTCTGTGAAAGCGTTAATGAGAAGCTGTGCGTTCCCATCGTCGTAGGGAAATCGTTGGACGCTCAGGTACCCGCCGCGATTATGGTAATCGGGATTCGCCTGGACGATCTGTCGAAGGTTTAATAACAGTAGTGTTTATTGTAAACCCATGAAGCTTTCTTTCTCACGCAATCACCGCGCGTAGTTTTGTAACGCGCGAGAGATCGTTATCGTCGGTAATTATGTTGCTCTCTATTACCTCTGGGTCTCGATTGTTCTCCGACTTGAGAAAATACGGGAGCACGTGTTGATAACTCCATTCATGATTTCCCAGTGCCGCCCACTCGTCGTAATCTCGAGGGTTGCCACGGATGTATATCATGTAATTAATTGAGCTCGAACCGCCCATCACCTGTGTCAGTAAAGCATCGCCGTAATCATTCGCGCGTACGCAGCCGGCCAATCACCGAAATAGTATTATCAGGTGTGCCGGAAATTCTTCGGTGCTAACGAAAGGCAATTCGCGCTCCAAAAATTCTCACTTATCCAATCTGGGCTAAGAAATTCAAGGTCGTCTTTGCACAGATTGAAAACGAAGGTAAGTTTGACAGTGGTGCGTTGCGTAATCGAGGAACGATGACACCTGTAGTTTCGGCACAGGTGTGCAACCTCGGAAGATCGATGTGTTTGGATGGCGAGAGACCTTGCGTTAGCACGCGACAAACTCGATGGACACATACTTTACCCCTAGGCCACCCACAACCGCCTCCCGTTCGAGAGCGACAAGAGGTCTTTTCCGGTTGCGTACGATAATTCCAATCGATATTGCTACCTTGTAGGAGCGAGGCAAGCCCCGGTACGCCTACAACCTCGGGCTCTTCTATGCCTGCCTCGAGTAGTAATATCTACGACAGAAAAAAAATTCTATGCACACAATAGAAATACGTATGTTACTATTACGAGCTATTTTCGCAAGCGGTGTAAAATGATTTAAAAAAAATTAATAGCAAATGGCAAACCACCTACATTTCTACATTCTTCGTAGAAGCTAAAATCATTTCCAATAGTAGATACCATGCACGTGTGCACAATGCAAATGGAATGTTTCTCTTGCTTTATGACGAGGTAAAGAAAAAATCTTAGAAAAAAAAGTGGAACACAGTAGCGGAAACTGTTCTGCACGCGTTCTTCGTATCGCGTGCAGAAATATCCTGTGCACACGTGCTTCGTGTAAAACGATAAAAAGCAATGATTGTTTCGGAGTATTCGTTTTCAATAAGCATGAAGCCGAACGATATCCATAACATGACCGCGACGATCATACTGTTTTATGACCCGCTTCAACGAAGCCCCGAGCGCATAATGCGCTTTGCCAAGGGGAATTTGTCGCCACCGTTAGTAATCATCGGAAAGTGGGACGATGGAGGAGTAGTGACTGAGGCGCTTCTTCTGCGAATTCGCTCGCGATATTTCCCTTCGTAAAAAAAAAGGAAGCTAAAACTACTTCGTTGAAAGATTTTGCCGTGAAATTATCGCAACTGGCCTCTGGTTGACACACTTGAAAAGAGATGCGAGGGGAGCAGTTGTATTACGTATTCACATGTTATCGTAAGGAACCGTCCAGATGCGATACGCGCTTCCGACAAGCCTCGATGAATATTTCGTTCGGTTCTCGAGCTCAACGAGCGTACCGTGTATTGACACGCTCGCGCTCAATGATCCTTGGACTTTGAAGGCGCACAGTTGGTACCATTCGCACTGCTGAATTCACGCGGTAAAAGGCACGCGAGCTGGCTAACGACACCCGTTCTCGTGCTCGCCCATTTTCTCGAATCGTAAAACGAATGCCATTGTACTTTCTTCGACATTCTGTGCGCCTTGCTTAGGTAATTTCAGAGCTAGGGACACGCGTTCACTTTTCACATTGTAGCGAATATCGATCTACCGGGTTTACCTCGTGCCAAATTCCGCGCGTAGGACACTGGCGAAGACAAAGCTTGTCCAACGTACCTTCCACTCCTTTATCTCGCTGAGCCTATTGGCCAGGACGCATCCCGCCGATCCACCGCCCACAATTATAAAATCGTACTCTCTTTCTGCGAATCCACTCGGTTGCGGAAAGATCACTCCAGCGGCCCTGTTGACCTGATAGTATCCATTGATTCTCCACTCTCTGCTTTGCCTAGGTTTTCGTTCGTTCAAAATTCTCATCGAGTCCTGATTCTTGTTCCTAAAAAAGATATCCAATGGCGAGGAGTATTGTTGTTTCGACCGTGGTCGTTGCGGTCGCTTTCTACGACCTGCACCAGTCGTTGGCGCGAAAAGATTTCTCGCTGGAGAAGTCATTGTACCACCGTTGAATTCCTTCATCAGAGACTCGAAGTACGACATGCCAGGATTCCAGTCCTCTTTAGTACGAAATCCACCCTTGTTTCGTTGGATCAGGTCGACGTAGTTACTCGTTGGCTGGAACAGATTGTTTAGACCGAAATTCTGACTGGACATCTGAGCACCAGATCCACTCATGGACCAACTGCCAGGAGGACTATAAATGGAGCGTGGAGTATTGCCTCTATTATTCTCGGGAGATTTCAATTGGGATCGATCGACCGTGAACGGAGGATTCCTCGAGGCACCGTTTCCCTGGAAATTGGCGCCTGTCGGTGCATCGCGCCTGATGGTTGACGCACGCCCGTAGATATTCGCGTTGTCGTTCGATGGGTGAAGCGATGGGTCGAGATCGTCGAAGGCATTGAGGTATTGATCCTTGGGTTGGGAGAAAATACGCGCAACCAACGCGATAAACATTATATTAGCCGGTTGACAAGTTGAAACCGTAGTTTGAGGCGGACAGAGGTCCGCCAGGTTCGGCGGTACCCACGACATTTTGATTCCTAGAGAGAATGAGAGGAAAATCGGATGGAAATAATAAAGAAGAAAATTGTCTGACAATATTAAATATTCGAGATGCTGAACACTCGAGCTCCGCTCATCGTGCCTTAACTAAAATCAGCTGGTCTCTAAGGAATGTTATTTAAGATTTTTGCAAAGCAAGTGTCATTTCTGTGAACTAATTTCACATTTCGATACTACTACCTTGCGGATGTAGGCACGCGCGATCAGAGACGAGATTACAGAACGAGTTTTCTCTGTATAAACTTTGTTACTTACTCAGGCGTGTCCTACGCTAGCGGAAAGGTAGAATACAGCAATGGTTGAATAGAGTGTTTGATTCGTCGTGCAATTTACTTTCGATTGTTCTGACACTGTCCTATTTGCAATGGGTCCTCGGATTCACTTGATGCGCGCCCTCGAACTGAATCTTTATATTAGCATTTTCCAAATGCAGACTGGGACACTCGCGAGTGACGAATCAAAATTTGGACGAGGAAACGCTACTTGTTTCCCGGATGAAGGTTGGTCGGCGAATGTCCGCGGCCTTTCGACTCTTACATCTCGGGCGACTAGGAAAAGTGGAATGCTTTCGGGCCTGGACCACGGAGATATCGCGCACCCACTCGTAATCAGTTTGCACAAAAGTCGTAATAGTGTGACGAGTTAAAAGGCCGAGTGAACGTAACCTGTTCCTGTCTACATATATTTTTAATGTGTTGCCCAAATATCGGAAAATCGTAATATCCGCTAGAAAGAAATCAAAAGTCCAATCCGTCCTCATCTATGCCAACGCTATTTATTAAAACTTGGATTATATGATAGGAAAAAAGAAAATTACAACTCGACTAAACTGAGAAATCTAACGTACATGTAACCGATTCTAATCTAAAATAGACCGATTAATAATTTTCTGTTCACAACTCATCCCTAACGTGCCAATCCTCCTTGATCATGTCCGCGCCCTTCTCTGCGATCATCATCGTAGCTGCGTTCGTATTTCCGCTTACGATCTTGGGCATAATGGAAGCGTCGATGACCCTCAAACCCTCGATCGAGTGAACTTTCAATCTTGGATCCACAACGGCTCTCTTATCACCAGCAGGACCCATTCTCGCGGTACCCACTGGATGAAACACAGTCGTGCCGGTGTGTCGCAAAATACATTCCCAATACTCCGTCGAATCTGGCACTGTGTGCCTACAACCGGCTAAATCCAAGAGTCGCAATTGTATGTTGTGCTTTCTAAACACCTTGGTGTCGAGATACTTTTTGATTAAATCGACGCTCTTGAGGAAAAGCTCGACGTCGGCACGATCGGAGAAATAATTAGGATAGATCCGAACCCATTCGGCAGGATCGCTACTGCGCAACTTGATCTCGCCTATGCTGTTGGGCTGAAGGACACAGGGAGCAACGAGCATTATATCTGTATCCATGATCGTTTTAGACAGGTTCGCCTGCACCTCCTCGTCCAATCCGAATCCTCTAACGACCGTCTGTACAATGTTGGGCTGCCAACGAGGCATCACCATGTGATACATCTGTACGTCTGGATACTTTGATTGGGGCTCCTCGACGTTGACAAAACCCATCATATCTATGGGACCTAGTGTGGACAATAGGCCACTGGAGTGCATCAGATACTCGTAGGCCATGTCCATCGGTAATGTTGGCTTGGGTGGTTGCCTGGCTTCATTCATAATGCTCAAGAAAATTCCCATCCAAATCATGTGGTCCTGAAGATTCTTACCAACTGGTAGGTCAGCCTTCACTCCTATTCCCATTTCTCGTAGATGCTCGGCCGGTCCGATCCCCGACAGCATCAGCAATTGCGCGCTGCCAATGGTACCGGCCGATAGGATCACTTCCTTCGACGCACTAATGTCCAGCGACTTCCCATTCTTCAACGTCACTCGCACCCCGGACGCCCTGTTGTCTCTCATCAGTATCTGGTCCACTCTCGCGGACTTCATTACGTAAAGATTCTTTCTGTCCTTGTTGGGATTGAGAAACGCTTTCGCAGCGCTCACTCTGCGTCCATTCTTCACGTTAACGTGCGCTATGCCGTATCCGATGTATTCGGCACCGTTCAAAGTCTCCAAAATGGGTATGTTCAATTCTCTGACCCCGTCCATGAACATTTCGTACAATACACGCTCACTGTAATTGCACTTTCTGGCGGGTAGGGGTCCACCGGTGGCGAAGTAAACGTTTCCCCATTTCGCCACGTCTTCGGGCGTATAGTCGATGGATTTCTTGAAGTACGGTAGAACCTCCTCGTAGCTCCAACCCTCGTTGCCCATGCTATGCCAATTGTTGTAATCTTTCTCGTTGCCTCGTATGTAGAGCATAGCGTTTATGGCTGAGCTGCCACCGATACCCTTGCCACGATACCATTTGCATCTCTTGCCATCAACACTTTGACAGAAGTTCTTATTCGGCTCGGTCTTGTAATGATAACTCATCTCACTCTCATAGAGATCCATCATGAGTGCGGGCACATCGCTTGTTCGCAATGGATTCTCGCCTGCTTCGATCAAAAGGACGTTCCATTCTTCTAGTTCGGTCAGTCTGGCGGCTAAAACCGAGCCCGCCGATCCCGCGCCGACGATTATAAAATCAAATTGGCTCGGCGATTTTACGACTTCCTCGGTACGATCGTTTGGATAGTCGTTACTGTTGCCTATGCTGCACATAGACGACAGGAGCCTGCTGATCAAATGCACGAAAAGACATGTCGAGGAACCGCTGGTGGCTGCCGAACAGAACGTGGACATGCACGTTTCCATGCTTCTTTTTCTTTCAATCCGACTGGTATATGGCGCGATAGTGGAGCATTAGACTGGCGCGCCGGTCACGTATTTAGTCAGCCGTATCTGGAAAATGCATCGAACCAGTCGCATTTATTTATTTATTTTTTTTACATGTCTAATGTCGCGAAGTATGACGAAATTTGCATTAAATAATGAACACGACAAATCGAAACAACTTTTCACATTTTGTTCTCGCATCTAATTTATACGTGATTGTTACTAGATTTCTGTGATGTAACGGGTAGATGGATTAACTTACGAGGTGGATATCTCGTGTGTCTAGAATATCCAGAGGAGGCCGTCAATCGACTTAGAATCGCAAGTGCCGTATGCCTCGGACAGACCGAAGCCTCCCCCCACTAAAAGTAATCACATGTATTACTTGTTATTCTCTTGAATATTGAATTTCAAACATCTTTTCCTCCGTCTAGTTTCGCATATTCCGAATGACCGAGATCTCGTCACGTCGATTATATAACGCGCCACTTTAATATATTTCTCGAGTTGAATCTAAAATTATGAATATAAATTATATGAGTTAAGGATTAACACTTTTTTTTTATTGAACCTTCGTTCCATTTGGTTCACCTTTCTAGTCGTATGAGATACGCTTTTTCTGATCGTTACTTTAAAGGCATGAGTTTGGTAGATCGATCGCGAAGGCCGCAGTTGTCGACTCCTTCAAATGTTGAAAAACTTAAAGTATCTTTTTAAACGGACACGCTTTACAAGCAACAGCAAGTACTCTTTTTTGCTGGTTCTTTTTTGTGCGTTTTTTTGTGGGATTTTTCCATTTACCGCATAAGAAAGTTTTTTTTTTAATGTGTTGCAAACAAAAAGCTTATGAAAGTTACGGGATATTTTCTATGCAATTTCTTTTATGCGGTTCTTATCCCCCACCCAAAAACAGATTTGACTGTATATCTTATGAAGTCTTTTATTGTCACAGCCTTTACACTGTCGAATAATTTGAACTGCTTAACGAGATTTCGAAAAAAGGGGGGAGTAGAAATTCTGCTTTGAAATTAATACTAAGCAAACCGAGTGAAAGAAAAAAAATGTAGACAACAACCAAATGTTCGAAATAATTTTTTCTTTTTTACACTTATAGTACTAATCCCAATTACGGTACTTATCACTAGAGACATATTGATTGTAGCGATGCTTTGACACTTTAATGACGAAATCACTGAGAATTGTAAATCGTACATCAAATGGTTCTCCATTCTCACGGATGCCGACAAATGAGACTGGTTAATTCCTTTTCCTCGTGGGGCGATGGCTTCAACCAAGATCCATCCAATCCACATTTATCTAATCCTCGTGCCAAGGTTCACTAAAGTCCAGCGCGTCTAACTCGCCGCGCAATGATTCCTGGGCAAACATCGCGCACTGCATTAAATCGCAACGCATTTTGATTTTATGATGGATCGTGGATCGCCAGTATGAATACGAAATGACGTATCCACCGATCGACTTCCCTTCGCTCGACTCACTTGAAAAAGTTCGCACCGGTCGCGGTCGTGGAACGCGTTTGTCTAAATGTGTTTAACTCTGTGGCCACGCGTGGTTAATCATGTCCGCCGCTTTCTCCGCCACCATGATGATAGCGGCAGCAGGATTGGAATTAGGCACAATGGGAAATATGGAAGCATCCGCGACCCGTATATTGGGCACACCGTACACCCGTAGTTCAGGATCGACCACAGCTCCTGGATCGTTGCTGGGTCCCATTTTGCAGCTGCCCGCTTGATGATTCTCCGGGCCAGTCTCCGCTCGTATTACGCATTCCCAGTACGCGTCCGTGCCAAAGTGGTAGCTGAAAAAAGGAACTCGTTAAAGATCACATCGTCATTGTTACGCACCCTTAACAAACTCTAAATCCACGTAATCAAATTACTTGGTACAAAGAGGATGCACATTACGCTCCAAGCGCAAGTCCCAGCTCCTCATCGCAGGCGTTTGCGTAAGTTCCACGACCTTCTTGACACCCTGCAACAAGACCTGCAAATCTTTGGGGTTGGTGAAATAGTCTGGATAGATCAGGGGTGGATCCTTGGGATTGGTCGAGCGTAGCTTCAAGTGACCACGGCTCTCGGCGATCACAACGGTGGGCCTGGCCACAATTTCTCTTCTAGTCGGACACGAGCTCAATCCACCATGGACGCACTCGATCTCCAAGCCGGTCTTGGGACAAGTCGAGCTGAATCCATCGAAGAAGACCTGAATATCAGGCACGCCATTCGCTGCGAAACTACTCTCCAGGAATGCCGTAACCTGTGTCAATCCCGTGCTGGCCAGCGGTCCAGTTTTCGACTCGAGATACTGATTAACTGCCTCGGTGGTCATGGTCTCCACGGCGGTGTCCTTGATGCTCATCTTTACTCCGACGGACACGTGGTTGTGAAGATTCTTGCCAACGGGTAGGTCTTTTATCACTTTGATGCCGAGCTTGACCAAATCATCTCTGGGTCCAATGCCGGATTGGAGCAATATCTGAGGAGATGCAACCGCTCCTGCGCTTAAGATCACCTCCTTGCTGCACTTAACGATCCTCCTGTATCCGTTCTTGTCTATCAACTCCACGCCATAAGCCTTGTTGTCCCAATCGTTCAGCAGGACTCTGGTGACGTGTGCGTTGGTGATCACGCGAATATTTTTCTTGTCGTGTACTGGTCTAAGGTAGGCCCTAGTGGTCGTCCCTCTCATGCCGTTTTCCACTGCCATTGGCGCCACCATAAACCCAGTCTGGCTATACTCCTTCAGCTTCGATGTCCTGTAACCCATCTGACCGGCCGCTTTCAACAACTCATCGGCGAAGGGCGGCTTGTGCTGGAAGTATTGGATCCTGAGCGGTCCACTGACCGGATTTCTAGGATATCTTTCGGAGAGCATTAGCGGATCTGCAGGATTCTCGGCGCGCTCGAAGTAATGGGCGATCTCGTTGTAAGACCAGCCATTGTTACCGGCACGTGCCCATTTGTTGTAAATTTCCGGGTGACCTCGAACGTACATCATTCCGTACATTCCACCAGTACCGGATACCATCTTGCCACGTGGCCAAGTGCACACCCCGCCTGTCTCTGTGAACGTAAGTTTTTCGTAGAGTAACACAAACAGATCGTAATCCAATCTAGCCAATGTAGACTCGAGGTGAGCCTATCTCTTACCAAGGCAGGCAGTTGGATGGGGCTGCGTGGGCTCCGTTTTATAATTCCAATCCAGGGACGAATTAATAGCGTTGAAGGCTAGCCCTGGGATGGCCGTCATGGTTGGTTCTTCAGGTCCCGCTTCTATGAGTAATACCTTTCTCCAAGGATTGTCGCTTAATCTTCTCGCGATGACTGGACCGGCGACACCCGCGCCAACGATGATGAAGTCGAACCTAGGCAAGGATTACCAGATCGAATTAGTTGTGCACAGTAGATCGACGTATTGAATGTTCCGCGAAATTTACGAACCATTCTCCCTCGGGCACTTCATTCCTTCCCAATCGTCTGCAGGGATCAGCTACGTCGCACGTGGCCGACATCACATTCTGGACCAAAGTCATGAAGGCGGTGATGCCTCTGCAGGCAGTGGCCATGTACCTCGTGTCTTCGAAATCGCAGTTGCAACATTTCCTGTCTGTTGCCAACGACGGATCTATGTAATTCACGGTCGTCACCAACGGTGTCACCTGTAACAAAGACAAAAGTACAGATGTTTCTCGACAGAGCCGGATGTAGACGTCGTTGGAGACTAGCCAGGGCCGCGATAAGCGTGCCAGGAGTTTGCCGAAACGGAACCGCTTCCGGTGAGGAGATCGAATGAAAGAAATAAGGACCAAGGAAAAATCGTGGAAAAGGAGGATAATCACAAGTACCCACCGGCTCTAACGTCGTTAGACTCATCGCACCGCGAGGCTACGAACTGACGCTTTCCGAGTGAAAACAGTACTCGCGAAGAGTTGCAAATGCTAAGTGTACGGTGATAATATTTATACCCACATTTTATTGCTTCCACAAAACCTCGGCTCAACCTTCACCCATATGATAATGCCCGCACTTTTCTTTTTATTAACGTGTAACTGACATGTTACAAATTCTTTCGCGATCAGTTCATTCTAACCGAGGGTGTCACCTCTCGAGGCTCATCAGAACGAGCCACCAATTCGTGGAAAATATGGCGCCCCATTTTTAAACGGCAATAAAACGACAGTCGAGTGACACGCTTGAAATGCTTTACATGTTACGTTACCCGTGAAACAATTTACGAAGACAGATAGAGGACAATTCTTGACACTCACATTTCCGAATAGGTGATAGGTCTCGACGAAGGTGCACGGCGCCAATATCAGCAGCAGGAAGTGCACTCGCATCTTTCCACTTCTCAGGTCACTATCATCTGCGAAGCAATTAAGAGTTCGATTAAATTTACTGGAAGGAGGCACGGCCCGCACGCGCCGATTTTACACGCCACGTGCTCGTTAGAGTTACGCGCGAGATTAATCGTGCCTTCCCCAAGAGTCGAGATACTTTCGGTGAACGAGGAATAATGGGATGACGCAAGCGGGAATAAACGCGCGCGCTAACAAGCATTCACTAATCTTTCTATCTAACTCCTGTGTTTTCGTTCGTTGACACGCGCTCGGCGCGCGTTAGTCACCCGCAGTTTCCGATAGGAAGAGGCTAAGCTCGAGGCGCAGCAACACGATGCATGTGTTTTTCTATGAGATTCGACGTGTCCAAAAATACGGACGAAAGTGCAGATCCAAGATGTCGTTTTTATTAGGCGCAAGAGATTGCGCTTCGCAACCATTCGAGTGCCTAACTGCCTATGCATACTTGGTGCATACTGCATAATAAAGTGCCAAAAAATCAGTTGGTAATCTAATCAATTACTTATATTTTAATATCACTGATAAGTGAGCGGTACAAAATTGAATTCTTTGCCACGATAAGCTTTCAGCATCCACGCATTTTACTTGTCACGTGAAGCAGTAGAACGCAGCTTCCTACTTTCTTGCATTCTTCTCCTCGATTTTCACGAAGATCCCTGGCACTCGAACGATCGATCGATTTTTCTTAAACACCTGCATCGCTTCTACCGCGCACGAGAATTCTTCAGGAATTGGCGAAACTTTTGCGTTGAAAAAAGAGCGAAATTATCTGCAAAGCCCGAAAAAATTCGAGACGGATTAACATAACTTTGTGGACAGCTGCACGACGTTACCATCGGCCGTTCAACTCACTGCTGGGGAGACTTTAACGCGACAAAATTTCCAAATTGAACCGAAGTGACGATCGTTCGTGCACCGCCACCGGATGTTCGCTCCATTCCAAGGGCCCATTGACTTCGCCTGCTTGTAAACATCGATTCTCATCGGTCGATCGAACACGCGCGTACCGAATGTACCGTGTTACATCTAATGCATCTAACAAGACTGATTAACGTAGATCGAACGTCAATGAGGGTGGCCATGAAAAATACGATAACAAAATACTATGCTTCCGTGAAAAACACCGATCGTACAGAATGATCAAAGCAGATATTTCTCAACGGGGAAGAATTTTCTAAGAAAAAAAAAAACCTCACCGAATTTCCATTTCTCTTTCGCAACTTTCGGTAGAACGACGAAGCGTCTGCGATAAATGAAAAGTCTGTTACCTGAGAAAATTCCACGGCGAGTCGATGCACTTACAGGCGTCCGTCAGCGAGCTCGACGAATTCGTTCCCTCGCCCATTTCCCTCGCATCGATAATTATCGCAAGATATCGCGCGCTCGTGCCTGGGAGAAATCGCGAGAAAGTCACGACGACGAAACAACCGCGAGGGAATCTCCCGTGGCGCGAGAAAATTCGCTCCGCTTCGAGAGGACGAGCTGCTTGCGTCCAACGCGGCGCTTGCACTTTGCGTACGATTAGCGACCGAAGGAAGAAGGTGCCTTCTTCGCGTGAAAACCTCCTTTGAAATTCTCGAGGGACGATCCGCGCCAACGATTCGCCCGTATCCTCGCCGCGGGATCGTTTGGCAAGAGTCGAAAACGATGGGCGAGCAGCGGCTCTCTCGCGTTCTGGACGCTAATTAAGCCGCTTCCGTTGTGTGTGTGTGTGTGTGTGTGTCTTCGTGTGTGTGTTGTTCATCCATGTGCGTGCACTTAAATGTGTGGCTGGTGCACGCGTTCTCGGAAGCACCAGTCGCGCATTAGAGAAACGAAGGGAAGGAAGCACGCGTGACGTCATCCACGTCCGCAGGGAGTCTGGACGAAGAAGGGTAAGAGATCGTCCCCGAGGACTTATCCAGAATTCGAGGATGATAACCGCGAACGGTTGAGCGTGTTGGCTTGTGATTCTCGAAAGTCTCGCTCTCGGTCTCTCTCGCTCCGGGGACGTGGAATACATGTGGTGCGCGAGCGTAAGCTAATGAGAGCTGGCCCGACGTTAAGTGGGCTTAAGTCGTCGTGTAGGGGCGTGTAACGTTCTTTCACCGCCGCATGGAGATTAATCGATTAATCTCCGAGCCTGTGCTTCACTCGTCCGGGTGATTACACGAGCGGATTGTCTTTTGTATTCATTTTTGTAAACTTTGATGTAGGATCCTGAGCATAGGCCGAGAACTCATTTTTTGAAAGGAAAGAAAGGATTGCTCGTGATCGTTTGAGAATTCAAACGTTTCAGGGAGAATGGTAGGTAACATCTTGAGTTTTATCGATGAGAAAAAGAGGACGGTAATCTAAATAGGGCTCCGCGGAGCATTACGGAAGAACTGTGCTTTCATGAATTTCCGACAAGTCTCGGTGAGATTACCTTAAGGGGCCGTTAATGCGTCATCGATGGTGGCCATGTGCACGAGAGAGAGGAGCCGTGAAATAATGGGATTTTTTTTAAAGGCAACACCGAAATTACCGGCGATAATCGGTCGACTGAATTACGATACCCGAGGCTCGCTAATGCCTCGCGCATGATAATATGTTATAAAGTTTAATGCGCTCACATTCCTTCGCGGAACGCTCGTGATGCAACGTAACCACTTTTTATCCCATATTTGATCGACCCGAGTTTAATTATTATAAATAGTTACAACACTGGCGCGCGCTCTTATGCGGCATACGAATTTAGTATCCACGATATTTTGATATCCACGGCCTAATAGTAGATGCAATTACCATTTCACCTATTCCATCGTGGATATGTTTAATATTTAATTAATTGTTCCATCCATTATCTTGCATGATTCATAGAAACTCTTCGTAATAATTTCCTTTCGATTTTCACCTCGCTAACACGCGATTGCATTCCAGTAGTTTGAAAACTTCGAAGAAACATTAACACGCACAGTTATTCACTACTTGTTATTTTAAATCAGTGGAAATGCAGTGCGCGCTTCGTTTCGCGCTACGTACATTACGAATAATGTTATACGAGCGGTTCCAAGATTACGAAAAGGACGCACTGTAAGTTATACGGAAGAGCGACAGTTACACTTATCTGGAAAGTCATTGATTAATTTACCGTAAACCGCGCAGCTTACAATTGTGCCGAGACTTCGCCACGATAGTTTTAGAAATCGTGGATCTTTCGAAAGGAGAGGTCCGGAACGCGCTAAGGACGTTCGCGAAAACGGAAAGGAGAATTAACCAATCGAGTGCACGGACGATGCATAGGCAGATATTAATCGTTGGAAAACGGGCGAGTAACCGGCGAAATATCAACCGAAGATAAAAGCTTGCCCAACACCCCACCGCCGATGCGGAGGGTGCGGGAAGGAAGGACTCCCGATGAATCACACGACACAATAACGAGCGCGCCGTAAAATTTCCGATATGAAAACGCCGTGGGCCGGCCCTCTGGCGAAACTGTACCGGCGCCGGCACCTCCGAAACCCGAACGTGTTCTCCCTTATGGCTTACCAACAGAAAGCAGGAACGAGTGAAGAAGGGGCAGGCAGGCGGTAAGCTTGCGGCTCGCGGTTACGCAAAATCCACCGATCCAAATCACACTGTTAGCACACTCCGGTTACACGCTCGCACTGGCCTCCTGCGCGATGGATTGAAGCGTACGGGCGGCTCACATTTCGGATATAAAGGGGGTAGAGGCCGGGTTGGTCCCCACGGGCCACGTGTCGTGGAAGAAAGTCCTGGGCGAATCGACGGGGCTTTAGGAATCGTAGATACCACTTGTGCATATATTTGACAAGGTAGTGTTTAAGCTTAAACAAACAACGATGCCGATGTAAGGTCGCCACCCGCGCGCGCGCGGTTTCCGCGATGTATCCGAATACAGAATCATCATGGATACGCGTACTGATTCGCCACAAGGTGGAAGAGCCGAAGTGGGGATGCGCTCGTAATCCTTAGCACCGGTTCGCCATCGCACAATTAAGATTCCTTAATTCGGGCACACCTGCCGAATCGGTGGGTCGATCGATCGAACATCGTCATAATATTTACGTCTTAAATTATCCTTTATCTATCACAAACTAAAGGTAGACAGCCACCTGTCAATTGCATAAGAGCAGACGGATATGTACGCGCGCGATTATACGTACGCGTAAGTATGTGTATCAATCTTAATAATGAACGCGCTCATACGCTTCCTCCCGGGTGCCGTCATTAACCCTTCCTTCGCTCGTGGCGAAGGCTGACGGGACCTCGGTAAGGCAGAATGAAGTTTGAAGGATGTAATCGAGGGACTCGACGCGCGAGGAAACGCCGACGATGTGCCAGGTCAAGCGTATCTTATCTAACCTGTGTAACAACAGGCTACGGTGATAAACTCAGCGTTGTCGTTTGCGTTAGACTCTTTATAGCTGCTAAGTGTAGGGATTAATGATGCGGATTAGTAGCGACCTACATTATACTGTAAGGAAGTCGTTGAATCCTCCGGTGAATTTAGAATTGCCCGTACAATTAGCATTCGCTAGATAATAATACTCCCAGGGGCGTCGTAAATTCAACGTAGTGTCGTTCTGCGAAATTTTGCTGCCGCGTGTCAAATTAAAAAAGCCATTGAGAGGTACGTCGATGCTTGGTTACGGAGTGTGAGATGTGAATCAAGAGATTTGACTGGAGGTTTTTAAATTTGCATTTTCTGTAAATTCGGCATTAAACGTGACTATTTCTATACATATACACTACAAGAACCAGGTAGTCGAATCTTTGCGCACCTGTCTTCCGAATATTCGAGTGGCATTATTAATTAGTTCCTCTACTTGTCCACCTCCTCTTTATCATCTCGGCGCCCTTCTCCGCGATCATGATCGTAGGTACGTTAGTGTTTCCGGAAACTACTTTGGGCATAATGGAGGCGTCGATTACTCGTAGTCGTCGAAGCCCGTGGACCTTGAGCTCGGAGTCGACGACCGTCATGGGGTCGCTAGCGGGTCCCATTTTGCAGGTGCAGGACGGATGGAAAATCGTCATCGGGTGATGTCGTCCCTGACAGCGAAGATAGTCATCGGATAGAAAGGAAAAATTCGAGCAACCTGGAATCACGTTCCGATTCACTCGAGCGTTCAACCTCTTCATGGTCCGCGTCTGACTCAGCTCGTGCACAAACTTGGCTCCTTCCACCTGAGACAAGGAAACTTATCGTTACTCGATATCTTTGCGGGTTCAGTGTGCGCTATAGCCCATTGGATTTTGCATTGCCGGGTGCCGTTCGATTGCCTAACGAAGAATATTGCGAAAAGAGAGCACGACTACGAAGGAGAGATTAATTTTATAATAGCGAGCCTCTCTTTAATCTCACAATTACCGGTTGAGGCAGTTCTCCTCTTTTCTGTCACGCGCTTGTGTACTCAAATCTTATTCCGAATGTCACATGACGCGAATTCACGTGGACGGGGGGAATTGAGTAAGAAGAAGATAGTCGTGATCGGTAACTTACCAAGACGTCGAGATCTATCGAGTTGTTGAAATAATTCGGCACGATAATAGGATTCTCTTTGGGATCCTTGGACCTTAGCTTCACGTAGCCTACACTCTTGGGCCTGAGAAGTATCGGCACTATATTGTAGCTATTTTTATAAATTATGTTCTCGTAGAGGCTGGCGTAATACTCGTCGTCGAGTTGACTGAATCTTTTGGTGAACAACCCGCCGTCCCCATTATCGCCTAACGGGACGCAGAGCAGTTGCAGATCCGGATAATCGTCTGTCGCATTCGCATATCTGAGGATAACGAATTATTTTAGCGTACAGACGCGCAAGCTGGACATTTGAGTTACGCGATAACGCTCACTTGGTTTTAATAAATGCCATAATCGAGCCGTAGAGCAAGGTGTAGAATACTCCCGTCTGGTTTTTAGCAAAGTCGTTTATGGAAGCGACGGAAACGCTTTCCGGTAGAACGAAGCTGAATCCGTAGGGATCCGTGCGATTAGCAGGTGGATCGATTAGGTAAGTGAGACTACCAAACCCAATGTGATCCTGAAGATTTTGCCCAACACCTGGCAAAGCCTGCACAGTCGAAATATTCATCTCCCGCAGATGATCTTCGGGACCGACTCCCGAGAGCATCAGCAATTGTGGCGATCTAAATGCGCCAGCCGACAAAATAACCTCGCGATTAGCGTGAACGGTGTACACCCTGCTGTTTCTACGAAATATCACGCCATACGCTTCTTTCGTCGTGTCGTTAATTAGAATCTTCTCCACCAATGACTGAGTACTGATGTGCAAATTTTTTCGTTTGACGGTGCGCCTGAGGTATGCCTTAGCAGCGCTGCAGCGCAACCCGTCTCTGAGGGTGCTTAAAGAATAACCATATCCGGCGAGGCTCGAGTTACTCGGATCCACTTCCTCTAATCCAGACTCCTTCAAAGAATCCTCGAAATAATCCGCGATTGGAAATCGGTATCTACAATGCTCCACGTTCAGGTATCCATCGACTCCATGATCCTCGGAATGCCGATAGTGGGGCACGCTTATGTTCTCGGACTTCTTGAAGTATTTGAGGACCTCCTCGTAAGACCAACCTGGATTTCCCATGTCTCTCCAGGAATCGTAGTCTCCTTTGTTTCCACGATGATAGAGCATCGCGTTTACAGTGCTCCCACCACCCAGGACCTTGAAAATGATAAGGCCATCGAATCGCGTATGAAACCTTAACAAAATTCGTTGACAGCTCTATCGACTATGAAAGTCAGTGAACAATTTCCCGCCTAACGTCTAAAGTACCTTGCCACTTGCGTAGTAACACCTCTTCTCCATGCTGCCTAAACAGTAAATGTCAGATGGTTCGCTCTTATAGTTCCAATCCATCCAATCTTCCTGCAGAATTGGAAAAATCATGGGTACATCAGCCAACGGCGGTTCGTCTCCTCCAGCCTCCAACAGAAGAACACTCCAGTCCTCGATCTCGGACAAACGATTGGCAAGCACAGAACCAGCTGAACCTCCTCCAACTATTATGAAGTCGTATCTCGTTAATAAATTTCCAGTAGGAATCGGCTTAACACGATGCGCTTGATCCACCATGTCTGGTCGATAGAGGTTAATCATGATTCGTAAAAGAACGACAAAGGTCATTTCAGTTCCGTAAGACAGCAGTATCCTCAAAGCTGAGGCTCTTCCCAGGTTAGGCATTTTTCTCAAGTAATCGCAAAAAGATCGCGAGAATGCAATTTGAAATCTGGGCCACACTTGGTTGCTCGCACGTTGAAACAGAAAACTCGATTGACATACTCGTTTGGCTCAGGCGACTGAACACATACTATCACAAATTGTCTAAGGAACGTTAACTGCCTACTTTCTCGGCTTTTATTCTGATTTCGTATGAATATATTCGAGCTATCGCCCGTCACTGCCAGATTGCAAAAATTATACTTGCCAAGTGGAGTCTCAATTGCGGTGCGTTTCGAATAGCATAGTCAGCAATTATGATTGTCCTTCGACACGTAGCCTGTAAGCGGCGGCGCCACACTCCATTACTACCGTGGCGGGTCATTGATGTACGCACGAGAGAGAATACATTTTCTTTATTGCTCTAAAAATTATACTATTATATTTACAATTCCAACGTATAGAAAATATTTATCTTAGGTTACGAAATTCGCTTAATTTATTGTCATGTTCGCTGTCTCCTTAATTGATAACGCCAAATAGCGCATAAGTACCTTCACAAAAGGCTTATCGACTATATTAACTAGCAGTCACGTATGTTCTCACTGAAATATCAGTGCATTTTGATATTCTCAGTAGCACTATTACCTATTTTAAGCAGGTGCAGTCCATTGCCCAAACTCGAGTATGATTCCGACAAGAGCATTCGAGATATTTACAAAAGTGTTCTAAGACTAAACCTAATATGCGGATTTAACTATCCGCAATTCATCCTCTACCTTTACCCTTCAACCAAAATTCTTTTATCATATCGGATCCCTTTTCACCGATCATAATCGCCGGTGCGTTTGTATTACCGCTAACCAGGTTGGGCATGATGGACGCGTCTATTACGCGAAGTCCAGTCACTCCGTAGACCTTCAATTCGGGATCCACGACGGCATTGCGGTCCCAGTAAGGGCCCATCTTGCAGGTACCCACCGGATGATAAATAGTCGCGGAATAATGCCTGATCATACACTCCCAGTAAGGATCAGTATACACCTGTATGTGCATGCAGCCAGGAAACTGCTTCGAGTTCAGCTCACTGCCGAATCTTCGAAAAGCCGCGGTCCGGCTCAAGGCCACGCTAATTTTCACCCCTTCGACCAACGTTGCAACGTCCTCCGGCTCTTTAAAATAATTCGGATAGATCAAAGGATGATCGAAAGGATTCTTACTACGAAGCTTGATAACTCCTCTGCTCTTGGGCCTCAAGAGCATTGGAATCACGCTCCAGACGTCACGATCGTTGATCGATCCAAAAACCGCATCGTAGAACCTCTTGGACAATCCGTGAACCTTTCTGATCTGTCTACCCCCGTCGGAATTAGTCGAGCCAGATATAAAGTGTAATTCGATGTCGGGAAAGTCCATGCTGGCGTTGATGTATTTAGTATTGACGAATCCTAGGCCTTCCACTCCACCTAGAACCGTGAGAGGACCGTCTCCTAAAATGGCATATTGCATAACAGCCTGCACGCTGTGCAAACGCTTCTCGACCATCGAGATCTCCTGATTGACCATGAAGGCGAGTCCACCGAGGCCCACGTGGTCCTGAAGATTCTCACCGACCTTCAGATCTTGTATAACTGGTATGCCAACCTGCGTGAGGTGTTCCTTGGGCCCGATACCCGACAACATCAACAGCTGAGGCGAATTTACCGATCCACCTGAAACGATCACCTCCTTCTTAGCTCGAATGCGAAAGACCTTATTGTCCCTCACGAACTCCACTCCGTAGGTCCTCTTTGACTTGGGCTGGACGAGGATCTTCGTCACCTGCGAGTACATTGCAATGTGAAGATTCTTCCTGAGTCTGGCTGGTCGTAGGAAGGCTTTAGCCGAGGAACATCGACTGCCACGTCTGATGGTACCCTGGGCGATCATGAACCCTGTTTGATGTTCTCCGTTGATGTCACGATTCTCGTAGCCCATCTCCTGGCCTGCTTGAACAAAGGCAGCGGCCAGTGGAGTGTGCCAGGGCGCCTCCTGGACCGTGAGGTACCCACCGGTCGAGTGGTAGGGCGTACGAGTCAAGTAAGGGTTACGATTGTCCTCGGACTTCTTGAAGTAGCGTAGCACGTCCCTCGAGCCCCAGCCCGGGTTACCCTGCTCCTCCCATTGGTCGTAGTCCCTCTTGTTGCCGCGCAAATAAAGCATGTAGTTCAACACGCTGCTTCCACCGATGACTTTACCGCGCGGCCAATTGCACCGTCCCTGCTCCATCGCTGAAAAACAATGGGACGTTATTGATTTCCAGCCCCTTGCGCCGACCCCGATTATTATCCGGGCGCGTTAGCCCCGACATTGGCTTCCTTCCACGAACATTTCCAACGAATCTTAATTAGGCCGTACGCAAACACCTTACCCAAGAGCAGATGCTAATTTCCATATCGTTTCGCGAAATGTTTCACGCCTTACGAGAGTACTCTTGTTAATTGATACGTAGAAATTGATGTACGGCGATGACCTGCCACGTCTTCGTATGATTTATATTTTTAAATGGCAAACAATTGACGTGTCGCAATTATGAAATCCATCGCCGATTGCGTCAATGGGTTGCGCGATGGCGTGGGCGGGTGTTTACCGTGTGAGTGCCTTGAATTCGAGCCGCGTACAGTAATCTAATCGCGTTTCCAGCGCATCGCGCGTAAAAAGCACGTCCACGATGTAATCGTGCGCGTCTGCGCGACGTCTGACGTAAGGTGATCCCACCTGGGCTCCCGCGGAGCCATGAGATGCGGCGTGCGGGTAAGATTTTTCAATGGAAGGAGGGTGTTGATTGATCGTAAGGGTGACAGTACCTAGGCAAGCGTCTCCTTGTGGCTCGGTCTTGTACTGCCAATCGAGTTGACTGAGTTGCAAGTAGCCTGCTAAGAGAGGAACGTCTGAAATTTCAGTTTCGTCCCCGCCAGCCTCTAGAAGTAGGACATTCCAATTTTCCACCTCGGACAGTCGGCTGGCCACTACGGCGCCTGAAATTACGCGCGTCGAATAAGTTTTCTTTCCCTTCTTTCTTTCTTTTATGTTAATCTTCATGGGGATCAAATTGGACCGCAGTCATAGTAATAAGTTTTTGCACCAAATAAATATGCCAAATAAGTAATTGTAATTGTAACAGTGTCTTAACTGAAATTTTACGCGCGCGTTATTAAAAAAAATATCCAATAAATATTATTTATGACGTGTCTACAATAGTTTTAAGCCAACAAAGTATATTAAATATGTGAAGATATATATGGGGTCAGCTTGACTCCGTGCACAGAGTGAAGGTTAAAAGGGATCTGTAGTTACTTATCGTAGTTTTAATAATATTACTAACCTGCCGAACCACCTCCGATCACTATGAAATCGTAGGATGGTAGTAAGACCTCGGATGGCACGTTGATCGGCGGCGCCTCGTTATCCATGACTTCGTATTGAAAATAAACGAGACTCGCCGCCAAAACTGGGAAAAACCAAGAGAGTCCACTGGAAGCTGATGTCAATCCTCCCGCTATGACGCTCTCGATGCCCATTTTGTCTCGAAGGAGATTTTCTTCTCAGGTATCTACGAGAAAACCGCTTGTATAAATGAGAGTCTCAAGCGAGTGGGGACAATTGATCTATTGCACTCAAAAGTCCGCTTTAAAGCACTTTACGCGAAACGACATTTTCACGCACAGGAGAAAGAATACGATAAATCGAGGAACGTACGAACAATCGATCGATTCCTCTGTCGTCCCAGGAAGACACCTCGGATCTTGGAGTAATTATTGAGAATCTCGTCCGCTGAATTATTTGGAAAAGCAGTCAATACTTTCTAATAAGCAATTCTAATCGCACCGCACTGACGAAGGCTGGGCCAAGCCGAAGAGGCGCCATCGATTCGCCTCAACGACCAGATCTAGGCTCGCCAATTCTCTGATCACTGATCGGCGCTCGAAATGGCCCGGGACTTTTATGTGCTCTGTAAAAATTCTAATTCCTTGATACCCGGACCCGTCGATTCACCATCGATCGAGGTGACCAACTGTCGAAACCAGTGATCGTACAGTGGTAGAAGGAACGCGGCGAACAGCACGTGGCTTCTACACCGTAATACATGCGCGCCAGGAATAACAATGAAAGGTGAAACTTTCAGCCGTTAAATAAATCTCCTCTAATCACGTGCGACGGTCACTTTTCTCCGACGGAGGGGAAAGAGTCTACGCACCCAAGAGGGAGGAGAAGCGTAGGTGGAATTATTGGCGCATGGTGAAAAATGATTTTTCGTAATTGGATCGTGTTTTAATTCACGAGATGTTGCGACTAGCTTGTCCATTCTTCGTAGGGGCCACGTGGAGGAGTGAAATAGTGGCAGAAACCGAATTCGACCAATTTCCAATCCCGGTTGGGCCGATGTAGAATCCGTCGGGCCAGACTCTCGGTGGCCCGGCCAATGTTTTACCGCGACATCTGCAACGAATTGTTCGCCGGATTCGCGGTAAATTACTCCTCTGAGCTTCTGTTCCCCAGAACAGAATTGGAATTAACGTAACTCTCCGTCCCCTGCCTCGACCGGTGAACGTTCCTCGAAAATGCAGGTTGAATTATTCGCGCGGAATAATTTGCGTAAGTGCAATTCCACCGGCACCGATATTACCTCCCTCGTGCTCTGCGTCTAGCGTGAAGTTTCTAGGTTTCTGTGTCGCCCGTCGCACGATTCCAATTTCAAAGAGCGTCGCCGACTATGATTGTCAATTTACGTTACGGCGACGAGTACATCTAGAATCTAGAGTGCGGTAACGAATAAGTACACCGCAACTTACCATAAGCTGACTTCAATTGTCTGGAACTGGAGTCGACAATCTTTGACTTAGTAATGAAGAATATTAAGCGTTCCATGCAAATTTTGATAAAATCATCAACAGGCTGTAATTTAACGCTAGAACTACCAAACCTGTTAAAATGAATGGTTCACAAAAGAAGTTTCCACATGAAACAAAAATTAGTAATTCTAGCGATAAAATAAACGCTCTCTTCGTCGAGATGAGTGGTCAACAAAAGATGTTTCCATAAAAAAAAAAAAATAGGCAATTCTAGTGTTAAAGAGAAAAACTTGTGAAAAATTGATGCAACCGGTAATTTTAACAAATCGGTACGTCTAGTGTTAATTTAGGAATTGGCTGATTTGGTTTGGCTCTATGAAAAATCTTCGTGATTCCATTAATGCCATCAGTTATGCGTCTACGATGCGTCGGCATTCGGAAAGGATCTGCTTGAAAAGGAAAGCCTACACCGGTTCACCCACTTCCACATTAGAACGCCCGATCTAGAAGCTTCTGCTATGGCGCGTAGAAATGAATGGCGCGCGAAGGATGCGTACACCACGATTCGCACGTATGCCACCTTATCCCTTCTATCGTGGTTCACTGTACACCTTGACGGCCGCACACTTTTTCGCCGTTAGGTTATCGAGGATCTCTAGGTTCCACTATCCACACCGGCTATATTAACACGATCCTTAACACATCGACGAATACTTGAGAGAAATCATTGAAGAACATTTTCAGTGGTACTTTGTAACATCAATGACAAAATAACATCGAAAGTAACATTCTTGCGACAGTGCCCAGCAGAATGTTAAGAAATTAACCATTCGAAATTTAATAAAAATCTCTTTTCTTGAATGAAAAAAAAAAGAGATCCGTTCACCGTCAAAAATCCATCGTTACCGCGTAAGCGAGTAATCGAATCCCATCCATTGTGCCATTCAACCCTCGACATTATCAGAATCAATGTGTGTCAGTGTCGTGCGTAGGTAAAGACTCAAGGAAGAATCCAAGGAAACGCGTCACATCGATCTCGTCCAAAATCCATGCAAAATCCACCAACCTTGAATGCGAGTGTCCCAAGGCCAAAAACAATATCTTCCACCAAAACCCCAGGAGTCCGTCTTCGTGGAGTAACTTTGAAGCACGTTTCGGAAACGCGATCCTCACGATCGTCTCACCATCGCGCAAATCCGTAATAACTGTCGACTATCACTCCCGGATCACAGGTCCTCCATTGCTCCAGCACTTTCACGGAGTCTCCATGATTGCTCCAGCCTTAAGACACTTCATTTCACGCCTGGTCCTCGTCATCGCCACGTCATCAGCGACGAATTTCCTAAAGAAAATCGTAGAACCTTCTTGTAATCCCTTGGATCGTTCGGAGAAACACAATAACAAAAAAATATAGATTTACCCGGCACGGCTTCGTTGAAGCAAAACGATCATCGATCTCGTCGATCGGCTCGCTCTTCCGTGATCGAAGAGAGCGTCGACTCGTAATTGGGCGAAGGACGGTGTAACACTGACCATGACCTTGCTCCTACGACGACTGTCTCCCGGCATGCTGGATCCATTGAGATCCCTGGCGTTCCACGGAGCACGAGGCTCACGCGTACCCACCAACGGGTTCCTCCGAACGGCTTACGTAGTCGAGCGCGCCGCATAACGGTCATCGACTTCCCTCTCCTTTAGTCACTCCTCCTCTCCTGCACCTCTCCACCTTCTTGGACCCTCCAACGCCGTTGCTCGGGTGACTCCTGCCGAGTGGAGAAGGCAGAAGCAACAGGTCCGAGACGGTAAAGGTGCTAAGGGAACCACGGACCAGTCCATGCCTCGTTGAAATGAAACTTTGTGTGCTTTGTACGAGCGCGAAGGTGGCCGTCCGCTCCTCTCGATTTTCCAGCCCTCCTTCACTTACTGCTCTTTGTGCTCCTCTTCTTGCTTCGCCAGCCAGCTAAATTTCTGCATTTACGGAGAATGTCTTTCTTTCTTTCGTTTATTCAGTAAACCTGATGCAAATGAAAGCTGACATTGTTATTTCGGAGTAGAACATAAAGTTTCCAGGTAAATGACGGTGAAAGGTTGGAATGCGTGATTTGGCGTCGATGGAATTTTAGCATTGGTTTGGAGATTGTAAAAATGTGGGACTACGGTTGGATCAAATATGAGATCCTTCTCGAGGCCATCGATCCCGATCAAAATTCAAACACCGCTATGATAATTACTACTGGATCAGTAATAATAGTCTCGTTTCATTTTGATCGAATGACTTGTTTCGATCTTGGAACAGCTAATGTTGGCACGATTATTGAGTATTCGCTAATGAAAAATCGGTATATTAAACAATGCTCGTCTTTACGGTCTCTACTTTTTCCCTGCAACTCGTGAACAATGTCATACTTTAGTGACATTTTTCGGTGAGCCTTTGGAGAGCATTTGAGCGATTGCAAAGGTGAGCTAACGTGATACGGCTCACGTTCACCGGTATTCGAAGAATCGTTCTTGACGTCAACCAGTGGGGCTTACGGTAAAGACGCCGTGCCCGCAATGGAGGAACGACCTACTTAGGCTTACGCTCGTTGCAACACGAGCAGGTATTTAGTCATCGTCGTAGAATTACAAATCGCATGGTGGAAAGGGAGGTCGCCGATTGTCACGAACCGATTGTTACAAGCGCATTTTCAATATCGGTCATTCTTATACACGGAAGCAACTCGTACAATCGCCGATACAAAAACTAAACCTTGAATACTCTACCCAACATATTTAGTCGGATCAAATCTCGTCTGAATAAAAATTGCCGAGAAGATCGATTTTATCCGATCGAATCGTGTTTCAAATTTACAGTAGTCTATGTTTATATCTTCTCGACGGATATTTTTCTGAGATTAACGGATTCTTCTTCGATTTACAGGAGGATGCTGCGGTTCCATGAAGAAGAGAACCATCGTGGGCGGGTATGCGTTCACATGGTGGTTCGTCACGGACGTTCAGAGATTGTCACTGGAGGTGATGACCCTGAATCCAGTCTGCGAGAACGTAGAGACGGCTCAAGGTGTACCCCTGACCGTAACCGGCGTGGCGCAGTGCAAGATCATGAAGGCCGACGAATTGTTGCACACTGCTAGCGAACAATTCCTCGGGAAGAACGTTCACGAGATCAAATCCACGATACTATCAACCCTCGAGGGACACCTTCGCGCGATCTTGGGTGAGCGGCTTTAAAGGAATAAAAGAAAAATGTGGAAGTAAAAAAGCAATCGCGAGCTAAAAGAGCCTGGCAAGAAATCGACGAATAACGATAAAGTTATCTTTATTTGTCGATTCGTAAAGAGAGCTCAATTTTACTTGGTCAAGCTCCACCCCTAGTCATTTCGCGCACGCGCGCGATAAATATGGCCTGTTTGTTTTGAAAATAGTGTAAGTCCATTTTATAAAAAACAAGATATCGCATAATTTATGATTGATTTTGTGTAAACTTTTTATTCATGAGTAGTTAATTTTGTTTAAAAAATGGACTCGCAACCACTTTCAATATAAACCATATATCAAAGTTATTTCCACACCGAAACGGAGCGACAAATGTCCGCGGAAATATTCGAAATTGGATGTGTTCAAAGGACCCACAAATTCTGTGAGATTTTTTAATAAAATTCGAATGTATTTTCAACGCGTTGGACATCGAGACCGCGTAAAACTCCGTTGTTTGCTCGCGTTGGAAATTCTCCCTGGTGAAGAAGAAAAAATAGGCCTCGCGGAACAATAGCTCGGAGACGGCAGGTGGATCGATGACGTAAGCGCGTATCGAGAAGACGTTTCGACCCTCCGCTAAGGGTGAGAACAGTTCAGTGGCACGTGCAACGGAAATTAGGTCATGCGTGCTCACGTAGACAATGCACGAGAATCGAAGGGTTGGCCGCGAGTTACACAATAGAGTAATATACGAAGCAAGCCGCAAAAGGACTCTCCTTTCGTTAAATCTCTTGTTAATTAAATTCAACGGTTCTCGTTTAATAACACTGACCGATTTAACAAATTTCCTGATAACATCTATGCGAATCTTGAACCTTGAATGCATGAACTTCTATTTAAAAATTAAAAAAAAAAACAGAGTCAAAGCAAAAAGAAAGATAGATTATCTGCAACGGCATTTGCGTTTTTCTTTTTGTTAATATGCGATATTTTAAAGTTTGCGATTAGTATACTCATTTTTTCAATGATTTTTCTGGAGGTCACCGTGGTGTCGCAGGAAAAACCGTGGCCGGTCACATGTAACCAATGTTGCAGTCAAAGTGTTAAAGTTTAACTAACAAAGACTGCAAAAACATTTAGTGACAAACACTGAGTTGACTTTGCTCTCGTGATTTCAGGAACTCTCTCGGTCGAAGAGGTCTACAAGGATCGAGACCAATTCGCTGCCCTGGTGCGAGAGGTCGCAGCCCCGGATGTCGGACGTATGGGCATCGAGATACTCTCGTTCACGATAAAGGACGTCTACGACGACGTTCAATACTTGGCATCGCTCGGAAAGGCCCAGACAGCTGCCGTTAAGAGGGACGCCGACGTCGGCGTCGCCGAGGCGAATCGTGACGCCGGCATTCGGGTGAGTTTCAGAATTTCAACTATTCGACCCTGGAGGAAGGACAGACCTCACCACCCCTTTTCTCCTGGCTCGTCCACGCGACCGATTCGCGACAATGGAAAATTTGAAAGAATCGCGAGAACCACTTTATACCATTCGCTTAACATCGATTCTCAACTCGACAGGAAGCGGAATGCGAGAAAGCAGCGATGGACATAAAGTACAACACCGACACGAAGATCGAAGACAACGCGAGACTCTTCCAACTGCAGAAGGCGAACTTCGATCAGGAAGTGAACACGGCGGTGAGTCCGAGGAGTATAAATAAATCTTGAGGATTTATTGTTACTTTACGTTACTATGGATCGTTCTCTTCACCTTCAGTTTTTTTTTAAATACTCCTAGGCTGATGATATTTGAGTTTTTTTTCTGCATTGTCGCAGAAAGCCGAGGCCCAACTAGCGTACGAGCTTCAAGCAGCTAAAATCAGGCAGCGAATACGAAACGAAGAGATACAGATCGAGGTAGTGGAGAGGCGCAAGCAGATCGAGGTTGAGGAGCAAGAAGTGCGTAGGAAGGAGCACGAGCTTCAGAGCACTGTTCGGTTGCCGGCGGAAGCTGAGCACTACAAAATTGGACGTGTGGCCGAAGGAAAGAGGTAGACGTTTAGGGTGTATTAATAACTCTGACATTAAATATACCTTTAACAAGTAATAAGAGGAGAAGGATCGTACAGTAAAAACAAAATATTAATATATTATTAGAAATGTAGGTAAGAGATAGAAGAATAGATAGGAACACAGAAATAATATATAATTTAATTATAAAAGGAAAAAAGGAGTAGGTCCACCTCCACGCGGTTAAGAACGGTAACGTCGAGAAACTAAAAACCTATTAACAAATCAATTAAACAGCGAGATAGAAGGGTACTGATAGAAAATTAGGATCAAACAAACGAATGATGAAAACAGTCGTGTCTTCTAAGGCAGATTTGATCGAATGCCCAGAGCCTCGAAAAACAGAGAACAAAATACAATATCCCAACAATTAACCGTGCATCTTAGACAATAGTAAACATGTAAATAGCGTCGTAGGAAGTATGTAAATTTTCATTCAACCTTGCGAAACCCTTGCAAGTAATCTCTGTATGCTAAAACGGTCGGAGAGCAGGGTGCTCGCGATAGAATCGCTTAAACGAGATTATCTTCTGCGAATCGGCAAAGTGACGGGCTTCCCTGTTTATAGGACACAAACGGTAAACGCGGCCAAAGCCGAAGCTGAAAGGATTCGATTGATCGGAGGAGCCGAGGCTCATGCCATGGAAGTGATCGGACTGTCGGAAGCGGAACGCATGCGAATGAAAGCTGCCATTTACAAGAAATACGGAGAGGCCGCGATCCTCAATATCACTCTCAACGCTTTGCCAAAGGTGAGTCTTACTACTCCGAGACCACGACGATTCTCGTAAGAAATAACGAAGGAGAAATCATAATTCTGAAATCTTTTTTTTCACACCCGTAGATCGCAGCGGAAGTCGCGGCCCCGTTAGCAAGAACGGAGGAGATCGTCCTTCTCGGTGGAAACGATTCGACCAGCGGTGAAATTACGCGTCTCGTCGGGCAAGTACCGCCTGCGGTTCAAGCTTTGACCGGTGTAGATCTATCAAAAGTAAGTTAAACCAATGCTGCTAATTATGATATAAACGTCGGACGGTCACACGCGTCTCAAGACTGCACTTGGAAAAGCTGCGTCTACCGTGCCGTTCGTGGATACTGTGAAACCTACTACTAATGACAAAACATCTTACACAATAGGTATTAGGAAAAATACCAGGCGCAAAGTAATGTACGGCAGTGTAATTGCAACCGGCGTCGACCAGGGCATGCGCAATTTGAGAATACTTCAAGAAGAAGCGAAATCTATACTGCCAAAGGTTTTTCCGCTATTTCCGATTACGTAATCGACGATACTCCAATTGTTTATCTTTCCCGAATTATTCTACCTCAAATTTAGATGGAGCAACGCCGAAGACACTATACAGACGCGTCGTATGCTACTAACGTTCTCGAATCCCACACCGGTGGGAGAATTGCGTTAATTGAAAATCGATCGTGTTTACGCATCTGTTACTTTACACGGGAGTGATTGCAGCGCACACAGATATTTATCCCGGTTACTTTCCGTTTTCTCTTATTCCGTTCACTTATGTTCTTATTTCCACCCGACGTGCATTTCCGACGGTATTCGGATCTGGATTATGTAATTTAAGTCTCGCGACTCGTCTCACCGTTTCGAACCTCTGCGCAGCCACAGTTCTGAACTCGCTATAATTATTATTGTAATTGCTCGTGTCGCAGGACATTATTGTACGGCGATCGAAATTTTATGCGCCGCAAATCGTGTATTATTCGATCACAATGGTTAGGGAAGGGGGGGGGGGGAGAGAAGAGAAAAGAAATTGTCGATAATAGCCGTGCTACTACGAGACAAATGGGAAAACTTGAAGTTTTAGCGATCACTCGGTTGAATAATATTAAACATAGTAATTAAATGTACGTTATTACATTTATGAATCTATTGTGATTGAAAATTATCGATCATTGTGTTCAAGATAAATAAGTAACTTAACGAATGGGAGCGGGGAAGAGTGAACACGTACGGAGCGCAACGTGGTAAACACTGTCCGTAGTTGTTGTACATACTCGTAGTGACGTATGAATAAATAGCAACTGAGGTTTCTATCTGTATAAAAAAAGAATAGCATCGCGATGAGAAGGCCCATTCAAGGGGGAAGACGATTGCTCGTCCTTTTTTATTATTATTATTATTATTATTATTATCGGGGACTCGCACTGTCGATCGACTACGCATCACTAGGATGTATTTCCATATTGAAGAAGTGCCAATCTGTACATAACGGTGTTGCCGCAACACGCCAAACTAAAGACGTATCTTTACGTTACGAGCATTAAGTTTTACCGCACTTTTTATTTAGTTCACAACAGTGCTCGGATATTGAGAATGAGAAACGATTTTGCAGCTGGTTAAGAGGACGAACGATTTGAAGAGAGTCGTGAAAATTACGGCAACACGCTTAGAGGAACGAGCGAAGTACGTAGGTAGAAAATATTGCGTCGTCGAGTACAAACTTATCTTTACCTGTTTTTTAACATACTGCTCTGCGGCCGAGGGAAATATAAAAAACACACACACACGCGAAGAGAAACGAATCTCAGGGCTTTTGTAGTTTTGCCCACTCCACGTCTGATTAGTCGCGACTCCTTGAACAATTAATCTCAGCTGTTATCAATATTTCTTCTAAGCAGCTTCCTGCGAGCCTTACTACGATTCATCGTCCGATCATACTTCTAATAATGTTAACAGTAGCTTTTCAACGCCTGTCGCAACCTACCTTCTCGTTAAGACTGAAACGAATTATAATGAATATTGATTTCAATTATGAGCATTTGGACGAAGAGTTTTACGACACGGGAATACGCGTAAAAATAAACTATACCTTGTCTTTCTGTCGATTGTCAATCGTCGCGAGTACGGAAAACCTAGAGAGGGAAGTCAAAAGATCGTCAGCCAGAAGAAAGTCTTCCCGAAGAAGTAACATGTAGAGCAGTACAAAAAAAAAGAAGAAAAACAAAACGTGGATGAGTTATATTCAGATTAAAGGAAAAGACGAAAAAAAAAAAGAGGATATTCGATACAATGTAAAACTTTGTGATGTATAAGTGCAAAGTCGATGTCAATAGAGTATTTTAATAATAAGCGATTAAAATTGCGCCGAGGTAATAGAATCAAATTATAAATTTATTGCCGTCAAGCAGATGTTCTTATATAAGCTATTTTAGTAAACTTAGAATGCCCCACTCGATGCGTAGCCGATGCGAAAAGTGTCACGAGATAATCATATACAAATAGCCGCGAACCTCTACAATTCACGTTAATTCAAAATTATATTCACAATTGTAATTACGATAGTCTACGAATTAAGATCAAAGTTCCGACATGCGCACTTAATCAATCTCCGATCGACTGTAAACCGGTAAGCCTTCGTTACTATCAGAAAGTGCAAAGAGAAGTACGTTTAAGGAATTTCCATAATTTTTTTGTCATTTAATCGTTCGGGATAAGTTCCACAGACAACTGTTTAATTTCCAAAAGTGTCTATGCGATTGTCTCTTAGAACAGTAATTATTTCCGGTTGCCGAGGCCAGCACACTGTACCTGTTATATATTCTATTGTTTTTCTGTTTTTATTACTTTTCTATATTCGTTTAAGGATTGTTTTATGGAAAAATTAAAGAGAGCTATACACTCAGTTTATTAAAGAAACTAATATATTTATTAGTAAGGATAAACCGTATAAGTTTAGTCTAGTTGTAACGATCGAAAGAGAAATTTCTCATCGACAGGCGATCGTCGTGATCTTCCGATTCAATGAAACAACCATTATTCGCGGCTAATCATTGTCTACTTACGAAAAATCATTGTTTTTATACATTTCTGCTGTTCTTTTGGAAAAGTTTTCCTGTAATGGACACTCTTCTATGTGCCACGAGTCTATGTTCTAAGATTCATGCTCGCTAGACGTTTATTTTAATGAAGATATTAATTTTATTGTATTACGACATACCTGCTTCTGCATTTTACGTAGCCTGTGTTGTTTCCATAGATTTTATACTATATTCCGTTAATCGTATATTTTAGATAAGCTTCGTCCTATTTTCACGCTATTGCGACATCAATGATACAACCGCGCGTGTCCAGTTTAGGCAGCGCCCATGTAACTCTCGTAACAATTGTTTAAGAGAAAAATAATAGCGCCTTGTCGTTCGAGCCTATGTAAGCGAAACTGCATTTTGCACAATGCGTGCGTAAACAACATTGTGAAATAGTACAGCGTCGTTTATCGTGTTAACTTTTAAGGTATTTGTTTCATTAACTATTTGTGTACTTTATAGGGAAATATTTTACTAATTAACAACTACAGTTTGACAGTTTTTTCTAACTAAACCTAATATATTAGCGCTCTACTAATATAAGAATAGGTCGTTTTCGGTGTACTCTCTGTGGAAGAAAAGAAAAGAAGAAAAAAAGCTCTATCGTCGCAGTACGTCGAGGTGAAACTGAAAGTGAATATATAGTTCAAATAACATCTCAGTTTAACGTGGAATTGCTTGCCCGAGTACATTCCGAATTGATTCACTTTTACGTTCACGTTCAAGGGGACGAATCAATTGCTAATTGTACAGCATACATGTTTTAGCTAATGATATTCTTGATAAATGAAAGTGTATATTTATATTGTGCATATCTCCTTTTCGTTTCACACTTCTTATCACACGCGACCGCAATTATTGTATATCGAAGAGGGAAACTACTTTGTACGATTGTACGGAGACCTTTTTTCTATTCACGAGGACCATTCCACATTGCAAGGAATTTAAGCCATCGAGCAGAACACTTTTTCTTCCTCTGATTTTTTTTTTTGTTATTTTTTCTCTTAGAAGCGCGCAATCTTTCGATAATCTAGATGCATTGTCCACGTATCGCATCGATGTCTAACACTTTGCCGGTAGCTGTGAAATGTGACTTCGTAGGGCCATTTTGTCATTCCGATATTAGAGTTACAAGAAATACCATTGAAAATGTTCTCGAATGATGAATTATTCGTCGATCCGTTAATTGTGTTACGAACGATTGTACATAAATATGCAACCGGCAAAGCGTTAAGCAAACAGTGTGGCATAACTCTTGTCCATAACATAAAAATTGCGGATCAAAGTCGATTAGGACTGTCGTCGTGACGGAAAGAAGAAAATAAGAATTTGTCAAATGATTCGCAAAGTTATAACATACGTGCAGTGTAATAGAACGAAATAATTGATGTTCCTCTCAATACACGATGTAACGGATATTCGTCCACGAAAGTAAATGGTTACCTGTGTCTCGTTTGCAGAGTGTTCGATGCTTTACCTAGAATTCGCAATGTGTACGTCAATACTTTACTATTGAACTCTGTATTCCCATCGATAAAGAGGGAACCACGGCGACTGATTTTTCCATTCGAGATATTCTTGCGCCCCTGTAGAAAAATTGTTACTTGCGATGTAATTTACTATCTGCCGTCTTCGATATACACGTTACATTTTATACGATTAAGGGTCTTCGCCTCCACGCGAACGTTTTTCAAGATACACGGATACTTCTGACCTGGTACTCGTCGCTTAGAAAAAATACCTTAAACGATTTATCTTAAATTTCGCAACGATACCAAAACGACGTGGTAGCTTTACGTTAAAAATGCGATGAGAATTGAAAAATGAAAAAGGACCCAAGTCGAAGTCGTGCTTTCGTAGATCTGATCGAGTATTCGAAAATATTGCATTTGAGTGAACGAATAAACGTTCTTGTATTTAAAAAAAAAAAAAAGAAAGACGCGTGTCCACCGGTAATAGAAATGCATTTGCACAACGGTCCTGTGATTCGCGAGATCTTGCATTTTAGATGAGACAAGAGAAACTGTTTTAACTTGACGTGGCTTCGTGGCATCGAGAGTCCTCGTCGAAGACCCTTGATCCTAGAAATAGAGTAATTGAAAAGCCACCGTGTAACAACGTAAGAACACTTGTGTAACACGTGGATATGTTCGTTGTCGTGCGCGGCGCACCTTTCTTTATGTTGTTCGAGCGGTTGAGCTTCTGGATTTAAGACTACATATATATATGAATATATGAATGATATATAAGCATATACATATGTACGAAAAAGCTGCGTATGCGCGTGCGCCATGCACCCGGTGCGTGCCCGTAATTCGTATACAAATTCCAGTGTGAATCTTTGCAAAATTCGTAGATGAGAGAAAGGGAGTGCCCTCCTTTACCGGGAGGACGTAGATTCTCGTCTGCGGACGAATCGCAATCTGCAGGAAGAAGAAGAAGAAAAAAGAAATACACACACGACCAAGACCAAGCTTAGGGAAGGGATTACACGATTCTAGTTAGAAATTCAAAATTCTACCGAAGTGTCTAGGATGAATTTAATCTAGTCTTTTGTAAACGATGAACACAAGATAATGTATATTTTGAGAATTTAATGCTAGAAGTGTCTCGATGCATATAGATAGAAGACAATATGATATAACTGTGTCATACTCTACTCTAACTGAAAGTAATGGAATACACAATGTGAATTAGTGCATATTTTTAATAAATCGAGCCAAAAAAAAAGGAAAGGACGTTCAAAACGCTCGAGTATTTCTCCTCGAGTTGGAGCCTAACACGATCTTATCCCTTCCTTCGCGAGTATGTTTTCCTTGCGATGTGAAAAAATGGAGAAAAAATAAATAAATAAAATAAACGCATCCGTGCGGATCCTCTTGCTCCCGAAGCAAGGAAAAACAAAGAATCTAGCGGACAGACGTGGATGTTGCGAGTCGTCGAAGGATCTGGAAAGAAACAACGATTAAACTAATCATCAGTTTATTTGTGTGCAATTTCAGCCACAAGAGAAAGAACACGCCTATCGATCTTCTTGCGAGCTCAACGCGACCAGACGGACCTTCCTTAAAGAGTCGATCATTCTTACACATTACGAATCGAATACGAGCTAAACGATTTTAGTCCTAAGGGATCATCCACATTTGTGTCATGGGGTGCTGCGATAAAAATCGTTGCGAGCGCGGGAGCCGCTCTCTCTTTCTTTCTCTCTCTCTCTCTCTATCTCTTTCTCACACTTCTCAATTAAATCGAGGATCCACCTCCACCGGATGATTCGCGCTCGCAAACAGGGTCGCACCCCCGCGAGATATATCGACGCATTCGGATTTAAATTTAAACACTAGCCGCTAAAACGACAGATTATCCGACAATTTTTGATTTTCCATTATAATTTAGCTTCGACCCGCCCGCTCGAGGACAACTCGTCGTGCATCCGATTTCTGTGAGCATGGAACTACCGGATCGCAGGAGCTTGCTTCTGCTTCTTTTCCATTCTTTCTCTCTCTCTCTTTCTCTCTCTTCGTTTATATTACACAGGGTCGGTCTTGGCGATTTCGAGAGGAGCGGACGCGTTTTTTTTACAATTAGCCATCGTTGTGGAGGGGGTCGATCGTGATCTCGCACGACGGAACACTCTCGTACTCGCTTTCACAAATTTCCATCCCCTGCGATTATCCCCTTCTTTATTCGTTATGCGTGGATGCGTGTAATTGTGTGTGTGTGTGTGTGTGTGTGTGTGAATTTGGATGAAATACGAGCGAGTCCCTGCCCTAGGTACGAGAAGCTCGCGACGTGCGATCTCGCGATACACACGAAACTTTGAGATCAATCGTCGTCTTATTATGCTCGGGCGTTAAATGAATCTCTATATTTCTCCTTCGTTTTCTTCTTTACGCCTCTCTCGATTATAAATGCAATGATTCCCTCCTCTCTCTCTCTCTCTCTCTCTTTGTTCTTCTTACTCATCGAGTAAAGCAGCCCGCGTCCTCCTCGCGTCGACCTCAGGAGCTTCCAGGGTGCCATCGACCTCTCTCGGACAATATTGCAAGGATATAACTAGGCAACCTTCACACTCACATCCTTTTATTATTATTGTAATGGATTGTTATTGAATTTTGTACGCGCACCTTCACCCCCGTACTCAAGGGCGAAACGAAAGGTATCCTCCCATTCTTGTTCGTGACACACGCGAAAACGGGGGAGTCAATCGGGCTTAATCGATATTCGTTACTTTTTTTCTTTTTCTCGTTTACTGTCCCTCTGTAAGTTCATCGTCTTTCACCACCTCATTCTCATTATCCTCGACCTCGTCTCGTTCTTCTTCTCCACCCTCGTACGTTATCATTACACATCGGACGCGCGGCAATTTAACAAAATTCGACATAGACTACAACAACAACAACACTCTTACTAAGGACGCTCTTACTCACACTTATACTCGTATTCGCGGGTTTTTTTACTTTTCTGCCTCTTTTATTATTATTATATATTCATAATAACCATTCATTCGAGTACAATCTACAGGCTCTATCACGTAGGGCATACAACGGGGCGCCGATAAACTCACGGATCGGCGCAACGAATATTGTTTTTTGGGACGTTCACACGATTCTCATTCTCCTTCCACCCTTCCTACTCTCACGTCTCTCCTTCTCTCTACCTCTTTATTCTCCTGTGTGTGTGTGTCTCTCTCCCTCTCTTCTTTTTATGCTTTTGTTTCATCGTATTCAATATAATTATATCTCATGATTTCTTTTCTCTCCATCGCGCTTCGTACTCGCTCTCTCTCTCTCTCTCTCTCTCTCGTTCTCTCACTCTCTCTCTCTCTCTCGCTCTCCTATGTACAATTAAATTTCTTGCCATTCCTTAGGATGTTAGTAGATAATAGCAGCATACGCCTACGCTGTAAACGGTTTAACAGTTTTTCTTTTTCCTTAAACGCTACGGTGCTAATTAATTTTATTAATTACTTGTATCACAATGTTCATATACACATACCCCGCCCCTACCCTCCCACCCACGTACTTATCATTACTCGGCCCTCCTCGCACGCTTCCTCTCACTCTCTCTATCTCTCCGTCGCATCGTCCAACCTCCTTTTACCCGCCAGCCTAGTGCGAGACGGGCGAATTGTTTGTTTTTTTTCTTTTTCTATTTACAAAAAGGATGCCCCTCCTTTTCATCTCTCCGCGATGAGATCCCGGTACGATCGCGGACCAGTACAATTTCATTTAGTCCCGAAGCTTTTACGAATCCTCGCTTCCACACCTCCTCCCTCACCCCCACCCCAATAAATTTCGACGATGTTTTAAAAAACTCTTCGCGCGCGGCACACACGATTTACACGCGTCTTACGATTGTGAGCCTTCGACATCTAGTACGATCGCTACATTGCACAAATTATGATTCGGATTAAATTGGAACGTCTGTCGGGGATAGATTTCGCGCGAGAGGTATAAATATCGCGCGTCGCATTGGTAATGCCCGCGTAGAAAACGACGAAACGGAAAGAGGACTGACTAGTAAACGTACTTTCGTTTTAGGATCTCGAGTGCCGTCTTACTCGACGATTCGATTGAAGGAGGAAAATAAAGATAAAAGAGTCGTACGTAGAATCTCGCGCGACATCCTCCACGAAGTTCGTACGGTACTTTGTATTAGGTCATTAGCGGAGGAAGAAAGGAAAGGAGAGAAAAAGCGAAGAAAGTCACGGCACACGAGGGACCCCACAAGCAGGGAGAGATTCGTACGTAAAGAAAGAAGAGGAGAAGAAGAAGAAAAACAAGATAAGAAAGAAAGACGTCAGACACGATCCGAAAACAAAATTTCTGAAATGCTTGGAGAAGTCCGCGATGCTCCTCGCGTCGAGAAGAGAAATCGTCTCGATCGAGGCTCCACGGTGACGAGACTCTACTATTAAATAGTCTCTCTAATGAGTTTTGCAAACGCGCGAACGTCACGCGTATTCGCGCCTCCACGTAATTCGGGATCGTCGGCTTTTAAACGAACCGACGATCGTTACCGTCCTTTCCCCGTTTAAATAATTTAAAAAATACAAAAAAACAAGAGAGAAGCGTATTATACATTAGACGGGAGCGTCAATAATACTAGGTGCGTGCAAATCGCGATATCGGAGACAGACCTCGAGTCCGCGCTCTCTCTCTCTCTCTCTCTCTCTCTCTCGATAAATGTGAAAAGAAGGGAAATTCGACGTTTTTTCCTGTTTTTCTTTTTCCTTGTTTCTTTTTTTTTGTTTAAACAAACGCCGCACCTCGATAGAATCGAATTTTTCACTTGGAAGAGTATTTCTCGTGTTCGCATGCCCTCATCCTACCGTCGGTGAGACCTTCCTCGGTCTTCGACCACCCACGCGCGAATTTCTAGGGCAAAAGTGCGCCTCGTCGTCCAGCCCGTTTTACATTCGCTTCCTCTTTTTCTTTCCTACCCCCGTTTCCCTCGCTCAACCCGTCCTTTAAACGATTCTCTCTGCTCGCGGAGGCTACAAACGGATCGTAAAATTACACAATGGGATGCTTGTGTAGGTTTAAATATATCTAAAAAAAAAAGAAAGAAAATAGAACAAGGACCGTTTAATAAAAAGTAACTGTAACTAGGCGAAGGGTACTATTTCGTGTCTGTGGTAGCATGCATCTAGGCTGGGAGAAGCGTTAATGGTCCGTCGTGCTTTTTCTTTTCTCGGCGCTTTTTCCGTGCAGATTAAGACACCGCCGGGAATCATTGTGGTTTACTTTTTCTCACTGAGTGCCAAAACGTCACTCTGAAATTATTGTTATATCCTTAAAGCGGTGGTGGTGGTGGTGGTAGTTGTAAAAACTACGTCAACGTATCGTAATTGTTACAGCTCGCAAAAAAGGCTAGAGAAGTGTGAAATTCAGAAAATTCTGAAACTGTTTGAAAATGTAGAGTAACTCATCCTGAATACGATACTATTTTTTGTTCCGGCTTAAAAACAGTTTGAAGGGGTGAAATGATCCCTTAAAGGAAGCTCGATTATTTATCTCGTATTATTTATTTTCGAAACTGTAAGAGATAATAATCGAGCTTCCTTTAAGGGGTGATTTTGAACCCCTTTAAACCCTTTTTCAGCCCCAACGAAAAATAGTATAGATTCCGGACGAGTTACTCTACATTTTCACAAAGTTTCAGAAATTTCTGAATTTCACACTTCCCCGGCCTTCCTTGTCAGTCGTAAGATGGATTTCACAAGCATACGTTAATTAATGATCGGCTAATGAGTTTACGGTGCTCCTCTATAGCCGCCGCGTGGCGAAACATTGCGTTGGACTTTTCTAAACTTTGAAACTAATCCCTCTTTAAATAAATATACAGTTATTAAAGTTTCCACGAGATATTTTTTTTCTTCCTATCCCCCTCGACTAGTCGATTGGTCGCTACAGAAATGGAAAAAAAACAGATCTGCATGCATAGTCCATTCGAGGATCGAAATGAGAGCCTCTTTCCGATGAAAAACGATTTACGCGGAAAGGGCTTATTCGATCGACCGTGAAATAACAATCTTGTTCGCTAGGAAGATTTGCAGAATTTAATTCGCACATGTGTCAGTGAATTATGAACGTTATCTGAACTTTTCACGTGTAACGCCAGCGGTGAATATTCTCGTGTGCACGTTGTACTTCGCAATCTGCTGTTCAACATCGTATGTCGTACGAGTCGCGGAACGCTTTTAAATCGTAAATTATTATACTCGTTTGCAAACATGCCAAGGATCGAATGACGAGATAACATGCGCGAAGCAGCAAAGATACACCGTGGTATCAATTAATGGGACGATAGCAAAATCTGTGATCAATTCTCTACACAGCTTGTGAGGTGATAATAATCCGGAATGAAAATATCCGCGCACCTCACATCTGCTGACGCGTGTCTTACACAATTGGATACAATCGCCACGTTAATTCTTTTTAATTCGATAGTCAAAAACTGTAAAATTTGTAGCAAAAAATCTTGTCCTCGAAATGTGCAATTTTATCCGACGACTTTCGTTTTCGCGAATATGTTCCGCACGGTGATCCGCGTACATCCGGAATATTAGTTACACCGACAAACACAATTGAACGAGCAACAAACGTTATTGCGAGTCTGAGGCATTAAAAAGAAGTGCACGGCGTCGACGAATGATCATCTCCTAGAAATTGAAATCTAGAAGAGAAGTTTAAGAGCCGATGCCTCTGTTCTAGGAGGCCGGTGAAGATTAAATAATGGCGCAGTACGTGTAAGAGAGAATTCTCTTGCGCATAGGTATGCGTAGAGGTGATCGTTACTAGGCTTCTATGCGAATCGCTTTCTCACACATGATCGACACGCACGAGCTCGTACTCTCGATTAAGCTGCGCTCCAGACTAATATCCACCAGCTGTTACAGCATCGGTTATTATCAATGGTAATTAGTAGTGTTAACCGTTCCTCGAATTTTGTTCAGGAGAAATAACGCCACATACTCATTACGATGCGTTATTATATTCAAGCACCGCTCCCTACGTCGTATAAATTAAAGGCGGGCGTAAATGTAAATTTCACGAATTATCGTAAAGCCGAATTTCCTTCGCCAAATCGATAGTTGAACGTGTACGATATAAACGCCGAAGTTACGTAAGAATCGTTAAATATGCACGCTGTTCGTAAATATCGAAGATCCCCTTTGTTACTTGTTTTACCTTTGTTTTCCTTTTCCTAGTGCGTAACGTCTTTAATTTACGCTCAATGTACGCAATAAATATATCTCTAAAAAAAATCAAGATATCGTGTACAATTGTACAAATTGAGCAAGGTTTTTCAAGACCCCCTCAGTCGATTCACTCTTTGGAAGAGCTTGAACGTGAAATTCAACTTTCAAGGAACGCAAGTAAAGTTTAAAAATAGAAAACCTCTTCGATGTTGGGAACAGTGTGATGGACAAAGTCTTCTCTATCTAAAATTCTTGTGATCGTGATCGGATTGACTCGGTCGTTCGAGCCAGAGCCGCCATACGAAACCTTTATCTCCGAGCGAGTCACACATTCCAAACGAAAAGTACGTTCGTTCTCATCGTATTCGGTTCCACTATAAACACTGTAAATCCGTATTTTGATACCCCAATACGACCTAGCCTTGTCTCAAGCTAATTTCGCATTTCTTTGATTCTGTCAGACGGCCGAGTGCGATGTTGAGGAAGGTTGTGTATTGGAAGCCGTTGTCGAAGGCGGTGTCGAATTCGATGGAGAACTGACAACAACAACGGGTTTCACTAATGCCGTAGTGTTAAGATACTGAGCGTTTACGAGTGGCATTTGCCCCACGGACTTAAGAATAGGGGTGGTTATCATTTTTCCCGCGAGGCTGGAGGGTGCCAAAATGTGAGCAGTCACTTGATTCCCTTGGGAGACGACGGTCATTGGCGTGACGATAGGTGTCAAACCGGAAAGAGGGGTATGCTGACCAACAATGTGAGCTATACCCTCTGTGGACGGAGCGTTTTGCATCACTGTCGAACCTGGCTTGCCCGTTGCAGTTTGAAGTGACACTCCTGCGTGACTTAGGGTCAATCCTGCAAAAGATCAAATTCTCAGATGTACAACAATTCTGGCCTCTACTTAGCGTCTTTTTAAGTAAGATCAATTTCTCAAACGATAAAGAGCACTCTAGAATTTTCTACGAGCTAATCTCTCATTACACGATCATTCGACTGATCTCGTAGAAACATGTTCGAGTAAAGTTTATCAGCGTGTATTCCAAACGACCTCCGCTGTCGTTTTGGAACAACTATCGTACTTGGACTGACACCATCTTGAACAACGAGAGGTTGAAAGTTGACGGAATGGAACACACCATTTGCCGGCAGAATATTCAATTCCGCACCACCGGGAAGTCTAGTCAGCTCCGAACCATTCCCACCGACCAATGTTACACCCCCGACCATTTTATGCGCAGTCTGTGTGTCGCCCGTCCTTATTCTCGTCTGCGCATCTGCAATAAAGCATCTGATGATCCATCTGTGCGAGAACACCCCGGGTAACCCCGACACGTTCAATTCCATCGTTCGAATGAGTTTCGCAAATAAATTCAGCAACTTCGACGATCCGTCCGAGCTAATCTTAGAATAACTACGGGATCGGAAAAAATCGTGACGAAACTTTCGAAATATCTCAACCGCGAATCCTCAATTCCCTTGGTAGCGCACATTCCGCGGTATCGCTTTGCGATCTAACTCACTTGACACGTTCAGTGCAGGAGAGTGCGTGGTGAGGACGAGGGGCCTTCCCTCGTTTCCTGAATGCACAAATGTGACGGGCCTGACGTCACTCGCGGACGACTGCACGGCAAGGGCCAACGGCCTGTCGTTGTTGGACAGATTAGTAGAATGCACGAACGTCACTCTGTTGTCGTTGGCCGTGGACGAGTGAACGACCAGCGCCACGGGCCTTGGCTCGGTTCCAGTGTTCGATTGCACGGCGATGAGCGGTCTGGACTGATCCGAGGAATTTTGCACGGCCAATGTGAGCGGCCGGGTCTCGTTATTGCCGGCCGTGTGGGTCACCAGAAGTTGCCTCGTGTCGCCTGGTATCACCCGTAGACCAGGCCCGATGTGCTGAAGAGTCGGCACGATCGTCGCCAGACCTTGACTCGTGTTCAGCATCTGGGCGCTGATGGGCAGATGTAGTTGGTGCGGCTGCTGCACTATGGTCGTGGGCGACGTCGTGACCTTCTCCTAAAACGAAAACGCAAAGTAGCACCTAGGGGCAAGGTAAAGCTTTAATAATAATAATCGTGGAGAGTGGCGCGGATTTCGAGGGCGCGAAATGAGAAGAGTTAACACGATAGTTTTATCATTCTTCGATAACGCGAAAAGTAAAAAATATTGTTTTGTTGCGAATCCTCAAAGGCCGTTTCAACCATGTATGGGACGTAACAGTTCTGCGAGATACGCAAACTTCGATATAGCATCCTTATTAAATACAGGATCGTGCAAACCATGCACGATTCTGCCTTGTGACGATGCATAGATGACAATAATTATCCGCCGTACTTAGAAAACGTTAGGCTCCACCGGGATTCGAACCCTCGAAATTTCTGACCTAAAAACCTTTCCATTTGCAACCCAGCAATTTCCGCACCGAGCCACGTTAGACCCTACCTAAACCTATATTCTTAAATGCCGATCTTCGAACCTAGACACAAATCCCCCTACCTTACTAACCAACTTAAATAAATAAATCAACGCATCTATAACAAAATTAAGCATACAAGAACCAGTAGTAACAAAACAGATTATAAATAAAAAAATTTCCACGCGCATCGGTATAATCTGCCATCTTGTGGTAGGTTCACTTAGTTGCTTAGTTTATTATCTTTCACTTTACACGACTACCCTTATTTAGGCCTTTCGTTGCCTGCCCGCCTTTCCACTATCACCTGTACTAAACACTGTCGATCACTATCGTGCACGGACACGCACGTGAACAAAAAAGAATAAAAGAGAGAGGCGACAAATGGAGAATTCGGAGTGTCCCGTATGATTACCTGGGCTGGAGTGGGAATGTTGGGCGCCGAGGCTCCCGGACTCGAACTCGCTGGTGGACTGTCCCTGGAACTTTGTGCGAGGTTCAGCCCCTGTGTCTGACACACCACGGCTGCCGTGGCAACCTGACTGTGAATATTGGAGGTCGTGCTGGCGGTCTGAAGGGTCTGCGGCGAACTGGCCGTAGCGGCGCTACTTAGGCTGCTGGTACTGCTATACCTCGTGCCTCCCCGTGCGAGGCCGGTCACATCAACTTCCATACCTTCTGAAACTATTGGACAATTAGCTTAGATTTACCCACAAACTCGCGATGAAATTAGCAAAGATATTGATTTGGCAAAAAAGTAATCGAAGTTTTTTAATGTGAAATAAAACGCAATTTTTTCTATACAGAAAAGTCAACTTCAATCGGTCGAATGTCTTGCATTCTGTTCAAGGACCTTCTGACATCTTTTTGGTAACTTCATGATTCAGCATTCATAGAGCTTCTGATCCTTATCCGCATAAAAAACTCAACCAAGGGAGGTGAGAGATTATCGGTATTACTGAAATTTTTACCATTTAAAAAGTTTTGTAAATTTTGCAATGGATAACAGTAAGTTGTTGCCACGCCTCGCACATCTTTAGCAAGTCACACGTATCATCATTGAGTGTTATTTCACCCTAAAATACTTTTTTGCCAAACCCAATACTATCCAATTGTGAATCGCGAGACCCTGATAATTTGATCGTCGAATTGATTCTTTAACAATAACGTACGAGCAGGTATATTCGCGCAACGATGTTGACAAAAGGTGTTAAAATTTGTGCAAGATACTCATCGCGTTCTAAACGAACGTAATCCGAGGACGATTCTCTTGCATCGAAAACATTTTGTTCACCCACCATTCTTCGTATTCGCGACGTCGACCACAGAATTTTGTTCCGGTAACAAGGTATTGAAATCGATGTGATCCCAGGTGGCGGCCAACTCCTTCTTCAGAGCAACCAGTCTCTGCTGCGCCGCTATTTTTTCTCTCGCCAACCTCTCCATCTCGTGCTCGTAATCTCGCTCCTTTCTTCTCAACGTCTGCAACAGCGAAATTCACGTATATAATTCCACCTCGCAACGGAAAACAATCTACCCACGCGAGAATTTTCATTTCAAAGAAATCATCGCCGGGTATGCTCTTGGAAAAAATCCAGAACACCGAGTGAAAATAAGGAAGCTCGGAGGGAGAAAATTGTTGTTACGAGGCCGTGAAGCTTCCTAAATATTGCAATTGCAGCCGGGCCACTCGGTAAATCAACGATCTCGGGGTAAATAGTCCACCACCGACGATATTATCTCGACATTGGAGATTATTGTTATTGCGCGTGGCCTATCAGTACCGTGCACCGCGACTGCACATATTTCCCGCGCGATCACTTGACATACACAATACCGCGCATTATCACAGCCAACCCCATTTAGTTAAAAAAAAAAAACAACCAAAAAAGAACAAGAAACCGTAAACGTCAAGCGTCTTTATCGTTAAACCTCAACGCGCGCTCTCGACGCTCCCCCGTTTCTCATTCTCCTCGAATATCAAGAGACGTTTGTTGTTCGGCAAATCAAGCACCCATTGGACACGAAGTGGCCACGAATTTACGTAACCTCGTGCTCCAGACAGATGTTAATTGCGCGCGAGTAGGCGCGCAAATATCTTTCGACCAGGCAAACTCTTTATCCTTTTGAGAGTCACGCCCGTGGACTAGATTCGTCGAAAGTATTCGAATTACCCCCTCTCACCTACACCTGATCGCACCTAGGACGAGCCAAAGGCATCATTGTAACGATTTTACGAGTGTCCGAAAATAATCTCCTGCCGTCTCTCGGGACAGAATGGTGGGAGTCGCGTGCGAGCAAGGGCTTTTTCGTTAAACGGGAATAATGCGTTGAAGCTCGGTGGTGTCGAAGGCATTCCTAGGACACGTGCCAAACAATCGCACCTGCACGCGTATTTTCGGAGCGCATCGCGCGCATCTGCTAGCCGCGCAACTTCACTTGCGAAACTGTCGCTTGGATATAAGTTCATTGACAAGAGTTTGGAGCGAGGTGGACGAGGGCGTAGGAAGGAGACGAGAATCGTTGGAGGATAATTTGCGAAGGCTCGTCGAACTTTTCCCCCCGGTTTCTCTTTGGAGAAAACGTGATCGGCCCTTTGTTTGTCATCGGCAGAGACGCTTCGCGAGGGAACGCACGTGACCACGGTGTAGTGGTTTTCAGAGAGTGCGGATATACACGTGGTGGAGTAGATGGAAAGAGGGACAAGAGAGAGAGAGAGAGAGAGAGAGAGAGAGAGAGAGCAAGAGAAGAGGAAAGAGAAGGAGAAGAATGACGTTGTTGGCCAAAGAAGAGGGGAGAAACGGCCAAGAGAACACGCGGTGAGGGAACGTAAGAGGGTGCTTCAAGACGAAGGAAGGAGACGAGTGTAAAGAAAGAGGAGTAATGGAGAAGGTGGAAAGGAGATAGGGAGAAGACGTGGGTGGAGGAAGGTCGAGCGGTGAATAAGCGCACGCGCGACTTACCAGCACGTGGTAAGCGGGGCCGCGCGAACCATCGCGACGCTTTACTCCAGGCACAAATAACATTCTTATTTTTCCCTCGGACGGCGTCTTCCCCTTGTGCAGGGCCACAGGCGCACGTGCCTCACTTATCGCAAGCGAATTACATACCTTCCACGTGAGGTGGAAACTCGACGGACGAAATTAAAACCGTGGAAGAGGAGGCTGAATTAAAATTAACGTCCTAGACCGCAGTTTCAAACGTCCATCTTGGACTTCTCGCTCGAAACACGCTTCCGCTTTGCGCCTACGCGAAATCACTCGACGTGCCCATTCAAGCATCTCGAATACTCGATAAAATCCAAATGCGTTCTCTTTTTACGGTAAAGTCTAAAATAATGCATCGTGGCTTCTTTCTCTCTCCGATCTGCGGAGCTACCTCGCGCAATCTGGAGTGGATCTCGAGGGACGATAATAACGGTGATAGAGAAACAAGGCGCTCGGTGAATGCGATAGGTTAATAAGAAGCGAACAGTTCACCGTGAATACTTTATCGACCGAGACGATGTGAGCGCGCTCGATCCGATGGCGTTTATTACAGGTGGATTATTACGTGTCGCCTGGTTGCATCATCCCAGGCGCTACTACTTGGATAGGTCAGTTCGTGTCTCGGCCTCCCGTCTCGTACCTCCTCCTCCGCCGCTTCCTCTCGTACCTACGCGCGCTCGCGTGCTGCAACCTTCGCGACTGTCAAAGAACGCGTGCCCCGGAGGAAACAACCGAAAATTGCTTTGGCTCGCGCGCACAGGTGCGATAAAACCGCTGCTCGAGTATACACCGTTCCTGATAACGGTTCTTCGCCGGCGTGTATCATCGAGGCGAATTCGTCGATGAGCGCACGCGGAAAAGGAAAGTCTCGCTCGACATTCTCCGAGTCGGCGATAAATCCGCACGATTTATTCTATTATGGAGAAAGTAATTAATCGAGGTACTCGTTAATGCTTTGATTACCACTGTGGTTATATGTGCACGCAACTTGTTTTCCCTGTGCCGCCAGTAACCTCCAGGAAAATCATTAAAAAAATGATGATGCTAACCGTAATTTACAGCGCTTTAAAAGATCATGTGTTAACAAAGAAAAAACGCATACAAAGAAAAATACAAAGCGCGGCGCCACGATGATCACCGTTAACCTCCAAAAAAAATCATCTAAAAAAAATGATTATACTAACAGCAATTTACAACACTTCAAAAGATAACAAAGAAAAAACACATATAAAAAAAAAATGCAAAGCGTGGCGCCACGAGCAATCCATGGAAAATCAGCGTGGCAGTCAAAGTGTTAATAAGTCTAATTAAAAATCGATTTTCCTTTCTCGACATTCCGGTTGCTTGAATTAATTAAATAAAATTTCTCTCTGCTCCTCTAGGCGTCCTATATTAACGCGTGACAATAAATTCGTCGATCGAGGATGCTTTTCTCATCGACATCAAAGCGTCTCTCTCTTTCTCTCTGTTTCTCTTTCTCTTTCCCTTCTTGACGGTGACGGTAGCCAAGTCACCAGTAGCGTCGGACGATAAAAGTTCGGATAGCAGCATGTGCTGTACGTGCCATGCGGCGCTACACCGATGGCCGCTCAGTCACGTGGATCCGATAGAGGTGATGCTCCGAGCAGGAGAGAGGGAGGAGAGGAGAGGCAAGAGAGAGAGAGAGAGAGAGAGAGAGAGAGGAGAGTGCATGCGACGACTACCACTGTCGGCATACGGAAAGGACAAACGAAAGATGGTGATTGAAGAGAAGAGGAGAGGAGAGAAGAGGAGAAGAGGATGACGACGAGTGGGTAGGAGAACTGGTAATTGAAGAGTACGAGGGTAAACGAACGACCGAGGAAGAATCGTGCGCACCTAAAACTCCACGTAGGTACAGCCGTGCGCGAGTTAGAGACGAGCAACGGCGTACAGGAAGCTCGCGTTGCGCGCGGACACGGGATGGTCGCTCGTGTAATTCGAGAAGCGCGCCACTCCTGCGTGAGAACCGAGAAAAGAACGTGGCACCTACGGCGAAAGCCGCTCGAAAATCGCGTGCACCTGATAATAAAAAAAAAGAGAATCATCTCAAGGTCGCCCGTTTCGAAATTCGACAACACGCATAATCGTTAATTGCGAAGAGATGCTCGAGTCTGGAGGAAGATCGTAAGATCGCACGATTACCAGATAGCAGAGATGATCCCCTTCCTTTTAACACCTTCATTGTCACGTCACCCAAATATAGTTCCAGCGCCTGATAATAAATGATCGAAATAGACATTTGGAAATATAATCAACTCTTTAGACAGTCACCAAAATCCAAGCTAACGTGGGGATCACCGTGTTAAAACATCGTGACGATCGTCACGTCACCCAGATATAGTTTCAGTGCCTGATTATAAATTGTCGAAATAGACATTTGGAAGTATAATCAACTCTTTATTAGACATTCACCAAAATCCAAGCTAACCCTCGTCGAAAGAATGCCAAAGATCCATTCAGGAACCACCAACCTATCCCTACGCGATCTCTCCAAATCACTCTCACCCGCATTCTCCTACTCCGAAATCGAAAACACATTGGACGAAGTTACGCGAATAGCTTTGTTGAAAAATCAATTCCTCGTCGACGAATGCGAACTCGGGGTGAGAAGGTCTGAAACCGAGGCGGGCCCGGGAAGAGCCGTGGATCGAAGGAGGAAGGAAAGAGGAACGGATGAGCTTCCACGAGCTATTGGAGCGATGGAGAGGACGCGCACGCACGCACCACGAGGGAGGATCGAAGCGAGATGGAGAAGATGCGCACCAAGGCAGGCGTCCAAGTACGGCACGGGGTAAGAAGGAGAAGAGGGAGCGCGTGTTGGTTGCCGCTATCGAGTTGGGTACCTGCATCGGAGGTGCGCGTGTGCGCGTGAAAGAGGAGCTGAGAGGAGAGAGGAGGAGGTGAGGCGGAATCGCGAAAGAAGAGAAAGGAGGAGGTGTGGTCGACCTTCGCGGGGACGCAGATACGCGATACGCGAGTGAGTACACATGTGGGGTGAGACCCGAAGCCTTCTGGCCGTGGAACGGATGGAAGCTAATGCCCGTTTCGCGCCACGCGTCCACTGTCCCAATTGTCGAGGCCTGGCGACGAATCGAAAGATGCGGATTCTTCGAGAATAAAATCCACCTGAGACGAGGATCCATGCGAAAAAGTCAATCGAGCGTAAAGTCGAAAGGTAGAGCGAATGCTCGATGATCCGAGAAGAGGACCGAGATCCGAAGGAGGGACGAAAGAAGCAAAATCGGCGATCTTCGAAAAAAAAATCGAGGCATGAAAACGAGTTGAGCATTAGGCTCGGTGTTCACGGCCTCGCGAGCGTTCGGTAGATATATTTAACCGGCGAACCGTGCCGAACGAAATTTCGCTAGACGCCCGAAATTCTCGTCCGACCATGTATTTATTTGGGATGGGCGCAGCAATTCGACCACCGTGTCCCTCGCGGCATCCGCGGAAATTTGTCGAACGAATATTCGTCCGGTCGACGATAATCCGTGTGAAAGCCAGCCGTGTTCCACGGACATTTAATAATCTCTTCGTTCTCTTCTTTATTTTACACGTGGAATATGATATTTCAAACTCGTATGAAAAGGGGAGAAGAAAAAAGGATCGCGAAGAATGAAAATTACGAAGGATATTGAGCGAATGAAGGATTACGAAAAAGGAGGAAGGACGAGGAGAGCACAGCGTGGTAATCAATCGCACAATGCTCGCGGGGAAGCTTCTTCCCGCGCACTTCCGTCGTTAATAATTTCGCGAGGCGGCCAATTAAGGCGAACATTTTCTTTCTCGTTACGGCGAACAATAACGACGGCAGACGCGCCTAATAACAGGCCGCGCGCGAAACCTATCCCGAATACGCGCGAGTCGCTCGATAGCCTCGTCTCTTTCTTTATCGCGGCGGTGACGCTCGCCATTCGCCGACACAATGTGATTCAGAATTGATAATTGGCACCCATCCTGGGCCCTCCCTATCTTCTTCTCTCTCCGTCGTTCGTCGCAGATCGCTCGGAAATATTAAGAACGACAAGCCGGGACAAGTGGTAATGGCAGAGGGTGCACGCGTCACCCGTAATAATTCAGTATCTCGGAAGCGTTTCGTTCCATCTGACGGATGGATGCATTACGAGATACGAGAGCCGGTGGGAGAAGGAAGCTGGACCACTTAGAAAAGCGCCGATTACGTAAGCTAAACGTTCGCCGCGAGGCATCGACTCGCGCTTCGCGAACGAGACCGTGTAATTCGGAATCGCGAGCGCAAAAGGACGTTACGTAAGCGGGGCCAACGAGTCGCGTAAAAAGAAGCGAGGCAGCGAGAGACGACGGGGAAGGGGTGGGTACGAGGGATCGACGAAAAAAGAAATTTCGAATTTCGACGCGCCTTTCGCTTTTTCTCGCGTTTCCGTTGACTATCTTCGCCCCCACGGCACCGAGAATTCGAGCTCTCGATTCGCGCGCGGGGCAGTGACGATTATTTTTAGAGCGAACAAATGGAGAATTATTGAATCGAGCACGATGCATAATTTACAACCGCGATTTCGCGGCTCCTCTCTTGCCGCGAGATTCGTCGGGATCGTAACGACGATAAGAAAAGAAGGGAGGGCCCGGTCGTTCTTCTTTCTCCGTGCTTCTTCCTTCTTTTTTTCTTCCTTCGTCACCGATAACCCCGAATTACGGGCGTTAAACTCGATGCACTCGTTCGCCGCAGGTGCCAGGTCATCTAAAAAGGCGGAGGATCATCGATACTCCTGTTTCGCATTATTATTATAGCCCGCGAGGTTTCCAGATTTCCGATACCACACGCCCCTGAAGACGATAAGCGGAGGTCGAATCGTCGGCGCTCGAAAATATTGTCCGGTGCCACGTGAAGACAAACGAGAAAAGAAAGAGATAGATATATGCGGAGAAGACAGTATCGAATGTCGTCCGATAATACTGTAGACATAATTAGCTCAGCATGGCAATCGGAAGTAAACAGTTGATGGGACGGCTAGTCGAGGAACGAGGAGGAACTAAAGGAGAGAAGATTCTTTCTGCTTACTCGAGCGCTCATCTCCTGCGCTGCACTCGTCGCAGAAAGCTCTCGCGCGGTTCGAGAGCAGATATATCGCGATTGGTTGTTATTTCGTGCGCTCCAGGAGTCACGCGGAGGCGGAGATAAATCTAGAGTAACGAGGTAGCTCATTCGAGTTATTTTTATGCGATACGCCTGAAAACGCACATCGCGGGGCCGCGAGAGAAGAAGCGGCAGGACGAGAGGAGGTTGGACGAAGAGGAAACCGAGTAAGAAGGAATAAACGGGGCCGAACGAGTATCTCGTGGAAGTAAAGAGAAATTCGACAGTGGGAAAAATAACGAGGAATTTCAAGTTTCCCGGAACGTTCCTGTAATTCGGATACACGTGCGCGATTCGATTACACTCGTGCATTCGAGGAAAATGCGTGGAAAGTTCTCTTCTCGAGTAAAATAAAAATAACGACTGAATTTTAAATTTAAATTTAAATTTAAATTGTCTTAATTTAACAATGGGATTTAGAATAATATCAGGGCTATGCGTTAGCGTCTACTTTTTTCGATGGGTAAATATTTGTCGGAGCATTCGTCGTATCTCGCGGTGTCGTAACGAGTGGCAATGGTTTTCAATGGTGGTCGTTTCACTTACCTGTATGTGTCTGATCGCAGCATGAAGTATGGAGAGGTTCGAGGACTTCTTTTCGTCCTGCGCCGGTAGCTGCCTCTTGAGTAACTCGAAACATTCCTTCAGGTGCGCACGACGATTCTTCTCCAATTTATTGTGCACCTCTCTGGTGCCAGGCCGGATCACGCACGGCCTGCGAAATGTCAGATAAGAGCATCTTACAACGGCTCATTCCCTCGTGCGTAATTTGCATAAGAATTGTAAAGAGGATAGGCGATGAGATTTAATTGATGGGAGGTGGGGAAACTGGTAATAAAGGGGGAAAAAAACATCTCGCGGTTTTCCTCTTTCGTATTTCCAATGATGTAACAATCGTCTCATTTGTCTCAAATTATCCAACTGCGTGCCAACTGTTAATTGATACTCTCAACCAAAAAAACTTATTATGGAAACTAGCTGCTTGCTTCTTTATCTTTGTGCTCCTTATTCTGAAAATTTTCCATCGCTTCAAAAATTCCACCAAAGTCTGCTCCCACAATTTCCTGGTAAGTCAGAAAACAGCTGCCTGCCTACTACTCTACCCTCGTGCCCCTTATTCCACAAATTTTCCACTGCTCCAAAAATTCCTGGTTACTTAGAAAACAGCCACCTGCTTGTCTGTCCTCGTATCCCTTATTTCGAAATTTGTCCATCGCTCCAAAAATTCCTGGTTACTTAGAAAACAGCCACCTGCTTGTCTATCCTCGTCTCCCTTATTCCGAAATTTGTCCGTTGCTTCAAAAATTTCTAATGTCCGTCCACCCCAAAATTTCCTAGCAACTCAGAAAACAGCTGCTTACTCTATCCTCGTGCGCCACATTCCAAAAATTGTCCATTGCTTCAAAAATTCCCAAAGCCCATTGCAAAAATTTCCTAGCAGCTCAGAAAACAACTACCTACTACTCTATCCTCGTATCTCTCATTCCAAAATGTTTCCGCCGCTCCAAAAAATTCCACGGAAATCCAATGCCAAAATTTCCTCAACCGTCTACAATTTTCCCAAAGCCACTTCCTCACCCGATCCCAAAAACAAGAACGATAAGAAGCAACGCGGGTACCTCTAGCAAGGCGCGTAACCCGCGTAACTACGCGTCCGTCTCCTTCTCCCTTGGCTCCTCTGGCCGGTGCCAGCGCCGGGAACGGAGCGGCGAAACGATGCACCGTGCACGTGCCATTCACCCTGGACACGTGCACCGCGTGAATGGGTAGTAGTCTGCGGCGGTGGCGGCGGCGGCGGCACCAGCGAGCGACGGCGGCATCGACCGAGCCCCACGGAGGCAAGAGAGAAGCAACGAAGAGAGAAGAAGTGAGAGAGAAAGAGAGAGAGAGGGAAAGGAAGAGTGGCGCAACAGGCTGACATATCGGCGCGTCGAAGGATGGAGGAGTGGGAAGGAGAAAGGAACAAAGATAGAGAGAAGAGAAACAGAACGAGAGAAGGAGAGAGTCTCGTGAGAAGAAAGGAAAGAAGAAACACGGGGTATACCGCGCTAAGAAGAGAGAGAACGAAGACGGGGCGGAGGACAAGAAACGTAGAGAAGGAAAAAGGAAAGAGAATAGAAATGCTTTTCATACCCGTTTCGGTGCTTCTTATTGTCATGGCCGGCCTCGACGTCTACGACGAGATTACCACCGCCATGCTGCGAGTGGTTGGAATTATGATTCTCCGCGTAAGTGTGGTTGTGTGTGCTGTTGTGATTGTTGTGATGATGGTGATGCTGTTGCTGCTGCTGCTGTTGCTGATGGTGATGATGATGTTGCTGCTGTTGGTGGTGCTGGTGGGAGGGTTGCTGGTGTTGTTGTTGCTGTTGCTGCTGCTGGTGGTGTAGGTGGTGAGAGGCGGGATGAAGGGCCGTCAGGTGAGCTGCGTTGGCACCTGCCGAGGGTGGCGTGCCACGTGTGCTCGAGATCACGGGACTACCCCGAGAACCGATCGAATGATTCCCGTTCGTCCTATTGTTCTCCAACGGCTCCTCCTCTGTAACACCCAGATAGCACCAAAGCTTCGTTAGTATCGAGCGAAAGGACATCGACACGAGGTCTATTAACTCTTACAAGCTCGATGGCACAAGTGAAGTAGCACCTTTGTCGTATCTTATTCGACACGATGCTACTCAAATTGTATCATCGTCTGAACTCCGACGAGTGCTTAAAAAACACGATGCTACTCAAATTGTATCGTCAAGAACATATCACTCCGACGAGTGCTTGAAAAACATACCACTTACTTTAGAATATAACTAATCGTGTTTTTCGAGTTTCATTTGGCGCGTAGGTTGGTTCAAAAAGTAAGGAGAATTTGCCGCGCCCGTAAGAGTTAAGGGAAAGAAGTTTCGAGAGCGGAGAATTCGTGATTGCCGTTATTGTCGGTTATTCGAGAGCGACAAAAATGCGCGCGCGCGCGCGCGCCTTCGTAAGCGGATCTCGCAATAGGCAAATACTCGCTTCCGTGTTCTACAGGAGGGGGCATGCCGCATGCGCAGGGCCACCGACAGTCGGGAGCAAACGGTAGGACGCGGTGGAGCACAATGGCGAGGAATAATCGTTTCACGGAAGCAAAAGTTTTTCCTTCACGGAAAAGAGAAGGCGACGAGAGATTTCGCCGAGTCTCTTGGCGGCTCCTGGCTCCTCCACAGGCGCAATTAATTTTCGCGGGAATCTTCGCTTACTCTCCGGTGTGCTGCTCCTGCTGCTGCTGCTGGCCCCAGACGCGAGAAGGCCCGCCGCGCGCGTCTCGCAATTTACATGTTTGATAATTAATGAGCCTTACGAGCGTCGAGGGTGGAAGGAAGTTCGCGCGCGTGCTCGCGGGCAATGCCACCACGCTCACGGAGTATTACGAGAGCCAAGATTTTATCGTCCGTGGACTCCCGCCATTGTCGAAGCCACGAAAGTTTCATTCTGGACCCACCGGTATTCAAGGATGCAGCCCGTAATTCCTGACGTTCCACGATGCTCACGACGACAAAGAGCCGCCACCACCACCCTGCTCCATTCTATTCTACGCCTGAACCTGAATGACCGTACTTTCGCCTAAGATTAGCAAGGGCTTCTTCGCCCGCTCGAGGTGGCGATGGCTTCGAACGCGCCACTGGACGTCTTAATCGCAAGAAGAACGAGCGATTAATTTTCTTTGGTCCTCGCTAATGAGTTAGAAAATTCGAGGAATACTGTCTGTGCGAGACAGGAGTAAAAAGTTAAAATCCATTAATTCGTATAATTGCTAAAAGACGATCTTGTAAGCATTGAAACGTTGATTTAAATCTGGAACCTTTCACGGAAGGTTTAACAATAAGGAGGAATTTTTTTGAAGAGTTTGAAGATCCTTTTTCGGACGACTCGCTTTCGTCCACTTCAACATATTTTTGGAAGGAACTTCCCTTCGGCGTCGTCTCGAACGAAAATATCTCCTTCCAATCGAGTATTCGAGACAGGTGAGGAAATCCTTGATCAAGCGGGAATTCACGCGCGACTGAAACATTTCGCTAGCGCCTGCCGATCGGGCGAATAGGAATCGCGACGCTCGCGGCTCGCGTTACTTTACTCTCCATTCGGCTAGGCGCTATAAATTAGTGCAGCACGTGTACGCACATGCAACTAACTCATTCATGTATCAAGACTTGGCAAACTCCCTCGTCGCATAGCTCGGCGCTTCCTAAATCTATTCCGGGAGCAAAAGAGCGAGTGCATGCGCCGCGAGAACACAAGGAGCAAGTAACCACGGGGACGAGTTACACGCGTGCATGCGAGCTTCCTCTCTCACTTCTCTCTCTCTCCCTCTCTCTCGAACACTCTCTTCATTCGTCCCTCTTTTTCAATCTTCTCTCACAGTCTCCTTTAGTCTCCTCCTCGCGTCCTCCTCTCGAGCCACGCGGAATCTTCTTCATCACCGCTCCTCTCCTCTTCTTCGTTTATTCACCTTATCCGCCTGCAAATTTCGTCCGTGCACGCGCAACAGTTTATCCATTTGATTATCTCTCGATGCAGTAATCTCGTCTTTTATCCTTCATCCATTCGTCCCTTCGCATAATATCCTCTTCTCTCATCCACGATTTTCCTTCAGTTTCTTCTCAAACCTTCCATCCCACCATCATCGATCCTTCATTCGCTTCCTAATCGAGCTTATTACCGCTTCGCGTTCCGTCCTTCCAATTCTTATCTCCCTTTATCAATCCCTTTATCGAGGCTATCGCGCCGACACGTTTATCGATCCCTTTTTCATTATCTCCTTCGTCCCTCCCGCGTTAAAAACCTTCACCAGAGAACTCCTTCCTTCTACCGGAGCTCGTCTCCTCGTCCAATCCGCTTCGGCTCGCGAATATTCGCGGGTGCACGTGTCCTCGCGCGAGGCAACTCCGACGGCCTAAGCGGAGCACGCGCCACTCGAATGCGACGCGTCTCTACCATTCCGGGAGGGCAAGGAGGCGTGCGACACCTCCGGATACATCGGCCCAAGCGTAGCACGACTTCTCCTGCAATTTGCACAACGACTCCGGAGTTTAATTAGCCTAAAATTACTCCGCCCGTAGTTTCTCAGTCGAGGCGAGCGCTCCCGATGACAGTCATAATTGTAGACCGTGCTGACGCGAGAGACTTCGTCACCTCGTGAACGAAACGAGAATCGAAAGTGGGGGTTGATAGGGCAGCTCCGATAAGAGGTTGAGAATGAACGATATACCGAATGATTTCGATAGAAAGTAACGAAGAAGAAGATTCTCTCGAGCGTATACCACGCGAGGATTAACACGTCGACCGCCACGCCGTCTGAATTTTTACGATTGTTTAGTTAACCCGGTGACGCACAGTCTTTTTAAAATCGCCCACGGAAGCACATTTTTTTTGCAAAAATTGTTTTTCCAGGCAGCTCTAACCGTAATTTGTTTATTGCGACTTTTTTTCTACTTAGAAAAACTGTCCTCTATATCTGTAATTTGTCTGTATATCACCAACAACTAGAGTTAATTGTATCCTTCCAAGTATCTATCATATTTAGATAATTCGTAGATCAGGCACCGGAATCGTCACCCGAATTCGGACGAGATGGCAGTCAAAATGTTCACGACAAGCAGCACAAAATCGCTCCATCATTCTCGAACGAGAGAGCTACTCGAAGATCGAAGTCGCAAGGAGCATAGGAAATTCGAATTGACCGCGCCCCTCGAGTGATTTTCCTTTCAAATGATATGCGAATCGGTTCAACGGTTAGCCTGGAATTTTTTCTTTTACCTCTCTCTCTCGCTCACTTCTTCTGCCACGAACGTGCGCTCGCATCGGACGCTGTCCTCCTCTTTGGGCTAGCGGAATGCATAATTTATAGAGAGCGCCGGTCTCTCGGCGTGTCTAAAAATTTGTGCGAGGCCCGGTAGAGAAAGACGGAGAAAGGGAGAGAGAATTCGCGATTCACGCTTCTCGCACTCGTTGAGAGAGAGAGAGAGAGAGAGAGAGAGAGAAGAAAAAAATTCACGCCGAGTGTGTGTCGCGGATTAAAGAGAACGCTCTGAGGAACGCTCGGTACCGCGGCGCGATTCGCGTTAAGATTCTTAGCGCGCGACCGCTCCGCCTGATAAAAATAGCCTGCCGAGGCGGTTTTCAAATATGTAATCCCGCGTAGACCGGGCGAGGTCGCCGAATGATAATGAATAACATTCGGCGTGAAGTAAGGTCAAGGTTGAAGTTTACGATTAGCACCGTAAACAGCGCGTTCGCAATCGTTTCGCCGGATGTGCGCGATTTGGACGTACGTAAGAATTAAGCGTCCGACGTCGGGCCGATTGTTCCACCCTGAAGAGGGAAAGAATTAGCATGCATCGAGGAAGTATTTTGAAAATCGGTGGAAACCGGACTACGTGCCGTAAGATGGAATCTCTGCTGGTTTCAACGAGTCCCGAGAGAAATTCCTTCCACGCTTAATGAGAATTTGGCGAATCGCCACTCGCCGGTATCGATGAGACGAGGCTTCGAGTTTGCGAACCAATCGATCTTTGGGCAAAGGCATCGTCGCGGAGAAGGACCCACTCTCGCTGCTCGAGGCGCATCAATCACGACTGTCGCGCGCCAACGGCACGGCGCCTGGCTCTCACGTTAATAGAAGTACACATTCGAAAGTTCAAGGGCGAGAGTAATTGGCGGATACGTTGTTATCGGGAATCGCGTGAATTGAACGAAATTCGCGAGCGGCCGCCTCTCTCCGTCGAGACTCTATATTGGCCGATCGCGCGAGCGAGTGGCGAGCGTTCGTGTAGGCAGAAATAAAGTGTCGCTTGGACTGCGTCGATGAAGCGGATATTCGAGAGTAACCCCTGCCTCGATGGTAGAGTAAAGATTTTTTGGATAAAAAAGTGTCTCTTTTCTGGGCAAATCGTCTGAAAATTGCGCATCGATTAACGCTCCATAATAATGCTCTTAATATTAATATTCAGGAGCGAAGCATAGGCAGAAGTATCGCTCGGACTGCGTCGATGAAACAGATATTCGAGAGTAACCCCTGCCTCGATGGATTTTTTGGATAAAAAATTAGTCTCTTTTCTGGGCAAATCGTCTGAAAATCGCGCATCGATTAACGCTCCGTAAGTTCCCCGAATGACCGATAATTCTCTTGAAATTAATATTCAGGAGCGAGGGTAGAAATAAAGTATCGCTTGGACGGCGTCGATGAAATGGATATTCGAGAGTAACCCCTGCCTCGATGGTAGACTAAAGATTTTTTTCAAGAAAAAAATTCTTTTCCGGGCAAGTCGTCTGAGAATCGCGCATCGATTAATGCCCCGTAAGTTCCCAGAATTACGGATAATTCTCTTGATATTAATATTCAGGAGCGAGGGCAGAAATAAAGTATCGCTTGGACTACGTCGATGAAACGGATAGGTACTCAATAGTAACCCCTGCCTCGAAGGTACACCAAAGATTTTTTTTATAAGAAATAAATCTCCTTTCTGAACAAATCGTCTAAAAATCGCGCATCGCTTAACACTCAGAAAATTCCACGAGCTACGAATAATTCTCTTCATATTAATATTCGCGAGCGCACGCCGACAGAAAAAGAAGATTCCTTTTAACCGGACAAACCAAACCTCCCCCACTCAATCCACCAGACAGGAAGTCCGACGTTGCGCAAGAAGGTTGACGCATTCGAGGGGTCAAGAAGCGTCTAGGCATCAATCGGCGTGGCTCATTATCCCGATTTACAACGGCAATGAGGTACGCGCTATTAAACTTCATCTTCGCGAATAGGCGAGCGCGCGTGGGAAGTTTACGTTTGGTTTCGCTCGACCTAGGACAAAACGATCGTCGGCCAGCTCCGATAACGACTAGGAGACCTCTAAAATCGACAATATCGGCTGCGATAATCTCGATTACGAAATCGCAGGCGATACGCATCGACGATACCTTCGATCGCCGATAAAAGGAAGACAAAAAACGAGACTCACGTGAGATCTCGTCCGACCGCAGCTCATCGATTCCGAGCTGAAGTAGAACTTCGCGGGATTCACCGCCCACGCGGAACGACGACGATACCTGGTGAGTCGATTAATCGGAATAGCTTCTCCACGGAAGATCGCGCGCTGTCGTTAAGGAAGATAAGCCGACGCGAGCGACGAGAATTCACGAGGAATCCACTAATTCACCGTGAAATCGTTATTGCACGTGCATCTGGGAGGAGCACAATCTTGCAAGAGAAAAAGAAACTTACCCCCCGGCAAAACTAGCGCGTTCCGATCGTTAGACTTTAGAACCTTCGGCACAGATCATTGGAGCCGACTCTGTGCGCGCACGTTGCATTTCGCCGGTTCACCGAACCTTCTTCGGCTGTTGCTCGGAACCTCGAGAGAGAGGCGAGAAAAAATGTGGCAAGAAGGACGGAGGAGATAAGGAAAAAAGGAAAAAGGAGAAGAGAAGGAGAAAAGAAAGGAATACCCGTCGGCTGCGAAAACGGGATCGCTAAGAGTCAGCCTCCACTTCTGCTCCTGTTCTCTCTCTCTCTCTCTCTCTCTCTCTCTCTCTCTCTCTCTCTCTCTCTCTCTCGTGCAAAGGTGCGCGCGCCGTGTAATTTTCTCGCGAGAGAATTACCGGATCGGGGCATGCGTCCTTCGGAACGGAACGGAAATTGGTTCGATTCGTTACTTTCCTTAGCTCCGCGAGCCGACTGAGAAAGGAAAACGCATGCAAATTACTAATAATCGCGGACACCTGAGACCGGGTCGCCGACTAATACAACAAGCGGAAGACAAACAATTCCCCCTCGTTCTCTCTCGTCCCTCGTCCGGACATTATCGCGAAATTAGAATTCAAACCGAAAGAGAGAGGAGCGATAAAGCGAGCGGGAGCGCATGCGTATCTACCGCTCTCCATTCCAGCTCTCCTTTTGCTCTGGTCGCACATTATTCGTTTCCTCTCGACCCTATAATCAACTTCTGATCCTTTCTATCAAATCCTATAACCATCTAATTAACTCTAATGAACATTTAATATTCCAACCACTTACAATGCAGCTATTTATTTTTTCACTTATTTACTCGCTTATTCTTTTTTACTCATTTTTTTGCCTTTCGTCGAGAGGGAGCAGATCGATGAAGAATCTGTGCGGACCCAGGATACGCCTAGATAAGATGAAAACGAAGAAGATGAGAAGGAAGACAAAGTGCTAATAGAATGGATTCGTGTGAAAAAAGATAGAGAGAAAATCCTCGTTTCTCTACGACCTAAGAATAGAAACCTCCTGCACTTTTCGGAATTCTCGAACCTGCATGAGATCTTCGTCGTCCTCGTCGTCTTCCTCATCCTCGTACTATTTCCGTAATGACGCGAGAAACGTCAGTGATACGACTGCCTTCTCGAATGAAAACGAGTGGAACGCAAAGGACGCTTAATCGACCAGCTATAAATTTCAGGCGAAATAGCGTTGTTTACAAAGCTGCGCGCGAGTTATTCGACAAGTCTAGCCGCGCGTGGTGGTGGAGGAAGCGGAGGCGGCGGAGGAGGAATCAATGAGGAGGCGGCGGATGAGCCAGCCGCGCCCGCAGGACGAAGGAAACGAAACTCGCGGCCTTGGAAAGTTTAACGTCTGAGAATTCCGACCTGCCCCGCCGAGATTGACGGCGAATGGCGCTGGAGCAGACTGGACTTCGAAGGATAGGAGAGGAAAAATTGCCAGGGACTCTTGTTCGCACACTTGTTACGAAACCTTACTTGTTAGGCGAGCTTCGTTTCCGTGTCACTTTTGCAGCACCGTGTAAGACTTCGACGCAACTTTTACTTTCACGACGAATCCGGAGATAATTGTCGAAGAATTCGATTGTCAGAGTCAAATGGCTCTGATAGAATTCTAATTCGCGATGGAGCGTGGAGTGAATTATAGAGTCTAGTCCACGGTCCGTAAAAAGAATGAAGGAAAGATGCAAGCAGTGTCTGGTTCTCGCGGAAGAGCATCAGGCCTAGAGGATCGTCGTTTAATCTGTTTCTTTCAGGACGAATCCAGAGATAATTGTCGAAGAATTCGATTGTGAGACTCAAATAAGAAGCTTTGATAGAATTTTAATTCGCGATGGAGCGTGGAGCGAATTCTAGAGTTCCGTTCATCCACGATCCGTAAAAAGAAAGAAGGAAGGATGTAGAAAATGTCTGGTTACCGCAAAAGAGCGTCACGACTAGAGGATACCCGTTTAGCATTTTTCTAAGAGAAGATGCTTGTACCGTCGTGTAAGACTCCGACGAAACTCTTACTTTCACGACGAATCCAGAGATAATTGTCGAAGAATTCGATTGTGAGACTCAAATAGCTCTGATAGAATTCTAATTCGCGATGGAGCATGAAGCGAATTCTACAGTCTCGTCCACGATCCGTAAAAAGAAAGAAGGAAGGATGCAGAAAATGTCTGGTTCTGAAGAGCGTCACGACTAGAGACTCGCCGTTTAGTATTTTTCTAAGAGAAGGTGCGCGGTCGTGGAGAATCCACGGGAGCGATGCAGGCTTATTTATTCGCGAATAACTTCGCTCGCCTCGCGAGAACGTTTCTCGCGCAACTTTGACGCTCCACAGTTTTCCTGCGATATAATTCATTTCGCATATTCCATCCCTCTCTGTATATTTTAACTTCCTTCGCGGCGCCGCCGCGCCATCGCATCCGCGCCTGCGAAGTTTAAACTCTCGAGAGCGACCCGCCCCTTCGCGACGAGGACCCGCGAACTTCTCTCTTCCACCTACACAGTGCAATCTTCCTCTTCTCTTCTCCTCTTCTCTCGTTTCATCCGCCCAACTGGCCTCTTCGCCTCATCCTCGTCGCGCACGTCACATTCGCTCAGCGGACCACGAAAACGGAGCGACCAAATTACAGCCACCTCGGATTTTGAAGTTTCCAGTAGGCATGCGAGTAAGATCGTCTTCGTCGTCGCGAATTCAGCGACTACCTGAGAAAGCTACGTACTCGGATCTAAATTTCTTCTTCTCGTGGATTTTAGAGAAGAGAATGGAAAAGGGTGAAAATCAGAGTAGAGAGAGAGAGAGAGAGAGAGAGAGAGAGAGAGAGAGAGAGAGAGAGAGAGAGAGAGAGAGAGCTCGAAGTATGTCGCGCAGTGAAGTAGGACCGATTGAGATTGCAACTTTCATTTGTAATTAGGTGATCTATTATCCAAGTTAAAATTTCTATACTCGCAGCTGCGATCTTGCCCGAAAATTTTCCACAAAAATATACCCCCTTTCTTTCTCTAAAATGTTCTCCTTTCTTATAAAAGAATCTCTTCGCCGAGTAGGATCGCTTAAAATTACAGTTTCGACAATCTAGGATCTGACTTGAATTTTTTATACCGGCAGCTGCGTTTTTGTCTTAAAATTTTCCCCGAAAATCCCATCCTCCGTTTTCTCAGATTTCCGACTTTCTTAAAAAAGAACCTCCTCACCAACGGATCAACCTCTTCTGCGGTAGCGAACTCGCTCTTACCGTGAGTTTCCGACGTTCTCACGGCATTCGCGGCATAACCAAGCGGCTGTTTGAAAATTCGACGGAATCGTCGCGCTTGGCTTCTCTCCTTCTCTCCCTCCCTCCTCGTCCCTCTTCCTCTCCACTTTCTTCCTTCCTTCTGCCGTCCCTCTCGCCCGCTTGAACCGCGAACGACGACCAGGGAAGACGAGATAGGAGAGAGGCGAAGGAACGCGGCCGGCTCTCTTTATCCGTGAGATCGGCGCGAGATCAGATTTAGACTTAGGCCAGTAATCGGATGTAAATGTAAGCACGTTCGCGATCGAAAAATCGAGACCGAGCAGAGAGCGAATCCGCTCCGAAGGTGCGCGCGCGCGACGGACCATGGTAAATGGAAATTTACAAGAGACAAGGTTCCAGCAAAATTCCATCTTTCTCCTTACCAAAACTTGCCTCAAGAAGTATCAACTAAAAATCGTCCGGATCGAACATCCTCCTACCTCCAAGAATACGCCGTCCCAATATTTTGCCAACGGGAGAAATATCGAGGAGAAAACACTCTCTCTAAAACTGGACCTCGACTTCGATAGACCAAGAGGATCTAAGGCGAGAACCCAACCACGTCCAGCTGAAGAATATTTATAGGACGTGCGCGTGCGTAACCCGCCACAACCCGCGCAGCATCCGTGACGATTGTTGGAAGAAAAAAAAAAGAGCCATCCTCGTTCTCTCGCAGCTGAAACTCCGCACGCACGCACGCACGCACGCGAAAATTTTTGGCAACGGTACCCCACCACCACGGCTCCACCACTTTTTACCTCACTTCTTCTCTCAAGAACGAGAATTTTACCGTTCGCGAGATCGTCGGTCTCCGTAATAATAATAGTCGAGACCGTTCCCCAGTGACGTAATCGTCGGAGTAACTCGGTGCTCACGGAGCAGGGGGAAAACTCGCGGGTACTCGAGTGTACCGGCGCTCGTACAATATCCACCTAAATATATATACATTAAAACTGCATAAATTCAATGTAGACCGACGGGGCGATAAGCATCGATCGGTCTGGAGACGTCACGCGAGCTCGAGGAGGACGAGCAAAGCTGCGCGATAAACCGTAAGAATTCCACTCCTATTGGACCGGTGAACTCGAATCGTGAGCGTTCGAGCGTTTGTGAAACGACCTCTTGGCCGACCCTCGCATCTCATCGACGATCGGCATGACGTAACCACACGCGCGCCGTCTAAACGATAAGTCGCGAAACGTCGAAGTTTCGAGTGCAGGTCTCAAGTTTAAGTGCAGTGTCACGGTCGAGACTGCTGCCGCTGCTCGAGAGAGTGTAGGACGAGTGGCCTACACCACGTGCCATCGGATAACGGACGGCGCGGAAACCGCACGTGGGTACATACATACCACGGTTGCGTCCTCGCGCCCGGATAAGAGGCGCGTCCCGACGCCTCGCGTGAACGCGCGCGCAAAGTCCCGACTCTGGTGAGGCGCCAAGGAAAAGCGTCGAGTTAAAATTAGTCGACGTTTCGCGCGCGACACGAAGACTCTCTTATCACCGACGCCACGTCGGAGACGGGGGGTGGAGACTGGTCGGAGGCGGAGTCCCAACTCGATCTCCTTGTTTACGATGCTCTCGTAAGTTGCTTCATTTTCTTCTAATTGCGCCGAGCACGAATCCTCGAGCTTCGTCGAGCCTCATTTTGAACAATTTATGTTTAAGAATAGAGGATACGATCGTGTTACTTGTCAGTCAGGTGACGAGCTTCTCTCTGCAGGACACATCTCTTTTTAAGGTCCTTTATTGGTAGTTGTTGTCGTGTTTGGAACTCGTTACTGCCAACGACTGAAAATGCCACGTTTTCTTTTTGGTTGAGGAACAATTGAATTTTTTGTCTTTATTCTCTCGTTGTTTTCTTATTGTTCTCTCATTTTGGTATTTGTTTCGTAATTTTCGGAAGCTTACGTGGGACCGTAGGTCCTGTTGCTTAATAAAATATTCATTCATTCGTTCATTCACTTTTGGACGAAAAGTGAAGAAATCAACTCCAATCGAAAATCCGTGGTTATTAATTATTCGTCGAATCCATGCGATATTCGGAAGCACGAGACGAGTTTCGCGACTCCCTTGGAATCTCTCGTGTGACTTACCGACGATGTTGCGGTAGTCCAGAAGGTCCGAGACTGGGACACCGACAAACAAGAACGACTGTATTGGGAGAAAGGCGAGAGGCGTCCGAAAAGTCCAGACGTGCTTCGCGGAACGCGCACGCGCGTTCCACGAACGAAGTTCCTAAAACTGTTCGGCGCAAAAAAAACACGTTCTCACGAAAATCGCACGTGCAGCAGGCAGGTTTTTTCGGACCACCCGAGAGTCGCAAAAATTCGCATAGGCACCCATCGAGGAGTGTTAAAAGTCCACGCAACGAGTTCGAGGCGATCCACGCCTCGCGGAATTCTCGCGCCGTCGAACGATTCCATGCGTAATATATGGATTTATTATGTAACGCGGGAAGCTAATGTTCCGTGTCTCGACTGGAATGGACGAAAAAGGTTCGTCTGGCGCTCCACGAGCGCCCTAATGATTCTCGTCTATCGAGAAGTTAACGCATGCATCTGTGAGAAGCTTAAAAAAAGAGAAGCTGTGAAGTGTCGAGAAAAGTTCACTTCTCGTTAGTCGAGGAAAACCTTCGACCGATGATAGTCGAGTAAGGATCGATGCACGTCCTTCGCCCAGAAAATAAATCGTCGTTACGCGATAACACGAGTAGACGCATTTTTCACAATTTCCTTCGAGTCTTCGATTCTCACCCCTCATCCAAGATACCTTCTCAACCGCCTCGAAAGCGAAATTGGACGGGATCGATCGAGCTCTCGTATTTTTCTGTTCCGGCGAGCGTGCGCCGCGTGTCGGTAGCAGCCGATCTTAATATCAGGCCGATATGACGTGAGCGTGCGCGTAAAAAAAACCGAGTTGGGTACACATGCATCTTATCTTGCTTTACTTCGTCAACTTTATCGGCACGGGTAAAGTGCGCGTGGTGAATGTGCGATCGGTAGCTACACTCGTACGTGGGATCGCTCGAAAAGATCGACGCTCGAGATCGAATGGAAGCGCTGACGAGACTTAAAGAGACGAAGGACGAGATAAAAGAGAATGAATGAACGAAATGAATATTTATCGAGCTTCGGGAACTAAGATCCCACGTGAGCTTTCGAAATTACGGTCGAACGAAGATCGAAAGAGTGAGGGTGTTCCCGAAGAAGTAACACGAAACCAAAGACGATTAATTCAATTGTTGGTCGATGAAAAAATAAAATGTAGTGTTCTTAAATTCATCAATGGTGGAAGCTGCAAACGAGGCACAAAGTTCCAAACGATTGCAATAAACGAGCTATAAGTTCGTCTCCTTGTTGACGCGTTACACATTGTGTATCCATAAATACGAATTTCCCAAATAAGTGCCACAGAGAAAGAGAGAGAGAGAGAGAGAGAGAGAGAGCGAGTGACACACAGGGATCCATGAAAGACAAGAGCCCAGAGAGGAACGCACGGCAACAACGACGCTGGTGGTGGTGGAGGTGGCGACGGCGGACATGCGCTGGGAGTTCGATTTTTCCAGCTGCCCACTCTTCGCACGTACCTATTCCCCAAACCGTAATTAGAAGCGTGACTACTGTCAGTAATAAACAGAAGCGCGCCTCGCACCCTCCAAAATCGCAAGTCCAAATTCAACTCTCCCAAAAAAACTCCAAAAATCTTCATGAAACTTCACCGATACTCTCTCTCCACCACCTTCATCAATTCTAACCAACATCGAAAAAATGTCCTCCTACCGCATTCTCCTCTTTAACAAAGAGAGAGAGAGAGAGAGAGAGAGAAAAAGAGAGTAGAATGTGCCCGAGGAAACGAATGGGCTCACCGAGCAGGTAGTGTCGTATCCACTTTTTCTTAGGCGGGGGTGGCATCCAACTGCGCACGGGCTGGTCGTTGACGACCACGTCGATTGTGCCGACGACCTGCGTCGACGCGAGGCTATTAGCGTCCCTGAGACCGCTCACATTGTTGTTCGTCTCGACGACGGTGGTGGAGGCGGTGGCAGCGACGACGACGGCGGTGACGGCGGTGGCGGCGGCGGGGACGGCGTCATCGTCGGTCTTGCTCCCTGCACCTCCTCCTCCCGCGGTTACTTTCGCCGAGGCGTTCAGGCTCATGTGATTTTGAACGGCCGGTGCGCCGTCGGCCACCAGAAGCACTCCCATTTTTCTTCTCGTCAACGAGAAAAGGAGAGATAGAGAGATGGGGTGGGGAGCGCGTGGATAAGCGTGGAGCGCACGCGGTCAAGAAGAAGGAAAGATGGAAAAAAAGTGTGGAAGAAGGAAAGTCGTGAGAAAGGGACGAGGAAAATTACCGCACCTCCTCCTCTTCCACGCCCATCCCTTCTCTCTCCACGCACACCCACACACACGCACTTTTACTTAAGTTCTCCGCACCCCGCACGAGAAGAGGCACACGTAGATATCACCCGACAACGCACCACGACTACTACGAGAAGACTAATACCGATGACCACCCCACCGACTAACTCTCTCTACTTCTCACCACGTCTCCCTCGTCCTTTCCCCACCACCATCGATATCCACGTGATCGAGGCTTCTCTCTCCCTCTCTCTTTCTCTCTCACTCTTTCTCCTTATTATTCTTCCTCCTCCTCTTCGCCCTCCTTCACCTTATCACGAAGAGTTACGCTGACTGCGCGGCACCGCTCGTCCCACTCCTCTCTGTCAATCACCGATTACGTTCCTGCCGAGCGCTTGAATGGCCGAGCGAATTCAGCCACGATTTCAAATTCTCCTTTCCCTCTCCTCGGGGTTGTCTCTCTTAATTTGGAGAGTATAGTTTGACTCTTGGTAATGTGGAAATTGGTAAATCACAGGAACTTCGAGGAAAGATCGAGAGTCGGGTTTAACTCTCCTTCTTCTACCGACACTTTGCCACAGCTGACGAAAAGAGAGGAAGAAACGGAAGGAGGTAAACGAGTGGACTCGGGTGCCGATCGACACGATCTCCGAGGAAGCTTCGAGCACGCGGCCGGTGCTCGAGGGAAGTGGAATGCGAAACGCGTGGAAAAAGAGAGAGGGCACGCGGTTTAACTCTGGCTGAGGATGAGGGGGAGTAAAATCTGGAGGAGGAGAATAAAGTGGAGGAGGTAGGAGAAGGTGGAGGAATTACGAGCGAGCGCCGACACGAGGCCGCCGATACACCACGGACGAGGAAAAATGAGAGAAACTTTCGAAACTGCCTTCTAGCGGCACACAGGAGGACTCGAGTGGGATCCTGGCTTGGAGTCAATCTTCGGCCGATTCGTCCAAGGACCCTCCTTCTCTCCTCGACTCCTCCTCGTCCCTCATTTCACCACCAAGGTCGAAGATCCTCGAGAGCGCTAGACAGCGAAGGTCGTCGGGCGCGCACGCGCTCCCTCTCGATCGCCGATCGATTCGATCCTCTCGATAATATTTACTTCCCCCTCTCCTTCTTCGTCCTTCCGGCTCTCTTGAATTCTTCCTGCCAATTTCCAATCTCGATCTACCGATCTCGCTCTCGTCTTCCTACCGATCTCTCGATTCTCCTCAATTCCAGTCAATAATTCAAATCGATCTTCCAATCGGTAAAAGAACATCCGATTCTCGAGAAGAATCGCGCAGGAAGGAAGATCGTTCCGACTCTTCGCGATCTCTCTCAAACGATCGTCGATCACCTCTTCCTCTCATCTTCGAGACACCGTCGAATTACCCTTCGATCCTGTCATCCTGCGCTTCCTTTATTTAAAAGCGCTGCCAATTCTCTCGTGGAGAATAAAGCGCGTCTCGGTGCGCAGCACGTGGAGATCGGCACGCGAACATGAGGACCTTACGCGATGCCGATGTGCCTGCACTCGGTTACCGCGGCAACAGCAGCGGAGCGTGGCCACGGGCAAGCTCGACCTTTAACGCGCGTAATCGCGGAGATTAATGTCGCAAACGCGTGCGCGCACGCTCGGTACTCCGAATGCCCTTTAAATGCCTGAGACCCTCGTGGATTCTCTCTCTTTACCAAAGAAGTACGAGAATTACCGATCTTAGATACCGGTGTATTCACTTTGCATTCTTTATGCTCTCGCGAGGAGGCTGAGTTCTACTCGATCTTCTTGATAATCGATTTTCGTCCGCCGACCGAAGCAGGCCGCGCGCGCGCGCTTTGCTTCTCTCTCGCACACTCGTCGATGAACGGACGATACTGATACCTACCGCGTGAGTCGCGGGTGCCGACTGAAATCTAAACTTAAGTGCTACTGCCTCCAACCTGAGGATGACGTCCCCTCCCCGTCACCGACGCGCCTCCTCAGCGGCGTCGGTGGCGGCGGCGGCGTCAGCCAATCCCTCCTCCTCTCCTTCTCCTCCTCTCCTACTCCTCCTCTACCTCTTCGTCCTCCTTCTCCGCCGCCGCCGCCGCCGCCGCCACCGTGCCCTACGTGACATCTCCGTCCTCGACAAGAGAGTGCCGCCTCCAGTTACCCGCGGCCACTCTGTCTTTGTCACCCGAAGGAGGAAGATCGAGCGCGTTCCTTCCGCGCGGACGAGAGCGCACGTGGAATTGCGCACGACCGCACGCGATCGCGCAAAATCCCCACCACCTTGCTTTTGAGTATGTATTGGAGAATGAAGCACGAGGAGATTTCGTGTTACGAATCGGAGTAGGTTCGAGGAAGAGTAGATAGAGGAAATGGGAAATTACGCGGTTATGTTTGTTATGGGTTGAGGTAGATTTTTGTTGTGGGTGTGACGTAGATGGATTTTTGTTTCATTGTATTTTGATGGGTGGGTTGGAGTAAGTTGTGTAGGTATTGGAGAATGAAGCACGAGGAGATTTCGTGTTACGAATCGGAGTAGGTTCGAGGAAGAGTAGATAGAGGAGATGGGAAATTACGCGGTTATGTTTGTTATGGGTTGAGGTAGAAGATTTTTGTTATGGGCGCGACATCGATTTTGATTCATTGCATTTCAATGTATGGATTGGGGTAGATTCAGTAAATATTGGATTGGAAAATGAAGCAGGAGATTCGAAGAAGAGTAGATAAAGAGATACCAATTTGCGCATTTACGTTTGTTATAATTGGAGGTAAAAGATTTTTGTTATGGGCGCAACGTCGATGGAGTCCTTCTTTCATTGAATTTGGACGGGTGGGTTGGAAAAATGGAGTCAAGGATGCGCGATCTCGTGCTCGAGCGTCCATTATCGATGCGTTCCACGTACGAGGACTAAATGTTTTATGAATAAGTGATAAAGGGGTAACGAAACTATTTTTATCGATGCCGACGCGATATATAGGTGCCCGCTGGGGGTCTCGTCGGGACGCGTGGGAATCGAAAGTCCGCGTATAATATCACGAACGATACGAATTATATTTCGGTCGCAAATTGATTGCATCTCGTAATTAACGTCGACAAATCCGTGCAAAGTGCAGGTAAGAAAAACCCAGCGAGGGTACGCAATTGAATTACAATCGATTAAGCTAATCGACGCGATTCGAATATCGGATCCTATTAAGAGGATTACTCACCGTCGATAATCAGCATTTTTTCCTCACAGAACAGGTCATCTGGATCCGTGCGTTCTCTCTTCAACTTGGCACCTGAAAAACCAAGCATACCCAGAATAATTCATACGTCCCCTGCAAAATAAATCACCTACAAAAACAACCGCAAAATCATCCATACAATTCTCCACTGAACCAACACCAAAGATCCTCCCCCAAAAAACCAATCCCTCACCATCCTTAATCCTCGCACTCTTTCACCCAACACAAATCAATTCCACCGACAACGGAACAATAACAACGAGCCGTCTGATTTCTAAAAAAGAAAGTGACCGCATTCTCTCCTACCCCCCTGCATTCTAAGATCCCATTTAACCTAACCCACCACCACCGAAGAGGATCGTCCCCTACAACCAAACTGATTCGCCTCGCAACAAAACACTCCCTCCCTTCCCTGCTCCCAAGATAATTCCCCGATCCTCTGCCAAAATCGCGTATAATCGCGCGCTCGTGAGAGACTGCGAAACTCCGAAAGAGAGAACGCCAAGCTGCGAACGAACGCTCCCAGAGAAAGAAAGAAGAAGAAGAAGAAGAAAGAAAGAAAAAGAACAAGAAAAAAGAAGAGAAAGAAAGAGACAAGTGGCGAGGCAGCAACCACGTCACCGCTCGCGCGCCGATTGCAACGTCCGATATCGTGGCTGGTGTCCGCGCGTCCCTGTCCTTCTTAGATTTCTCGGCCGCGTATTTACGCACCGTATAGACGCTCTGAATCCACAGGTCGATAAGGTATGAAAAATTGAAAGAGGCGCGTCTCCCACGTGCTACGGGGGTGGGGATGCGATCTCATCTAGGACGGCAGGGACCGGTGGTGGAAAGGAAAAGAGGAGAGCCCCCGATAAGGTGGTGGGGAGGTGGCCAGCTACCTTCTCCCTCTAATCTCAACGTTCTCCCTCGTTCCGCGGGTCACCGGAGGCGCCGGCAACGCCGCAGATTGATCAGGACGCCACGCGGCCGGACGCACTCGGTGGGGATACGCCGGGGACGACGCGCATGCGCCCCACACTCGCTCATTTGCCCGCGTGCTCGCGTCGCGGTCGCTGCTGCCGCTCGACGCTCTTCCTCTGTTGCTGCCTTGTGCTTATTGCTCGATGCGCACGGTGCACTCGAGCACGTATCCCTTCCCTTCTCTTACAAACGCTACGTAAGATTCTCCTTGTCCTTTTGATATTCAGGACTTATGGCTGAGATTTTTTTTTTATATTTTTTAGGGTTTTTTTGGGGATTTTTTTGGGAGTGTTTAGAAGATTAGGATTTTTATTTTACGCTCGGATTAATTCTAGACAAAGTACGGTTGGAGGCGTCCAAAACGTGCAGCAATTGGATTTGAAAAAATTAAGAATTGTATTTGCACAGAAGGAACTTACATGTTGTCTAGATTGTTTTGGTGAATGTGCTACTGGAGAATAAAGAGATAAATGTGTTAGTACAGTCCGTAGTAATAATGTTTCTTTTTTTTGTTAATTAAAGTATGCCGCCGGTTTTCCTCTACCGCTCTGTTGCTGGTTGTGCTTATTGTCCACTGGGCCCGATGCACTCGGGCACGCATCCCTCCCTTCTCTTCGAAAGGCTACGTAAGATTTTCCTTGCCCTTTTGATATTCACGACTTAGGACTGTGATTGTGAGATTTTATTGTATTTTTTTTGTCTTTGGAAAGTTTATGAGGTTGAGCTTTTTATTTTGCGCTCGAATTAATTATAGGCAAATTACCATCCAAAGTGTGTAGCAATAGGACTTGAAAATATGAAAAATCGTACACAAGAATAACTTACATTGTATTACTGAAGAATAAACAAATAAATGCATTAGTACAGCATTATTTTTTTATTAATTAAAGTATGCCACCGCGAGTTACCCTTGCAAAAACTGTGCCAAAATTTAATAATTTCGACTTCCAACTTATTACCAACGCTCAATTCCCTATTGCAGTGAGAAACAAGTAGAAAAAAGAAACTGACTTTCTGTAGGAGATCTTCAAAAAAAAAAAAAAGAGTATGCGTCAATGGGTTAAATGGAGGTAGAGAATCCTGTTTACCAGCGAGATGCGCCTAGGCAGGAACGAAACGCGGTACCGAATGGAAAGTTTACGAGAGAATCGAGCGTTGCTCTTCTTTCCACGGTTGTAGATCGAAGAGAGACGATCGAGGTGGATCTAGAGAAGGTTGTTCGTAAATCGATGGCAGAAGGTGGTGGAGCGCGGGTAAAAGTGTCGTGAATAAAAGATAAATCGTTTCGAAGCTGCGTTTACGAGCCTCGAAGAAAATCTCCCGGAGATCGTGCTTTCGATCTTCTTCGGGCTGTCGAGTTTACGAGTTCATTTCATACGATGTACCGAACAGATTACTACGAAAGATTTTTCTTTTCTTTTCGTTTAACCAGTACCATCGACGTGTCTGTATTAAGAAATCATGCGGTTCTCTCTCGAGAGAGAGCACGCATCCCTGACGGATAAATAAACGATCGCTTAGCACACGTCAGTACGGTAGATCAGGTATAATCGCGCACCGGCCGTACCAGCCGAGCACGCGCAACGCGCGCTGCTGCTACCATCGAGTAGACCGGATGCGCGGAGATAGGGAGCGAATTACAGCGTTTAAATCATCCGCATTACGATCGAGGTCGTGTGCAAGACCGCTACTCAAAGTTTTCCACTTCACAAGTCACCACTGACCTACCGACGCGTTCTCTCGCGTTCGAATGGGACGTGCCGTACCCGCGGCCTTCTCCACCTCCCCCACCCCTCGATTCTTTGCTTCGTTCGGGCGCATTCGCTCGCGATTACGAATCGTAAAGATAAAGGCGAGAGCACAATTGAGAGCTCGTGGGATGACTAACGAGCGGGCGTGTGCACGTGGTCCGCGAAGGATCGTCGGCTGGAGGAAGATAAATAGAAAGAGAGAGGAGAGAGGAGAGAGAGAGAGAGAAAAGAGAAGATAAAAAATTGAAATCACGCTTCCGAACGAATGCGCGAGGAACACGCCTCGCCCGATGGCGATCGACGTTATCGTGACTCAACCTCTACGTGGACTTTAAATTAAGTCTACCGTACGACAAAGTCACGGGGAATTTTGGAATTTCACGTGAGCACGCGCGCTCCATTCTAAATTTTCAACGTACTCTACACGCAACAGGAGTTAGAGATCCCTTTCCTCGTTAATACTTTGACTAAAAAGCTGATTCTTCATGGATGGCCCGTGGCGCCCCACTACACATTTTTTTATGATTTTTTTTTTATTAACATATGATTTTTTAAAGTGCTGTAAATTAAGACTAGTATAATCATCTTTTTGTGATTTTTCTGGAGGTCACCGTGGCCAATCACATATGACTATCTTGGCAGTCAAAGTGTTAATCCGAGTTCACGTGTTACGGAAGAAAACGTGTTCGACTCTCTTACCACGCTCTAGTGCCTATACGCCCTACTCTCATTCAGCTGATAAGCGAGCAGCCGATTCGATTGCGTAACCTCCAAATAACGCCTAAGGCCGATCCTACCCTGTAAAAGATCCTTGTTCAAGATCTTTCGTGTAACTTATAATCTTGTAAAACTTCTTGGACAAAAATCCTTACCGAGTAATATCGACCCAAGACCTAGGACCCTCGGAACGTTTTTAAAAAAATAATCGCCTCCAACTGGGTGCGAACCTGCGCAACAAAGTTCGCATCAACATCAGTCCATGACCTGGGACCCTCGAAGTCTTGCAAAACAGTTTTAAAAAAGATAATCTTCTCCACCTGGATTCGAATCTGCTCGACAAATTTCATCAACCTAGGACCTGGAACCCACCATGCCTCGCAAAACGTTTTAAAAAAAATAATCTCCTCCACCTGGGTTCGAACCTGTGCGACAAATTTCATCAACATCAGCCCATGACCTGGAACCCTCCACGTCTCGCCAAAGATTTTAAAAAAAAATAATCTCCTCCACTTGGGTTCGAACCTGTGCGAAAAATTTCATCAACATCAACCCATGACCTGGAACCCTCCACGCCTCGCGAAACATTAAAAAAAAAATAATTTCGTCCACCTGGATTCGAACCTGCGTGACAAATTTCATCAACATCAGCCCATGACCTGGAACCCTCCACGTCTCGCCAAAGATTAAAAAAAAAAATACTCTTCACCATCTGGGTTCGAAACTGCGCAACAAAGTTCACCAATATCAGCCCATGACCTGGAACCATCCACGCCTCGCGAAACATTTAAAAAAAAAATAATTTCCTCCACCTGGGTTCGAACCTCCGTGAGAAAGTTCGTCGACATTTTCCTGCTACCTGCCGTCCCCAGTTCCGGGGTACGCGTCGACGCACCACCAATCCACGAAACCGAAAAGATCGATCTAACCCCCTGGCGCATCCGTGCCTTCCTCCTATGTGTTTTTTTTTTTTTCTGTTTTCCTTCCTTCACTTTTTCTCTCGCCCTTCCACCTTCTCCAACCCCGCGGGGCTCGCACAATGCACCGCGCGCGCCTGTTTAGGCGCGCTCTCTCCCTCTCTCTCTACACCCAATCCCTCTCTCTACCCTCCCACCACGTTCACCACCTCCCTTCACCCTTTCACGCCGCCTCTCCTCGCGTATCGCTCGGTGCATCGGTGCCCGGGGATCGCTCCGGATCGTAACGAAGCGCGCGATAAATCAGATGCGCGCCCGATAGCGGATGGAAAAAGGCCTCCCCTCCCTCCCTCTCGTTCTCCTGCGCGAGATAAAGAGAGAAGGATAGACGGAGTACTCTCAAACGAGAGAGAAAGAAGGAGAAACATATGAAGAGAGAATAGAACACGAGGAAAGGAGGAAGGAAAAGGGGGAACTTGTGCTTGGAAAATTGAATTGATGGAAGAGAGAGGGAGAGGGAGAGGGAGAAAGAGAGAAAGAGAGAGAGAGAGAGAGAGAGAGATGCGTGAAGAAAGATGATGATGAAAAAAGAGAGAACCGGCACATAATGCCTGTACACGAGTAGGTGGCGCGCTCGTGAATGAAGCACAAAAGCTGTCGTAGTTTCTAGAGTCAGTGACCGAGGCTCCCTCCACTTTTCACCGGCGCACACCCTCTCCTCTTCCTCCTCCACGCAAACACCGGAGGATCGAGGCTGCTCTTGCTCCCCACCATTCCATCCCTTCCGCCCTCTCACCGCCACCGTACCAGCCCACGGTCACCATCGTTACCCCTCCAAAAGCGATATCGTCTCTCCCACCACTCTAATCCGTGACCTCACCCCCTTGCTCCTCTTTCACACCCCTCCACTTACTCCTCTCTCTCCTTCCATCCACCTACACTTCGACCTGACGTCCACCGCGCCTCTACCTTCCTCCTCCACCTCCTCCAACCTCCTCCTCCTCTTTCCACCAATGCCACACTTCCGCCACCCTTCAGCCCCACCGTACGCGCGGACTTGTCCGCGCACGTTTGCGCGCCGAACGCGTTGCACACCTCCGAGAAAGAATTTCTAATGCACACGAATCCTGCTCGGCCTCTCTTCTTCCTCCTTCTTCGTATCCCTTCTCCGGGTGTATCCTTCCTCCCACCTACGCTCTCTCTAGTCGCGAGCACCGTTCTCTACCAACCGTTAAAGCCACCAAGAGAAGGAGAGTACGTTGACGACAGAATTTATGGATTCTAGGATGTAGAATCGAATTTGGAGAGTGAAGTAGAATTTTTGTTCTTTGGTTGCGGATTTTGGAGCGAAGATCTGAGAGGTTTGGTTTGTTCGGGGGATTGAGAGAAGTGGGTTGAAGTGATGAAGCATTTGTTTAACACTGTTTCTTACCACGAGAGGACAGTTTGTAAAATTTCGATTAGGATTTCCTATATAAACGTAATTACATAGCCTTGAAATTTGACGAGTTTTCTTAAAATATTGAAAAATGTATTACACGTATATTTTAGGAAAAGTCCTGAAATTTAAAAATCATGCAAATACATTGTATACAAGAAATTCAAATGAAAATTTTGAAAACCGTCATCTGACCGCTCGTGATAGAGATACTGTTAAGATCGAACTAAACAATGATATAAGAGAGTCGGATGAAGTTGTTGACGATCGATTGGATCGATGCTTTTTAACATTACTAGGACGCTTGTTTCGTTGTCGAGAGACGAGGCATCGAGTGAACCTTCCACAAAGGTTTCTCGCGTACACGAGGTTCCTTGGGCGAAGAGAGAGGGAATAGAGAGAGAAAGAGAGAGGGAGAGCCGTGCACGATACTACCAGTTCACCTCGGCGATCATCGTGGCCGTACAATCGCCTGGTGCCGGCTCCTATAAGGAGGCTCGCTCGACAAGGTTATCGCACGAGTCATTCGATTCGCAAAGTTAATGCAATCCCCCGGGGTTGTTCGAAGGCAAGAGCTCCAAGAGAGAGAGAGGAGAGACTGATCGCGTAGTGGCGTGCTGCACCGTTCTCGATCCTTTCGTGCTACCTCTTTCGCGTGTGTCAAGCCGTGCAGGATCGGCCGGTCGCGAGAGAGTCGTTGACCCGAGGGAAAAGGCGGGAATCGAACCCACCACCGTCACGCTTCTCCCTACTAACGCTCAAAACCGATCGACTTACGTTAGAATGTCCCAACGCGAAGAGTGCAAGTCGACGCTTAAGACGAAAGAACAAAGAAGAATAAATAAAATTTCTCCACCATCGTGAGAAATTTTCAAACCCTTGAAAAAAATTGTGTCATTGTTCTAACTGATCCAAGAGCTCGTAGACGAGCGGACACGATTGGTAAACGCGAGAGATCGTGAGCTCGCGGTAAAATAGTCCGTCCAGGGTGCGTAGAAAGTCGCGCGCATGCGATGCCCACGTGAGCTCACTCCGGATAAGCGGAATTGAGAACCACTGGCACGAAGAAAATCATACCTAATTTGGCGGCGACGGACGCGTGGGCCATCGCGTGCTATTCGCATATGTGGAACAGTGTTTCTCAACTCGACTGGCGCGCGTCCGCGCTCGCGCCACGTTTCACAAGTGCCTGCACATGTGACTTTGCTCGAGGAGCTTTAAACTGGGACGAATTAGCGCGGCGAAGAAGAAGAAAGAAGAAGAAGAAGATCCTTGCGAATCCTGAGGAATTATTATCGGCGGAAATTCACGAAGATTGAAATTCAAACCAAAATAATTATATCGATTATCCAATAACCGCAAACCAAATGCAATTAAACAATAAACACTATGAAATAAATACGAGAGCGAGCGCACGAATAAAACCCAGTCGAATAAAAATCCATCGGTTTCTCAAGCCCTCACCCCTCACCACCGCTCGTCGAATTCCCTCGTCCTGGTACAACTCGAATTAAATCTGTATTTTTGTCGACCACTGTGGGGGCATCGTGCTATTAATTATCAGGCGATTATTCACCATGGCGACAAGGCTTCTCGCGTCACGGCACTGCTACAGGACGTGACAATCGCGCGACGTGAAAACAACTTTCTCGATTATAATGCAACGTCCGTACTCTGAATGCGCAAGAGGCCGAGGAGAGGAGCAATAATAAAAAATAAAAAAACTTGGAGCCCTGGACCGTGTACCATCCTCCCGATCCCACCTTTCTCGTTGACACGCGCCAAAAATTCCGCGGTATGCCCGGTGGCGTTTAAAAGAGAGAGAGAGAGAGAATAAACGAGATTAAAAAACGGTCGAAAGTCTGGAGCGTGCGCGCATGCGCGCACGCGACCTAGCGAGATCTTCGCCGTGAGCAGGAACCGTCCTGCGAATTTTAGAACGGTCTGGAATATCGCGCGCAAATACAATGGAATTTTGCAAAGGTGCCCTCTCCTCTCCTCCAGCGTCCAACCGTTACGCATAAAGCGTCGGAGCGGTTGGCGACGGGGGGGTCTCTCGTGCTCGTTCGTTCGCTCGCTCGCTCGAAAAGTGGCGCGTGGTACTCACCACGTGGCTCGTTGGAGTTGTGATGGTTGGAGTGGGGAGCTACGGCGAGGGGATGATCGGAGGAGGAGGAGGAGCTGCTCGCGACACGCTCCCTCTTCTTCTCCTGCTGCTCTACGAAGCGTGCCGCTTCCAGCAACGTCTCCAGACTCATTATGTCGCTGCTATTGCCGTAGTAGTAGCGATGGTGGTGGTGGTAGTGGCCACTGTCGCTGCCTCGGACTCTCCTTCGCTCCACGCGGTCCCGTGTCCCTCTGCCAAAACCTTTTCCTTCTCTCCTTCTTGCACGACAGAGAGTGAGAGAGAGGCAGAGAATGAGAGAGGAGAGAGAGAATTCGCGGGAGATCGAGAGAATGCACGATCGCACCGCGCGCGCGCTCTTCGTCGACGCCTCGTAACGTGGGCTCGCAAGGACGACCAAGTCGAGGGCCTCTTCTCCCTCAGCTCTGCCTCAACCCTCCTCTTTTTCCGGTGCTTCCCGCTGCGGGTGGCAATCTGCGTGCAAAACATTCAGACGTTAGTTCAATGTTACGTGAGAGAAGGATGGATAGATAGAGATAGATAGAGAGAGAAAGAAAAAGAGAGAGAGAGAGAGGCACCACGAGGAGTGGGCGACGCAAAGTCGTTATCCTTACAGCAGCGTATCTCTTACAAGCCTACTGTTACAATACCCGTGGAATACGAGAATGCACTCTCGCGCGCGCCCCCCGTGTACAATTAATAATTAGTATCGCGATTAATGTTTCAACGTATCGATTACTTCCGCGTGTAAAAAGGGTCTCGATAGGTTTCTACGTGGGTCCTTCGTCGCGTATCGATGAGATCGTCCTCTATCTCGGTATAAATAAATTCGTAGGAAGGCTCCTACTGTGGGCTCTTTAACGTTTCGCGAAATATCAATTCGAAGGGAGAGAGACACGGACGCGAGCGATGCTTGCATACGTCACGTGACGTACGCGTGACGTAACAGAGCGCGCGGGAAGCTTCATCCCCTCCCTTATATAATTTTCGTAGTAGCACACGAAGAGCGACGCGCATGCGCACCGCGACGCCACTCTGCAGCGCAGGGCAGCAGCACGCATCTCGTATTCCGATCATCGGAGCCCAAGCGAGCTCTGGCTATCGTGCCACTAGCAGGAACATGCGAAAAACAACTGCTCCTTCAAACTCTGGCCGTTCTTTCGCGAGGCTCGAAATGCGCAGTGGGCTGTTTGGTAAAGAAAGCTACTCCGCACGAGCTTAACACCTCTTCCCCTCCCTTCCTCCTTTCCGCGGGGTTGCTTTTAACTTCCACGTATGGCATGAAAGACATCGTCGATGATATGGCAAGCTGCCACTACGAAATGCATATACCCACTGCCATAATTACAGTGATCTTAATTTACCGAGGCGGCAATAAGTCGTTTATGATCTATTAGAGTTTCAGTGGCGCAACGCGTAACGTCGCATAAAAGCGTAAAAGCGCGAGGGATCTTGCACCTTTCGGTTCGAATATTGACAGTGAAGTTACCCGGTGGATGATCGAGAAGATGTGACGTATACGTATGATACACGAATACACGTCGGTTACGCGCTTGTATAATTGGTCTCGCTTTTGCAACTATTATGAGTCATTTGCGTGGCTTTGAAGCCGCTCCGGACACACCTACACACGGAGAAAATATTGAAAGTTACCGAATACGAAGCTGAGGAAAATCGAAGGTACTCGCTCGAAGAACGAGCCGCTGGGAATGGGCGAAAAATAATTCCACTTTGTACAAGAATGCACGCTGAGCCGTGACAACTTCTTGCTATTAGTACCGTTTCTGCTCTATAAAATTACTGCTCCCGCGATAGAAGAGTAATATGTGCGAGGAAGCATCGTAGATGTCGATGTACGGAGTGTACGCTCTCGTTCGTCGTAGTCGTGTGCTCTCACGATAAAATAAACAAACTTTTCATTTTTCGCCAGCGTGAAAAATGAGTGGGGGGGGGGGGGGGGAGACGTTCGGACGATTTTACACGCGCCGCAAAGAGGAAAGCGTCGTAGGTGGGTACCCTCTCTATCGTAATAGAATCTTAAGGATCGCGTAAGACAGAGGGGGGCAGAAAAAGAGGGGGAGGAAAAAAAAAAGAAAGAAGATAGAGGCGGGAAAGGCACAGCGGGGAAACGACGTTCCGCCGCTGATTTGAAAAGTAGATACCCCGGGCAATCGAATCGCGAAAGCGTCCCACTAAGCGATAGCAGGTGCATTCCGTGGGACGCGCATCCATGCGAAAATCGGAAAATGGGGTAGGTAAGAGCGGAATGTGGACAGGGTGAGCACCTGGAGAGAAGGACGGTAGGAAAAGTCAAGAAGCGTGCCGAGGAGCGAAGGAGCTCCTTAAACTGACAAAGCGACACACGTTAGACGGGCGACGCACGCACTCCCGGCCAATCGGGAGCTGCGGTACCGTGACGTCATCAGTTGAAGCACCGCGCGATTGGCTAAATCTATTATGGCACGGAAAACACGCCACGCAACCACCTATACACATGTTAATTAAATAGGCGATAGTCCTGGCGAGATAATGGTCCGCGGATGCTCCGACACGGGCGTGGTAATCATAAAAATGCGTAAGATGCGATGGAAAACTTACGATTACGCCGCGGCTGAATTCTAGCCACAATGGAAACACACTGGAGCCCACTTTCACGGAAGAAATCAATCTCCTGTGAGAAATATCCGCGATATCTCTCCTGTCAAAGCTTACGGCACATGCGGAATATCACGAATCACTCATGTGTTTACCGACTCCGGTATATCTCGCGACGTTACAAAGCACCCAACGGTTATAACTTGATCGATCTGGCGCGTGGCAGAAACATTTTACAAGTGTTAACCACTGCGCATCAACAGCCATGCTTGCTTGGCCACGATTCACGTGTCTGGGGTCCGAGATATAGACCAATCAGAGCATAGCTCATGACGTCACCTGGCTGTATCGACCAATGAACGCGGCCCATGTGACGCAGCAGTCCGCTGGGCGTGTGAGAGAAGTGTCGAGCTGCTGTATATTGCCCGTTAGCTAACGCACTTTTTTCCCCATTTCCTTACATTTTCTCGATCCCCGCCGCGAGAAACGTATTATCCCGTGTTCTTAGAGCCGGCCGATATCTTTTCCAAGCAGGCTTACCTTCCGATCGACGCCAGAACGGACGAATATCGCGAGAATCGTACGCAGCACACCCGACACCCGGCTCGCCCGGGCAAATACTCCGATCTCGGCGGCGTCACCCTCTGCCACCTTTTGTCACGTTCCTTCTCTGTCACATGGATCAGCGCCGTGCGATGTTGCCAGATCTACCGACGGGCACAGTTCATTGTTTACTTTTGCGCGCGCGCGCCAAAAATACGTTCCGTCATATTCAAAAACCAATTATTCCTTATTTATTATATGCTTTTCCACGCACCGATTAACGCCGACGATTTATTTACGATCGCTTTCGCGTAAATGGGCCGTCCCCGCGGCGCGTTATCTCAACGACGTGTCTAAAGCTTATTTTCTCTCACATTGGAGGATCTACGATTGTAAATTTAAATGTGAATTAAAATTGTAAAACGCATTATGTATCTACCGCTAAGAAGCATCGTCCGAGAAAATTTTAAGAAATGCTAAAAACAAACGGCATAATGATTCCCTCTTAAAAACGTTATGAGAGAATTCTCAATTTTGTATCTCGAATATAGCGAAGTTTTTTATATTCGTGACAAATATGGATAAATCACAGAGGTGTAGTGTTCAATCCGAATGTACAATTCACAGTGGATTTTTTTACAATGCAAATCTATTGTCATCACATTGGTACATAATAGAAGCACACTGTCACAAACTGATAATGTATGAACAAAAATTACCTAAAGTATAGAACTACATTTTATGCACACTGTTACGATCAATAAACTCAATTGACCATACTAAGTAAGTTATACATAGTTCATCTTATGTTACTAAAGAAGGTATCGTATATGTATAATGTGTTAAATCGTGCAATGTCATTTTCTAAAGAAGATAATACAAGTTCAATACTTTGTGTGAGATTAGAAGAATATTATATGCTGATATGTATACTTTTGTTTAAATTTTTTTGAAAGAAATAACTGTACGCTAAACAGTCATTTACGATTGAGGCAAATCGACGTATTTTCCCAAACCATTTTCAAAGCTCTCGAATCAACGACGTAATAACTATTTCAGATGTATAAATTATTATACAACTAAATTAATGTCTTGTTCGCGTTAAGATAAATTCGTTTGTATAAAATTTGACTAGATGTTGCATAAAACTCAATACATTAGTCCGTTACAGATGTCATAGGTAAATAATATTAACGTAAAATGTTTTTTGGAGCATTAACTGATTATATTTACATAGAACTATTAATCTTTGTACTATATTGTCTCATTTGCCATAAATATGTATAAATTAGTATTTTTAAACAATGCCCCTAACATTTTTCTTGTCTTTTCAGTGCCATGTTTTTATTGTAAGACCGACATTCCTTTCAATAGAATAATATTGTAAAAGAAGTTCTAAGAAATTTACATCACAGCAGATGTATTGAATCAATGTTGTATGCGCATATGAACAATAGAATTACAAGCTGAATAATATAATACTTGATATAATAATAAAAATTTTTGTTTGCGCGATAATTTCAATTAACATATTTAAACTGTTATGTCTATAAATTTATGTTAATACCTCTACAGAAAAATTGCATATATGTAAATTTACAATATGTATATTTTATCTAATTTCTAGTTCAATTCCAATTTTATTCCTGCTCGTTTTGAACTATCTAAATTAGCACCTGTTTTCTGTGACACCTCCTAACAAAATTACATACACGCAAATCTGCCAACATCCGAATCCATGAAGTTGACGAAGCTAGAATAACGACTACTTAATAAATCTCATTAGTTTCATTTACATATTCCCAAAGCAACTGTACATACATATAATTATGGCAACAAGTTATTGACCTAGTTTATAGCGCAGTAAAAATACTGAAAATGAAGAACATTCTTAGCTATATCGTTAAAGTTAAATATCCTTGAATAATTATTTCCATGCTTTCTGCCTTTCAGAATAAATCAGTCTTTGAAAGTTATTTTATACTTAACAAAACTTTGTTCATAATCAAGAGCACATTACTAAATTTGTTTGGACATATTGCGCATACTTTCAGTTAGTAGAAATGATCATTAAGAATATAAATTATTTTAAGCCTTTCTAATCCTTTTCGTGTTATAAATAATTATAATTTTTGTGTTCATATTTACATTTTTCAGATCCAAGATATCAATGTAAGAATTCTTTTACATTCTGATAATTTACTTATTAAATATTGCATTCTAAAATTTCTTGTTCTTTATTGGTACATTGTTATTATTTGGCATGCCATTTAGTAACACTAAACACACAGATTGATAAATTATAAGAATTTCTGATCTATTTACTTTGACTATTTTCACTGCAAACAGCTGTGAAAAAACAATTACATAACATAAAGGTTCAAGATGCAAACTAGCTTGATTTGAATGCTCACAGAGACCTTGTTATTTCAAAAGGGCAACTAACTGAAACTTTAGTAACAGAAATTGTAGCTATAGAATGCTCTATTGAAGCATTGGTTATCTGCTTAAATTAGTAACATAAAGATGTTTTAAGTCTGTCTTTGGTGTATTTTCGAATAGGGCAGCACGATTTTGCCCTTCTCCTTTTTTTACCCAATGGCCATATACTCTGAATGCACATCCATCAATAACCTATTAAAAGAATAAAATATTATTTTATTTCTAGGTTGTTTAGAGTAATAAATATATTATTATCTGGAATACTTTTGAATAGACGAATATCTTTGTATAGAATATTATTTTTGGAAACAATCTGTAAAGTGTGATTTACCTTTCGTAAAACTTTGATTCTATAAGGATCAACACGTGCCACTTGAACAGAAAGTGGTTCAGGTGTAATATGAAGGCGTTTGATACGTACAACTGCTCGTACACAAATAATCGCTAGTTGAAACCTTTTCCTTGCATTAAATGATTTTGCTTTTAGCTCCTAAAAAATATGAAATATACATTGTGAAGAATAGAATATACAATATATAAATGATTCTTCTATGAGGTATGCGGTTTTTATCTCTAAAAATACATTGATTCCTAATGAATATAACTATAATCTTAATAACAGGCGTCAAAGTTTATCGAATGGTACATATATGCGACTCAAGATTAATTTATATTCAATAAATAAGAAAAACTTTGATGATACTGTATATGTAATAAGAATAATATTTAATCTTCGTTGATCATATTATATGATAGGAAATATTACTAACATGTTGGATACCAACCAAAAATGATCAAAACGTAAAATACTAATTATAAGACTTGAAAAAAATATGGATGAATCAATTGATAGGAAAGACTTAATAAATATGTGGTTAACTATAATTTATTTCTGTTCTGATTTTTAGCCATCTACTGCCATTTTCATGAAGATAATATTAGAAAACTTTACTCCACTAGGAGGTAAATGTAAACAACCAACTTCATTTCTCTAAACACAATGTAGCTCTGGAAAATAAGCTTTATTACAGACAAAAGTATATTAAGAATTTGCTGCCTTTTTTTCATTTTCCATACATCTATACATGCAGAGAAGAAATGTATACTTTCAATCACTGATATTTGTTGAGGACGCAACAAAGACAAAAATTGTTTTCCCGGAATACATGCATGTCCAAAAAGAATTTATAGGAACGTATGTATTTTGTATTATGTTTTAATCACATTACATGCATTGAGATTAATTATCCATTCTTACAGTTAAGATTTACTTTAGATATTTTTTTTATACTTTGCCTACATATTGTTGCAAGCGTGTTAATATTTTCCTATTATTAATGTTCGTTAATATATATTTTCTCACTACTGTTTTTATGGACATGTAATAAAATGATGCGAATATTTAAATGCAGTAGTATTCTGATATTAATTTTCGTATTATTTACATTAGCAAAAAAATTATACAATAAAAACAAAAATACAAAACTTAACGAAATAATCAATGAAAAAAACCTTTCCGAACAGGCACTTATTCTATGATTACCCTATAGAATATATGAACAAAAATATTAATTAATATAAGAATGTTAACTGTTAGAATGTTACAAATATAGCCCAACAATAATAATACAAATGGTATTGAACAAAATAAAAGGAAAATAATTTACCAAAGCTAACTGAGATATCCTACTCAGACGTCGTGAATTAGATGACAGTGAACGTTTTAGAGGAGCGATGTCTTGATCCCACAGCTGGAAGGCCAATAACTTATCACAATATATCTTATGCTCTCATAACTTATGCATCATTTTGCATAATATTGCATAAGAATACTTGCAAACCATTTATCGATCGCATAAAGTGAATAAAAAGAGTAAATCTTAAATATCTGTAGAGATATTGCGTGGAGCACGTTAAAAAATATACACAAAAATTTAATTCATTACATGGCTATGATTAAATGCAAGAAATACATTTATATTAAACAACTTGAGTGAACACCAACAATGGACACCAATAAAACTTATGTTGCTGTCTAAATCTTATATCCAAATGTGTCACATAAAGTGCTCACAGATATCACCATGGGTCCAGATGATTCCATCGGTGTAGTCATGCTCAAGCATGTTAAAAATATAATTAATTTATAAGATAAATATTTGATTTTCTGTCTAATCAAAAGAAACATTTTAAAACTAAAGTAATAGAAAATTATATCTTACATACTCCAAGATTAGCTCAAGTAAACACTTTGAAGATTGCAATTGAACTATACGCAGCTAAATTCTTACACATACACATTTTATGACATATTTATCCTAAAATTGCACAAGGATAGTATAGAATTTACAAAATAAATATTCACAGAATTCATGTACATTACAATACATACAATGCCACCAATATGTTTTTGGAAAATAGCTCTGTACATAAAAATGCATGGATTTACCCTCCCTTAAATTCATGAAAAATATATATTTACACATATTTTGATCTGTCTAATAATTGATGATGATAAGTAGCCTCCTTATAAAAGATAAGAACATATGATCGGTGTTAGTTGTGAATAACAAAAGTGAATCAAATTGCAAATATAAAGGCATCTTGTGATTTGTAAATTTATATTCAATGATCCTATTATTTAGTATGTTTCATTATTTAAAAATCTTTGATGACACGTGTGCTTATGTTATTTATTTTATACTCTATTTGTGTTTTATGTGTAAGGATATCGCAGAAATTTATTTATAAAATTGCGAATTACAAATGCGCCTAGAAATGTATGAACTTACCACTGTATGGAAGAACGAGTGTTCCAACGCTTCCTTGATAGATATTCTTTTTTCAGCATCAACAACCAACAGTTTCCGAATCAAATCCTTTGGGGCTTCTGTAAGGTGTGATATTGATTTTACATATCGTCTATGTAAAACCAAATGCAGAAATCATATTTTTTTTACCTGTGATATCCGCCCACTCTGGAGATGTAAATGAATACTTTCCTTCCATTATGTTTCTAAGCATTACCATTTGCTTTCGATGCCAGAATGGTGGACAGCCAACTAACAGAGTAAACATAATTACTCCACAAGCCCATCTGAGAAGAGACAAATACTGGCTTGTACTTCATTACTAGAGATACAATTTAGAAGGTCTACAGAAAATCAACGTAGTATATTCAACGTATTACATTCTTTTCACGGAGTTGATTTTCTATGGTATACGTACGTGGCTAAACGTGTTAATTATTTTGTGTAAATCTATGATTCCGCAAATGAAAAGTGTAGTGTACAAGGTAGTCGAACCTTACATGTCAACCTCATATCCATAACCTTCGGCATTTTCAAACATATTACATTTTAAAACTTCTGGCGCCAGGTATCCAGGGGTGCCACACAGATCTAAAATGTATAATTTTTTCACGTCAAAGCAAACAATAAGCAGAATAATATTAAGATGCAAGGAGTAATTGACGATAAACACGAACCATATAATTTATCTCCTTGTTTCAGTACACGTGCAAATCCAAAATCCGTTATTTTCACGTTTAAATTATCATCGAGCAAAATATTTTCTGGCTTCAAGTCTCGATGTACTATTCCTTGGTTATGCACATGTTGAACACCCTCGAACACTTGTCTCATAATGTAGCGAGTTTTCTTTTCCGAAAGAGTAACGACAGACGTAAGGTAGTCAAATAATTCTCCATTTTTGCATATTTCAAAAATTAGAAATATAAATGTATTAGATTCAAAAACATCATGTAGCTCAACTGTAAAAGGATAATTATATACACACAATTATTTTGATATACTTCAGATATTGGTTGTAGCAGCAGAGATATCAAAACATGCTTACTAATGTATGGATGACCAGCTACCCTACGAAGTATTTGCACCTCTTGCAACGTAGCATCTTTCATAGTATGGCCCTCAGTGCCTTCTTGCGTTTCATTGCTAATGTCTATAATCTTTGCTGCATATTCTATACCTGTTTCTTTCTCTATACATCTTCTGACAGTGGATGATATTCCCCTGTAATATATCAAAGTTTTGCATCATGTATATTTGAACCAGCAATGTAAACAATTTCTTTATTGCAGTTAAACAGCCAAATGATCTTATGATATCAACATAAAATCAACTCGAACATAGTGCATTGCACATATATTATTATTATTATTATCGATACAGTCACTCTCATTTCGATAAGACGTGAACATTTCACAAAAGAAACTCTTTCCTTTTGTAACAAAGTGAATTAACGAAAACAACGCAAAACGTGACATTCCCTTTAATTATGTAATGTAAAGGTTAACTCTACAAGGAATTATCATTTTCTTCGAGCATTCCTTTACACGGTTAATGTTCTTCGATACATAGAAAAGGTTGTATATTTCACTTATACATCGCGTTCTCCTTATTAACGATCGAAAATCATCTTTCACAATGTCCAGACAAAATTTAACAACGAACCTGCCAAGGATCTCCTTAGGCTCGTATTTAGCATAAAATCCCTTAGCAGCATCCTTGTCTGGTAACAAGTCATCTCCTTCATCCTTGGCCATGATGCTTCGTAAAATACTCCTTTCATGCGTGTCGCATGAAAAACACGCATATAGTTACCGTGTGGCTTGCACAGCTCGGGAGTAATAAATGGGAAAAATTGACGTCCCTCTCGGTGTACCTGTCATATTCGCGTACTTTCACCGTGCCCCGTTCTCGAATCTCGCTACATCATAGCGAGGGATCACAAAGCGATCACTGATTACCGGACAACAATAATGCACCGACAGATTAATTTCAGGACAAGAGTAGCACGTGAACATTAAGCGACGTCAAGTAACAATGGCGATAATGCGAAATACGCACGAAGAGGGCTCTGTGAGAATTCGTTCAGTGCAATCAGTAACTATAACTCCTATAAGACTCCCTATCCTCGTGAATTTTTTATCATCTCGAATTTGGGGTTTGCAAACCCCGTTACCACCCATTAGTGCATTTTTTTTTTTATCCATTTTCCGTCACTGCATCGCCTTCATCGATCCATTTAGAATATTCTAAAAATAAGTAGCAACTGCATTATCGACATGTGTACTGCATGGCATTGACAAGTCTATTACTTTATGCGGAACAATGGCATGTTATATCTTGTCGCTCGTTCCGTGAAAGGAAGTATTGCGGACTAAATGTGTGCGTATACGACGTGCTTGCACATACGAAGTTGATGAAATGTCGAAATCTGCTTCGTTAGGTTACCGATTGTCTATCTATTGCCAATTTAGTTACACGTTGACGAGCCAATAATTGGAGATGGCGTCTTTTTCCATTTGAAATGTCGACACGATTAACTTCCACGAGGTGGAGTGTCTTATAGAATTCGTACTAACTGGGAATGTATAATCTTACTTCAATGTATAAAGGGTAGAGGGATGGGAGGGTATCGGGCGTTCTATTATCGGTCCAAGATCAGTATCCACTGTACAAACACGATGTGTATCATCGATCTGCATGCTTCAATGAAGATTGAAATCACGTGACACCTTTCCAAAGCTATTTCAATTCTCACCTATCCTGGCTAACATTGCCCGCTACAGCGTCCACTTCTTCGGATCTAATGATAGAATAAGCGAAGAAACCTTAGAGCAGAAGGTAACATGTACATACAATTTATTTTAGGGGATAGAATGATCCGCTTCGTTTACTCGTGAGAGAAGATAATATTTCTAATGATGTTCTTTGTTTCTCTGGCAGTAAACAAATATTACGTCGTGTATTTTAGCATTCAACGTATACATTGCGTAGAAATCTCGGATAATGCGTTCAAATATGCTGCGCGCTTCCCACGTAACATAGAATCTTCTCGCGTATGCGATACTCTTTAATTTCAATAGTTGCAAAAGCAAAAAATATTCTTACTGTTTTAATGTATTATCGAACTTCTTATGGGAGTGAAAACTAATGGTAATCATATCTTTTTACAATACTGCATTGACTCGGTACGTATGCATTAATATCTAGATGCATTGGCAAATAGAAATATGAAACGTAAGTATATACAATGGAAAATATATACCATTTGGAAGGTACGTGCCTCCTCTGAGATTCTATCGTTGGATGCATTCAATTATTTCTTTATGGTCCGCGTAATTGAGCTAATAATGCTTCATTTTTGCGACACTCGATGGTCAACTGCCTAACAGCAACCACGTATTTACGTTGCTGTTCTATCAACGTAACAAGTTGTCGACTGAGAGTGTCTCGTCTATTTTTTTCGTCGGCACATCGTTTCTCTACCTACAAAAGAGAAAATTTTATTTATTTCCGCCGAAATAACCCGCATACTATAATAATGTCATCACACCTTTGCTTTGTTGCGTTTGACGCCCGCAACAATCGCATCGAATTGTTTCAAAAATTGCTCCTTGCCGCTTGCTGACGCCATCGCTCTGTCACAGAAAATAATCACATCAGATTTCACTATCCTTTTTGCCTTTGAAAATCAATTGGAAGTCAGTGCTGTATTAAATACATACTCATTGTAATTATCTTGTATAGAATTTAGTAACGATAGTTCCTTAGTAAGATACAATTTGGTGTCATCTAAGGTATTGTATAAAGTATAATACTGCTTGGTCTCTTTGTGTTTTGCTGACACTGTAATTAAATTTAAAAAAATTTAAACTTATACGACGATTTCTACAATAAAACATATTTCAAGAGATTCATAATTTAGAACCTTGATTATACAATTCCATGAATCTACGTTGGTATTGAGTCAATTCCGATCGTCCAGGAACATCGTCCAGCTGTCGAGTTAAAGATGCAATCATCCTGTTCTTTTTAGCGAGATGTAATCTCGCTCGAGTAACAATTTCTTTTTGTTCCTCGTACTCTTTAATTCGATCTTCTTCTTCTGCTGGTGCACCATTTTCAATTTCTTGTAACATGCTTTGAAGTGAATTAAGATCTACCTTACACTGCTCCCGAAAATTACGTTCTTGCTCCTTTAAACCGTCGTGAACGGATAAGAGCTCCTCCAAGCGTTTTAAGACACTGAAATTTGCATATAAAAAATTGTAATTCTAAGCAATTATAGATTGTCCTTTGTTGTCCCATGCAACGTACCTATCATCTCCAGCTACTGCAATTTCTTGTGCCTTCTTTACAGAATTTTCTATCGTCCTTTTCTTTTCTCGATATTCGTTAGTTGTTTCTATTAATTCCGCGAGCCTATTTGATAAACTCTCCTTTTCCTTCGTCAACTTCCGTACGCGAGTTTGAAGAGCTGCTTTCTGCTTTTGCAATGCGATCGCTGCATGCGACTTACCAGTAGTACCATTTTCCTACGAATACATTGGGTGCTCTTTATTATAGATAATTGTTACGCGAATTTATTAATATTCTCACCTCCTTTTCCGAAATCGACATGGTAGCGTATTTCTCCGCCACTTTCGCGATTTCTTGTGCCTGAATGCCGACGATATTTCCAACTGCGCTTACGCTCAGACGAGTCTAGGAGACATCCTTTTATAATATAATAAAGCAACAGATATAATATAAGCAATACAACGCTTTTCCAAAATACCTACCGAACTGTCTTCGATTGCAGCCATGGATTCACTGATCTCTACAGTACTTTTCTGAAGAAAATAATTATTATCTGTATTTTATTCTATTTAAATAATTCATCGGCGAATCAAAATTAAGGTCATGAAGAAATATGAAAATTTGTACTTTATCGGTGATCACGTAATTTGTATTATCATTCGACGCGGTTTTTCCAACTGGCGTCGACGGTGTAACAGAAGAATCCTGTGGTAGTGAAGGGACACAATGTAGAGATGCTTCGTACTCTAAAAGTGTTCCAAGAAACCTCGTGGACTGATCTTTTACAGTTCCATCCTTATGTCTGTAGAAACGGCGAGGCTCGTACGATCTCTGTCACAAACACATAATAATGTAATGTTATACAGATTAGAAAAATTATACATGCTTACCTTAACCGTGCTAATATTTCGGATTATTTGATCTTTGAATCCAGAAGTGTCGTCGACATCGTCGGTAAACGTGTGCCTTTTATCAAATTGGTTCAATGCAAATGATCGAACGAACCCGGCCATTTCTTGACGCATTTCCATAGATCGTTTTACAAGCCACTAAAACCCATCAGTATTTGATCTCTGTAGTAAACTTTAGTAACAAAGGAACTTCAATCTTACCTGAATTACAGGAAAAATATGAATACAGTCTAAGCCTTGAATTTGGTGGGGTTCTATCCGGTGTGGACAATTCATTTTGGGAAGCATAACAACGATCTTTTCCGTTAGCGATCTAAGAACACATAAATAATGAAAATCCGATATTTTTACGACGTGAAAAAATTAAATTTAGATGCTTACATTTTCTGTCCGATTGTGAGGTTTTCTCGAAATAATAAATCCACGTCCACGTCGAAATTACAGGATTCGATGCACCAGGCCATGCCACCGATTACCTAAAATTTCCACATGCATATAATTGGATGGATTTTAATTTTTTCTTGCAACTTATGCGCAAAGTTTGCTCCAACTACAAACCTTATCGAAATTAGATAAACCTTTTATTCGAGCACGAAAATATCCGGCAGCGACGAGTAGATCAATAATTTCCTGAAACTTTGTCGTTTGTTCCTCATCCTCTCGCACGTCTGCCTGAAAATTCGTAACATCATAATTACCATACATGCTATCCTTCCTACAAAATTTTCGAATCGGAGTACTCGTTTTATAAAACCTACACTAGGCGTCACTATACATTCGACTGTCATCATTGGCGGCAAATTTTTTACACGCTAATCGTCTTCTCATCGAATATTCAAAATACTCTCTAAGCGAACTGCTAAGAACGTACTTTCTATCCTCATGAATAAACATTCGGAACCAAAATCGAAGTATTGAATGTAAATTATTCTCCGAAGCCAACTCAATTATTTCAAAACGAACATCAACGGTGCATGTAACGTAAATTACAAAATATAAATTACGGTTATAAAACCATGGAGTGCAAAATATCTTAAATTCTGTTAAACAACAACTTCATAATAAACGTCATATAATGTTTCTCTCATTGCACAGAAAATTCTTCGTAGATTGTCGTCTCAAGAATCTGCTGTCTCGGGTTAGAAATAATTTCACAATATTTGTACTTTCCGCCAAGAAATTGATTACCGGTTTGACAAGTTATCGCATCTCATGACCGCTTCTGGCACTCACCTCCGTCGTTTCGGAACTCGGTAGCAATCTCTTGGGCACATCGTTCAACATAGCCAAATCGTGCCACCGACGATATATTCGAGGCCTCGATAAGCGTATTAATTTATATAATCCCTCGGAGGACAAATTATTGGCTTACGATAGTTTTGCACAACTCATGCGGCGCCCACTTGACATCAACTACGTCACTGTGGCGGAAGTCATTTCGCTAGATTCACATACGAAACTTCAAGCGCCATTCTCACGAAACTCCTATATTCTCCAACATGGCGTCCCAAGCTTAAACCCTAGGGACATTCGTCTCGTATATCCGTAGAAGGTACTACCTGCAAGAAAGCATATGCGCGCTAATCTAATTTCAATTTAAATTCATCCTGCGTGTTTTATCTCTCGACAAAAGAATATCTCTACACATCGAACAAAGACGTCTGATTAATTTCAGGATAAGATCACTTGAAATATTCTAAAATAATTTAAATACACGCGTAACACCTTCGAGGAGAGAATTCTATAATTCCGTGGCGCATTTGCTTCTGAAAGTTTGGCAACTGCTCGAAGTCACCCTGTCGCTAATAATATTACGTTACACAACGGTAGGAATGCCGAGACAGAGTTTATATAAACAAAAGGGGCCGATTGCAAAAGAGCATCCCTCCGTGTCGCTCGCGTGCGATTCGTTAACACTTTGATTGTCATGATGGTCGTAAGTGATCGGCCACAGTGGTCACCAGTGATCTCCAGAAAACTGATTAAAAAAACAATTATACTAATCGTAATTTACAGCACTTAAAAAGATCATAAGTAAACAAAAAAAAAAAACGCGAACTGTGGCCATCCATGGTAAATCAGCATGGTAATCAAAATATTAACAATTATCTCGCTTGCATCTTACGCACGAATTCGAACGTGTGCTTCGTCGTTTCGCTTGCACATTGACATCAAAAAGCGTTCTCGAATTGCGTCTTGAGAAACGAGAGCGTAGCAGGTGCTCATCGTTATTATTATTTATATTTTCTTGGCGACCCGATATACGCGCATGAGATACGACGATAAAATCCCGCATCGATGAGACTCCGATTTCGCATGGGTATGTATGTGTGCGCACGCGTGTAGCAGGCCGTATCGGAAATTTCCGACAGCTGCAGCCAAATCAAAGGTACTCGTATTCCGCGCGAACCTTATCGTCCGTGGAAAAATACGTTTTCGCGATGCGAGCGACGATTCCAAGGAGAGGACGTAGGAAGGGGTAAGAGACGTTAATAGACCCTGGCGCCTAATTTACAGACTTCTTTCACTAGACACGCGCCAATCAGCGGCGCGTTCGAACGAAATCAAAAGGAAGGAGAGACGTGTGGCGATTTGCAATCTAAGCGCCACCCGACACGGTCTCTCCTCGTCGAAAGAACGTTTGCGCAAGTGAAATTGCGTCAAGGACTCCCTTATTTATGCTTCACTCGTGGTTACCAAGCTTTTGTTCCCTCTGTCTCACTGTCAGCACCGCGGTTTCGCACGATTTCACGTTTGGCGCAAAAATTATTCGTACGAGGTCACACGCGTTTTTCTTTTTTTTTTCTCTCTCGCCGACACCGGGAGACCGGTGCGTAGGATTTTCAGGAATTTACTTACGTAGACGAAAGAATGGCACGAGGATTGCGCAATACCCTTCCTCGTGTGTCCGTTTTACGACAATTTTGGACGACACGGGAGGGAATCTGATGTGCCAAGTGCTCTCGAGCGAGCCCGTGGACAGTGGAGAATGATATTTTTACGTAGTACGAAGTCTTCTGCGTTTAACAGTATTCCTACTACGACCGATCAAATGACCGTTTTTAGGCACGACCGTAAAGGGAGTGACTTATTAAAATTTCGATTAGAATTTACTACGTAGAACGTAATTGCATTGCCTTTAAATTTCACGACTTTTTCTAGAAAATTGAAAAATTTATTATACGTATATTTCAGGAGAAGTCGAGAAAGTTAAGGAGATGCAATTACATTGTGTATAGGAAATTCTAATCGAATTTTTAAAAATGGTCCTTTGATCGGTCGGTAGGAATAGAGTTAAAAGCGCTATCTCTATTCGCGTGAACAGGATTTTGTTCGTATAGAATTTACAATTTTAACGGCAAACGCAACCGTTCGCTTTAGACAAAAAGTGTGAGAACGAAAAAGAGAAATATCGGTGCACTCGAAATTTCGAATCTCGTCGAGGATTGTACTTCGTTACCGACGAGATAAGGAAAGGATATGCGGACAAAGACGGTATCCGGATAAAAATCAGCTTCTGTAAATCGATCGAGTGTATTAAATATCATAACGTTTGGTACAATGACTGATAAATTAACAATCTGCACGATGTTATACGTGCATGCAGAATGATAATCTCCGCTCGGTACCCGTCGTTCGTAGACGCTCTCGGTATCTTTACGGAAGCCCGAGGTGACGGAAAAATGGCACTGAAACTTATGCTTTCTGGAAACATTTAAAAAGACACTTTACAAAGATCCACTAATTCTAGGAAGAAATTAAAATTCGCGAAGAGACATGCGTGGTTCGTTGAGCAATTTTCTTCCCAGGTACTTTTTTTGTAAAACCCGCACGCATGCGTGCCACCAAAAACGATTATTGCTCGATTCCATCGAGGAACAGGGGATCGTTCCACGATGTGCGTGACGATTGTAAAATATTATTGTTAATTTAATCGTTCTATCTCGAACTCGAGACGTGCCTACGGGGCAATTCTCTCGGTGCTTCTCTGTAAGGAGACCGGCGGCGTCTACGCGTCCCACTCAACCAAAATATATATAAACAATAACATCGGAGGGGAAGCAAAGCGACGGGATACCAACAGCGTCGATCCTTTACAATACAAGTGATAAATCTATATCGCAATTAGAGCTTACCTCTCATACTATAAAATACGATTATCAAATTTCACGAATGACAAACCGCATTATCGACACAGCCTATGTACTGTGAACTCTCTCATCTTAAAGAACTACGACCTTCGCGAGTTGAAACATACAAGGCACTGCATGTACTCTGGATAGGAGGGAGGAAAAAATATGTGTGTGTGTGTGTGTGTGTGTCGAAAAGTGCGCGCGTATTCGTAAACCGGAGCCGTTGGAGCGTATCCTGGGTAAAGAACGACAATGACGCGTACCGCGTGAAGAATCGGTTTACGAACACCGCGACAGCACCCACGGTTGTACGTCAGCACTAAATAAAAATAGAAGAAACGATTTTTTCCCTGCTCTTTTCTTTTTCCTACTTGTCTCTCTTTCCTTTCCCGGAGCGATAAGGGAGGAGAATGCCTGAATGCGAAGAATTCTTTTTTCCGAGGACGGTTCTGGTGGTTGGTTCCGCTGGAACGAAGGCCATATTATCGTCGATCTATCGCTAATAATTCGTCGAAAGACGCAATCGGTTTTCACAGATCTAAAATAGTCGCACGGTCGACCCTCCGTACGCTCGGGAGGGATCGACACGAGCGCAGTTACTCCAATTTCACCCTAATACTGTGCTTAAAATCCGGGCATTGTGATCACTGACGTCGATATATAAAAAAATAATTCTCTCTCCCGTTGAAACGTAATGCAAGATTGTTTTTGTACCCTCTTGAAAATCGATCCTTCCCCGATATTATCTCCATCTCCGTGTCTTCGCGCGCCGATTGATCTTTCGTGTGAATCGCAGAGCGATCTTTTACCAGCGCGAGTAATTTCAGCACAGATTGAACGTTATTCTGCGTGGTTGCGGCGGGCAAAGGATCTCGGACCGAGATAAAAGAGAATTCTCAAAGAAATTCCGAAAATTTACTTCGTCCGAATTTCTGCGCATCTGTTGTACACGCGCGCGTACTCTCATTGACAAAAAGTCATCCTGCGTTTCCGCCGTCACGTGTCCCGCGGAAATTTCTACGGAAACATCGAAATTCTACGTGGCGAATTGGGAAATAAAGAGAACTCGCTCGGTCCCATTTTGTCATTTCACGCCCTCTATAGGGTTTGTGGCCGCGAGGTTCACGCGTTTTTAATACAAAGAGACGCCCTTAAAGACTAGCAAGCGTGCATCACGGTATACCATCGTAAACAATCTATACGCGCCGCCCCGCCCCTCTTAAACCTCTTAACCCACTTAAAAATCCTCCTCTCTCCCCTTTGTACGATTTTGTGCGTCAAGCACTAGGAACAGATCGGCAGCTACGGTCGAGCGCGCAATCCTGTTCGACGACGGACACGACGAAGAAGCTCGTTCTATTCGTTATGCGAATCGTTGGTTCGCCTTGTCGGTGGAATTAAATTCATTTTGAGCGAGCGAGCGTGGTGAGGAACGAAGAAGAAACAGTGTTAAAAGAGAAGAAAGTGTAAATTCCTTCGTGCAGGTCGTTCTGAGAGCCATTGACATTTTCTACGCGACGATCGCCGTGCAACGGTAAAATGTGAACGCGCCTAGAAAACGTCTTGACGACTTTGGAACAAGCACTCTCGAAATACCGACCTTCTAATATTGCAAAAATCGCAATAGAAATTAATAATTCATCGTGACTCAACTTTTAGGAGCTTGGTGCTACAAATTAAGTATCTATCTTATTCAGCACTGTGGTATTCAAATTGCACCATCAAAAACATATCACTCCGATACTGCTTAAAAAATGTGTTTTGTATAGACTTTCTTAAACCAATAAAAAATACTCCATTTTTTTAAGTTTCATTCCGCGTGCAGTAAAAAAATAAGTGACTTTGCTGTATGTACCTGTAAGAGTCAAAGGTATCTAAACTGATTTAAAAAAAAAGTAAGAACCGGAGAAACACCACATCACTCCTCTACCGTAACCACCCTATCGTCATTATTCTCTTCATCATCGTGAAAATCGTCGTCGTCCAGTGATTACGTCGACTCGCCGAAGCGGATTCGCGAGGAACGAACGTTCGACGCTCGTCCCTCGGGATGGTCGCGGAGAAGAGAAGGGCGCCTCTCTCCCGGCATACGCGAGGAATCTTCGACTACGCGCTCGCGCGTAGGCGGGCGCGGACGACTTTCCTGCGGGCGCTCCGCACGGCGGGCGGGCGGCGCGGCGCCCGCGCCGTCCGATCGTGTTCGATCGTACCGCATCACTCCGTGCCTACTCGGCATGACCACCTCACTTGTGGTCCTCGAGGATCTCCTGGATGCTCGAGTATATACCGGTGACGAAGCCGAGGACCCCGAAGCTGATTATACACAAGTTCTTCCACAATCTCCAGTTGAACTTGCCCAATCCGTTCTCCTGCTCCCAAACCGTGACGAGCTCGATGATGGATGGAAACATGAGGCCGAGAGTGGACAGACAGAGCGCTCCGACGAGAGAAATAAAAGGGCCCAAGTTGGGAATGGCGATGGCCACTCCAACCGTGAAGATCACCAGAGCTACGCGTATACCGTACTCGGCCATGAGCTTCCTGGAGCCGAAGTACTGCTTCGCGTTCTTCCAGATGATCTCCATGGGCACGTAGAATTGTAGACCGTAGGTGAAGAATATGGCGATCGCGATCATGACCTTGACGGATTGGGCCAGTGGATGAGTGCCGAGGTTGAGAGTGATGGAGGCCTCGGTTGCATCTCCGTATCTCCAGAATCCGAAGAAGCCCACGGTGCTGTACAAGAGGACCACGAAGAACATGCCGGTGTTGAGGACGCCTGGACAACCGATGAAGTGCGTGGGTGTCTTCATGTTGTTCTCGAGGGGCATTACCTGCGTGGAAGAGAGAAGTTAGGGTAGCTGTGTGTCGTAGAGGCTGATCAAGCAGCTCTAGTAACTTAATGGGATGACGATCGTATTTCCACTTATCGCGCAACGTGCGTTCCGCTTATTATGCGGGAATTAGATACGCCGACGACCAACTAATGCGCACTACGCGAGTCCTCCGTTAAGGAGAGAATCACGAGCCACGACCTCGTGGATATTACGCGTCCTGCGCGTGATGACGCCTCGCGTGATTTCGGGGATTGAAGGAAAAAGTTCGTATATTTTTCGTATTTTTATGCCGAAGAACGTCCGCGCGCTCGCGCGCGCGGACGCTCGACCGTGGCCACTGGCTAAAAATACGGACGATGTTTGTTCGAGCCAGACTGTGTTAGCGGATTTTGAGAGCAAGGCGTGTCCAGGTGGTTTTTTCTTTGAACGATGTTTTACTCGTAATATTTTCGTTAGGCGAAATTTTGAAAATTCTTCACTCCTGGTGCTCTCTTTGTTTGCACCTCTTCGTTTTCAGAATCCATTGTTACGGTTTAACAAAGTGTAGGGTAAGGTTGTGCAAGAGATAGCTTTTAAATGTTGATGTGACGCGAACAATAGTGCCTCTTTTGGCAAAACGAGTTACTCCTTAATTAACTATATTGTTTCACACCGTGTTGATCTCCCGTGGATACCGTGGAAAAGCAACTTCTCAATAAGAGAGAAAGATTCTACGATTTATACCTAGTTTTTCTTAGAGAGTACGACTTGTGCAACCTTACCCAAAATTTTCATAGTGAGAGATACGAAAAATATATATTCCATCGAATGCGAGTGTATAAATGCATCCGTTGCTCCTTTTAATTCATTCGTTAATTCGTGACGATTCTCGGTGACCCTGCTCGATCAAATTGCGAACAAGAATCTAGTTAGAAAAATTGTGAGCATCGATACGACCTCTTATCGCAGGAATGCGACGCGAATCGAATCGATCCGTAACCGTTCATTACGTGATCGAAATATTACGCGGGGGCAAACCGGTGCATGCCGGACAATCGGACTCCCGCGAAGAGACACGGCGCGTCGCGCAAAGTGGAAGAGAAAGACTTGAAAATTTACAATTAGGTTTCGTTTATAGAAACGTGCAAAACCGGTCGATGACTCTTAAAAAAATTCGCAAGATTTCTAGTTCGTTGATTGTAAATTTTCTTTAACACGTCGACTGCCATGTCACCCGAATACGCATGACGGTTTCAATGCCTGATCAGAAATGATCTAAGTAGATATTTGGAAAGATAATTAACTCTACCGATAGTTAACACTTTCACTGCCACGATGATCAAATGTCAATTGCAGATTGACCAAAAATGACCAGTCACGGTGGTCACCGGTGATCTCCAAAAAAATAATTAAAAAAATGATTATACTAATTGCAATTTACAGCACTATAAAAGCTCATAGATTAACAAAAAAAGAGCACAAAAAATGCAAAGTGTGGTGGCACGGGCCATCCATGGAAAATCAGCGTGACAGTCAAAGTGTTAACTAAACCATCGTCAAAAATCCGGTAACGTGACAATGAACGTGTTAAGAACGCAAAGAAATCCAAAGAAAAATACGATTATTCATCCGAAGTGTGCTCGTGTAAAATAAAGGATACTTACAACACCAATTCCCTCGAGTGCAAAAATGGCGGTACCGAAGAAGAGCGGTAGGTGAGACCATCCAGCGAAATTGGGCACATTATCGATGGGAGGTAGGTCGATGAAGATATAATAGAAGGTGATGCCCATGCCGGTTGCTATAAGAACATTCGCCACCATGGAGAAGGGCGCCAAGTACTTGAGGTTCCTCACGAGGTTGAAAACGATCAGCAGAGGCAAGAGTAGGGCCATGTAAAGCCTCACGTCTTGATTAGTGTTCGTGTAAAAATCGATAACCTCCTTGAGGTTCTTCGAGATGAACACTATGTAGACGCAACAACAACCGACCAGATCGATCACCAAGAACGTATTGATCGTTGCTCTGCACAGAAAGTTTGTTTCTTATTAATCATTGTTATCTGACAGACGAGATGAATAATTGCTGCTTAAAAAAAACTCGTCAAATTTCATTTCGTCTTTTCACTACTTACTTTAAATTGTCAACAGAATCTTTGAAATATACTATAAATAATAAGTCACTCCCTTTACGGTCGAAGTATCCACGTGGATAAAATAGCTTGTCACTGACTATTTTCCTTAACATTACAACTGCGCTACTATCGCCATTGGCCTTGCTCACGTACATTATTCCAGTAGCTGTTGGGTCGGTGCGCGACCGCGTAACGAATTCGATAAGCTCGGATAATTTCCGGATAGTTAAAATCTTCGGGCGCTCGCGATAAGGAGGACAATCTCCTGTAGCTACACTCGATAAAGAGCCGAATGAACGTTCGCTCGATGGAATCTCTAGTAATAAAGCAATAAAAAAAACGAAGCCGTGAGCGTAAAGAGAGCACTAAGATCACCTTTGTCTCGCGACCTCGGCGCGCAAGCTTTTCTCAGGCGTCTTATTTTTGGGCGTCTTCCTCCTAACTTATCTCGACGAGATGATCGAGAGACTCGTCGACGTTCCTTCGCGTACTCGAGCATGCGAGAGGAAACGTGCCATTGCCGCGACTCACCGATCGAAGAGCACTCAAAAATAAGCGGAAAAAAACCAATTGCTATTCTTCTGGGCTGACGCGCCGTGATTGCAACATTGTAACTAAATCGTCGTGTGAGCGAGAAGCGAGCCGGTGGTGGCCCGTGCCATTTCGCAAGATCAATTGCATCGTTCGTCTAAATAATTACACGCTGGCGTGCGCACCTTCTTCGTCGGTAAGATTTTAAACTGGTTCCGTTTGCAATGTCGTCGCGCATGGCCGAGCGTAGGTAAGAAGACCGTGTGGAAAGCTCGAGGATGTCGTGCATATCGGAGCTTATAATCGATACATCTACTTCCGATCGAGAGCTAGTCGAGCGCGAAGCGCAATGATGCTTAACGCCTTGTAAATTCCAATGAGGCTCGATTACTCCGCCCTATCGAATAAATTTTACTCCGTATAACTATATCGCGAGTGTTCTTTCGCGATCGGAGCAAAAATCCTCGGTAAGCGCAAGATTTGTTAACCACCGCTCCAAAAATTGTTCTTTGCGAAAGATCTCTACTTTTCTCTATCCTTGCATTCGCTGGTGCAATCGAGAAAAAATCTACCTTAAAATAGAATTCTTCCTTTACCGTATCGTCGAACTCTATAAATTTCACTTTCAACCCTTAAATGCGTCAATCAACCCTTAAAAGTATCAATTTTCATACCAATCATAGGTGATTGCAATTACCACTAAAGCTACCAAAAGCAGATCAAATAACCAATTAACAAGAAAAATCCCTATATAAAAAAAAATCTTCGATACATTTACCGTTAAGACCATCACAACCCTATCTTTCATTTTGCATTTACCCAACGTTGTTTCATATTTTCAAATAGAAATTCACGCATTTAAAAATCAAAACGCGTTACAACGCGCACCAAAAATATAAAATAACAGAAAAATACGTCGATATTCTACTCACTTTGCCAACCTGGCGTACTTCTGCACGGGCTCTGGCCCCACGAGGAAGGCAGCCTCGGCGACATCGGCGAAGCCCAAGCTTGGTGTTTGGGTCCGCCTGCACAGGACGTGGGCGCACTTCACCAGAATGTGGACGCAGTAGGTGCAGACGGCGCCTATGAAGAACGTGGCGAAGAGGCCGAACAGGAGACCGGCGTTGCGAAAGGCCATCGGCATCGCCAGTATACCAGTGCCAAGGCTGCCCTTGAGCAGATGTATGAGCGTGTCGAGGTCCGACGTCGGGTGAGCCAACTTACGATGCTCGAAGGGGTCGTAAAGGGCCGCCTCCTCGTCGTTCGGACGCTCGACTAGCGGCAGAGTCGAGCCGTTCGTCACCGTAATGGGAACGTCATTTTTCTCGCACTTGTATCTGCAAAATCGCGCACAGTCAGTACGTGCTCCTCAGAACTGCTTTCTATTCATTATTGTAGGGTTCTCTTTACTTTTTTTCAATCTTTTTCTTGTTTTTTTTTTTTTTTTGTTTTTTTTGTGAAGAGGGAGAATGGTATACGCTCGGGTGTGGCAGCACTCGAACACTCAGATTTCTCGGTGAGTTTATCTTGCTGGCTGGATCGTAACTTTGCAAAGCGAGAAAGACACGGTTTACATTGGACAAATGTCTCTTGCTGGACGATGACTTTTATTTAGACGGAGAAGCATATGAGAACAATATGTACAGGAGTATTCCGGCTGTACGGCCACACCCGTTATATATCATACATATTAATATCGTAACGCGACTGAATACAGTGATCTGGAGTGTTTCGTGGGAGATGTGGTTCTGCCTGACGGAACGTTTCTCTGAGATTCGATATTATAGTTGGCGATCGTCGGATATACATATAATCGTAGATATGTGGGAAATGTGTGAGATAGAGATAGAGAGAGAGAGAGATAGAGAGAGAGAGAGAGAGAGAGAGAGAAGTAAGAATGAGCTAGAGTATGATATGGCAAAGGATGAGAATGAAAGAGAGGTGATAGAGAGAGAAAGAGAGAGATAGATTGAGAGTACGAATGAAACGAAAAGCGTGAGAACGAGAGAGTGTCGTGAGAGATGTGTGACGGAGAAGGTCGGACGAGACAGAGATAACGAGATGGGAGAAGCGATGGTGGATGGTGCAACGATCGATCTTGGCGTTATCGATCCCTGGAAATTCGAGGCCGCTAATCCAGTAATTGGACACGGTACGTCTAATGATTTACACGAAGCATGCGCAATAAGGCGCGCGTGACACGCGTCGTTGTAACGTGCAACGGTCGTTTCGTGCACGTGTGCTTGTGACGTAATGCATGATGGCCAGGTACGAGTCCGTTACACGGAATCCGTTTCTTTATTTGCTTTTAGGCTAGCACAAGCTTGGACATTCGTGACAAAAGCAACCGCGTCGAGAACAGAGACAGGACGAGGAGATATTGGACGGTGCGATTAATTATTATTGCGAATCAGCACTTATAGAGTATCGTTAGCGCTAAAGATACTCCCTCTTGCCTTAGGAAACGATCTACTGAATCTTAAGTAACCGCGCCAAGGGGCCTCTCCTCGAAAGTTAAGCGAATAATCCTGAATCTGAGTTTACATCGATTATTGGAATTGCGAATAAACTTTCCTCTCGAGGCAAGCGTCGATTATTCCCTCACAAAAATTTCTTTCTTCGTGATGAAAGTAAGTAACCGACCTCGTCGAGGATCGGCTGACGCAAGACGATTTTAAAAAAATCCCGCGGGAACCTTCCGATCACTTATGACAGTCTCGTATCGATCATCTACCTCCGACGCGCCTAAGAAACTTTTCTTTCTCGAGAAAAAGCAAGAGAACTCCGCGACGGCATCGGAGGCGAAAACCAGGCCTTCCCTTCCCTCTCCCATTCATCTCTCCGTCTATCGGTCTACCGGTTTCGTCCGTCCATTAGATCCCTCCTTTCGAGCAACGAGACGGCGCGAATCGGCAAATCATCGAGCTCGTCTTCTGCGTCTCGTGTCTATCGTGTAAGTTGATTTACGCGCGTGCCCGTTTGTCACGGTGATCCTTACTAAATTGTGTGTTTGCACATTTCTGCGTGTCCTCCGTGTATGTGTGCGCGCGCGCGGAAAAGAATAGAGAAAGAGAGAAAGAGAAAGAGAGAGAGAGAGAGAGAGAGAGAAAGTAAAAGAAGTGATCAGAGAGGACAGAGGGGGGCAGTAGTGTAAAATCGTAAAGAAGGTAGGTGTGTAGGTATATAGGTACCCATTGAGGTGCGGTAGTTTCTCTCCTTAGTCGAGCGCGAAGCTTTCTGTAGAGAAAGCTCCGGGATAGAGTTCTGTGTGTGTCACGTGACACGTGACAAGAGTTCACGCGTCCGCGGATCAGGCTCGAGAGGCAGCTGCAACCACCGCACTGCATCACCGCGACGCCCAGCGCCACGACGCAGTACGACGACTAACAAAAAGCCTTCTCCGACTCTTTTTTTTTTTATTTTTTTCTTTTGACATTTCGCACTTTCGTCGGAGCAGCGGGGATTTGTTTCTTTTTTTTTTTTCGTTCGTTGTTGCTGTTCTTTTCTTGTCTTTTTTTCCTCCTTGTCACACACACGCGCCACGTCCGCGAGCTAGAACAATTTCTCGAGAAACTTTATTTCGCGCCTGTCGGTCGGCAAACTGTCGCGTCACCGTCGACGTCGGCGTCGCCGTCCACGTCCACGTGGTCCTTTCAATCGTCTTCGTGGTAAACGTGCGTCACGATCGTCGTACGTCATCGCGGAGTATATCTCTAAGTTTAAAATCGTCCGTCGAAAGTACGCGCGCGCGAGCGATAAGCGCGTTTCGTTCGTCCCGCGTTATCACGGTGGCGGGGTAATAAAGTAATCAGTAATGCGACGACAACGACGACGGGGCGGTAGTATTACACTGTGCGAGATGATCGCTTTTGTTTTTTTGTTTGTTTTTTTTTTTGCTTTTTTTTCTCTCACACACACACTTGCGCTATTCGCCTGTGAGCACTTTTTCATAGACAGAGAGAGCCCGAATCATTATGCCCGGAGTTTATACGCAAGTCTGGAATCATATAAATGCACATATTATACAGTAAACGACAGATCCTTCATCCTTTTAGCTTTTCAGGAAGAGAGTGTATGTTCTTATTGTTCTTTTCTTTTTTTTTTGCTTTCTTTCTTTTATCTTTCTTTTTTTTTCTTAGCTTGCATACCGCATGACCTCTACACGAAGCATTCTCGGCCAATGTGGAAAGGGGGAGTATCGATCCGAGAGATCCTCGACGTTGCTTACACCTTCGAGATTCGTTTTGGAGATCGAAATTAATCGAAGACGCGGTAGAGCGCAAAATGATCGTCGTGGAAAGTCACGTGGCCCGTGCGAATGGTCGTTACCAGTTCATACGTTTATTGCAGACGAGATTTACCGAGTGGTAGAATTTTGCGAAATTCATGCTGTCGTAACACGCGCGACGTCTCGTGCGGTCTTAGAGAATATCGTTCAACGAGGTTGACGTTGAGTCAATGTTTGTCCCGCTTCCGGTGCGGTCGCGCGTCTTCCGCGATGGATAATCTCTTTGGCACCGAAAGAGGACGCGTTTGCGATTCTCGAGTACCGTTTACGCGAGCGAGGTAGAGTGGTGTTTAAAGGTCGAACGGGTTGCGCAGTTGAAGGAAATTTTCCATACACCTGTGACACGTGTACGTGCACTAAAGTGATAATGGCCGGGCGTGCGCGAAATGTCCATTTTATCGTCGGCTTATCGAGGGATAAAAAGATCGTGGAAGGTCATCGAAGCAATGGAAATTCCATTGTCGCATCGAATGGTTGGCGGAAAATTGTCCATCCGCGTCACGGGAGGGGTGAAACGAAGGTGCAGCAGCGGCAAGAAACACAACTCGCCTTACGCGCAAAGATGGTCCAAAGAAGTCGTCCCACGGTGGCCGGAATCGATCCTCGAACGATTGTCGTTCGTTCGTGTTTGTCGTTCGCGAAGTTAGGAAAGAGAGTAAAATCCACCGAGTGAATTATGTTGGTCCACGATTTATTCGATCCTCGACGAAGGAAAAAAGTGCGATCCAGGGATGATTAAATCGACGTGGGTATTTTATCGAGGAAATTTTTGCTCGCTCGTTGTTCGCGCCAAATCCGAACGAACGTCGCGTAAATTGTGCAATTCGTATCGGGCACACGGTAATTCTCGAAGTCACTCCTCGCCACGCTTCTAAGGCATTTATTAATAACGAGAGCACCGACGAGACGTTGACGTATAAGCCTCGAGAAAGCTTCGAAGAAGAATTTTATCGGGTCTCCGATTCGCGCCCCGAATTACTCACCGGCGAAAACGTCCGATTTTTGCCAATTGCGCAATTCTCTCCTTTTTCCGCGGTAGCCCAATTCTACGAGACGATCATCCGGGACGGTGTCGCGCGACGAATGAGGGAGTGATTGCGAAATCAAACACGAGCGAACGATTAACACGTTGACTGCCATAGGGGTCATCGGTGGCCCAATAAAATCATTAAAAAACAGTTCCACGCCTCAATTTACCTGTAGTTAGTACTATTTTAAGTTAAAAAAAAAAGAAAAAAAATGAATGGCGCGGCGCCACGGGCAATACATGTAAAATTTTCGCGCCAGCCAACGTGTTAATAATAACGGGGAGACAAGTCACATGCACGAGAGTGAAAACTCGTAAGATAGCCGCCGGGGCGGCGGGATACGAGTGGGAAGAGAATAAATGCAAATAAAAAAAAAAGAAGCATTACAATTTCTCGATAAAGTCGGGATTTTGTGCGGCGCGCGACGAACGACAGACTCGAATACGATTTAACATGTTGATCGCCACGTCACCTTGAATTTTCGTGACGGTTTAGTTAACTATTAAAGCGTTAATTATACTTTCTAATACCTATTTTCATTATTTATAATCAGCCGGTGAAACCGTCACCCGAATTTGGATGACGTAGCGATCAACGTGTTAAGCGGTCATTTATGAAAATTCGTCGAGTCTCCGATTGGCGTCCCAGACTACTCACCAACGAAAACGTCCGATTTTTCCCAGTTGCGCAATTCTCTCCTTTTCGCGACGAATGGGGGACTGATTGCGAAATCAAACACGAGGGAACGATTAATAACGGGGAGACAAGTCACATACATGAGAGCGGAAACTCGTAAAATATGTGAGGGGTGGGATGCGAGTGGAAAGGGAGTGAAAGCAAATAAAAAAAAAAGCGATTACAATTCCTCGATAAACAGGGGATTTTGTGCGGCGCGCGATGAACGACAAGCTCGAATACGATTTAAGTGGCCATTCGTGAAGATTCGTCGAGTCTCCGATTCGCGTCCCAGACTACTCACCGACGAAAACGTCCAATTTTTGCCAATTGCGCAATTCTCTCATTTCTTCCGCGATAGTACAATTCTCCGAGACGATCGTCCGGAACGATGTCGCGCGACGAATGAGGGAGTGATTGCGAAATCAAACACGAGGGAACGATTAATAACGGGGAGCAAGTCACATGCACGAGAGCAGAAACTCGTAAAATAGGCGGGGTTCGGGATGCGAGTAGGATGAGAGTGAGCGCAAATAAAAAAAAAGGATTATAATTTCTCGATAAAGTCGGGATTTTGTGCGGCGCGCGATGAACGACAGGCTCGAGTACGATTTAAGCGGCCATTCGTGAAGCATCCTTGGTACCAGCTACGCTACGAATTCTACGTCAGCGATCAGGCGGTATGCACGAGGAGCGTTTGATAAACTAATGAATTAGAATTAAAAGAGATATATGAATATAGAAGTACAATATATATGTGTAAATATCTATGTAATATTGTTGAAATATATATATGCGTATACGATATCGTATACGCATATATGGCAAGCTACATTGGTATTTACTATACATAAACAGAGAGCAGAGAGTGATAGAATGGACAGTTATTAAACGAATTATTAAATGCACAATATATGATCCTCGGGTAGTCACTCACGTTTGCTTGAGCACGGAGCATTTGGGTTTGGCAATAAAGCAATGGTGATGATTGGTCGTGGTAGTAGCGGATAGTGAATTCGCTTCAAACTATCGCTGAAATCGTTCTTATCGCGTCGTTTGTCACTAAAACCAAGGATGGTGGCAACTTACTTGACGAGAACCATGTCTGAGAGTTCTGTTTTCACCCCGTGCTTCTTCGGGTCGTATTCCGCTATCATCGGGCGCATTGGCGTTCTCTGAAAAAATGAAGAAGAAAACAAATGTAAATCAGTACAATTACCAGATTAAATTAAACGATATCTTGAAAAAAAAATCATCCACAATTTTATTAAACCCTCCCATCGTTTCGAATTCTTTCCACCTTCGCTGCTCTCGTTCGCGTGTAAACACAGTTACGCAACACGATTTCGCACGATCCTTACACGCGCTTTTGTTTACGAAGCACGAAGGAAAGCCGAGAGAGGCAGGATTGGCATTGTCGAATATTTCTGCGGGCCAATGGCCCCTCGATCGCGAAATCTTTTACGTAATTTCTCACTATACCGATTCATCTCTACCCGCACATCCTCAATCGCCTCGTACGTAAGCTGGCGCTCGTGCGCGCGTGCGGGTGTTTACGGGTGCTACGGGCATCAGGTAGCTACCTACGAATGCGTCATCGTAGGCGCCATTGCAACCTGTTCGATCCGTCAAAAGCTTTGCCCTCCTCACCGCCAAACTTTCCCAAACCTCCTTTCAAAACTCTCAAAACCTAATCACTCGCATCGATAATCGTCAATTAGATAAAAGTGCAATCAATTTATTCACCCTAACGTGAGGACGATCGTTGGCCGCCGTAGACAGAGAACACATCTCGACATCGTGACTGCTATCCGTATTACCCATTTTGTCACTCGATCATATTCTCACACGATCAAACAAATACAATATTTCCAGTTTCGTCTTCCACTACCACCACCTCAGAGTTCTAACGGAAACAAAATTTACAAGCTCGTCGCTCTTTGTACACTTTGTATCTATCGCACGAAGGACATGAACACAGTTCACTGTAAAATCGCGTCTCTCGAGCAATTCTTTCGTCTAATTAAAAAAATCGATGCTTCCGATCAAAATTCCCTGGAGCTCACAAGCGGAACAACGTCCGCGAAATTAGACGAACTCGAGATTCTTCCCTCCACATAAATTCCTTTCCTTCCTCCTCCTCCTCGCGAGAACTTGGAGGCATTCCGTGGTCCCTCTTACTCGCTCTTCCTCTTCTCCACGTTCACTTATCTTTACCCTCTTCCACTCGTGCCACGGGAACGACTAGCAAATCGTGGACCAGGAGGAGAGCCCGACACGACGCTGTTCTATCTTGAGACTCTGCTCGCCCACTTGTGGTGCACGCGTGTAACACGAAAATTCACTGGTGCTGAAAAACGCGAGGATGCGATCCGTGAACGCGGCGCTCCAAAAGAGATGGAATGAAGCTTCCTGGCTTCTTGTCACGGTGTTTCTCCTCGAGTTTTCTCTCGTTGCTCTCCTCAGCTTCTTCCACCTCGTGTACGCACTCGCATCTGAGTAAACCAAGTGTTTTGGAATACCTCGTGTGGCGTCCACTACTGAATTCTACTCGAGTGAGGTGGTCTCAGGCCTCCTCTCTCCTCTAATCGTCTCTTCGCTCTATCCACCGGTGGACCAGAAGCAGGAGATTTGGCGGTGCTCTATGCCTTCGAAAAAGCCAACGTGTGCTCGGCCCGCGCACGACGCAGAAAAGCACGGATCGCTGCCAAATCTTTCGCCAATGTGCCGCGAAGACGGTGCGTCCTTATATACCGAACGGACAAACGAAAATAGGAAGAGCAAATAGACGTGGTGGCGGCTCTCACGTGAGAGGCCCCGCCGTCTTCTCGGCGTCCTCAGCTCACGATGACCATCTGACCGCTAACCATGCTTAATCGAATCCCTGCTGATTCGGCCGGCGCCGTGACGTCGATAGCACGCACGCGTGTCGATACGCGCGAATTTTAAGAAGGATTATAATAATGATGTTACTGTAGAAAGAAGGAGAGACAGGTGTGAGAGAGAGAAAGAGATTGCTAACTTTACCAGGTGTTCACGCGATTCATTCACCAAAGAGGTCCCCTCGTGCCACTTTGAAATCTTTCGACAGTCACAGCCAAGCCAGAGATTTTAATTAACGAGATTAATCAGACTGGAGTCACGCGAGTCTGGATTGAATTCGTATCACCTGTCCGACTACTAATAACGTAGACACTATGACGACTCCAGTCGATATAGTGGATTAACGCGTCACGCCAAACTGCCTGGCAAAGGTCTGAAACGTGCATTAGGGACGTGTTAGTGGCATGCAACGTTTTCGCGTTACCACGTGCTCGCGGGGTGCCGATACCTCCCACGATTGCACGTGCTAGAAAGCTTCAGTATATGCAATACCTCCAACAGTTCTCACGTGCGCGCGTTTATATCACGGTAACGACAATGAACGATCGCAAGCTTTGCTCAATTTCACGGTCCAAGAATATTTTTGGAATCACGTGGCAGGAGGGTGACCGTGGGCCATGCATTCAATGGCACTCTGGTTCCTTTATTCCAAAAGTCACTAATTTAATCACGCGAATTTGAATTTCCTTTCGAAGGATCTGAACCAATGTAATCGATCGAGAATAAAATCGAGACTCGAATCGAATCGTGCGCAAGCTTACTCGCACCTTGCCCCACTCTAAGGACCCTGGACGAAGCAGGAGGCAGAGACGTGAAATTATTTTCATCGGGGTATCGAGAGCGCGTAGCTTTCCGAGATATTCTCGAGTGGCCGCGCGCTCCTGCTGCGCCGGAAATAGACGTGTTTTCGCCGGGTGGTTTACACCGTCGGGCGACGCGACGCGACGCGCGCGGCCTGCCGCATGTTATTTGAAGACTTCCCATTCGTGTTAATGCGGTTATGACAATTTGCGCGCGGAAAAATTGTACACGGCTCCGTCCCCTCGTCCGTGGACTATTCCAGGATGCAGGAGAATGAAGATTCACTCGTGAGGCCACAGTCACCGGTGGATCATCAACCCTCGACCACGGTAAAGATTCCAAAGTACTTCGAGAGTTTACATTTAATCTGGAGTAAACTGTATATTCTTCGTCTTGTGTCTTCTCTTTCACTTGCGCATGCACGATATCTCGTGCACTCGTCTCGTGTCTCGTCCTAAGCTGAAAGTGGCCGTCGAGTTCGCCGATGACTCAACCTTCCGAGACATTACAACGCGATCCGTTGCATCCACCCACCCACATGCGATCTATGTACACGCATACAGATGTAAAGATGCCTCGACATTTCTTTTGGACACCAGACAGACTCTACCTCCCTTCTCGCGTCTCCCTTCAGGCGGAAGTCGATCGCTGCCAGTCCTCTCCCTGCTTCTACATTCAAACACCGTCTCATTAACATTTCTCTCATTTCCCATCTCTCATCCCCGACGCGACGAGGGCCCATCGTAAATATTTATCCGATCCGCGCGTGGTTCTTTCTAATGTGGCGCGCGCATGCGTCCTAGTCTGCGCACGCGCATTAGATCACGAGGGTGAACACTATTCTCTCGTGCGGAGTAAGGTATAATTGCGAATTAACACTGCATCGATATCTTTTTTATCATCCATGGTGAACATACAAGTTTTTCTCGGATAAAAATATATTTAAATGTATTTTCTTGGATAAAATTCAATGGTATAAAAGTACAAGAGTTTACAGAACAGACCGATTAGTACCTCGATATTAAATAATAAATGCTTGCTTGCCATCGAAACCGATTAATCAGTTACCGTAAGAGCATTGGGGATTAAAAATCGATTAATCGACAACCGATTCGGTAAAGTGTCAAGTTTTGGTTAAGAGTGACAGAGAGAATGAATGATCGTGCTTAAGCACGTGCGCGTTACGCTTTTAAGGAATGCGTCCGAAGGTTTTCGATTATTCGCGCACGTTCTCCTCCCACTCGGTGTCGCTCTCGAATGCGCGATGACTCGAATTCGTCGGCTATTTCCGTTGCGGCGCCTATTCGAAAGTCGCTAGGCAGCGTCAAGACGCCGTACGCCACGACGACGGCCAAGTGCCAGAAATTATATCGAGACGACGCGCGCATTCCCTCGGGCTCTCGACGTCGTTGAACGTTCGACTTTCGACACAGTTGCTCGCCGTCTCCTCCCACTCCTTCGTCTTCTCGGCCCACGTTCGACGTCAGGACGCTCGACGTCGGGGTGTCGCATGTGCATCCGTGTATCGACGCGTGGGCGGTAAAAGATGCGATGGGGTTGAAAGAAGGATTGGGAAGAGTGGTAGAATGAAATGGAGAAGAAATGAAAGAAGGATGAAGCTGCGAGATGGAGAATGTAAACATTTTTGAGAAATAAAGTGGAGAGTGTAGAATTGACGAGGAAAGAAATGGAGAACGGAAGAATGAAAAGAAAAGACGAGAAGACGAATAACGGCGAAAGAAATAGACCGAGGAACGATGAAACGTGCTCGACAGATCACGATTCGTCTGTCGGGCGCCAAGAAGCCGTCCAGTCGTTGCTCGACGCGTACGACGGGCTAACTAACGAACGAATCGTCCGGAGGAATTGTCGTTATTGACGGCAACTCCTCGTTGGTCATGATTTATGGACGAAAATGATTTACGAGACGCGAGTCGCCGTGGCGCGGTAGGTTTTGGTCAGTTGCAACGGACGATGTAAATATGTTATGCTTCTAGAGATGTTTATCAATGAAACTACCGCGACACGACGTGTTAGTACGCTTACAGGAAGTGGTGTTGAATGATGAAATGAAAAAAAAGCGTGGCGCCTGCTGCGAAAACAACTCGTGCACGGTTTCCAATAAGAAAATCTTGCAATCCACTCCAAAAACAACTTCCACTCTTGCGCTTTGTCTATACTGAACAGACACTTCCTGTCGAATCGTTTTAATGTACTATATGAGTCGTTTATTTTAAAAGTGGCCTAAGTCCATTTTTTTACAAAAATAAGATATATAATTCGTGAATAATTTAGTGCAATAATTTAATACTATGTGATATCACATTTTTTTAAAAAAATGGACTTAGGCCACTTTCAAAATAAACGGCACATATGAACTTTCCGATCGGAGACATTCTAGCAGCTGCTATCAAAAATATCTCATGACCGTCAGAGCTTCTTACATTAAGAATAGTGAGGCGTATCGACCTTCGGCGCAATTTTCCAGACATTTTTTGGCACGAAGCGTGTCAAACGAATGCGCGTAGGCGGAAAGGACGCACGCGAAGCGGTACACGCGTGGTGCGTGCGCGATCGATACGTGGCAAGCAGGCAAATATCGTCCGCGGTGAAGCTTCAAGGCATGCTTGATGATGAATGGAGAAGGTCGACGATCGATGAGGCCCATACAGACGTGACTACGTCGTATCGTTCTTATAATCGCGTCGACGGGAGTTCGTTACGCAAGTGGCCAGACGCGCGAATCCATTCGTCGCGTGTCTGAGTTTGCGTGTCCGGTGTGATCGAACGAGCTTCGCATCTTCGAGCATTTAAAATTTCTTGCATATCGATACGCAATCGGATTGATCGTTGGTTTATCGGCTTACTCGTCGTCGCGTCGAGATAAATAAAATAATGAAACGAGCCCGAGTATTGCCAGACAGATTGTCGTTGAGCAGTCTGCTCTCGTAAGCTGACAGATTAATTAATCAATTAATGAAACCTGTCACCGTACCTATTCTCTTCGATGCGGTACCTCCGTATGCTAATTAACACCACATGTACCGAAACCAGTCGATTTAACTGGTTCGAATGGGAAATCGTGTTTATAAAAAATGTTTGGTTAATTAAACGCGTCAACGTAAGTATTTTCTTAGCGGCGGTTCGGTATCCAAGACAGTTTTGTTTTCGTGCACCGCGCATAAAACCGTCGTAGGAACGAGTGGAAAAGAGTAACGAGCTTGTTTGGAAAATGAGGATTTAAATCGTCAGCAATTTTCCCAATCCCTCGGATCAGGTAGCGCGTAGGTCGGGATTAACCGTTCTATCTATTCTCGAGGAACCCAACCGTGGAGGAGGAAGCGCTCGTTTCGTTCTGCCGCTTCTCGTGTTCTCCGGGATTAAAACAAAAATATTTTTGTGATAGGATAGCGAGTTATCGCTCGATGGCTCGCGCGTGGGCACGGATGGTCAACAGTAGACGCGTGCGGGCAGAAACTTTCGCACGACCCTAACGGCAATCGGACGAACTTCAGACGCGCCTCCAATTACCGATTTTCATTATCACGTTTCTTCATTTTAGAAACTTGACACTCCGTTGTACAATAAAATCGTATACTGAAACGTTACACGTGAATTAGCTCGGGATTTGGATGAAAGGATCCGTTTATTAATTACCGAAATAATTAACTCGTTAAAGAAAAACAATTAAGAAAATTGATAAGCACTTCGTTGAATCAACTTTCTCAAAGGTTCGTAGGTTCGTTGTTTTAAACGATGCTTATAAAAATTACCAAATTTGAATTTTCCAAAATTCTTCTCTGCTCTTCTTTTCCTTCGAACGAATAAAAGCATGCGAGAAACGTTCCACGTGATAACTTCCACGAAGTTCCGCGAAACGGTTTCACGACGGCGGAAACGCCCCATAGACGATTTGAGGCTCACGCGAATCGTCGAAAGAAGAAGGGTGAGAGGCCAACGACGACGAGGAGGATGCGAGGAAGAGAGCGGATGGTGGAAGAGAAACATGCGATATGAAAAGGGGGATCGTACGCGGCCGAGGCCTTGAAGGCTAATCGTCGAGCCCTTGTCATGCGCCGCCGCCGACGAGCACAGTCGGCGAGGTTCCGCTTATAGGAATGTGTACACGGTAACATGTGAACAAACACTAGCGCGAGATAATGTCGGAGCGTCTCGTTCGCGGATCGTTAGCTCTCCCTTGTCGATATTGAGTAATAGAACAAATTGGAGTTCCGCGAGCGATGATCTCCCCGGTGCGCGAGATCGTGCCTTCTCGTCGGACGACATGCAAATGACACGCGTGAAATATTTGTCAAAAATATTTAGTAGAGATTGTACCAATCTGTCTCGTGCACGCGTCGTTAGATCTCTCTTGTCGATAGTGAATAATAAAATAAATTAGAGTTTCGCAAGTGATGGTGCTTCAAGTACGCGAGCTAGTGTTTTTCGTCGGACGACGTGTAAACGACACTCGTGAAATGTTTGCCAAAAATATTTAATACAGATTAAACTAAGCTGTCTCCTACGCGCGTCGTTAGGTCTCTCTTGTCGATATTGAATAATAAATCAAATTAGAGTTCCACAAACGATGGTGCTCCAAGTACGTAAGTTCGTGTTTCTCGTCAGACGACGCGCAAGCGACACTCGAAAATATTTTCCATTCGATCGTCGGTCATTCACAAAACGGCAGATGTAACGAGTAAAAGAAATTTCGCAATCGCGGAAGACTCGCACTGTCGCGCCACAAGCGGGATCGAACAAAACGCGCGCGAGTCGCGGAAGGGAGCGCAAGAACGACGATATAGTTGGCGCGCGAGTTGTGTAAATTAGCACTGGTAACCGATAGCCCTTGCCTTTCCGGGGTCACACGCTCCGAATATGCGAGCTGCGATTACCGCGCGATTCGTTTACGGTATCGTGGACTATTTTTAATTTCCAATTGAGCGTCAAATCGCAAGGACGCTCAAGTGTTTATTTGAGAATTCGATGCGTTTACTGCGTTCAATCTTTGGATACACGAAAATTTATAGAACTCAATTTCCAATGGAGGGTGTCGATCGATAATCTACTCGTGGAAATTTCACCATTAAATATCCTAAGCGGCTCTATTACGAAAGACACGAAAACTTGTTAACACTTTCACCATCACGCTGATTTTCCATGGATGGCTACATTTTGCATTTTTGTGTGCTTTCTTTTGTTAGCATATAATCTTTCAAAGTGCTGTAAATTGCGATTACTATAATCATTTTTTAATGATTTTTCCGAAAGTCACCGGTAACCGTCCTGGCGCCAGAGGAAAAACCGTGCCCGGTCACATACGACCATCATGGCAGTCAAAGTGTTAACCGCTCGAGTCATTCGCAAAATTTATTCGCACGCTTACGCGCGCAAGTCCCTGTCGTTGCGCATTTGCGATTCGTTAACGCGATTGCATTTATGCGGCGAGGGTGTAATAGCATCGCTTCCTGCCTCTGATACGCGAGACGAGCGATTCTCTCTACCTTTTATGCGGTGCACGTGTATCCTCAATGAGATGATGGCCCGGTGGAAAAATATTCGTAGATTCGTAACAACGAAACCGCGTACGTCACGCGCTTCGAAATCATCAGCCCCCGGTTTGCTGGTGCTGCTACGTGCCGGAAGTTACATCGGAGCAGTTGGTTTTCAAACGGTGAGGAACGAAGATCGGCGATGACGCGAGGCTACTTCAACGAGCTTCCGGTTTCGGACACGTCTGTGCGAATTCTCGAGGGGAGGTTGAATTGGAAGGGGTACGAAGTAATTCTGTCCACGTGGTGAGGAAGTTGGCCGAGCCGAGAGAGTCGAGGACGAAAGATTCGCATCGTGTAAGCCTTTATCGTTCCAGGCTCGAATTCATTCCCAGTAATATAGACGCTCGCGTGAGCATCGTCACCGCGCGATAACGCGCATCGTGATTTCAAGCTTTCCAAGTAATAGAAACATTACTACGAGGGCACGGATAAATACGGACCTCTGGTATACCGCGAAGCATGTATTACCAACCTAGCATTTAACCAGTTCGTTAATTTAACCGTGAACGTGCACTTTTTCCCTCTCCCTCTTATCAACTTCAAGTTCGCCACACCAACGCGCAGGTGTGATTACAGTTTTCCTTGACTTTCTCGACAAATGCGTTTCTCGACACTTTCGTTACGTAACCATACATATTCACCGCGTCCAAGAACTAAATCCTCGAGACTCCCCTATCTTAACCAATTCCGTTCAATCGAGAGGGACTCCTCGTGCAGCAACGAACACCCGAGGAGCCACGAGTCCCAAGTACTCGAGGTGAATTAATCCGTCCCGGTGATTTGCATTCGCGGCGTACAAATGTGAATCGCGCGACGCAGTTGGAGCCAGCATCAAAGGAGACGGAAGCGTGAAAAGGACGCGCGCGTCTGAAAAATCTCTTCCGCGTGGGTGCCAGAGGCAGGAGGGATCCGCACGGACAAATAAAGACCGACAATGGAACCGGCACGATTGGCGGCAATTGCGCGAGGTCAAAGGTAGAAACGCATTTGCGCGTCTTCTGTGCGCGAGCAATCGGAGCCTCTCTTAATTCCGCTCCTACCGTGATTCATTCACCACCTAATAATCGTTCGCTCGACGATTACCGGCGAGTTACGTGAGTTACTCCTTTAATGCGAATCAGCTGTGACATCGGAGCGCTCCATAACAAATTAACAAATCTGGAGAGAAGAACGTCACATCCTCATCCCGCTTCTGCCACTGTCGGACAATCGTGTGCGACACGCGCACGCACGCAACCCCCGTGAACGTGCGAACCCAGTGCTCGCGTGGGAGGAAGGAGATGGTCCGCAAGCTGATGTCTCACCGCGCTCTCTGGCCCTGAATTACACGCGCGCGTATTTGTTACACAAACGTGCGGAACACGAGGGACCAGCTACCGCTGGTCCGAACCGGCTGGTAACAGCATTGACCTTTTTAATTTCGCCGCGCGCTTTCGTTTAGTCGACTCCACTACTGAAACGGCTCACGACCCACCCGCCTTTCGCAAATTCAATCCGGACACGGTGTGACGTCAGTGACGAAGGGATAGAATTTCGGCAGAGAGACGGGATCTTGCAATTCTCCTCTCGTTTAATCAATTGCGTTTCGTTTCCTGCGATTGGAGCGTGCGAAAGAAAGCTTCCGATGAAATTTCTCCCCACGATCGTGCGATCCCGGTGAATGGACTCTACCACCGTGCGCTTTTTCATCTCTCCCTTTCTCCTCGCGAGAATCCACGAGGCTTTTACCGATACCCTTTTAGTTGTAATTAATAGGTAAGATCGCGCGGTGCCCTCGAAAGGTGTAATTATGGCCGCGTAGTTCCCGTGAGGTTTTGCTACGAATATGAAATCTTCACAGTTGGATCGTGTGAATGTTGTATGTCGGATGACTCGACGGAAAGGATTCGCTTTTTGCGTCGCTTTCCCTGAGAAGCTTTCGATTCGGAATGATAAGTAAATTGGAGGCAGAGTGCAACTGTGTGGGTATGATTCGATTATTTAGAATCGTTGAATGAGGAAATTCGTGGAGTGAATAAGATGACTGGTTTCGCCGCATCACGCTACGCGGCAAGTCGAATGGAATAGGATTGGGTCGGGTCGGGTCGCGACGAGTTACTCAAACGCTAGGCCATTTAACTTTAGTTAAAAGCGATCGTCCCGTACGAAACACGTTCGTTAGCATAAATTGCCATGCGGCCATTCACGTGGTCGTAAAATGAAGGAAAGTGCAATCACTTCTCGGTAAATTGCGTAACCGAAGAGTTTCCATTTTTCTTATCGATACTTCCAACTAAATTTGTCACTCGAGCGTTCCCTCAGTTCTACGTATTACCATTAGATTTCTATGCGCCACCACTTACGTAAATTTCCGTCAAGCGTGCGAGAGGAGAATTTCTTCCGTGTTAAAAAAGCTGCAAAAGGCCCGTGACAAGCGTTAGTTACGATAATACGAGTCGATGTTTCAAACGTAAATTTAAGGAAAGACCCCATCGCGTAAAATTTACAACGACACCTGGGGCGCGATAAGAGGAGCGAAAGCAATCTCATATTCGACTTGAAAGTTACACGACGTAGGCGCAAGGGTTAATATCCTCTTTTGCAATTTTTCAATTTAAAATTCACCTGCCACGGACTTCTCGTCTTATCGACTCTCTTTGCATACGCTCGACGTTGCCTTGAGTCCGGACGCTTACACAAGACTTATCCACGAGCGCGATAAACATTACTTTCTTTCTTCCCTTCTTTCATCTCACGTCTTTCAATCACACGAGTCGGTTAGACGCAATTGAACCTGTCGCATCTTAACGAACGGATCAACCCATATGTCTACCGCGCCACTTCCTTCACATCTTTCCTCCCCTCACTTCTCTCTCTTTCTCCATTATCCTTTCTCGACACGCTGCTCTTGTCCCCGAATCAAGTATCGTCTCGTCTCGACCGGCCTCAACTGGTTGGCAACAGCATTGACCTTTTTAACTTCTTACCTTCTCCCTCGACCTCTTTTGACTTCATTTTCATCTGGTTTTCGCGCTCTCCGATCCTACTGGATCGACGGCTTCGAAGAACGGAGAGAAGGAAGAGGGAGAAAGAGAGATTCTACCGCTTCGTGGCCCCGCGAGAGAACGAAAGTGACTCGCGGCCAATTGTATTACGAGCTCCCTGACTCCTCGAACGATTCGCGTGACTTCCAACCGGTCGAAGATCGGTGAACTCGCGCGACTATCGCTATAAAGGGAGAAGCATACTCTATAAACGAGAGCCAATCCTTCTCTCTCTCTATTTCGTCGTAATCTTGTGTGTGTAAGCACGTGTGTTTCCGTGTGTATGTGTGTGAGGACACACGACTGGTTCTCGTCTCGCAGAGCGGCGCTACTCTTAATTCGCCGCCACGAGCAGTAGTCGCGACGAGGATGTAGTTATTATTCAAGCGAGAATGCGCGAAAGAAGTCTCCGATCTCCTAGGAGATCGAACGTGCGCGGAATCCGCATAAATTTATCCCTTTCACTGGGACGAGAGTCTTGGCCTCTGCTCACTTCTCGATCTTTCTTTTTTAGTTTTGGTTACACGCAGTAGCGGAAGATCGATCCGCAATGGCGCTTTTCCCTACGATTAACACTAGGCTTACGGAACCTTTTTTATAAGCGCAATTTCCCATTTAAATACTTTCCGCAAACCTACTGTTAAAGTGATCATTCGAGAAATGTGTCTAACGAAGAAATGATTTTTAATTACGGAAATGCATTAATCTTCTTGGGGATTTTTCTCGTATCCATCGAACGGTGGAATATTTCCAATTGACGAATGTTCAACGACTAATGAAAAATGCACAATGTCGACGATAAGAAAACGCTCCTTTACACGGATAACAAGTATCTGCGCTATTTTTTCTCGCGAACGCATAGTTCACAATAACAACGAGGAATACTGTTGCGCGAAGTCGATAACCTTCTTTCGAATTTGTTTGTTCACCGATCGACCGTACTTTCCACACACGCGCAACTCTCGATATTTCGATTACTCGTTGCGTGAAGAGATCGACTTTAGCTTGTCGGCGCGTTTTTCTACATCGATAACCCCCGCGACTTTTCCGCAGACTCGAACGATCTCCAAGGATCAACGACGCTCCTATGGCGAAATTTTCCGCCGCGGAAAATAAATCGTTTGACGTATGAGCACGGAAAGTTACAACGCTTCGAAGTAAAGACAATAATACGAGGTCTGCAAGAGTGTAAAATCAAGGCATCGAAGGCCAATCGTGCGAAAGGGGGGTTGAGAGAGTGAGAGAGAAAAAAAAGAAATGCGCCACAGTGGCGCCAATTCGAGCGCGCGTGTCAGAATCTTTTTTCAGAACATTATTACCGCGACGCCTCTTTGAGAAATGAATCGATTCTCGGGATCGTAAATTCGGACGACCCTGCGCGCCGACGTTCTCGCATGACTAATGCGTCCCCCTAAGCCACCCGAGAGCTAGCGCGCTGACAAGCAATCATCAAGGCACAATCTTCGCTCTCGTAATTCGCGATAATTACCTCTGTCGTTGCGCAACGCGCTTCCTGCGCTAACTGCGCGTCATTACGATCCTGCGACTCTTTTTTTATATCCACAATTCTCTCTTTCATCCTTTTTCTCTTCACGTAACCGTTCCAATATCTGCACCATGGGCGTCCTCCCTCGATCGAATCGATCGAGCCAAATTGGACGATTTGGAGCGCACCCTCTCTTCTTTCATCGTTGCTCGCGAATTACAATCGACGATGACGAGGAGTACAGTCGATTCAAGGGTAGAAACGAAATTTCTCGATCCAGTGCCACGACGCACGATTCACGGCCCGCGAATCGATTAATTCTCGCAAATCATTCGCGCGTCTATTTCGCACGCACCTAGGTATGTAAATACACGTCCAATAGAAACCGTATGCCGAGGTGAGTCATCTGGCGCCATAAATGACACGCGTATTGCCGGGCTTGCTTCATTACCTAACCACATTACGCGCGCTGATGCGGGAAGGGAAGGCAGCGCGTTAAGACAGCACTTGCGACAAAGTCAATGACGAGAAGAATAAACGAAGCGGGTCGAACCGAGAGAATTTACATTACTTTGGGCTGGGAGGCTCAGGCCCGTGGCGCAGCAGTTGCCAGAGAATAAATAATCGGACTAGAGAGGCGTGAAAGAGAAGTGGAAGAGATCGAAAAAGGGTGCGGGTAGAATTATAGCAGGCGAACGTTGCGTTCTTTAAGAGAGCCTTCCGAGAAGAGGAAATATTGTTATTTTCGGTCCTGAAGGCAGTCCAAAGCCTTGAAAAAAAGCGAAGAGGATCAGGAGGACCTAACTTAACGATCTTTTTTTTGAAGATCGTCCCCAGAAAGATACTTTTTTTTTCAAAAATCGCTTATCACTGCAATGGAGTATTTTACCACAAAAAAATTCCCGGCAGCTGTAACTCTAATTTGTTTATCGTGACGTTTTTTCTACTCAGAAAAACTCTGCTATAACCGGAATTTGTCGCTGGAAGCGTCAATCGGTTAAACTACCACCGGCGCTTTAAAAGGAATTCACGAGAAACGAGATACAAACACTTTTAATCTCGCGACAAACGAAAACGGCTCGCCCCGTATCTCGTTTATCCTTGTCCACGGGCAATTAAAGTTTGCGGAAGAGGAATTTCCGCGCGTGAAGTGAAGAAAAAAAAAGGAAAGAAAAAAAAAAAGGAGAACACGACGATGAGGGCCGCACCCGGTTCGAGGAGTGCGTTGCGGTTACGTTGAAAAGCGCGCTCGAGCGGACTTGAAAATTCCGGTGGTGGGGGTGGTGGAACGGTGCGGGCAACGGAAAGAGGGTGCTTGGAGAGGGGAGTGATGAAAGAAAGGAGGGAGAAGGAAGGAAGGAAGGAAGGAGGGGAGAGACCGATGCGAAGAGAGAAAGAATCGTGGTAAGAGAAACGTGCGAGAGTGAGAGGGAGAAAAGGGTGAAGGAAGGAGGAAGAGAGGGAGAAAGAGAAAGAGAGAGAGAGGAAAGATGTCGGAGTGAGGAAATTTCCATGACGTAGGAGACGCCCGTGTGGTCGTCGCTCGCCGTAACAGAGCGAGGTGCGCGTCATCGTTCGTGTAACAATTGTGCCTAAACTCGAGAAACTTAACGGGCTGTCGAGCACCGAAAACTAGTTTTCGTGTTACGAAACAAAAGGGTCGTGGGCCCGACCGCTTGCCAAAGATCCTCTCCTCCTTTTCTTTTCTTCTCTTCTTCGAGCCTGTAGGCACCCTATCCGGCCCTTACCTCTCCTTCCTTCGCTTATTGTTAGCCAAGAGCCACCTACGCGATCCGGTAAATCGTCGGTATCCCTCCTTGCTACTTTGTTGTAAAATACAAAACCCATCCGATAAGCCCGACCTGAGTGACGGAGCACGAGGAAGAGCTCGCGCTAAATTACGCAATTCTACACAATTTTACACAAGTCGCTTTAAAGTTTCGCGATAAAATCCAAGATTGCTCAATTTACGGAAGATACGTGGAAGTTGGAACGCGCAGACCGCGCTCTTTAAAGGATATTAACACAATGCGTTTTCGTTACGGTGGCGAGACGCAATTTTCGTTAACACTTTGACTACCATGGTCATATATGACCGCAACTTGTTTTTCCTAAGGCGCCCACAATGGTCACCGATGACCTTCGGAAACATCATTAAAAAAAATGATTGCACTAACCGCAATTTACAGCGCTTGAATTAACAAAGAAGAAAGAAACGTAAAAAATGCAAAGTGCGCTGCCACGGGCAATTCATGGAAAGTCAGGGTGTCAGTCAAAGTGTTAAACAATCTTTGTCGCGACTCATCACAAATATCTTCGGAGGTTGTTAAACGTAAATGAGTTTTCTAGAAACGGCAACGCGTTGAAGAACTTCGATGGAATAGATTTAAAAAAAGAGAGAGAGAGAAAAAGATTTCGCGAGCTCAAGCACCGAAGGAACTCGCGCGCTTCGAATATTTCTCTTTTCGCGTCGGGTCGGTTCGCGCACCCGCTTCATCCGTCCCCGGCGACTTGTGCTCGTCGCGCATGCGCCCTGGTTCGACATCGTGCGCGCGCCTACTCGCCTCCTTCGACGCGGCTGCTATGAATAGGATCTTCTATTTAGAATAGCGGACGAAAATTGACGCTACTCGTGCGCACCCTAGGACACTGAACCGTAGAACTGAATCTAAAATTCTCCACGGATTCCACGAGGCCTCGTCGACGAAATTCCGCAACATCTCCTCCGGAGAATTCCACGGGAGAAATCTCTCATCCTACTCTTGGTCGCGCGAATTCCCTGCGGAGTGTGCGATGGTACCGTCTGGAATTCGTGAGTCCAACTTACACGCTTCGACTCCGATCGAGCTTGCTTCGCGTTATTTCAAGAATTCATTTTATTCATTGGCACGAGGACGATTCACTCGGGCCGGGGATTTCCACCGGTCATTCATACCATTCGACGAACACGCTATGAATTCGATGAACACGTTGAGCAATCGAGACGCTCGGTGACCTGCATCGTAACGATAATTTAAGTGCGGACCACGGTGGCCACCGCTTCTGGTGCTGCTCCATAGCAGCGTCCGGAGATTTGGCGCGACGATACCGGCACGAGGACAGACAAGAAACTCGTTTCTACTTCGGCGAGCACCGGTTTCTCCGCGTGTCCCGCCGTCGCCGTTCCCAGACAGTCCCGCGCGCTACGATCTAATTCGTCCGAGAATCCTCGCGCGCGCGGAAGAATTTTCAAAGTACGTTCGCATTAGACACACGCATAGTGCAAGTCATGAAGAAAGAGGATCAAGACCTACCTCGATGATTTTTTAAACTAGCACGTTACATCTCAACGCGTTAAAAAGAATTCACGAGATACATACACTTTTAATCTTGCGACAAACGAAAACGGATCACTCCGTTTCAAGTTTATCCTTGTCCACGGGCAATTAAACATTGAGGAAAAAGAAGTGGAAAAAAAATACATACGATGCGCGCTACGATCTAATTCATCCGAGATCCTCGCGCGCGTGCGCGCGCGGATGCATTTTCGAAGTACGTTCGCATACGACACGCGCGAAGTGCAAGTCTTGAAAAAGAAAATCAGGACCTACCTTGATGATTTTTTAAACTAGCACGTTACATCTCAACATGTTAAAATTAATTCACGAGATCCATACGTTTTTAATCTTGCAACAAATGAAAATTGCTCACTCCGTCTCTAGTTTATCCTTACCCACGGGCAATTAAAAATTGCGGAAGAGGAAGCGGAAAAAAAAATACATACGATGTAACACCACCTGTATTCGACTGGCGTAGGTGGCGAATAGTAACTATCTAAGAACGAGAATTTTCAGAAATCACCGGGAACAACCGCCTAACGAGAATTTATGTTTTGCAGCCACGGTCGACTTCGCCTAATCAACATGCTCCATTATCGAACCACACGTCGACGTTATCGACACGCGAATGATAATAAGTCTAGATTAAGAGCATCGCGTAACTAAATCGCGTGATTTTCAAGATTACCAAATCAGTATCGACGCTTTCGAAGATCTCCGTGCAGTATCGTGGCATCCTGGGCGATAATAAATCCGAGTCGGAAATGTAGACAGTCTCCATAATCAGTTGAAATTAATTCTCCGGAATGTTGACGAAAAAAAAGGAGTATACAGATACAGAAGAAATTTCGGGCTCCACTTGCGTCTGTGTCCGAGAGAGCTTAGATCGTGAGAATTGCACGGCGAGAATGAACTTAGTGTAGTCGAGTTGCGAATGTAAATTTTCATGCGACACTCTGTATCGTTCTTCTAACGAAGGCGCCGTCGCGTTTCTTCAGACAATCGAGACGTTACACGCACCGATGGGGGATCGATCGTGCGTCGCGTGTCAACGTACGACCGTCTGCGTCCCAAGGAAAACTTCGTGCTCGCGATCGATCGGGGTCACCGTAGAAACTGCACGAGCCCGTGCCGTCGACGTCGCGTACAATAAGGTAGTTCCCGTTCGTTCGCGCAGGCTTATTCGCCGACGGATCACCGCACTTGTATCCGTGTGACAAAGAAAAAAAGTAACAGAAATTTCCAACGGAAAAAAATAAAGAAAATTTACGATATGAGAACTAAGAAAATTCATGAGCTCTGACATGAATTAAATTTCCAAATAAATCAAAATTCTGTGACATCCAAAATTAGCGAAACCTCGTGTATTAAAAATACCTACACGAATTAAAAATCGAGAAATCTAATTATCGCTGAATTACGCACCGTTTATTAATTATTCGAAGAAAAGCTGCGACACAGAACTATCCCGCGAATAAAGAAAACCACGGTGTCGCGTTACCTTCCGCTTGTAGTCGTCCGAGGGAGACCACCGGCGACGTCCACTACGTCGCGTAAACCATCGTCTCACGATCCAACTAAAACCGATGCCGAAGGTTCCACGTTTGTGCAAGGCCATTTCTCGATCACCGATGCCCGCGAGATCTCTGCTATTATACAGCGAAGAGGAGCGCCACTGGATTCACGAGGCTTCCGCGCGAAAATATGCCACGAAGAAAAAATAATTCCTCGCCATCGGTCATCCACCAACTTTACCACTCCAACCGGAATTATCGCTCGGCCTGGCGAATACATTTGCGCGTCATGACGCAGCAATTCATCGCTTATGACGTGACGATCCATTGCAAATTGTCCCTCGAACGAACACGCCCCAACTATTCGCGCGAAGCGTCGCAAGGCTCATTGGTGTGCTCAAAAAAAAATAAACGATTTCTCGATCATTCTCGTTCTGGTCGTTCCTCGCAAATGTAGTCCTCGCAAAAAAAAAAAAAAGAAAACGAAAAAATATCGTATAAGAAGAAACAAGATCGACGAGTCGGAAGATTACGCGTCAAATCGTTGATCCACGCAATGACAATAACATTTCTCTCCCGTCGAGATTTCATTCCGAAAGCGCGTCACGTGTCGCTCAAACGAGATATCGATTTTTTCGAGATAACTGTCTTACGAGCTGAAGCCTATCCCGCGTGAAATTCATTCTACGTCCACGCGATCGAGCAACGATTTCGCGACTCGACTGGACGTAGCAAATCGATGGGTAACGCGATAAGAGGCGAGACGAATTTTCCACGTTGCAATCTGCGGCTGTAACGATCCCGTTATCACGGGGTCACGTGAATTCCACCATTGTTTCCCTCGGGAGGAACCGCGTGCGCCTAGAGTGCGGAGGAAGAGGAATCGACCGCGATAAACGATCACCTCGAGAACGCCGGTTCGTGTCGTTACGAGTCTCGATAGTCTCGCGGGATACTTGAGGCACGTCCGGCACCACCTCCTCTCCTCTTCCTCTTATCGCAAAAGTCGATCGAACTCGAGGCAAGCGACCGACGGCGGTATCGCGATAACGAGGAGCTAGGTAAAAAGAAAAAGGAAAAGAAAAAGTGACCGGTGTGTGTGTGTGTGTGTGTATGTGTATGAGAGAGAGAAAGAGAGAGAGAAGAAGAGAGAAATCATGCAGTTTCGCTTCACCCGCGGAACTACCTTGCCGAAGCCATGTGCGCAAGTATTCTCGCATTCCGCGAATTGATTCTCAGCTCCCGTCGTCGTCGTCGGAGCTCTCCATATTATCATATCAGAATTATCGATCTGTTGGTTCTGCGTAACAGCGAGTACGAGTCACTGGGTTTACATTGCACTAACTGATAAGGCGCAGCGATGTTAGAGATAACGGGCGAAAAGATATTCGAGAGGTTTCGACGCCGGGAGGGGCGGGAGATTAATGGAAATCGAAATAGAGTCTGAGATAGTTCGCGGTCGAGAGGCACTTTAAGCGGAGAAATTCCCCGAGTTTCCTGCAGGAGTTGTTTCTGCGATCGTCGGTGGGATTAATCGAAGACGAAGAAAGGAGAGAAGTTACGAGGGGCGGTCTGCAAATGCGTGGCAGAAAAAACATCCGCAGACGGCCCACTCGATATTTGTTCAATATTCTTGAACGCCGATTAACGCACGGAAAGACAGCCACTCGACAATGTTTCCTTCATTCATGCACTTCCTCGCGATAGATGTTTATCCGTAAATAGTGCGTCGCAGAAACTCACCGATTCCTTTCCACGCGTTTCGCGATATTAGAGATTCAAATGCGAAATGAAGGAAAAAATACTTTCTCCACGTAAACACATTATGCTTCGATTCGACGCAACTTTTGTTTCGGGCAAAGTTGCGATAAACAATTGCGCAAGCATGCAAATTGAAGATTCTAACAATAAGACGAGTGTCAGTAGAGCAATGTCGAGAGACTACAACAAAGTATGATGGAAATTTATAAACTTCTCTCTCGATGACCACGCACGGTTGCAATTCACGCGTCAGGTGCAAAACGTTCAGGAGAAGATTACCGTGGGTGATAAGGCAGCAAAGACGCTTCTCGAATTTACATTTACTACAGTTTCTTCCTTCCACGGCGCGCTTTCTCGTACAAATTCGAACCATTCAAAATTTCCTCGATTATCTAAAAGCCACTCCGTCGAATCAAAGCAGAGTCGAGGAACGAAGAGGATCGCGCGGAAAACCGCACGAAAAAGGTGGGAAGCGTGCGGTGGGACGAGAGACACGGTGGCGGGAGCCACGTGGCGTCCGCGTGACGAGAAAACCAAGGAAGGATGGAGCGGAAGGAGAGCGTCGGTTTGAGAAAGGCAGCGCGCGTCTGACGTCTCCTCGCGATCTCGTGAAATTTAACGAGCTGGGTGCACGCGCGCGAAAAGAATTCGCCGACGTCGTTGACTTTTCCATTGCGTGCGTCAGAAAAAAATGTTAAGGAGCTCGCGAACGCGAGCGCGAGCGCGGTCGGCGCCTTTTACATAATCGGCCATGGTGATAAAGAATGTACGAAGAACGCGTGGAGTAGAGGTCCGTTACCAAGGTCCTCCGAACGTACACGCGTTGAATTCTTTTCGTTTGATTTACCAGTCGGCGCGAAGACGTCGAGAAAGAAAAACCGTGAAGCAATTTCAAAATTTTCTCGTTCCCTTCCGAGAATCGACGAGGTTTGGGGAACGAAAGTTCGCAGTCGTCCCATCTTCGCCGATACCTGTGCGCCTTCTACGCGCCTGGGGGCGGTGGCGGCGGCACCGCTTTCACGACGGATCTTCTCAGCGCGTTTAGATTTATTGCACGTGCTTCGTGAGGACACTTGAAAACGCGCGTTTCGTCAGCGTGCCTCGGAGAATTTTTAATAAACGAACGAGCGAGCGCGACGATTGCGCAACGCGCAAGCTACGATCCGCAACGTCTCGCACGAATACGAAGTCTCCCGTGAAGATCAATCACCGAGCGGAAAGTCTCGTCTTAGCGGTAATCTCGCATGGAAAAGAAAAAAACGTGGTAAAGACTCACCTGAAATTTGCCCCCGTGAACCGGCGGTGTTCCCTGATTCTGCATCTTGTGCGACATCCTTGAGAAAAAAAAGTATCTGTCTAGCCCGCAATGTGTGGTAGCCTCGGGTATTTAATTGCGATCGACCGTGTCAGGGTACGGTTTAATCGTGCGAATAATAATATGCGCGCGTGGGTAATCTGCAGATATATATATATGTATATCTATGTAGGTATACGAAATTGATTCTATATTATTCCGTATATCCCCCTATGCGGAGGGTGTTCTCCCTCCTATTTTATTTATCCTCCTGTTTTCCACCCTTTCTTTGCCCCTCTGGAGAGAGAGACTGGCTATCGTGCCGCGGGGGTTTCACTCTTTATCGGCGTCCTCGGTAAACTAAAAGTCCCACGTCGGCCTCTTGTCTCAGGCACGCGCGCACATGTGCACTGGACGAGACGCAAGATCGTACTAAACGGTTGAACGCGGCGCGCAAAAGGTACGGGACGAGACCGGAGAGACTTGCGGCGGTGGCGGTGGCGGTGGCGGCCGCACACGAGAATATATCGGTAGAGGGAGGGCACGGGGGTCCTTCCTCTTCTAAAGGTGCACTAATACTCTGCCTCCTTCCGTCCTTGGCCTCGCGCGTCACCACCACCCTGTCGTCGTCGTGGTCGTCTCGTTTTCCCCGTGGACGCTACAGTAGCCACGTCCCCTCTCCTTCTTTTCCGGCTTCCTCGTGTACTTCTCCGCTCTTTCGTTTCTCTTTTCTCTTATCTTCGCCCGCGGATACTCCCCTCCTACGGGAAGCAAAGGTCTCGTGGAAAGGGCGAAGAGGAAAGGGAAGAGCGTCGGAGGTAGGAACTTCTCCTGGAGTGGGAGAAGAAGGATTTTGTTCCAGGAAAATTCGAATTGGCCGCGCGCGCACGCGCGCGAGGGTTTGAAGATTTGAGAGGTTGGGCACGCGAGTGAAGAGTATCGGAAACGAGAAGAGATTTCTTTGAGGAGACGAAGACGAGAGCGTGAGACAACGTACACGTAATCGGAATCAGAGCATGGAACGAGGATGAACTTGGCTAGGTCGAAAACCTCGTGGAGGAGTGGTTGGCGTGACGCGCGATCGTCCAAGAGGCTCGGCAAGGAATGACGTCCCGCCACCACGACGTGGGAGGCCGGCCTCGCGCGTTTCAGTCTTCTCCCACCAACTTTGGACACGCACGAACCTAACGCACACTCAGATCCTTTTTTCCTCTCCTCCTCATCCCCTCTGCATCATTCACTCCTCATCCTCCCTTCCTCTTCATCCTCCTCCCCTCATGTAACTTCATCCCCTCTCAATCAGTCTCTCCTCATCCTCCCCATCTCCCACTACGCTCAACTACCGTGCTTCAACCGACTACCTTCTCCCTCTCCAATCCTCAGTCATCCCCTCTCCTCTAATTTCTCGCTAACCTCTTCCCTCCAGGTCTCCTCAGTCACCAGTGCGCTCTCTTCATCTCACGCTCAACGTGCCCCCACTCTCCAAAAACCCCCACTCTACATCCTCTTCTCTCCCTACCTCCCGAGGGTAGGTGTAGATCACGGTCAACATTCGGATGTCCTTTTCCGTACCTCGTCCCACCTCCCTCCTCCACCCCCTACTTCTTCATTCTTCCGAACATCCCCTCCCCTTGATCCTCCCAGACGCACGCCACCACCTATCCCCATCACCATATCCACGACCACCAATTCGTGATGTTTCCAAGCGCCGAAAACCACTACTACTACCATCTGCAGTTTTGCTCCCACCACCACCACCATTCATCCTCCTTTTCGCCATTGTGTTGTGTACTCGTGAGCCCAGGAGGTCACCCCATCTTCACCGATACACATCCATACCTACTCGTTGTCCTCGTCCGTCTCGTCCTCGAGGTTCTCCCCTAGTTATCTGTCTCCTTGTTTCACTCTTGCTTCCTTCTCTCTCGTTACGGAGTCACGAAGGGGACGCGAGTCGGCCGACGACGCCAGCAAGGGGAGCGCCAAATTCGCGTGTAAACTCAGACGGCGCCCCCGATTCTTCGCGCCACCGGCTCTCCTCGTCGAAGTAGGCGCCCCGTGCGCGATCCCTTTCGCGTATCGTTCCCTCTCTTAAAATTGTGTATAGAGGATGATACCAAGGTTAACGATATCGTTGACTCCCGTTCCAGAAGCTGGCCGAGAGATGCATGGGGTTTTTCCTACGCCCCGTTGCACCCGAGTGCACGACCCAAAGCCGGTGCCTCCTCCTTTTCTCTCGTTTCTTTTTCTCCCTTTGCGCACACACCTCCTCGTTCTTCTTCTCGTCCCGCTGACACTCGAGGATTATACCGTGGAGCTTCGTTTATATTTAGAGAGATTTGGTAGTTGGTACTATTCACGATGCTATTGAGGAGGGTGATATTTTAAAAGCGGCCTTCCTTCTACACCGCTTTATGGGGTATTTAAAACTGGGATTTTACCGAGATGCTTAGACCATTCTTAAAAGATACGAACGGACGACCGGCGAATAATACCCCGGATTACACTTTACCAATAGATTATCTTTCACGGAACGAAATAGTCGGGGATAAAGTTGCTTTCGTAGGTCTCTATGCTTGTCTCGTGACGACGCGTTTCAAGGAAATAAAAAAAGGAAAGCATGAAACGTAACTGTGCGCCAATTGGACTTGCGCGTTCTTAAAAAATAGCAATTGACGCGCGCCGTTAAATTCGTACGACGTCCAAAGCGAATGTGGATCTCACCCTCGAGCTGAGGCTCGTCTGGCGAACTCCTTTAGAGTTTCGATCTTCACCGAGATCATAGTTCAATATTGTTGACCCCGCTTGATTTGACGCCGTGCGTCGCCGCAATTGTAACCGGTTAGCACATGCCTACTCGGTCTGCTTTCTCTTATTATTACTCTTGATCACGGGCGTGTGTCGTGCACAATTGATAAACCTCTTCTGCCTATTAATAATGTCATTAGTTTGTATCCAGTCGATCCGTGCGGCTCGCGTGCGTCGTGTGTCCTCGGTAGTCGATCTTCTCTGACGTCTCTCTTTCATGCTTCTTCGATTGGCGACGAAGTCCCGAACCCGAGTAGCTCGGGGTTAGTTGCTACGCACGACCAAATGATTATCGATTGGTGCGTGTGACTCAGGACGGTTTCACGGTGCCCTCCTTGTTCTCGATTCTACCACGACGATTAACCGTGCTATCGATTGTTCACGGTGCAACGACACCCACTACTGAATCTGGTATCCTCGATAAGCCGCTGATGCTACCTGAATATTTACCACGAAGGCATCTCGTCGATTGTTTGATTCTATAGATTTGACGGATCTGAGAAAAACGAGAGAAGAATCTGTCGATATTGATCTCTCGTGGAAGATCAGTAGATATCCGCTTCGAAATCACTCGATCCAAACACCGATGAAGATTGGCTTCGCGAATTTAAAGACACGGGATAAAATGATACCGATCTTGAGAATTTGTCTTTCGGCACTGAGGATCGAAGGATACCAAGAAAACCTTAATGAAATTAATTAGTACGCGAGACACGTTCTTTACGACGATTGTTACATATTTCTCTTCTGCATTCCATTTCTCGTGGAGGACGTGTCACTGACACAAATACTTTGCTATTCATCTTGGACGAAGGAGGGTTTAAATGGATCCGGTTCAGCTAAAATTCTTTATCTCTTTACGGAAAACCGAAGATTCTTGGTCGGTGACTTTCCGGTCTGTCGAATTTCTACGTGACTTCTACTTTCCAATAAAACCTGTAAAAATCACGCAACTCCGGTAATAACTCAATCTTGATCCCACGCAAATCTCTCGTTTATCTGACGATTTACAGCGACGATCAACGTCACCGTACATTTCTCTTACACAAAGTTGCGCGACAGGAGATGAGGAGAAGGGAGCCACCTTTTTCCAGTATCCTTCAACGTCTCGCAAAATCTTTCTTACCCCCCCCCCTCTTCTCGTGTCTCGCGCCACTACTCTCACGAGATGTCCAAGTAAACGCGGTTCGTCTCGCTTCCTGTTTCATAATATGCCGGAAACCGACGTCGGTGGCGTCGACGTTCGCAGAAGGACGTCCATTGATCGCGAGCGATCTCGAGGTAGCACTCGATGATACCGCAGGGTTTTAAAGGCAACGTTATCCGGGCGCATTCTTTCCAATTAATTTACTTACATCACGCGATAATAATAGACGGTTCGCACGTGAGTCACCGACGAGGCCGCAGACGTACCGATAAAGCACCTTTGCAACAGTTTTTTGCAATATCGGAGGAAAAAGAAGCCAAGGTGGAGAGATTGGAGAAGGATCGAACGATCTGGAAGAGAATGAGATAAGTGACATGCGGTGGATTAAGAGAGAAAGTGATGAATCTTGAGGGTGCACGCATCATGCTATGATGGGCCAGGGCGTGGTACGACTGCGTGCCTCGAGGCCATTCGAAGATTTCGGTAAAAAGGAGGGTGGCAACCGTAAACCCAAGGGATAACATACAATCCTAGTGGTGAAACAACTCGGACGGATAAGGTTGGAATTTTTCTGGAAGCATCGATACGTAAGTGTCCAGGTAAAAACCGTCGTTGACGATGCCGTTGGGCACAGCTCGGCAGCTGAGAGTAAAAATCTTTCGAGGTGAGACGCGCAAGGGAGTGACGATACGATTGCGCGTATCGGGATAAATAGATAACGATTGTGCAACGTCTATTCCACCTGGTATGATTAGCCATTAGCGTGCCTCGTTTCCACCGAAAAGGAAAAATCGCTCGGAGCAAATCCCGCATTCTTTGTTTATGTTCCACCAACTGTGCGCACCGAGTTCTCAGAACGATAACCGCCGTCACACTACTACGAAACGCACCGTGCTCCGTCGCCTTGAAGTTTTTATCTTGGCTAAACATCGTTCCGCAAGCATCCGAACACCCGAGTATCAAAAAGTGCTGCTTACCGAATGCACGAGCTCGTTGAAACGTTTTCATATCACAATCGCGCCGCGAGTGTCCGCCCCTGGGATCTCTTCGTTCCGGCTTTGACAATTAAATTTGCCAGCATTACAAATAACTAGATTTATTGAAAGAATCGCGATTACAGATTAAATATCCTTTACACTCATATTCCTCGACAGAATTTTTTTAATTCCGATCCAAACGCTCTTTAAAAATGAAAAACAAACAAATTTCTGCTTTCACTTAGGTATTTCACCCTTCAGCAGAAATAGCAAACGAATGACAATATCACCCGCGCGCAAAAAATCCGAAACTCCAAAACCTTTCCCCTACGACGAGCAAGCGCGCGCATTTCGCGCCGGCAGATTCACCTCGTCGGTGAAATCGTCAAGAATCGCAATCAGAAAAAAAAGCAGCGCATCTTACTCATCAACCTTGTCAGCTTTTCTCCGTGTATTCGACGCGAGAAGGCGATTAGGTTTCGCGCTGCACAAATACGCGTCGACGACGGAGAGCTCGGTAAGCGTTATCTAAAAAAAAAGAAAAGACGGGGATGGAAGACGGCAGAATTATTAGTCACATTCATTTTTTGCTCTTTTTATAATCGCGACACAGGACGACTACGGCCCACAATGATCGTCGATGACTTCGATCGCGCTTATTGCGCGAGGTGTCACTGGGAAGAAGCAATTCGATACATGCAGCGCCTTAGGATTTGGACTTTGAGACCACCACCGAGCTGATATCGTAGGTAACGCGAAACCAATGCGCTTGTGGCCGCCGTCGGCATCCCACCTCACGGTTACTGAACCGTCGGCGGTAAAGGAGAAAACTTTCCACTGACACGACCTCCTCCTCTCTCGCACGAGTGCAAAAGCACGATTTCGCGACTTGGTCCTCTCATCTTTCGCGCGCGTCTGCCACCGTCGAAGGAGATATCCGTCCCGTGGGGACTTGGCGCGGAAGATTCCTCCATGTCACCGAAGAAGACAAAGGGTTGTAAAAGAAAAGAAATCAACAAAGCAGAGCAATAAACTCGAACGTCGATAAGTATCAAGGCGTTCGCGTGAAACCGCAAATTCGTGGTTCGGCTCTACCGTCTTGCAGCGTGTGCCGGAGCGGAAAGAGATATCTTCCCTGGTACTACCGCAGAAGATTTTTTTCTTTCCGCGTCCGCGAGAGGAATACAAAGGGTCGTTAAAAGGCGAAGAGACAAAACTGGAGCGTCGGATAGACATCGAGGTGGTGGTCAAGGGAGAAAATAAGAACACGCGGGGACGTGTCGATAGAATGGATCTTTGAGGATAGCTGAGCGCTATTGGGAGTGTGCGAGAAGATGGAGGAGGATTGCTAATTTTTCGAGCGAGGAAGACCCCACCTTAATGATACCGTTAACTGTGAGTACGTTGTAACAGCGCGAGGGATTCCACGAGAAGGAAAGAGGAAAATATTCTCGAGTATCTCTCGGGGGACCCTTGACAACGAGCTCTTCCTGGAATTGGTCGACTCGTCCTCTCCTTATCCTCCTCGTGGATTTCAAACTCGTCGTTGGTCCTGAGACCGCGCGTCTTCGTGCCTTAGGAATAAATCAACTTTACGACCTGTAAATCGGCTTTACGCCGCAACGGAATGGAGAAAAAAAGGAGTTGAGAGTCGGGAGTAGAGAAGCTCGTGAGGACACCCACGTTGTTACGCTCCCCTCGCCTCTTCCTTCCTAGACGAATCACGCGCACAATTCACGGTGACTATTTCGCAAATCGAACGTACTCATTAAGCAGTACCATTCCTCCTCGACACGCGCTCCTATTCCACCAGTAATCTCGAGATGCGCTTCACCGGCTTTACTCCCGTTAACGGGATTTTCTAGAAATTACCAGTCCGTTCCGATATCTCCCCCAGATCCGATTATCATAATTAACGCGTGCTTAGAAGGTGAGATAATTTTTCAAAAACAATACGCGATATCTTACATTATCGAGACCCGCTCCAAAACGCGATACAGTCTTCTAGTTTACTCCAATCTGTCCATTAACGATATCGATCTTGTAAGAATAAAAGCATCGAGAGCAGATGGAGCGCGTAGGCGGATTGGAGCATGACGATAACTCCTGGACGGAGGAAAAATGTTGGGCGCCTCTGACCCCGTGACGGTCGTCTTCGAGATAAAGGTTAGGACAATGGGCGGTGACGCGAGTCCTCTCGAAGGTCCTTGAGAAAAACATCCTTCCACGTCGCCCACGCTCTAGCCCAGATTCGAGAAATGGCGCGCCGAATTGGAACAGCAGACTTCTAGTCGCCGACGTTGTTACACGTGCCGTTTTCGGAAGACGGTGCCACACGGGCCACCGTCCTCCAAGAACCGAGACATTCGGGGCGCCTCATCCTTCGTCTTTCTCCATTCAAGGTGTTTTCGCTCGAGTCCAACTCTTCGTCTTCTTCTCTCCCAAATTTCTTTCTCTTCTACTCTCACACTCGACACCGAGACACACGTTCCGCTCCCACGCGTCTCCCAGCATCTCGCGCGTCACACGGAAATCCAGTTCTACGGACTCTTCTATCACACGTTACGAATACGTTAAGAATCTCCAGCTTTATCTTCGTGACACATCGAACTTGCGACGCTTCGAAAACAGAATTGCAATATTCGGAAGGGAAGATTTATAAGCAAATAGAATGGAACGAGGGTAATAACGGAGATCTGTGACCGGACCCTGTGAAAAGTTTCTTGTGAGTCCCTTAAAGTCGGGGTACATTGGTTCCGCGCCATACAACGTTACACGTCGGATGGCCATTCATTCTCGAGATTTGAATGGCGCGGATTATTCCCACGCGTCGCACAAAGAGACCACGAAGAGGAGCTTTCACATTTCGCGTGGAAACATTTTCGAAACTACGGAACACGTAATCGTTCCCATGAGTTCCTTCTTCCTAACCCAACGGGCATTTTGTACTCCTCCTTTTCGCAGATCACGAGACAGACGCGTGCACGGTAGTAATAACCACGTGAATCAATTAACTCTTACACTCGTCGCTTTACAACAGAACGATTTACGTTCCAGAAGCGGGTCATCGTCATTTTCCTCGCAGTTTTCTGCCTCGTCCTTGTCTCTATGTGAAAAAGTTATATCATCGCACTGGGATTATACGACGGAGAATTGAATTACGCGGGAACGATTATTTACCTGCTCGACGATTATCGCTGATGTTAAACTGTTGGAGCGTAGATCCTCGTCGATGCGAGAGGATCTCTTTTTTTCGCACGATCGATGAAGTCGATCGATAAATCGCGCGTTAACTGCTACGGGGTGCGTAATCATTGACCAATACTCGGACATTCTATTTGATCGCGTCTAATCGGTGTCTATGTCGCGAGTGAGACGCAAACGTATGCGCGTCTAATGCGAAGTGCGTGCGCCTCTCGCGCAAACGGCACGGCAAGCCGCAAGCAAAACCCTTTAAGCTTATCCCTGGAGGGAACCGGGCCGCACGAGGCCCCGTCGGGACCCCCGTTTCTGTACACCATCGGCAAAAAGTATTCGCTCCTCTCGAACCCTCTTTCCACCTAGGGAGGAATCCGATGATTCTTCGATTTGGAAGTACGCGTCCTCGACTAAGTTTCACTTAAGGGTCTTATCAGAGGTGGCTGATGATTTTACGATGATCGACAGGCGCATCAATCGTCTGAGAATGTGCTAATTGCAAGACCGAAGGAAAATCTTTGAGAAGCTTCTTTAATCGCCGAGCTACGAGTAGCCGCGACAGTTCCTCAACGACACATGTAAATTGCCGCATGAGAATTCCGAAGTCAATCGTAAATTCAAGGAGAAGCATTGGAATTTTGTTGGAGTGCAGTGTAGATACGGAATCCACGAGTACTAAACGTAATCGGCATGAAGTTCCTTATCAATTGCACGGAAAACAAATGTATCCTCGTACGCTAGTGTCGTAAAACACATTTTGTTTAGAGTGAAAGCGTGGGTGAGATAAATTTGAGCGATAATCGACGATTAGTAGCGGAGTTTGGACAACAAGCAGAGGATGCGGTGTTGTTGCATCGTTGCACGTTTTACGTTGTCGCGTGTTCGTGGAATTATCGAATTCTTTGAAATTGTAAGTAGAAGAGCTCCTTTGCCGAATCGATCATCGTGGATTGAAACTCTTTTACGATACACTGTACATCGGGCGTTGCATTTAAGAATCCATAGAGTGCTTCTGAGGTAATATATATTTTCGTACGCGTGCGCGGCACAGAGCACTTGAGAAAATATACATATGCCTAACAACGTTTATAAATTATAAATACATTGCAATTGAATAATTGCGCATCGGGAATATGCGAGCCGATTAATTTCAGTTGTCCGAGCTAGACGGAAAAACTTCGAGTGCAATCGGTGCAAATAATAGAGGATAATTCAAACGTGGCCTTAGGTTCGGTTGCAATCTGGTTTTTAGGCGCGGCCGCGAAGCGCCTACAAGACGGTGCGACCGACTGCTTCAGTGGAAATTTCCATTGCAGTGGGCATGCTGGGTGGTGCGGCTGTACAGTCCACCGTGAAAGTAGCAGCTTTCCATTTCATGAATTTTGTCCGATATTCGAAATAAAGCTTCAACGTTCCCCCGTTCGTCCAGTAGCTAATTTGTATTGCCAATCAGAAATGAAAATTAATGCTCGCCTGTCGACGGATGCATCAATCTGCATTATACCGTCGACAAAAAAAAAAAAATGCCTAAGCACTCGGTAATGTGGAATACGGTTTTTACGCCTCGAGGTAAAATCGAGGCCACGCATCGTGACAAGATCTCTCATTGCCCTTAAGCATAAATACATATACATGTAAATATGTTGAGCATACCGGTAGCCGATTACACGGCTAATGTAAATTTGGAGTAGAGTTTATACGATTCGTATATAAATGAATATTGGCCCAAGGGCGTATTATTTTGTATCCTTGATACCCAATAAAGAGTGACAATGAGAAAAGATTCCATAGGGGTTGAGCTCTTTGATGTGCAATTCATTCGGTTTAGTTGGGGTGAATGGTCGTATTCGAATTAGTTCATTGGAGAACCGACAAGTGACTAGTAATCCACGTGACTCGCCACGTGGTACAGCTGAGAATTCGTCACTCCATATGCCCCTGACTAACCTATCTTACTCGAATCTCATCCCGGAACATTTTACTAAGTATAAAAAATGGTACCTCATTTCTGTACCGAATGAAAAATGTAAACTACTCATTCGTCATGTAATGCCGCGCTAATATAAAATTATCAACGATCTGTGATACAAATAATTCATTATTTGTATTAGTTCATAGTAAAAGTGATTGTTGTGATTTTCTCATTCTAAAATTTAATTTCGAAAAAAGTGGAATTTTTGTTACGCGTAATCCACGTTTATGTGTGACATGCCACGAGTCACTGATTCCTTCTGCATACCATCTGGCACTATTCCTATCCGCTCTGCACATGCAGCGCAATCTTTACATGCGGTGCGTACATATTGTCAACTTAAAAATTCTCTTTGCAAGTCAGAACACACCTTTCAGGTGGATTTATATGTTTAAACGCGGCGCGTGTAAATTTGTACTCGACGCAGCCAATCGGCGAGCAAGCTGTCGCCGCAGAAACGCCGAAGGAATGCAGAATCCCTATAAAAGTCACTAGCCTGCATGTCGCTGTCACTTATGGTTATCTTTTCGCATTCTTTAATTGAGATATCCACAAACTTTGAACTTTGCACACAGTATACGCATTATCATTTTCCGCATTCTAAACAACAACACATTTGACTTAAAAATCTTATTCATTGTCACAATGAATTGAATGATTCATGTAAACGCTACTTGCATTGAAGTAATTGCGATAGGAAGCAGAACGATCGATTCGTGGCACGTCATAAAAATAGTAAAACACGAACTATATTCGGCACTTAGGCATATTATTAGGGTAAAAGTTCTCGCATTCATTGGTGTAATTTACGGATTCTTCCTTCACATTGTATAGTGGATACGGAAGTGTGTGGTCTCTTATTTGGACAGGAAAATTTCATAAATCTGACACCTCTTGCCACGCAGCTATTATGCGACAATATCATGTCGAGATTGTTGACAAGCTGCATTCCTTTCGTCAACGATACAATCCGTGTAAATAAAAACGTTAAAAAAAATCGACACCTGGATTCAGTGAGATGGGAACGTGTACGTGTATTTTAAGGAATAATTGCATGGCCATATAGTGTCATATTTTTGTGGAGGATATGTGGAACATTCAAGACTGCACTTAAATGTAACAGGCGGCTTTATAACCTGGATTCTGTATTTTTCTAAAAACACGCATGAAAAGCAGAGCATTAAAATGTCTACATTAAAATTGAGCACACAGGATAAGAAAGACTTAGACAAGTTTACTAAATTTTTGGCATTAAAAGCTGCTCAAATCATAGTACAATCGAGGTCAGGTGAAAAGGTGACCACAAAGTGTAAGCCAAATTCATCTGGGACAGACTGGGTAAATTTTTTAGTATTTTTTTATAATTTTACCTCTCTTATAGTCTCAACAATATAGCTATTCAAAAGATTCTCTTTTATTAACCAATAAAATTGCAATTAAATCTCAACTATAACTTATTTGAAATATGCAATTGTACAGTTCAACTTAGCAATCCAGGACCTTCCGGAGGTTTTGGCAGAAGCAAAACGTGCATTATGCGGAGAAATAGTAAATTCTACGATACCACTGTGTATTGAAATCTCCTTAAGAACAGTTGAAGGAGACACAATGGTTTTGGAAACTTGGAGCCTAGGTGTTCTACCGGAACACAGTGATCCCACAGTTAGAGTAACATATACAGTATATAACAGAATGGGTATTTTGTTAAAGTCATTGCTTTCTGTATCGAGAATAACACCAGCCTACAAATTGAGTAGAAGGCAAGGCCCAGACTCCTATGTCATTTGCTATAGAATTTATATGGGAGAACCACAACTACACACTTTAGGTATGATGTCTAATGAAAATTTGCCATCCAAAAATGCCTCTATTATTCACTAAGTAATTATAATAACATAAAGGTGTTCATGTGTACAAATGTAGGTGATAACTACAAACACGTTAGAGTTGGTCAGCTCTGTACTCCTGTTGGTACAATACATTTGTCAGTGTCCTATAGAACTAAAATGACCATTTCTCCTACGCATACGGGACGTGATTCAATTATGCTCAAAAGCGATCATTTTCATTCTGACTTGAGTCCACGTCACGCGCGTTATCAGCAAAGGTCAGTTTCAATTAGTACCTTTACATAATACTCAAAGGCTGTATAACTATATTCAAAAATTTTATATTTCAGTAATCGATGAGAGTCTATAAACCCATTATAAACATATTATTCTTTTATAATTATTATCCACTTGCGAAAGTTTAGTTGTTATTTAATTCAGCTATTCTGAAACGAAATTTCAGTGAGGAAAACTCAAAGTCGCTTAGTGATACGATTAAAGTGGGTGCCTTTGTTATCAATAAACCTGTTATTGTTAACGAAGAGGATCTGGTTATACCAGATGTGCCCTTCAGCTCTCTGTTAACTCCTCGACAAACATCACCACCACCGCCACCACCATCAGTTTCATTAGCTGAAACTGCTAACGTAAAGACTGTAACTACGACAGCTACTGCAACCGATAGTAGTAATGGAAACAACGAAAGGCTTGTAAACGATAATACAGTGTCAAAATGCAATTCACAAAATGGATCAAGAAGAAGCAGCTGCTCAATGACCAGTGCCAATGATGATTTTATTATGGTAGATTTGGTAATTAAAGTTCTTAGTATTATAAATGTTCATTTATGCACAATACACCTAACGATATTCTAAAATGTTATCACAGAAAACTCCCTTTGCTATCACAAATACTAACAGTGACCTAGGCGCCTTTTATCGTGAATGTCAAAGTGCACCGCAACTTCAAGCATTTATGGAAGAACGAACATTAGCGGAACAAGTGGGGGATCTTACTAAGCAATTGGAAACATTTGAAACAAATATGCAACGGTATGAGGATATCTTATCATCACTGTGTCAAACCGAGAACAACAATTAATATAATTCGAATGTCAGGCTAGGTGCTTATGCGTACTGCAATACACACAGCTATGTACAATATCTTATTACATATTCATGCTCTGTTCAGTACACTTGCTTCAATTACATTATTCAATCTTTATAATCTTTACTATTTATATCGAACATTGTAATGGTTCAGTAAATTTCAAAGTAATTATATAAAGGAAGTTTCTTTTACATGAACTAATTATAGCAAAGTTAAAATGTTAGAAGTACAACTATCTCGATATATTTGATTCAGTATCCAAACTATTGGTAAATGTTTACGGCTTTGCTAATATATTCTGTAAGCGATACTTCTCTATCAAATTAAAAATTTTTAGCAATTGCTAATATCAAAGCGCAGTATTTGACTGCATATAAATTATATAGATACATGCGATGTAACATATATAAAGCTTGTTACGTTACATAGAAAGGTTTATAATTATATCATGAAATATGAAAAGTAAATTGTCAATAACTGTTATCAGTTAACGTTATGTCAAAGACTTTGAATTAATTTATTGCTTGTATATAGTGTAAATTTTGTTTTAGCATTGTTACATTATGGGATTAAATGAATCGGATAGGTTTTCCGTGTTTACTTATTGCCCATCCCAGTAGATAGTAATAATACGCATAATGGATAGAAAATTAGAATTAAGTTTAATATTCTCTTAGCAACAAGTGAATGTTATAAACGGTTTTTACGTCAAAGAAAAATATTCGTTCTAAGTATACGCAGCGTATTTCTCCTAATACTGATTGAGTGCAGCAGACTGTTTCACACTCTTACCAGTATTCGAAATTTTTCACGAAGTATGATATATAATCTTACCAAAACAAAGAATTAGCATTGTGATTAATCGTGACATCGCATCTTCAAGATAAGAGAAGAAAATCCTTCCAGCCGATGTAGAACTATCCATCGTAAACTTTCTTCTTTCGACAAAGACGAACATATTAGAGTTATTTTAAAAGTGGAATAACCGCGTGTGATCAAGAAGAGACAATCAACTTATACTTTTAATTATTAGACACGAAACGCGAATACACCGAAAGGACACCAGCGTTTAGAAATAAAGACCTTGTTAATAAAATGTATAACGAAATAATGCCCTTTATCTACCAACATCCTTTATAACCTTTGCAAACACCGCGAATACTGTAGAGCCAATAGGAAAGTTCCTTGAACGCGATTGGTTCCGGTCAGTTCCGGTAACTATCCAATTGCGTAATTTTCTTGAGTAACGAGAAAAGTTCAACATCTGCGCGCGCACGATTCAGTGCTTTTCCGCTCAGTGACTCACTCTTTAGAAAATAAACATTTTGGGATATATCATATGTGGCCTGTGAAAAATAGTTTGACAATATATATTTCGAACGTACATATTTTTCTCAACTCTATCTTCTTGCTATTGGCGACATCCTAGAAAGTTTGCGTTTACGTTCGGGTACTGACGATTCGCGGTATTGTAATTCGATAGGTGGCCACCCTGGTTCTTCTATACCTACCGCTAGATCGTGCGCAGTTTCATCAGTGTACTGTCGTAAATGTCATGTACGTTACGTAGTGCAACTGGAAGCATATACATATATATATATACATCTATATATATTTTACTCCAAAACACTTATCTCCTGTATACATTTAACTTATTTGCGGTAATGAAACGTCGTTTAACACTGTGACGCATAAGAAGTGATATTATTATTAGGGATTTTGACTTTTTCCTCGATATGTCAGAAGGTGAGGCTGTAGCGTCTCAGAAGAAGCAGCAGCCATTTCAACAGCAACAACTTGGAACAAGTTCAATGGCGAACATGGCGTGGCAATACCCTTCTCCAAATAATATGCATAATATGTTTCCTCCGTACCCGGGGTGAGTAGCGTTATAATTACAGTAATTCGTAGCAATGGCACACTTTTCCGTTTCAAGACGTACTTAGCGATTGTAGTCGAAGTAAGTGCGTGACGTCATCGAAATTTCTGTTTAAGATATAGGTCATGCCTTTGTACACATGGCGCGTGTATTATTATATGCCTAATTCGTCATCGCGTTTAGCTGCCCTAGGGCAAAGTCCGACTTTTATATATAACTTGTACAATATGTATTATCCATAAACTATCTCGAATATCATGCCAGTTTTATTAGGAACTTATATTCGTGTCTTGAATTAGCGTAGTTCATTTTAAACACTTTTGCCATTGAACGTAATCGTTATTCGCGAATTTATTCTTTTTCAGACAATTATACGGACCGAGTTATCAAGGAGTACCACATCAAGGGCAAATGTTCAATTATTATCATGCGATGATGCCCGGATATGGCCAAGCTTTTAATCCACAGCAAATTCAACAGCAACACCAACACCAGCATCAACACCAACACCAACATCAACAACAACAACAACTACAACAACAACAACAGCAGCAGCAACAACAACAACAACAGCAGCAGCAGCAACAACAACAGCAGCAAAGCGGTCAGGGTGGAAATCAAGGCAAACAGCAACTTCATCAGCAACCTCCTGTTCCTGGGACGCCGATGTCGTTGGAAGACGAGTCCGACCTACCTCCTCTGCCTCCTGGTCCACCACCATCCATTCAATCACCTCAACAGCATAACACTCAAGTACAATCAGCAATGCAATCCCATCCTGGTTTTATGTATAATACATTTTCATATGGTGCATGGAATGGAATGCATAACGAGCTTCCACGTAAGTATAAGTCGACAAGTTGTTCAAAGTTAATTCTACTTGTGTATGCAACATTATAGTTTTGTGTTCGTTTATTACATGTTTTTCTTATATTATTTTTAGAATATAATAACCAGATACGATTCAATCTACAAGGCAAAAAAATGGGGTTCAGTGTACCTCCATTAGGCAATAGTGGAGCTGCAAAGAAGAAGCGTAAGCGGAACAAAAATTTAGCAGCTCAATTCAACAATAGCTTTCAGGGAAACAGTCCGACTACCAATTTTATACCAGGGCCTAATCTCAAGACAGAATTACCACCTTTACCTCCTGTACAGCATGAAGTAGCAATTCCACCTCCACCAATCGAAGAACCTGCTAACCCTCCAATTACACCTACCACGGCAGCTAATACTCCTGCTAATACTGATTCACCAGCTGTAGGGGCTACTCCAGCTGTGGCTAATCCAAACCCAGTCGGAGATTGGCCCGATAGCTTGAAGAACTATGTGAACCGGTGTTATGAGAAGTGTAAAACTGCAGTTGACAAAGATCAGGTCGAAATTATTTTGAAAGGAAAGATAACGCGTGCGGCGAACGATGGGTCATTATGGGTGAAGGATTGGGATAAAGAGCCTCTACCTAGTATTCATAGTGAACGTATGACTATGACAATAAAACCTCAGAAGCCGGCGTTAAAGTTGGCTAATCCTTTGGCAAATCCACTGATAAATCTGCAGGGAGGCCTGCGCAAGCCAGGTCTATCTACTTCTCTTGGGGCACGGCTTGGCGCTCGTCTCTCTGTTGCGCACAGACGGTCGAGATCGCGGTCTAGATCGCGATCACGATCGAGATCAAGGTCGAGGTCAAGATCCAACTCCAGATCAAGGTCAAGGTCGAGATCAAAATCAAGGTCGCGTTCGCATACACGTAGTCCTCCGTCACGGAAATACAGGCGTAGTACATCGTCTTCATCCAACGTTAGTGATCGGGAACATGATTACAAATCATTAAAAACAAAAAAATCTATTCGAAATAAACAAAATCACCCCAGCAAGAAAGCAAAGAAGACTAAGCAAACTAAGTCACATTTCTATTCCGAGTTTGGTTTAGCTACAGGCAACACGGATGAATTAGGTTCCAAAGAAAGATTGCAACAACGGGCTGCTCGATTTAATGATCCTATTTCCAGGACAATCAATAATGGAGTTAGAGATGATCCTGCAGAGTTTGATTTTACAGGACTCCACATCGTTGGAACGTGCAAGGATCTGGAAAAACCATATTTGCGACTTACATCAGTAAGATAATTTTTTCCATTGTTAGTATTAAGCCTGTCTTTATGTCTTCGATATTAATTATTTCAACCATTTTAGGCTCCAGCTCCATCTGCTGTGCGTCCGGTAAGTGTACTTGAAAATTCTTTGGCTCACGTCAAGAAACGCTGGGTAGCGGAACAAGACTACAGATATGCTTGTGACCAATTGAAATCCATTCGGCAAGACTTGACTGTCCAAGGTATTAGAGATGCATTTACCGTACACGTTTATGAAACACATGCGCGTGTAGCATTGGAGCGAGGTGACCATGAAGAATTTAACCAATGTCAAACACAATTAAGAATGTTATATCAAGATGTTGGTGGTAAAAACCGATGTGAATTCATTGCATACAGAATACTATATTACATCTTCACAAAAAATACTCAAGGTACTAAGTAGTATTATATGTTTTTCTACGAGACTTCAGTTAAATGGTAGCGAGGGTAATAATAATAATAATTTTATGTTTTCTATGATTATAGATCTTACTACAATTCTAGCAGCATTAACAGAACAAGACAAAAGCGATGAGTGTATAAAACATGCTATGAAAGTGCGTTCAGCATGGTGGTTAGGCAACTTTCATGTTTTTTTCAAGCTATATGGTGCCGCTCCAAGAATGGCTGCCTTTTTGATGGACTGGTTTGTTGCCAGAGAACGCAAGAATGCTCTAAAGCAAATGATAAAGTCGTACGTACTACTATTATTACATTTCTACTATATCTAACATACTATTTTTATTTACCATTATTTCTATTACTCTTAATTCATCCAACTTATTGCAACGATTTAATATGCTTTACCGTTTGTTTGTTTTCTATTTTTGTAATGTCTCATTATTATATGTCGATAAAATCGTGAATATTATACTTATTTTATTTATATTCTTAATGGTTCAGGACTGTTTAGAACTCTACACTTGAAACTTATTAAGATCGAGTCGTGTCTATAAGAATAATAAAAATAAGTACTTTATTCACAATTCTACAGTCATGTAATTTTATCGTCTTCATATTCAAAGTAGGTTGTGCAAATTGTTGCTTGCATATCTATACTTACACCATGCGACTGCTGGAGAAGAAACTTTTTAACTTTACAGATTTCTGTTACAGGATGTCATAGCTGAAAATTAATAACACTTGTATATAACCATGTTCATATTTGTTTTTATATATGTATATGTATGTGTACCATACATATGTACATATATGTACATTTAAATATTCCCAATGCATTCTTACTAATTGTCTAATGTTTATATTTCTCTGCTGTTTAGCTATCGGCAAAATTTGGCAGTTGATTTCATCGTAGCAGAATTGGCCTTTGAATCTTTGGACAAGTTTTATGAATTTGTCAGTGAATTTGGATTGGCTTATGCTGATCCTGACCGACGTCTAATCGACTGCAAGACTAGCAGTGGTTGTCTAGGTGGTTGGTAAAACAGCGTTGGTCTTGTTTTCTTCCAAGGGAAACTGAATGGCAGTAAATGTACACGTGATGCCAGAAGCACACTCACTCAAGTGTACATCTGTATATGCATGTGTTTGGTGATATACATATGCTTATGTACCTGAATATACATATGCATATGCATATGCATATATATACTACTCTGGTACACGTTGTCACCCTTTTATAAGACCGATATGCCGATTCTTCTTACCAATCTCCAATCAATTTCATCGATTCGTCACTCTTATTGCCAGGCAAATATTCATACTCGGATTGTCTCCGGCGATAACTTGTATATACATAATCCACTCGTGGAAGTGTACTGGAAGTGTGTACACTTCAAAGAGGATAGAACTTCTTGTTGATGTAGTCGACAGTATAAAAATGTCCTATTCACTTCAACCTACCTCAATGAGACTCGGTATGAAGCCGAGAATCATGATAGATCATGGACGTAGCAACTACATTCTTCAAACGCTGCCCTCATTTACTTGGGAGTTCAAGTAACATGTTGGCTACCAGCAGTCGATTTTTCTTTTTCGTTGCCTCAAATCCGATGCCCGTTTTCGGCTACTCTTTACCATTTTCGATCGTCCAAAACAAGTTTCAAAATCGTCTTAACCACCAATAGCTTCATCCGAGCGGAATACTCTACCCCCCCACCTTGAAGAGGAATCTCACTCAAGATGTTTACCCACGGATTAGCAGAATGCTTATCTGCGCTAAAATTCATATTACATTCGTCTACTCAAGAATAACAACGGTTCGCCAAAGGGAATACGCGTTAGAGATATACTTATCTGGATTTGGAGTTGGCATTTCTTTTTGGAATCTGGGCAATTTAAGGAGGATCAGTATCGGAAACTGATGTTGTAAAGCAGGGCAAGTCATTGATGAAGATCAACCAATCAACTTTTCAACCCTAATAACGTGTACTACATATTTACGACGGAAGTATACGGGATAGCACTTCGACTGTCAACGAGGAACTATTACTTTGGAACCGTCGGTTACAAGGGAACGTCATCCGCGCGTGTGAAGTGATTCGTTCTCGCTTTTCCAGTGTTCAGTGAAGGCGATATTCCATCGATCATCGCTCATCAATCATCCCTCATCTCTCATCTTCTCATCTTTACAAATTCGTGTACATTAATTTTTTTCTTTCTTTACGAAGGAGCACAAGAAGTTAGAGACTTCGTCAGCAAGCGAATGCGAATTGTACAATAATATACACATATAATGTTGTGCATAATAAATTATTTAATTTTTTACTGCGCTGTATTACTTGCATGGAACTACACTTAGAAATATTTCTATTTTATGTTTTTTTCCCCAGTAGTTATTTGAGTTAGATCATGAACCGAATTGGTCGCGCTATAAAGATATAACGTCGATCGATTTTATAAACTTTTCGTAGTTTGGCAAATTTTCCTTGCTAGAATGCAACTTCCCGTTATTAAGAGTCTAAGCATTGCCAAAGGTCGCAAGTTACACTAGAGGAGAATCAAGGTAAATTTAAAAGCATTTCCTTCAGATTTAGACGACGCAGTGCGTGATAGCCTTATGTATTACTTCATTTCTAATTATACAATGTGTACATATTCAATAACTAACATAATACATTAATTATTTAATTGTTAATAAAATAAAAAATGTTAACAGTATGGTAAAACGTAGCCCCGAAAAAATGGAGTGAGATGAATTACAGGATCGATAGCATAATAACTTTATACCGAGAGGGACACGAAGCTGTTATATTGAGTGATGTTGCGTTTCAGAATGTCTGCACATGGGCCTAAAACTCGTTCGAAGCGTGCTCTGTCCAATTTGACACATTTCAAAGGACCTCGGGCTACAACCGTGGCTGCCCTGGGCCTGTCCAAAAGCAATGCTATTTCACCTGTGGAAAAACAGTATTTTAACACGTTCAAAATAATAACGCACCCGTAAACTCGATCGTCTTCTTTAAAATGTATTAAACACAGGAAGCTGCACTTTGAAGCAGTAGTCTTACCGAAGTAATCGGAGGGTCCTAAGCGACCCACTTCTGCCGGCTCGTCTCCCTCTGAACGTTGTTGAAGAACTACAGCAGTACCTTCAACAATTATATAGAAATCTTCGCCTGGCTCGCCCTGGCGGACTATCGTTTCTCCATCATCGAATGCTACTGGTTCTAAGGCATCTGCCACTGTAAGTCTTTCCCACTTATCCAATGACTCTGCAAATGAGCGTATCCTTTGTAAATTCTAGATTATACTTCTTTTGATTTCCAATAATTTTAAAAATTTCTATCTGTCGAGTGGACCACTATAGGACTGTAAATATTAGACGATCACAATACAGTAAAATACTCACCTAATATCGACACTCTAGAGAGGAACTCCTCGTACATTTTCCGTTTTCTAATCGTCGAACCCATGAGAATTCTGCGATACGAATCCCTATCGATACCCCACAGCTTCACATCGGTTTTCGCTCTGACCGTGGCTGCGCGCGGTGTTCCATAAATCAGGGCAAGCTCGCCGAAACTTCCGCCTTCGCCGATAGTTGTCACCAATTCGCCATTCACGAATATCTCCACTTCGCCCTGATCGATTACGTAAAAGTTGTCGCCTTCGTCACCTTTGCAAAATTAACCTACGATTAGACGCTGTCCACAATTTAATTCCGCGAACATTAAAGAACGCTCTCGTAAATTCTCACCCGCCACAATTAATAGGAAAATTACCTGACACGCTTGAAACATTAATTTACCCTCTTAACCATCTCGTGACGAGCTTCTTCGAAATCTTTATATCGTTCCCACCGGTACACGCGATTTCTAACGCGCGATCTAATCCCCTTTCAGTCACGAGCTATCTAGGGAACATTTTAACGACGTCCTTTGAGTAATTGAAAAAAGTGTTTATCTTTACACAGAGACCGATTTCATCTCACCGGTTATTTCTCGGGGGGAGGGCGTACACATTAATCTTTAAATAGTTACACAAACTGCGAGAATTCTCAGGCCGGCAAGTTGCCAAAAAATGTGGCGGATTAGCGAAAAAGTGGCGATCGATAAACCTTGTCGTATAATTGCCTCTCCGGGTAAGAATGTCACGGGGAACATCGCGTCGAATATGTCCGAGCGTTCGTTCTCGTCGAGATGAGCGAATAGAACGTTCTTGGCGATCGCCTTGCTCAAGGCCGCCATAGTCTTGTAATCCTTGGGTACGACTTTCTTCACGTAACTGGTGGCATCTTCCTCGGAGACCGGCTCCGCGGAGATCCCACCACGACGTCTGGGTACTTGAGGTCCCTGCTGACCAGCAGGCATGTCCTCCGTGTCCTCTGGACTGGTGGCAATTTGTTGCTTAGCATCGTGGGCTTGTTCCTGTAAAATACACGATACAATCATCAACAGTGGCCGATTAAATATTCCACGCGTAATTCATCAGTTTTTTCAAATTACAATTAGCACATTGTGGACGAAAAAAATAAATCAAATAAAAGTAGATCGAGGTCCGAGCACGTCACGTTTCGTGCATTCGCGAAACAATTCCTTAAGAATTCACCAATTTATTCTCTTCGTTCATATTTGATTAATGTTTCGTGAGACGGCAGGCGGCAAACGTTTACGCTTTTCCCACGCTCGCGATAGCCTAGTTTTGCTTTATCCAATATAGTCAAATGCAGTCGTTACGATCGATCGTGTTTACTTCGTCACGATACGTATCTTCAACGAGAGAAGTGCAACGTGAATCCGAATGAAATCGAACTCTAAAATCTCTCTCCCTCGATCTTTCATTTGCCCCATGCGCGGAGAGGTACGAACCTTCTTAAACGCGGTTTGAAAAGTACGACTAAAAAGAAAGAAGAGAGAAAAAAAAAATTACGCGTTACCCTCGCACTTGATCGAAAGGCACTCTTTAATATATTTCGCATAATTTAATGGGCGTGTCCGGAGAAGCGCTCAGGAGCGAAATGATATTAGTCCCTAGGTGAAATATTAAACGAGATCCGTACGAGGAACAGAGGCGGGTGCTAAGCGAATAACGCCATAGGTCAGTTGGCGTGTTCACGCATGAGTGATTTTTCGCTGACAGGCATCGCGCCTCGCACACGATCGTTTAACTAAAACCTTGAGAAAAGATAATCTCTTAATTAGCGATCCACTATAGTCCGATATAAATCGCTCGTTAAATTTCATAAATCTTCGAAAACACTTCTCGAATAAAGAGATTTACGACTCGCTTTTCCCGCCAGAACTCACAATGCTTCAAAATGTGACGAACGACGATACGAGGAGCGGTGAAATAAATTTCTAAAGGACCCACTCTGTTAAGGGCTGACCCCTGTCGCCTGAGATTTAAAACGATTCACGATCCCTCCCACCCCGCTCTAAAAGCGCCACCACTCGCACACGATCGGTTCTGCACGCGTACTGCGAGGGGCGAAGAGAACTCACGCGATCCTACCTCGTTCATAGTTTTCTCGATCTTCTCAGCTGCTGGCCAACTGCTTCTCACTCTATCTCTCTCCCGCTCGCGCGACAACGAACGATTTCACGCGCGCACCTACAGATATATATCCCTATACCGAGAGCGAGAGCCAGAAACGCAAAGGATCTCGTCGTGGTGTCGTAGGTCACGATTTCACTTTTAGTTCGGGACGAGGGGTAGCTACACCGACGACAATGTGCACCGAGGCACGAGAACGTGAGGGGGGATTTACGAGAGTGTACGATTTCAGAGCGCGGTTGCTCGCACGGCCAACGTCCGAGCGGCCCTCCTCAATTTTATAAGGTCTCCAGCAGTGGAGTAAATCCAATTAGAGAGAAAGATCTTCGCGTGAGCTGGTAGGACGAGGTACGAGGCCTATCGGGAAGAGCGTACGGCACCAGCGACTACGGACAACCAGTCTTTAAACCCGCGTAAATCCCCTTGTCGGTAAGTGGCCTACGGTTTTACCACCGTGGAGAAATCACTTCGCCTAATGCTCGCCAGCTGCACGGCCAATCGATCGCCACCGGCGCAGCATCGATGGAATCGATGAACCACCGTTAAGAGAAGTGGCGAGCAACGCGCGCGCGCACGCGACCAGGATGATCACGATGAGAGGCGAGTACGCGCGACTAGCGGCGGAGAGACCGGTATCCTCTTCTCCTCGCACGACGGATGATTGCGGAGCGACGACGGCAGCGGTGGCGGTTGGTCGCGGCGGCGGCGCAACGCTTTCCACATTTTCGAGGACGCCGTTAATACGTTACTCCGGCTCTCTTTCGTGTGCCGGCTAAGGTTGCGCCTCGTTATATTTCGAGCATATTCTATGTTTAGATCAGCAGCCCCCTATATCGCGCATACCGTTTCTTCTTCTCCCCCCTCCTACCTTCTATCCTCCACCCACCCCCTCCTGCGACACTTTATCGTTTTCTCTCTCACTTTCTTTCTCTTTCTCTCTCCTTCTTGCTTTCTACCCTCCCCGTGCCACCCCCATCTCCTACCTCTCACACTCTCACTCTCTCTCTCTCTCTCTGTCTTTCTTTCCCTCCCCTAGTCTCTCGATCTCTTCTTCACCTTCTCTCTGTCTCACTTATTCGACCATATTACGGCCAGTCGACCTCTCTTCCTCGGTTCGCGTGTAGTTTCTCACGTACCACCATGTGTGGCCACTAACACGCACGACGGCTTCTACGCCGTGTGATACTCCCTATCCTGCGCAGAAAGAGCACCCTTTCCGCTCCAGAAGCATTGCTTCTGAGGCTAGCCGTGAACCCTCGCACACTTTCGTGTTTGCTGCTTGTATTATGCACATACATGAGTGTTTGATGTGTGTAGTCGATGCACGATGATTTTGTGGTAGAGGGTGAGGTCTCAGAATCCTCAACGTCTTTGATTGTTTTAGGGGTCTCTTAGATTCTTCGATGTTGCGTCGTGGGAAATAGATCGCTGGCGAATATGAAGTTTGTGTGGTTGCACGATTGGACAATGTAGGTGCATTCTTTTTTTAGAGATTCTGCATTGCACGAGATTTGTTGTATAGATTTCTTCGTCATTCCGAATACTGTTCACCGATGTGAATAATTCGTAAATTAGGAATGGCGCTTTTGGCGCGCAGAAATTCGTTTCTTCTGCATCGAGAATGGAACTGTGGAAGTAAGAATAGAAAGTGGACTGTAATGTTTATCGTATGCTCGATAAATCTTCTAGGTTGACCGTAGGGGAAGAAATCGATGAAGAGTAGTAACATACGAACCCGACGTATTTAAATATTTACAGCTCACATTCTAAGGTCTGAGTTCAGCTATTTTTCTGGCGATTATTTAATTGCCGGAATTTCAAGATCGTCATTAGTAATTTATGCGATTATGATACCGACGCAAGAGCGTGTTTAGTGTAACGGAATGTGGAACGGTGGCAGCACGTGATTTACTTCTACAATATCCAAAGAGCAATTGCAACCCAGACACTTGTGACATTAGTTGCAGATTTGAGAAAATTATACCCATAGAAAATACCACTATCGTTAGACATGATTTTTATGTAAAAAAAAAAAGGAAAGGAGAAATACTGCTTACTAGACATTATTTATATTAATTGTATGGAAATGCACACATGCAATGAACATATATTCAGTAATGATATACATTTTGACTACATTGCAATGTAATATAGATGGTGAAAACGTAGAAATTAACTTTATCTTTTTATAATTTCAAAGTAACACGTTGATTCTGGTACGAAGCTTATGTTTCAATATACACTTCTGATTGATAGATAATAATCCATGTCAATTACAAATACGTCAATAGATTTTAAGGAAATATTATTATACAGTTGACTGACAATCAGAGTCAAACATCATAAATGCATGCAATATTTGAGACGCTGTCACAGCGAAAAGGTATCTTCTTAATATTTCTCATAAACAAAAATTCTTCTCATAGATACCGTGTCATTTTACAATATATGTTCACATAACAGTACACTTACATATTATTTATCCAACGGATCAATTGTACAATTCCATGAAAAAAGTAAGTCATTCTCATTAGAGTGTACATTTTATCCAGTACATACCCGTTCCAGTTTCTGGAAATATTCCCGCAGGAAGGATATAGGATTTTCTGGTCTGCCCACACAGAGTTGAACAATGCAATCCTTTAAGACTTGTTGAATGTTATGCCTTTGCACGTACTCCTCGCACTCGCGTAAGCTCTGCTCCTCCTCGAGGTTCGCCGCCATATTGATACAAAAATTCTAGCTTTATTGAATGTATTTGCCTGTTGATTTCGTATTCGATGTATATTCCGCGTATATTGGTCTACGTTCGCAGTTCGTTTCTTCGGAATAAGCTTCAATGGCATGACCTATTCGAGTGCAGCTCCTCATTTCTAGGATCACAATAGAATCTGTCGTTAAAGAGGAAATATAGAAAACTGGGGCGTTTTCAGACACATCGGTCCTTCCCGTCTACTTGGCTACGTTTTACTGGCACTAGACATTCAAAACCGATATAATTGCAAAGGGACGAGACAAGCGAGCCACACGTACTTGAGTTATCGCAGGACTATGAACGAGGAACGAAGGAAATTTCTTTCCTGTGTGGCACAGGAACCGTGCAGCAGACTGTCACTTCACCGTTCACTTGTTCGATACCAACTTATTTCATGATATCGTGAAAAATAGGTTATGCGCGTAAATACACGGCGGATAATTATTACATTAACGTTTACTCGACTAATCTGTTGCTACGATGATTCTCACTGACTAACGAATCTTATCGCGATAAGGCGTGCGCTGACAGAGAGATTGGGTTGGGTTAGGCCAACATCATATTAATTACTTGTATCGCGATTCACAGTTAGGTCAATTTGTGCGTGGCTATATTTATTATACCCTGAGATGGGAGGTACGCTTGAGGTAATACCGTTCTTAAAGGAGAGTGACGGTACGGTATACTTTATCGGTAAATAAATATACTGGAAGAGTTTAATATCATAGGCGGGGTATTTGAACAATTTACTCAACTCGTATCGTAATTTTTCAAAGATCTCTGATTGCTCGTATTAATACAGCGATAACCTAATTTTCCAATCGTACGGCAGAAACGCGGGCACGATATTTAATTGAATCAAAAACAATCTTGTATATATTTTGTTATCTTTACGATATTCGTTCCGATATATTTAGCTGGCACCCCTGTTAACTACGTGCGCTGGCAAAAGCTGTAGGGTGGCGCTATCTCATGTTTACTGCTAGAATTACGTAATACAGCCACATAATTTGCTTCACTGCAATGTATCCAAGGATAACTTCCAAAGCATACGTGCACCATCCATTCTATTTATGGAAGTGTACACACTTTACTACACGATTAATGATGGAGTTAAGTGTAATTTAATTTCATACTTCATACGCATATTTCCAATATTAAAAGTTTTCTACTATAAATTTGTTTCTTTTTGTAGACTCTAGATGGTACCACATGAATCATCCTAAGCGATATCGAAGTAGTTCAAAATTAATTTACAGAGTTATGTATTTAAAAAAAATTCATTTATTCGTATACCGGTACTTTACAATCTGTCCAAAAATTTCGATTATTAAATAGGATGCCGCTACCCTTGAAGGGTATGAAAACGATTGCATGTAACATTTAAAATGAGGCAATCGCAACGCATCTTCTGGTCCCTTTACTAAAATCTTATTACGCTCTCATTTCGAACATTGCATTCTTGTTACGTCTATCTGTACAACATCTTAACAGTGGCAAATTAGTTACTACCAGCTGTCTCAATAATTCGTCACCACGGCAAAACTGGCAGGAATAATCACGAATCGAATATCATTCCACTGTGCTCCTCCTTGAAGCTTCATTTTTGCCGCTCATGTCTGAAATCCGTCCAAACTAGAAGTTAGACGATCAGCCAGGCAAAATGCAAAGGAACTAAGGCATCTTGTATAACCTATCGAGGAAAGGTGCGGAAGTAATATCGACGATGAATGCCTTTCCTCAATTATACAAGCCGATCGGAGAATTTCTACAGCGCGTCCACCTCCATTGCATGATTATCATAAGTTCTCTCCTCATTTGTCCTTTTATCCACCTCGTCGGCCCAACTTTGCTTCTCACCGGACGCAAACAGTCCGTATATCACAGCACCGATCAAATACACCGCTCCAGCGATTATAAACACATTTCGCCACTCGTCGGCACTCTGAAATCCACAAATAAAAGTGACATTGAAGCACTTGAAGAAAGATTAAAATAAATTTCTCTCTCACTTTATTTTGTACGATGTATCCAGTAATTATTGGACTGACGATTCCTGGCACGGTGGCCAGCGTGTTTCCAATGCCCATTAGTACACTGGCGTGTCTGGGTGCAATATCCAAGTGATTGACTCTGAAAATGAAAATACTGGTAATCTGGAAATGCACATTTTATCTAAATCCGTCGATAGAAGCACCTAAATAATCCGCTCCTTCAAATGGAGTGCAGATACGAACTCTCGCAAAGATAAAGAGTTAAGCGGAGAACACATATAGGCGATCGCGACCATGATTGCGATTATTTTTGCGTTCGTGATCGCTATCGCTTAAGCGGAGAACACATACAGGGTGTTGGACATCTTATGTCAAACACCCTGTATAGGTGATCGCGACCACGATCGCGAACTCAATCGCAATCGCACAAACTGAAACATACGCTCTGTGTAGTGAAAATTTGTGACCTATTTCCGTAATACACTACCTACTCGTTAATAAAATTATTTGTAAAAAATAGTTTTTTACTTACCGGTATGTTTTCCCATTTCCTTAGCAATTTGATCCCACACTTTATTTTTGATGCGTATATTTTTGTAATCAGCATGTGCCATATCATAGAACACATTATGTTGTTTAACATGTCCGATTAATTTTTTAGTTAATAATAAATCAGCCATTTTTCATATTCGCGATCTGCGATAAACGTAACCTGCTGCGTTTGATCGCTGGTCGTCGACTACCCCGCGATCGAACGCTGCAGATTTCACTCTATCGCTAACAGGTCGTGACAAGTTTGTGCGGCTTTATATATTTACAATGGATGCGTTTGATCGCGTTCGCGATCGTGGGCGCGATCGTGGTCGCGATCGCCTATATGTGTTCTCCGCTTTATCTTCTTTCGTAACGTAAAATGCGTACAAAGAAAATAAAGGTGGAAGTAATTACCCAAAACCAGACCAGGCAAATCCACCGAGGCTACCTGCTATGGTGATGCACGCGACTGCTCCAGTTGCTGATGAGATAAAGGCGGTGCAAGTCATAAAGATCGTTTGAAAAATGAAAGCTCCGCAGTTGAACAGCTTCCTCACCTGTGGCAGAGACATAATCGATTACGATACATTTTGTAAATTTGTCGATTAAAAAATCATGCGTCGTTTAAAAAAACAATCGACATTGAGATCCGACGAAAACACGTAGTCTGCCGTTCTCACCTGCGTAGTCGTCATTATCTTCTTGGTTCTAAGGTAATCCGCCAAATATCCGGAAGACTGAACGACCAGCGTCATAGCCAGATACGGCAAGGCCGAGAGATACCCAGTTTTGTCCAACTTGAAGTCAAAGACGTCTAAAGGAAATGATAAAGATGCGGTCGGACGGATTTCATTAGAGTTAGCGATAGTAACGCAGCCGGTGAACACAAACCGCTCATGAAAGTAGGAAGCTGAGTAAGCATCGTATAGAAGCCCCAATTCTCACTGAAGTGAGCGGCGACGATGGCCCATACGGGTGGCGAGGACAACATCGCCTTCCACGGATGGCTGATTTTCTAAACAAATCAGCCGTAAAGAATCTTAATTTTACATAGGTCAAAAGATCACGAGTAATCGGCAAATTAATAAAAAAAAAAAAAAATCATGTCTAGCCCATGAAGAGAGCTCGAGTTACTCTATAGATTCTTTAAAAACAAAGACACGCCTTTGTGAAGCACGACGAGGATTTTCCTCACCTCTTTGGAATCTGTGGCTCCAATACTTTTCTTAATGTACTCCAACTCCGCTTCGGATATGTAAGGATCGTCCTCGGGTCTATCCTTGACGACGATCCACCAGATAATAAACCAACCCACTCCTGCTGCTCCAAAGACGTAGAAGACCGAATCCCAACCGAGATTCTCAGCCATGAGACCAGCTATCGGCATGGCGAATACCGTCCCGAAGAAACTTCCGGAGAACGCGAGGGTCGCAAGTTTTGATCTTTCCAAGGGTGGTGCCCAGTTCGCCCAAATGGCGTGCACGCAAGGATAAGTCACGCCCTGAAAGAAAAACACTTTTCATTCTCATTTGAGACTTTTAATCAAGACAAGAAGAATTGCTAATTGAAAAATTCCAAAAGAGATGAGATCAAATTTTTTGACAGGACTTTAGTAGATTTCTACTTTTGGAGTGGTCATATTATGCTACTAATTAGGTAGCAATTATCAATGATAAAGAAAAAAATTGATTTTAGCTTGAGAGACTTATAATTAATTTTTAGTCAATTATATCAATTATTATGAGCAATTTTTCAAACGATTTTCAAGCGATATTCACCTCGCAGACTCCTTCTATTATTCGCAGAGTGACCAGGATGTAAACGCTAATCCTGGTCAGGGGTGGAGTGATAATTGTTAGAACTGCCGTGACAAGTATTCCTATGCCGAACACTCTCTTTCCACCTATTCTCGCAGCCAACCACCCGCCCAAAAGTTGCGTGGTGAGGTAACCGTAAAAGAAGGAACTCAGCACGAGCCCTTGAGTTTTCGAATTCCAGTTGAACTCGCTTTCCTGCGAAAACGGGGCGTGGAAAAAAAAGTTAATTATAAAAGCTAGAGAACGCCTATTCCAGCCTAGATATATAAATTAAATTGTTTAGCAATTTGTCCCGAGCACTAATTTCATTTTCTGCCTTTCCTTTCTATACAAATCTACCTTCGGTGTCGTATTTAAGCGATTAAGGAATGGACTACACTGAGAAAAAAAAACCGTTGATTTAAAAAAATATTCGTTCATTTAACTAAATACGGCGGTCACGGGCCATCAAACAAATGTTAGTGAATCTAACAAAATGTCGTGTTAAGACAAGTAAAATAATTTTGTAATAACTACCGTGTCTTTGACTGAAATATATTTCATATTTGAACTAATTAATTCGTACCCAACTAAACGCATTTTGTTGAGTTAACAGTTTTTTTCCTCGGTGTAATTAAAAAAATCCTTTAAGAATAGTCGTTCGAGGGATCGAGATAAGGAGAAGAATGGAAAACGAAGACGATCGCGCAGTCGACGTTGGCCATTGATGTGGCGCGCGCCGGCGCCGCTATGCTGAAACGAAAATATCTCGTGGCTCGCATAAACCGGAGTGAAGATAAGGCAGCTTCAATAGTCTTACAGTTATTGACGTTACGTTTCGAGCATCGAGTCGCGCTCAGGCGTAATGCCCGAATTACCTTCGTTAAGTCACTTTAAGTAGTCGTAATACTCGTACGGGGTACCCTATGCTAATTTCATTAATTCCTGCTTTATCGATCTTACGCACTCCCGTAGTCATCGCGACAATCGCCACGCTCAGGTTCACGCGCAATATGTAGGAGGTAAAAAATCCCAAGAACGCCATTATGGCCACCACGTATCTCCTTTTCCTCCAGAACCTGCACGACGGTTCGATCTCTTCCTCGTACTTCACCCTGAAAACATATTTATTGGAAGAGTCTTCGTTTCGAAGTCAATCGCCTAAATTAATCCACTCACGTTCCATACTTCCGCGCATCCATATCCACGCTCCCAGTATCCTTCTTCCTCTCCATTGTCTCCTGAAAGCAAAACAAACTTTTTTTTAAAGATGAGCTGAGAAATATTAATGCGCATGGGATTTTATAAATGTTGCACAAATGGAGTGACGTTGTCGATAGGGAATTTCATAAAATTGTTCAGTAAGTTTGCAATTGGGATTATGGTTTTGTTACTTTGCGTCTAAGCGCGGCAGATAAAACACTAACCGGTTTATGAGAGAAAAAGAAATCATTCTGCAACAATGTAGGATTGAAAGTGTAGTAGTTAATTGCTGCGTTTAATCAAGCGCGTTAAACGTGTAGCGAATGGCAGGTATAATTGCGTAATAGGAAATAATAGAAAAATATTCTTTTTTTTCTTCAACTGCGCACACTGACATACGCCAGAAATTAGCATATCCTTCCTCAGAACTTTACAAATCTTCGTCTATTTGCATTTCGTATTTATCTTCGACTCGACGCTCGCAAGCATTTAGAAATTGGCGCATTCTAATCCTTGTTTCTCGCATAAAAGGCGAAGGTTGTCCAAATACCTCGTCCGAGTATGTGATAAGCCTCTCGAGAACGCTTCGATCCATCCTTGCATCGGTGTGCCTCTTCTTGTTCTCTCTTTACTTCGAACTCACGTGCGCGCGCAGGTTGTCGACTTGTTACACCGTGCAACAGTTGTGCATCAAGCGCATTCCCGCATCTTTCTCATCGCCATACATTCACCGACATTTCCCCGTATTCAATTGGATCTCTGTATTCAATACCGTACTTCTTATCTCATCCTGTCTCCAAGGCTCACGACTCAAATTCAATTCAATCCACTCTAATCAAACACTTTTCTATCATTTAAGCATATGCTTCGTCGTGGCACACGATCGAAAGGTGCGCTCGACTAGCAGTCGAAGATGAACGAACGAAAACTCGGTCGAGATTCGGCAACTTTCGGTTCTGGATCGAACGTGACCGAATACTTCCGAAGTTGCGAATATTCGTACCTTCGTGCGCCCTCCGTGCGAATGGACGCGCGAAACAGATCAAAAATTCCGAAATGGCATATCTCATTCAATTCGTCGTTAATCCTCTTTGGTTTTTAACTTCGATGCAGCTTTATCAAGCGAAAAACTCACTTTAATTCTTGCGTTCGGTTAACTTCGTTCCGCGTTCCCTGTTTCTAGGAACGCGCAATCGATCGAAGGGCCACCAATTTTCGCCACATTTTTCTGCATTTTCGTATTGCGCTTATCGATGTCAAGCTTCGACTACGCTTCGACTACGCTTCGACTACGCTTCGACTACGCTTCGACTACGGTGCATTTGCACCTGTGAATTATTACGAGCGCGTGCGCGCTCGTAAAGGACGCGCATTTTGATCTCAGATTTATCGTTTTGCGCGCCGAATAACCGATAAGAGTGAAACGTGGAAGGAGGAATCTTATTTACTATTCCGTTATGATCGAACCGGTTCAACACGAGGCCTCATTTAAGCTGACGATAAACTGAAAAGTTGAAATCAGCTGATCGCTGGAAACAGCTATCACGGGCGAACGAACAGCTGATACTTTATTCTGTTTCTTCTGACGAACCACTGCTGTTATGAATATCGTCCGAGTACCGGCGATTGGCGACTGGCACGAATGAGGGCGCACGTGGACGGTGCGTAGTGTTCGATGAAAAATGTTAAACTTTCACTTTCCCACTTCGTCGCGGGTGTCTCGTTCAACGGAACCTTTCTGTAGATTCGCCGGCACTTTTGTTTGGCTTCGACGAGCACCAGGCATTCTCGGAATGTACAGTTTAATGCTCGAATACGTCTCCTTACCCCAGGTAAACAATTTTGATCGCGTTATTAATGGTATTTACTCCAATATCGGCAGGAGCTTCGAAATCATCGCACGCTCAAGTAATTTCGATCCTTTTGAGGTTAGGGCGAAATCGCATACGTTGGCGAGCCTTCTGAAAATCGAATGGTTGTCCGTCTGGTGAATTTTACAAATTCGCCCATGGATCCCGTGTAATATTTTAATTAATTTTCGACTCATTAGCACGGAAAATGAAGAAGGATGTCGCAATCCGGGAATAGATTTTACTTCGATAATCTAAACGAATAAGCCTCAGAATCGAACTCTTTCTCCAGATGGACCAAACGCGTACGCGCATTTAATTCGCAATTGATTGAAATTGTCAAAGAGTAAAAGAACACATTGTCCGTCTTTTTATCGACAAAATTGGTCAACAATAATCTGAGATTAAAATTAATCAACTTTTCAACAACCTGTCTCATTATTTATACAACAAGAGAGAACAAAACATTTCCACGATCCTTTAATACGACAGACGATAATTATTTAAAATTCGCTCCGTTTACTAAAAATCTAACTATACTAAAAAGTATCGACACCAACGGATCTGACAATAGTTTACCGATTCTCTCTTCCCCTTTACCTTTCTCCCTTCTAAATTACGACCCGTTCTAAAACACGAACCAGTTCTACCAAACAACAACAAAAAATCTCACGACATCTCGCGACAATTGGCATCCCACGGATCGAACTAAATCATTATTCGAAGATCACAAAGTCGCTTATCCAGCGGTCAATGTTATCTCTCGATCTCAGTCACCTTCAAAAATCGAGATGTGCCTGAATTACTTATTTGTAAATCTTTCTGCACCGTGAAAGATCTGTGGACATCGATACGCGAAGGTGCCCGATATCGCTATTGTATTCCACCTTTGAGCGATACAAAATCGTCTGACATTTAATCGACGTAGGTCTCTGACTGTGAGAGGCTGTCCTTGCAATACCTGGAATGTTCCTTAACGGTGAAATCATGAAATGTCGCGGAAACGTTCGACGCTCTCGCACGAACAATGTCTACGCTTATTTATTGCCTCTAATCTTCGCGCCCTCCGCTCGTAATAAATCCCAACCGGTAATAACCCGTCGACTGTTCTCTCACAATTAGCAGCGGAATTCTCAAAAAAAAGAAGAAAACCCGAGATCCTGCGGAACGTCCGTGAACAATTCCGAAGAATTTATTGTTCACCAACGTGCGATGTGTGTCAGCCTCGATTGTGCCGATGTGCTTATTAACCAGTTAACTACGTTCGACGTGTATACACGTCCATCGAAATTTTTTATATTTTTGATCGTGAACAATAAAAAAAACGGTAAATATGCATAAAGAGGGCCCCCTATCTTTGTTCGCAGAAGAGACCGGCGATTTTGTCAATGACAAAATTTTGTGAATGCACCTATATTTTGAAGGTCATCGGAGGGGGAGGACGTCTCTTTATGCATAATTACAAAAAAACTTACCATTCGATATAAAAATTAAAAATTAAAATTCAAAAAAAAAAATCCACAGTTAACCGGTTAAAGGGTAGATGAATTGTTATCGTTGGTGAATTACGCGAAACGTAAGAGCCGAGGGGTCCGGCAAAAATTGAGCCGGCAGAGCCGACGGGTACCGTGCGCTTTGATTCGCACTTCCGCTTTTAGGTCTAATTCTAAATTGCCTCGGGCTCGGGTCACTCGATGCAAAAGCTTCCCGTTTCGGTGGAGCCGATCAATTTGTGAAAGTCGAGACCTTGCCCGACTCATGGTTTTTTTTTTTATACGACTCCATTTAAGGTAATTGGCTTCGATTTACGGGACTTTATTTGCGTATTCTCTTCCAGGATCGACGCACACGTATTACAATATCGCGATGTTGACGAGATAACTGATGCGCGTTGAAAATCGATAAAAAGAAGAAGCATTAATATATCAAGTCTTTGTTGATCCATTAAAATACTGACGCAGTGTTCCAGAATGCGGAATTTCGACAGTACGATCGATTGTGCTTTTTTAAAAAATATCCTTTCATTCGTTCGTGCTCCCTTCTTCTTTCCACTTCGTGAATTTTTTTTTACACTTACAAAAACTCATAAAAATTGTAACACGGATATGGCGCCTTACACAGAATTTCTGCTTAAAACGAATACTTGATATTCCCTTTGACCGTTTTTAATGTAAATATGTGGAGTTCAACTTTACCTAAATTAAAATAAATCCCTCGCCTCGAGTGATGAAGTCGTGGTACACTTTCAAATATCCAAAGTGTCTTCTTAGTTCGATCGTCTATCCACAGTTTTTATTTTCCGTTTAAAGGAACGCGCGCCGCGGAACCTGTCCGACTCGGTCGAAGCTACTGACCGGAATAAAGAACGTGCGATAAAGTAGGTGAGAGCGATTCGGCGTTCACTTCTGCGTTCTTGCGGGCGCACGAATTTCCACTGGCGTTCACCGCACGAGGGACGTGGGCTCTTAACGCGAGCATTGTTATGCAATGTCAATGTCGCCTTGATAATAAATTGCAGGTGCTCAAACCTCTGCATCTCTGTCTCTCCTTCCGCCCACGTTTTCCAGGCAAACGCGAAATTTCTTCGAACGCAAGGCGCGCAACAAAATTATGAGTCTCGAGATTTTTAAAGTTAAATGCGCGCCACTGGCGTGCACGGATTCAATAAAAATAAAATTAATCAATGTGCAAAGAATGTGTATTTTTTGGTGCTTCGTTGAATTCTAATATGTAGCTAAACCACCGATACCATGGATTCTCCATGTCATTGATAACCTTTAATAGAGTGGGAATTTATCACTTTATATACTTTCATCCTTCGGTGTTTGATTAGTGGATTTTTATATAGATACAAGAGTAAGTGTATAATGGAAAAGCGTTTTTCGTGATTGCTTTGTTAGATAGACGCGAGAATAGTCCTTGTTTCCGAGATTAATGTTAATTCGTTGACTCGAGAAAAGGAGATTTTTCATAAGAGGCCGCGGTATCGCACGTTGGACGAGGATACCGTCGCCATCTGTTGGCATTTGCGGGAACAGGGTAAGACAATCTGCAGACTTCCTGGAAAAATGTTAAGCACAGATACAAGTTGCTTTACAATTCTGCCTCGTCCTATCGCCTTGCATCTCATTACAATTTCGAAATAAATCAGTTAATGGAGCGAATGAATCGTTTCTGTATACGCGTGAGAGGCCCTACGGAACGTGCTCTTTAAAACGTGTGTTCGTAATAACTGCCGATATATTTGCTCATCAGCTGTGACACCGCTGCTGTCACGACATTATTGTTGACATCTCTTCCGAGTCGCATGTTATTTCTAAACGCAGTACTCCAGCGAGCTATGAAATCGTCACTGGTTAGGCGATGACCAATGTTCTCGTTGGATTGTGCGTAAGTGTTGATGTAACGAGAAATTTCGTCACAGGAGCAGAGAGGAATTAACCTGTATCTTGTTGTTGTTACCAGCCGTGAAGCTCGTGCGTACGTTCGCTCGCACAGCTTTAATGAATTTTGCTCTTACGAACGATTGTGAAATTTCATGACTTAGGTACTTCCGGAAAAAGTTGCGAAAATGGACAGTTTATTTACGCAAAATCTGTCCGACGAGCCTGAAGATATACCGCAAACAAACGATCCCGTTTGGATCCTCGGACGGAAGTATAATGCCATGAAAGGTCTAATGAATAGTAACGACACCTCGATCCACGGTGGTTTGCATGCATAACGATTATATTCGATTTCAGAGCTGGATGCCATTCGCAGGGATATAAGGTCAAAGTTATGGTTCACGTACCGTAAAGGATTCGTTCCCATTGGCGGTTGCAATTCTTCCTTTACTTCGGACAAGGGCTGGGGCTGTATGCTCAGGTGTGGGCAAATGGTTCTAGGTCAAGCACTAATTGTGTTCCATTTAGGTATGTACATGAACAGAAAATTCTCCTCAACGAATTATAACATATCTTACTGTAGCCTATAGTTACACCCTGATTTACGAATATACCAACACGTATTGTTTCGATAGGGAAAGACGTTTTAACAAGGTGGTTATTTTTAAGCGTAATAGTATATTAAAGTATCTCTTTAGTAAAGTCTTTAATCGGTACTTAATAATGTAGCTGTATTTTACAATGTTATACTCGAAGGTAGAGATTGGTTTTGGTCGCCCGATACAACAAATCATACGTACCTGAAAATTTTGAAGCGTTTCGAAGACAAAAGGTCAGCTCCATATTCTATTCATCAAATCGCACTGACAGGAGCATCCGAAGGAAAAGAAGTGGGACAATGGTTTGGCCCTAATACTATTGCACAAGTATTAAAGTAATTATTATTACATTATACTAACATATATATATGAGGCTGCTGTGTTCCAGGTATGCCTTTCTTAATGACAAAGTTTTTTATTACATTCTTTCAGAAAGTTAGTTGTATACGATGAATGGAGCTCCATAACAATACACGTTGCTTTAGACAATACATTGATAGTTAACGATGTTTGTATGTATAGCCCATATCTGAGTACATGACATATTGCGCTTTAAAAATAATTAAGCCAATCTTTTCAGTAAGACAATGTAAAGTGGAAGGTAGTATGACAGCTGAAGTGGACGGAGAAGTGCCACTAAAAGCACCTAGTGTATGGAAACCTTTACTACTTCTCATACCACTTCGTCTCGGGCTGAGCGAGATAAATCCTATTTACATAAATGGACTTAAAGTAATATAAGGATAAAGTGCACTTGTGATTGGTATTATGAGTAAGAAGTTGTTGTGAGTAGCATAATGCATATGTACATATTATATTTCAGACGTCATTTAAAATTCCACAGTCTCTTGGCGTGATAGGAGGAAAACCTAATCTTGCATTATATTTTATTGGTTGTGTCGGTATGCATATAATTTTGGATATTTATGAATCACTTACATTCGGTCAAATTCAAATTTGATTACTAACACGACCATGATAATTAATATATTAAATATGTTTATTCCAGGTGACGAAGTGATTTATTTAGATCCCCATACCACACAAAGAGCTAGAACCGTTCATGAAAAACAAGATGATGAAGATATTGAACTAGATGCTACTTATCACTGCAAATGGGCTAGTCGTATTCCTATGACTGGCATGGATCCTTCCGTCGCACTTGTCAGTAATTAATTTTTAAAGAAATGTTTTAATACTGGCGGAGTAATTATATATACATGTACAATGTCCTTTGCTTATAGTGTTTCTTCTGTGCTACGGAAAAAGAATTTAGATCCTTATGTAAGTCTATGCAGGAAGAGCTAATTACTCCTGAAAAACAGCCTTTATTTGAATTGTGTGCAGAACGGTTAGCTCATTGGTCACCAGCTGAAGATACCGCTTCAGAGGCACTGGCAGCTTCTAGTTGTAAGTAGGACAGTTAATGATATTGCAAGAAAGGCCTGATACATTTATCTAAATGTTTGCAATTTAAAGTTGTAGACTTTGAACACATAGACAGACAGTATGACACATCTGATGAAGATTTTGAGCTGCTTGGTTGACATTCAGCCGTAGTTATATGAAATGTTAAAAAACAGAGCTCGTGTATAATATTGCATATGATCATTTGTGTACATTTCAAAATAACACAGCTATACATTACAAGTTTTTTCACTCGCAGAATAATACTGCTCTTGTGCTATACAGCAAAATAATCATGATAATGAAAATAGTAATAATGGTATTAATAATGATAGTAAAAATGACAGTAGTGATCATAATGAAAGCAACAATAATAAGCTTAATACCAAGGACGACAACAAGCTGTATTCAAGACGCTTAGTTTGTACATATATACATATTATTTCTTTACATTATTCAGGCACGAATGAACTAAGGTTTATGTACCTTGGCATTATATAGGCTTCTGTCATTAAAGTGCGTCATTATCTAAACTTTTCTGACTGTGATTTAAAGTCAGTCTGCCAATTTTATTTATATCTTTTATAATAATAAAAATACCTCGTAAAATAATATTATATGAATATCCATACAGTATACTGCAGGGGTGGCCGAAGCGTAGACCGCAGTCAACTGGTCGACCGTGTAATTATTTTAGTTGACCGCCTGTTAATATATAAACATCTCTGATGCTTGTTTCACACAACTTGTGAGACAAATTTGACTTGAAATTACTACTTTTCTTATGATCACTTAACACATACGATGTTGATAGACCACCGCCTATAATTTAAAAAATAGGTCGCTCGTAGTGATTACAAGTTTTGCCACCCCCGGTGTACTGCAATCGTGTACCATATAATTTATATTATACATATATATATATATATATATTATAATTATTCATATGTCACGTTTCGAACTGATAATGATATATATGATTCTAAAATATATTTTTTCTCAATTCAAATACAAAGTAAGATTGGTATTTAACCAATGTATCAATACATCTTAACCATATTTGGTTTTATGAATTTAAATTTATTAAAAAGTACATATTTCTAATAATATGTACAGATTTTCAAGCCACCATTACTACCATTCGCTACAAATGTTTATTGAAAATCTGAAGAAACCTAATGTAATCGTGTAGATGTAATATGTAAATACTCTTAAATCCAAGTATACAATGAAATAAGTTTTCTTATTGTATAGAATAAAAATTCATTATCATGTTATCTTGAAACAATAGGTGTATTACCACTTCTTCACAAATCATATGTGAGCTACGTGTATTTCACAAGTAACTGTTACATGCTTATATTTTGTGGTACCAAAGTTACATATACCTTTGCCTTTAATCAAGTAAAGAAGTATCCCGCATTGTATTTATTATAAACAGCAAACCCAAAAAATAATTGAATGTTTTTGAGCAATTTTAAGAAATTTATTTGTTCTGATGGTATAATTACATAGCTTCAAAAAACCATCAAAAATTTTTATAATATGCACATTCTATACAGTGTACATTTAATACATTACACATTAAGATTGTGATGTCAAAAGTGAGTCAAATGTTGCTATTATTTATGAATGCGTGTTATATTGCATTTAGGCAGATATAAATATTTAAACATTGGAAACATGTAAATTCTCCGAAACATTTTTCAGCTATATTGAAAACAGTAATATTTTGGCAACACTTTATAAACCATAAATACAAGTATTTATATAAAGTATAAATATTTGAATGTCAACTGAGTTTCCTGTATTTACAAAGTTTGTAATAAAATTCAATTCATATACTGTGCAAACAGATTTGTTTAATATTCTCAGAAAGTATTAATGTTTTTACATGTACATAAATAAGAACGTCATTATACATTATGACAATTTAGACAAAATTAATTTTCTTGAAACAGTTATATACAATGTCAATAAACAATTCTCCACTTTTGTTAATAAATAATGCGTTTGTATGTGCTGATATAATCATGAACACATCATTTCAAATTATGTTTTTGACCTATTAGGTATAATTAGTATATCATTTGTAAATCAACAATTATGCATTACTATAAACGTAACAGTGTTGCAATATTGAACACTATCTGCTTTTATAGGAACATCGAATACAGCTAAATAGAGTAAAATCATGCATACCATAAAATTATAAATATACATTAAACTTTTTTGTTTTATTTACATTTACGCGCGTATATTGTATAGAATACATTCTCTGAAGGTAGAATTTCTTTATAAAGATTATCGCTTCATTTTAAAACGCAGGGTGAAATACATTTTCAAGTTTTGGTTGGCCTATTTTATACAAAAATAAAGCATTTTATACCACAACCTGATTTTGGCTGAAAAATACTGTATGTTGGCTCATAATCATTATACAATTCTTATGGTAAAGCTACATAAACTTTAAGCAAACTAGGAGAATCAATACTGAAGATGTGACATGGTGCTATTGGAACTAACACCGTCGAGCAATTTTCAAAAACATTTGTGATATTTCTTTTTGGTTTGAATAATGTACAGCATCTGTTTAATATTTAGTTACAAATGAATTTTCTATCAATGTCAAATAATATTACTACTGAACTATTTCCATAATATCCCTATAACATTGATTTTAGTATAATAATTGACAAGTTATTTATTAACAGATTGTAATTTGAAGATATTAAGAAGAGATAAGTATTTAGAGTTTTATATGAAAAACTACATGAATAATAAAAGCTGCATAATTTTAAGTATCACACAATAGACAGAAAAAGTGTCTTCTTTCATTTTAACCTTCAGTTGTTGAATTGTCAGTATGCAAGATATTGACTAGAATATTCTGCCAAAATACAAGATTAGAAGATCAACGTATAACTTTACACAATATAAATGCTACTTATTGATTTTTCTTAATGTCTAGCGTAGTGTAGTTATGATCCTTTAGATTTATAACAACTACTGTAATGTTATCCAGTGACCCCCTGAAAACATTAGTTAATACCATTATGTTTTATACATATTTAATATGTATTTTCATTAATCTTTTACCTGTGATAACTTTGCAATGTGATGCTCTTTGCACCAAAATGTGGTTCATTGATGCGTTCTTTAATGAATGCAACAGCCTCTTCATTTGTAAATGTATCCCATAAACCATCTGATGCCAATACTAAGAACATTGGATTATGATCGGATAGATCAAAAGTTAAAATATCAGGATCAGCTATCACCAATTTTCTATCTTTCAAGGGATAATCCCCTAAAGCTCGAGATGTAGCTAATATTCCAGCTACACGCCATACACCATTAAACGTCACCAGACCACCCGCTCTATTTATTCTTCTTTTTTCTCTCTCCTAAACAGAATATTAGAAATAAAATACATAAATAAAACAATACATTATTAAACGCTGCACTATAAAAAAAATTACGTACTTGTTGAGGTTTATGATCAAAAGATAATGGTATTGCATTACCCTTTCCATCGCACATTACACCCCTAGAATCTCCAACATTTGCTACTACCAACTTATTGTCTTCCAACAGGGCAATCAATGCTGTTGTACCTATGTAGCGATAACATTGCAATATTAGATTACATTTATTAGTTTCTTAACATCTTACGTATTTTACAAAATAAGTTTACCAGCAACATCCATGTTTTTCTTTGCTGCTTCAATTAATAATCTATCAACTGCCAAAACTTCATCCGTTAAAAGTCTCACATAATTTATTTTATTACCATCGAGATATGCTCCCAAATCGACATTTGGATTGTGTTTATCTCCAGGTCTGGATGGCCTTACCTAAAAGTTTTTATTTGTCTATTTAGTTTTCACTGTGTGCTACTATAGTTATTAAAACACATGGATTTAAATTTGTCGAAAATTAATTTTAACATAATTACTGTACTTTACCTCTCTGGTTATAGGCCTTGACAAACTATCCAGTTTATCGAGTAATTCTGGGTCAGTAACTCCAACACTTTTTTTCATACAATCATCCGTCAGCGAGGTACTCACAGTTTTGCGAAATGACTTTTTGCGAATAGTCTTTTGTCGTTCGCCTACATTTTCATGTGCTTTCTCATCATTGTTCTCCGGAGTGTCGTCCAATGCATTAGTCGAATCCTGTTCATCTTTTGGCGATCTTCCAGCTATCATATCCTTCAATGCAATTACTTTCTTATTGATGTTTGGTATAAGTTTATCTCGTGCATAGTTTGCAGCAAACTGTAAATGAAAGAAGTAGCGTTACATTGAGTAATGTTCAACGACTGTAGAACTTTTTGGCAGTGGATGTAGTAATCTAACGGTGTGTATCCTACAGTTCGAAACTTGATTTCGCACAAATGCTGCGTATATTGTCCGCAATGTAGATACATAGTTATCCTATGAACGTGTCATGGGAAAAGTAAAACCTTGGGTGCATAGTACCACAATTAAATTACACATAAATCTCGTCAATGGAATGACATAATTACACTTACTTCACCGCCGTGTCCGTCAAAAACTGCAAACAGGGACACACCCGTGTTGTTCATGTCGTTGTTTACAACAAATCGATCTTCCATACGTGCTCTATGCCCTTGCACAGCATAAGCGGCAATGTTCCCTTGCCTCAATTCCCAACTTAGCTTTACCCCATTATTAACAGAATCATTGACTAAGAACTGTAACTTGGATACCTATGTAAGATCAGAAAGTCCCTTATATGTCCCTTAAATGCGAATAGAACAATAAATATGCACGAATAATTTAATACGACCTTTGACGTAGTACGACCAAGGGTATATTGAATTCTCCCTAAAAGCGTTCTACTCCATACATCAACGGCTTGTATGTAGAACAGCATTATCGCAAGTACCGCCCCACATATCAAAACCTCAGGTTTCAGAGCATAGGCCCTCATTATCCGCCAAAAATAACCCAAGGGACTGTTTATTCCAGCATTTATTCCTGTGGGAATACCAACGGCGAACTTCGATACCAGCTTCATGTGTGACACGTAAGTCTATTGTAACAGACGAAAATGGAAAACAGAAAGGAGAACAAACATAGAAACACTTACTCATTCTATTGTTATATCAATGGCAAAAGAATAGCACGTCCGTTAAATGGCCACTTTAAAGGATTATCCATTGTAATGATTACATAAATTATCGTGTAATTATTCGTACTATCGATTATTACCTGGTACAGTATTCTGTCCTCAAACTCGTCATCCATAATATCGTGACAAATTTCTAACTTCGGCGGCCACTTGTGTTAGGCCTAATCAGTGATAAGAATAATAAGTTTACCTCACCAATTTAGATACCCGTGGTCGCGTGATTCGTGTGAGGATACGAGTAACAAATTAAGATCCAACAAAAGTTTAGAATGTCGTTCGTTTAAATTCAAGTGGTCAATGAAATATTCATTACATGTCGGAGCACAGTGAGCCAAGTGAACTATTACACTATTGCCAATGAACGATTACAAACGTCGCCGTAGACAATCGTTTGAAATACCGACGTGTCAGAAGCAGGTGCATCAGGGTCAGGTGCTACGGACAAGTATAGGATAGATTAAACATGTGTTGGACAGTGTTGGAGTCTGAGGCGCGAAACTGAATTACCGATACAACTGCCGAGAAGAGATTGTTAAAATCCTCCTTTCTTCTCCTACGATATCAATTCTCCGAGGCTTCCAAAGTATGAAATTTTGAAGACTTTTTCAGCGATGCTAACACCTTCTACCAATAGAATCTGTATAATTTGAAATGCAACATTGTGGTTTGGTCTCCTGTCTGGCATTCTGTTTGACAGTTCTGTTGGTTATATCGGTCATATTCAATTCAGCAGTTTTGTGATGTATGTAAGCGGCTCATATTTAAAATCGTAACGTGGCGTATTGCGATTTTAATAAGAATCGCTTATATGCCACATTAGGTTAGATTGCAGCGCAGCCTTTTAATTAGTACTATATATATAGCGTTCGTCTCTGTCTAAAAGTGGTTTCTTTGCGGAATGTCGCATCTTGTTGTATCTCTACTCTTTGTATATAGTACATGACGTTGCAAGTTGTTTCTTTGAAAATTGCATGTAAAATAATTTATTATTTTTAGAATATCTGTACTGGACTACAAGCAGACTTAATTCATACAAAACTTTTATAGCAACGACATATTGTTTTATAGATGCTATGGCTTGTTTACAAGTGACTACTATTGTTTTTTAAACAAGTTATAAGAAGTGTGATGTACACAACAGTATAATTGATTTTACTGGTTATTGTCAAACACTTGTCTTGTAAATATCAATGCTATTTCCTAATATAGTATTACAGTTATAATGTGTTTTGTACATATCATAATACTGTATTACAGAAATCATGTCTATCGGTGGATGTCATGCTGAGCGCGAGTTGGATTTGAGTAATGCAGGTCGAGGTGTATGGCTCGTGAAAGTTCCTAAATATATAGCTAATAAATGGGAAAAGGCACCAGGGACGATAGAAGTTGGAAAATTGAAAATAACTAAGTATATTAATGCTAATACGTACACCTATAAGTAGATACTAAATTTAGCGTTAAACGGAGTGGGCTCACTGTTTTACATTTTTAGAAATCCTGGTCAAAAAGCTGAAGTATCGCTTAAATTATCAGAAGCTGTTTTGGCCTTAAAAGAGCCAGGAGAAGGAAGTATACCAAAGCAACATAGGCTTGACGTTACTACGGTAACTCGTCAAATGCTTGGAGTATTTTCTCATGTTATCCGTAAGTTGAGTATGATTTGAATATATTAGTAGCGCATAATGCAAGATATTTTTCTTGGTTTTGTACTGCATCGCTTACTCTTTTTATCGATACGTTATAGCATCAGTCGCATCAGACGCTATTCTCCCAGAAACTGAAAAACTATTCATGGAAGGAAGGATTGTGCAAAAGCTAGAATGCCGTCCATATGGTACAGATTTTTTGCATCAACATTTCTGCCAAATGCAAATGTGGTATTTTATTCTGGTCAATTATTGGAAAGTATGGAAAATATATTAAAATAAATTTATTTTTAGCTGATACCTGTTACATGAATCTGAAATTGGAAAGCATAAGGAAAGCTTCTGTACCACAAAGACAAGTTCAGCAATTAGACCGAGTTGTACAAAACTTTAAACCTGTTTCGGATCATAAGCATAATGTAAGTGAATTAATGAAATATATCTGACCAACATGATTAATTAGTATGTAATAATAATCATTTATGTACTATAATGTAGATTGAGTACGCGGAAAAGAAGAAGGCAGAGGGTAAGAAAATGAGGGACGATAAAGATGCAGTTCTCGATATGCTCTTTGCAGCATTTGAAAAGCATCAGTATTATAATATCAGACATTTGGTAAAAATAACAAGACAACCAATAGTAAGTGTTGAAACATGTAGTGTGCATGAAAATCCACCTGTGTTTTAAATTATTGGGTTAAAAAATACAATATTATTCGTTATTAATCAATGTTCTTGAAAATGTTATAGGTATATTTGAAAGAAATTTTAAATGAAGTTTGCAATTATAACTTGAAGAATCCGCACAGGAACATGTGGGAATTAAAACCAGAATATCGTCATTACAAAGAGGAAGAAAAAATTGTTGAGGCTAGTGCGAAAAAGCATGAAGAATCTGATGATGATTAACTAACATTAATATTAATAGTATCTATTAATACCTTCAGTGTCCTGCACTAAATTTTATTTCAATTGAAGGAAAATAATGCAAGTATTTTTATAATCAATGAGGATAAAAGATTGAATACAGGGAAACAAAACATGATTAGGAAGTGAAAATGTTATTTCAAAATATGTAATATTCTTTTCAATTGATGATGTATAAATACAGACATACAATAGTTAATAATATCTTTTCCGAGATAAGTTTATTCACTTGCGTGACAAGATTTGTTTATTCAGATTTATTTTAGAAAATTCAGTCACAAACCAGAGGAGTGTGAAATATTTGTGAGATACTTATTAGCACAACAAAGTTTACTGTGTTTACATCGTACATGAAATATCCCTCTGTCCTATCTATTTGACAATGCGAAAATATTATTTTTTCATATTAAAGATTTAGAGAAACACTGTGCTAAAACTATTTTTTATTCCCATATGACACAAAAAGTTTTAGAATGTAGTTTCATAACTTTCATCAAATACAACTGCTTAAAGTTCATATTACATAAGTAATACAAAATCGATAAAGTAAAGGATCTGTATACGACACATATGTTATGGCAGGAGTTTTTTTTCACGACAGCCTTAATGTTTCTCTACTAGTATGCTTTTTTTTTTATGTCAATACGAATGACGCAAAGTTTATTACTCGCACCTAAACATTCAAGCATTGAACTAAATAAAAATATATATACTTCTATTAAAGGATATTTACAGTTATGTGGTACGAGTTAAATTGTGACTGGAAATAGAAACTATTTTTTTTGCGACCAGCGTCAAAATCTATTTTGATTTATCAAATATATATTTCACAATGATTAAGAAATATTTTGCTTCCAAATGTATAAACAAGTACAGAAAATATGAATGTAACATTATGTTATACATTCAGGAACCTTCTATGTACTTATTGTTAGTTAAGAAATTTTTAATTGTTGTAATTTTTTTACTATTTACATGGTACTCTATTGCTGTAAACATTTTGTGTACATTTTGAGGCAATATTTAACTCCACAATAATCACAGATTTCGTAAACATAATTACAAAATCAAATCTAGTGTTTTGGCTATGATAAAAGTAAATTTCATTTTGCTCAGGATTCTGCAATAAATTCTGATGCAGAACAGATCCAAATACAAGAATATATATAAGTTTTCTATAAATTTGTTGTCTATTGAAACTTGTATTCTGTACTATTCTCAGAATATACAAGTATGATGTAGTTTCTCTCAAACATTTACAAATGCTTGAAACATTAACATCGGATGACAACCACATAAAACTTTGATTGTGATTTTTTCATTCGCAGGAATAAAAATCACTGATCCACGATGTAGAATTTTTGATGCAGAGATCTCTGCTTTTCCATTTATTATAATTAGAATGCTAGCTGTACTTCTTGGAATTAAATTATATAATGCTCTTCCAGGAGGTATCTAAAATTGTATCATCGAATACTTTGTATTAATCCAATTTTGCTTTTAGAATTACGTTTTGGTATTGTTAAGGATTTTATAGGCTTGAAAAACTTACAGTAATTTTGGCAACTGCAAAGTCTGGTACAGAAGGACGAAACACTTCGGTGCATTCATCCTCACGAGATGGTTGAAATCTTTTAGCGGAAGCTGTTTCACATTTATACGACAACATTTCAGTCAGTGTTGGTACATCTTTCAATTTTGGTGTTAAACCAGCCCGTACAACATTATCAGAACAGGCCATGCACTCTATGCAGTCTGTAAATAAAATGTATAAAAAATACTATTCTTATGAAGGAGAATTGTTTAAAGAATCACAAGTGATATTTACCACCAGAGATATAAGCATGTGGTACATTTGGTTCTAAGTATATAGCCTCGCCCGGTTGCATAGTAATCGTATTAAACAAATATATCCCAAAGCATCCTACATCACCAGGAAAATCTGCATGCAATCTCTCTAACAAAGTGGCATTTAATGATTGTCTAGATGACTCATCTGAAAACAAGTAAAATACAAAATGATTATATAAAATATTCTTACTTCGTTAACATACCATGAAATATTTGTATTTATAGTATAGTCGCTTGCGAACAAATATAGTTACCTAGTTTAGACAATCTATCGAGTAATCTTTTAAGTTGCAGTGCAATTACACCAGGATCGCACGTCATAAGGCTGTGAAAACATTTACGTAAAGCTGTTTGAAGATTAGATTCATCCGTTGTTGCTAACTCAACTATTTTATCTTCGCCTATAACTGCTCGTAATTCTGGAAGCATTTTCATGTACTCTTTAATTTCTTTAAGCGGTCTGAAGCCGCAGAGAGCTTCGAAGGGTGTTAATGCAATGGCTAGCTCAGGTTTATGGTTAGCATCTTTGTAAATATCGGGATATAGTTTATGTAACAGTTTTGCACGTTCCTAAAATTAATAATTGATTGAATAACCATCTACAATCTGGGTATTTGTATCAATGTAATATGTTGTCGTAATCAGGTTTACCTTGTCTGGGTGTGCTTGTATCGATAACGCTTTATTCACAGATAACACCTTCAATAAGAATGGTAAATGTGAACCAAACTTTTTCTCACACTCGGGTCCTAACACTTGTAGATTTTCCTTTATATATGCTTGTAAAGATGTAGTTGTATTTTTTAAATATGACGGACCATTAATATGAGTTCCCATCCATAACTCTGAGTAAGGTTTTTGCTCATCGAGTAAAAAATCGGTATTGGCAGTTTTCATTAACATTGCAACAGTACTATCGATACCTAGCTTTCCCCAATCGTAAGTTTGTACGGCACATTTTAACTCCATTTTTGCAATGCTCCTAAAAACGAAGAAGTATTGTAAAGTACATAATTCCTTTAAAGAATTTAATTTTTATACTTACCATTTGAAATAGAATGTAGGTACAATTAATTTTACATTGCATGCGTACAAAGTTTTTCCTATGCATAACACAATGTAAATTATTCTTATTAAAATACTGTACAATTGAACACATGTTGCTCGCTTTTTGATTCACATGCAAAACAGAAGGAGGTTTTCATAGAAATTATGAGTGAACAGTGTTTTTATTTTGTATATAAATATAACTCTAACATGTTTTGTGTCAAGTATTATAAGGAAGGATATATGGGACATTACGAAGTCAAGATGTAATTTAACAATAAACTATAATACCCTGTAATTTACTGATGTGTGCCTTTATTGTATTAACAATTATGTATCTAGGCGGGATAATTTTAACTCCTTTCGTTTTGAGCTGCTTTCCGTTTACAGCTGAAGTGAAAATATTCAGATCAGTTCAGTTCAATACGTCCAATGATTTTCGCGTCTACTTTAAATAATCCAATCAGATGCATCTACCTGAACGGAACAGATGTATGTAAATATTTGTTCATTGGGGTGAAAAGAAAGCAGTTTAGTAAATGCTCTGGCCCGAATTTATAATAGAAAATATAGAAAGTATCACATTCATTTTCTCTTGTACACATTGATTACAGAAACACTTATTTTAACAAGAATAGTTTATTCGTAATAATTTCTTTGGCATTGAAACACTTGATGGTTTCTTTCCAAATGTGATCTAAAATTAGTTGATGGCGTTCGCAGTTACAAATGGAACGTGCATAGACTATGTTCAAAAAACACGTCACAGCACGCAGTTCTCATTTGTAAGATATAAATTTACGGAAATCGTATTCAATTATTTATAACCATTATTAGCTGTGAACTACTACTATTGAGTACTACTTTGTACTATTAAGTTGTTTTATTGTTAACAATTTTTCTTTTAAATTATCTACACGGTCATGTGTAATAAAAGAGCAAAATTGAACGCACACATAGAATCTGAAAATGATAAGGTGCGCGGTCTCACGGAATACTTGTCAGGCGCTGTGTGCGTCACTATATAAACCTTTATTTGTTCAATATTGATGGTAATATACAAAGATATGTACTAAGTACGCACCACTGAATGACTTTTCTTATTGCAGTTCAGCCCGTCTATCCCATGTAAGTTCCTACAATACTCGTACAATGTAAATACATTGTTGCACCGTGGAAACTTTACAATGGTTCTACTTGATAAGATAAAGGTAATGCCACGAAATGCCACGTGAAGAAGTAAACTATCAATAGTAGATTTTTCAGTACATTATCTGGGATGTAAGCAGAGGTAGATAATGGAATATATGTCAAGTCACGTTTTTATGTGCAGGTAGTTTAAAGCAGGCCGTAATATTCAGAATACGCGAAAAGGAATATACAAGGAATCATAATATTTATGATAATGCTTTAATCTGTTTTGTAACCTTAATGTTTTTCAAGATTATTTGAATAATTTATGTTGAGGCTAAATTGGATAAAACTGTGTAAAATTTTCTTTTAGGTTGGTACACTGCTCATCTTTATGGTTTGCTGTTTTCACATAATTTCACACGTCGTAGACAATTTCACAGTATACACTGTTCAGTCATTTAAATGTGTTGTTGCAGGATTTGTATCAACGATGGAATGTATAGTGGCAAATGTTGATCATATGCGATTTGATATCGAAATAGCGCTTGACGAACAATATGGAGCACTTTCGCTACCTTTTACGGGCATGGATAGTACGTAATATGTTAAACATTTATTTATTGTAACCTCTTTGGAAGTATCATTAGGTTATGTTGGTTAAAAGAAACTAATTTGTAATAATGTGTATACAATAAATTGAAGAGTATAGTGTATGTTAATGAATTTGCTACTGTTCATAATTACAATAAGAGTAATTTCTTTCTTATCGTTAACATCCTTTACGATATAACAAAAGACAGAATGCATGCTGTGTGATTTTGTAGGCATAAATAATTAATTATAAAACATCTTTATTTATTCTCATCTAATTATGTAGAATCGATCGCAGCGGTATGTCAGTTTTATCCACGAGGTACTTGTATCAAAGGAGCATCTTGTCCCTTCAGGCACGTTCGTGGTGACCGTACAATCGTATGTAAACATTGGTTAAGAGGTTTATGTAAGAAAGGCGATCAGTGTGAATTTTTACATGAATATGACATGACAAAAATGCCAGAATGTTACTTTTATTCTAGATTCAGTAAGTATTTTTATATCAAACACAATGTATCATATACATTTTCACATAGGGTGAAATTAAATCTCAAAGTATAGTTTTTCGATGTCTTTATCAATGAATGACTTGTGAATGGCCGGTTAATTGATCGTAAATTATTTGCGAATTATCAGAATTATGTTTCAGTTGTGTAGAAATAAAAACAATGTATATTCCTATTAGATGCGTGCCACAATAAGGAATGTCCATTTTTACACATCGATCCAGAAACAAAAGTTCGTGATTGTCCTTGGTATGACAGGGGATTTTGTAGGCATGGCCCATTATGTAGACATCGACATGTACGCCGTGTTCTTTGTATGGCTTATTTAGCTGGATTTTGTCCGGAAGGACAGAATTGTAAATTTATGCAGTAAGTTTTATAAAATGCCGCGGGAAATCAAAAAATTACAAAGCGACGATCCCAACATTATTATTTTGATTAATATTCCTCATATATATTTTTTCTCTTTTAGTCCAAGATTTGAACTACCCGCAGTTCAAGACATGCAACCTAAAGAGGGCAAGAAAGTTATGATTACTTGTCATTTTTGTGGCGAAGGTGGACATAAAGCTATTTACTGTAACAAAATGCCACCAGATGTACGCGAGGCACAAGTGAGGCAGGAGATGGAAAATAACTCTCACGCTTCTCATCATCACATGAATATGCACAACGGACCACCGCCACGAGGTCCTCAAAAACCACTAGAAGAAGTTACTTGTTATAAATGTGGCACAAAAGGTCATTATGCAAATAAATGCCCGAAAGGTCACTTGGCTTTTCTAAGTCATGCTGGAGGTGGTGGAAGTGGCGGTGGTGGTGGGGGACAAAATCAGAATTATCGTAGATGACTTTTTTTACTTTATTTATGTCACTTAGGGATTTCATTACTTTGAATAATTAAAAATCTGTCTATAAAAATCTCTATGTTTTCCCACAAGAACTTTATCATAAGACACTTGTACATTTGAGATAATGCACACATGAATATTTACTCGCACAGAGGATACAGAACAAAAGTTTTCCATACCAAGTATTAATTGCAAAGCTGCTGTATGCTTATCCCGTCAGGTGTGGTAATGGGTCTCCGTGTATTCAAATTTTTGTTTTTCGTTTCTCATTAAGTAACTAATTTGACGAAACTTGCAAATAACAAAAAATATATTTCAAAGCAATATAAATTGTCAAAATTTCTTATACACATTTTACTACTTCATTAACAAATATGTTTATCATGCAAAAAAAGTAAATATAGAGAAATAAAGTATGATAATTTTACTGATGCATTTATTTAAGAAATGTTTGATAACCAAAGAGTCATTACAATGTATCATGTTACTGACTTAGTTTTCACTTAATGGTTTACTACTACCCCATGGCAAATACTGTATCCATGACCGATACAGAACATTATAAAAAGATATATCCGGGTAATGTCAATTTCCTTATATTTATGATGATATATGGGAAGACAATCATTTTCGAGGAGATAACTAATACATTACTGTAATTTTACCTGGCATATTCTAGAACCTTCCCAAAGCGTTATATTCCGATGCTTATTTCTCACTATTTCGTTCCACAGGTCACTATACAAAAATTTTGAAGGGAATATAATCAATTGAATCTTTGCTTGGAATATTTGCAAATTGTAAACATATGATTGATTACAGTAGTCAATTACTTTTCCTGCTTTCTAATGTAAACCTAAGTACACAATATAATTGCAATTTACTTGCACCTGAGATATCCATTATTTTTGCCATAGTCATCGAATAAAAAAATTGACATGCAAGGAAAGGAGCATTTAGAAATAATAGTGTTGAAAATCACTGCTATGAAAGGCAAAGGGACAAAAGTGTATGATGATATTTCTTATCATGTTGCATTGTATTCAATCACTTCCACATAATTCGCAGGGAAAAGTCCATAAGTACCATCTGGCCCAAGACCTTGCCACCATCCTTCATCAATAGCATCTATGTGAGTAATGATGTCACCAGGATCAAATGTTATTTCAGTATCGTCGGCAGCTTGATAATCGTACAATGCTCTTGCCGTCATTCCTTCATTATTTGGATCAAAATATAAATATGGTCCATCCAATTGATTGTATAAATCACTTTCTACTTCTTTTGTATCTGTTACATCAACTTGTTGAGGTGTATCAGTTGTTTTGGAATCCAGATTCTGGTGTTGATTCTGATTCAATGATAAATCTGAAATTGATTTTGCCGCTGCTTCATCAAATTCTTCCTCGTGAATTACTTGCTCTTCGGACTTAACATCTTTCAAATCTTTTTGCTCTTTCTCCTCAATTACTTTCTTGGCGGCGTCTACATGAGCATTTTTTTGCAAAAACTGTTGTTGTGCCAAAGATGTCTTCATTTGTCCTGCAGCTGAGTTTTGTTCAAAAACTGCTCTAGCATTTATAGTACGTTGGGCTATTAGTTGTTGAGTTTCTTTGCTTCTTTGTCTACGCAATTCTTCACTACGAGATTTATGGTCATCTTCAACATCATTATCATATTGTTGACTTGCTGCGACCTGATTTCTCAAATTCTTTGCCTCTTCTGCACGTTGTTCGGCAAGTTTCTGCCTTGCTATTGTGCTCTCCTTTGCAGAAACCTAATATCAGTACGTTTTTGTTAATACAAATTAAATAAAAAGCCATTACATATAGTATCATAAATTACCTGTTGCTCTCTCAACTGTGTTTCCTTTTCTTCTCGAGTTCTAATTTCTCTTTCTAGTTTTTGACGTTCTTGCTCGCATCGTATACGTTCTTGCTCCAATCTCTTTTTCTCTTCTATTTCTTCCCGTTGCCAGAATTGCTCTCTTTCGGTTGCATTTATTTCTTGTTCAGGGATTACCCTGGAATATTATTTTTGTAAGAAGAAAAATCATTTTTTCATAAAGAGACCATTTTTTTCTAAAAATGTACACATTAATCTACACATTTGTAAGATCAATCGGTAACAAGTAACTAAAAGAATATAAAGATTGGACTATTGTACTGATAAACTATACGTATATAAAAATACATGTAAAAACACACCTGCGATAATTAGTACTGACCGGACCAGTATGTTCTTCATTTTCACCTCGAGGCTCATTAAACTTATAAGCAGATGCCGTAGCTCTTGCCAATTTCTCCATAATTAAGTCAACTTCAACGTCATCTTCGGAACGAGCGGTAATTGTAATATGTGCTCCTTTTAATAGACGTTCTACATCTCTTATATGATTCGCACATGTACCCTTTCTGACAATTGGAGCACCTTCTCCTTGCTATAAAAAAAGGCTAAGTCTAACTGATTACTATTACTGCAGTACTATTACTATTAACATATTATGTTCATCGTTAGGTTGACATGTAATAATAAAAATGAAAGTACTCGAGTCATTTCTTCTACTGTTTTGCATAGTTACTAACTTATGAAGTTCAAAAATTAATCTGCTTTCCCTTTACAACTAAAATGACGTCAAATATTTATATTGGATCAGCATTGATATTTACTTTAAATTATCCAATCGCTTTATGTCCACTTTTGAACTCGACCTATATCATCCAATTATTATAGTAAAAGGAAAGCTACGAATATGATACGCTTATTACAGTTTTGTATATTGCACAGAAAATTATTATCTCACCCAATTGATCAGCAGACATTTAGGTAAACTTGTTTTGGTATCGATTACTCGACAGAACGCATACATTATATGGCTACTGTTAAATCTATCAATTAGTTCTTCTAATCCGCCATCTCCTGTTCCAACAACCTTTAAATTATTCGTTTGCCCTTCATAACCAAACAAAGCCCTATACAAAATAAGATATTTTCTTAGTCGCAAAGTATAATACAATAAGTATAACATTTACAATGAACTGTCAAAACTAATGTATGTAAGTGCACTTTGATCTAAATCGCTTATGTATAACATCAGCATACATATTATTTAAGTAGAAATATATATCACGGCATTGACATAATTTTGCAAAAGCTGTGATAGAAAGTGACGATAGGCGGCTGATACATTAATCATACAATCGAAAGTAATATATGTAAGTAAAGTTGGATCTAAATTGCTTATGTATAATATCAACATACTTATTATTTAAGCTTAAATATATATTATGGCGTTGATCTTGGAAAAGCTGTGATACAAAGCGATACGTGACTTATCCATTAATCGTACCAGTTCACAGATGATTTGTCGTCTACAACGCTGTGCCATGCAGCCACCAAGGCATCTTTATTTTTTGCTAAATTAATGGACATGTTTCTTGATCAATTCATAACAAATCCAGCGTGAAACAGTTGCACTGGTCACTTTATTCATGCGCTCAGCGATGCATCTTCTCGTTGCACCTTTTTGATTATATGTCAACGCCCTTTAGGTACCAACCGCATAAACCTAATACTCCTAAAGCAATGGGTTCGGTATAGCAAAACTGTAAACAAAATTTACTTTCAATGCGTACGTATTTCTAGTTTTATGCCTCTGAACAATTTTGCACAATTGTTATTTTGAATTTTTCTAAATAATTTTCTGTAACGATCCTTTTTGGAAACACGACTTTCCGCATGAAGTAGACATTCAATGTAATTAGAAATACACCGTAAGGTAACGTACAGTCTATGTCTGAACACGTCCGGCATTTCACATGCGTGTGTGACTAGTAATTGCTAGTAATCAAACACTGTACACCGACTATAGTCACTGACACCAACTGACACTATGCAACCGGTGAATTTGTATCCATGTCAAAAGTTTTACGACTAAAGTTCTCTCATAGGAATAGTTCGTATACGTTTTATTTACAGCATATGGTTAATTAGAACTTAATCGTTTTAATTCTACAACAATAGCACGCTTCATTTGCAAACATGGTAAGTCACTGCAAGTACATGTATCTGCCATAACCTATGAAATTTTAAGCTGTTCCCTCTTAACTATGAACATTTTAATTTACAGTTATTCTACTCATTTTTCAAGTCTCTCATAGGAAAAGATGTTGTTGTTGAATTAAAAAATGACTTGAGGTAAGTTCGATGTTGCTATAAATGGTGCGTATGATGATTCAAAATTTTCTTGTAGCATCTGCGGAACCTTACATTCAGTGGATCAGTATCTGAATATAAAACTAACTGACATTAGCGTGACAGATCCTGACAAACACCCACATATGGTTCGCTATAATTACATATGAAATTATTCTATGTACTTTAGCATGCTTTATAATAAGAATTGTGCTATTAATATTCTTTTATAACTTACTTATTTTATTTTAGCTATCTGTAAAAAATTGTTTTATTCGAGGATCTGTTGTACGATACGTACAACTTCCTGGAGACGAAGTAGATACACAATTATTACAAGATGCAGCGCGTAAAGAAGCTGCCGTACAAACAAGATAATGTAACCCTCACTTATAGGAGCACTTAACAAATACATCCTACTATAATGCTATGTATTACAAAAATACCGTATATACTACAAATATTAAGATCTATTTTTCAATACCAATGGTATTGGAATTATAAATTATTCTTTGGATTAAAAGTAACAGTGTACTTTACTAAGAAATAGAAAAACACTTAATATAAAATTTGCTTGACTTGCATAAAGCTGACTAATATTTATGAACTCTTAATATTAGCATTAACGAGAATGATACAATAAATTTGAAGTTCTTCATAAGGTATTGTTTTGCTACTCTACTTAAAAATACAAATATATGAGCAAACGGTGTGCTTCATATGTTACGTAAATGTGAATGTGTATATTGTATCACTTGATATTTTCAATAATTGCAAATTGTCAATTAGCATATAGTGATATGTATATAGACATGACAATGCTATTTTTATAGTTTAGCATTTGTAAGGTACGTACCTTGCGATTCTTGAAAACTGATTAGTACAATATGTAGTGCAAACATTATGATTTTAGTTTTTTTCTATTGCAGCAAGTTAATTATCTCAAGTCTGTAAAAGGTATATTCGTTAATTTGCAAGATTGTGCATTACTTTACACAGTTTCTTTTGAACAAGTGAAAGCTATGTAAAAGCCATTAAATAAGAAAAAATAAATTTGTACAAATTTATCGCAGTAGGAAAAACTTTAATTATCATAGATAACATTATGTTCCCTACCTAAACAATATATCTAATTTGGCAAACCTATATTGCCTCGTTTGTATATTTCTAACAAGTACCATGTTACTATTGTTGTCTATTATATTCATTAATGATTCTAATGTGATGTACCCGATACCAATACCTTTCGCTTCATTAAATGAAAAATTTCCTAATGTTACATATCCCATTATCTCTCTGTCACACGAGAATCTAACCTGTGAGCAATTTGGAAGGTACAATTTAGACATTCTTTCTGATTGTTCAATAATAGTATGTTGTTTTGAACATAAACCATTTTTTGAGAGGTATTTCACATGGTCAACTACAGCTTTTTTATGCATAGGTTTTGACATTAAATCACAAATTTTTGTCGCATATCCTTTTTTGTTACGTATTCTTTGCTTTCTACAGCGCTTAAGAAACGCTAAATGATTTTTCCGTAGAAGCTTTCGTTTCATAACATTTGGATCTTTTTTTAAGGTTTCAACAGGTCCTGCCCAGCGTTTGTTACTTCGCAGTCTTGCTAGGTCTTCAGTAGTTGGAATACATATAATAGAAAATTGTTTAGGTCTCCCTTTTTGCATAATAGATACCTTAACACAAACTAAAACATTTTTAGATTCAAATAAATCTCGCGAATTATTACATGGTACTTTTACTTTGTTGGCAGCTTTAATATTTTGACATATAAGTTTCTCTTGTAATAACAACAGTAGCTTACGATTCCTTAATACGTAAAAATCTTCAGTCTGTGACCACTCCTTCATCAAAATTTTCCATTCGCAATAAAATGGACTAGAAATACTAAATTTGATAAAATTCACACGCTTGTTAGGTGGACGTCGAAAGTATTTTTCTGTAAATTCCTTTTTGGCACACAAGGCTTCTTTTTCATAAGCAGCTGTATCAGGCTCATTAAAATCTGGAGAATCTATACAAAAATTTTGGAATGCTATTGACTGCGATTCTCTTAATGCTCCAACTCTTACAGAACGAAACACAAATGCCAACCAAAAAGGCATAGCCCACTGTGCTGGAAAAATTATGTCCATTCCAGGACAGGTTCCTGTTAATTAATTAACAAAAACAATTTATTTTGTGTAAATAAAACATTTAATTTAATGTCAGAAAATAAGTTGTTTTATCGTGTCATATTTACCTGCATTATTACTACTTGATATTTGAACTAATAATAATGGTATCTTTGTCATAATATCTTCAGAAAAGTTATTATCATTACTAATTCCAGGTACAAGGCACGTACTTCTCAATTTATTAATTTCGCTGTTCGGCGAACAAGAAGCTGAAACTTTGTTACGTATTTTCATGTCCCATATAGGACTAACATTTGAATTTACTGGAGGTAGTGGTATTGTTACAGAGAAACAGTCACGCCTTGAAGTTTTAGTTCTTTTGTGAGGTATGTTGAATCTAGGGTCTAATACAGTAAAGCCAAGAACAATGTTTGGAGGCAATTGATTAGGTGATTCCAAAGTTTTTAAGTCTTGCCACAATGCCACTTGAGTTTTAAGAGAACCAATGTTATCTTGAATTTTATAATATTCAGTATCCCATGACTGTATACAACCACCTTCATCCTTACTACTGCTTTGAAGATCAAAACCGGGCATAGACATATTTTCTGTTGTATTATATTTTATATCCATGATAGATGACTCATTTGTATGATTTGAATCTTTGTGCTTAAAGCACCCAGTCGCTTCGTCTACATTTGGCAATTGCAGAGCATCTAATAGAACATGGAACGTTAATGGACCGTATAATCGAAATCTGTTTAAAGTGTTTTTTAATAAAACCATTTGACAAGATTTATTATTAATGTAAACACAAGGACTTTTAGTGTCCGTAGATGTGGGAGTGGAAAGTACAAATTCAAAACTCAACACAATCTCTTCTAATAATTCTTCATAAAATGCAGGATGCACCCATATCCATATCGTTTTGATGTCCGTTTTACTTGGTTTCCACAAGAAACGTATATTGCCAATAGGTTTTTGTGGATATCCATTCCTTGCAAAGAACATTAAAGTACCTTCCCTATTTCCAGGTAGATATATTTTTGCATTAAATGTTAATTCAAATGGATTACAATGGGTCTTCAACGTTTCTTTCAAAATGCTTTCCGGACCACCTATTTCTATGCAAGAGTAATAAGACAAATCTTGCATAAGGCAATGTTTTGTTGTAGCACGATAATTGGCTCTAAAACATTTGTCATTTGCAAAATTGGGTACTTTATGCCCCCACTTTTCTATCATATGGAATCGTTTAGCATGCCAAATATGCGTTTCAAGCCAAATTGCATTTCGTTGTCGCCGGTTGTATTCTGAAAGTAAGTTGTGTGGCCGTCTACGATATTTTCGCGAAGGTCTCTTATTTTTTGGTGGTAGTCCAGATTTGGCCATTTGTCTTAAATGCGCCTCCCGATATTTGCGTGGCAAACGCTTAGCATTATGAGACATAACGCGTCTACGCATATGCACTGGTAGTTTTTGAAATATCAACTTAGTTTGCTGAGGATTATCTGAAAGTCAGGAAATGGATGTTAGGATAAAAGAAAAAGTTTGAAATATACTTTTCTCTTTGCGAAACTTAACGAGAAATCAAAAGTTCAATGTATTATACTCTGTAGATACAAAAGTGCCATATCAACATAAGGTAATTATGAACATTTAAAACTGGTAAACGAAAACAAGAACATCAATGTTTATGGTATGACAATTATTCAACAGGGTAAAATACTACAGCAGGGTGTGATGATAATGCCTATCTGTTAATGTCACGGTACTCGTAAACAATGCAAGAGACGATGAACAGGTTAGGTTGAGAAAATTATCAAAGTTGTTATTTACCTATCGAATAAGTCATGGCAGCAATTTCAGCGGCTCGCGCGGAAATAAATTTCATAATTGGTACATCATGTGGCAATTCCTGAGAGCCGCCTAACAACTCGTCGAACTGTTCTTTCTCTGCCATTTTAACTCAATTATGCGCCTAGAATTGCGCGATATCCACAAATTTCGATATAGATCGCTCTTACATCGAAATAATTTCCGCTTATTGTACTGTATACAAATATGGTTTAAGTTTCTTAAATTACAATCGTCAACAAAGTCTTCACGGCCACCAAATAAAATTACCGGCGACACGTGGTAACTGGTGGTAACACAGGTGGTAACATGCGTTCGTAAATATACAACCGTAATCCTATTGTTTATTCGGCCTGTTCTTTATTCCAGCATTGGGACTGAATCCTTGTTCGATGTTCTGACAGCGTTGTTCGATAAACCGATAGGATCCCTGTGTTATCACATACAAAGGCTCATCCCTCAGTGGTGTACTCGCTTGGATTAGAATTCATCAGTTGTGGATAGTTAATGTAATACGGTTCGTCAGTGTCCGACGTCTCATGTTCACTAGGTTGTGCTTCCTTGGTCTTCCAAGCCATTCCAAGCTGATACTGCATTTCTGGAGAGCATTTGTTGGCGCCTGGCCCCCGGTATAGGCCACGTACACGCCTTCCAATCTGATGCACGTGTAAAGTCCCGGTTCTGTGACGGTCCTGTATTAGATCCGGGGTATTCATCTTCTGTCAATTCATCCCAATATACATACATTTATGTATAGCCATCTTCAACTGTTTCGAAATGCCGGCAAAATTAAATTTTATTCGAAATTTGAATTTCCCGCTATCTTGTACCGGTTCAAGATGGCGGCTCACAAACCTTATTGTCAACTCACAGTAGTGTACTTGATTTTTGTGCCAAATTTCGTCCCGATCGGTTCAGCCGTTTTTCCGAAATCGAGGATCCCAGATAGCACAAGGACGTGTTAAAGACGTATTAAAAACGTACACGTTGGACGTTACGTACGTATGTAAAACGTCCATTTTAGATTCGTGAACATCTTTAGGACGTTTTAAAAACGTTCAATGTTACTTTTATGGATGTCCTAAAAACGTTCGATTTAAGGCCTCGCCGGACCAAAATTGTGCGTTTTTAGGCCGTGAAAGGGATGTTTATTAAGGGGTATCAATACCAACGGGCTATCTCCGAATCGATCGAAGCGCCGCCGTACGGCCTGTGGGTCAACTAACCGCACATCACCGGCCCGAGCAGGAGCTCCCAGACGGGAGTCTCGTGAAGCTCCCATTGTTAGGGTCGTGCCGAAAATCGGGTACCACGAAGGGCCCCTAACATTTTTAAATATTTTTCGGTGTAGATAGGATGCCGAGGTGAACATGTAAAATGTTACTGTTTCGATAGTGGGACGAAATTTGTTCATAAAGTTTTTGTAATATCTTCCGGGAGGTGCATTTATCAATTATTTATTTAACAATTAACTTTTTAGTTAAAGTACATATTTGTTGCCAATGTCAATGACCGACATCCATGCGTCAAAATGTTTAAACAGTTAATTGTTAAATAAACAATCGATTAATTCACTTCTGGAAGATATTTATCTTTTTTTACATATTTGTCACATTTGCCGGATAAATCAAAAGAAAAATCATTGCTCTGACGTAGTTAAGAACAGACGGAGAAATTCATTTCCTAACAAAACTGCTCAAATTTTGAATGTAGAATATTTTAATTAATTTTACATTTTTAAAAAAATTCTGTTCTAATTCTCCGAGCATTATCAATAACTTACAAAATACATATATCTCACAAGGAATGGTAAAATCTGTTTCAATTTAGCTGAATTTGAAACATAGTATTGTTCAGACTTCTGCTAAAGAGAATAACTGTCATGGGGCTTAATTTTAGAGAGAATTGTAATGAGATATCGTGATTGTTCGATCTGAAGTCACGAAGTGGTAGGCTCGTGGCCGTGGCTCGTCAGTGCTCGACAACGAAAGGAAGGAAAGGTGAGAAAGAATCGAATGTCTTTGTCTCGTCGATACGCGTCTCTCTGTCCCATCGGATCAGTGCCTTTCCTTCTGGGCGATACGTTTCTCTCTTTCTCGTGCTTCCCTAAACGGAAAAGAAAGGCACGTATCGCCGAGAAGGAGACGCACTGATTCGACGGAACAGAGAAGCACGTATGGAGGAGACAAAGACAGTCGATTTTTTCTTGCCTATCTGACTTTCGCCGTCGAGCGCTGGCAAGCCTCGAGAGAGAATCGATTGTCTTTCTCTCGTCCATACGTGCTTCTCTGTCCCGTTGGACCAGTGCGTCTCTTTCTCAGCGATACGTTCCTCTCTTTCTCGCGCCTTTCTCGACGGGAAAGAAAGGCACGTATCGCCGAGAAGGAGACGCACTGATTCGACGGGACAGAGAGATGCGTATCGACGAGAGAAAGGCACTCGATTCTTTCTCCTTCGTAGTCGAAGCTTCCGAGCGCTCGACGGCGAAAAGCAAGGAGAATCGATTGTCTTTGTCTCGTCCATACGTGCCTCTCTCTCCCGTCGGATCAGTGCGACTCTTTCTGAGCAATAAGTGCCTCTCTTTCCCGGGAGTCAACGGAACTCTCTTTCTTGGCGATACGCACGACTTTGCCACAACATGATTATAGGCTGACATATTGCAAAATTGGACTGTAATTTTTTCAGAAACTCTAAATGCGCTTTATCGATTGCCACTAATCTGTAGGCTTGGATAGCTGAAATATATTTTAAATTTGGAGAGATTCAAGCCGGCGTCGGCGCGCGACGGTCTCTCCTTATTAGACACGAAGCTTTTATTGACACGATTATTCATAATAAAGTATCAAATTGGGCTACAGTCTACAGTTCCTCTGATCCGATCCATTCCGAAACCAAATCGTTTTAAAAAATATTTTTAATAATAAAATTGTCTGGATGAGTATAGTTCATTTGCTTTTCCAAACCCCTTTTTTATTTAGAATTATAATTATAATAATATAACTGTAAATCTTATTTTAAAATATGTTTGTAATAAAGAAAAAACCTAAAATAAGTAAGAATTTTTTTCTGGGTGTAAGCACTCCGGGCCGTACTCTAACAAATTCAATTCAATTTTTTCCTGCCTGCCTTGCTTACATGTTTCATCCTTTACGGAGAAATTCTTTTTCATTTATAATATTATTGAGATAATATAATTATGAATTTAGTTTTAAAATACATTTTTAATAAAAACAAAACTTAAAATAAGTAGTAAGTAAATTTTTTCTTGGTCTGAGCTCTCGGTATAACCTTACAAATTACATTGAAATTTTCTCCTACGTACCTAACCTAAGTACGTTTCATGTTTTTCTAATAAACCCATTTTCACTTATAATATGTAATTATAATAATTTTATGAAATAGTTTGAAAGTATACTTTTTGTAAGAACAGATCGTAAAATAAGTAAGAAGTAAATTTTTCGTGCGTGTATAACCTGCAATCTATCCCTTTTCCACAAAACCCCTTTCATTTAATTACTGACTTCGTCTGAAATAAGAATGGATTTTGAATAAAGAATAAATAAAAAAGGGAAAGTTATACGGATCACGATAGTAAACCAGGTTTTCCTCATTTCAGCTGATTCTCTTATTTTAATTTTCCATAATTCATAGTGGCATCGTATTTCAAAACAGACTCGTTTTTGATTTAGCGGGGTTATGTCAGGTTATGTGAATCAATCTGAATGAGCGCGGCGATCGGGCATTGTCGGGCATGTCCGAGGTGGTCCGAGGCGTCCGAGGGCATAGGTGGGCACAGGGCCCCCCAAGATTGTGGTTGAAGCAGCACCTGAGCGAAGAATCGATGGGAACGCCGCCAGGCACCAAACTCGGGAACTATTACACGCTATTTTTCGGCGATGTGACAGCTGGATTCGTAGTTTAGAAATCACAGCTTATTACGGGAACAAAGTGCAGTGAAATGAATTTTCCTAATATCTGTGATGAAGTGCCGACCCCGCTCTGGTCCGATATTGAAGTGTAATGTCGTTAAATCGGAGAAATAAGAGAAAATGCGATTGCTCGAGCGGCCATGTTGGACTGTCGTTGACAGCTGCAGAGACCGATGCTTCCTTCGACTGCAATTATTCGTTTATCGCGGCTTTGTCCCTCTATACGAGACCAGAGCGGGGTGCAGCAGATTTCAAGCTTTCAATAAATACCAGTCTCATGAGGAATTGACGTACTACGAAGACGAGATATCCTCAGGACTTTTTCATAGTTTCTACGAATTCTATTGGCTCCCGGGCTAGTTCCTTTTAGGTCACTATAAGGTGTTGATTCCCCTTAAGGGGCAACGGTAGAGGATATAGGCCTAAAAGTAACTAGCCTAGCAGCCAATAGGAATCGTGGAAACTTTGAAAACGTAGTTTTCGTTTTTCGTCTTGATAATACATTAATTCCTTGCGAAACTGATATTTATGGAAAGCTTGAACCCTGTTGCATCTGGCTCTGGTCTCGTATAGAAGGATAAAGCTGCGATAAACGAATAATTGCAGTCGAAAGAAGCATCGGTCTCTGCAGCTGTCAACGCCAGGCCAACATGGCTGCTCGAGCAATTGCATTTTCTTTTATTTCTTCCATTTAAGGACACTACACTCCAATATCGGACCAGAGCCGGGTCGGCGCTGCATCACTGTTATCAGAAAAATTCACTTCACTGCGGTTTGTGCCCGTAATAAGCTATCATCCGAAAAGTACGAATGCAGCTGTCACGTCGCCGAAAAATAGCGTATAATAGTTCCCGACTTTGGTGCCTGGCGGCGTTCCCATCGATTCTTCGCTCAGGTGCTGCTTGAACCACAATCTTGGGGGGCCCTGTGCCCTCGGACATGCATGATCGCCGCGCTCGCCGCGCTCATTCGCATAACCTGACATAACCCTGCTAAATTGCGATAAATCGGAAACGAGTCGGTTTCGAAGCTACTATGGATTATGGAAAATGAAAATAAAAGAATGAGCTGAAATGAGAGAAACCTGGTTTACTATTATGATCCGTATAACTTTCCCGCTGTTATTATTTATTTAAAATCCGTTGTTATTTGAGCTAAATTCAATAATTAAATGAAAGGGGGTTTGTGGGAAAAGGATGAAATGTAGGTTAGGCAGGCACGAAACATTTACTTATTACTTATTTTATGTTTTGTTTTTACTAAAAATGTATTTGAAAACTATATTCATAATTATATTATCTCAATAATATTATAAATGAAAAAGAATTTCTCCGTAAAGGATGAAACATGTAAGCAAGGCAGGCAGGAAAAAAGTGAATTGAATTTGTTAGATTACGGCCCGGAGTGCTTACACCCAGAAAAAATTTTTTACTTATTATTTGTTTTTTTCTTTATTACAAATATATTTCAAAATGAGATTTACAGTTATATTATTATAATTATTATTCTAAATAAAACGGGGGTTTGGAAAAGCAAATGAACTACTCGTCCAGACAATTTTATTATTAAAAATATTTTTTAAAACGATTTGGTTTCGGAATGGAATGGATCAGAGGAACTGTAGCCCAATTTGATACTTTTTTATGAATAATCGTGTGAATAAAAGCTCCGTGTCTAATAAGGAGAGGCCGTCGCGCGCCGACACCGGCTTGAATCTCTCCAAATTTAAAATATATTCCAGCTGTCCAAGCCTATAGTTCAGTGGCAATCGATAAAGTGCATTTAGAGTTTCGGAAAAAATTACAGTCCAATTTTGCAATATGTCAGCCTATAATCACGTTGTGGCAAAGTCGCGTATATCGCCAAGAAAAAGAGTTCCGTTGACTCCCGGGAAAGAGAGGCACGTATGGACGAGACAAAGACAATCGATTCTCTCTAGGCTCTCCTTGCTTTTCGCCGTCGAGCGCTCGGAAGCTTCGACTACGAAGGGAGAAAGAATCGAGTGTCTTTCTCTCGTCGATACGCATCTCTCTGTCCCGTCGAATCAGTGCGTCTCCTTCTCGGCGATACGTGCCTTTCTTTCCCATCGAGAGAGGCGCGAGAAAGAGAGGAACGTATCGCTGAGAAAGAGACGCACTGGTCCAACGGAACAGAGAAGCACGTATGGACGAGAGAAAGACACTCGATTCTCTCTCGAGGGCCTCGAGGCTTGCCAGTGCTCGACGGCGAAAGTCAGATAGGCAAGAAAGAATCGACTGTCTTTGTCTCCTCCATACGTGCTTCTCTGTTCCGTCGATTCAGTGCGTCTCCTTCTCAGCGATACGTGCCTTTCTTTTCCGTTGAGAGAAGCACGAGAAAGAGAGAAACGTATCGCCCAGAAGGAAAGGCACTGATCCGATGGGACAGAGAGACGCGTATCGACGAGACAAAGACATTCGATTCTTTCTCACCTTTCTTTTCCTTTCGTTGTCGAGCACTGACGAGCCACGAGCCTATGCCTACCACTTCGTAACTTTAGATCGAACAATCACGATATCTCATTACAATTCTCTATAAAATTAAGCCCCATGACAGTTATTCTCTTTACCACAAGTCTGAACAATACTAATATGTTTCAAATTCAGCTAAAATTGAAACACAATTTACCATTCCTTGTCAGATATATTTTTGTAAGAAAGAGTAGCGGGGAGTGACGGTATCGAAATGAAATGCTCGTAGATTCCAATAAGAGTCAATGTATTGCTCGCAAAGATCCGAATGCTATGACGCTCTACAACCAACTGCCTGTTCAGTCCATCCTGTCTACGTTCCTGTCCGCGCTTTCCCGTCATAAAATGTCACGTGTCCTGCAGTTTGGGACCCCTTTGTGGCCACGTGCAATGCAATGGTCCGGCCTCGAGTGGGCCATGTGCAGTGCAGTGGTCAGCTCTCGAATCCTGACGATGTCCAGGCCCAGGGACCAGAACGTCTTACACTCGGCCTTTCCTGACGAGAATGCTTGTCCTCAAGCGTTAAGTAGTTTTCTGTAATCATTTAAAGAAAGCATGCGTCGATACAGTATCAATCAACCCAACGTAGACAGCGACATTAACACATTACGCCTAATACTTCCTTTCGACTGATTTGTTGACTCCGCTACTTTACCGGTCCATACGTGCCATCGCTTCACCGGTAAGTGCGCCTACTGCCTCCTGATCCTGTCTGTTGTTCCTTCACGTTCATCCAGGCATCTCGTACGACTGCTCTCATGAAAGATCAAGTTTAACGTCCTACCGTGACGGTACTCACACCAAATCACGTAAGACGGATCTCAAAGTTTAACGTCCTCCCGTGACGGTACTCACACCGACCCACGTAAGACGGATCTCAAAGTTTAACGTCCTCCCGTGACGGTACTCACACCGACCCACGTAAGACGGATCTCAAAGTTTAACGTCCTCCCGTGACGGTACTCACACCGACCCACGTAAGACGGATCTCAAAGTTTAACGTCCTCCCGTGACGGTACTCACACCGACCCACGTAAGACGGATCTCAAAGTTTAACGTCCTCCCGTGACGGTACTCACACCGACCCACGTAAGACGGATCTCAAAGTTTAACGTCCTCCCGTGACGGTACTCACACCGACCCACGTAAGACGGATCTCAAAGTTTAACGTCCTCCCGTGACGGTACTCACACCGACCCACGTAAGACGGATCTCAAAGTTTAACGTCCTCCCGTGACGGTACTCACACCGACCCACGTAAGACGGATCTCAAAGTTTAACGTCCTCCCGTGACGGTACTCACACCGACCCACGTAAGACGGATCTCAAAGTTTAACGTCCCACCGTGACGGTACTCACACCGACCCACGTAAGACGGATCTCAAAGTCTCCACCATCCCTTCTGTTGTTGATCCATGCCGTGTCCTATAAAGGAAAAAGAAATCTCGCGCGGGCTGTGCACCCACGTGCCCAGGCAGCTGCAGGTTACTCCGGTACCGCTGCGACCCAGGATTTCATTCGGTCGACAGCCGCAACAGTTCTAGTTCGTCTACCTCCCTCCCTGAGGTCCTCGACTTCGTACCTATCGTTTGGTAAGACTCTACTCACCCGGAATGGTCCTCTAAATTTGGCGGAAAGCTTCCTACTATCACCAGTAGGTCGCTCACTGGTAATTTCGATCATCACGACGTCTCCCTCTTTATATTGGGTGGCCATTCGTCGACTCCGATCATATCGTTCCTTTTGTTTCCTCTGGTCCTCTGTGATGTGTTGGGAAATTTGCTCTCGAAGTTCCTGCACATCCAGGCGATCGATCTCGGTTTGCACCTCTTGTAAAATTCGTGCTTCTGGCGGATGCTTCATCTTACACCCAAATAGCGCCTCTGATGGCGTAGTCCCGATCCCTTTATTATGGGACGTGTTGAGAGCGCTCTGAATTTGTTTAACATACTCGTCCCATCGGTGCGGGTCCTTCCCTGCCATCGTTGCCGCCAATGACGCGACAATTGTACGGTTATACCGCTCGCATTGCCCATTAGCCCTTGGCGTGGCCACAGCATTTAAGACGTGACGTATTCCGTACGTTGTGCAGAACAGTTGGAATGTGCGTGCGGTGAAAGCCGTTCCTCTATCGCTAATAATGCGATGCGGAATTCCGAACAAGTATGTGAGGTTTAATATGATTTTTGCTGCCCGTTTTGCCTTCGTGTCCCGCACTGGTTCTATTATCGTGAATTTCGTGAACGCATCGACAATGACAAGTAAATAACGGTTTCTCTTCTTGCTCGTTTCAAATGGTCCGACATGAGTGTCTTCTCGTATCCCGCGTGGCCCGCATCGTCGTGACACAGTCGGCAAATCTGGAACCGCGCCCCGTTTGGTACAACCCATGCGGTGCATCCCTTTTCCAAACGTCGATATAGCTTATCGCCCTTTAAGACGTATTCTGTAAAATATTGTTTCGTCTCATTATTCCTCACGTTCTCCTTCAATATGGACCGTATGCGGTCAATTCGTTCGTCCTGTAGTTGTGCCACTAGAATCCAATCTGCTTCCGTAATATCAACTGGATAAACCTGGCAAGTTGTGACTGGATTTCTACTCAATGCATCCACGTGACACATTTGCGTTCCACTGCGTCGAGGTCGTGGGGCGCATTGTCAGCATCGGTCGTTGTGGCATCGGTCTTCCGACGGAAGTCGACGCGGTCGGCATCGATCCCATTTCGCTTAACACCGCGTAAAACTCATGCACATTTTTGTATTTGTTCGACCTGATGGACCTCGCTATATTGTCATCACCGATGCCGCCGATCACTGCATCTTGCAAGTAAGCATCGGGTATTGGTAAGTTCAGCATGCGTAACTTTGCCAATTTTTCAAAACAGTAGTCCCCCAACTTCTGTCCCGGACGGGTGGTATAAAGGGCCGCTTCCCTTAAGAGTCTGGCGAATGGTAATGGTTTACTAAACTGCGCGATCAGGACCTGCTTTAGGGAGTCCCACGTGTGTTCCTTCCTCATCTCCACGTCATACAATCTTCGTGCATGACCCCTTAATTGCCGTGCGATCACCCTTATGACGTCATCACCAGTCCATGCATAGCGACGCACAAGTCTATCCACATCACGTACCCACTGCTTGATGTCCGCATCATCACTCGACGGATCGAACTGTGGCACCATATGTTCGTCGCGCGTGGGTCTATTCTTAAAACTTTTCAGTTCCCATTTGAGGCGTTTAATTTCCTCTCTCAGATCGCTCGGTGATCCGCTGCGGATCGATACCGAACGTCGCGCATACTCTCGATCGTAGGAGGGATCGCGTGCGTCTCGACATTCGCGAACACTCCTGCGACCACTCGAAACGCTGCGAGAGTGTTTTCGCGTGCTCCTGCGGATGCGATCAAACGAAGGGTCTCTACCGCGATCCTGCGAATAGTCGCGGGGGCGGTCTCTTGGACGGTCTTGGGAGCGGTTCCTCGAGCGGTCCCTCGAGCGGTCCCTCGAGCGGTCTCGCGCACGTCCCCGCGAACGATCACGCGACTTTTCCTTCAGACGATTGTCGCGACGACCCATCGTAATACACCTCACTTGACACTCGTATTCACCAGCACGTACGATCAAAATGTACCTGTTCACTGGCGCGCGGTCAAAATGTGCCCTATTTTCCACTAGCACGTGTGATTAAAACGTATCCCACTTCTGAATTGTAAGAAAGAGTAGCGGGGAGTGACGGTATCGAAATGAAATGCTCGTAGATTCCAATAAGAGTCAATGTATTGCTCGCAAAGATCCGAATGCTATGACGCTCTACAACCAACTGCCTGTTCAGTCCATCCTGTCTACGTTCCTGTCCGCGCTTTCCCGTCATAAAATGTCACGTGTCCTGCAGTTTGGGACCCCTTTGTGGCCACGTGCAATGCAATGGTCCGGCCTCGAGTGGGCCATGTGCAGTGCAGTGGTCAGCTCTCGAATCCTGACGATGTCCAGGCCCAGGGACCAGAACGTCTTACATTTTATTGTAAGTTATTGATAATGCTCGGAGAATTACAACAGAATTTTTTTAAAAATGTAAAATTAATTAAAATATTCTACATTCAAAATTTGAGCAGTTTTGTTAGGAAATGAATTTCTCCGTCTGTTCCTAACTACGTCAGAGCAATGATTTTTCTTTTGATTTATCCGGCAAATGTGACAAATATGTGAAAAAAGATAAATATCTTCCAGAAAGTGAATTCATCGATTGTTTATTTAACAATTAACTGTTTATACATTTTGACGCATGGATGTCGGTCATTGACATTGGCAACAAACTTTAACTAAAAAGTTAATTGTTAAATAAATAATTGATAAATCCACTTTCCGAAAGATATTACAAAAACTTTATGAACTAATTTCGTCCCACTATCGAAACAGTAGCATTTTACATGTTCACCTCGGCATCCTATCTACACCGAAAAATGTTTAAAAATTTTAGGGACCCTTCGTGGTACCCGATTTTCGGCACGACCCTAACAATGGGAGCTTCACGAGAATCCCGTGTGGGAGCTCTTGCTCGGACCGCTTGATTTGCGATTAATTGACCCAGTGGCCGCACTGCGGCGCTTCGATCGATTCGGAGAGAGCCCGGTGCTACCGTTTCCCCTTAATAAATGGGTATACTGAATCTTACTCGTTTTTAATGCAAATTGGGGAATTAATTTGTTAGCAATAACGCCATATATGTATATCTAGACCAAGCATTCCGTCTGCAGGATCCCTTTGAATGAGCATTATAAGCGCATTGTAAATGCACATAAAAAGCACATATTTGTCCCGCATTAAAAACGCATTTAATGCTAACTATAATGCGAATTTCAAAAAATTTACCTAACACTTATAGAGGGATTCCACGTCTTTAGAGCCTGCTTTGTTTAATAAACCATAAATCCATAAATCTGTGGCTAATTTTAATGGTCTGGTCAGTAATGATGTGATTTCGAAAAAACCCATCGTCGGTGGTGGGATTCGAGAACACGAGTCACTAGGGTGTGAGCCGTCCAGCTACTCTACTGCGCTACCACGCGCTACACTCATTGGCTTGGATACCATTGAACAGAACAGGTATACATGCACACCTTAATAAACCGAAACATTTAAAATCGATTTTCTTGACAATCAAGGGCCGTCGCTAAAAATCCCTCGCAGCGTCTTTGGATGTTTTCTATTTACCGATTCAAGTCAACGCAAACATCATTCTAGCTTTATTTTACATACAGTGACTAACAAAAATAGAATGATACTTACGTGCAAAATGGAAAATGTATATACATATATTCGAGAAATAATCAATGGCGGTGACGTATTTAATGCAATAAAGGCATATGTGAGCCGCCAAACACATGTTTCTCATAAATACATAAAATGGACATCTTTAAAACATACAAAAGTTAACATGTTTTGTACGTCCAATAATGTACGTTCTTAAAACGTCCATATTAGGGCCATGGACGTTTGGACTAAATAAGAACCAAAAATGGACGTCCATTGGATGTCGTGTGCTATCTGGGATATACACGGACACGCACACGCGTGCGCGCACACACACACACACACACACACACACACACACACACACACACGATACGAACGGTTTTCGCGATGGCAATAGCATAAGTAACTCCCTTTACGGTCGTACCTAAAAAACTCCATGGCTACAATATCTACAGAGTTTTCAGGCCAAAAATGAGGAGAAAACGAGATGCTGCTCGCTCCTCTGAAGTATCACTGACTGATACAAATAAAATTATGTTTGTCAACGCGGAAGAATTTACAAGGATGCAGAACTTATCCTATCACTAAATAAACCTCATTAGTAGCCAGAATGAATACTATCCTTCTGATAAATGTAGAAGAATGATAAACAAATTATAAAACACAAATATTTATGTAGTTATCATTTATGCAATACGAGAAGGAAAGTCCTCCTTGTAACTCTACTATCGTATTCATGTATAACCACGAACCGATAACGTGTATTATCAACTATAACAGCTTGCTAATGCCATTACCTTACTTGAAAGAGGCACATTGCAGCATGTAAAATGTACACTATGTTAAACTGAATAACTTTTAACTTAATAAAGAGTTTTAACTTAAAAGAGCATGCGTTATTTTATGTGAACATACGACAAGGATGAAAAGTGCGAATTTATGGACTCATATTGATCATTATACATATAAACACATTCAAGCGAAAAAGCTGCTGCATTATACGACCTTTATTAAAATTTAAAAAATAAGCAACTTAAAGTTTACGTTGGAATCCAATATAAAAAGCTACATTATAGTTACAGGTGTTCTGTTACGTTTAAGATATTGCTGCACGCAATAAGGCACTGAATTTTACAATATTTTCATAAATGTATAAGTTGTACAGTAGTCTTATTTCTAAAGTAATCCAAGTGAGAGAAAAGCTTTGTCGCCCTCTTATTTCGCCCACTGCAAGCACTCCGTTCTACGTCTCATGGGAGCGTCGGTTGGGCATTCAAACGCTTCAGAGAAGGACGTTGAATAAGCAAAAGCCTGTTTGAATTTGGAAGCATCTTTAAACTGAGGGATTCCGCTAGAACCATCTGTTTTATACGCTTTGCACCGCATCTACAACAAAAATGGCAGACAATGAAGTAAATATTTATTTTCAAGGGAATTTCCATCTACGTCGACAAAAGTATCAAATTACACACAAATACACAATTAGTTTCACATTATTATCGGGATTACACATTACAATTTTCCTAAGCGATAATAAAATAAACACTCTTTTACGCATCAGAAAAACTGGGAATGGATAGAAACCGTAAAATCAACGTACGTTAGCTGAGAATAAGAAGAACAGTTTTTTCGCATTTAAGTTTTCTAAGCCTGGTAGTTGAAGATTATCAGTTTCTGTCGCGTGTTTATTCCCTTTCAAATATGCCCCGTAAACGATCTCAAGAATGATCGTGTTTAAAATTGCTTCCGATTTCTGTGAACATAAGTAATGATGACATTAACTGTTTGCGATGTAATTACTCTAAACTTGTATAAAAGCAGCATATGTTAAGAGATTCAGCTTGTACTGGTATAAGGAAATCCATGAAACATTCGGCACTGTTAGTATACGCATCGAGCAACACTTTGAAAACCTTCATCCCATCTCTATGTAATTCGTACAGAATGTCTGAAAGCAATGAATAGCCAATGAAGAGTCATGAACGTTAATGCGAATTACAAAGGGAATTATTGTCACTCACCGGTGTTACTAGAATTATAGCTCAATGTTTGAGCAATAAGATAGCCAAGAATGCCATAATTGACATAACTGAAATCATCAAATGATGTATTTCATGTACCATGCCAAATAAATAAAGAAGGTGTATCTTACTTACTCGGGACGAAAACTGGACACCGAATTCATCTGTCTTACATCTGTAAATATAATTCAAGGCAAGAACATAGGCAAGTCGCAAATTTTAAGAATGTTGATCTATACTTAATCGTCATGCATGCGGTATTGTTTCACTTGGAACCTACCCGTGAGTACAGTTTCTTGACCAAAGAAAGCATTGACTAAAATTGGACTCATTCCGAAGCTGAAACTATATATAAATGTGACGGAAATGAGAGAGAAATGTGAGAATCACTATGCACGAGAGCAATCCATAAAGAGGTACTCACGGCACCGGTTTTCTTTCCAATATTCTGCGATACTGTGTGAACGCCCTATGCCTGTGATACCTCAGTGTGTTCTCGTAAAACATTCGATCTATTACAAACTTAAATAGAAATCATTACTTCAATTGGAATACAAAATTTATGATTTTTAGTTGAACAACGTTAAATGTTTTACATAAAAAATATATGAACACAAATACACACTTTAAGGGGATTCTCTATAGAGGTTGCATCATGCGTATCTTCATTAAAGCTCCCAAGCCATGTATTCATATACAATAGATCATTAGCAATCTGTTGTTTGACCTTTAACCCTATCCAATCTAAATGATTAATCTGATATTGGATTTCGGTTTCTATGTTTTGTAGCATGTTTTTGATCTGCAGGACAAGAACGACTTGTATTATTACCAATCATCATTACTAACAATAAGTACAAACATCATAGATCTTCTAAGTATAGCCAGAATATAATTACTATATGTATATTTTTTGTGGTGAAATGTCTCTTCACATATTCGTATGTTACAGCATCTTTAATTAACACTTCATCCATACATTCTGAGTACCTAAAAGAATATAATAATAATTGCAGGTCACAACACATTACTTGTATGTAAAACATATGTAACACAATTTTTTTCAATACTCATTGAACATACTCTCTTTGTATCATTTGAGAAGCATGTCATATACCTATTATTCGGCGCTTTTTTTATCTCCTCCGTGTTTGTCCAAGCGTCGTGAAGATCGCGCATTTTTTGTGTAGACGTTCTCAAGAAACGCATTACAAAGGTCCAGTGCACATAATTAACTATAAAAATACAATACAAGAATATTCCATCTATGTTAATAAATAAAGCACAGAATGTCCGAATATGTCAGGACTAAAATGATTCAAATCTCTAATAAAAGTATATGTATACTTATATGTGTATACATCCATTTTTAGGCACGACCGTAAAGGGAGTGACTTATGCAATCGCCATCCTGAAAACCGTTCGTATATGTGTGTGTGTGTGTGTGCGCGCGCGCGCGTGCGTGCGTGCGTGCGCGACTCCGTGTATATCCTCGATTTCGGAAAAACGGCTGAACCGATCGGAACGAAATTTGGCACAAAAATCAAGTACATTACTGTGAGTTCACAATAAGGTTTGTGAGCCGCCATGTTGAACTGGTACAAAATGGCGGCAAATTCGAATATCCAAAAATTCATATTTTTGGTACTATTCATCGGATCCCGATAAAATTTTACACATACATGTATACACGTATGCAATGACAATTACTGGAAATTTTCAAATTTTTTGATTGGCCGAATCAAAAATGGCGGCTAATTCAAATCTTTAGTCCAGTATTCCGGCAAAACGACTGAACGGATCCGAACAAAATTTGGCATGTACATCGAGTATACATATACCCATTTGGTGCCACGAAACTTTATGTACCGCCATCTTCAAACGTTTCAAAATTATGGGAAATTCAAGTATGGAAACGTGAGTTACGCGGTCGTGCCTATGGCAGAAAGCGAAGCTTTTCTGCACCCGGTAAGGCGAGCGCGAAACGCGAGCACCCGGCGATCGTGCCGTCCACTAACCACCACTAGTTACTAATCCTTTCTAAAACTTCTTTTCTTATCAATCATACCCGTTCAAAGATTTTTATTAATTCAGCACGAAACTTTAACAGAGCAATTTTAGGAATGCATCCGAAATGTATTTACTAGGATTTCTGCAAGAATATTAATATTTGAAAGAGTTCGACAGACAATAGATTGACGAATGAGAACCGCGCAGTCTTGCAGAAAGAAGACATCTCGAATATTTAGTATCACTACTAAAATATGTAATTCAAATCTTGGGTAGCTTTGATAAAAAGCATTTTAAAACTTCAACAAAGCATATTTTGACATAAGGTGGCATGAACTTGCTAGGCTTATTTGACCTCAGTAACAAGTGGTATAGGTTTTTAGGCACGACCGTAAAGGGAGTGACTTATGCTATTGCCATCGCGAAAACCGTTCGCGCGCGCGCGCGCGTGTGTGTGTGTGTGTGCGCGCGCGCGCGCGCGTGCGTGTATATCCTCGATTTCGGAAAAACGGCTGAACCGATCGGAACGAAATTTGGCACAAAAATCAAGTATACTACTATCAGTAGACAATAAGGTTTGTGAGCCGCCATCTTGAACCGGTACAAAATGGCGGCAAATTCAAATTTCGAATAAAATTTAATTTTGCCGCCATTTCTAAACGGCTGAAGGTAGCGATACATAAAGTTTCCTGGCACCAAATGGATATACATATACTCAATGTACATGCTAAATTTCGTTGCGATCTGTTCAGCCGTTTGGCCGGAATACTGGATTAAAAATTTTTATTAAGCAAATTTAAGTCTTTAATCCAGTATTCCGGCAAAACGGCTGAACGGATTTGGACGAAATTTGGCATGTACATGAAGTATATGCCCATTTGGTGCCACGAAACATTGTGTATGGTCATCTTCAACCATTTCGAAATGTTGCCAATTTCCAGTCTTTAATCCACTATTTTATAATTATAGTTTGAAAATCCCGTAATTTCGAAACGATTGAAGATAACCATGCATAAAGTTTCGTGGTACCAAATAGGTATACAGGTAACCCTTTTATAACACGGTATCTCATAACACGGTTTCGCTATAACACGATTCGTAAATTGCGGGAACCCTCCTACAACACGGCATCCTATAACACGGTTTCGCTATAACACGATTCGTAAATTGCGGGAACCCTCCTACAACACGGCATCCTATAACACGGTTTCGCTATAACGTGATGAGAAAACTGCAAATCCTTTGTACATACAACACTGTATGTACTCTACAGCCGCGGCGAGGCTTGCTGTCCTAAAGATACAGCGTTGCGGAAATGTATGTAGGTCCTTAACCGTACGTGTAGCCTGGGTCTCATGCAACACGGTTTCACACAACACGGAACCTAACTACCGTGTTATAGGAGGGTTACCTGTATTTTTAAACTACATGCCAAATTTTGTCTGAATCCGTGCAGGCGTTTCGCCGGAATACTGGATTAAAGATTTCAATTTCCGCAATTTCTGAATGGTTGAAGATAACCATGCATAAAGTTTTACTGCAGCAAAGGGGTATATACTCGATGTACATGTCAAATTTTGGTTCGGATGCATTTAATTGTCCGAAATGCTGCATTTCGCGGGCGAGCGCGAAGCGCGAGCACCCGGTGATCTCAGGGGGTATGGCGCTTGAGTGAAGCGAAAGCGCAGAGGACTCTGTAGCATAGTTTAATATCACAATACTTGAATTTTCCATAATTTTGGAACGTTTTGAAATTCGTGGGCGAGCGCGAAGCGCGAGTGCCGCGGTCGTGCCTATTGCAGAAAAGCTTTGCTTGTACCCAGTAAAGCGAGCGCGAAGAGCGAGCAAAGACTATCTGGAGGGGGTTGGCGCTTGACCGAAGCGAAAGCGCAGGGGGATCTGCCCCCTAGTTAACTTTTCCGAACACCCCCTATATGATATACGCTTCCTTCAAAATACTAACCAATGGTTCGATGTGGCGTCTGGTACAGTAAGTCTTTAAGATGTTCGAAAAACGTGACATCTATATACTTAATCCTTGTGTCTATATCGTTATTCAAGCCTATGATGCGGTACAGTGCTTTTATCGTAGTGCTCCAATTGATCTAAAATGTATAATGAGAAACTTATATATCGATTAAATCCATATATATAGACTACGGTTACATTCCGGTAAAGTATTGATCAACGTGTCATAATAAATAAGAAAATTGATTACTTGGCTCTGAGGCGACCCAGAATTTAAGCGGTTGTTGTACCAGTTTTCCAAAGACGATAAATTATCTATTCCCGTTGAGCACTTCCCAAGACTACGAGAGATCTAGAATAAATGGTGGAATTACGCGCACACTTCATAATGGCATAACCTTTCACCTTTGAAATGGCTAATGCTACAAGTGAAATTCTCAACTTATTACAATAAGACGTCTGTAAGATTACAGATTTAATCATATTCCCTAGTTCGAAACTTCTCTAATATTAGAACGTTGTCCCGTGATAGATAAAGAAATAAACATTTTTATGCACACCTTATATAAAGCTATTTGGAACTTCATTACATCTTGAATCTCGCGTGCCAAAGCTTCGTGATTTATGATTGTACCTCTGGCTTCTGCCATGGCCGTTGCAACAGTCATAATAAAATCTGTATAATTATCGGCGACAGAATTCCTCTTTTTTTCACTTCTGTCAACCCACATATACCATCCATCTGAGCTAGTTGAAGTTTGGAACGTTCCGGGAACGTTCCGCGAGCGCTCCGGCAGCGGTTCTCAACCGACATTGGAAACCAGAATTTCAAGCGTACCAAACGGCACTACTCGATTGTCGCCTGTTTCCATACGCTCTATAACACTCGCATTAACCCCTTGCACCCTTGGTAGTACCCCTAAATACTCGCAAAACCACCCTGCAAATGAATATACGTGAGAACGTTCAAAAAATTCTAACTTTGCCCCACGGGGTTTGTTCCATTTTAAATTTTGCACCGAGCTAAGGAATGACATCAGGAACAATCTAAAAAAAGTCGCATCTCGATATCCCTGGCGGAAGGCACCCCTAGCAGCCAAAAACCACCCTCGCGAACGTTCAAAAAATTCTAACTTTGCCCCACGGGGTTTGTTCCATTTTAAATTTTGCACAGAGCTAAGGAATGACATCAGGAACAATCTAAAAAAAGTCGCATCTCGATATCCCTGGCGGAAGGCACCCCTAGCAGCCAAAAACCACCCCCGGGAACGTTCAAAAAATTCTAACTTTGCCCCACGGAGTTTGTTCCATTTTAAATTTTGCACCGAGCTAAGGAATGACATCAGGAACAATCTAAAAAAAGTCGCATCTCGATATCCCTGGCGGAAGGCACCCCTAGCAGCCAAAAACCACCCTCGCGAACGTTCAGAAAATTCTAACTTTGCCCCACGGGGTTTGTTCCATTTTAAATTTTGCACCGAGCTAAGGAATGACATCAGGAACAATCTAAAAAAAGTCGCATCTCGATATCCCTGGCGGAAAGTGCCGTTCGCGGCCAAAAACCACCCCCAGGAACGTTCAAAAAATTCTAACTTTGCCCCATGGGATTTGTTCCATTTAAAATTTTGCACCGAGCTAAGGAATGACATCAGGAACAATCTAAAAAAAGTCGTAACTCGATATCCCTGGCAGTAGGCACCGCTCGCGGTCAAAGACCCCCGTACAGTGGATCGAGCAATGTTAATTTGCGGACATGGGGCAAACTATTTTTTTCATACTATTCATTGCTAATTAACAAATTTAAGTCGTAAAAAGTTCTGAGCAACTAGAAATAACTGATTTTGCGACAAATTTATTTAATATTCATGTTGAACATTGTTCGGAACCTTCATGACTCACATGGATTCCTTTTCCTATCGTTTTATAGATTAAACTTCAAAGCAGTATAACTCTTCCATATCCAAATATGTGGATGCCAATTTGTTACTTGTCAGAATCATTAGTGTAAATAAAATGACGGCCATTCTTCTTCATCTAAAGGACCAAGTGTCATAAGCGAGTTAATATTGTCATCTAAAAAAGTGTTTAGCAGTGTTCAAGGTTCTGTTGATTTTATATGTTTAAGTAAACTTTCTAGTTCACAAATCCATTAGCCCCAGCTGCATGTAGGTGCCGATTCTTGAAAGACAAAAGAATTTCGGGGGGAAAGGACGCGCTACGTATAAAGATGCTTCACTGCATAATTTTGAAATTCTTCTTACGTTTTTTAGGTATACTTGTGTGCATCTGTGTGTTGTTTATACTACCGTGGCACACACACACACAAAAAAGATATGTAAAATCCGACTGTGCAACTTCTTTGTGGTACATATTGGATAATACTACTACCGGCGATGGCACCACGTTATAAGAAATTCTCGTTAACAATTGTTATTTGAGCAATATTGCATAGAACACTTATTTAAATTGGTGTGGTAATGCTCCATGATCGCGTGTGCATAAGTCTTTCGCTTTAGCTGCTGTATTTCGTCTCTGCAAGTGCGATGTCCGCTCTTTCCTATGCGTCGACACACTGTGCCCCGGGAGCCTTTAAAACATTCTAACCTTGGCCCAAGTCAGATTCTTTCTAACTAAAGAAAAACCTCTCACTATGTCGCCGAAAGCGAAATCGAAAAGTGACGTGATGCCGTTAGGGGAATTGAAATCCAATCTTCGCGGCTCACCTTTGTAGTTCGCCGAACGAAGAAAAGGACAACGAATACCTACAAGATAAGAATGAAAGGAGAGCCGAGGCAACGAAGGCATTTAAATTATGTACATTGTACGCTTGGCCGACTCCACTTCAGATAACATAGGCGCAGAAACATCGTATGCCGTGGCGTAGGACAGGCTTGGGCAAATGCGTGCTCTCGGTGCTCTCCAATGCCAACGCTGGCCACGCCGAACAGTGGAGAAATGTCCCCCTCCATGTACCTATCGCGCTGTCCGGCGATTGTCGCTTCCATGCGACGTAGGGGAGTACGCTAGGGGTCTTATAGAGCTGCGGGAGGAGGGATTAGCCCAGGCCTAGTGTAGGAACTGCACTGGTGACATAGTGAGAGGCTTTATTGTATGTTCCTTAGTTCCGTGTACAATTTTAAATGGCACAAAACGCCTGGACGAAAGTTAGAATTTTCCGCGAACGGTACTTTCCGCCAGGGATATCGAGATGCGACTTTTTTTAGATTGTTCCTGATGTCATTCCTTAGCTCGGTGCAAAATTTAAAATGGAACAAACCCCGTGGGGCAAAGTTAGAATTTTCTGAACGTTCGCGAGGGTGGTTTTTGGCTGCTAGGGGTGCCTTCCGCCAGGGATATCGAGATGCGACTTTTTTTAGATTGTTCCTGATGTCGTTCCTTAGCTCGGTGCAAAATTTAAAATGGAACAAACTCCGTGGGGCAAAGTTAGAATTTTTTGAACGTTCCCGGGGGTGGTTTTTGGCTGCTAGGGGTGCCTTCCGCCAGGGATATCGAGATGCGACTTTTTTTAGATTGTTCCTGATGTCATTCCTTAGCTCGGTGCAAAATTTAAAAAGGAACAAACTCCGTGGGGCAAAGTTAGAATTTCTTGAACGTTCCCGGGGGTGGTTTTTGGCTGCTAGGGGTGCCTTCCGCCAGGGATATCGAGATGCGACTTTTTTTAGATTGTTCCTGATGTCATTTCTTAGCTCGGTGCAAAATTTAAAATGGAACAAACTCCGTGGGGCAAAGTTAGAATTTTTTGAACTTTCCCGGGGGTGGTTTTTGGCTGCTAGGGGTGCCTTCCGCCAGGGATATCGAGATGCGACTTTTTTTAGATTGTTCCTGATGTCATTCCTTAGCTCGGTGCAAAATTTAAAATGGAACAAACACCGTGGGGCGAAGTTAGAATTTTCTGAACGTTCGCGAGGGTGGTTTTTGGCTGCTAGGGGTGCCTTCCGCCAGGGATATCGAGATGCGACTTTTTCTAGATTGTTCCTGATGTCATTCCTTAGCTCGGTGCAAAATTTAAAATGGAACAAAACCCGTGGGGCAAAGTTAGAATTTTTTGAACGTTCGCGAGGGTGGTTTTTGGCTGCTAGGGGTGCCTTCCGCCAGGGATATCGAGATGCGACTTTTTTTAGATTGTTCCTGATGTCATTCCTTAGCTCGGTGCAAAATTTAAAATGGAACAAACCCCGTGGGGCAAAGTTAGAATTTTCTGAACGTTCGCGAGGGTGGTTTTTGGCTGCTAGGGGTGCCTTCCGCCAGGGATATCGAGATGCGACTTTTTTTAGATTGTTCCTGATGTCATTCCTCAGCTCGGTGCAAAATTTAAAATGGAACAAACCCCGTGGGGCAAAGTTAGAATTTTTTGAACGTTCGCGAGGGTGGTTTTTGGCTGCTGGGGGTGCCTTCCGCCAGGGATATCGAGATGCGACTTTTTATAGAATGTTCCTGATGTCATTCCTTAGCTCGGTGCAAAATTTAAAATGGAACAAACCCCGTGGGGCAAAGTTAGAATTTTTTGAACGTTCGCGAGGGTGGTTTTTGGCTGCTGGAGGTGCCTTCCGCCAGGGATATCGAGATGCGACTTTTTTTAGATTGTTCCTGATGTCATTCCTTAGCTCGGTGCAAAATTTAAAATGGAACAAACCCCGTGGGGCAAAGTTAGAATTTTTTGAACGTTCGCGAGGGTGGTTTTTGGCTGCTGGAGGTGCCTTCCGCCAGGGATATCGAGATGCGACTTTTTTTAGATTGTTCCTGATGTCATTCCTTAGCTCGGTGCAAAATTTAAAATGGAACAAACCCCGTGGGGCAAAGTTAGAATTTTTTGAACGTTCGCGAGGGTGGTTTTTGGCTGCTAGGGGTGCCTTCCGCCAGGGATATCGAGATGCGACTTTTTTTAGATTGTTCCTGATGTCATTCCTTAGCTCGGTGCAAAATTTAAAATGGAACAAACTCCGTGGGGCAAAGTTAGAATTTTTTTAACGCTCCCGGGGGTGGTTTTTGGCTGCTAGGGGTGCCTTCCGCCAGGGATATCGAGATGCGACTTTTTTTAGATTGTTCCTGATGTCATTCCTTAGCTCGGTGCAAAATTTAAAATGGAACAAAACCCGTGGGGCAAAGTTAGAATTTTTTGAACGTTCGCGAGGGTGGTTTTTGGCTGCTAGGGGTGCCTTCCGCCAGGGATATCGAGATGCGACTTTTTTTAGATTGTTCCTGATGTCATTCCTTAGCTCGGTGCAAAATTTAAAATGGAACAAACCCCGTGGGGCAAAGTTAGAATTTTCTGAACGTTCGCGAGGGTGGTTTTTGGCTGCTGGAGGTGCCTTCCGCCAGGGATATCGAGATGCGACTTTTTTTAGATTGTTCCTGATGTCATTCCTTAGCTCGGTGCAAAATTTAAAATGGAACAAACCCCGTGGGGCAAAGTTAGAATTTTCTGAACGTTCGCGCGGGTGGTTTTTGGCTGCTAGGGGTGCCTTCCGCCAGGGATATCGAGATGCGACTTTTTTTAGATTGTTCCTGATGTCATTCCTTAGCTCGGTGCAAAATTTAAAATGGAACAAACTCCGTGGGGCAAAGTTAGAATTTTTTGAACGTTCCCGGGGGTGGTTTTTGGCTGCTAGGGGTGCCTTCCGCCAGGTATATCGAGATGCGACTTTTTTTAGATTGTTCCTGATGTCATTCCTTAGCTCGGTGCAATATTTAAAATGGAACAAACCCCGTGGGGCAAAGTTAGAATTTTTTGAACGTTCGCGAGGGTGGTTTTTGGCTGCTAGGGGTGCCTTCCGCCAGGGATATCGAGATGCGACTTTTTTTAGATTGTTCCTGATGTCATTCCTTAGCTCGGTGCAAAATTTAAAATGGAACAAACTCCGTGGGGCAAAGTTAGAATTTTTTTAACGCTCCCGGGGGTGGTTTTTGGCTGCTAGGGGTGCCTTCCGCCAGGGATATCGAGATGCGATTTTTTTTAGATTGTTCCTGATGTCATTCCTTAGCTCGGTGCAAAATTTAAAATGGAACAAACCCCGTGGGGCAAAGTTAGAATTTTTTGAACGTTCGCGAGGGTGGTTTTTGGCTGCTAGGGGTGCCTTCCGCCAGGGATATCGAGATGCGACTTTTTTTAGATTGTTCCTGATGTCATTCCTTAGCTCGGTGCAAAATTTAAAATGGAACAAACTCCGTGGGGCAAAGTTAGAATTTCTTAAACGTTCCCGGGGGTGGTTTTTGGCTGCTAGGGGTGCCTTCCGCCAGGGATATCGAGATGCGACTTTTTTTAGATTGTTCCTGATGTCATTTCTTAGCTCGGTGCAAAATTTAAAATGGAACAAACTCCGTGGGGCAAAGTTAGAATTTTTTGAACTTTCCCGGGGGTGGTTTTTGGCTGCTAGGGGTGCCTTCCGCCAGGGATATCGAGATGCGATTTTTTTTAGATTGTTCCTGATGTCATTCCTTAGCTCGGTGCAAAATTTAAAATGGAACAAACTCCGTGGGGCAAAGTTAGAATTTTTTGAACGTTCCCGGGGGTGGTTTTTGGCTGCTAGGGGTGCCTTCCGCCAGGGATATCGAGATGCGACTTTTTTTAGATTGTTCCTGATGTCATTCCTTAGCTCGGTGCAAAATTTAAAATGGAACAAACTCCGTGGGGCAAAGTTAGAATTTTTTGAACGTTCGCGAGGGTGGTTTTTGGCTGCTAGGGGTGCCTTCCGCCAGGGATATCGAGATGCGACTTTTTTTAGATTGTTCCTGATGTCATTCCTTAGCTCGGTGCAAAATTTAAAATGGAACAAACTCCGTGGGGCAAAGTTAGAATTTTTTGAACGTTCCCGGGGGTGGTTTTTGGCTGCTAGGGGTGCCTTCCGCCAGGGATATCGAGATGCGACTTTTTTTAGATTGTTCCTGATGTCATTCCTTAGCTCGGTGCAAAATTTAAAGTGGAACAAACTCCGTGGGGCAAAGTTAGAATTTTTTGAACGTTCGCGAGGGTGGTTTTTGGCTGCTAGGGGTGCCTTCCGCCAGGGATATCGAGATGCGACTTTTTTTAGATTGTTCCTGATGCCATTCCTTAGCTCGGTGCACAATTTAAAATGGAGCAAACTCCGTGGGGCAAAGTTAGAATTTTTTGAACGTTCGCGAGGGTGGTTTTTGGCTGCTAGGGGTTCCTTCCGCCAGGGATATCGAGATGCGACTTTTTTTAGATTGTTCCTGATGCCATTCCTTAGCTCGGTGCACAATTTAAAATGGAACAAACTCCGTGGGGCAAAGTTAGAATTTTTTGAACGTTCGCGAGGGTGGTTTTTGGCTGCTAGGGGTGCCTTCCGCCAGGGATATCGAGATGCGACTTTTTTTAGATTGTTCCTGATGCCATTCCTTAGCTCGGTGCACAATTTAAAATGGAGCAAACTCCGTGGGGCAAAGTTAGAATTTTTTGAACGTTCGCGAGGGTGGTTTTTGGCTGCTAGGGGTTCCTTCCGCCAGGGATATCGAGATGCGACTTTTTTTAGATTGTTCCTGATGCCATTCCTTAGCTCGGTGCACAATTTAAAATGGAACAAACTCCGTGGGGCAAAGTTAGAATTTTTTGAACGTTCGCGAGGGTGGTTTTTGGCTGCTAGGGGTGCCTTCCGCCAGGGATATCGAGATGCGACTTTTTTTAGATTGTTCCTGATGCCATTCCTTAGCTCGGTGCACAATTTAAAATGGAACAAACTCCGTGGGGCAAAGTTAGAATTTTTTGAACGTTCGCGAGGGTGGTTTTTGGCTGCTAGGGGTGCCTTCCGCCAGGGATATCGAGATGCGACTTTTTTTAGATTGTTCCTGATGCCATTCCTTAGCTCGGTGCACAATTTAAAATGGAACAAACTCCGTGGGGCAAAGTTAGAATTTTTTGAACGTTCGCGAGGGTGGTTTTTGGCTGCTAGGGGTGCCTTCCGCCAGGGATATCGAGATGCGACTTTTTTTAGATTGTTCCTGATGCCATTCCTTAGCTCGGTGCACAATTTAAAATGGAACAAACTCCGTGGGGCAAAGTTAGAATTTTTTGAACGTTCGCGAGGGTGGTTTTTGGCTGCTAGGGGTGCCTTCCGCCAGGGATATCGAGATGCGACTTTTTTTAGATTGTTCCTGATGCCATTCCTTAGCTCGGTGCTCAATTTAAAATGGAACAAACTCCGTGGGGCAAAGTTAGAATTTTTTGAACGTTCGCGAGGGTGGTTTTTGGCTGCTAGGGGTGCCTTCCGCCAGGGATATCGAGATGCGACTTTTTTTAGATTGTTCCTGATGCCATTCCTTAGCTCGGTGCAAAATTTAAAATGGAACAAACTCCGTGGGGCAAAGTTAGAATTTTTTGAACGTTCGCGAGGGTGGTTTTTGGCTGCTAGGGGTGCCTTCCGCCAGGGATATCGAGATGCGACTTTTTTTAGATTGTTCCTGATGCCATTCCTTAGCTCGGTGCACACTTTAAAATGGAACAAACTCCGTGGGGCAAAGTTAGAATTTTTTGAACGTTCGCGAGGGTGGTTTTTGGCTGCTAGGGGTGCCTTCCGCCAGGGATATCGAGATGCGACTTTTTTTAGATTGTTCCTGATGCCATTCCTTAGCTCGGTGCACAATTTAAAATGGAACAAACTCCGTGGGGCAAAGTTAGAATTTTTTGAACGTTCGCGAGGGTGGTTTTTGGCTGCTAGGGGTGCCTTCCGCCAGGGATATCGAGATGCGACTTTTTTTAGATTGTTCCTGATGCCATTCCTTAGCTCGGTGCACAATTTAAAATGGAACAAACTCCGTGGGGCAAAGTTAGAATTTTTTGAACGTTCGCGAGGGTGGTTTTTGGCTGCTAGGGGTGCCTTCCGCCAGGGATATCGAGATGCGACTTTTTTTAGATTGTTCCTGATGCCATTCCTTAGCTCGGTGCACAATTTAAAATGGAACAAACTCCGTGGGGCAAAGTTAGAATTTTTTGAACGTTCGCGAGGGTGGTTTTTGGCTGCTAGGGGTGCCTTCCGCCAGGGATATCGAGATGCGACTTTTTTTAGATTGTTCCTGATGCCATTCCTTAGCTCGGTGCACAATTAAAATGGAACAAACTCCGTGGGGCAAAGTTAGAATTTTTTGAACGTTCGCGAGGGTGGTTTTTGGCTGCTAGGGGTGCCTTCCGCCAGGGATATCGAGATGCGACTTTTTTTAGATTGTTCCTGATGCCATTCCTTAGCTCGGTGCAAAATTTAAAATGGAACAAACTCCGTGGGGCAAAGTTAGAATTTTTTGAACGTTCGCGAGGGTGGTTTTTGGCTGCTAGGGGTGCCTTCCGCCAGGGATATCGAGATGCGACTTTTTTTAGATTGTTCCTGATGCCATTCCTTAGCTCGGTGCACAATTTAAAATGGAACAAACTCCGTGGGGCAAAGTTAGAATTTTTTGAACGTTCGCGAGGGTGGTTTTTGGCTGCTAGGGGTGCCTTCCGCCAGGGATATCGAGATGCGACTTTTTTTAGATTGTTCCTGATGCCATTCCTTAGCTCGGTGCACAATTTAAAATGGAACAAACTCCGTGGGGCAAAGTTAGAATTTTTTGAACGTTCGCGAGGGTGGTTTTTGGCTGCTAGGGGTGCCTTCCGCCAGGGATATCGAGATGCGACTTTTTTTAGATTGTTCCTGATGCCATTCCTTAGCTCGGTGCACAATTTAAAATGGAACAAACTCCGTGGGGCAAAGTTAGAATTTTTTGAACGTTCGCGAGGGTGGTTTTTGACTGCTGGAGGTGCCTTCCGCCAGGGATATCGAGATGCGACTTTTTTTAGATTGTTCCTGATGCCATTCCTTAGCTCGGTGCCCACTTTAAAATGGAACAAACTCCGTGGGGCAAAGTTAGAATTTTTTGAACGTTCGCGAGGGTGGTTTTTGGCTGCTAGGGGTGCCTTCCGCCAGGGATATCGAGATGCGACTTTTTTTAGATTGTTCCTCATGCCATTCCTTAGCTCGGTGCACAATTTAAAATGGAACAAACTCCGTGGGGCAAAGTTAGAATTTTTTGAACGTTCGCGAGGGTGGTTTTTGGCTGCTAGGGGTGCCTTCCGCCAGGGATATCGAGATGCGACTTTTTTTAGATTGTTCCTGATGCCATTCCTTAGCTCGGTGCACAATTTAAAATGGAACAAACTCCGTGGGGCAAAGTTAGAATTTTTTGAACGTTCGCGAGGGTGGTTTTTGGCTGCTAGGGGTGCCTTCCGCCAGGGATATCGAGATGCGACTTTTTTTAGATTGTTCCTGATGCCATTCCTTAGCTCGGTGCACAATTTAAAATGGAACAAACTCCGTGGGGCAAAGTTAGAATTTTTTGAACGTTCGCGAGGGTGGTTTTTGGCTGCTAGGGGTGCCTTCCGCCAGGGATATCGAGATGCGACTTTTTTTAGATTGTTCCTGATGCCATTCCTTAGCTCGGTGCACAATTTAAAATGGAACAAACTCCGTGGGGCAAAGTTAGAATTTTTTGAACGTTCGCGAGGGTGGTTTTTGGCTGCTAGGGGTGCCTTCCGCCAGGGATATCGAGATGCGACTTTTTTTAGATTGTTCCTGATGCCATTCCTTAGCTCGGTGCACAATTTAAAATGGAACAAACTCCGTGGGGCAAAGTTAGAATTTTTTGAACGTTCGCGAGGGTGGTTTTTGGCTGCTAGGGGTGCCTTCCGCCAGGGATATCGAGATGCGACTTTTTTTAGATTGTTCCTGATGCCATTCCTTAGCTCGGTGCACAATTTAAAATGGAACAAACTCCGTGGGGCAAAGTTAGAATTTTTTGAACGTTCGCGAGGGTGGTTTTTGGCTGCTAGGGGTGCCTTCCGCCAGGGATATCGAGATGCGACTTTTTTTAGATTGTTCCTGATGCCATTCCTTAGCTCGGTGCACAATTTAAAATGGAACAAACTCCGTGGGGCAAAGTTAGAATTTTTTGAACGTTCGCGAGGGTGGTTTTTGGCTGCTAGGGGTGCCTTCCGCCAGGGATATCGAGATGCGACTTTATTTAGATTGTTCCTGATGCCATTCCTTAGCTCGGTGCACAATTTAAAATGGAACAAACTCCGTGGGGCAAAGTTAGAATTTTTTGAACGTTCGCGAGGGTGGTTTTTGGCTGCTAGGGGTGCCTTCCGCCAGGGATATCGAGATGCGACTTTTTTTAGATTGTTCCTGATGCCATTCCTTAGCTCGGTGCACAATTTAAAATGGAACAAACTCCGTGGGGCAAAGTTAGAATTTTTTGAACGTTCGCGAGGGTGGTTTTTGGCTGCTAGGGGTGCCTTCCGCCAGGGATATCGAGATGCGACTTTTTTTAGATTGTTCCTGATGCCATTCCTTAGCTCGGTGCACAATTTAAAATGGAGCAAACTCCGTGGGGCAAAGTTAGAATTTTTTGAACGTTCGCGAGGGTGGTTTTTGGCTGCTAGGGGTTCCTTCCGCCAGGGATATCGAGATGCGACTTTTTTTAGATTGTTCCTGATGCCATTCCTTAGCTCGGTGCACAATTTAAAATGGAACAAACTCCGTGGGGCAACGTTAGAATTTTTTGAACGTTCGCGAGGGTGGTTTTTGGCTGCCAGGGGTGCCTTCCGCCAGGGATATCGAGATGCGACTTTTTTTAGATTGTTCCTGATGCCATTCCTTAGCTCGGTGCACAATTTAAAATGGAACAAACTCCGTGGGGCAAAGTTAGAATTTTTTGAACGTTCGTGAGGGAGGTTTTTGGCTGCTAGGGGTGCCTTCCGCCAGGGATATCGAGATGCGACTTTTTTTAGATTGTTCCTGATGCCATTCCTTAGCTCGGTGCACAATTTAAAATGGAACAAACTCCGTGGGGCAAAGTTAGAATTTTTTGAATGTTCGCGAGGGTGGTTTTTGGCTGCTAGGGGTGCCTTCCGCCAGGGATATCGAGATGCGACTTTTTTTAGATTGTTCCTGATGCCATTCCTTAGCTCGGTGCACAATTTAAAATGGAACAAACTCCGTGGGGCAAAGTTAGAATTTTTTGAACGTTCGCGAGGGTGGTTTTTGGCTGCTAGGGGTGCCTTCCGCCAGGGATATCGAGATGCGACTTTTTTTAGATTGTTCCTGATGCCACTCCTTAGCTCGGTGCACAATTTAAAATGGAACAAACTCCGTGGGGCAAAGTTAGAATTTTTTGAACGTTCGCGAGGGTGGTTTTTGGCTGCTAGGGGTGCCTTCCGCCAGGGATATCGAGATGCGACTTTTTTTAGATTGTTCCTGATGCCATTCCTTAGCTCGGTGCACAATTTAAAATGGAACAAACTCCGTGGGGCAAAGTTAGAATTTTTTGAACGTTCGCGAGGGTGGTTTTTGGCTGCTAGGGGTGCCTTCCGCCAGGGATATCGAGATGCGACTTTTTTTAGATTGTTCCTGATGCCATTCCTTAGCTCGGTGCTCAATTTAAAATGGAACAAACTCCGTGGGGCAAAGTTAGAATTTTTTGAACGTTCGCGAGGGTGGTTTTTGGCTGCTAGGGGTGCCTTCCGCCAGGGATATCGAGATGCGACTTTTTTTAGATTGTTCCTGATGCCATTCCTTAGCTCGGTGCAAAATTTAAAATGGAACAAACTCCGTGGGGCAAAGTTAGAATTTTTTGAACGTTCGCGAGGGTGGTTTTTGGCTGCTAGGGGTGCCTTCCGCCAGGGATATCGAGATGCGACTTTTTTTAGATTGTTCCTGATGCCATTCCTTAGCTCGGTGCAAAATTTAAAATGGAACAAACTCCGTGGGGCAAAGTTAGAATTTTTTGAACGTTCGCGAGGGTGGTTTTTGGCTGCTAGGGGTGCCTTCCGCCAGGGATATCGAGATGCGACTTTTTTTAGATTGTTCCTCATGCCATTCCTTAGCTCGGTGCACAATTTAAAATGGAACAAACTCCGTGGGGCAAAGTTAGAATTTTTTGAACGTTCGCGAGGGTGGTTTTTGGCTGCTGGGGGTGCCTTCCGCCAGGGATATCGAGATGCGACTTTTTTTAGATTGTTCCTGATGCCATTCCTTAGCTCGGTGCACAATTTAAAATGGAACAAACTCCGTGGGGCAAAGTTAGAATTTTTTGAACGTTCGCGAGGGTGGTTTTTGGCTGCTAGGGGTGCCTTCCGCCAGGGATATCGAGATGCGACTTTTTTTAGATTGTTCCTGATGCCATTCCTTAGCTCGGTGCACAATTTAAAATGGAACAAACTCCGTGGGGCAAAGTTAGAATTTTTTGAACGTTCGCGAGGGTGGTTTTTGGCTGCTAGGGGTGCCTTCCGCCAGGGATATCGAGATGCGACTTTTTTTAGATTGTTCCTGATGCCATTCCTTAGCTCGGTGCACAATTTAAAATGGAACAAACTCCGTGGGGCAAAGTTAGAATTTTTTGAACGTTCGCGAGGGTGGTTTTTGGCTGCTAGGGGTGCCTTCCGCCAGGGATATCGAGATGCGACATTTTTTAGATTGTTCCTGATGCCATTCCTTAGCTCGGTGCACAATTTAAAATGGAACAAACTCCGTGGGGCAAAGTTAGAATTTTTTGAACGTTCGCGAGGGTGGTTTTTGGCTGCTAGGGGTGCCTTCCGCCAGGGATATCGAGATGCGACTTTTTTTAGATTGTTCCTGATGCCATTCCTTAGCTCGGTGCTCAATTTAAAATGGAACAAACTCCGTGGGGCAAAGTTAGAATTTTTTGAACGTTCGCGAGGGTGGTTTTTGGCTGCTAGGGGTGCCTTCCGCCAGGGATATCGAGATGCGACTTTTTTTAGATTGTTCCTGATGCCATTCCTTAGCTCGGTGCAAAATTTAAAATGGAACAAACTCCGTGGGGCAAAGTTAGAATTTTTTGAACGTTCGCGAGGGTGGTTTTTGGCTGCTAGGGGTGCCTTCCGCCAGGGATATCGAGATGCGACTTTTTTTAGATTGTTCCTGATGCCATTCCTTAGCTCGGTGCACACTTTAAAATGGAACAAACTCCGTGGGGCAAAGTTAGAATTTTTTGAACGTTCGCGAGGGTGGTTTTTGGCTGCTAGGGGTGCCTTCCGCCAGGGATATCGAGATGCGACTTTTTTTAGATTGTTCCTCATGCCATTCCTTAGCTCGGTGCACAATTTAAAATGGAACAAACTCCGTGGGGCAAAGTTAGAATTTTTTGAACGTTCGCGAGGGTGGTTTTTGGCTGCTAGGGGTGCCTTCCGCCAGGGATATCGAGATGCGACTTTTTTTAGATTGTTCCTGATGCCATTCCTTAGCTCGGTGCACAATTTAAAATGGAACAAACTCCGTGGGGCAAAGTTAGAATTTTTTGAACGTTCGCGAGGGTGGTTTTTGGCTGCTAGGGGTGCCTTCCGCCAGGGATATCGAGATGCGACTTTTTTTAGATTGTTCCTGATGCCATTCCTTAGCTCGGTGCACAATTTAAAATGGAACAAACTCCGTGGGGCAAAGTTAGAATTTTTTGAACGTTCGCGAGGGTGGTTTTTGGCTGCTAGGGGTGCCTTCCGCCAGGGATATCGAGATGCGACTTTTTTTAGATTGTTCCTCATGCCATTCCTTAGCTCGGTGCACAATTTAAAATGGAACAAACTCCGTGGGGCAAAGTTAGAATTTTTTGAACGTTCGCGAGGGTGGTTTTTGGCTGCTAGGGGTGCCTTCCGCCAGGGATATCGAGATGCGACTTTTTTTAGATTGTTCCTGATGCCATTCCTTAGCTCGGTGCACAATTTAAAATGGAACAAACTCCGTGGGGCAAAGTTAGAATTTTTTGAACGTTCGCGAGGGTGGTTTTTGGCTGCTAGGGGTGCCTTCCGCCAGGGATATCGAGATGCGACTTTTTTTAGATTGTTCCTGATGCCATTCCTTAGCTCGGTGCACAATTTAAAATGGAACAAACTCCGTGGGGCAAAGTTAGAATTTTTTGAACGTTCGCGAGGGTGGTTTTTGGCTGCTAGGGGTGCCTTCCGCCAGGGATATCGAGATGCGACTTTTTTTAGATTGTTCCTGATGCCATTCCTTAGCTCGGTGCACAATTTAAAATGGAACAAACTCCGTGGGGCAAAGTTAGAATTTTTTGAACGTTCGCGAGGGTGGTTTTTGGCTGCTAGGGGTGCCTTCCGCCAGGGATATCGAGATGCGACTTTTTTTAGATTGTTCCTGATGCCATTCCTTAGCTCGGTGCACAATTAAAATGGAACAAACTCCGTGGGGCAAAGTTAGAATTTTTTGAACGTTCGCGAGGGTGGTTTTTGGCTGCTAGGGGTGCCTTCCGCCAGGGATATCGAGATGCGACTTTTTTTAGATTGTTCCTGATGCCATTCCTTAGCTCGGTGCAAAATTTAAAATGGAACAAACTCCGTGGGGCAAAGTTAGAATTTTTTGAACGTTCGCGAGGGTGGTTTTTGGCTGCTAGGGGTGCCTTCCGCCAGGGATATCGAGATGCGACTTTTTTTAGATTGTTCCTGATGCCATTCCTTAGCTCGGTGCACAATTTAAAATGGAACAAACTCCGTGGGGCAAAGTTAGAATTTTTTGAACGTTCGCGAGGGTGGTTTTTGGCTGCTAGGGGTGCCTTCCGCCAGGGATATCGAGATGCGACTTTTTTTAGATTGTTCCTGATGCCATTCCTTAGCTCGGTGCACAATTTAAAATGGAACAAACTCCGTGGGGCAAAGTTAGAATTTTTTGAACGTTCGCGAGGGTGGTTTTTGGCTGCTAGGGGTGCCTTCCGCCAGGGATATCGAGATGCGACTTTTTTTAGATTGTTCCTGATGCCATTCCTTAGCTCGGTGCACAATTTAAAATGGAACAAACTCCGTGGGGCAAAGTTAGAATTTTTTGAACGTTCGCGAGGGTGGTTTTTGGCTGCTAGGGGTGCCTTCCGCCAGGGATATCGAGATGCGACTTTTTTTAGATTGTTCCTGATGCCATTCCTTAGCTCGGTGCCCACTTTAAAATGGAACAAACTCCGTGGGGCAAAGTTAGAATTTTTTGAACGTTCGCGAGGGTGGTTTTTGGCTGCTAGGGGTGCCTTCCGCCAGGGATATCGAGATGCGACTTTTTTTAGATTGTTCCTCATGCCATTCCTTAGCTCGGTGCACAATTTAAAATGGAACAAACTCCGTGGGGCAAAGTTAGAATTTTTTGAACGTTCGCGAGGGTGGTTTTTGGCTGCTAGGGGTGCCTTCCGCCAGGGATATCGAGATGCGACTTTTTTTAGATTGTTCCTGATGCCATTCCTTAGCTCGGTGCACAATTTAAAATGGAACAAACTCCGTGGGGCAAAGTTAGAATTTTTTGAACGTTCGCGAGGGTGGTTTTTGGCTGCTAGGGGTGCCTTCCGCCAGGGATATCGAGATGCGACTTTTTTTAGATTGTTCCTCATGCCATTCCTTAGCTCGGTGCACAATTTAAAATGGAACAAACTCCGTGGGGCAAAGTTAGAATTTTTTGAACGTTCGCGAGGGTGGTTTTTGGCTGCTAGGGGTGCCTTCCGCCAGGGATATCGAGATGCGACTTTTTTTAGATTGTTCCTGATGCCATTCCTTAGCTCGGTGCACAATTTAAAATGGAACAAACTCCGTGGGGCAAAGTTAGAATTTTTTGAACGTTCGCGAGGGTGGTTTTTGGCTGCTAGGGGTGCCTTCCGCCAGGGATATCGAGATGCGACTTTTTTTAGATTGTTCCTGATGCCATTCCTTAGCTCGGTGCACAATTTAAAATGGAACAAACTCCGTGGGGCAAAGTTAGAATTTTTTGAACGTTCGCGAGGGTGGTTTTTGGCTGCTAGGGGTGCCTTCCGCCAGGGATATCGAGATGCGACTTTTTTTAGATTGTTCCTCATGCCATTCCTTAGCTCGGTGCACAATTTAAAATGGAACAAACTCCGTGGGGCAAAGTTAGAATTTTTTGAACGTTCGCGAGGGTGGTTTTTGGCTGCTAGGGGTGCCTTCCGCCAGGGATATCGAGATGCGACTTTTTTTAGATTGTTCCTGATGCCATTCCTTAGCTCGGTGCACAATTTAAAATGGAACAAACTCCGTGGGGCAAAGTTAGAATTTTTTGAACGTTCGCGAGGGTGGTTTTTGGCTGCTAGGGGTGCCTTCCGCCAGGGATATCGAGATGCGACTTTTTTTAGATTGTTCCTGATGCCATTCCTTAGCTCGGTGCACAATTTAAAATGGAACAAACTCCGTGGGGCAAAGTTAGAATTTTTTGAACGTTCGCGAGGGTGGTTTTTGGCTGCTAGGGGTGCCTTCCGCCAGGGATATCGAGATGCGACTTTTTTTAGATTGTTCCTGATGCCATTCCTTAGCTCGGTGCACAATTTAAAATGGAACAAACTCCGTGGGGCAAAGTTAGAATTTTTTGAACGTTCGCGAGGGTGGTTTTTGGCTGCTAGGGGTGCCTTCCGCCAGGGATATCGAGATGCGACTTTTTTTAGATTGTTCCTGATGCCATTCCTTAGCTCGGTGCACAATTAAAATGGAACAAACTCCGTGGGGCAAAGTTAGAATTTTTTGAACGTTCGCGAGGGTGGTTTTTGGCTGCTAGGGGTGCCTTCCGCCAGGGATATCGAGATGCGACTTTTTTTAGATTGTTCCTGATGCCATTCCTTAGCTCGGTGCAAAATTTAAAATGGAACAAACTCCGTGGGGCAAAGTTAGAATTTTTTGAACGTTCGCGAGGGTGGTTTTTGGCTGCTAGGGGTGCCTTCCGCCAGGGATATCGAGATGCGACTTTTTTTAGATTGTTCCTGATGCCATTCCTTAGCTCGGTGCACAATTTAAAATGGAACAAACTCCGTGGGGCAAAGTTAGAATTTTTTGAACGTTCGCGAGGGTGGTTTTTGGCTGCTAGGGGTGCCTTCCGCCAGGGATATCGAGATGCGACTTTTTTTAGATTGTTCCTGATGCCATTCCTTAGCTCGGTGCACAATTTAAAATGGAACAAACTCCGTGGGGCAAAGTTAGAATTTTTTGAACGTTCGCGAGGGTGGTTTTTGGCTGCTAGGGGTGCCTTCCGCCAGGGATATCGAGATGCGACTTTTTTTAGATTGTTCCTGATGCCATTCCTTAGCTCGGTGCACAATTTAAAATGGAACAAACTCCGTGGGGCAAAGTTAGAATTTTTTGAACGTTCGCGAGGGTGGTTTTTGGCTGCTAGGGGTGCCTTCCGCCAGGGATATCGAGATGCGACTTTTTTTAGATTGTTCCTGATGCCATTCCTTAGCTCGGTGCCCACTTTAAAATGGAACAAACTCCGTGGGGCAAAGTTAGAATTTTTTGAACGTTCGCGAGGGTGGTTTTTGGCTGCTAGGGGTGCCTTCCGCCAGGGATATCGAGATGCGACTTTTTTTAGATTGTTCCTCATGCCATTCCTTAGCTCGGTGCACAATTTAAAATGGAACAAACTCCGTGGGGCAAAGTTAGAATTTTTTGAACGTTCGCGAGGGTGGTTTTTGGCTGCTAGGGGTGCCTTCCGCCAGGGATATCGAGATGCGACTTTTTTTAGATTGTTCCTGATGCCATTCCTTAGCTCGGTGCACAATTTAAAATGGAACAAACTCCGTGGGGCAAAGTTAGAATTTTTTGAACGTTCGCGAGGGTGGTTTTTGGCTGCTAGGGGTGCCTTCCGCCAGGGATATCGAGATGCGACTTTTTTTAGATTGTTCCTGATGCCATTCCTTAGCTCGGTGCACAATTTAAAATGGAACAAACTCCGTGGGGCAAAGTTAGAATTTTTTGAACGTTCGCGAGGGTGGTTTTTGGCTGCTAGGGGTGCCTTCCGCCAGGGATATCGAGATGCGACTTTTTTTAGATTGTTCCTGATGCCATTCCTTAGCTCGGTGCACAATTTAAAATGGAACAAACTCCGTGGGGCAAAGTTAGAATTTTTTGAACGTTCGCGAGGGTGGTTTTTGGCTGCTAGGGGTGCCTTCCGCCAGGGATATCGAGATGCGACTTTTTTTAGATTGTTCCTGATGCCATTCCTTAGCTCGGTGCACAATTTAAAATGGAACAAACTCCGTGGGGCAAAGTTAGAATTTTTTGAACGTTCGCGAGGGTGGTTTTTGGCTGCTAGGGGTGCCTTCCGCCAGGGATATCGAGATGCGACTTTTTTTAGATTGTTCCTGATGCCATTCCTTAGCTCGGTGCACAATTTAAAATGGAACAAACTCCGTGGGGCAAAGTTAGAATTTTTTGAACGTTCGCGAGGGTGGTTTTTGGCTGCTAGGGGTGCCTTCCGCCAGGGATATCGAGATGCGACTTTTTTTAGATTGTTCCTGATGCCATTCCTTAGCTCGGTGCACAATTTAAAATGGAACAAACTCCGTGGGGCAAAGTTAGAATTTTTTGAACGTTCGCGAGGGTGGTTTTTGGCTGCTAGGGGTGCCTTCCGCCAGGGATATCGAGATGCGACTTTTTTTAGATTGTTCCTGATGCCATTCCTTAGCTCGGTGCACAATTTAAAATGGAACAAACTCCGTGGGGCAAAGTTAGAGTTTTTTGAACGTTCGCGAGGGTGGTTTTTGGCTGCTAGGGGTGCCTTCCGCCAGGGATATCGAGATGCGACTTTTTTTAGATTGTTCCTGATGCCATTCCTTAGCTCGGTGCACAATTTAAAATGGAACAAACTCCGTGGGGCAAAGTTAGAATTTTTTGAACGTTCGCGAGGGTGGTTTTTGGCTGCTAGGGGTGCCTTCCGCCAGGGATATCGAGATGCGACTTTATTTAGATTGTTCCTGATGCCATTCCTTAGCTCGGTGCACAATTTAAAATGGAACAAACTCCGTGGGGCAAAGTTAGAATTTTTTGAACGTTCGCGAGGGTGGTTTTTGGCTGCTAGGGGTGCCTTCCGCCAGGGATATCGAGATGCGACTTTTTTTAGATTGTTCCTGATGCCATTCCTTAGCTCGGTGCACAATTTAAAATGGAACAAACTCCGTGGGGCAAAGTTAGAATTTTTTGAACGTTCGCGAGGGTGGTTTTTGGCTGCTAGGGGTGCCTTCCGCCAGGGATATCGAGATGCGACTTTTTTTAGATTGTTCCTGATGCCATTCCTTAGCTCGGTGCACAATTTAAAATGGAGCAAACTCCGTGGGGCAAAGTTAGAATTTTTTGAACGTTCGCGAGGGTGGTTTTTGGCTGCTAGGGGTTCCTTCCGCCAGGGATATCGAGATGCGACTTTTTTTAGATTGTTCCTGATGCCATTCCTTAGCTCGGTGCACAATTTAAAATGGAACAAACTCCGTGGGGCAAAGTTAGAATTTTTTGAACGTTCGCGAGGGTGGTTTTTGGCTGCTAGGGGTGCCTTCCGCCAGGGATATCGAGATGCGACTTTTTTTAGATTGTTCCTGATGCCACTCCTTAGCTCGGTGCACAATTTAAAATGGAACAAACTCCGTGGGGCAAAGTTAGAATTTTTTGAACGTTCGCGAGGGTGGTTTTTGGCTGCTAGGGGTGCCTTCCGCCAGGGATATCGAGATGCGACTTTTTTTAGATTGTTCCTGATGCCATTCCTTAGCTCGGTGCACAATTTAAAATGGAACAAACTCCGTGGGGCAAAGTTAGAATTTTTTGAACGTTCGCGAGGGTGGTTTTTGGCTGCTAGGGGTGCCTTCCGCCAGGGATATCGAGATGCGACTTTTTTTAGATTGTTCCTGATGCCATTCCTTAGCTCGGTGCTCAATTTAAAATGGAACAAACTCCGTGGGGCAAAGTTAGAATTTTTTGAACGTTCGCGAGGGTGGTTTTTGGCTGCTAGGGGTGCCTTCCGCCAGGGATATCGAGATGCGACTTTTTTTAGATTGTTCCTGATGCCATTCCTTAGCTCGGTGCAAAATTTAAAATGGAACAAACTCCGTGGGGCAAAGTTAGAATTTTTTGAACGTTCGCGAGGGTGGTTTTTGGCTGCTAGGGGTGCCTTCCGCCAGGGATATCGAGATGCGACTTTTTTTAGATTGTTCCTGATGCCATTCCTTAGCTCGGTGCACACTTTAAAATGGAACAAACTCCATGGGGCAAAGTTAGAATTTTTTGAACGTTCGCGAGGGTGGTTTTTGGCTGCTAGGGGTGCCTTCCGCCAGGGATATCGAGATGCGACTTTTTTTAGATTGTTCCTCATGCCATTCCTTAGCTCGGTGCACAATTTAAAATGGAACAAACTCCGTGGGGCAAAGTTAGAATTTTTTGAACGTTCGCGAGGGTGGTTTTTGGCTGCTGGGGGTGCCTTCCGCCAGGGATATCGAGATGCGACTTTTTTTAGATTGTTCCTGATGCCATTCCTTAGCTCGGTGCACAATTTAAAATGGAACAAACTCCGTGGGGCAAAGTTAGAATTTTTTGAACGTTCGCGAGGGTGGTTTTTGGCTGCTAGGGGTGCCTTCCGCCAGGGATATCGAGATGCGACTTTTTTTAGATTGTTCCTGATGCCATTCCTTAGCTCGGTGCACAATTTAAAATGGAACAAACTCCGTGGGGCAAAGTTAGAATTTTTTGAACGTTCGCGAGGGTGGTTTTTGGCTGCTAGGGGTGCCTTCCGCCAGGGATATCGAGATGCGACTTTTTTTAGATTGTTCCTGATGCCATTCCTTAGCTCGGTGCACAATTTAAAATGGAACAAACTCCGTGGGGCAAAGTTAGAATTTTTTGAACGTTCGCGAGGGTGGTTTTTGGCTGCTAGGGGTGCCTTCCGCCAGGGATATCGAGATGCGACTTTTTTTAGATTGTTCCTGATGCCATTCCTTAGCTCGGTGCACAATTTAAAATGGAACAAACTCCGTGGGGCAAAGTTAGAATTTTTTGAACGTTCGCGAGGGTGGTTTTTGGCTGCTAGGGGTGCCTTCCGCCAGGGATATCGAGATGCGACATTTTTTAGATTGTTCCTGATGCCATTCCTTAGCTCGGTGCACAATTTAAAATGGAACAAACTCCGTGGGGCAAAGTTAGAATTTTTTGAACGTTCGCGAGGGTGGTTTTTGGCTGCTAGGGGTGCCTTCCGCCAGGGATATCGAGATGCGACTTTTTTTAGATTGTTCCTGATGCCATTCCTTAGCTCGGTGCACAATTTAAAATGGAACAAACTCCGTGGGGCAAAGTTAGAATTTTTTGAACGTTCGCGAGGGTGGTTTTTGGCTGCTAGGGGTGCCTTCCGCCAGGGATATCGAGATGCGACTTTTTTTAGATTGTTCCTGATGCCATTCCTTAGCTCGGTGCACAATTTAAAATGGAACAAACTCCGTGGGGCAAAGTTAGAGTTTTTTGAACGTTCGCGAGGGTGGTTTTTGGCTGCTAGGGGTGCCTTCCGCCAGGGATATCGAGATGCGACTTTTTTTAGATTGTTCCTGATGCCATTCCTTAGCTCGGTGCACAATTTAAAATGGAACAAACTCCGTGGGGCAAAGTTAGAATTTTTTGAACGTTCGCGAGGGTGGTTTTTGGCTGCTAGGGGTGCCTTCCGCCAGGGATATCGAGATGCGACTTTATTTAGATTGTTCCTGATGCCATTCCTTAGCTCGGTGCACAATTTAAAATGGAACAAACTCCGTGGGGCAAAGTTAGAATTTTTTGAACGTTCGCGAGGGTGGTTTTTGGCTGCTAGGGGTGCCTTCCGCCAGGGATATCGAGATGCGACTTTTTTTAGATTGTTCCTGATGCCATTCCTTAGCTCGGTGCACAATTTAAAATGGAACAAACTCCGTGGGGCAAAGTTAGAATTTTTTGAACGTTCGCGAGGGTGGTTTTTGGCTGCTAGGGGTGCCTTCCGCCAGGGATATCGAGATGCGACTTTTTTTAGATTGTTCCTGATGCCATTCCTTAGCTCGGTGCACAATTTAAAATGGAGCAAACTCCGTGGGGCAAAGTTAGAATTTTTTGAACGTTCGCGAGGGTGGTTTTTGGCTGCTAGGGGTTCCTTCCGCCAGGGATATCGAGATGCGACTTTTTTTAGATTGTTCCTGATGCCATTCCTTAGCTCGGTGCACAATTTAAAATGGAACAAACTCCGTGGGGCAAAGTTAGAATTTTTTGAACGTTCGCGAGGGTGGTTTTTGGCTGCTAGGGGTGCCTTCCGCCAGGGATATCGAGATGCGACTTTTTTTAGATTGTTCCTGATGCCACTCCTTAGCTCGGTGCACAATTTAAAATGGAACAAACTCCGTGGGGCAAAGTTAGAATTTTTTGAACGTTCGCGAGGGTGGTTTTTGGCTGCTAGGGGTGCCTTCCGCCAGGGATATCGAGATGCGACTTTTTTTAGATTGTTCCTGATGCCATTCCTTAGCTCGGTGCACAATTTAAAATGGAACAAACTCCGTGGGGCAAAGTTAGAATTTTTTGAACGTTCGCGAGGGTGGTTTTTGGCTGCTAGGGGTGCCTTCCGCCAGGGATATCGAGATGCGACTTTTTTTAGATTGTTCCTGATGCCATTCCTTAGCTCGGTGCTCAATTTAAAATGGAACAAACTCCGTGGGGCAAAGTTAGAATTTTTTGAACGTTCGCGAGGGTGGTTTTTGGCTGCTAGGGGTGCCTTCCGCCAGGGATATCGAGATGCGACTTTTTTTAGATTGTTCCTGATGCCATTCCTTAGCTCGGTGCAAAATTTAAAATGGAACAAACTCCGTGGGGCAAAGTTAGAATTTTTTGAACGTTCGCGAGGGTGGTTTTTGGCTGCTAGGGGTGCCTTCCGCCAGGGATATCGAGATGCGACTTTTTTTAGATTGTTCCTGATGCCATTCCTTAGCTCGGTGCACACTTTAAAATGGAACAAACTCCATGGGGCAAAGTTAGAATTTTTTGAACGTTCGCGAGGGTGGTTTTTGGCTGCTAGGGGTGCCTTCCGCCAGGGATATCGAGATGCGACTTTTTTTAGATTGTTCCTCATGCCATTCCTTAGCTCGGTGCACAATTTAAAATGGAACAAACTCCGTGGGGCAAAGTTAGAATTTTTTGAACGTTCGCGAGGGTGGTTTTTGGCTGCTGGGGGTGCCTTCCGCCAGGGATATCGAGATGCGACTTTTTTTAGATTGTTCCTGATGCCATTCCTTAGCTCGGTGCACAATTTAAAATGGAACAAACTCCGTGGGGCAAAGTTAGAATTTTTTGAACGTTCGCGAGGGTTGTTTTTGGCTGCTAGGGGTGCCTTCCGCCAGGGATATCGAGATGCGACTTTTTTTAGATTGTTCCTGATGCCATTCCTTAGCTCGGTGCACAATTTAAAATGGAACAAACTCCGTGGGGCAAAGTTAGAATTTTTTGAACGTTCGCGAGGGTGGTTTTTGGCTGCTAGGGGTGCCTTCCGCCAGGGATATCGAGATGCGACTTTTTTTAGATTGTTCCTGATGCCATTCCTTAGCTCGGTGCACAATTTAAAATGGAACAAACTCCGTGGGGCAAAGTTAGAATTTTTTGAACGTTCGCGAGGGTGGTTTTTGGCTGCTAGGGGTGCCTTCCGCCAGGGATATCGAGATGCGACATTTTTTAGATTGTTCCTGATGCCATTCCTTAGCTCGGTGCACAATTTAAAATGGAACAAACTCCGTGGGGCAAAGTTAGAATTTTTTGAACGTTCGCGAGGGTGGTTTTTGGCTGCTAGGGGTGCCTTCCGCCAGGGATATCGAGATGCGACTTTTTTTAGATTGTTCCTGATGCCATTCCTTAGCTCGGTGCTCAATTTAAAATGGAACAAACTCCGTGGGGCAAAGTTAGAATTTTTTGAACGTTCGCGAGGGTGGTTTTTGGCTGCTAGGGGTGCCTTCCGCCAGGGATATCGAGATGCGACTTTTTTTAGATTGTTCCTGATGCCATTCCTTAGCTCGGTGCAAAATTTAAAATGGAACAAACTCCGTGGGGCAAAGTTAGAATTTTTTGAACGTTCGCGAGGGTGGTTTTTGGCTGCTAGGGGTGCCTTCCGCCAGGGATATCGAGATGCGACTTTTTTTAGATTGTTCCTCATGCCATTCCTTAGCTCGGTGCACACTTTAAAATGGAACAAACTCCGTGGGGCAAAGTTAGAATTTTTTGAACGTTCGCGAGGGTGGTTTTTGGCTGCTAGGGGTGCCTTCCGCCAGGGATATCGAGATGCGACTTTTTTTAGATTGTTCCTCATGCCATTCCTTAGCTCGGTGCACAATTTAAAATGGAACAAACTCCGTGGGGCAAAGTTAGAATTTTTTGAACGTTCGCGAGGGTGGTTTTTGGCTGCTAGGGGTGCCTTCCGCCAGGGATATCGAGATGCGACTTTTTTTAGATTGTTCCTGATGCCATTCCTTAGCTCGGTGCACAATTTAAAATGGAACAAACTCCGTGGGGCAAAGTTAGAATTTTTTGAACGTTCGCGAGGGTGGTTTTTGGCTGCTAGGGGTGCCTTCCGCCAGGGATATCGAGATGCGACTTTTTTTAGATTGTTCCTGATGCCATTCCTTAGCTCGGTGCACAATTTAAAATGGAACAAACTCCGTGGGGCAAAGTTAGAATTTTTTGAACGTTCGCGAGGGTGGTTTTTGGCTGCTAGGGGTGCCTTCCGCCAGGGATATCGAGATGCGACTTTTTTTAGATTGTTCCTGATGCCATTCCTTAGCTCGGTGCACAATTAAAATGGAACAAACTCCGTGGGGCAAAGTTAGAATTTTTTGAACGTTCGCGAGGGTGGTTTTTGGCTGCTAGGGGTGCCTTCCGCCAGGGATATCGAGATGCGACTTTTTTTAGATTGTTCCTGATGCCATTCCTTAGCTCGGTGCAAAATTTAAAATGGAACAAACTCCGTGGGGCAAAGTTAGAATTTTTTGAACGTTCGCGAGGGTGGTTTTTGGCTGCTAGGGGTGCCTTCCGCCAGGGATATCGAGATGCGACTTTTTTTAGATTGTTCCTGATGCCATTCCTTAGCTCGGTGCACAATTTAAAATGGAACAAACTCCGTGGGGCAAAGTTAGAATTTTTTGAACGTTCGCGAGGGTGGTTTTTGGCTGCTAGGGGTGCCTTCCGCCAGGGATATCGAGATGCGACTTTTTTTAGATTGTTCCTGATGCCATTCCTTAGCTCGGTGCACAATTTAAAATGGAACAAACTCCGTGGGGCAAAGTTAGAATTTTTTGAACGTTCGCGAGGGTGGTTTTTGGCTGCTAGGGGTGCCTTCCGCCAGGGATATCGAGATGCGACTTTTTTTAGATTGTTCCTGATGCCATTCCTTAGCTCGGTGCACAATTTAAAATGGAACAAACTCCGTGGGGCAAAGTTAGAATTTTTTGAACGTTCGCGAGGGTGGTTTTTGGCTGCTAGGGGTGCCTTCCGCCAGGGATATCGAGATGCGACTTTTTTTAGATTGTTCCTGATGCCATTCCTTAGCTCGGTGCCCACTTTAAAATGGAACAAACTCCGTGGGGCAAAGTTAGAATTTTTTGAACGTTCGCGAGGGTGGTTTTTGGCTGCTAGGGGTGCCTTCCGCCAGGGATATCGAGATGCGACTTTTTTTAGATTGTTCCTCATGCCATTCCTTAGCTCGGTGCACAATTTAAAATGGAACAAACTCCGTGGGGCAAAGTTAGAATTTTTTGAACGTTCGCGAGGGTGGTTTTTGGCTGCTAGGGGTGCCTTCCGCCAGGGATATCGAGATGCGACTTTTTTTAGATTGTTCCTGATGCCATTCCTTAGCTCGGTGCACAATTTAAAATGGAACAAACTCCGTGGGGCAAAGTTAGAATTTTTTGAACGTTCGCGAGGGTGGTTTTTGGCTGCTAGGGGTGCCTTCCGCCAGGGATATCGAGATGCGACTTTTTTTAGATTGTTCCTGATGCCATTCCTTAGCTCGGTGCACAATTTAAAATGGAACAAACTCCGTGGGGCAAAGTTAGAATTTTTTGAACGTTCGCGAGGGTGGTTTTTGGCTGCTAGGGGTGCCTTCCGCCAGGGATATCGAGATGCGACTTTTTTTAGATTGTTCCTGATGCCATTCCTTAGCTCGGTGCACAATTTAAAATGGAACAAACTCCGTGGGGCAAAGTTAGAATTTTTTGAACGTTCGCGAGGGTGGTTTTTGGCTGCTAGGGGTGCCTTCCGCCAGGGATATCGAGATGCGACTTTTTTTAGATTGTTCCTGATGCCATTCCTTAGCTCGGTGCACAATTTAAAATGGAACAAACTCCGTGGGGCAAAGTTAGAATTTTTTGAACGTTCGCGAGGGTGGTTTTTGGCTGCTAGGGGTGCCTTCCGCCAGGGATATCGAGATGCGACTTTTTTTAGATTGTTCCTGATGCCATTCCTTAGCTCGGTGCACAATTTAAAATGGAACAAACTCCGTGGGGCAAAGTTAGAATTTTTTGAACGTTCGCGAGGGTGGTTTTTGGCTGCTAGGGGTGCCTTCCGCCAGGGATATCGAGATGCGACTTTTTTTAGATTGTTCCTGATGCCATTCCTTAGCTCGGTGCACAATTTAAAATGGAACAAACTCCGTGGGGCAAAGTTAGAATTTTTTGAACGTTCGCGAGGGTGGTTTTTGGCTGCTAGGGGTGCCTTCCGCCAGGGATATCGAGATGCGACTTTTTTTAGATTGTTCCTGATGCCATTCCTTAGCTCGGTGCACAATTTAAAATGGAACAAACTCCGTGGGGCAAAGTTAGAGTTTTTTGAACGTTCGCGAGGGTGGTTTTTGGCTGCTAGGGGTGCCTTCCGCCAGGGATATCGAGATGCGACTTTTTTTAGATTGTTCCTGATGCCATTCCTTAGCTCGGTGCACAATTTAAAATGGAACAAACTCCGTGGGGCAAAGTTAGAATTTTTTGAACGTTCGCGAGGGTGGTTTTTGGCTGCTAGGGGTGCCTTCCGCCAGGGATATCGAGATGCGACTTTTTTTAGATTGTTCCTGATGCCATTCCTTAGCTCGGTGCACAATTTAAAATGGAGCAAACTCCGTGGGGCAAAGTTAGAATTTTTTGAACGTTCGCGAGGGTGGTTTTTGGCTGCTAGGGGTGCCTTCCGCCAGGGATATCGAGATGCGACTTTTTTTAGATTGTTCCTGATGCCATTCCTTAGCTCGGTGCACAATTTAAAATGGAGCAAACTCCGTGGGGCAAAGTTAGAATTTTTTGAACGTTCGCGAGGGTGGTTTTTGGCTGCTAGGGGTTCCTTCCGCAAGGGATATCGAGATGCGACTTTTTTTAGATTGTTCCTGATGCCATTCCTTAGCTCGGTGCACAATTTAAAATGGAACAAACTCCGTGGGGCAAAGTTAGAATTTTTTGAACGTTCGCGAGGGTGGTTTTTGGCTGCTAGGGGTGCCTTCCGCCAGGGATATCGAGATGCGACTTTTTTTAGATTGTTCCTGATGCCATTCCTTAGCTCGGTGCACAATTTAAAATGGAACAAACTCCGTGGGGCAAAGTTAGAATTTTTTGAACGTTCGCGAGGGTGGTTTTTGGCTGCTAGGGGTGCCTTCCGCCAGGGATATCGAGATGCGACTTTTTTTAGATTGTTCCTGATGCCATTCCTTAGCTCGGTGCACAATTTAAAATGGAACAAACTCCGTGGGGCAAAGTTAGAATTTTTTGAACGTTCGCGAGGGTGGTTTTTGGCTGCTAGGGGTTCCTTCCGCCAGGGATATCGAGATGCGACTTTTTTTAGATTGTTCCTGATGCCATTCCTTAGCTCGGTGCACAATTTAAAATGGAACAAACTCCGTGGGGCAACGTTAGAATTTTTTGAACGTTCGCGAGGGTGGTTTTTGGCTGCTAGGGGTGCCTTCCGCCAGGGATATCGAGATGCGACTTTTTTTAGATTGTTCCTGATGCCATTCCTTAGCTCGGTGCACAATTTAAAATGGAACAAACTCCGTGGGGCAAAGTTAGAATTTTTTGAACGTTCGTGAGGGAGGTTTTTGGCTGCTAGGGGTGCCTTCCGCCAGGGATATCGAGATGCGACTTTTTTTAGATTGTTCCTGATGCCATTCCTTAGCTCGGTGCACAATTTAAAATGGAACAAACTCCGTGGGGCAAAGTTAGAATTTTTTGAACGTTCGCGAGGGTGGTTTTTGGCTGCTAGGGGTGCCTTCCGCCAGGGATATCGAGATGCGACTTTTTTTAGATTGTTCCTGATGCCATTCCTTAGCTCGGTGCACAATTTAAAATGGAACAAACTCCGTGGGGCAAAGTTAGAATTTTTTGAACGTTCGCGAGGGTGGTTTTTGGCTGCTAGGGGTGCCTTCCGCCAGGGATATCGAGATGCGACTTTTTTTAGATTGTTCCTGATGCCATTCCTTAGCTCGGTGCACAATTTAAAATGGAACAAACTCCGTGGGGCAAAGTTAGAATTTTTTGAACGTTCGCGAGGGTGGTTTTTGGTTGCTAGGGGTGCCTTCCGCCAGGGATATCGAGATGCGACTTTTTTTAGATTGTTCCTGATGCCATTCCTTAGCTCGGTGCACAATTTAAAATGGAACAAACTCCGTGGGGCAAAGTTAGAATTTTTTGAACGTTCGCGAGGGTGGTTTTTGGCTGCTAGGGGTGCCTTCCGCCAGGGATATCGAGATGCGACTTTTTTTAGATTGTTCCTGATGCCATTCCTTAGCTCGGTGCACAATTTAAAATGGAACAAACTCCGTGGGGCAAAGTTAGAATTTTTTGAACGTTCGCGAGGGTGGTTTTTGGCTGCTAGGGGTGCCTTCCGCCAGGGATATCGAGATGCGACTTTTTTTAGATTGTTCCTGATGCCATTCCTTAGCTCGGTGCAAAATTTAAAATGGAACAAACTCCGTGGGGCAAAGTTAGAATTTTTTGAACGTTCGCGAGGGTGGTTTTTGGCTGCTAGGGGTGCCTTCCGCCAGGGATATCGAGATGCGACTTTTTTTAGATTGTTCCTGATGCCATTCCTTAGCTCGGTGCACACTTTAAAATGGAACAAACTCCGTGGGGCAAAGTTAGAATTTTTTGAACGTTCGCGAGGGTGGTTTTTGGCTGCTAGGGGTGCCTTCCGCCAGGGATATCGAGATGCGACTTTTTTTAGATTGTTCCTCATGCCATTCCTTAGCTCGGTGCACAATTTAAAATGGAACAAACTCCGTGGGGCAAAGTTAGAATTTTTTGAACGTTCGCGAGGGTGGTTTTTGGCTGCTGGGGGTGCCTTCCGCCAGGGATATCGAGATGCGACTTTTTTTAGATTGTTCCTGATGCCATTCCTTAGCTCGGTGCACAATTTAAAATGGAACAAACTCCGTGGGGCAAAGTTAGAATTTTTTGAACGTTCGCGAGGGTGGTTTTTGGCTGCTAGGGGTGCCTTCCGCCAGGGATATCGAGATGCGACTTTTTTTAGATTGTTCCTGATGCCATTCCTTAGCTCGGTGCACACTTTAAAATGGAACAAACTCCGTGGGGCAAAGTTAGAATTTTTTGAACGTTCGCGAGGGTGGTTTTTGGCTGCTAGGGGTGCCTTCCGCCAGGGATATCGAGATGCGACTTTTTTTAGATTGTTCCTCATGCCATTCCTTAGCTCGGTGCACAATTTAAAATGGAACAAACTCCGTGGGGCAAAGTTAGAATTTTTTGAACGTTCGCGAGGGTGGTTTTTGGCTGCTAGGGGTGCCTTCCGCCAGGGATATCGAGATGCGACTTTTTTTAGATTGTTCCTGATGCCATTCCTTAGCTCGGTGCACAATTTAAAATGGAACAAACTCCGTGGGGCAAAGTTAGAATTTTTTGAACGTTCGCGAGGGTGGTTTTTGGCTGCTAGGGGTGCCTTCCGCCAGGGATATCGAGATGCGACTTTTTTTAGATTGTTCCTGATGCCATTCCTTAGCTCGGTGCACAATTTAAAATGGAACAAACTCCGTGGGGCAAAGTTAGAATTTTTTGAACGTTCGCGAGGGTGGTTTTTGGCTGCTAGGGGTGCCTTCCGCCAGGGATATCGAGATGCGACTTTTTTTAGATTGTTCCTGATGCCATTCCTTAGCTCGGTGCACAATTTAAAATGGAACAAACTCCGTGGGGCAAAGTTAGAATTTTTTGAACGTTCGCGAGGGTGGTTTTTGGCTGCTAGGGGTGCCTTCCGCCAGGGATATCGAGATGCGACTTTTTTTAGATTGTTCCTGATGCCATTCCTTAGCTCGGTGCACAATTAAAATGGAACAAACTCCGTGGGGCAAAGTTAGAATTTTTTGAACGTTCGCGAGGGTGGTTTTTGGCTGCTAGGGGTGCCTTCCGCCAGGGATATCGAGATGCGACTTTTTTTAGATTGTTCCTGATGCCATTCCTTAGCTCGGTGCAAAATTTAAAATGGAACAAACTCCGTGGGGCAAAGTTAGAATTTTTTGAACGTTCGCGAGGGTGGTTTTTGGCTGCTAGGGGTGCCTTCCGCCAGGGATATCGAGATGCGACTTTTTTTAGATTGTTCCTGATGCCATTCCTTAGCTCGGTGCACAATTTAAAATGGAACAAACTCCGTGGGGCAAAGTTAGAATTTTTTGAACGTTCGCGAGGGTGGTTTTTGGCTGCTAGGGGTGCCTTCCGCCAGGGATATCGAGATGCGACTTTTTTTAGATTGTTCCTGATGCCATTCCTTAGCTCGGTGCACAATTTAAAATGGAACAAACTCCGTGGGGCAAAGTTAGAATTTTTTGAACGTTCGCGAGGGTGGTTTTTGGCTGCTAGGGGTGCCTTCCGCCAGGGATATCGAGATGCGACTTTTTTTAGATTGTTCCTGATGCCATTCCTTAGCTCGGTGCACAATTTAAAATGGAACAAACTCCGTGGGGCAAAGTTAGAATTTTTTGAACGTTCGCGAGGGTGGTTTTTGGCTGCTAGGGGTGCCTTCCGCCAGGGATATCGAGATGCGACTTTTTTTAGATTGTTCCTGATGCCATTCCTTAGCTCGGTGCCCACTTTAAAATGGAACAAACTCCGTGGGGCAAAGTTAGAATTTTTTGAACGTTCGCGAGGGTGGTTTTTGGCTGCTAGGGGTGCCTTCCGCCAGGGATATCGAGATGCGACTTTTTTTAGATTGTTCCTCATGCCATTCCTTAGCTCGGTGCACAATTTAAAATGGAACAAACTCCGTGGGGCAAAGTTAGAATTTTTTGAACGTTCGCGAGGGTGGTTTTTGGCTGCTAGGGGTGCCTTCCGCCAGGGATATCGAGATGCGACTTTTTTTAGATTGTTCCTGATGCCATTCCTTAGCTCGGTGCACAATTTAAAATGGAACAAACTCCGTGGGGCAAAGTTAGAATTTTTTGAACGTTCGCGAGGGTGGTTTTTGGCTGCTAGGGGTGCCTTCCGCCAGGGATATCGAGATGCGACTTTTTTTAGATTGTTCCTGATGCCATTCCTTAGCTCGGTGCACAATTTAAAATGGAACAAACTCCGTGGGGCAAAGTTAGAATTTTTTGAACGTTCGCGAGGGTGGTTTTTGGCTGCTAGGGGTGCCTTCCGCCAGGGATATCGAGATGCGACTTTTTTTAGATTGTTCCTGATGCCATTCCTTAGCTCGGTGCACAATTTAAAATGGAACAAACTCCGTGGGGCAAAGTTAGAATTTTTTGAACGTTCGCGAGGGTGGTTTTTGGCTGCTAGGGGTGCCTTCCGCCAGGGATATCGAGATGCGACTTTTTTTAGATTGTTCCTGATGCCATTCCTTAGCTCGGTGCACAATTTAAAATGGAACAAACTCCGTGGGGCAAAGTTAGAATTTTTTGAACGTTCGCGAGGGTGGTTTTTGGCTGCTAGGGGTGCCTTCCGCCAGGGATATCGAGATGCGACTTTTTTTAGATTGTTCCTGATGCCATTCCTTAGCTCGGTGCACAATTTAAAATGGAACAAACTCCGTGGGGCAAAGTTAGAATTTTTTGAACGTTCGCGAGGGTGGTTTTTGGCTGCTAGGGGTGCCTTCCGCCAGGGATATCGAGATGCGACTTTTTTTAGATTGTTCCTGATGCCATTCCTTAGCTCGGTGCACAATTTAAAATGGAACAAACTCCGTGGGGCAAAGTTAGAATTTTTTGAACGTTCGCGAGGGTGGTTTTTGGCTGCTAGGGGTGCCTTCCGCCAGGGATATCGAGATGCGACTTTTTTTAGATTGTTCCTGATGCCATTCCTTAGCTCGGTGCACAATTTAAAATGGAACAAACTCCGTGGGGCAAAGTTAGAGTTTTTTGAACGTTCGCGAGGGTGGTTTTTGGCTGCTAGGGGTGCCTTCCGCCAGGGATATCGAGATGCGACTTTTTTTAGATTGTTCCTGATGCCATTCCTTAGCTCGGTGCACAATTTAAAATGGAACAAACTCCGTGGGGCAAAGTTAGAATTTTTTGAACGTTCGCGAGGGTGGTTTTTGGCTGCTAGGGGTGCCTTCCGCCAGGGATATCGAGATGCGACTTTATTTAGATTGTTCCTGATGCCATTCCTTAGCTCGGTGCACAATTTAAAATGGAACAAACTCCGTGGGGCAAAGTTAGAATTTTTTGAACGTTCGCGAGGGTGGTTTTTGGCTGCTAGGGGTGCCTTCCGCCAGGGATATCGAGATGCGACTTTTTTTAGATTGTTCCTGATGCCATTCCTTAGCTCGGTGCACAATTTAAAATGGAACAAACTCCGTGGGGCAAAGTTAGAATTTTTTGAACGTTCGCGAGGGTGGTTTTTGGCTGCTAGGGGTGCCTTCCGCCAGGGATATCGAGATGCGACTTTTTTTAGATTGTTCCTGATGCCATTCCTTAGCTCGGTGCACAATTTAAAATGGAGCAAACTCCGTGGGGCAAAGTTAGAATTTTTTGAACGTTCGCGAGGGTGGTTTTTGGCTGCTAGGGGTTCCTTCCGCCAGGGATATCGAGATGCGACTTTTTTTAGATTGTTCCTGATGCCATTCCTTAGCTCGGTGCACAATTTAAAATGGAACAAACTCCGTGGGGCAAAGTTAGAATTTTTTGAACGTTCGCGAGGGTGGTTTTTGGCTGCTAGGGGTGCCTTCCGCCAGGGATATCGAGATGCGACTTTTTTTAGATTGTTCCTGATGCCACTCCTTAGCTCGGTGCACAATTTAAAATGGAACAAACTCCGTGGGGCAAAGTTAGAATTTTTTGAACGTTCGCGAGGGTGGTTTTTGGCTGCTAGGGGTGCCTTCCGCCAGGGATATCGAGATGCGACTTTTTTTAGATTGTTCCTGATGCCATTCCTTAGCTCGGTGCACAATTTAAAATGGAACAAACTCCGTGGGGCAAAGTTAGAATTTTTTGAACGTTCGCGAGGGTGGTTTTTGGCTGCTAGGGGTGCCTTCCGCCAGGGATATCGAGATGCGACTTTTTTTAGATTGTTCCTGATGCCATTCCTTAGCTCGGTGCTCAATTTAAAATGGAACAAACTCCGTGGGGCAAAGTTAGAATTTTTTGAACGTTCGCGAGGGTGGTTTTTGGCTGCTAGGGGTGCCTTCCGCCAGGGATATCGAGATGCGACTTTTTTTAGATTGTTCCTGATGCCATTCCTTAGCTCGGTGCAAAATTTAAAATGGAACAAACTCCGTGGGGCAAAGTTAGAATTTTTTGAACGTTCGCGAGGGTGGTTTTTGGCTGCTAGGGGTGCCTTCCGCCAGGGATATCGAGATGCGACTTTTTTTAGATTGTTCCTGATGCCATTCCTTAGCTCGGTGCACACTTTAAAATGGAACAAACTCCATGGGGCAAAGTTAGAATTTTTTGAACGTTCGCGAGGGTGGTTTTTGGCTGCTAGGGGTGCCTTCCGCCAGGGATATCGAGATGCGACTTTTTTTAGATTGTTCCTCATGCCATTCCTTAGCTCGGTGCACAATTTAAAATGGAACAAACTCCGTGGGGCAAAGTTAGAATTTTTTGAACGTTCGCGAGGGTGGTTTTTGGCTGCTGGGGGTGCCTTCCGCCAGGGATATCGAGATGCGACTTTTTTTAGATTGTTCCTGATGCCATTCCTTAGCTCGGTGCACAATTTAAAATGGAACAAACTCCGTGGGGCAAAGTTAGAATTTTTTGAACGTTCGCGAGGGTGGTTTTTGGCTGCTAGGGGTGCCTTCCGCCAGGGATATCGAGATGCGACTTTTTTTAGATTGTTCCTGATGCCATTCCTTAGCTCGGTGCACAATTTAAAATGGAACAAACTCCGTGGGGCAAAGTTAGAATTTTTTGAACGTTCGCGAGGGTGGTTTTTGGCTGCTAGGGGTGCCTTCCGCCAGGGATATCGAGATGCGACTTTTTTTAGATTGTTCCTGATGCCATTCCTTAGCTCGGTGCACAATTTAAAATGGAACAAACTCCGTGGGGCAAAGTTAGAATTTTTTGAACGTTCGCGAGGGTGGTTTTTGGCTGCTAGGGGTGCCTTCCGCCAGGGATATCGAGATGCGACTTTTTTTTAGATTGTTCCTGATGCCATTCCTTAGCTCGGTGCACAATTTAAAATGGAACAAACTCCGTGGGGCAAAGTTAGAATTTTTTGAACGTTCGCGAGGGTGGTTTTTGGCTGCTAGGGGTGCCTTCCGCCAGGGATATCGAGATGCGACATTTTTTAGATTGTTCCTGATGCCATTCCTTAGCTCGGTGCACAATTTAAAATGGAACAAACTCCGTGGGGCAAAGTTAGAATTTTTTGAACGTTCGCGAGGGTGGTTTTTGGCTGCTAGGGGTGCCTTCCGCCAGGGATATCGAGATGCGACTTTTTTTAGATTGTTCCTGATGCCATTCCTTAGCTCGGTGCACAATTTAAAATGGAACAAACTCCGTGGGGCAAAGTTAGAATTTTTTGAACGTTCGCGAGGGTGGTTTTTGGCTGCTAGGGGTGCCTTCCGCCAGGGATATCGAGATGCGACTTTTTTTAGATTGTTCCTGATGCCATTCCTTAGCTCGGTGCACAATTTAAAATGGAACAAACTCCGTGGGGCAAAGTTAGAGTTTTTTGAACGTTCGCGAGGGTGGTTTTTGGCTGCTAGGGGTGCCTTCCGCCAGGGATATCGAGATGCGACTTTTTTTAGATTGTTCCTGATGCCATTCCTTAGCTCGGTGCACAATTTAAAATGGAACAAACTCCGTGGGGCAAAGTTAGAATTTTTTGAACGTTCGCGAGGGTGGTTTTTGGCTGCTAGGGGTGCCTTCCGCCAGGGATATCGAGATGCGACTTTATTTAGATTGTTCCTGATGCCATTCCTTAGCTCGGTGCACAATTTAAAATGGAACAAACTCCGTGGGGCAAAGTTAGAATTTTTTGAACGTTCGCGAGGGTGGTTTTTGGCTGCTAGGGGTGCCTTCCGCCAGGGATATCGAGATGCGACTTTTTTTAGATTGTTCCTGATGCCATTCCTTAGCTCGGTGCACAATTTAAAATGGAACAAACTCCGTGGGGCAAAGTTAGAATTTTTTGAACGTTCGCGAGGGTGGTTTTTGGCTGCTAGGGGTGCCTTCCGCCAGGGATATCGAGATGCGACTTTTTTTAGATTGTTCCTGATGCCATTCCTTAGCTCGGTGCACAATTTAAAATGGAGCAAACTCCGTGGGGCAAAGTTAGAATTTTTTGAACGTTCGCGAGGGTGGTTTTTGGCTGCTAGGGGTTCCTTCCGCCAGGGATATCGAGATGCGACTTTTTTTAGATTGTTCCTGATGCCATTCCTTAGCTCGGTGCACAATTTAAAATGGAACAAACTCCGTGGGGCAAAGTTAGAATTTTTTGAACGTTCGCGAGGGTGGTTTTTGGCTGCTAGGGGTGCCTTCCGCCAGGGATATCGAGATGCGACTTTTTTTAGATTGTTCCTGATGCCACTCCTTAGCTCGGTGCACAATTTAAAATGGAACAAACTCCGTGGGGCAAAGTTAGAATTTTTTGAACGTTCGCGAGGGTGGTTTTTGGCTGCTAGGGGTGCCTTCCGCCAGGGATATCGAGATGCGACTTTTTTTAGATTGTTCCTGATGCCATTCCTTAGCTCGGTGCACAATTTAAAATGGAACAAACTCCGTGGGGCAAAGTTAGAATTTTTTGAACGTTCGCGAGGGTGGTTTTTGGCTGCTAGGGGTGCCTTCCGCCAGGGATATCGAGATGCGACTTTTTTTAGATTGTTCCTGATGCCATTCCTTAGCTCGGTGCTCAATTTAAAATGGAACAAACTCCGTGGGGCAAAGTTAGAATTTTTTGAACGTTCGCGAGGGTGGTTTTTGGCTGCTAGGGGTGCCTTCCGCCAGGGATATCGAGATGCGACTTTTTTTAGATTGTTCCTGATGCCATTCCTTAGCTCGGTGCAAAATTTAAAATGGAACAAACTCCGTGGGGCAAAGTTAGAATTTTTTGAACGTTCGCGAGGGTGGTTTTTGGCTGCTAGGGGTGCCTTCCGCCAGGGATATCGAGATGCGACTTTTTTTAGATTGTTCCTGATGCCATTCCTTAGCTCGGTGCACACTTTAAAATGGAACAAACTCCATGGGGCAAAGTTAGAATTTTTTGAACGTTCGCGAGGGTGGTTTTTGGCTGCTAGGGGTGCCTTCCGCCAGGGATATCGAGATGCGACTTTTTTTAGATTGTTCCTCATGCCATTCCTTAGCTCGGTGCACAATTTAAAATGGAACAAACTCCGTGGGGCAAAGTTAGAATTTTTTGAACGTTCGCGAGGGTGGTTTTTGGCTGCTGGGGGTGCCTTCCGCCAGGGATATCGAGATGCGACTTTTTTTAGATTGTTCCTGATGCCATTCCTTAGCTCGGTGCACAATTTAAAATGGAACAAACTCCGTGGGGCAAAGTTAGAATTTTTTGAACGTTCGCGAGGGTGGTTTTTGGCTGCTAGGGGTGCCTTCCGCCAGGGATATCGAGATGCGACTTTTTTTAGATTGTTCCTGATGCCATTCCTTAGCTCGGTGCACAATTTAAAATGGAACAAACTCCGTGGGGCAAAGTTAGAATTTTTTGAACGTTCGCGAGGGTGGTTTTTGGCTGCTAGGGGTGCCTTCCGCCAGGGATATCGAGATGCGACTTTTTTTAGATTGTTCCTGATGCCATTCCTTAGCTCGGTGCACAATTTAAAATGGAACAAACTCCGTGGGGCAAAGTTAGAATTTTTTGAACGTTCGCGAGGGTGGTTTTTGGCTGCTAGGGGTGCCTTCCGCCAGGGATATCGAGATGCGACATTTTTTAGATTGTTCCTGATGCCATTCCTTAGCTCGGTGCACAATTTAAAATGGAACAAACTCCGTGGGGCAAAGTTAGAATTTTTTGAACGTTCGCGAGGGTGGTTTTTGGCTGCTAGGGGTGCCTTCCGCCAGGGATATCGAGATGCGACTTTTTTTAGATTGTTCCTGATGCCATTCCTTAGCTCGGTGCTCAATTTAAAATGGAACAAACTCCGTGGGGCAAAGTTAGAATTTTTTGAACGTTCGCGAGGGTGGTTTTTGGCTGCTAGGGGTGCCTTCCGCCAGGGATATCGAGATGCGACTTTTTTTAGATTGTTCCTGATGCCATTCCTTAGCTCGGTGCAAAATTTAAAATGGAACAAACTCCGTGGGGCAAAGTTAGAATTTTTTGAACGTTCGCGAGGGTGGTTTTTGGCTGCTAGGGGTGCCTTCCGCCAGGGATATCGAGATGCGACTTTTTTTAGATTGTTCCTGATGCCATTCCTTAGCTCGGTGCACACTTTAAAATGGAACAAACTCCGTGGGGCAAAGTTAGAATTTTTTGAACGTTCGCGAGGGTGGTTTTTGGCTGCTAGGGGTGCCTTCCGCCAGGGATATCGAGATGCGACTTTTTTTAGATTGTTCCTCATGCCATTCCTTAGCTCGGTGCACAATTTAAAATGGAACAAACTCCGTGGGGCAAAGTTAGAATTTTTTGAACGTTCGCGAGGGTGGTTTTTGGCTGCTAGGGGTGCCTTCCGCCAGGGATATCGAGATGCGACTTTTTTTAGATTGTTCCTGATGCCATTCCTTAGCTCGGTGCACAATTTAAAATGGAACAAACTCCGTGGGGCAAAGTTAGAATTTTTTGAACGTTCGCGAGGGTGGTTTTTGGCTGCTAGGGGTGCCTTCCGCCAGGGATATCGAGATGCGACTTTTTTTAGATTGTTCCTGATGCCATTCCTTAGCTCGGTGCACAATTTAAAATGGAACAAACTCCGTGGGGCAAAGTTAGAATTTTTTGAACGTTCGCGAGGGTGGTTTTTGGCTGCTAGGGGTGCCTTCCGCCAGGGATATCGAGATGCGACTTTTTTTAGATTGTTCCTGATGCCATTCCTTAGCTCGGTGCACAATTTAAAATGGAACAAACTCCGTGGGGCAAAGTTAGAATTTTTTGAACGTTCGCGAGGGTGGTTTTTGGCTGCTAGGGGTGCCTTCCGCCAGGGATATCGAGATGCGACTTTTTTTAGATTGTTCCTGATGCCATTCCTTAGCTCGGTGCACAATTAAAATGGAACAAACTCCGTGGGGCAAAGTTAGAATTTTTTGAACGTTCGCGAGGGTGGTTTTTGGCTGCTAGGGGTGCCTTCCGCCAGGGATATCGAGATGCGACTTTTTTTAGATTGTTCCTGATGCCATTCCTTAGCTCGGTGCAAAATTTAAAATGGAACAAACTCCGTGGGGCAAAGTTAGAATTTTTTGAACGTTCGCGAGGGTGGTTTTTGGCTGCTAGGGGTGCCTTCCGCCAGGGATATCGAGATGCGACTTTTTTTAGATTGTTCCTGATGCCATTCCTTAGCTCGGTGCACAATTTAAAATGGAACAAACTCCGTGGGGCAAAGTTAGAATTTTTTGAACGTTCGCGAGGGTGGTTTTTGGCTGCTAGGGGTGCCTTCCGCCAGGGATATCGAGATGCGACTTTTTTTAGATTGTTCCTGATGCCATTCCTTAGCTCGGTGCACAATTTAAAATGGAACAAACTCCGTGGGGCAAAGTTAGAATTTTTTGAACGTTCGCGAGGGTGGTTTTTGGCTGCTAGGGGTGCCTTCCGCCAGGGATATCGAGATGCGACTTTTTTTAGATTGTTCCTGATGCCATTCCTTAGCTCGGTGCACAATTTAAAATGGAACAAACTCCGTGGGGCAAAGTTAGAATTTTTTGAACGTTCGCGAGGGTGGTTTTTGGCTGCTAGGGGTGCCTTCCGCCAGGGATATCGAGATGCGACTTTTTTTAGATTGTTCCTGATGCCATTCCTTAGCTCGGTGCCCACTTTAAAATGGAACAAACTCCGTGGGGCAAAGTTAGAATTTTTTGAACGTTCGCGAGGGTGGTTTTTGGCTGCTAGGGGTGCCTTCCGCCAGGGATATCGAGATGCGACTTTTTTTAGATTGTTCCTCATGCCATTCCTTAGCTCGGTGCACAATTTAAAATGGAACAAACTCCGTGGGGCAAAGTTAGAATTTTTTGAACGTTCGCGAGGGTGGTTTTTGGCTGCTAGGGGTGCCTTCCGCCAGGGATATCGAGATGCGACTTTTTTTAGATTGTTCCTGATGCCATTCCTTAGCTCGGTGCACAATTTAAAATGGAACAAACTCCGTGGGGCAAAGTTAGAATTTTTTGAACGTTCGCGAGGGTGGTTTTTGGCTGCTAGGGGTGCCTTCCGCCAGGGATATCGAGATGCGACTTTTTTTAGATTGTTCCTGATGCCATTCCTTAGCTCGGTGCACAATTTAAAATGGAACAAACTCCGTGGGGCAAAGTTAGAATTTTTTGAACGTTCGCGAGGGTGGTTTTTGGCTGCTAGGGGTGCCTTCCGCCAGGGATATCGAGATGCGACTTTTTTTAGATTGTTCCTGATGCCATTCCTTAGCTCGGTGCACAATTTAAAATGGAACAAACTCCGTGGGGCAAAGTTAGAATTTTTTGAACGTTCGCGAGGGTGGTTTTTGGCTGCTAGGGGTGCCTTCCGCCAGGGATATCGAGATGCGACTTTTTTTAGATTGTTCCTGATGCCATTCCTTAGCTCGGTGCACAATTTAAAATGGAACAAACTCCGTGGGGCAAAGTTAGAATTTTTTGAACGTTCGCGAGGGTGGTTTTTGGCTGCTAGGGGTGCCTTCCGCCAGGGATATCGAGATGCGACTTTTTTTAGATTGTTCCTGATGCCATTCCTTAGCTCGGTGCACAATTTAAAATGGAACAAACTCCGTGGGGCAAAGTTAGAATTTTTTGAACGTTCGCGAGGGTGGTTTTTGGCTGCTAGGGGTGCCTTCCGCCAGGGATATCGAGATGCGACTTTTTTTAGATTGTTCCTGATGCCATTCCTTAGCTCGGTGCACAATTTAAAATGGAACAAACTCCGTGGGGCAAAGTTAGAATTTTTTGAACGTTCGCGAGGGTGGTTTTTGGCTGCTAGGGGTGCCTTCCGCCAGGGATATCGAGATGCGACTTTTTTTAGATTGTTCCTGATGCCATTCCTTAGCTCGGTGCACAATTTAAAATGGAACAAACTCCGTGGGGCAAAGTTAGAGTTTTTTGAACGTTCGCGAGGGTGGTTTTTGGCTGCTAGGGGTGCCTTCCGCCAGGGATATCGAGATGCGACTTTTTTTAGATTGTTCCTGATGCCATTCCTTAGCTCGGTGCACAATTTAAAATGGAACAAACTCCGTGGGGCAAAGTTAGAATTTTTTGAACGTTCGCGAGGGTGGTTTTTGGCTGCTAGGGGTGCCTTCCGCCAGGGATATCGAGATGCGACTTTTTTTAGATTGTTCCTGATGCCATTCCTTAGCTCGGTGCACAATTTAAAATGGAGCAAACTCCGTGGGGCAAAGTTAGAATTTTTTGAACGTTCGCGAGGGTGGTTTTTGGCTGCTAGGGGTGCCTTCCGCCAGGGATATCGAGATGCGACTTTTTTTAGATTGTTCCTGATGCCATTCCTTAGCTCGGTGCACAATTTAAAATGGAGCAAACTCCGTGGGGCAAAGTTAGAATTTTTTGAACGTTCGCGAGGGTGGTTTTTGGCTGCTAGGGGTTCCTTCCGCAAGGGATATCGAGATGCGACTTTTTTTAGATTGTTCCTGATGCCATTCCTTAGCTCGGTGCACAATTTAAAATGGAACAAACTCCGTGGGGCAAAGTTAGAATTTTTTGAACGTTCGCGAGGGTGGTTTTTGGCTGCTAGGGGTGCCTTCCGCCAGGGATATCGAGATGCGACTTTTTTTAGATTGTTCCTGATGCCATTCCTTAGCTCGGTGCACAATTTAAAATGGAACAAACTCCGTGGGGCAAAGTTAGAATTTTTTGAACGTTCGCGAGGGTGGTTTTTGGCTGCTAGGGGTGCCTTCCGCCAGGGATATCGAGATGCGACTTTTTTTAGATTGTTCCTGATGCCATTCCTTAGCTCGGTGCACAATTTAAAATGGAACAAACTCCGTGGGGCAAAGTTAGAATTTTTTGAACGTTCGCGAGGGTGGTTTTTGGCTGCTAGGGGTTCCTTCCGCCAGGGATATCGAGATGCGACTTTTTTTAGATTGTTCCTGATGCCATTCCTTAGCTCGGTGCACAATTTAAAATGGAACAAACTCCGTGGGGCAACGTTAGAATTTTTTGAACGTTCGCGAGGGTGGTTTTTGGCTGCTAGGGGTGCCTTCCGCCAGGGATATCGAGATGCGACTTTTTTTAGATTGTTCCTGATGCCATTCCTTAGCTCGGTGCACAATTTAAAATGGAACAAACTCCGTGGGGCAAAGTTAGAATTTTTTGAACGTTCGTGAGGGAGGTTTTTGGCTGCTAGGGGTGCCTTCCGCCAGGGATATCGAGATGCGACTTTTTTTAGATTGTTCCTGATGCCATTCCTTAGCTCGGTGCACAATTTAAAATGGAACAAACTCCGTGGGGCAAAGTTAGAATTTTTTGAACGTTCGCGAGGGTGGTTTTTGGCTGCTAGGGGTGCCTTCCGCCAGGGATATCGAGATGCGACTTTTTTTAGATTGTTCCTGATGCCATTCCTTAGCTCGGTGCACAATTTAAAATGGAACAAACTCCGTGGGGCAAAGTTAGAATTTTTTGAACGTTCGCGAGGGTGGTTTTTGGCTGCTAGGGGTGCCTTCCGCCAGGGATATCGAGATGCGACTTTTTTTAGATTGTTCCTGATGCCATTCCTTAGCTCGGTGCACAATTTAAAATGGAACAAACTCCGTGGGGCAAAGTTAGAATTTTTTGAACGTTCGCGAGGGTGGTTTTTGGTTGCTAGGGGTGCCTTCCGCCAGGGATATCGAGATGCGACTTTTTTTAGATTGTTCCTGATGCCATTCCTTAGCTCGGTGCACAATTTAAAATGGAACAAACTCCGTGGGGCAAAGTTAGAATTTTTTGAACGTTCGCGAGGGTGGTTTTTGGCTGCTAGGGGTGCCTTCCGCCAGGGATATCGAGATGCGACTTTTTTTAGATTGTTCCTGATGCCATTCCTTAGCTCGGTGCACAATTTAAAATGGAACAAACTCCGTGGGGCAAAGTTAGAATTTTTTGAACGTTCGCGAGGGTGGTTTTTGGCTGCTAGGGGTGCCTTCCGCCAGGGATATCGAGATGCGACTTTTTTTAGATTGTTCCTGATGCCATTCCTTAGCTCGGTGCACAATTTAAAATGGAACAAACTCCGTGGGGCAAAGTTAGAATTTTTTGAACGTTCGCGAGGGTGGTTTTTGGCTGCTAGGGGTGCCTTCCGCCAGGGATATCGAGATGCGACTTTTTTTAGATTGTTCCTGATGCCATTCCTTAGCTCGGTGCACAATTTAAAATGGAACAAACTCCGTGGGGCAAAGTTAGAATTTTTTGAACGTTCGCGAGGGTGGTTTTTGGCTGCTAGGGGTTCCTTCCGCCAGGGATATCGAGATGCGACTTTTTTTAGATTGTTCCTGATGCCATTCCTTAGCTCGGTGCACAATTTAAAATGGAACAAACTCCGTGGGGCAACGTTAGAATTTTTTGAACGTTCGCGAGGGTGGTTTTTGGCTGCTAGGGGTGCCTTCCGCCAGGGATATCGAGATGCGACTTTTTTTAGATTGTTCCTGATGCCATTCCTTAGCTCGGTGCACAATTTAAAATGGAACAAACTCCGTGGGGCAAAGTTAGAATTTTTTGAACGTTCGTGAGGGAGGTTTTTGGCTGCTAGGGGTGCCTTCCGCCAGGGATATCGAGATGCGACTTTTTTTAGATTGTTCCTGATGCCATTCCTTAGCTCGGTGCACAATTTAAAATGGAACAAACTCCGTGGGGCAAAGTTAGAATTTTTTGAACGTTCGCGAGGGTGGTTTTTGGCTGCTAGGGGTGCCTTCCGCCAGGGATATCGAGATGCGACTTTTTTTAGATTGTTCCTGATGCCATTCCTTAGCTCGGTGCACAATTTAAAATGGAACAAACTCCGTGGGGCAAAGTTAGAATTTTTTGAACGTTCGCGAGGGTGGTTTTTGGCTGCTAGGGGTGCCTTCCGCCAGGGATATCGAGATGCGACTTTTTTTAGATTGTTCCTGATGCCATTCCTTAGCTCGGTGCACAATTTAAAATGGAACAAACTCCGTGGGGCAAAGTTAGAATTTTTTGAACGTTCGCGAGGGTGGTTTTTGGTTGCTAGGGGTGCCTTCCGCCAGGGATATCGAGATGCGACTTTTTTTAGATTGTTCCTGATGCCATTCCTTAGCTCGGTGCACAATTTAAAATGGAACAAACTCCGTGGGGCAAAGTTAGAATTTTTTGAACGTTCGCGAGGGTGGTTTTTGGCTGCTAGGGGTGCCTTCCGCCAGGGATATCGAGATGCGACTTTTTTTAGATTGTTCCTGATGCCATTCCTTAGCTCGGTGCACAATTTAAAATGGAACAAACTCCGTGGGGCAAAGTTAGAATTTTTTGAACGTTCGCGAGGGTGGTTTTTGGCTGCTAGGGGTGCCTTCCGCCAGGGATATCGAGATGCGACTTTTTTTAGATTGTTCCTGATGCCATTCCTTAGCTCGGTGCAAAATTTAAAATGGAACAAACTCCGTGGGGCAAAGTTAGAATTTTTTGAACGTTCGCGAGGGTGGTTTTTGGCTGCTAGGGGTGCCTTCCGCCAGGGATATCGAGATGCGACTTTTTTTAGATTGTTCCTGATGCCATTCCTTAGCTCGGTGCACACTTTAAAATGGAACAAACTCCGTGGGGCAAAGTTAGAATTTTTTGAACGTTCGCGAGGGTGGTTTTTGGCTGCTAGGGGTGCCTTCCGCCAGGGATATCGAGATGCGACTTTTTTTAGATTGTTCCTCATGCCATTCCTTAGCTCGGTGCACAATTTAAAATGGAACAAACTCCGTGGGGCAAAGTTAGAATTTTTTGAACGTTCGCGAGGGTGGTTTTTGGCTGCTGGGGGTGCCTTCCGCCAGGGATATCGAGATGCGACTTTTTTTAGATTGTTCCTGATGCCATTCCTTAGCTCGGTGCACAATTTAAAATGGAACAAACTCCGTGGGGCAAAGTTAGAATTTTTTGAACGTTCGCGAGGGTGGTTTTTGGCTGCTAGGGGTGCCTTCCGCCAGGGATATCGAGATGCGACTTTTTTTAGATTGTTCCTGATGCCATTCCTTAGCTCGGTGCACAATTTAAAATGGAACAAACTCCGTGGGGCAAAGTTAGAATTTTTTGAACGTTCGCGAGGGTGGTTTTTGGCTGCTAGGGGTGCCTTCCGCCAGGGATATCGAGATGCGACTTTTTTTAGATTGTTCCTGATGCCATTCCTTAGCTCGGTGCACAATTTAAAATGGAACAAACTCCGTGGGGCAAAGTTAGAATTTTTTGAACGTTCGCGAGGGTGGTTTTTGGCTGCTAGGGGTGCCTTCCGCCAGGGATATCGAGATGCGACATTTTTTAGATTGTTCCTGATGCCATTCCTTAGCTCGGTGCACAATTTAAAATGGAACAAACTCCGTGGGGCAAAGTTAGAATTTTTTGAACGTTCGCGAGGGTGGTTTTTGGCTGCTAGGGGTGCCTTCCGCCAGGGATATCGAGATGCGACTTTTTTTAGATTGTTCCTGATGCCATTCCTTAGCTCGGTGCTCAATTTAAAATGGAACAAACTCCGTGGGGCAAAGTTAGAATTTTTTGAACGTTCGCGAGGGTGGTTTTTGGCTGCTAGGGGTGCCTTCCGCCAGGGATATCGAGATGCGACTTTTTTTAGATTGTTCCTGATGCCATTCCTTAGCTCGGTGCAAAATTTAAAATGGAACAAACTCCGTGGGGCAAAGTTAGAATTTTTTGAACGTTCGCGAGGGTGGTTTTTGGCTGCTAGGGGTGCCTTCCGCCAGGGATATCGAGATGCGACTTTTTTTAGATTGTTCCTGATGCCATTCCTTAGCTCGGTGCACACTTTAAAATGGAACAAACTCCGTGGGGCAAAGTTAGAATTTTTTGAACGTTCGCGAGGGTGGTTTTTGGCTGCTAGGGGTGCCTTCCGCCAGGGATATCGAGATGCGACTTTTTTTAGATTGTTCCTCATGCCATTCCTTAGCTCGGTGCACAATTTAAAATGGAACAAACTCCGTGGGGCAAAGTTAGAATTTTTTGAACGTTCGCGAGGGTGGTTTTTGGCTGCTAGGGGTGCCTTCCGCCAGGGATATCGAGATGCGACTTTTTTTAGATTGTTCCTGATGCCATTCCTTAGCTCGGTGCACAATTTAAAATGGAACAAAGTCCGTGGGGCAAAGTTAGAATTTTTTGAACGTTCGCGAGGGTGGTTTTTGGCTGCTAGGGGTGCCTTCCGCCAGGGATATCGAGATGCGACTTTTTTTAGATTGTTCCTGATGCCATTCCTTAGCTCGGTGCACAATTTAAAATGGAACAAACTCCGTGGGGCAAAGTTAGAATTTTTTGAACGTTCGCGAGGGTGGTTTTTGGCTGCTAGGGGTGCCTTCCGCCAGGGATATCGAGATGCGACTTTTTTTAGATTGTTCCTGATGCCATTCCTTAGCTCGGTGCACAATTAAAATGGAACAAACTCCGTGGGGCAAAGTTAGAATTTTTTGAACGTTCGCGAGGGTGGTTTTTGGCTGCTAGGGGTGCCTTCCGCCAGGGATATCGAGATGCGACTTTTTTTAGATTGTTCCTGATGCCATTCCTTAGCTCGGTGCAAAATTTAAAATGGAACAAACTCCGTGGGGCAAAGTTAGAATTTTTTGAACGTTCGCGAGGGTGGTTTTTGGCTGCTAGGGGTGCCTTCCGCCAGGGATATCGAGATGCGACTTTTTTTAGATTGTTCCTGATGCCATTCCTTAGCTCGGTGCACAATTTAAAATGGAACAAACTCCGTGGGGCAAAGTTAGAATTTTTTGAACGTTCGCGAGGGTGGTTTTTGGCTGCTAGGGGTGCCTTCCGCCAGGGATATCGAGATGCGACTTTTTTTAGATTGTTCCTGATGCCATTCCTTAGCTCGGTGCACAATTTAAAATGGAACAAACTCCGTGGGGCAAAGTTAGAATTTTTTGAACGTTCGCGAGGGTGGTTTTTGGCTGCTAGGGGTGCCTTCCGCCAGGGATATCGAGATGCGACTTTTTTTAGATTGTTCCTGATGCCATTCCTTAGCTCGGTGCCCACTTTAAAATGGAACAAACTCCGTGGGGCAAAGTTAGAATTTTTTGAACGTTCGCGAGGGTGGTTTTTGGCTGCTAGGGGTGCCTTCCGCCAGGGATATCGAGATGCGACTTTTTTTAGATTGTTCCTCATGCCATTCCTTAGCTCGGTGCACAATTTAAAATGGAACAAACTCCGTGGGGCAAAGTTAGAATTTTTTGAACGTTCGCGAGGGTGGTTTTTGGCCGCTAGGGGTGCCTTCCGCCAGGGATATCGAGATGCGACTTTTTTTAGATTGTTCCTGATGCCATTCCTTAGCTCGGTGCACAATTTAAAATGGAACAAAGTCCGTGGGGCAAAGTTAGAATTTTTTGAACGTTCGCGAGGGTGGTTTTTGGCTGCTAGGGGTGCCTTCCGCCAGGGATATCGAGATGCGACTTTTTTTAGATTGTTCCTGATGCCATTCCTTAGCTCGGTGCACAATTTAAAATGGAACAAACTCCGTGGGGCAAAGTTAGAATTTTTTGAACGTTCGCGAGGGTGGTTTTTGGCTGCTAGGGGTTCCTTCCGCCAGGGATATCGAGATGCGACTTTTTTTAGATTGTTCCTGATGCCATTCCTTAGCTCGGTGCACAATTTAAAATGGAACAAACTCCGTGGGGCAAAGTTAGAATTTTTTGAACGTTCGCGAGGGTGGTTTTTGGCTGCTAGGGGTGCCTTCCGCCAGGGATATCGAGATGCGACTTTATTTAGATTGTTCCTGATGCCATTCCTTAGCTCGGTGCACAATTTAAAATGGAACAAACTCCGTGGGGCAAAGTTAGAATTTTTTGAACGTTCGCGAGGGTGGTTTTTGGCTGCTAGGGGTGCCTTCCGCCAGGGATATCGAGATGCGACTTTTTTTAGATTGTTCCTGATGCCATTCCTTAGCTCGGTGCACAATTTAAAATGGAACAAACTCCGTGGGGCAAAGTTAGAATTTTTTGAACGTTCGCGAGGGTGGTTTTTGGCTGCTAGGGGTGCCTTCCGCCAGGGATATCGAGATGCGACTTTTTTTAGATTGTTCCTGATGCCATTCCTTAGCTCGGTGCACAATTTAAAATGGAGCAAACTCCGTGGGGCAAAGTTAGAATTTTTTGAACGTTCGCGAGGGTGGTTTTTGGCTGCTAGGGGTGCCTTCCGCCAGGGATATCGAGATGCGACTTTTTTTAGATTGTTCCTGATGCCATTCCTTAGCTCGGTGCACAATTTAAAATGGAGCAAACTCCGTGGGGCAAAGTTAGAATTTTTTGAACGTTCGCGAGGGTGGTTTTTGGCTGCTAGGGGTTCCTTCCGCCAGGGATATCGAGATGCGACTTTTTTTAGATTGTTCCTGATGCCATTCCTTAGCTCGGTGCACAATTTAAAATAGAACAAACTCCGTGGGGCAAAGTTAGAATTTTTTGAACGTTCGCGAGGGTGGTTTTTGGCTGCTAGGGGTGCCTTCCGCCAGGGATATCGAGATGCGACTTTTTTTAGATTGTTCCTGATGCCATTCCTTAGCTCGGTGCACAATTTAAAATGGAACAAACTCCGTGGGGCAAAGTTAGAATTTTTTGAACGTTCGCGAGGGTGGTTTTTGGCTGCTAGGGGTGCCTTCCGCCAGGGATATCGAGATGCGACTTTTTTTAGATTGTTCCTGATGCCATTCCTTAGCTCGGTGCACAATTTAAAATGGAACAAACTCCGTGGGGCAAAGTTAGAATTTTTTGAACGTTCGCGAGGGTGGTTTTTGGCTGCTAGGGGTTCCTTCCGCCAGGGATATCGAGATGCGACTTTTTTTAGATTGTTCCTGATGCCATTCCTTAGCTCGGTGCACAATTTAAAATGGAACAAACTCCGTGGGGCAACGTTAGAATTTTTTGAACGTTCGCGAGGGTGGTTTTTGGCTGCTAGGGGTGCCTTCCGCCAGGGATATCGAGATGCGACTTTTTTTAGATTGTTCCTGATGCCATTCCTTAGCTCGGTGCACAATTTAAAATGGAACAAACTCCGTGGGGCAAAGTTAGAATTTTTTGAACGTTCGCGAGGGTGGTTTTTGGCTGCTAGGGGTGCCTTCCGCCAGGGATATCGAGATGCGACTTTTTTTAGATTGTTCCTGATGCCACTCCTTAGCTCGGTGCACAATTTAAAATGGAACAAACTCCGTGGGGCAAAGTTAGAATTTTTTGAACGTTCGCGAGGGTGGTTTTTGGCTGCTAGGGGTGCCTTCCGCCAGGGATATCGAGATGCGACTTTTTTTAGATTGTTCCTGATGCCATTCCTTAGCTCGGTGCACAATTTAAAATGGAACAAACTCCGTGGGGCAAAGTTAGAATTTTTTGAACGTTCGCGAGGGTGGTTTTTGGCTGCTAGGGGTGCCTTCCGCCAGGGATATCGAGATGCGACTTTTTTTAGATTGTTCCTGATGCCATTCCTTAGCTCGGTGCTCAATTTAAAATGGAACAAACTCCGTGGGGCAAAGTTAGAATTTTTTGAACGTTCGCGAGGGTGGTTTTTGGCTGCTAGGGGTTCCTTCCGCCAGGGATATCGAGATGCGACTTTTTTTAGATTGTTCCTGATGCCATTCCTTAGCTCGGTGCTCAATTTAAAATGGAACAAACTCCGTGGGGCAAAGTTAGAATTTTTTGAACGTTCGCGAGGGTGGTTTTTGGCTGCTAGGGGTGCCTTCCGCCAGGGATATCGAGATGCGACTTTTTTTAGATTGTTCCTGATGCCATTCCTTAGCTCGGTGCAAAATTTAAAATGGAACAAACTCCGTGGGGCAAAGTTAGAATTTTTTGAACGTTCGCGAGGGTGGTTTTTGGCTGCTAGGGGTGCCTTCCGCCAGGGATATCGAGATGCGACTTTTTTTAGATTGTTCCTGATGCCATTCCTTAGCTCGGTGCACACTTTAAAATGGAACAAACTCCGTGGGGCAAAGTTAGAATTTTTTGAACGTTCGCGAGGGTGGTTTTTGGCTGCTAGGGGTGCCTTCCGCCAGGGATATCGAGATGCGACTTTTTTTAGATTGTTCCTCATGCCATTCCTTAGCTCGGTGCACAATTTAAAATGGAACAAACTCCGTGGGGCAAAGTTAGAATTTTTTGAACGTTCGCGAGGGTGGTTTTTGGCTGCTAGGGGTGCCTTCCGCCAGGGATATCGAGATGCGACTTTTTTTAGATTGTTCCTGATGCCATTCCTTAGCTCGGTGCACAATTTAAAATGGAACAAACTCCGTGGGGCAAAGTTAGAATTTTTTGAACGTTCGCGAGGGTGGTTTTTGGCTGCTAGGGGTGCCTTCCGCCAGGGATATCGAGATGCGACTTTTTTTAGATTGTTCCTGATGCCATTCCTTAGCTCGGTGCACAATTAAAATGGAACAAACTCCGTGGGGCAAAGTTAGAATTTTTTGAACGTTCGCGAGGGTGGTTTTTGGCTGCTAGGGGTGCCTTCCGCCAGGGATATCGAGATGCGACTTTTTTTAGATTGTTCCTGATGCCATTCCTTAGCTCGGTGCAAAATTTAAAATGGAACAAACTCCGTGGGGCAAAGTTAGAATTTTTTGAACGTTCGCGAGGGTGGTTTTTGGCTGCTAGGGGTGCCTTCCGCCAGGGATATCGAGATGCGACTTTTTTTAGATTGTTCCTGATGCCATTCCTTAGCTCGGTGCACAATTTAAAATGGAACAAACTCCGTGGGGCAAAGTTAGAATTTTTTGAACGTTCGCGAGGGTGGTTTTTGGCTGCTAGGGGTGCCTTCCGCCAGGGATATCGAGATGCGACTTTTTTTAGATTGTTCCTGATGCCATTCCTTAGCTCGGTGCACAATTTAAAATGGAACAAACTCCGTGGGGCAAAGTTAGAATTTTTTGAACGTTCGCGAGGGTGGTTTTTGGCTGCTAGGGGTGCCTTCCGCCAGGGATATCGAGATGCGACTTTTTTTAGATTGTTCCTGATGCCATTCCTTAGCTCGGTGCACAATTTAAAATGGAACAAACTCCGTGGGGCAAAGTTAGAATTTTTTGAACGTTCGCGAGGGTGGTTTTTGGCTGCTAGGGGTGCCTTCCGCCAGGGATATCGAGATGCGACTTTTTTTAGATTGTTCCTGATGCCATTCCTTAGCTCGGTGCCCACTTTAAAATGGAACAAACTCCGTGGGGCAAAGTTAGAATTTTTTGAACGTTCGCGAGGGTGGTTTTTGGCTGCTAGGGGTGCCTTCCGCCAGGGATATCGAGATGCGACTTTTTTTAGATTGTTCCTCATGCCATTCCTTAGCTCGGTGCACAATTTAAAATGGAACAAACTCCGTGGGGCAAAGTTAGAATTTTTTGAACGTTCGCGAGGGTGGTTTTTGGCCGCTAGGGGTGCCTTCCGCCAGGGATATCGAGATGCGACTTTTTTTAGATTGTTCCTGATGCCATTCCTTAGCTCGGTGCACAATTTAAAATGGAACAAACTCCGTGGGGCAAAGTTAGAATTTTTTTAACGTTCGCGAGGGTGGTTTTTGGCTGCTAGGGGTGCCTTCCGCCAGGGATATCGAGATGCGACTTTTTTTAGATTGTTCCTGATGCCATTCCTTAGCTCGGTGCACAATTTAAAATGGAACAAACTCCGTGGGGCAAAGTTAGAATTTTTTGAACGTTCGCGAGGGTGGTTTTTGGCTGCTAGGGGTGCCTTCCGCCAGGGATATCGAGATGCGACTTTTTTTAGATTGTTCCTGATGCCATTCCTTAGCTCGGTGCACAATTTAAAATGGAACAAACTCCGTGGGGCAAAGTTAGAATTTTTTGAACGTTCGCGAGGGTGGTTTTTGGCTGCTAGGGGTGCCTTCCGCCAGGGATATCGAGATGCGACTTTATTTAGATTGTTCCTGATGCCATTCCTTAGCTCGGTGCACAATTTAAAATGGAACAAACTCCGTGGGGCAAAGTTAGAATTTTTTGAACGTTCGCGAGGGTGGTTTTTGGCTGCTAGGGGTGCCTTCCGCCAGGGATATCGAGATGCGACTTTTTTTAGATTGTTCCTGATGCCATTCCTTAGCTCGGTGCACACTTTAAAATGGAACAAACTCCGTGGGGCAAAGTTAGAATTTTTTGAACGTTCGCGAGGGTGGTTTTTGGCTGCTAGGGGTGCCTTCCGCCAGGGATATCGAGATGCGACTTTTTTTAGATTGTTCCTGATGCCATTCCTTAGCTCGGTGCACAATTTAAAATGGAGCAAACTCCGTGGGGCAAAGTTAGAATTTTTTGAACGTTCGCGAGGGTGGTTTTTGGCTGCTAGGGGTGCCTTCCGCCAGGGATATCGAGATGCGACTTTTTTTAGATTGTTCCTGATGCCATTCCTTAGCTCGGTGCACAATTTAAAATGGAGCAAACTCCGTGGGGCAAAGTTAGAATTTTTTGAACGTTCGCGAGGGTGGTTTTTGGCTGCTAGGGGTTCCTTCCGCCAGGGATATCGAGATGCGACTTTTTTTAGATTGTTCCTGATGCCATTCCTTAGCTCGGTGCACAATTTAAAATAGAACAAACTCCGTGGGGCAAAGTTAGAATTTTTTGAACGTTCGCGAGGGTGGTTTTTGGCTGCTAGGGGTGCCTTCCGCCAGGGATATCGAGATGCGACTTTTTTTAGATTGTTCCTGATGCCATTCCTTAGCTCGGTGCACAATTTAAAATGGAACAAACTCCGTGGGGCAAAGTTAGAATTTTTTGAACGTTCGCGAGGGTGGTTTTTGGCTGCTAGGGGTGCCTTCCGCCAGGGATATCGAGATGCGACTTTTTTTAGATTGTTCCTGATGCCATTCCTTAGCTCGGTGCACAATTTAAAATGGAACAAACTCCGTGGGGCAAAGTTAGAATTTTTTGAACGTTCGCGAGGGTGGTTTTTGGCTGCTAGGGGTTCCTTCCGCCAGGGATATCGAGATGCGACTTTTTTTAGATTGTTCCTGATGCCATTCCTTAGCTCGGTGCACAATTTAAAATGGAACAAACTCCGTGGGGCAACGTTAGAATTTTTTGAACGTTCGCGAGGGTGGTTTTTGGCTGCTAGGGGTGCCTTCCGCCAGGGATATCGAGATGCGACTTTTTTTAGATTGTTCCTGATGCCATTCCTTAGCTCGGTGCACAATTTAAAATGGAACAAACTCCGTGGGGCAAAGTTAGAATTTTTTGAACGTTCGTGAGGGAGGTTTTTGGCTGCTAGGGGTGCCTTCCGCCAGGGATATCGAGATGCGACTTTTTTTAGATTGTTCCTGATGCCATTCCTTAGCTCGGTGCACAATTTAAAATGGAACAAACTCCGTGGGGCAAAGTTAGAATTTTTTGAACGTTCGCGAGGGTGGTTTTTGGCTGCTAGGGGTGCCTTCCGCCAGGGATATCGAGATGCGACTTTTTTTAGATTGTTCCTGATGCCATTCCTTAGCTCGGTGCACAATTTAAAATGGAACAAACTCCGTGGGGCAAAGTTAGAATTTTTTGAACGTTCGCGAGGGTGGTTTTTGGCTGCTAGGGGTGCCTTCCGCCAGGGATATCGAGATGCGACTTTTTTTAGATTGTTCCTGATGCCATTCCTTAGCTCGGTGCACAATTTAAAATGGAGCAAACTCCGTGGGGCAAAGTTAGAATTTTTTGAACGTTCGCGAGGGTGGTTTTTGGCTGCTAGGGGTTCCTTCCGCCAGGGATATCGAGATGCGACTTTTTTTAGATTGTTCCTGATGCCATTCCTTAGCTCGGTGCACAATTTAAAATAGAACAAACTCCGTGGGGCAAAGTTAGAATTTTTTGAACGTTCGCGAGGGTGGTTTTTGGCTGCTAGGGGTGCCTTCCGCCAGGGATATCGAGATGCGACTTTTTTTAGATTGTTCCTGATGCCATTCCTTAGCTCGGTGCACAATTTAAAATGGAACAAACTCCGTGGGGCAAAGTTAGAATTTTTTGAACGTTCGCGAGGGTGGTTTTTGGCTGCTAGGGGTGCCTTCCGCCAGGGATATCGAGATGCGACTTTTTTTAGATTGTTCCTGATGCCATTCCTTAGCTCGGTGCACAATTTAAAATGGAACAAACTCCGTGGGGCAAAGTTAGAATTTTTTGAACGTTCGCGAGGGTGGTTTTTGGCTGCTAGGGGTTCCTTCCGCCAGGGATATCGAGATGCGACTTTTTTTAGATTGTTCCTGATGCCATTCCTTAGCTCGGTGCACAATTTAAAATGGAACAAACTCCGTGGGGCAACGTTAGAATTTTTTGAACGTTCGCGAGGGTGGTTTTTGGCTGCTAGGGGTGCCTTCCGCCAGGGATATCGAGATGCGACTTTTTTTAGATTGTTCCTGATGCCATTCCTTAGCTCGGTGCACAATTTAAAATGGAACAAACTCCGTGGGGCAAAGTTAGAATTTTTTGAACGTTCGGGAGGGAGGTTTTTGGCTGCTAGGGGTGCCTTCCGCCAGGGATATCGAGATGCGACTTTTTTTAGATTGTTCCTGATGCCATTCCTTAGCTCGGTGCACAATTTAAAATGGAACAAACTCCGTGGGGCAAAGTTAGAATTTTCTGAATGTTCGCGAGGGTGGTTTTTGGCTGCTAGGGGTGCCTTCCGCCAGGGATATCGAGATGCGACTTTTTTTAGATTGTTCCTGATGCCATTCCTTAGCTCGGTGCACAATTTAAAATGGAACAAACTCCGTGGGGCAAAGTTAGAATTTTTTGAACGTTCGCGAGGGTGGTTTTTGGCTGCTAGGGGTGCCTTCCGCCAGGGATATCGAGATGCGACTTTTTTTAGATTGTTCCTGATGCCACTCCTTAGCTCGGTGCACAATTTAAAATGGAACAAACTCCGTGGGGCAAAGTTAGAATTTTTTGAACGTTCGCGAGGGTGGTTTTTGGCTGCTAGGGGTGCCTTCCGCCAGGGATATCGAGATGCGACTTTTTTTAGATTGTTCCTGATGCCATTCCTTAGCTCGGTGCACAATTTAAAATGGAACAAACTCCGTGGGGCAAAGTTAGAATTTTTTGAACGTTCGCGAGGGTGGTTTTTGGCTGCTAGGGGTGCCTTCCGCCAGGGATATCGAGATGCGACTTTTTTTAGATTGTTCCTGATGCCATTCCTTAGCTCGGTGCTCAATTTAAAATGGAACAAACTCCGTGGGGCAAAGTTAGAATTTTTTGAACGTTCGCGAGGGTGGTTTTTGGCTGCTAGGGGTGCCTTCCGCCAGGGATATCGAGATGCGACTTTTTTTAGATTGTTCCTGATGCCATTCCTTAGCTCGGTGCAAAATTTAAAATGGAACAAACTCCGTGGGGCAAAGTTAGAATTTTTTGAACGTTCGCGAGGGTGGTTTTTGGCTGCTAGGGGTGCCTTCCGCCAGGGATATCGAGATGCGACTTTTTTTAGATTGTTCCTGATGCCATTCCTTAGCTCGGTGCACACTTTAAAATGGAACAAACTCCGTGGGGCAAAGTTAGAATTTTTTGAACGTTCGCGAGGGTGGTTTTTGGCTGCTAGGGGTGCCTTCCGCCAGGGATATCGAGATGCGACTTTTTTTAGATTGTTCCTCATGCCATTCCTTAGCTCGGTGCACAATTTAAAATGGAACAAACTCCGTGGGGCAAAGTTAGAATTTTTTGAACGTTCGCGAGGGTGGTTTTTGGCTGCTAGGGGTGCCTTCCGCCAGGGATATCGAGATGCGACTTTTTTTAGATTGTTCCTGATGCCATTCCTTAGCTCGGTGCACAATTTAAAATGGAACAAACTCCGTGGGGCAAAGTTAGAATTTTTTGAACGTTCGCGAGGGTGGTTTTTGGCTGCTAGGGGTGCCTTCCGCCAGGGATATCGAGATGCGACTTTTTTTAGATTGTTCCTGATGCCATTCCTTAGCTCGGTGCACAATTAAAATGGAACAAACTCCGTGGGGCAAAGTTAGAATTTTTTGAACGTTCGCGAGGGTGGTTTTTGGCTGCTAGGGGTGCCTTCCGCCAGGGATATCGAGATGCGACTTTTTTTAGATTGTTCCTGATGCCATTCCTTAGCTCGGTGCAAAATTTAAAATGGAACAAACTCCGTGGGGCAAAGTTAGAATTTTTTGAACGTTCGCGAGGGTGGTTTTTGGCTGCTAGGGGTGCCTTCCGCCAGGGATATCGAGATGCGACTTTTTTTAGATTGTTCCTGATGCCATTCCTTAGCTCGGTGCACAATTTAAAATGGAACAAACTCCGTGGGGCAAAGTTAGAATTTTTTGAACGTTCGCGAGGGTGGTTTTTGGCTGCTAGGGGTGCCTTCCGCCAGGGATATCGAGATGCGACTTTTTTTAGATTGTTCCTGATGCCATTCCTTAGCTCGGTGCACAATTTAAAATGGAACAAACTCCGTGGGGCAAAGTTAGAATTTTTTGAACGTTCGCGAGGGTGGTTTTTGGCTGCTAGGGGTGCCTTCCGCCAGGGATATCGAGATGCGACTTTTTTTAGATTGTTCCTGATGCCATTCCTTAGCTCGGTGCACAATTTAAAATGGAACAAACTCCGTGGGGCAAAGTTAGAATTTTTTGAACGTTCGCGAGGGTGGTTTTTGGCTGCTAGGGGTGCCTTCCGCCAGGGATATCGAGATGCGACTTTTTTTAGATTGTTCCTGATGCCATTCCTTAGCTCGGTGCCCACTTTAAAATGGAACAAACTCCGTGGGGCAAAGTTAGAATTTTTTGAACGTTCGCGAGGGTGGTTTTTGGCTGCTAGGGGTGCCTTCCGCCAGGGATATCGAGATGCGACTTTTTTTAGATTGTTCCTCATGCCATTCCTTAGCTCGGTGCACAATTTAAAATGGAACAAACTCCGTGGGGCAAAGTTAGAATTTTTTGAACGTTCGCGAGGGTGGTTTTTGGCTGCTAGGGGTGCCTTCCGCCAGGGATATCGAGATGCGACTTTTTTTAGATTGTTCCTGATGCCATTCCTTAGCTCGGTGCACAATTTAAAATGGAACAAACTCCGTGGGGCAAAGTTAGAATTTTTTGAACGTTCGCGAGGGTGGTTTTTGGCTGCTAGGGGTGCCTTCCGCCAGGGATATCGAGATGCGACTTTTTTTAGATTGTTCCTGATGCCATTCCTTAGCTCGGTGCACAATTTAAAATGGAACAAACTCCGTGGGGCAAAGTTAGAATTTTTTGAACGTTCGCGAGGGTGGTTTTTGGCTGCTAGGGGTGCCTTCCGCCAGGGATATCGAGATGCGACTTTTTTTAGATTGTTCCTGATGCCATTCCTTAGCTCGGTGCACAATTTAAAATGGAACAAACTCCGTGGGGCAAAGTTAGAATTTTTTGAACGTTCGCGAGGGTGGTTTTTGGCTGCTAGGGGTGCCTTCCGCCAGGGATATCGAGATGCGACTTTTTTTAGATTGTTCCTGATGCCATTCCTTAGCTCGGTGCACAATTTAAAATGGAACAAACTCCGTGGGGCAAAGTTAGAATTTTTTGAACGTTCGCGAGGGTGGTTTTTGGCTGCTAGGGGTGCCTTCCGCCAGGGATATCGAGATGCGACTTTTTTTAGATTGTTCCTGATGCCATTCCTTAGCTCGGTGCACAATTTAAAATGGAACAAACTCCGTGGGGCAAAGTTAGAATTTTTTGAACGTTCGCGAGGGTGGTTTTTGGCTGCTAGGGGTGCCTTCCGCCAGGGATATCGAGATGCGACTTTTTTTAGATTGTTCCTGATGCCATTCCTTAGCTCGGTGCACAATTTAAAATGGAACAAACTCCGTGGGGCAAAGTTAGAATTTTTTGAACGTTCGCGAGGGTGGTTTTTGGCTGCTAGGGGTGCCTTCCGCCAGGGATATCGAGATGCGACTTTTTTTAGATTGTTCCTGATGCCATTCCTTAGCTCGGTGCACAATTTAAAATGGAACAAACTCCGTGGGGCAAAGTTAGAGTTTTTTGAACGTTCGCGAGGGTGGTTTTTGGCTGCTAGGGGTGCCTTCCGCCAGGGATATCGAGATGCGACTTTTTTTAGATTGTTCCTGATGCCATTCCTTAGCTCGGTGCACAATTTAAAATGGAACAAACTCCGTGGGGCAAAGTTAGAATTTTTTGAACGTTCGCGAGGGTGGTTTTTGGCTGCTAGGGGTGCCTTCCGCCAGGGATATCGAGATGCGACTTTTTTTAGATTGTTCCTGATGCCATTCCTTAGCTCGGTGCACAATTTAAAATGGAGCAAACTCCGTGGGGCAAAGTTAGAATTTTTTGAACGTTCGCGAGGGTGGTTTTTGGCTGCTAGGGGTGCCTTCCGCCAGGGATATCGAGATGCGACTTTTTTTAGATTGTTCCTGATGCCATTCCTTAGCTCGGTGCACAATTTAAAATGGAGCAAACTCCGTGGGGCAAAGTTAGAATTTTTTGAACGTTCGCGAGGGTGGTTTTTGGCTGCTAGGGGTTCCTTCCGCAAGGGATATCGAGATGCGACTTTTTTTAGATTGTTCCTGATGCCATTCCTTAGCTCGGTGCACAATTTAAAATGGAACAAACTCCGTGGGGCAAAGTTAGAATTTTTTGAACGTTCGCGAGGGTGGTTTTTGGCTGCTAGGGGTGCCTTCCGCCAGGGATATCGAGATGCGACTTTTTTTAGATTGTTCCTGATGCCATTCCTTAGCTCGGTGCACAATTTAAAATGGAACAAACTCCGTGGGGCAAAGTTAGAATTTTTTGAACGTTCGCGAGGGTGGTTTTTGGCTGCTAGGGGTGCCTTCCGCCAGGGATATCGAGATGCGACTTTTTTTAGATTGTTCCTGATGCCATTCCTTAGCTCGGTGCACAATTTAAAATGGAACAAACTCCGTGGGGCAAAGTTAGAATTTTTTGAACGTTCGCGAGGGTGGTTTTTGGCTGCTAGGGGTTCCTTCCGCCAGGGATATCGAGATGCGACTTTTTTTAGATTGTTCCTGATGCCATTCCTTAGCTCGGTGCACAATTTAAAATGGAACAAACTCCGTGGGGCAACGTTAGAATTTTTTGAACGTTCGCGAGGGTGGTTTTTGGCTGCTAGGGGTGCCTTCCGCCAGGGATATCGAGATGCGACTTTTTTTAGATTGTTCCTGATGCCATTCCTTAGCTCGGTGCACAATTTAAAATGGAACAAACTCCGTGGGGCAAAGTTAGAATTTTTTGAACGTTCGTGAGGGAGGTTTTTGGCTGCTAGGGGTGCCTTCCGCCAGGGATATCGAGATGCGACTTTTTTTAGATTGTTCCTGATGCCATTCCTTAGCTCGGTGCACAATTTAAAATGGAACAAACTCCGTGGGGCAAAGTTAGAATTTTTTGAACGTTCGCGAGGGTGGTTTTTGGCTGCTAGGGGTGCCTTCCGCCAGGGATATCGAGATGCGACTTTTTTTAGATTGTTCCTGATGCCATTCCTTAGCTCGGTGCACAATTTAAAATGGAACAAACTCCGTGGGGCAAAGTTAGAATTTTTTGAACGTTCGCGAGGGTGGTTTTTGGCTGCTAGGGGTGCCTTCCGCCAGGGATATCGAGATGCGACTTTTTTTAGATTGTTCCTGATGCCATTCCTTAGCTCGGTGCACAATTTAAAATGGAACAAACTCCGTGGGGCAAAGTTAGAATTTTTTGAACGTTCGCGAGGGTGGTTTTTGGTTGCTAGGGGTGCCTTCCGCCAGGGATATCGAGATGCGACTTTTTTTAGATTGTTCCTGATGCCATTCCTTAGCTCGGTGCACAATTTAAAATGGAACAAACTCCGTGGGGCAAAGTTAGAATTTTTTGAACGTTCGCGAGGGTGGTTTTTGGCTGCTAGGGGTGCCTTCCGCCAGGGATATCGAGATGCGACTTTTTTTAGATTGTTCCTGATGCCATTCCTTAGCTCGGTGCACAATTTAAAATGGAACAAACTCCGTGGGGCAAAGTTAGAATTTTTTGAACGTTCGCGAGGGTGGTTTTTGGCTGCTAGGGGTGCCTTCCGCCAGGGATATCGAGATGCGACTTTTTTTAGATTGTTCCTGATGCCATTCCTTAGCTCGGTGCAAAATTTAAAATGGAACAAACTCCGTGGGGCAAAGTTAGAATTTTTTGAACGTTCGCGAGGGTGGTTTTTGGCTGCTAGGGGTGCCTTCCGCCAGGGATATCGAGATGCGACTTTTTTTAGATTGTTCCTGATGCCATTCCTTAGCTCGGTGCACACTTTAAAATGGAACAAACTCCGTGGGGCAAAGTTAGAATTTTTTGAACGTTCGCGAGGGTGGTTTTTGGCTGCTAGGGGTGCCTTCCGCCAGGGATATCGAGATGCGACTTTTTTTAGATTGTTCCTCATGCCATTCCTTAGCTCGGTGCACAATTTAAAATGGAACAAACTCCGTGGGGCAAAGTTAGAATTTTTTGAACGTTCGCGAGGGTGGTTTTTGGCTGCTGGGGGTGCCTTCCGCCAGGGATATCGAGATGCGACTTTTTTTAGATTGTTCCTGATGCCATTCCTTAGCTCGGTGCACAATTTAAAATGGAACAAACTCCGTGGGGCAAAGTTAGAATTTTTTGAACGTTCGCGAGGGTGGTTTTTGGCTGCTAGGGGTGCCTTCCGCCAGGGATATCGAGATGCGACTTTTTTTAGATTGTTCCTGATGCCATTCCTTAGCTCGGTGCACACTTTAAAATGGAACAAACTCCGTGGGGCAAAGTTAGAATTTTTTGAACGTTCGCGAGGGTGGTTTTTGGCTGCTAGGGGTGCCTTCCGCCAGGGATATCGAGATGCGACTTTTTTTAGATTGTTCCTCATGCCATTCCTTAGCTCGGTGCACAATTTAAAATGGAACAAACTCCGTGGGGCAAAGTTAGAATTTTTTGAACGTTCGCGAGGGTGGTTTTTGGCTGCTAGGGGTGCCTTCCGCCAGGGATATCGAGATGCGACTTTTTTTAGATTGTTCCTGATGCCATTCCTTAGCTCGGTGCACAATTTAAAATGGAACAAACTCCGTGGGGCAAAGTTAGAATTTTTTGAACGTTCGCGAGGGTGGTTTTTGGCTGCTAGGGGTGCCTTCCGCCAGGGATATCGAGATGCGACTTTTTTTAGATTGTTCCTGATGCCATTCCTTAGCTCGGTGCACAATTTAAAATGGAACAAACTCCGTGGGGCAAAGTTAGAATTTTTTGAACGTTCGCGAGGGTGGTTTTTGGCTGCTAGGGGTGCCTTCCGCCAGGGATATCGAGATGCGACTTTTTTTAGATTGTTCCTGATGCCATTCCTTAGCTCGGTGCACAATTTAAAATGGAACAAACTCCGTGGGGCAAAGTTAGAATTTTTTGAACGTTCGCGAGGGTGGTTTTTGGCTGCTAGGGGTGCCTTCCGCCAGGGATATCGAGATGCGACTTTTTTTAGATTGTTCCTGATGCCATTCCTTAGCTCGGTGCACAATTAAAATGGAACAAACTCCGTGGGGCAAAGTTAGAATTTTTTGAACGTTCGCGAGGGTGGTTTTTGGCTGCTAGGGGTGCCTTCCGCCAGGGATATCGAGATGCGACTTTTTTTAGATTGTTCCTGATGCCATTCCTTAGCTCGGTGCAAAATTTAAAATGGAACAAACTCCGTGGGGCAAAGTTAGAATTTTTTGAACGTTCGCGAGGGTGGTTTTTGGCTGCTAGGGGTGCCTTCCGCCAGGGATATCGAGATGCGACTTTTTTTAGATTGTTCCTGATGCCATTCCTTAGCTCGGTGCACAATTTAAAATGGAACAAACTCCGTGGGGCAAAGTTAGAATTTTTTGAACGTTCGCGAGGGTGGTTTTTGGCTGCTAGGGGTGCCTTCCGCCAGGGATATCGAGATGCGACTTTTTTTAGATTGTTCCTGATGCCATTCCTTAGCTCGGTGCACAATTTAAAATGGAACAAACTCCGTGGGGCAAAGTTAGAATTTTTTGAACGTTCGCGAGGGTGGTTTTTGGCTGCTAGGGGTGCCTTCCGCCAGGGATATCGAGATGCGACTTTTTTTAGATTGTTCCTGATGCCATTCCTTAGCTCGGTGCACAATTTAAAATGGAACAAACTCCGTGGGGCAAAGTTAGAATTTTTTGAACGTTCGCGAGGGTGGTTTTTGGCTGCTAGGGGTGCCTTCCGCCAGGGATATCGAGATGCGACTTTTTTTAGATTGTTCCTGATGCCATTCCTTAGCTCGGTGCCCACTTTAAAATGGAACAAACTCCGTGGGGCAAAGTTAGAATTTTTTGAACGTTCGCGAGGGTGGTTTTTGGCTGCTAGGGGTGCCTTCCGCCAGGGATATCGAGATGCGACTTTTTTTAGATTGTTCCTCATGCCATTCCTTAGCTCGGTGCACAATTTAAAATGGAACAAACTCCGTGGGGCAAAGTTAGAATTTTTTGAACGTTCGCGAGGGTGGTTTTTGGCTGCTAGGGGTGCCTTCCGCCAGGGATATCGAGATGCGACTTTTTTTAGATTGTTCCTGATGCCATTCCTTAGCTCGGTGCACAATTTAAAATGGAACAAACTCCGTGGGGCAAAGTTAGAATTTTTTGAACGTTCGCGAGGGTGGTTTTTGGCTGCTAGGGGTGCCTTCCGCCAGGGATATCGAGATGCGACTTTTTTTAGATTGTTCCTGATGCCATTCCTTAGCTCGGTGCACAATTTAAAATGGAACAAACTCCGTGGGGCAAAGTTAGAATTTTTTGAACGTTCGCGAGGGTGGTTTTTGGCTGCTAGGGGTGCCTTCCGCCAGGGATATCGAGATGCGACTTTTTTTAGATTGTTCCTGATGCCATTCCTTAGCTCGGTGCACAATTTAAAATGGAACAAACTCCGTGGGGCAAAGTTAGAATTTTTTGAACGTTCGCGAGGGTGGTTTTTGGCTGCTAGGGGTGCCTTCCGCCAGGGATATCGAGATGCGACTTTTTTTAGATTGTTCCTGATGCCATTCCTTAGCTCGGTGCACAATTTAAAATGGAACAAACTCCGTGGGGCAAAGTTAGAATTTTTTGAACGTTCGCGAGGGTGGTTTTTGGCTGCTAGGGGTGCCTTCCGCCAGGGATATCGAGATGCGACTTTTTTTAGATTGTTCCTGATGCCATTCCTTAGCTCGGTGCACAATTTAAAATGGAACAAACTCCGTGGGGCAAAGTTAGAATTTTTTGAACGTTCGCGAGGGTGGTTTTTGGCTGCTAGGGGTGCCTTCCGCCAGGGATATCGAGATGCGACTTTTTTTAGATTGTTCCTGATGCCATTCCTTAGCTCGGTGCACAATTTAAAATGGAACAAACTCCGTGGGGCAAAGTTAGAATTTTTTGAACGTTCGCGAGGGTGGTTTTTGGCTGCTAGGGGTGCCTTCCGCCAGGGATATCGAGATGCGACTTTTTTTAGATTGTTCCTGATGCCATTCCTTAGCTCGGTGCACAATTTAAAATGGAACAAACTCCGTGGGGCAAAGTTAGAGTTTTTTGAACGTTCGCGAGGGTGGTTTTTGGCTGCTAGGGGTGCCTTCCGCCAGGGATATCGAGATGCGACTTTTTTTAGATTGTTCCTGATGCCATTCCTTAGCTCGGTGCACAATTTAAAATGGAACAAACTCCGTGGGGCAAAGTTAGAATTTTTTGAACGTTCGCGAGGGTGGTTTTTGGCTGCTAGGGGTGCCTTCCGCCAGGGATATCGAGATGCGACTTTATTTAGATTGTTCCTGATGCCATTCCTTAGCTCGGTGCACAATTTAAAATGGAACAAACTCCGTGGGGCAAAGTTAGAATTTTTTGAACGTTCGCGAGGGTGGTTTTTGGCTGCTAGGGGTGCCTTCCGCCAGGGATATCGAGATGCGACTTTTTTTAGATTGTTCCTGATGCCATTCCTTAGCTCGGTGCACAATTTAAAATGGAACAAACTCCGTGGGGCAAAGTTAGAATTTTTTGAACGTTCGCGAGGGTGGTTTTTGGCTGCTAGGGGTGCCTTCCGCCAGGGATATCGAGATGCGACTTTTTTTAGATTGTTCCTGATGCCATTCCTTAGCTCGGTGCACAATTTAAAATGGAGCAAACTCCGTGGGGCAAAGTTAGAATTTTTTGAACGTTCGCGAGGGTGGTTTTTGGCTGCTAGGGGTTCCTTCCGCCAGGGATATCGAGATGCGACTTTTTTTAGATTGTTCCTGATGCCATTCCTTAGCTCGGTGCACAATTTAAAATGGAACAAACTCCGTGGGGCAAAGTTAGAATTTTTTGAACGTTCGCGAGGGTGGTTTTTGGCTGCTAGGGGTGCCTTCCGCCAGGGATATCGAGATGCGACTTTTTTTAGATTGTTCCTGATGCCACTCCTTAGCTCGGTGCACAATTTAAAATGGAACAAACTCCGTGGGGCAAAGTTAGAATTTTTTGAACGTTCGCGAGGGTGGTTTTTGGCTGCTAGGGGTGCCTTCCGCCAGGGATATCGAGATGCGACTTTTTTTAGATTGTTCCTGATGCCATTCCTTAGCTCGGTGCACAATTTAAAATGGAACAAACTCCGTGGGGCAAAGTTAGAATTTTTTGAACGTTCGCGAGGGTGGTTTTTGGCTGCTAGGGGTGCCTTCCGCCAGGGATATCGAGATGCGACTTTTTTTAGATTGTTCCTGATGCCATTCCTTAGCTCGGTGCTCAATTTAAAATGGAACAAACTCCGTGGGGCAAAGTTAGAATTTTTTGAACGTTCGCGAGGGTGGTTTTTGGCTGCTAGGGGTGCCTTCCGCCAGGGATATCGAGATGCGACTTTTTTTAGATTGTTCCTGATGCCATTCCTTAGCTCGGTGCAAAATTTAAAATGGAACAAACTCCGTGGGGCAAAGTTAGAATTTTTTGAACGTTCGCGAGGGTGGTTTTTGGCTGCTAGGGGTGCCTTCCGCCAGGGATATCGAGATGCGACTTTTTTTAGATTGTTCCTGATGCCATTCCTTAGCTCGGTGCACACTTTAAAATGGAACAAACTCCATGGGGCAAAGTTAGAATTTTTTGAACGTTCGCGAGGGTGGTTTTTGGCTGCTAGGGGTGCCTTCCGCCAGGGATATCGAGATGCGACTTTTTTTAGATTGTTCCTCATGCCATTCCTTAGCTCGGTGCACAATTTAAAATGGAACAAACTCCGTGGGGCAAAGTTAGAATTTTTTGAACGTTCGCGAGGGTGGTTTTTGGCTGCTGGGGGTGCCTTCCGCCAGGGATATCGAGATGCGACTTTTTTTAGATTGTTCCTGATGCCATTCCTTAGCTCGGTGCACAATTTAAAATGGAACAAACTCCGTGGGGCAAAGTTAGAATTTTTTGAACGTTCGCGAGGGTGGTTTTTGGCTGCTAGGGGTGCCTTCCGCCAGGGATATCGAGATGCGACTTTTTTTAGATTGTTCCTGATGCCATTCCTTAGCTCGGTGCACAATTTAAAATGGAACAAACTCCGTGGGGCAAAGTTAGAATTTTTTGAACGTTCGCGAGGGTGGTTTTTGGCTGCTAGGGGTGCCTTCCGCCAGGGATATCGAGATGCGACTTTTTTTAGATTGTTCCTGATGCCATTCCTTAGCTCGGTGCACAATTTAAAATGGAACAAACTCCGTGGGGCAAAGTTAGAATTTTTTGAACGTTCGCGAGGGTGGTTTTTGGCTGCTAGGGGTGCCTTCCGCCAGGGATATCGAGATGCGACTTTTTTTTAGATTGTTCCTGATGCCATTCCTTAGCTCGGTGCACAATTTAAAATGGAACAAACTCCGTGGGGCAAAGTTAGAATTTTTTGAACGTTCGCGAGGGTGGTTTTTGGCTGCTAGGGGTGCCTTCCGCCAGGGATATCGAGATGCGACATTTTTTAGATTGTTCCTGATGCCATTCCTTAGCTCGGTGCACAATTTAAAATGGAACAAACTCCGTGGGGCAAAGTTAGAATTTTTTGAACGTTCGCGAGGGTGGTTTTTGGCTGCTAGGGGTGCCTTCCGCCAGGGATATCGAGATGCGACTTTTTTTAGATTGTTCCTGATGCCATTCCTTAGCTCGGTGCACAATTTAAAATGGAACAAACTCCGTGGGGCAAAGTTAGAATTTTTTGAACGTTCGCGAGGGTGGTTTTTGGCTGCTAGGGGTGCCTTCCGCCAGGGATATCGAGATGCGACTTTTTTTAGATTGTTCCTGATGCCATTCCTTAGCTCGGTGCACAATTTAAAATGGAACAAACTCCGTGGGGCAAAGTTAGAGTTTTTTGAACGTTCGCGAGGGTGGTTTTTGGCTGCTAGGGGTGCCTTCCGCCAGGGATATCGAGATGCGACTTTTTTTAGATTGTTCCTGATGCCATTCCTTAGCTCGGTGCACAATTTAAAATGGAACAAACTCCGTGGGGCAAAGTTAGAATTTTTTGAACGTTCGCGAGGGTGGTTTTTGGCTGCTAGGGGTGCCTTCCGCCAGGGATATCGAGATGCGACTTTATTTAGATTGTTCCTGATGCCATTCCTTAGCTCGGTGCACAATTTAAAATGGAACAAACTCCGTGGGGCAAAGTTAGAATTTTTTGAACGTTCGCGAGGGTGGTTTTTGGCTGCTAGGGGTGCCTTCCGCCAGGGATATCGAGATGCGACTTTTTTTAGATTGTTCCTGATGCCATTCCTTAGCTCGGTGCACAATTTAAAATGGAACAAACTCCGTGGGGCAAAGTTAGAATTTTTTGAACGTTCGCGAGGGTGGTTTTTGGCTGCTAGGGGTGCCTTCCGCCAGGGATATCGAGATGCGACTTTTTTTAGATTGTTCCTGATGCCATTCCTTAGCTCGGTGCACAATTTAAAATGGAGCAAACTCCGTGGGGCAAAGTTAGAATTTTTTGAACGTTCGCGAGGGTGGTTTTTGGCTGCTAGGGGTTCCTTCCGCCAGGGATATCGAGATGCGACTTTTTTTAGATTGTTCCTGATGCCATTCCTTAGCTCGGTGCACAATTTAAAATGGAACAAACTCCGTGGGGCAAAGTTAGAATTTTTTGAACGTTCGCGAGGGTGGTTTTTGGCTGCTAGGGGTGCCTTCCGCCAGGGATATCGAGATGCGACTTTTTTTAGATTGTTCCTGATGCCACTCCTTAGCTCGGTGCACAATTTAAAATGGAACAAACTCCGTGGGGCAAAGTTAGAATTTTTTGAACGTTCGCGAGGGTGGTTTTTGGCTGCTAGGGGTGCCTTCCGCCAGGGATATCGAGATGCGACTTTTTTTAGATTGTTCCTGATGCCATTCCTTAGCTCGGTGCACAATTTAAAATGGAACAAACTCCGTGGGGCAAAGTTAGAATTTTTTGAACGTTCGCGAGGGTGGTTTTTGGCTGCTAGGGGTGCCTTCCGCCAGGGATATCGAGATGCGACTTTTTTTAGATTGTTCCTGATGCCATTCCTTAGCTCGGTGCTCAATTTAAAATGGAACAAACTCCGTGGGGCAAAGTTAGAATTTTTTGAACGTTCGCGAGGGTGGTTTTTGGCTGCTAGGGGTGCCTTCCGCCAGGGATATCGAGATGCGACTTTTTTTAGATTGTTCCTGATGCCATTCCTTAGCTCGGTGCAAAATTTAAAATGGAACAAACTCCGTGGGGCAAAGTTAGAATTTTTTGAACGTTCGCGAGGGTGGTTTTTGGCTGCTAGGGGTGCCTTCCGCCAGGGATATCGAGATGCGACTTTTTTTAGATTGTTCCTGATGCCATTCCTTAGCTCGGTGCACACTTTAAAATGGAACAAACTCCATGGGGCAAAGTTAGAATTTTTTGAACGTTCGCGAGGGTGGTTTTTGGCTGCTAGGGGTGCCTTCCGCCAGGGATATCGAGATGCGACTTTTTTTAGATTGTTCCTCATGCCATTCCTTAGCTCGGTGCACAATTTAAAATGGAACAAACTCCGTGGGGCAAAGTTAGAATTTTTTGAACGTTCGCGAGGGTGGTTTTTGGCTGCTGGGGGTGCCTTCCGCCAGGGATATCGAGATGCGACTTTTTTTAGATTGTTCCTGATGCCATTCCTTAGCTCGGTGCACAATTTAAAATGGAACAAACTCCGTGGGGCAAAGTTAGAATTTTTTGAACGTTCGCGAGGGTGGTTTTTGGCTGCTAGGGGTGCCTTCCGCCAGGGATATCGAGATGCGACTTTTTTTAGATTGTTCCTGATGCCATTCCTTAGCTCGGTGCACAATTTAAAATGGAACAAACTCCGTGGGGCAAAGTTAGAATTTTTTGAACGTTCGCGAGGGTGGTTTTTGGCTGCTAGGGGTGCCTTCCGCCAGGGATATCGAGATGCGACTTTTTTTAGATTGTTCCTGATGCCATTCCTTAGCTCGGTGCACAATTTAAAATGGAACAAACTCCGTGGGGCAAAGTTAGAATTTTTTGAACGTTCGCGAGGGTGGTTTTTGGCTGCTAGGGGTGCCTTCCGCCAGGGATATCGAGATGCGACATTTTTTAGATTGTTCCTGATGCCATTCCTTAGCTCGGTGCACAATTTAAAATGGAACAAACTCCGTGGGGCAAAGTTAGAATTTTTTGAACGTTCGCGAGGGTGGTTTTTGGCTGCTAGGGGTGCCTTCCGCCAGGGATATCGAGATGCGACTTTTTTTAGATTGTTCCTGATGCCATTCCTTAGCTCGGTGCTCAATTTAAAATGGAACAAACTCCGTGGGGCAAAGTTAGAATTTTTTGAACGTTCGCGAGGGTGGTTTTTGGCTGCTAGGGGTGCCTTCCGCCAGGGATATCGAGATGCGACTTTTTTTAGATTGTTCCTGATGCCATTCCTTAGCTCGGTGCAAAATTTAAAATGGAACAAACTCCGTGGGGCAAAGTTAGAATTTTTTGAACGTTCGCGAGGGTGGTTTTTGGCTGCTAGGGGTGCCTTCCGCCAGGGATATCGAGATGCGACTTTTTTTAGATTGTTCCTGATGCCATTCCTTAGCTCGGTGCACACTTTAAAATGGAACAAACTCCGTGGGGCAAAGTTAGAATTTTTTGAACGTTCGCGAGGGTGGTTTTTGGCTGCTAGGGGTGCCTTCCGCCAGGGATATCGAGATGCGACTTTTTTTAGATTGTTCCTCATGCCATTCCTTAGCTCGGTGCACAATTTAAAATGGAACAAACTCCGTGGGGCAAAGTTAGAATTTTTTGAACGTTCGCGAGGGTGGTTTTTGGCTGCTAGGGGTGCCTTCCGCCAGGGATATCGAGATGCGACTTTTTTTAGATTGTTCCTGATGCCATTCCTTAGCTCGGTGCACAATTTAAAATGGAACAAACTCCGTGGGGCAAAGTTAGAATTTTTTGAACGTTCGCGAGGGTGGTTTTTGGCTGCTAGGGGTGCCTTCCGCCAGGGATATCGAGATGCGACTTTTTTTAGATTGTTCCTGATGCCATTCCTTAGCTCGGTGCACAATTTAAAATGGAACAAACTCCGTGGGGCAAAGTTAGAATTTTTTGAACGTTCGCGAGGGTGGTTTTTGGCTGCTAGGGGTGCCTTCCGCCAGGGATATCGAGATGCGACTTTTTTTAGATTGTTCCTGATGCCATTCCTTAGCTCGGTGCACAATTTAAAATGGAACAAACTCCGTGGGGCAAAGTTAGAATTTTTTGAACGTTCGCGAGGGTGGTTTTTGGCTGCTAGGGGTGCCTTCCGCCAGGGATATCGAGATGCGACTTTTTTTAGATTGTTCCTGATGCCATTCCTTAGCTCGGTGCACAATTAAAATGGAACAAACTCCGTGGGGCAAAGTTAGAATTTTTTGAACGTTCGCGAGGGTGGTTTTTGGCTGCTAGGGGTGCCTTCCGCCAGGGATATCGAGATGCGACTTTTTTTAGATTGTTCCTGATGCCATTCCTTAGCTCGGTGCAAAATTTAAAATGGAACAAACTCCGTGGGGCAAAGTTAGAATTTTTTGAACGTTCGCGAGGGTGGTTTTTGGCTGCTAGGGGTGCCTTCCGCCAGGGATATCGAGATGCGACTTTTTTTAGATTGTTCCTGATGCCATTCCTTAGCTCGGTGCACAATTTAAAATGGAACAAACTCCGTGGGGCAAAGTTAGAATTTTTTGAACGTTCGCGAGGGTGGTTTTTGGCTGCTAGGGGTGCCTTCCGCCAGGGATATCGAGATGCGACTTTTTTTAGATTGTTCCTGATGCCATTCCTTAGCTCGGTGCACAATTTAAAATGGAACAAACTCCGTGGGGCAAAGTTAGAATTTTTTGAACGTTCGCGAGGGTGGTTTTTGGCTGCTAGGGGTGCCTTCCGCCAGGGATATCGAGATGCGACTTTTTTTAGATTGTTCCTGATGCCATTCCTTAGCTCGGTGCACAATTTAAAATGGAACAAACTCCGTGGGGCAAAGTTAGAATTTTTTGAACGTTCGCGAGGGTGGTTTTTGGCTGCTAGGGGTGCCTTCCGCCAGGGATATCGAGATGCGACTTTTTTTAGATTGTTCCTGATGCCATTCCTTAGCTCGGTGCCCACTTTAAAATGGAACAAACTCCGTGGGGCAAAGTTAGAATTTTTTGAACGTTCGCGAGGGTGGTTTTTGGCTGCTAGGGGTGCCTTCCGCCAGGGATATCGAGATGCGACTTTTTTTAGATTGTTCCTCATGCCATTCCTTAGCTCGGTGCACAATTTAAAATGGAACAAACTCCGTGGGGCAAAGTTAGAATTTTTTGAACGTTCGCGAGGGTGGTTTTTGGCTGCTAGGGGTGCCTTCCGCCAGGGATATCGAGATGCGACTTTTTTTAGATTGTTCCTGATGCCATTCCTTAGCTCGGTGCACAATTTAAAATGGAACAAACTCCGTGGGGCAAAGTTAGAATTTTTTAAACGTTCGCGAGGGTGGTTTTTGGCTGCTAGGGGTGCCTTCCGCCAGGGATATCGAGATGCGACTTTTTTTAGATTGTTCCTGATGCCATTCCTTAGCTCGGTGCACAATTTAAAATGGAACAAACTCCGTGGGGCAAAGTTAGAATTTTTTGAACGTTCGCGAGGGTGGTTTTTGGCTGCTAGGGGTGCCTTCCGCCAGGGATATCGAGATGCGACTTTTTTTAGATTGTTCCTGATGCCATTCCTTAGCTCGGTGCACAATTTAAAATGGAACAAACTCCGTGGGGCAAAGTTAGAATTTTTTGAACGTTCGCGAGGGTGGTTTTTGGCTGCTAGGGGTGCCTTCCGCCAGGGATATCGAGATGCGACTTTTTTTAGATTGTTCCTGATGCCATTCCTTAGCTCGGTGCACAATTTAAAATGGAACAAACTCCGTGGGGCAAAGTTAGAATTTTTTGAACGTTCGCGAGGGTGGTTTTTGGCTGCTAGGGGTGCCTTCCGCCAGGGATATCGAGATGCGACTTTTTTTAGATTGTTCCTGATGCCATTCCTTAGCTCGGTGCACAATTTAAAATGGAACAAACTCCGTGGGGCAAAGTTAGAATTTTTTGAACGTTCGCGAGGGTGGTTTTTGGCTGCTAGGGGTGCCTTCCGCCAGGGATATCGAGATGCGACTTTTTTTAGATTGTTCCTGATGCCATTCCTTAGCTCGGTGCACAATTTAAAATGGAACAAACTCCGTGGGGCAAAGTTAGAGTTTTTTGAACGTTCGCGAGGGTGGTTTTTGGCTGCTAGGGGTGCCTTCCGCCAGGGATATCGAGATGCGACTTTTTTTAGATTGTTCCTGATGCCATTCCTTAGCTCGGTGCACAATTTAAAATGGAACAAACTCCGTGGGGCAAAGTTAGAATTTTTTGAACGTTCGCGAGGGTGGTTTTTGGCTGCTAGGGGTGCCTTCCGCCAGGGATATCGAGATGCGACTTTTTTTAGATTGTTCCTGATGCCATTCCTTAGCTCGGTGCACAATTTAAAATGGAGCAAACTCCGTGGGGCAAAGTTAGAATTTTTTGAACGTTCGCGAGGGTGGTTTTTGGCTGCTAGGGGTGCCTTCCGCCAGGGATATCGAGATGCGACTTTTTTTAGATTGTTCCTGATGCCATTCCTTAGCTCGGTGCACAATTTAAAATGGAGCAAACTCCGTGGGGCAAAGTTAGAATTTTTTGAACGTTCGCGAGGGTGGTTTTTGGCTGCTAGGGGTTCCTTCCGCAAGGGATATCGAGATGCGACTTTTTTTAGATTGTTCCTGATGCCATTCCTTAGCTCGGTGCACAATTTAAAATGGAACAAACTCCGTGGGGCAAAGTTAGAATTTTTTGAACGTTCGCGAGGGTGGTTTTTGGCTGCTAGGGGTGCCTTCCGCCAGGGATATCGAGATGCGACTTTTTTTAGATTGTTCCTGATGCCATTCCTTAGCTCGGTGCACAATTTAAAATGGAACAAACTCCGTGGGGCAAAGTTAGAATTTTTTGAACGTTCGCGAGGGTGGTTTTTGGCTGCTAGGGGTGCCTTCCGCCAGGGATATCGAGATGCGACTTTTTTTAGATTGTTCCTGATGCCATTCCTTAGCTCGGTGCACAATTTAAAATGGAACAAACTCCGTGGGGCAAAGTTAGAATTTTTTGAACGTTCGCGAGGGTGGTTTTTGGCTGCTAGGGGTTCCTTCCGCCAGGGATATCGAGATGCGACTTTTTTTAGATTGTTCCTGATGCCATTCCTTAGCTCGGTGCACAATTTAAAATGGAACAAACTCCGTGGGGCAACGTTAGAATTTTTTGAACGTTCGCGAGGGTGGTTTTTGGCTGCTAGGGGTGCCTTCCGCCAGGGATATCGAGATGCGACTTTTTTTAGATTGTTCCTGATGCCATTCCTTAGCTCGGTGCACAATTTAAAATGGAACAAACTCCGTGGGGCAAAGTTAGAATTTTTTGAACGTTCGTGAGGGAGGTTTTTGGCTGCTAGGGGTGCCTTCCGCCAGGGATATCGAGATGCGACTTTTTTTAGATTGTTCCTGATGCCATTCCTTAGCTCGGTGCACAATTTAAAATGGAACAAACTCCGTGGGGCAAAGTTAGAATTTTTTGAACGTTCGCGAGGGTGGTTTTTGGCTGCTAGGGGTGCCTTCCGCCAGGGATATCGAGATGCGACTTTTTTTAGATTGTTCCTGATGCCATTCCTTAGCTCGGTGCACAATTTAAAATGGAACAAACTCCGTGGGGCAAAGTTAGAATTTTTTGAACGTTCGCGAGGGTGGTTTTTGGCTGCTAGGGGTGCCTTCCGCCAGGGATATCGAGATGCGACTTTTTTTAGATTGTTCCTGATGCCATTCCTTAGCTCGGTGCACAATTTAAAATGGAACAAACTCCGTGGGGCAAAGTTAGAATTTTTTGAACGTTCGCGAGGGTGGTTTTTGGTTGCTAGGGGTGCCTTCCGCCAGGGATATCGAGATGCGACTTTTTTTAGATTGTTCCTGATGCCATTCCTTAGCTCGGTGCACAATTTAAAATGGAACAAACTCCGTGGGGCAAAGTTAGAATTTTTTGAACGTTCGCGAGGGTGGTTTTTGGCTGCTAGGGGTGCCTTCCGCCAGGGATATCGAGATGCGACTTTTTTTAGATTGTTCCTGATGCCATTCCTTAGCTCGGTGCACAATTTAAAATGGAACAAACTCCGTGGGGCAAAGTTAGAATTTTTTGAACGTTCGCGAGGGTGGTTTTTGGCTGCTAGGGGTGCCTTCCGCCAGGGATATCGAGATGCGACTTTTTTTAGATTGTTTCTGATGCCATTCCTTAGCTCGGTGCACAATTTAAAATGGAACAAACTCCGTGGGGCAAAGTTAGAATTTTTTGAACGTTCGCGAGGGTGGTTTTTGGCTGCTAGGGGTGCCTTCCGCCAGGGATATCGAGATGCGACTTTTTTTAGATTGTTCCTGATGCCATTCCTTAGCTCGGTGCACAATTTAAAATGGAACAAACTCCGTGGGGCAAAGTTAGAATTTTTTGAACGTTCGCGAGGGTGGTTTTTGGCTGCTAGGGGTTCCTTCCGCCAGGGATATCGAGATGCGACTTTTTTTAGATTGTTCCTGATGCCATTCCTTAGCTCGGTGCACAATTTAAAATGGAACAAACTCCGTGGGGCAACGTTAGAATTTTTTGAACGTTCGCGAGGGTGGTTTTTGGCTGCTAGGGGTGCCTTCCGCCAGGGATATCGAGATGCGACTTTTTTTAGATTGTTCCTGATGCCATTCCTTAGCTCGGTGCACAATTTAAAATGGAACAAACTCCGTGGGGCAAAGTTAGAATTTTTTGAACGTTCGTGAGGGAGGTTTTTGGCTGCTAGGGGTGCCTTCCGCCAGGGATATCGAGATGCGACTTTTTTTAGATTGTTCCTGATGCCATTCCTTAGCTCGGTGCACAATTTAAAATGGAACAAACTCCGTGGGGCAAAGTTAGAATTTTTTGAACGTTCGCGAGGGTGGTTTTTGGCTGCTAGGGGTGCCTTCCGCCAGGGATATCGAGATGCGACTTTTTTTAGATTGTTCCTGATGCCATTCCTTAGCTCGGTGCACAATTTAAAATGGAACAAACTCCGTGGGGCAAAGTTAGAATTTTTTGAACGTTCGCGAGGGTGGTTTTTGGCTGCTAGGGGTGCCTTCCGCCAGGGATATCGAGATGCGACTTTTTTTAGATTGTTCCTGATGCCATTCCTTAGCTCGGTGCACAATTTAAAATGGAACAAACTCCGTGGGGCAAAGTTAGAATTTTTTGAACGTTCGCGAGGGTGGTTTTTGGTTGCTAGGGGTGCCTTCCGCCAGGGATATCGAGATGCGACTTTTTTTAGATTGTTCCTGATGCCATTCCTTAGCTCGGTGCACAATTTAAAATGGAACAAACTCCGTGGGGCAAAGTTAGAATTTTTTGAACGTTCGCGAGGGTGGTTTTTGGCTGCTAGGGGTGCCTTCCGCCAGGGATATCGAGATGCGACTTTTTTTAGATTGTTCCTGATGCCATTCCTTAGCTCGGTGCACAATTTAAAATGGAACAAACTCCGTGGGGCAAAGTTAGAATTTTTTGAACGTTCGCGAGGGTGGTTTTTGGCTGCTAGGGGTGCCTTCCGCCAGGGATATCGAGATGCGACTTTTTTTAGATTGTTCCTGATGCCATTCCTTAGCTCGGTGCAAAATTTAAAATGGAACAAACTCCGTGGGGCAAAGTTAGAATTTTTTGAACGTTCGCGAGGGTGGTTTTTGGCTGCTAGGGGTGCCTTCCGCCAGGGATATCGAGATGCGACTTTTTTTAGATTGTTCCTGATGCCATTCCTTAGCTCGGTGCACACTTTAAAATGGAACAAACTCCGTGGGGCAAAGTTAGAATTTTTTGAACGTTCGCGAGGGTGGTTTTTGGCTGCTAGGGGTGCCTTCCGCCAGGGATATCGAGATGCGACTTTTTTTAGATTGTTCCTCATGCCATTCCTTAGCTCGGTGCACAATTTAAAATGGAACAAACTCCGTGGGGCAAAGTTAGAATTTTTTGAACGTTCGCGAGGGTGGTTTTTGGCTGCTGGGGGTGCCTTCCGCCAGGGATATCGAGATGCGACTTTTTTTAGATTGTTCCTGATGCCATTCCTTAGCTCGGTGCACAATTTAAAATGGAACAAACTCCGTGGGGCAAAGTTAGAATTTTTTGAACGTTCGCGAGGGTGGTTTTTGGCTGCTAGGGGTGCCTTCCGCCAGGGATATCGAGATGCGACTTTTTTTAGATTGTTCCTGATGCCATTCCTTAGCTCGGTGCACAATTTAAAATGGAACAAACTCCGTGGGGCAAAGTTAGAATTTTTTGAACGTTCGCGAGGGTGGTTTTTGGCTGCTAGGGGTGCCTTCCGCCAGGGATATCGAGATGCGACTTTTTTTAGATTGTTCCTGATGCCATTCCTTAGCTCGGTGCACAATTTAAAATGGAACAAACTCCGTGGGGCAAAGTTAGAATTTTTTGAACGTTCGCGAGGGTGGTTTTTGGCTGCTAGGGGTGCCTTCCGCCAGGGATATCGAGATGCGACATTTTTTAGATTGTTCCTGATGCCATTCCTTAGCTCGGTGCACAATTTAAAATGGAACAAACTCCGTGGGGCAAAGTTAGAATTTTTTGAACGTTCGCGAGGGTGGTTTTTGGCTGCTAGGGGTGCCTTCCGCCAGGGATATCGAGATGCGACTTTTTTTAGATTGTTCCTGATGCCATTCCTTAGCTCGGTGCTCAATTTAAAATGGAACAAACTCCGTGGGGCAAAGTTAGAATTTTTTGAACGTTCGCGAGGGTGGTTTTTGGCTGCTAGGGGTGCCTTCCGCCAGGGATATCGAGATGCGACTTTTTTTAGATTGTTCCTGATGCCATTCCTTAGCTCGGTGCAAAATTTAAAATGGAACAAACTCCGTGGGGCAAAGTTAGAATTTTTTGAACGTTCGCGAGGGTGGTTTTTGGCTGCTAGGGGTGCCTTCCGCCAGGGATATCGAGATGCGACTTTTTTTAGATTGTTCCTGATGCCATTCCTTAGCTCGGTGCACACTTTAAAATGGAACAAACTCCGTGGGGCAAAGTTAGAATTTTTTGAACGTTCGCGAGGGTGGTTTTTGGCTGCTAGGGGTGCCTTCCGCCAGGGATATCGAGATGCGACTTTTTTTAGATTGTTCCTCATGCCATTCCTTAGCTCGGTGCACAATTTAAAATGGAACAAACTCCGTGGGGCAAAGTTAGAATTTTTTGAACGTTCGCGAGGGTGGTTTTTGGCTGCTAGGGGTGCCTTCCGCCAGGGATATCGAGATGCGACTTTTTTTAGATTGTTCCTGATGCCATTCCTTAGCTCGGTGCACAATTTAAAATGGAACAAAGTCCGTGGGGCAAAGTTAGAATTTTTTGAACGTTCGCGAGGGTGGTTTTTGGCTGCTAGGGGTGCCTTCCGCCAGGGATATCGAGATGCGACTTTTTTTAGATTGTTCCTGATGCCATTCCTTAGCTCGGTGCACAATTTAAAATGGAACAAACTCCGTGGGGCAAAGTTAGAATTTTTTGAACGTTCGCGAGGGTGGTTTTTGGCTGCTAGGGGTGCCTTCCGCCAGGGATATCGAGATGCGACTTTTTTTAGATTGTTCCTGATGCCATTCCTTAGCTCGGTGCACAATTAAAATGGAACAAACTCCGTGGGGCAAAGTTAGAATTTTTTGAACGTTCGCGAGGGTGGTTTTTGGCTGCTAGGGGTGCCTTCCGCCAGGGATATCGAGATGCGACTTTTTTTAGATTGTTCCTGATGCCATTCCTTAGCTCGGTGCAAAATTTAAAATGGAACAAACTCCGTGGGGCAAAGTTAGAATTTTTTGAACGTTCGCGAGGGTGGTTTTTGGCTGCTAGGGGTGCCTTCCGCCAGGGATATCGAGATGCGACTTTTTTTAGATTGTTCCTGATGCCATTCCTTAGCTCGGTGCACAATTTAAAATGGAACAAACTCCGTGGGGCAAAGTTAGAATTTTTTGAACGTTCGCGAGGGTGGTTTTTGGCTGCTAGGGGTGCCTTCCGCCAGGGATATCGAGATGCGACTTTTTTTAGATTGTTCCTGATGCCATTCCTTAGCTCGGTGCACAATTTAAAATGGAACAAACTCCGTGGGGCAAAGTTAGAATTTTTTGAACGTTCGCGAGGGTGGTTTTTGGCTGCTAGGGGTGCCTTCCGCCAGGGATATCGAGATGCGACTTTTTTTAGATTGTTCCTGATGCCATTCCTTAGCTCGGTGCCCACTTTAAAATGGAACAAACTCCGTGGGGCAAAGTTAGAATTTTTTGAACGTTCGCGAGGGTGGTTTTTGGCTGCTAGGGGTGCCTTCCGCCAGGGATATCGAGATGCGACTTTTTTTAGATTGTTCCTCATGCCATTCCTTAGCTCGGTGCACAATTTAAAATGGAACAAACTCCGTGGGGCAAAGTTAGAATTTTTTGAACGTTCGCGAGGGTGGTTTTTGGCCGCTAGGGGTGCCTTCCGCCAGGGATATCGAGATGCGACTTTTTTTAGATTGTTCCTGATGCCATTCCTTAGCTCGGTGCACAATTTAAAATGGAACAAACTCCGTGGGGCAAAGTTAGAATTTTTTTAACGTTCGCGAGGGTGGTTTTTGGCTGCTAGGGGTGCCTTCCGCCAGGGATATCGAGATGCGACTTTTTTTAGATTGTTCCTGATGCCATTCCTTAGCTCGGTGCACAATTTAAAATGGAACAAACTCCGTGGGGCAAAGTTAGAATTTTTTGAACGTTCGCGAGGGTGGTTTTTGGCTGCTAGGGGTTCCTTCCGCCAGGGATATCGAGATGCGACTTTTTTTAGATTGTTCCTGATGCCATTCCTTAGCTCGGTGCACAATTTAAAATGGAACAAACTCCGTGGGGCAAAGTTAGAATTTTTTGAACGTTCGCGAGGGTGGTTTTTGGCTGCTAGGGGTGCCTTCCGCCAGGGATATCGAGATGCGACTTTATTTAGATTGTTCCTGATGCCATTCCTTAGCTCGGTGCACAATTTAAAATGGAACAAACTCCGTGGGGCAAAGTTAGAATTTTTTGAACGTTCGCGAGGGTGGTTTTTGGCTGCTAGGGGTGCCTTCCGCCAGGGATATCGAGATGCGACTTTTTTTAGATTGTTCCTGATGCCATTCCTTAGCTCGGTGCACAATTTAAAATGGAACAAACTCCGTGGGGCAAAGTTAGAATTTTTTGAACGTTCGCGAGGGTGGTTTTTGGCTGCTAGGGGTGCCTTCCGCCAGGGATATCGAGATGCGACTTTTTTTAGATTGTTCCTGATGCCATTCCTTAGCTCGGTGCACAATTTAAAATGGAGCAAACTCCGTGGGGCAAAGTTAGAATTTTTTGAACGTTCGCGAGGGTGGTTTTTGGCTGCTAGGGGTGCCTTCCGCCAGGGATATCGAGATGCGACTTTTTTTAGATTGTTCCTGATGCCATTCCTTAGCTCGGTGCACAATTTAAAATGGAGCAAACTCCGTGGGGCAAAGTTAGAATTTTTTGAACGTTCGCGAGGGTGGTTTTTGGCTGCTAGGGGTTCCTTCCGCCAGGGATATCGAGATGCGACTTTTTTTAGATTGTTCCTGATGCCATTCCTTAGCTCGGTGCACAATTTAAAATAGAACAAACTCCGTGGGGCAAAGTTAGAATTTTTTGAACGTTCGCGAGGGTGGTTTTTGGCTGCTAGGGGTGCCTTCCGCCAGGGATATCGAGATGCGACTTTTTTTAGATTGTTCCTGATGCCATTCCTTAGCTCGGTGCACAATTTAAAATGGAACAAACTCCGTGGGGCAAAGTTAGAATTTTTTGAACGTTCGCGAGGGTGGTTTTTGGCTGCTAGGGGTGCCTTCCGCCAGGGATATCGAGATGCGACTTTTTTTAGATTGTTCCTGATGCCATTCCTTAGCTCGGTGCACAATTTAAAATGGAACAAACTCCGTGGGGCAAAGTTAGAATTTTTTGAACGTTCGCGAGGGTGGTTTTTGGCTGCTAGGGGTTCCTTCCGCCAGGGATATCGAGATGCGACTTTTTTTAGATTGTTCCTGATGCCATTCCTTAGCTCGGTGCACAATTTAAAATGGAACAAACTCCGTGGGGCAACGTTAGAATTTTTTGAACGTTCGCGAGGGTGGTTTTTGGCTGCTAGGGGTGCCTTCCGCCAGGGATATCGAGATGCGACTTTTTTTAGATTGTTCCTGATGCCATTCCTTAGCTCGGTGCACAATTTAAAATGGAACAAACTCCGTGGGGCAAAGTTAGAATTTTTTGAACGTTCGCGAGGGTGGTTTTTGGCTGCTAGGGGTGCCTTCCGCCAGGGATATCGAGATGCGACTTTTTTTAGATTGTTCCTGATGCCACTCCTTAGCTCGGTGCACAATTTAAAATGGAACAAACTCCGTGGGGCAAAGTTAGAATTTTTTGAACGTTCGCGAGGGTGGTTTTTGGCTGCTAGGGGTGCCTTCCGCCAGGGATATCGAGATGCGACTTTTTTTAGATTGTTCCTGATGCCATTCCTTAGCTCGGTGCACAATTTAAAATGGAACAAACTCCGTGGGGCAAAGTTAGAATTTTTTGAACGTTCGCGAGGGTGGTTTTTGGCTGCTAGGGGTGCCTTCCGCCAGGGATATCGAGATGCGACTTTTTTTAGATTGTTCCTGATGCCATTCCTTAGCTCGGTGCTCAATTTAAAATGGAACAAACTCCGTGGGGCAAAGTTAGAATTTTTTGAACGTTCGCGAGGGTGGTTTTTGGCTGCTAGGGGTTCCTTCCGCCAGGGATATCGAGATGCGACTTTTTTTAGATTGTTCCTGATGCCATTCCTTAGCTCGGTGCTCAATTTAAAATGGAACAAACTCCGTGGGGCAAAGTTAGAATTTTTTGAACGTTCGCGAGGGTGGTTTTTGGCTGCTAGGGGTGCCTTCCGCCAGGGATATCGAGATGCGACTTTTTTTAGATTGTTCCTGATGCCATTCCTTAGCTCGGTGCAAAATTTAAAATGGAACAAACTCCGTGGGGCAAAGTTAGAATTTTTTGAACGTTCGCGAGGGTGGTTTTTGGCTGCTAGGGGTGCCTTCCGCCAGGGATATCGAGATGCGACTTTTTTTAGATTGTTCCTGATGCCATTCCTTAGCTCGGTGCACACTTTAAAATGGAACAAACTCCGTGGGGCAAAGTTAGAATTTTTTGAACGTTCGCGAGGGTGGTTTTTGGCTGCTAGGGGTGCCTTCCGCCAGGGATATCGAGATGCGACTTTTTTTAGATTGTTCCTCATGCCATTCCTTAGCTCGGTGCACAATTTAAAATGGAACAAACTCCGTGGGGCAAAGTTAGAATTTTTTGAACGTTCGCGAGGGTGGTTTTTGGCTGCTAGGGGTGCCTTCCGCCAGGGATATCGAGATGCGACTTTTTTTAGATTGTTCCTGATGCCATTCCTTAGCTCGGTGCACAATTTAAAATGGAACAAACTCCGTGGGGCAAAGTTAGAATTTTTTGAACGTTCGCGAGGGTGGTTTTTGGCTGCTAGGGGTGCCTTCCGCCAGGGATATCGAGATGCGACTTTTTTTAGATTGTTCCTGATGCCATTCCTTAGCTCGGTGCACAATTAAAATGGAACAAACTCCGTGGGGCAAAGTTAGAATTTTTTGAACGTTCGCGAGGGTGGTTTTTGGCTGCTAGGGGTGCCTTCCGCCAGGGATATCGAGATGCGACTTTTTTTAGATTGTTCCTGATGCCATTCCTTAGCTCGGTGCAAAATTTAAAATGGAACAAACTCCGTGGGGCAAAGTTAGAATTTTTTGAACGTTCGCGAGGGTGGTTTTTGGCTGCTAGGGGTGCCTTCCGCCAGGGATATCGAGATGCGACTTTTTTTAGATTGTTCCTCATGCCATTCCTTAGCTCGGTGCACAATTTAAAATGGAACAAACTCCGTGGGGCAAAGTTAGAATTTTTTGAACGTTCGCGAGGGTGGTTTTTGGCTGCTAGGGGTGCCTTCCGCCAGGGATATCGAGATGCGACTTTTTTTAGATTGTTCCTGATGCCATTCCTTAGCTCGGTGCACAATTTAAAATGGAACAAACTCCGTGGGGCAAAGTTAGAATTTTTTGAACGTTCGCGAGGGTGGTTTTTGGCTGCTAGGGGTGCCTTCCGCCAGGGATATCGAGATGCGACTTTTTTTAGATTGTTCCTGATGCCATTCCTTAGCTCGGTGCACAATTTAAAATGGAACAAACTCCGTGGGGCAAAGTTAGAATTTTTTGAACGTTCGCGAGGGTGGTTTTTGGCTGCTAGGGGTGCCTTCCGCCAGGGATATCGAGATGCGACTTTTTTTAGATTGTTCCTGATGCCATTCCTTAGCTCGGTGCCCACTTTAAAATGGAACAAACTCCGTGGGGCAAAGTTAGAATTTTTTGAACGTTCGCGAGGGTGGTTTTTGGCTGCTAGGGGTGCCTTCCGCCAGGGATATCGAGATGCGACTTTTTTTAGATTGTTCCTCATGCCATTCCTTAGCTCGGTGCACAATTTAAAATGGAACAAACTCCGTGGGGCAAAGTTAGAATTTTTTGAACGTTCGCGAGGGTGGTTTTTGGCCGCTAGGGGTGCCTTCCGCCAGGGATATCGAGATGCGACTTTTTTTAGATTGTTCCTGATGCCATTCCTTAGCTCGGTGCACAATTTAAAATGGAACAAACTCCGTGGGGCAAAGTTAGAATTTTTTTAACGTTCGCGAGGGTGGTTTTTGGCTGCTAGGGGTGCCTTCCGCCAGGGATATCGAGATGCGACTTTTTTTAGATTGTTCCTGATGCCATTCCTTAGCTCGGTGCACAATTTAAAATGGAACAAACTCCGTGGGGCAAAGTTAGAATTTTTTGAACGTTCGCGAGGGTGGTTTTTGGCTGCTAGGGGTGCCTTCCGCCAGGGATATCGAGATGCGACTTTTTTTAGATTGTTCCTGATGCCATTCCTTAGCTCGGTGCACAATTTAAAATGGAACAAACTCCGTGGGGCAAAGTTAGAATTTTTTGAACGTTCGCGAGGGTGGTTTTTGGCTGCTAGGGGTGCCTTCCGCCAGGGATATCGAGATGCGACTTTATTTAGATTGTTCCTGATGCCATTCCTTAGCTCGGTGCACAATTTAAAATGGAACAAACTCCGTGGGGCAAAGTTAGAATTTTTTGAACGTTCGCGAGGGTGGTTTTTGGCTGCTAGGGGTGCCTTCCGCCAGGGATATCGAGATGCGACTTTTTTTAGATTGTTCCTGATGCCATTCCTTAGCTCGGTGCACACTTTAAAATGGAACAAACTCCGTGGGGCAAAGTTAGAATTTTTTGAACGTTCGCGAGGGTGGTTTTTGGCTGCTAGGGGTGCCTTCCGCCAGGGATATCGAGATGCGACTTTTTTTAGATTGTTCCTGATGCCATTCCTTAGCTCGGTGCACAATTTAAAATGGAGCAAACTCCGTGGGGCAAAGTTAGAATTTTTTGAACGTTCGCGAGGGTGGTTTTTGGCTGCTAGGGGTGCCTTCCGCCAGGGATATCGAGATGCGACTTTTTTTAGATTGTTCCTGATGCCATTCCTTAGCTCGGTGCACAATTTAAAATGGAGCAAACTCCGTGGGGCAAAGTTAGAATTTTTTGAACGTTCGCGAGGGTGGTTTTTGGCTGCTAGGGGTTCCTTCCGCCAGGGATATCGAGATGCGACTTTTTTTAGATTGTTCCTGATGCCATTCCTTAGCTCGGTGCACAATTTAAAATAGAACAAACTCCGTGGGGCAAAGTTAGAATTTTTTGAACGTTCGCGAGGGTGGTTTTTGGCTGCTAGGGGTGCCTTCCGCCAGGGATATCGAGATGCGACTTTTTTTAGATTGTTCCTGATGCCATTCCTTAGCTCGGTGCACAATTTAAAATGGAACAAACTCCGTGGGGCAAAGTTAGAATTTTTTGAACGTTCGCGAGGGTGGTTTTTGGCTGCTAGGGGTGCCTTCCGCCAGGGATATCGAGATGCGACTTTTTTTAGATTGTTCCTGATGCCATTCCTTAGCTCGGTGCACAATTTAAAATGGAACAAACTCCGTGGGGCAAAGTTAGAATTTTTTGAACGTTCGCGAGGGTGGTTTTTGGCTGCTAGGGGTTCCTTCCGCCAGGGATATCGAGATGCGACTTTTTTTAGATTGTTCCTGATGCCATTCCTTAGCTCGGTGCACAATTTAAAATGGAACAAACTCCGTGGGGCAACGTTAGAATTTTTTGAACGTTCGCGAGGGTGGTTTTTGGCTGCTAGGGGTGCCTTCCGCCAGGGATATCGAGATGCGACTTTTTTTAGATTGTTCCTGATGCCATTCCTTAGCTCGGTGCACAATTTAAAATGGAACAAACTCCGTGGGGCAAAGTTAGAATTTTTTGAACGTTCGTGAGGGAGGTTTTTGGCTGCTAGGGGTGCCTTCCGCCAGGGATATCGAGATGCGACTTTTTTTAGATTGTTCCTGATGCCATTCCTTAGCTCGGTGCACAATTTAAAATGGAACAAACTCCGTGGGGCAAAGTTAGAATTTTTTGAACGTTCGCGAGGGTGGTTTTTGGCTGCTAGGGGTGCCTTCCGCCAGGGATATCGAGATGCGACTTTTTTTAGATTGTTCCTGATGCCATTCCTTAGCTCGGTGCACAATTTAAAATGGAACAAACTCCGTGGGGCAAAGTTAGAATTTTTTGAACGTTCGCGAGGGTGGTTTTTGGCTGCTAGGGGTGCCTTCCGCCAGGGATATCGAGATGCGACTTTTTTTAGATTGTTCCTGATGCCATTCCTTAGCTCGGTGCACAATTTAAAATGGAGCAAACTCCGTGGGGCAAAGTTAGAATTTTTTGAACGTTCGCGAGGGTGGTTTTTGGCTGCTAGGGGTTCCTTCCGCCAGGGATATCGAGATGCGACTTTTTTTAGATTGTTCCTGATGCCATTCCTTAGCTCGGTGCACAATTTAAAATAGAACAAACTCCGTGGGGCAAAGTTAGAATTTTTTGAACGTTCGCGAGGGTGGTTTTTGGCTGCTAGGGGTGCCTTCCGCCAGGGATATCGAGATGCGACTTTTTTTAGATTGTTCCTGATGCCATTCCTTAGCTCGGTGCACAATTTAAAATGGAACAAACTCCGTGGGGCAAAGTTAGAATTTTTTGAACGTTCGCGAGGGTGGTTTTTGGCTGCTAGGGGTGCCTTCCGCCAGGGATATCGAGATGCGACTTTTTTTAGATTGTTCCTGATGCCATTCCTTAGCTCGGTGCACAATTTAAAATGGAACAAACTCCGTGGGGCAAAGTTAGAATTTTTTGAACGTTCGCGAGGGTGGTTTTTGGCTGCTAGGGGTTCCTTCCGCCAGGGATATCGAGATGCGACTTTTTTTAGATTGTTCCTGATGCCATTCCTTAGCTCGGTGCACAATTTAAAATGGAACAAACTCCGTGGGGCAACGTTAGAATTTTTTGAACGTTCGCGAGGGTGGTTTTTGGCTGCTAGGGGTGCCTTCCGCCAGGGATATCGAGATGCGACTTTTTTTAGATTGTTCCTGATGCCATTCCTTAGCTCGGTGCACAATTTAAAATGGAACAAACTCCGTGGGGCAAAGTTAGAATTTTTTGAACGTTCGTGAGGGAGGTTTTTGGCTGCTAGGGGTGCCTTCCGCCAGGGATATCGAGATGCGACTTTTTTTAGATTGTTCCTGATGCCATTCCTTAGCTCGGTGCACAATTTAAAATGGAACAAACTCCGTGGGGCAAAGTTAGAATTTTCTGAATGTTCGCGAGGGTGGTTTTTGGCTGCTAGGGGTGCCTTCCGCCAGGGATATCGAGATGCGACTTTTTTTAGATTGTTCCTGATGCCATTCCTTAGCTCGGTGCACAATTTAAAATGGAACAAACTCCGTGGGGCAAAGTTAGAATTTTTTGAACGTTCGCGAGGGTGGTTTTTGGCTGCTAGGGGTGCCTTCCGCCAGGGATATCGAGATGCGACTTTTTTTAGATTGTTCCTGATGCCACTCCTTAGCTCGGTGCACAATTTAAAATGGAACAAACTCCGTGGGGCAAAGTTAGAATTTTTTGAACGTTCGCGAGGGTGGTTTTTGGCTGCTAGGGGTGCCTTCCGCCAGGGATATCGAGATGCGACTTTTTTTAGATTGTTCCTGATGCCATTCCTTAGCTCGGTGCACAATTTAAAATGGAACAAACTCCGTGGGGCAAAGTTAGAATTTTTTGAACGTTCGCGAGGGTGGTTTTTGGCTGCTAGGGGTGCCTTCCGCCAGGGATATCGAGATGCGACTTTTTTTAGATTGTTCCTGATGCCATTCCTTAGCTCGGTGCTCAATTTAAAATGGAACAAACTCCGTGGGGCAAAGTTAGAATTTTTTGAACGTTCGCGAGGGTGGTTTTTGGCTGCTAGGGGTGCCTTCCGCCAGGGATATCGAGATGCGACTTTTTTTAGATTGTTCCTGATGCCATTCCTTAGCTCGGTGCAAAATTTAAAATGGAACAAACTCCGTGGGGCAAAGTTAGAATTTTTTGAACGTTCGCGAGGGTGGTTTTTGGCTGCTAGGGGTGCCTTCCGCCAGGGATATCGAGATGCGACTTTTTTTAGATTGTTCCTGATGCCATTCCTTAGCTCGGTGCACACTTTAAAATGGAACAAACTCCGTGGGGCAAAGTTAGAATTTTTTGAACGTTCGCGAGGGTGGTTTTTGGCTGCTAGGGGTGCCTTCCGCCAGGGATATCGAGATGCGACTTTTTTTAGATTGTTCCTCATGCCATTCCTTAGCTCGGTGCACAATTTAAAATGGAACAAACTCCGTGGGGCAAAGTTAGAATTTTTTGAACGTTCGCGAGGGTGGTTTTTGGCTGCTGGGGGTGCCTTCCGCCAGGGATATCGAGATGCGACTTTTTTTAGATTGTTCCTGATGCCATTCCTTAGCTCGGTGCACAATTTAAAATGGAACAAACTCCGTGGGGCAAAGTTAGAATTTTTTGAACGTTCGCGAGGGTGGTTTTTGGCTGCTAGGGGTGCCTTCCGCCAGGGATATCGAGATGCGACTTTTTTTAGATTGTTCCTGATGCCATTCCTTAGCTCGGTGCACAATTTAAAATGGAACAAACTCCGTGGGGCAAAGTTAGAATTTTTTGAACGTTCGCGAGGGTGGTTTTTGGCTGCTAGGGGTGCCTTCCGCCAGGGATATCGAGATGCGACATTTTTTAGATTGTTCCTGATGCCATTCCTTAGCTCGGTGCACAATTTAAAATGGAACAAACTCCGTGGGGCAAAGTTAGAATTTTTTGAACGTTCGCGAGGGTGGTTTTTGGCTGCTAGGGGTGCCTTCCGCCAGGGATATCGAGATGCGACTTTTTTTAGATTGTTCCTGATGCCATTCCTTAGCTCGGTGCTCAATTTAAAATGGAACAAACTCCGTGGGGCAAAGTTAGAATTTTTTGAACGTTCGCGAGGGTGGTTTTTGGCTGCTAGGGGTGCCTTCCGCCAGGGATATCGAGATGCGACTTTTTTTAGATTGTTCCTGATGCCATTCCTTAGCTCGGTGCAAAATTTAAAATGGAACAAACTCCGTGGGGCAAAGTTAGAATTTTTTGAACGTTCGCGAGGGTGGTTTTTGGCTGCTAGGGGTGCCTTCCGCCAGGGATATCGAGATGCGACTTTTTTTAGATTGTTCCTGATGCCATTCCTTAGCTCGGTGCACACTTTAAAATGGAACAAACTCCGTGGGGCAAAGTTAGAATTTTTTGAACGTTCGCGAGGGTGGTTTTTGGCTGCTAGGGGTGCCTTCCGCCAGGGATATCGAGATGCGACTTTTTTTAGATTGTTCCTCATGCCATTCCTTAGCTCGGTGCACAATTTAAAATGGAACAAACTCCGTGGGGCAAAGTTAGAATTTTTTGAACGTTCGCGAGGGTGGTTTTTGGCTGCTAGGGGTGCCTTCCGCCAGGGATATCGAGATGCGACTTTTTTTAGATTGTTCCTGATGCCATTCCTTAGCTCGGTGCACAATTTAAAATGGAACAAACTCCGTGGGGCAAAGTTAGAATTTTTTGAACGTTCGCGAGGGTGGTTTTTGGCTGCTAGGGGTGCCTTCCGCCAGGGATATCGAGATGCGACTTTTTTTAGATTGTTCCTGATGCCATTCCTTAGCTCGGTGCACAATTTAAAATGGAACAAAGTCCGTGGGGCAAAGTTAGAATTTTTTGAACGTTCGCGAGGGTGGTTTTTGGCTGCTAGGGGTGCCTTCCGCCAGGGATATCGAGATGCGACTTTTTTTAGATTGTTCCTGATGCCATTCCTTAGCTCGGTGCACAATTTAAAATGGAACAAACTCCGTGGGGCAAAGTTAGAATTTTTTGAACGTTCGCGAGGGTGGTTTTTGGCTGCTAGGGGTGCCTTCCGCCAGGGATATCGAGATGCGACTTTTTTTAGATTGTTCCTGATGCCATTCCTTAGCTCGGTGCACAATTAAAATGGAACAAACTCCGTGGGGCAAAGTTAGAATTTTTTGAACGTTCGCGAGGGTGGTTTTTGGCTGCTAGGGGTGCCTTCCGCCAGGGATATCGAGATGCGACTTTTTTTAGATTGTTCCTGATGCCATTCCTTAGCTCGGTGCAAAATTTAAAATGGAACAAACTCCGTGGGGCAAAGTTAGAATTTTTTGAACGTTCGCGAGGGTGGTTTTTGGCTGCTAGGGGTGCCTTCCGCCAGGGATATCGAGATGCGACTTTTTTTAGATTGTTCCTGATGCCATTCCTTAGCTCGGTGCACACTTTAAAATGGAACAAACTCCGTGGGGCAAAGTTAGAATTTTTTGAACGTTCGCGAGGGTGGTTTTTGGCTGCTAGGGGTGCCTTCCGCCAGGGATATCGAGATGCGACTTTTTTTAGATTGTTCCTGATGCCATTCCTTAGCTCGGTGCACAATTTAAAATGGAACAAACTCCGTGGGGCAAAGTTAGAATTTTTTGAACGTTCGCGAGGGTGGTTTTTGGCTGCTAGGGGTGCCTTCCGCCAGGGATATCGAGATGCGACTTTTTTTAGATTGTTCCTGATGCCATTCCTTAGCTCGGTGCACAATTTAAAATGGAACAAACTCCGTGGGGCAAAGTTAGAATTTTTTGAACGTTCGCGAGGGTGGTTTTTGGCTGCTAGGGGTGCCTTCCGCCAGGGATATCGAGATGCGACTTTTTTTAGATTGTTCCTGATGCCATTCCTTAGCTCGGTGCCCACTTTAAAATGGAACAAACTCCGTGGGGCAAAGTTAGAATTTTTTGAACGTTCGCGAGGGTGGTTTTTGGCTGCTAGGGGTGCCTTCCGCCAGGGATATCGAGATGCGACTTTTTTTAGATTGTTCCTCATGCCATTCCTTAGCTCGGTGCACAATTTAAAATGGAACAAACTCCGTGGGGCAAAGTTAGAATTTTTTGAACGTTCGCGAGGGTGGTTTTTGGCCGCTAGGGGTGCCTTCCGCCAGGGATATCGAGATGCGACTTTTTTTAGATTGTTCCTGATGCCATTCCTTAGCTCGGTGCACAATTTAAAATGGAACAAACTCCGTGGGGCAAAGTTAGAATTTTTTGAACGTTCGCGAGGGTGGTTTTTGGCTGCTAGGGTTGCCTTCCGCCAGGGATATCGAGATGCGACTTTTTTTAGATTGTTCCTGATGCCATTCCTTAGCTCGGTGCACAATTTAAAATGGAACAAACTCCGTGGGGCAAAGTTAGAATTTTTTGAACGTTCGCGAGGGTGGTTTTTGGCTGCTAGGGGTGCCTTCCGCCAGGGATATCGAGATGCGACTTTTTTTAGATTGTTCCTGATGCCATTCCTTAGCTCGGTGCACAATTTAAAATGGAACAAACTCCGTGGGGCAAAGTTAGAATTTTTTGAACGTTCGCGAGGGTGGTTTTTGGCTGCTAGGGGTGCCTTCCGCCAGGGATATCGAGAAGCGACTTTTTTTAGATTGTTCCTGATGCCATTCCTTAGCTCGGTGCACAATTTAAAATGGAACAAACTCCGTGGGGCAAAGTTAGAATTTTTTGAACGTTCGCGAGGGTGGTTTTTGGCTGCTAGGGGTGCCTTCCGCCAGGGATATCGAGATGCGACTTTTTTTAGATTGTTCCTGATGCCATTCCTTAGCTCGGTGCACAATTTAAAATGGAACAAACTCCGTGGGGCAAAGTTAGAATTTTTTGAACGTTCGCGAGGGTGGTTTTTGGCTGCTAGGGGTGCCTTCCGCCAGGGATATCGAGATGCGACTTTTTTTAGATTGTTCCTGATGCCATTCCTTAGCTCGGTGCACAATTTAAAATGGAACAAACTCCGTGGGGCAAAGTTAGAATTTTTTGAACGTTCGCGAGGGTGGTTTTTGGCTGCTAGGGGTGCCTTCCGCCAGGGATATCGAGATGCGACTTTTTTTAGATTGTTCCTGATGCCATTCCTTAGCTCGGTGCACAATTTAAAATGGAACAAACTCCGTGGGGCAAAGTTAGAATTTTTTGAACGTTCGCGAGGGTGGTTTTTGGCTGCTAGGGGTGCCTTCCGCCAGGGATATCGAGATGCGACTTTTTTTAGATTGTTCCTGATGCCATTCCTTAGCTCGGTGCACAATTTAAAATGGAACAAACTCCGTGGGGCAAAGTTAGAGTTTTTTGAACGTTCGCGAGGGTGGTTTTTGGCTGCTAGGGGTGCCTTCCGCCAGGGATATCGAGATGCGACTTTTTTTAGATTGTTCCTGATGCCATTCCTTAGCTCGGTGCACAATTTAAAATGGAACAAACTCCGTGGGGCAAAGTTAGAATTTTTTGAACGTTCGCGAGGGTGGTTTTTGGCTGCTAGGGGTGCCTTCCGCCAGGGATATCGAGATGCGACTTTTTTTAGATTGTTCCTGATGCCATTCCTTAGCTCGGTGCACAATTTAAAATGGAACAAACTCCGTGGGGCAAAGTTAGAATTTTTTGAACGTTCGCGAGGGTGGTTTTTGGCTGCTAGGGGTGCCTTCCGCCAGGGATATCGAGATGCGACTTTTTTTAGATTGTTCCTGATGCCATTCCTTAGCTCGGTGCACAATTTAAAATGGAGCAAACTCCGTGGGGCAAAGTTAGAATTTTTTGAACGTTCGCGAGGGTGGTTTTTGGCTGCTAGGGGTGCCTTCCGCCAGGGATATCGAGATGCGACTTTTTTTAGATTGTTCCTGATGCCATTCCTTAGCTCGGTGCACAATTTAAAATGGAGCAAACTCCGTGGGGCAAAGTTAGAATTTTTTGAACGTTCGCGAGGGTGGTTTTTGGCTGCTAGGGGTTCCTTCCGCAAGGGATATCGAGATGCGACTTTTTTTAGATTGTTCCTGATGCCATTCCTTAGCTCGGTGCACAATTTAAAATGGAACAAACTCCGTGGGGCAAAGTTAGAATTTTTTGAACGTTCGCGAGGGTGGTTTTTGGCTGCTAGGGGTGCCTTCCGCCAGGGATATCGAGATGCGACTTTTTTTAGATTGTTCCTGATGCCATTCCTTAGCTCGGTGCACAATTTAAAATGGAACAAACTCCGTGGGGCAAAGTTAGAATTTTTTGAACGTTCGCGAGGGTGGTTTTTGGCTGCTAGGGGTGCCTTCCGCCAGGGATATCGAGATGCGACTTTTTTTAGATTGTTCCTGATGCCATTCCTTAGCTCGGTGCACAATTTAAAATGGAACAAACTCCGTGGGGCAAAGTTAGAATTTTTTGAACGTTCGCGAGGGTGGTTTTTGGCTGCTAGGGGTTCCTTCCGCCAGGGATATCGAGATGCGACTTTTTTTAGATTGTTCCTGATGCCATTCCTTAGCTCGGTGCACAATTTAAAATGGAACAAACTCCGTGGGGCAACGTTAGAATTTTTTGAACGTTCGCGAGGGTGGTTTTTGGCTGCTAGGGGTGCCTTCCGCCAGGGATATCGAGATGCGACTTTTTTTAGATTGTTCCTGATGCCATTCCTTAGCTCGGTGCACAATTTAAAATGGAACAAACTCCGTGGGGCAAAGTTAGAATTTTTTGAACGTTCGTGAGGGAGGTTTTTGGCTGCTAGGGGTGCCTTCCGCCAGGGATATCGAGATGCGACTTTTTTTAGATTGTTCCTGATGCCATTCCTTAGCTCGGTGCACAATTTAAAATGGAACAAACTCCGTGGGGCAAAGTTAGAATTTTTTGAACGTTCGCGAGGGTGGTTTTTGGCTGCTAGGGGTGCCTTCCGCCAGGGATATCGAGATGCGACTTTTTTTAGATTGTTCCTGATGCCATTCCTTAGCTCGGTGCACAATTTAAAATGGAACAAACTCCGTGGGGCAAAGTTAGAATTTTTTGAACGTTCGCGAGGGTGGTTTTTGGCTGCTAGGGGTGCCTTCCGCCAGGGATATCGAGATGCGACTTTTTTTAGATTGTTCCTGATGCCATTCCTTAGCTCGGTGCACAATTTAAAATGGAACAAACTCCGTGGGGCAAAGTTAGAATTTTTTGAACGTTCGCGAGGGTGGTTTTTGGCTGCTAGGGGTGCCTTCCGCCAGGGATATCGAGATGCGACTTTTTTTAGATTGTTCCTGATGCCATTCCTTAGCTCGGTGCACAATTTAAAATGGAACAAACTCCGTGGGGCAAAGTTAGAATTTTTTGAACGTTCGCGAGGGTGGTTTTTGGCTGCTAGGGGTGCCTTCCGCCAGGGATATCGAGATGCGACTTTTTTTAGATTGTTCCTGATGCCATTCCTTAGCTCGGTGCACAATTTAAAATGGAACAAACTCCGTGGGGCAAAGTTAGAATTTTTTGAACGTTCGCGAGGGTGGTTTTTGGCTGCTAGGGGTGCCTTCCGCCAGGGATATCGAGATGCGACTTTTATTAGATTGTTCCTGATGCCATTCCTTAGCTCGGTGCACAATTTAAAATGGAACAAACTCCGTGGGGCAAAGTTAGAATTTTTTGAACGTTCGCGAGGGTGGTTTTTGGCTGCTAGGGGTGCCTTCCGCCAGGGATATCGAGATGCGACTTTTTTTAGATTGTTCCTGATGCCATTCCTTAGCTCGGTGCACAATTTAAAATGGAACAAACTCCGTGGGGCAAAGTTAGAGTTTTTTGAACGTTCGCGAGGGTGGTTTTTGGCTGCTAGGGGTGCCTTCCGCCAGGGATATCGAGATGCGACTTTTTTTAGATTGTGCCTGATGCCATTCCTTAGCTCGGTGCACAATTTAAAATGGAACAAACTCCGTGGGGCAAAGTTAGAATTTTTTGAACGTTCGCGAGGGTGGTTTTTGGCTGCTAGGGGTGCCTTCCGCCAGGGATATCGAGATGCGACTTTTTTTAGATTGTTCCTGATGCCATTCCTTAGCTCGGTGCACAATTTAAAATGGAACAAACTCCGTGGGGCAAAGTTAGAATTTTTTGAACGTTCGCGAGGGTGGTTTTTGGCTGCTAGGGGTGCCTTCCGCCAGGGATATCGAGATGCGACTTTTTTTAGATTGTTCCTGATGCCATTCCTTAGCTCGGTGCACAATTTAAAATGGAACAAACTCCGTGGGGCAAAGTTAGAATTTTTTGAACGTTCGCGAGGGTGGTTTTTGGCTGCTAGGGGTGCCTTCCGCCAGGGATATCGAGATGCGACTTTTTTTAGATTGTTCCTGATGCCATTCCTTAGCTCGGTGCACAATTTAAAATGGAACAAACTCCGTGGGGCAAAGTTAGAATTTTTTGAACGTTCGCGAGGGTGGTTTTTGGCTGCTAGGGGTGCCTTCCGCCAGGGATATCGAGATGCGACTTTTTTTAGATTGTTCCTGATGCCATTCCTTAGCTCGGTGCACAATTTAAAATGGAACAAACTCCGTGGGGCAAAGTTAGAATTTTTTGAACGTTCGCGAGGGTGGTTTTTGGCTGCTAGGGGTGCCTTCCGCCAGGGATATCGAGATGCGACTTTATTTAGATTGTTCCTGATGCCATTCCTTAGCTCGGTGCACAATTTAAAATGGAACAAACTCCGTGGGGCAAAGTTAGAATTTTTTGAACGTTCGCGAGGGTGGTTTTTGGCTGCTAGGGGTGCCTTCCGCCAGGGATATCGAGATGCGACTTTTTTTAGATTGTTCCTCATGCCATTCCTTAGCTCGGTGCACAATTTAAAATGGAACAAACTCCGTGGGGCAAAGTTAGAATTTTTTGAACGTTCGCGAGGGTGGTTTTTGGCTGCTAGGGGTGCCTTCCGCCAGGGATATCGAGATGCGACTTTTTTTAGATTGTTCCTGATGCCATTCCTTAGCTCGGTGCACAATTTAAAATGGAACAAACTCCGTGGGGCAAAGTTAGAATTTTTTGAACGTTCGCGAGGGTGGTTTTTGGCTGCTAGGGGTGCCTTCCGCCAGGGATATCGAGATGCGACTTTTTTTAGATTGTTCCTGATGCCATTCCTTAGCTCGGTGCACAATTTAAAATGGAACAAACTCCGTGGGGCAAAGTTAGAATTTTTTGAACGTTCGCGAGGGTGGTTTTTGGCTGCTAGGGGTGCCTTCCGCCAGGGATATCGAGATGCGACTTTTTTTAGATTGTTCCTGATGCCATTCCTTAGCTCGGTGCACAATTTAAAATGGAACAAACTCCGTGGGGCAAAGTTAGAATTTTTTGAACGTTCGCGAGGGTGGTTTTTGGCTGCTAGGGGTGCCTTCCGCCAGGGATATCGAGATGCGACTTTTTTTAGATTGTTCCTGATGCCATTCCTTAGCTCGGTGCACAATTTAAAATGGAACAAACTCCGTGGGGCAAAGTTAGAATTTTTTGAACGTTCGCGAGGGTGGTTTTTGGCTGCTAGGGGTGCCTTCCGCCAGGGATATCGAGATGCGACTTTTTTTAGATTGTTCCTGATGCCATTCCTTAGCTCGGTGCACAATTTAAAATGGAACAAACTCCGTGGGGCAAAGTTAGAATTTTTTGAACGTTCGCGAGGGTGGTTTTTGGCTGCTAGGGGTGCCTTCCGCCAGGGATATCGAGATGCGACTTTTTTTAGATTGTTCCTGATGCCATTCCTTAGCTCGGTGCACAATTTAAAATGGAACAAACTCCGTGGGGCAAAGTTAGAATTTTTTGAACGTTCGCGAGGGTGGTTTTTGGCTGCTAGGGGTGCCTTCCGCCAGGGATATCGAGATGCGACTTTTTTTAGATTGTTCCTGATGCCATTCCTTAGCTCGGTGCACAATTTAAAATGGAACAAACTCCGTGGGGCAAAGTTAGAGTTTTTTGAACGTTCGCGAGGGTGGTTTTTGGCTGCTAGGGGTGCCTTCCGCCAGGGATATCGAGATGCGACTTTTTTTAGATTGTTCCTGATGCCATTCCTTAGCTCGGTGCACAATTTAAAATGGAACAAACTCCGTGGGGCAAAGTTAGAATTTTTTGAACGTTCGCGAGGGTGGTTTTTGGCTGCTAGGGGTGCCTTCCGCCAGGGATATCGAGATGCGACTTTATTTAGATTGTTCCTGATGCCATTCCTTAGCTCGGTGCACAATTTAAAATGGAACAAACTCCGTGGGGCAAAGTTAGAATTTTTTGAACGTTCGCGAGGGTGGTTTTTGGCTGCTAGGGGTGCCTTCCGCCAGGGATATCGAGATGCGACTTTTTTTAGATTGTTCCTGATGCCATTCCTTAGCTCGGTGCACAATTTAAAATGGAACAAACTCCGTGGGGCAAAGTTAGAATTTTTTGAACGTTCGCGAGGGTGGTTTTTGGCTGCTAGGGGTGCCTTCCGCCAGGGATATCGAGATGCGACTTTTTTTAGATTGTTCCTGATGCCATTCCTTAGCTCGGTGCACAATTTAAAATGGAGCAAACTCCGTGGGGCAAAGTTAGAATTTTTTGAACGTTCGCGAGGGTGGTTTTTGGCTGCTAGGGGTTCCTTCCGCCAGGGATATCGAGATGCGACTTTTTTTAGATTGTTCCTGATGCCATTCCTTAGCTCGGTGCACAATTTAAAATGGAACAAACTCCGTGGGGCAAAGTTAGAATTTTTTGAACGTTCGCGAGGGTGGTTTTTGGCTGCTAGGGGTGCCTTCCGCCAGGGATATCGAGATGCGACTTTTTTTAGATTGTTCCTGATGCCACTCCTTAGCTCGGTGCACAATTTAAAATGGAACAAACTCCGTGGGGCAAAGTTAGAATTTTTTGAACGTTCGCGAGGGTGGTTTTTGGCTGCTAGGGGTGCCTTCCGCCAGGGATATCGAGATGCGACTTTTTTTAGATTGTTCCTGATGCCATTCCTTAGCTCGGTGCACAATTTAAAATGGAACAAACTCCGTGGGGCAAAGTTAGAATTTTTTGAACGTTCGCGAGGGTGGTTTTTGGCTGCTAGGGGTGCCTTCCGCCAGGGATATCGAGATGCGACTTTTTTTAGATTGTTCCTGATGCCATTCCTTAGCTCGGTGCTCAATTTAAAATGGAACAAACTCCGTGGGGCAAAGTTAGAATTTTTTGAACGTTCGCGAGGGTGGTTTTTGGCTGCTAGGGGTGCCTTCCGCCAGGGATATCGAGATGCGACTTTTTTTAGATTGTTCCTGATGCCATTCCTTAGCTCGGTGCAAAATTTAAAATGGAACAAACTCCGTGGGGCAAAGTTAGAATTTTTTGAACGTTCGCGAGGGTGGTTTTTGGCTGCTAGGGGTGCCTTCCGCCAGGGATATCGAGATGCGACTTTTTTTAGATTGTTCCTGATGCCATTCCTTAGCTCGGTGCACACTTTAAAATGGAACAAACTCCATGGGGCAAAGTTAGAATTTTTTGAACGTTCGCGAGGGTGGTTTTTGGCTGCTAGGGGTGCCTTCCGCCAGGGATATCGAGATGCGACTTTTTTTAGATTGTTCCTCATGCCATTCCTTAGCTCGGTGCACAATTTAAAATGGAACAAACTCCGTGGGGCAAAGTTAGAATTTTTTGAACGTTCGCGAGGGTGGTTTTTGGCTGCTGGGGGTGCCTTCCGCCAGGGATATCGAGATGCGACTTTTTTTAGATTGTTCCTGATGCCATTCCTTAGCTCGGTGCACAATTTAAAATGGAACAAACTCCGTGGGGCAAAGTTAGAATTTTTTGAACGTTCGCGAGGGTGGTTTTTGGCTGCTAGGGGTGCCTTCCGCCAGGGATATCGAGATGCGACTTTTATTAGATTGTTCCTGATGCCATTCCTTAGCTCGGTGCACAATTTAAAATGGAACAAACTCCGTGGGGCAAAGTTAGAATTTTTTGAACGTTCGCGAGGGTGGTTTTTGGCTGCTAGGGGTGCCTTCCGCCAGGGATATCGAGATGCGACTTTTTTTAGATTGTTCCTGATGCCATTCCTTAGCTCGGTGCACAATTTAAAATGGAACAAACTCCGTGGGGCAAAGTTAGAGTTTTTTGAACGTTCGCGAGGGTGGTTTTTGGCTGCTAGGGGTGCCTTCCGCCAGGGATATCGAGATGCGACTTTTTTTAGATTGTGCCTGATGCCATTCCTTAGCTCGGTGCACAATTTAAAATGGAACAAACTCCGTGGGGCAAAGTTAGAATTTTTTGAACGTTCGCGAGGGTGGTTTTTGGCTGCTAGGGGTGCCTTCCGCCAGGGATATCGAGATGCGACTTTTTTTAGATTGTTCCTGATGCCATTCCTTAGCTCGGTGCACAATTTAAAATGGAACAAACTCCGTGGGGCAAAGTTAGAATTTTTTGAACGTTCGCGAGGGTGGTTTTTGGCTGCTAGGGGTGCCTTCCGCCAGGGATATCGAGATGCGACTTTTTTTAGATTGTTCCTGATGCCATTCCTTAGCTCGGTGCACAATTTAAAATGGAACAAACTCCGTGGGGCAAAGTTAGAATTTTTTGAACGTTCGCGAGGGTGGTTTTTGGCTGCTAGGGGTGCCTTCCGCCAGGGATATCGAGATGCGACTTTTTTTAGATTGTTCCTGATGCCATTCCTTAGCTCGGTGCACAATTTAAAATGGAACAAACTCCGTGGGGCAAAGTTAGAATTTTTTGAACGTTCGCGAGGGTGGTTTTTGGCTGCTAGGGGTGCCTTCCGCCAGGGATATCGAGATGCGACTTTTTTTAGATTGTTCCTGATGCCATTCCTTAGCTCGGTGCACAATTTAAAATGGAACAAACTCCGTGGGGCAAAGTTAGAATTTTTTGAACGTTCGCGAGGGTGGTTTTTGGCTGCTAGGGGTGCCTTCCGCCAGGGATATCGAGATGCGACTTTATTTAGATTGTTCCTGATGCCATTCCTTAGCTCGGTGCACAATTTAAAATGGAACAAACTCCGTGGGGCAAAGTTAGAATTTTTTGAACGTTCGCGAGGGTGGTTTTTGGCTGCTAGGGGTGCCTTCCGCCAGGGATATCGAGATGCGACTTTTTTTAGATTGTTCCTCATGCCATTCCTTAGCTCGGTGCACAATTTAAAATGGAACAAACTCCGTGGGGCAAAGTTAGAATTTTTTGAACGTTCGCGAGGGTGGTTTTTGGCTGCTAGGGGTGCCTTCCGCCAGGGATATCGAGATGCGACTTTTTTTAGATTGTTCCTGATGCCATTCCTTAGCTCGGTGCACAATTTAAAATGGAACAAACTCCGTGGGGCAAAGTTAGAATTTTTTGAACGTTCGCGAGGGTGGTTTTTGGCTGCTAGGGGTGCCTTCCGCCAGGGATATCGAGATGCGACTTTTTTTAGATTGTTCCTGATGCCATTCCTTAGCTCGGTGCACAATTTAAAATGGAACAAACTCCGTGGGGCAAAGTTAGAATTTTTTGAACGTTCGCGAGGGTGGTTTTTGGCTGCTAGGGGTGCCTTCCGCCAGGGATATCGAGATGCGACTTTTTTTAGATTGTTCCTGATGCCATTCCTTAGCTCGGTGCACAATTTAAAATGGAACAAACTCCGTGGGGCAAAGTTAGAATTTTTTGAACGTTCGCGAGGGTGGTTTTTGGCTGCTAGGGGTGCCTTCCGCCAGGGATATCGAGATGCGACTTTTTTTAGATTGTTCCTGATGCCATTCCTTAGCTCGGTGCACAATTTAAAATGGAACAAACTCCGTGGGGCAAAGTTAGAATTTTTTGAACGTTCGCGAGGGTGGTTTTTGGCTGCTAGGGGTGCCTTCCGCCAGGGATATCGAGATGCGACTTTTTTTAGATTGTTCCTGATGCCATTCCTTAGCTCGGTGCACAATTTAAAATGGAACAAACTCCGTGGGGCAAAGTTAGAATTTTTTGAACGTTCGCGAGGGTGGTTTTTGGCTGCTAGGGGTGCCTTCCGCCAGGGATATCGAGATGCGACTTTTTTTAGATTGTTCCTGATGCCATTCCTTAGCTCGGTGCACAATTTAAAATGGAACAAACTCCGTGGGGCAAAGTTAGAATTTTTTGAACGTTCGCGAGGGTGGTTTTTGGCTGCTAGGGGTGCCTTCCGCCAGGGATATCGAGATGCGACTTTTTTTAGATTGTTCCTGATGCCATTCCTTAGCTCGGTGCACAATTTAAAATGGAACAAACTCCGTGGGGCAAAGTTAGAGTTTTTTGAACGTTCGCGAGGGTGGTTTTTGGCTGCTAGGGGTGCCTTCCGCCAGGGATATCGAGATGCGACTTTTTTTAGATTGTTCCTGATGCCATTCCTTAGCTCGGTGCACAATTTAAAATGGAACAAACTCCGTGGGGCAAAGTTAGAATTTTTTGAACGTTCGCGAGGGTGGTTTTTGGCTGCTAGGGGTGCCTTCCGCCAGGGATATCGAGATGCGACTTTATTTAGATTGTTCCTGATGCCATTCCTTAGCTCGGTGCACAATTTAAAATGGAACAAACTCCGTGGGGCAAAGTTAGAATTTTTTGAACGTTCGCGAGGGTGGTTTTTGGCTGCTAGGGGTGCCTTCCGCCAGGGATATCGAGATGCGACTTTTTTTAGATTGTTCCTGATGCCATTCCTTAGCTCGGTGCACAATTTAAAATGGAACAAACTCCGTGGGGCAAAGTTAGAATTTTTTGAACGTTCGCGAGGGTGGTTTTTGGCTGCTAGGGGTGCCTTCCGCCAGGGATATCGAGATGCGACTTTTTTTAGATTGTTCCTGATGCCATTCCTTAGCTCGGTGCACAATTTAAAATGGAGCAAACTCCGTGGGGCAAAGTTAGAATTTTTTGAACGTTCGCGAGGGTGGTTTTTGGCTGCTAGGGGTTCCTTCCGCCAGGGATATCGAGATGCGACTTTTTTTAGATTGTTCCTGATGCCATTCCTTAGCTCGGTGCACAATTTAAAATGGAACAAACTCCGTGGGGCAAAGTTAGAATTTTTTGAACGTTCGCGAGGGTGGTTTTTGGCTGCTAGGGGTGCCTTCCGCCAGGGATATCGAGATGCGACTTTTTTTAGATTGTTCCTGATGCCACTCCTTAGCTCGGTGCACAATTTAAAATGGAACAAACTCCGTGGGGCAAAGTTAGAATTTTTTGAACGTTCGCGAGGGTGGTTTTTGGCTGCTAGGGGTGCCTTCCGCCAGGGATATCGAGATGCGACTTTTTTTAGATTGTTCCTGATGCCATTCCTTAGCTCGGTGCACAATTTAAAATGGAACAAACTCCGTGGGGCAAAGTTAGAATTTTTTGAACGTTCGCGAGGGTGGTTTTTGGCTGCTAGGGGTGCCTTCCGCCAGGGATATCGAGATGCGACTTTTTTTAGATTGTTCCTGATGCCATTCCTTAGCTCGGTGCTCAATTTAAAATGGAACAAACTCCGTGGGGCAAAGTTAGAATTTTTTGAACGTTCGCGAGGGTGGTTTTTGGCTGCTAGGGGTGCCTTCCGCCAGGGATATCGAGATGCGACTTTTTTTAGATTGTTCCTGATGCCATTCCTTAGCTCGGTGCAAAATTTAAAATGGAACAAACTCCGTGGGGCAAAGTTAGAATTTTTTGAACGTTCGCGAGGGTGGTTTTTGGCTGCTAGGGGTGCCTTCCGCCAGGGATATCGAGATGCGACTTTTTTTAGATTGTTCCTGATGCCATTCCTTAGCTCGGTGCACACTTTAAAATGGAACAAACTCCATGGGGCAAAGTTAGAATTTTTTGAACGTTCGCGAGGGTGGTTTTTGGCTGCTAGGGGTGCCTTCCGCCAGGGATATCGAGATGCGACTTTTTTTAGATTGTTCCTCATGCCATTCCTTAGCTCGGTGCACAATTTAAAATGGAACAAACTCCGTGGGGCAAAGTTAGAATTTTTTGAACGTTCGCGAGGGTGGTTTTTGGCTGCTGGGGGTGCCTTCCGCCAGGGATATCGAGATGCGACTTTTTTTAGATTGTTCCTGATGCCATTCCTTAGCTCGGTGCACAATTTAAAATGGAACAAACTCCGTGGGGCAAAGTTAGAATTTTTTGAACGTTCGCGAGGGTGGTTTTTGGCTGCTAGGGGTGCCTTCCGCCAGGGATATCGAGATGCGACTTTTTTTAGATTGTTCCTGATGCCATTCCTTAGCTCGGTGCACAATTTAAAATGGAACAAACTCCGTGGGGCAAAGTTAGAATTTTTTGAACGTTCGCGAGGGTGGTTTTTGGCTGCTAGGGGTGCCTTCCGCCAGGGATATCGAGATGCGACTTTTTTTAGATTGTTCCTGATGCCATTCCTTAGCTCGGTGCACAATTTAAAATGGAACAAACTCCGTGGGGCAAAGTTAGAATTTTTTGAACGTTCGCGAGGGTGGTTTTTGGCTGCTAGGGGTGCCTTCCGCCAGGGATATCGAGATGCGACATTTTTTAGATTGTTCCTGATGCCATTCCTTAGCTCGGTGCACAATTTAAAATGGAACAAACTCCGTGGGGCAAAGTTAGAATTTTTTGAACGTTCGCGAGGGTGGTTTTTGGCTGCTAGGGGTGCCTTCCGCCAGGGATATCGAGATGCGACTTTTTTTAGATTGTTCCTGATGCCATTCCTTAGCTCGGTGCTCAATTTAAAATGGAACAAACTCCGTGGGGCAAAGTTAGAATTTTTTGAACGTTCGCGAGGGTGGTTTTTGGCTGCTAGGGGTGCCTTCCGCCAGGGATATCGAGATGCGACTTTTTTTAGATTGTTCCTGATGCCATTCCTTAGCTCGGTGCAAAATTTAAAATGGAACAAACTCCGTGGGGCAAAGTTAGAATTTTTTGAACGTTCGCGAGGGTGGTTTTTGGCTGCTAGGGGTGCCTTCCGCCAGGGATATCGAGATGCGACTTTTTTTAGATTGTTCCTGATGCCATTCCTTAGCTCGGTGCACACTTTAAAATGGAACAAACTCCGTGGGGCAAAGTTAGAATTTTTTGAACGTTCGCGAGGGTGGTTTTTGGCTGCTAGGGGTGCCTTCCGCCAGGGATATCGAGATGCGACTTTTTTTAGATTGTTCCTGATGCCATTCCTTAGCTCGGTGCACAATTTAAAATGGAACAAACTCCGTGGGGCAAAGTTAGAATTTTTTGAACGTTCGCGAGGGTGGTTTTTGGCTGCTAGGGGTGCCTTCCGCCAGGGATATCGAGATGCGACTTTATTTAGATTGTTCCTGATGCCATTCCTTAGCTCGGTGCACAATTTAAAATGGAACAAACTCCGTGGGGCAAAGTTAGAATTTTTTGAACGTTCGCGAGGGTGGTTTTTGGCTGCTAGGGGTGCCTTCCGCCAGGGATATCGAGATGCGACTTTTTTTAGATTGTTCCTGATGCCATTCCTTAGCTCGGTGCACAATTTAAAATGGAACAAACTCCGTGGGGCAAAGTTAGAATTTTTTGAACGTTCGCGAGGGTGGTTTTTGGCTGCTAGGGGTGCCTTCCGCCAGGGATATCGAGATGCGACTTTTTTTAGATTGTTCCTGATGCCATTCCTTAGCTCGGTGCACAATTTAAAATGGAGCAAACTCCGTGGGGCAAAGTTAGAATTTTTTGAACGTTCGCGAGGGTGGTTTTTGGCTGCTAGGGGTTCCTTCCGCCAGGGATATCGAGATGCGACTTTTTTTAGATTGTTCCTGATGCCATTCCTTAGCTCGGTGCACAATTTAAAATGGAACAAACTCCGTGGGGCAAAGTTAGAATTTTTTGAACGTTCGCGAGGGTGGTTTTTGGCTGCTAGGGGTGCCTTCCGCCAGGGATATCGAGATGCGACTTTTTTTAGATTGTTCCTGATGCCACTCCTTAGCTCGGTGCACAATTTAAAATGGAACAAACTCCGTGGGGCAAAGTTAGAATTTTTTGAACGTTCGCGAGGGTGGTTTTTGGCTGCTAGGGGTGCCTTCCGCCAGGGATATCGAGATGCGACTTTTTTTAGATTGTTCCTGATGCCATTCCTTAGCTCGGTGCACAATTTAAAATGGAACAAACTCCGTGGGGCAAAGTTAGAATTTTTTGAACGTTCGCGAGGGTGGTTTTTGGCTGCTAGGGGTGCCTTCCGCCAGGGATATCGAGATGCGACTTTTTTTAGATTGTTCCTGATGCCATTCCTTAGCTCGGTGCTCAATTTAAAATGGAACAAACTCCGTGGGGCAAAGTTAGAATTTTTTGAACGTTCGCGAGGGTGGTTTTTGGCTGCTAGGGGTGCCTTCCGCCAGGGATATCGAGATGCGACTTTTTTTAGATTGTTCCTGATGCCATTCCTTAGCTCGGTGCAAAATTTAAAATGGAACAAACTCCGTGGGGCAAAGTTAGAATTTTTTGAACGTTCGCGAGGGTGGTTTTTGGCTGCTAGGGGTGCCTTCCGCCAGGGATATCGAGATGCGACTTTTTTTAGATTGTTCCTGATGCCATTCCTTAGCTCGGTGCACACTTTAAAATGGAACAAACTCCATGGGGCAAAGTTAGAATTTTTTGAACGTTCGCGAGGGTGGTTTTTGGCTGCTAGGGGTGCCTTCCGCCAGGGATATCGAGATGCGACTTTTTTTAGATTGTTCCTCATGCCATTCCTTAGCTCGGTGCACAATTTAAAATGGAACAAACTCCGTGGGGCAAAGTTAGAATTTTTTGAACGTTCGCGAGGGTGGTTTTTGGCTGCTGGGGGTGCCTTCCGCCAGGGATATCGAGATGCGACTTTTTTTAGATTGTTCCTGATGCCATTCCTTAGCTCGGTGCACAATTTAAAATGGAACAAACTCCGTGGGGCAAAGTTAGAATTTTTTGAACGTTCGCGAGGGTGGTTTTTGGCTGCTAGGGGTGCCTTCCGCCAGGGATATCGAGATGCGACTTTTTTTAGATTGTTCCTGATGCCATTCCTTAGCTCGGTGCACAATTTAAAATGGAACAAACTCCGTGGGGCAAAGTTAGAATTTTTTGAACGTTCGCGAGGGTGGTTTTTGGCTGCTAGGGGTGCCTTCCGCCAGGGATATCGAGATGCGACTTTTTTTAGATTGTTCCTGATGCCATTCCTTAGCTCGGTGCACAATTTAAAATGGAACAAACTCCGTGGGGCAAAGTTAGAATTTTTTGAACGTTCGCGAGGGTGGTTTTTGGCTGCTAGGGGTGCCTTCCGCCAGGGATATCGAGATGCGACATTTTTTAGATTGTTCCTGATGCCATTCCTTAGCTCGGTGCACAATTTAAAATGGAACAAACTCCGTGGGGCAAAGTTAGAATTTTTTGAACGTTCGCGAGGGTGGTTTTTGGCTGCTAGGGGTGCCTTCCGCCAGGGATATCGAGATGCGACTTTTTTTAGATTGTTCCTGATGCCATTCCTTAGCTCGGTGCTCAATTTAAAATGGAACAAACTCCGTGGGGCAAAGTTAGAATTTTTTGAACGTTCGCGAGGGTGGTTTTTGGCTGCTAGGGGTGCCTTCCGCCAGGGATATCGAGATGCGACTTTTTTTAGATTGTTCCTGATGCCATTCCTTAGCTCGGTGCAAAATTTAAAATGGAACAAACTCCGTGGGGCAAAGTTAGAATTTTTTGAACGTTCGCGAGGGTGGTTTTTGGCTGCTAGGGGTGCCTTCCGCCAGGGATATCGAGATGCGACTTTTTTTAGATTGTTCCTGATGCCATTCCTTAGCTCGGTGCACACTTTAAAATGGAACAAACTCCGTGGGGCAAAGTTAGAATTTTTTGAACGTTCGCGAGGGTGGTTTTTGGCTGCTAGGGGTGCCTTCCGCCAGGGATATCGAGATGCGACTTTTTTTAGATTGTTCCTCATGCCATTCCTTAGCTCGGTGCACAATTTAAAATGGAACAAACTCCGTGGGGCAAAGTTAGAATTTTTTGAACGTTCGCGAGGGTGGTTTTTGGCTGCTAGGGGTGCCTTCCGCCAGGGATATCGAGATGCGACTTTTTTTAGATTGTTCCTGATGCCATTCCTTAGCTCGGTGCACAATTTAAAATGGAACAAACTCCGTGGGGCAAAGTTAGAATTTTTTGAACGTTCGCGAGGGTGGTTTTTGGCTGCTAGGGGTGCCTTCCGCCAGGGATATCGAGATGCGACTTTTTTTAGATTGTTCCTGATGCCATTCCTTAGCTCGGTGCACAATTTAAAATGGAACAAACTCCGTGGGGCAAAGTTAGAATTTTTTGAACGTTCGCGAGGGTGGTTTTTGGCTGCTAGGGGTGCCTTCCGCCAGGGATATCGAGATGCGACTTTTTTTAGATTGTTCCTGATGCCATTCCTTAGCTCGGTGCACAATTTAAAATGGAACAAACTCCGTGGGGCAAAGTTAGAATTTTTTGAACGTTCGCGAGGGTGGTTTTTGGCTGCTAGGGGTGCCTTCCGCCAGGGATATCGAGATGCGACTTTTTTTAGATTGTTCCTGATGCCATTCCTTAGCTCGGTGCACAATTAAAATGGAACAAACTCCGTGGGGCAAAGTTAGAATTTTTTGAACGTTCGCGAGGGTGGTTTTTGGCTGCTAGGGGTGCCTTCCGCCAGGGATATCGAGATGCGACTTTTTTTAGATTGTTCCTGATGCCATTCCTTAGCTCGGTGCAAAATTTAAAATGGAACAAACTCCGTGGGGCAAAGTTAGAATTTTTTGAACGTTCGCGAGGGTGGTTTTTGGCTGCTAGGGGTGCCTTCCGCCAGGGATATCGAGATGCGACTTTTTTTAGATTGTTCCTGATGCCATTCCTTAGCTCGGTGCACAATTTAAAATGGAACAAACTCCGTGGGGCAAAGTTAGAATTTTTTGAACGTTCGCGAGGGTGGTTTTTGGCTGCTAGGGGTGCCTTCCGCCAGGGATATCGAGATGCGACTTTTTTTAGATTGTTCCTGATGCCATTCCTTAGCTCGGTGCACAATTTAAAATGGAACAAACTCCGTGGGGCAAAGTTAGAATTTTTTGAACGTTCGCGAGGGTGGTTTTTGGCTGCTAGGGGTGCCTTCCGCCAGGGATATCGAGATGCGACTTTTTTTAGATTGTTCCTGATGCCATTCCTTAGCTCGGTGCACAATTTAAAATGGAACAAACTCCGTGGGGCAAAGTTAGAATTTTTTGAACGTTCGCGAGGGTGGTTTTTGGCTGCTAGGGGTGCCTTCCGCCAGGGATATCGAGATGCGACTTTTTTTAGATTGTTCCTGATGCCATTCCTTAGCTCGGTGCCCACTTTAAAATGGAACAAACTCCGTGGGGCAAAGTTAGAATTTTTTGAACGTTCGCGAGGGTGGTTTTTGGCTGCTAGGGGTGCCTTCCGCCAGGGATATCGAGATGCGACTTTTTTTAGATTGTTCCTCATGCCATTCCTTAGCTCGGTGCACAATTTAAAATGGAACAAACTCCGTGGGGCAAAGTTAGAATTTTTTGAACGTTCGCGAGGGTGGTTTTTGGCTGCTAGGGGTGCCTTCCGCCAGGGATATCGAGATGCGACTTTTTTTAGATTGTTCCTGATGCCATTCCTTAGCTCGGTGCACAATTTAAAATGGAACAAACTCCGTGGGGCAAAGTTAGAATTTTTTGAACGTTCGCGAGGGTGGTTTTTGGCTGCTAGGGGTGCCTTCCGCCAGGGATATCGAGATGCGACTTTTTTTAGATTGTTCCTGATGCCATTCCTTAGCTCGGTGCACAATTTAAAATGGAACAAACTCCGTGGGGCAAAGTTAGAATTTTTTGAACGTTCGCGAGGGTGGTTTTTGGCTGCTAGGGGTGCCTTCCGCCAGGGATATCGAGATGCGACTTTTTTTAGATTGTTCCTGATGCCATTCCTTAGCTCGGTGCACAATTTAAAATGGAACAAACTCCGTGGGGCAAAGTTAGAATTTTTTGAACGTTCGCGAGGGTGGTTTTTGGCTGCTAGGGGTGCCTTCCGCCAGGGATATCGAGATGCGACTTTTTTTAGATTGTTCCTGATGCCATTCCTTAGCTCGGTGCACAATTTAAAATGGAACAAACTCCGTGGGGCAAAGTTAGAATTTTTTGAACGTTCGCGAGGGTGGTTTTTGGCTGCTAGGGGTGCCTTCCGCCAGGGATATCGAGATGCGACTTTTTTTAGATTGTTCCTGATGCCATTCCTTAGCTCGGTGCACAATTTAAAATGGAACAAACTCCGTGGGGCAAAGTTAGAATTTTTTGAACGTTCGCGAGGGTGGTTTTTGGCTGCTAGGGGTGCCTTCCGCCAGGGATATCGAGATGCGACTTTTTTTAGATTGTTCCTGATGCCATTCCTTAGCTCGGTGCACAATTTAAAATGGAACAAACTCCGTGGGGCAAAGTTAGAATTTTTTGAACGTTCGCGAGGGTGGTTTTTGGCTGCTAGGGGTGCCTTCCGCCAGGGATATCGAGATGCGACTTTTTTTAGATTGTTCCTGATGCCATTCCTTAGCTCGGTGCACAATTTAAAATGGAACAAACTCCGTGGGGCAAAGTTAGAGTTTTTTGAACGTTCGCGAGGGTGGTTTTTGGCTGCTAGGGGTGCCTTCCGCCAGGGATATCGAGATGCGACTTTTTTTAGATTGTTCCTGATGCCATTCCTTAGCTCGGTGCACAATTTAAAATGGAACAAACTCCGTGGGGCAAAGTTAGAATTTTTTGAACGTTCGCGAGGGTGGTTTTTGGCTGCTAGGGGTGCCTTCCGCCAGGGATATCGAGATGCGACTTTTTTTAGATTGTTCCTGATGCCATTCCTTAGCTCGGTGCACAATTTAAAATGGAGCAAACTCCGTGGGGCAAAGTTAGAATTTTTTGAACGTTCGCGAGGGTGGTTTTTGGCTGCTAGGGGTGCCTTCCGCCAGGGATATCGAGATGCGACTTTTTTTAGATTGTTCCTGATGCCATTCCTTAGCTCGGTGCACAATTTAAAATGGAGCAAACTCCGTGGGGCAAAGTTAGAATTTTTTGAACGTTCGCGAGGGTGGTTTTTGGCTGCTAGGGGTTCCTTCCGCAAGGGATATCGAGATGCGACTTTTTTTAGATTGTTCCTGATGCCATTCCTTAGCTCGGTGCACAATTTAAAATGGAACAAACTCCGTGGGGCAAAGTTAGAATTTTTTGAACGTTCGCGAGGGTGGTTTTTGGCTGCTAGGGGTGCCTTCCGCCAGGGATATCGAGATGCGACTTTTTTTAGATTGTTCCTGATGCCATTCCTTAGCTCGGTGCACAATTTAAAATGGAACAAACTCCGTGGGGCAAAGTTAGAATTTTTTGAACGTTCGCGAGGGTGGTTTTTGGCTGCTAGGGGTGCCTTCCGCCAGGGATATCGAGATGCGACTTTTTTTAGATTGTTCCTGATGCCATTCCTTAGCTCGGTGCACAATTTAAAATGGAACAAACTCCGTGGGGCAAAGTTAGAATTTTTTGAACGTTCGCGAGGGTGGTTTTTGGCTGCTAGGGGTTCCTTCCGCCAGGGATATCGAGATGCGACTTTTTTTAGATTGTTCCTGATGCCATTCCTTAGCTCGGTGCACAATTTAAAATGGAACAAACTCCGTGGGGCAACGTTAGAATTTTTTGAACGTTCGCGAGGGTGGTTTTTGGCTGCTAGGGGTGCCTTCCGCCAGGGATATCGAGATGCGACTTTTTTTAGATTGTTCCTGATGCCATTCCTTAGCTCGGTGCACAATTTAAAATGGAACAAACTCCGTGGGGCAAAGTTAGAATTTTTTGAACGTTCGTGAGGGAGGTTTTTGGCTGCTAGGGGTGCCTTCCGCCAGGGATATCGAGATGCGACTTTTTTTAGATTGTTCCTGATGCCATTCCTTAGCTCGGTGCACAATTTAAAATGGAACAAACTCCGTGGGGCAAAGTTAGAATTTTTTGAACGTTCGCGAGGGTGGTTTTTGGCTGCTAGGGGTGCCTTCCGCCAGGGATATCGAGATGCGACTTTTTTTAGATTGTTCCTGATGCCATTCCTTAGCTCGGTGCACAATTTAAAATGGAACAAACTCCGTGGGGCAAAGTTAGAATTTTTTGAACGTTCGCGAGGGTGGTTTTTGGCTGCTAGGGGTGCCTTCCGCCAGGGATATCGAGATGCGACTTTTTTTAGATTGTTCCTGATGCCATTCCTTAGCTCGGTGCACAATTTAAAATGGAACAAACTCCGTGGGGCAAAGTTAGAATTTTTTGAACGTTCGCGAGGGTGGTTTTTGGTTGCTAGGGGTGCCTTCCGCCAGGGATATCGAGATGCGACTTTTTTTAGATTGTTCCTGATGCCATTCCTTAGCTCGGTGCACAATTTAAAATGGAACAAACTCCGTGGGGCAAAGTTAGAATTTTTTGAACGTTCGCGAGGGTGGTTTTTGGCTGCTAGGGGTGCCTTCCGCCAGGGATATCGAGATGCGACTTTTTTTAGATTGTTCCTGATGCCATTCCTTAGCTCGGTGCACAATTTAAAATGGAACAAACTCCGTGGGGCAAAGTTAGAATTTTTTGAACGTTCGCGAGGGTGGTTTTTGGCTGCTAGGGGTGCCTTCCGCCAGGGATATCGAGATGCGACTTTTTTTAGATTGTTCCTGATGCCATTCCTTAGCTCGGTGCAAAATTTAAAATGGAACAAACTCCGTGGGGCAAAGTTAGAATTTTTTGAACGTTCGCGAGGGTGGTTTTTGGCTGCTAGGGGTGCCTTCCGCCAGGGATATCGAGATGCGACTTTTTTTAGATTGTTCCTGATGCCATTCCTTAGCTCGGTGCACACTTTAAAATGGAACAAACTCCGTGGGGCAAAGTTAGAATTTTTTGAACGTTCGCGAGGGTGGTTTTTGGCTGCTAGGGGTGCCTTCCGCCAGGGATATCGAGATGCGACTTTTTTTAGATTGTTCCTCATGCCATTCCTTAGCTCGGTGCACAATTTAAAATGGAACAAACTCCGTGGGGCAAAGTTAGAATTTTTTGAACGTTCGCGAGGGTGGTTTTTGGCTGCTGGGGGTGCCTTCCGCCAGGGATATCGAGATGCGACTTTTTTTAGATTGTTCCTGATGCCATTCCTTAGCTCGGTGCACAATTTAAAATGGAACAAACTCCGTGGGGCAAAGTTAGAATTTTTTGAACGTTCGCGAGGGTGGTTTTTGGCTGCTAGGGGTGCCTTCCGCCAGGGATATCGAGATGCGACTTTTTTTAGATTGTTCCTGATGCCATTCCTTAGCTCGGTGCACAATTTAAAATGGAACAAACTCCGTGGGGCAAAGTTAGAATTTTTTGAACGTTCGCGAGGGTGGTTTTTGGCTGCTAGGGGTGCCTTCCGCCAGGGATATCGAGATGCGACTTTTTTTAGATTGTTCCTGATGCCATTCCTTAGCTCGGTGCACAATTTAAAATGGAACAAACTCCGTGGGGCAAAGTTAGAATTTTTTGAACGTTCGCGAGGGTGGTTTTTGGCTGCTAGGGGTGCCTTCCGCCAGGGATATCGAGATGCGACATTTTTTAGATTGTTCCTGATGCCATTCCTTAGCTCGGTGCACAATTTAAAATGGAACAAACTCCGTGGGGCAAAGTTAGAATTTTTTGAACGTTCGCGAGGGTGGTTTTTGGCTGCTAGGGGTGCCTTCCGCCAGGGATATCGAGATGCGACTTTTTTTAGATTGTTCCTGATGCCATTCCTTAGCTCGGTGCTCAATTTAAAATGGAACAAACTCCGTGGGGCAAAGTTAGAATTTTTTGAACGTTCGCGAGGGTGGTTTTTGGCTGCTAGGGGTGCCTTCCGCCAGGGATATCGAGATGCGACTTTTTTTAGATTGTTCCTGATGCCATTCCTTAGCTCGGTGCAAAATTTAAAATGGAACAAACTCCGTGGGGCAAAGTTAGAATTTTTTGAACGTTCGCGAGGGTGGTTTTTGGCTGCTAGGGGTGCCTTCCGCCAGGGATATCGAGATGCGACTTTTTTTAGATTGTTCCTGATGCCATTCCTTAGCTCGGTGCACACTTTAAAATGGAACAAACTCCGTGGGGCAAAGTTAGAATTTTTTGAACGTTCGCGAGGGTGGTTTTTGGCTGCTAGGGGTGCCTTCCGCCAGGGATATCGAGATGCGACTTTTTTTAGATTGTTCCTCATGCCATTCCTTAGCTCGGTGCACAATTTAAAATGGAACAAACTCCGTGGGGCAAAGTTAGAATTTTTTGAACGTTCGCGAGGGTGGTTTTTGGCTGCTAGGGGTGCCTTCCGCCAGGGATATCGAGATGCGACTTTTTTTAGATTGTTCCTGATGCCATTCCTTAGCTCGGTGCACAATTTAAAATGGAACAAAGTCCGTGGGGCAAAGTTAGAATTTTTTGAACGTTCGCGAGGGTGGTTTTTGGCTGCTAGGGGTGCCTTCCGCCAGGGATATCGAGATGCGACTTTTTTTAGATTGTTCCTGATGCCATTCCTTAGCTCGGTGCACAATTTAAAATGGAACAAACTCCGTGGGGCAAAGTTAGAATTTTTTGAACGTTCGCGAGGGTGGTTTTTGGCTGCTAGGGGTGCCTTCCGCCAGGGATATCGAGATGCGACTTTTTTTAGATTGTTCCTGATGCCATTCCTTAGCTCGGTGCACAATTAAAATGGAACAAACTCCGTGGGGCAAAGTTAGAATTTTTTGAACGTTCGCGAGGGTGGTTTTTGGCTGCTAGGGGTGCCTTCCGCCAGGGATATCGAGATGCGACTTTTTTTAGATTGTTCCTGATGCCATTCCTTAGCTCGGTGCAAAATTTAAAATGGAACAAACTCCGTGGGGCAAAGTTAGAATTTTTTGAACGTTCGCGAGGGTGGTTTTTGGCTGCTAGGGGTGCCTTCCGCCAGGGATATCGAGATGCGACTTTTTTTAGATTGTTCCTGATGCCATTCCTTAGCTCGGTGCACAATTTAAAATGGAACAAACTCCGTGGGGCAAAGTTAGAATTTTTTGAACGTTCGCGAGGGTGGTTTTTGGCTGCTAGGGGTGCCTTCCGCCAGGGATATCGAGATGCGACTTTTTTTAGATTGTTCCTGATGCCATTCCTTAGCTCGGTGCACAATTTAAAATGGAACAAACTCCGTGGGGCAAAGTTAGAATTTTTTGAACGTTCGCGAGGGTGGTTTTTGGCTGCTAGGGGTGCCTTCCGCCAGGGATATCGAGATGCGACTTTTTTTAGATTGTTCCTGATGCCATTCCTTAGCTCGGTGCCCACTTTAAAATGGAACAAACTCCGTGGGGCAAAGTTAGAATTTTTTGAACGTTCGCGAGGGTGGTTTTTGGCTGCTAGGGGTGCCTTCCGCCAGGGATATCGAGATGCGACTTTTTTTAGATTGTTCCTCATGCCATTCCTTAGCTCGGTGCACAATTTAAAATGGAACAAACTCCGTGGGGCAAAGTTAGAATTTTTTGAACGTTCGCGAGGGTGGTTTTTGGCCGCTAGGGGTGCCTTCCGCCAGGGATATCGAGATGCGACTTTTTTTAGATTGTTCCTGATGCCATTCCTTAGCTCGGTGCACAATTTAAAATGGAACAAACTCCGTGGGGCAAAGTTAGAATTTTTTTAACGTTCGCGAGGGTGGTTTTTGGCTGCTAGGGGTGCCTTCCGCCAGGGATATCGAGATGCGACTTTTTTTAGATTGTTCCTGATGCCATTCCTTAGCTCGGTGCACAATTTAAAATGGAACAAACTCCGTGGGGCAAAGTTAGAATTTTTTGAACGTTCGCGAGGGTGGTTTTTGGCTGCTAGGGGTTCCTTCCGCCAGGGATATCGAGATGCGACTTTTTTTAGATTGTTCCTGATGCCATTCCTTAGCTCGGTGCACAATTTAAAATGGAACAAACTCCGTGGGGCAAAGTTAGAATTTTTTGAACGTTCGCGAGGGTGGTTTTTGGCTGCTAGGGGTGCCTTCCGCCAGGGATATCGAGATGCGACTTTATTTAGATTGTTCCTGATGCCATTCCTTAGCTCGGTGCACAATTTAAAATGGAACAAACTCCGTGGGGCAAAGTTAGAATTTTTTGAACGTTCGCGAGGGTGGTTTTTGGCTGCTAGGGGTGCCTTCCGCCAGGGATATCGAGATGCGACTTTTTTTAGATTGTTCCTGATGCCATTCCTTAGCTCGGTGCACAATTTAAAATGGAACAAACTCCGTGGGGCAAAGTTAGAATTTTTTGAACGTTCGCGAGGGTGGTTTTTGGCTGCTAGGGGTGCCTTCCGCCAGGGATATCGAGATGCGACTTTTTTTAGATTGTTCCTGATGCCATTCCTTAGCTCGGTGCACAATTTAAAATGGAGCAAACTCCGTGGGGCAAAGTTAGAATTTTTTGAACGTTCGCGAGGGTGGTTTTTGGCTGCTAGGGGTGCCTTCCGCCAGGGATATCGAGATGCGACTTTTTTTAGATTGTTCCTGATGCCATTCCTTAGCTCGGTGCACAATTTAAAATGGAGCAAACTCCGTGGGGCAAAGTTAGAATTTTTTGAACGTTCGCGAGGGTGGTTTTTGGCTGCTAGGGGTTCCTTCCGCCAGGGATATCGAGATGCGACTTTTTTTAGATTGTTCCTGATGCCATTCCTTAGCTCGGTGCACAATTTAAAATAGAACAAACTCCGTGGGGCAAAGTTAGAATTTTTTGAACGTTCGCGAGGGTGGTTTTTGGCTGCTAGGGGTGCCTTCCGCCAGGGATATCGAGATGCGACTTTTTTTAGATTGTTCCTGATGCCACTCCTTAGCTCGGTGCACAATTTAAAATGGAACAAACTCCGTGGGGCAAAGTTAGAATTTTTTGAACGTTCGCGAGGGTGGTTTTTGGCTGCTAGGGGTGCCTTCCGCCAGGGATATCGAGATGCGACTTTTTTTAGATTGTTCCTGATGCCATTCCTTAGCTCGGTGCACAATTTAAAATGGAACAAACTCCGTGGGGCAAAGTTAGAATTTTTTGAACGTTCGCGAGGGTGGTTTTTGGCTGCTAGGGGTGCCTTCCGCCAGGGATATCGAGATGCGACTTTTTTTAGATTGTTCCTGATGCCATTCCTTAGCTCGGTGCTCAATTTAAAATGGAACAAACTCCGTGGGGCAAAGTTAGAATTTTTTGAACGTTCGCGAGGGTGGTTTTTGGCTGCTAGGGGTTCCTTCCGCCAGGGATATCGAGATGCGACTTTTTTTAGATTGTTCCTGATGCCATTCCTTAGCTCGGTGCTCAATTTAAAATGGAACAAACTCCGTGGGGCAAAGTTAGAATTTTTTGAACGTTCGCGAGGGTGGTTTTTGGCTGCTAGGGGTGCCTTCCGCCAGGGATATCGAGATGCGACTTTTTTTAGATTGTTCCTGATGCCATTCCTTAGCTCGGTGCAAAATTTAAAATGGAACAAACTCCGTGGGGCAAAGTTAGAATTTTTTGAACGTTCGCGAGGGTGGTTTTTGGCTGCTAGGGGTGCCTTCCGCCAGGGATATCGAGATGCGACTTTTTTTAGATTGTTCCTGATGCCATTCCTTAGCTCGGTGCACAATTTAAAATGGAACAAACTCCGTGGGGCAAAGTTAGAATTTTTTGAACGTTCGCGAGGGTGGTTTTTGGCTGCTAGGGGTGCCTTCCGCCAGGGATATCGAGATGCGACTTTTTTTAGATTGTTCCTGATGCCATTCCTTAGCTCGGTGCACAATTTAAAATGGAACAAACTCCGTGGGGCAAAGTTAGAATTTTTTGAACGTTCGCGAGGGTGGTTTTTGGCTGCTAGGGGTGCCTTCCGCCAGGGATATCGAGATGCGACTTTTTTTAGATTGTTCCTGATGCCATTCCTTAGCTCGGTGCCCACTTTAAAATGGAACAAACTCCGTGGGGCAAAGTTAGAATTTTTTGAACGTTCGCGAGGGTGGTTTTTGGCTGCTAGGGGTGCCTTCCGCCAGGGATATCGAGATGCGACTTTTTTTAGATTGTTCCTCATGCCATTCCTTAGCTCGGTGCACAATTTAAAATGGAACAAACTCCGTGGGGCAAAGTTAGAATTTTTTGAACGTTCGCGAGGGTGGTTTTTGGCTGCTAGGGGTGCCTTCCGCCAGGGATATCGAGATGCGACTTTTTTTAGATTGTTCCTGATGCCATTCCTTAGCTCGGTGCACAATTTAAAATGGAACAAACTCCGTGGGGCAAAGTTAGAATTTTTTGAACGTTCGCGAGGGTGGTTTTTGGCTGCTAGGGGTGCCTTCCGCCAGGGATATCGAGATGCGACTTTTTTTAGATTGTTCCTGATGCCATTCCTTAGCTCGGTGCACAATTTAAAATGGAACAAACTCCGTGGGGCAAAGTTAGAATTTTTTGAACGTTCGCGAGGGTGGTTTTTGGCTGCTAGGGGTGCCTTCCGCCAGGGATATCGAGATGCGACTTTTTTTAGATTGTTCCTGATGCCATTCCTTAGCTCGGTGCACAATTTAAAATGGAACAAACTCCGTGGGGCAAAGTTAGAATTTTTTGAACGTTCGCGAGGGTGGTTTTTGGCTGCTAGGGGTGCCTTCCGCCAGGGATATCGAGATGCGACTTTTTTTAGATTGTTCCTGATGCCATTCCTTAGCTCGGTGCACAATTTAAAATGGAACAAACTCCGTGGGGCAAAGTTAGAATTTTTTGAACGTTCGCGAGGGTGGTTTTTGGCTGCTAGGGGTGCCTTCCGCCAGGGATATCGAGATGCGACTTTTTTTAGATTGTTCCTGATGCCATTCCTTAGCTCGGTGCACAATTTAAAATGGAACAAACTCCGTGGGGCAAAGTTAGAATTTTTTGAACGTTCGCGAGGGTGGTTTTTGGCTGCTAGGGGTGCCTTCCGCCAGGGATATCGAGATGCGACTTTTTTTAGATTGTTCCTGATGCCATTCCTTAGCTCGGTGCACAATTTAAAATGGAACAAACTCCGTGGGGCAAAGTTAGAATTTTTTGAACGTTCGCGAGGGTGGTTTTTGGCTGCTAGGGGTGCCTTCCGCCAGGGATATCGAGATGCGACTTTTTTTAGATTGTTCCTGATGCCATTCCTTAGCTCGGTGCACAATTTAAAATGGAACAAACTCCGTGGGGCAAAGTTAGAGTTTTTTGAACGTTCGCGAGGGTGGTTTTTGGCTGCTAGGGGTGCCTTCCGCCAGGGATATCGAGATGCGACTTTTTTTAGATTGTTCCTGATGCCATTCCTTAGCTCGGTGCACAATTTAAAATGGAACAAACTCCGTGGGGCAAAGTTAGAATTTTTTGAACGTTCGCGAGGGTGGTTTTTGGCTGCTAGGGGTGCCTTCCGCCAGGGATATCGAGATGCGACTTTTTTTAGATTGTTCCTGATGCCATTCCTTAGCTCGGTGCACAATTTAAAATGGAGCAAACTCCGTGGGGCAAAGTTAGAATTTTTTGAACGTTCGCGAGGGTGGTTTTTGGCTGCTAGGGGTGCCTTCCGCCAGGGATATCGAGATGCGACTTTTTTTAGATTGTTCCTGATGCCATTCCTTAGCTCGGTGCACAATTTAAAATGGAGCAAACTCCGTGGGGCAAAGTTAGAATTTTTTGAACGTTCGCGAGGGTGGTTTTTGGCTGCTAGGGGTTCCTTCCGCAAGGGATATCGAGATGCGACTTTTTTTAGATTGTTCCTGATGCCATTCCTTAGCTCGGTGCACAATTTAAAATGGAACAAACTCCGTGGGGCAAAGTTAGAATTTTTTGAACGTTCGCGAGGGTGGTTTTTGGCTGCTAGGGGTGCCTTCCGCCAGGGATATCGAGATGCGACTTTTTTTAGATTGTTCCTGATGCCATTCCTTAGCTCGGTGCACAATTTAAAATGGAACAAACTCCGTGGGGCAAAGTTAGAATTTTTTGAACGTTCGCGAGGGTGGTTTTTGGCTGCTAGGGGTGCCTTCCGCCAGGGATATCGAGATGCGACTTTTTTTAGATTGTTCCTGATGCCATTCCTTAGCTCGGTGCACAATTTAAAATGGAACAAACTCCGTGGGGCAAAGTTAGAATTTTTTGAACGTTCGCGAGGGTGGTTTTTGGCTGCTAGGGGTTCCTTCCGCCAGGGATATCGAGATGCGACTTTTTTTAGATTGTTCCTGATGCCATTCCTTAGCTCGGTGCACAATTTAAAATGGAACAAACTCCGTGGGGCAACGTTAGAATTTTTTGAACGTTCGCGAGGGTGGTTTTTGGCTGCTAGGGGTGCCTTCCGCCAGGGATATCGAGATGCGACTTTTTTTAGATTGTTCCTGATGCCATTCCTTAGCTCGGTGCACAATTTAAAATGGAACAAACTCCGTGGGGCAAAGTTAGAATTTTTTGAACGTTCGTGAGGGAGGTTTTTGGCTGCTAGGGGTGCCTTCCGCCAGGGATATCGAGATGCGACTTTTTTTAGATTGTTCCTGATGCCATTCCTTAGCTCGGTGCACAATTTAAAATGGAACAAACTCCGTGGGGCAAAGTTAGAATTTTTTGAACGTTCGCGAGGGTGGTTTTTGGCTGCTAGGGGTGCCTTCCGCCAGGGATATCGAGATGCGACTTTTTTTAGATTGTTCCTGATGCCATTCCTTAGCTCGGTGCACAATTTAAAATGGAACAAACTCCGTGGGGCAAAGTTAGAATTTTTTGAACGTTCGCGAGGGTGGTTTTTGGCTGCTAGGGGTGCCTTCCGCCAGGGATATCGAGATGCGACTTTTTTTAGATTGTTCCTGATGCCATTCCTTAGCTCGGTGCACAATTTAAAATGGAACAAACTCCGTGGGGCAAAGTTAGAATTTTTTGAACGTTCGCGAGGGTGGTTTTTGGTTGCTAGGGGTGCCTTCCGCCAGGGATATCGAGATGCGACTTTTTTTAGATTGTTCCTGATGCCATTCCTTAGCTCGGTGCACAATTTAAAATGGAACAAACTCCGTGGGGCAAAGTTAGAATTTTTTGAACGTTCGCGAGGGTGGTTTTTGGCTGCTAGGGGTGCCTTCCGCCAGGGATATCGAGATGCGACTTTTTTTAGATTGTTCCTGATGCCATTCCTTAGCTCGGTGCACAATTTAAAATGGAACAAACTCCGTGGGGCAAAGTTAGAATTTTTTGAACGTTCGCGAGGGTGGTTTTTGGCTGCTAGGGGTGCCTTCCGCCAGGGATATCGAGATGCGACTTTTTTTAGATTGTTCCTGATGCCATTCCTTAGCTCGGTGCAAAATTTAAAATGGAACAAACTCCGTGGGGCAAAGTTAGAATTTTTTGAACGTTCGCGAGGGTGGTTTTTGGCTGCTAGGGGTGCCTTCCGCCAGGGATATCGAGATGCGACTTTTTTTAGATTGTTCCTGATGCCATTCCTTAGCTCGGTGCACACTTTAAAATGGAACAAACTCCGTGGGGCAAAGTTAGAATTTTTTGAACGTTCGCGAGGGTGGTTTTTGGCTGCTAGGGGTGCCTTCCGCCAGGGATATCGAGATGCGACTTTTTTTAGATTGTTCCTCATGCCATTCCTTAGCTCGGTGCACAATTTAAAATGGAACAAACTCCGTGGGGCAAAGTTAGAATTTTTTGAACGTTCGCGAGGGTGGTTTTTGGCTGCTGGGGGTGCCTTCCGCCAGGGATATCGAGATGCGACTTTTTTTAGATTGTTCCTGATGCCATTCCTTAGCTCGGTGCACAATTTAAAATGGAACAAACTCCGTGGGGCAAAGTTAGAATTTTTTGAACGTTCGCGAGGGTGGTTTTTGGCTGCTAGGGGTGCCTTCCGCCAGGGATATCGAGATGCGACTTTTTTTAGATTGTTCCTGATGCCATTCCTTAGCTCGGTGCACAATTTAAAATGGAACAAACTCCGTGGGGCAAAGTTAGAATTTTTTGAACGTTCGCGAGGGTGGTTTTTGGCTGCTAGGGGTGCCTTCCGCCAGGGATATCGAGATGCGACTTTTTTTAGATTGTTCCTGATGCCATTCCTTAGCTCGGTGCACAATTTAAAATGGAACAAACTCCGTGGGGCAAAGTTAGAATTTTTTGAACGTTCGCGAGGGTGGTTTTTGGCTGCTAGGGGTGCCTTCCGCCAGGGATATCGAGATGCGACATTTTTTAGATTGTTCCTGATGCCATTCCTTAGCTCGGTGCACAATTTAAAATGGAACAAACTCCGTGGGGCAAAGTTAGAATTTTTTGAACGTTCGCGAGGGTGGTTTTTGGCTGCTAGGGGTGCCTTCCGCCAGGGATATCGAGATGCGACTTTTTTTAGATTGTTCCTGATGCCATTCCTTAGCTCGGTGCTCAATTTAAAATGGAACAAACTCCGTGGGGCAAAGTTAGAATTTTTTGAACGTTCGCGAGGGTGGTTTTTGGCTGCTAGGGGTGCCTTCCGCCAGGGATATCGAGATGCGACTTTTTTTAGATTGTTCCTGATGCCATTCCTTAGCTCGGTGCAAAATTTAAAATGGAACAAACTCCGTGGGGCAAAGTTAGAATTTTTTGAACGTTCGCGAGGGTGGTTTTTGGCTGCTAGGGGTGCCTTCCGCCAGGGATATCGAGATGCGACTTTTTTTAGATTGTTCCTGATGCCATTCCTTAGCTCGGTGCACACTTTAAAATGGAACAAACTCCGTGGGGCAAAGTTAGAATTTTTTGAACGTTCGCGAGGGTGGTTTTTGGCTGCTAGGGGTGCCTTCCGCCAGGGATATCGAGATGCGACTTTTTTTAGATTGTTCCTCATGCCATTCCTTAGCTCGGTGCACAATTTAAAATGGAACAAACTCCGTGGGGCAAAGTTAGAATTTTTTGAACGTTCGCGAGGGTGGTTTTTGGCTGCTAGGGGTGCCTTCCGCCAGGGATATCGAGATGCGACTTTTTTTAGATTGTTCCTGATGCCATTCCTTAGCTCGGTGCACAATTTAAAATGGAACAAAGTCCGTGGGGCAAAGTTAGAATTTTTTGAACGTTCGCGAGGGTGGTTTTTGGCTGCTAGGGGTGCCTTCCGCCAGGGATATCGAGATGCGACTTTTTTTAGATTGTTCCTGATGCCATTCCTTAGCTCGGTGCACAATTTAAAATGGAACAAACTCCGTGGGGCAAAGTTAGAATTTTTTGAACGTTCGCGAGGGTGGTTTTTGGCTGCTAGGGGTGCCTTCCGCCAGGGATATCGAGATGCGACTTTTTTTAGATTGTTCCTGATGCCATTCCTTAGCTCGGTGCACAATTAAAATGGAACAAACTCCGTGGGGCAAAGTTAGAATTTTTTGAACGTTCGCGAGGGTGGTTTTTGGCTGCTAGGGGTGCCTTCCGCCAGGGATATCGAGATGCGACTTTTTTTAGATTGTTCCTGATGCCATTCCTTAGCTCGGTGCAAAATTTAAAATGGAACAAACTCCGTGGGGCAAAGTTAGAATTTTTTGAACGTTCGCGAGGGTGGTTTTTGGCTGCTAGGGGTGCCTTCCGCCAGGGATATCGAGATGCGACTTTTTTTAGATTGTTCCTGATGCCATTCCTTAGCTCGGTGCACAATTTAAAATGGAACAAACTCCGTGGGGCAAAGTTAGAATTTTTTGAACGTTCGCGAGGGTGGTTTTTGGCTGCTAGGGGTGCCTTCCGCCAGGGATATCGAGATGCGACTTTTTTTAGATTGTTCCTGATGCCATTCCTTAGCTCGGTGCACAATTTAAAATGGAACAAACTCCGTGGGGCAAAGTTAGAATTTTTTGAACGTTCGCGAGGGTGGTTTTTGGCTGCTAGGGGTGCCTTCCGCCAGGGATATCGAGATGCGACTTTTTTTAGATTGTTCCTGATGCCATTCCTTAGCTCGGTGCCCACTTTAAAATGGAACAAACTCCGTGGGGCAAAGTTAGAATTTTTTGAACGTTCGCGAGGGTGGTTTTTGGCTGCTAGGGGTGCCTTCCGCCAGGGATATCGAGATGCGACTTTTTTTAGATTGTTCCTCATGCCATTCCTTAGCTCGGTGCACAATTTAAAATGGAACAAACTCCGTGGGGCAAAGTTAGAATTTTTTGAACGTTCGCGAGGGTGGTTTTTGGCCGCTAGGGGTGCCTTCCGCCAGGGATATCGAGATGCGACTTTTTTTAGATTGTTCCTGATGCCATTCCTTAGCTCGGTGCACAATTTAAAATGGAACAAACTCCGTGGGGCAAAGTTAGAATTTTTTTAACGTTCGCGAGGGTGGTTTTTGGCTGCTAGGGGTGCCTTCCGCCAGGGATATCGAGATGCGACTTTTTTTAGATTGTTCCTGATGCCATTCCTTAGCTCGGTGCACAATTTAAAATGGAACAAACTCCGTGGGGCAAAGTTAGAATTTTTTGAACGTTCGCGAGGGTGGTTTTTGGCTGCTAGGGGTTCCTTCCGCCAGGGATATCGAGATGCGACTTTTTTTAGATTGTTCCTGATGCCATTCCTTAGCTCGGTGCACAATTTAAAATGGAACAAACTCCGTGGGGCAAAGTTAGAATTTTTTGAACGTTCGCGAGGGTGGTTTTTGGCTGCTAGGGGTGCCTTCCGCCAGGGATATCGAGATGCGACTTTATTTAGATTGTTCCTGATGCCATTCCTTAGCTCGGTGCACAATTTAAAATGGAACAAACTCCGTGGGGCAAAGTTAGAATTTTTTGAACGTTCGCGAGGGTGGTTTTTGGCTGCTAGGGGTGCCTTCCGCCAGGGATATCGAGATGCGACTTTTTTTAGATTGTTCCTGATGCCATTCCTTAGCTCGGTGCACAATTTAAAATGGAACAAACTCCGTGGGGCAAAGTTAGAATTTTTTGAACGTTCGCGAGGGTGGTTTTTGGCTGCTAGGGGTGCCTTCCGCCAGGGATATCGAGATGCGACTTTTTTTAGATTGTTCCTGATGCCATTCCTTAGCTCGGTGCACAATTTAAAATGGAGCAAACTCCGTGGGGCAAAGTTAGAATTTTTTGAACGTTCGCGAGGGTGGTTTTTGGCTGCTAGGGGTGCCTTCCGCCAGGGATATCGAGATGCGACTTTTTTTAGATTGTTCCTGATGCCATTCCTTAGCTCGGTGCACAATTTAAAATGGAGCAAACTCCGTGGGGCAAAGTTAGAATTTTTTGAACGTTCGCGAGGGTGGTTTTTGGCTGCTAGGGGTTCCTTCCGCCAGGGATATCGAGATGCGACTTTTTTTAGATTGTTCCTGATGCCATTCCTTAGCTCGGTGCACAATTTAAAATAGAACAAACTCCGTGGGGCAAAGTTAGAATTTTTTGAACGTTCGCGAGGGTGGTTTTTGGCTGCTAGGGGTGCCTTCCGCCAGGGATATCGAGATGCGACTTTTTTTAGATTGTTCCTGATGCCACTCCTTAGCTCGGTGCACAATTTAAAATGGAACAAACTCCGTGGGGCAAAGTTAGAATTTTTTGAACGTTCGCGAGGGTGGTTTTTGGCTGCTAGGGGTGCCTTCCGCCAGGGATATCGAGATGCGACTTTTTTTAGATTGTTCCTGATGCCATTCCTTAGCTCGGTGCACAATTTAAAATGGAACAAACTCCGTGGGGCAAAGTTAGAATTTTTTGAACGTTCGCGAGGGTGGTTTTTGGCTGCTAGGGGTGCCTTCCGCCAGGGATATCGAGATGCGACTTTTTTTAGATTGTTCCTGATGCCATTCCTTAGCTCGGTGCTCAATTTAAAATGGAACAAACTCCGTGGGGCAAAGTTAGAATTTTTTGAACGTTCGCGAGGGTGGTTTTTGGCTGCTAGGGGTTCCTTCCGCCAGGGATATCGAGATGCGACTTTTTTTAGATTGTTCCTGATGCCATTCCTTAGCTCGGTGCTCAATTTAAAATGGAACAAACTCCGTGGGGCAAAGTTAGAATTTTTTGAACGTTCGCGAGGGTGGTTTTTGGCTGCTAGGGGTGCCTTCCGCCAGGGATATCGAGATGCGACTTTTTTTAGATTGTTCCTGATGCCATTCCTTAGCTCGGTGCAAAATTTAAAATGGAACAAACTCCGTGGGGCAAAGTTAGAATTTTTTGAACGTTCGCGAGGGTGGTTTTTGGCTGCTAGGGGTGCCTTCCGCCAGGGATATCGAGATGCGACTTTTTTTAGATTGTTCCTGATGCCATTCCTTAGCTCGGTGCACACTTTAAAATGGAACAAACTCCGTGGGGCAAAGTTAGAATTTTTTGAACGTTCGCGAGGGTGGTTTTTGGCTGCTAGGGGTGCCTTCCGCCAGGGATATCGAGATGCGACTTTTTTTAGATTGTTCCTCATGCCATTCCTTAGCTCGGTGCACAATTTAAAATGGAACAAACTCCGTGGGGCAAAGTTAGAATTTTTTGAACGTTCGCGAGGGTGGTTTTTGGCTGCTAGGGGTGCCTTCCGCCAGGGATATCGAGATGCGACTTTTTTTAGATTGTTCCTGATGCCATTCCTTAGCTCGGTGCACAATTTAAAATGGAACAAACTCCGTGGGGCAAAGTTAGAATTTTTTGAACGTTCGCGAGGGTGGTTTTTGGCTGCTAGGGGTGCCTTCCGCCAGGGATATCGAGATGCGACTTTTTTTAGATTGTTCCTGATGCCATTCCTTAGCTCGGTGCACAATTAAAATGGAACAAACTCCGTGGGGCAAAGTTAGAATTTTTTGAACGTTCGCGAGGGTGGTTTTTGGCTGCTAGGGGTGCCTTCCGCCAGGGATATCGAGATGCGACTTTTTTTAGATTGTTCCTGATGCCATTCCTTAGCTCGGTGCAAAATTTAAAATGGAACAAACTCCGTGGGGCAAAGTTAGAATTTTTTGAACGTTCGCGAGGGTGGTTTTTGGCTGCTAGGGGTGCCTTCCGCCAGGGATATCGAGATGCGACTTTTTTTAGATTGTTCCTGATGCCATTCCTTAGCTCGGTGCACAATTTAAAATGGAACAAACTCCGTGGGGCAAAGTTAGAATTTTTTGAACGTTCGCGAGGGTGGTTTTTGGCTGCTAGGGGTGCCTTCCGCCAGGGATATCGAGATGCGACTTTTTTTAGATTGTTCCTGATGCCATTCCTTAGCTCGGTGCACAATTTAAAATGGAACAAACTCCGTGGGGCAAAGTTAGAATTTTTTGAACGTTCGCGAGGGTGGTTTTTGGCTGCTAGGGGTGCCTTCCGCCAGGGATATCGAGATGCGACTTTTTTTAGATTGTTCCTGATGCCATTCCTTAGCTCGGTGCACAATTTAAAATGGAACAAACTCCGTGGGGCAAAGTTAGAATTTTTTGAACGTTCGCGAGGGTGGTTTTTGGCTGCTAGGGGTGCCTTCCGCCAGGGATATCGAGATGCGACTTTTTTTAGATTGTTCCTCATGCCATTCCTTAGCTCGGTGCACAATTTAAAATGGAACAAACTCCGTGGGGCAAAGTTAGAATTTTTTGAACGTTCGCGAGGGTGGTTTTTGGCCGCTAGGGGTGCCTTCCGCCAGGGATATCGAGATGCGACTTTTTTTAGATTGTTCCTGATGCCATTCCTTAGCTCGGTGCACAATTTAAAATGGAACAAACTCCGTGGGGCAAAGTTAGAATTTTTTTAACGTTCGCGAGGGTGGTTTTTGGCTGCTAGGGGTGCCTTCCGCCAGGGATATCGAGATGCGACTTTTTTTAGATTGTTCCTGATGCCATTCCTTAGCTCGGTGCACAATTTAAAATGGAACAAACTCCGTGGGGCAAAGTTAGAATTTTTTGAACGTTCGCGAGGGTGGTTTTTGGCTGCTAGGGGTGCCTTCCGCCAGGGATATCGAGATGCGACTTTTTTTAGATTGTTCCTGATGCCATTCCTTAGCTCGGTGCACAATTTAAAATGGAACAAACTCCGTGGGGCAAAGTTAGAATTTTTTGAACGTTCGCGAGGGTGGTTTTTGGCTGCTAGGGGTGCCTTCCGCCAGGGATATCGAGATGCGACTTTATTTAGATTGTTCCTGATGCCATTCCTTAGCTCGGTGCACAATTTAAAATGGAACAAACTCCGTGGGGCAAAGTTAGAATTTTTTGAACGTTCGCGAGGGTGGTTTTTGGCTGCTAGGGGTGCCTTCCGCCAGGGATATCGAGATGCGACTTTTTTTAGATTGTTCCTGATGCCATTCCTTAGCTCGGTGCACAATTTAAAATGGAACAAACTCCGTGGGGCAAAGTTAGAATTTTTTGAACGTTCGCGAGGGTGGTTTTTGGCTGCTAGGGGTGCCTTCCGCCAGGGATATCGAGATGCGACTTTTTTTAGATTGTTCCTGATGCCATTCCTTAGCTCGGTGCACAATTTAAAATGGAGCAAACTCCGTGGGGCAAAGTTAGAATTTTTTGAACGTTCGCGAGGGTGGTTTTTGGCTGCTAGGGGTGCCTTCCGCCAGGGATATCGAGATGCGACTTTTTTTAGATTGTTCCTGATGCCATTCCTTAGCTCGGTGCACAATTTAAAATGGAGCAAACTCCGTGGGGCAAAGTTAGAATTTTTTGAACGTTCGCGAGGGTGGTTTTTGGCTGCTAGGGGTTCCTTCCGCCAGGGATATCGAGATGCGACTTTTTTTAGATTGTTCCTGATGCCATTCCTTAGCTCGGTGCACAATTTAAAATAGAACAAACTCCGTGGGGCAAAGTTAGAATTTTTTGAACGTTCGCGAGGGTGGTTTTTGGCTGCTAGGGGTGCCTTCCGCCAGGGATATCGAGATGCGACTTTTTTTAGATTGTTCCTGATGCCATTCCTTAGCTCGGTGCACAATTTAAAATGGAACAAACTCCGTGGGGCAAAGTTAGAATTTTTTGAACGTTCGCGAGGGTGGTTTTTGGCTGCTAGGGGTGCCTTCCGCCAGGGATATCGAGATGCGACTTTTTTTAGATTGTTCCTGATGCCATTCCTTAGCTCGGTGCACAATTTAAAATGGAACAAACTCCGTGGGGCAAAGTTAGAATTTTTTGAACGTTCGCGAGGGTGGTTTTTGGCTGCTAGGGGTTCCTTCCGCCAGGGATATCGAGATGCGACTTTTTTTAGATTGTTCCTGATGCCATTCCTTAGCTCGGTGCACAATTTAAAATGGAACAAACTCCGTGGGGCAACGTTAGAATTTTTTGAACGTTCGCGAGGGTGGTTTTTGGCTGCTAGGGGTGCCTTCCGCCAGGGATATCGAGATGCGACTTTTTTTAGATTGTTCCTGATGCCATTCCTTAGCTCGGTGCACAATTTAAAATGGAACAAACTCCGTGGGGCAAAGTTAGAATTTTTTGAACGTTCGTGAGGGAGGTTTTTGGCTGCTAGGGGTGCCTTCCGCCAGGGATATCGAGATGCGACTTTTTTTAGATTGTTCCTGATGCCATTCCTTAGCTCGGTGCACAATTTAAAATGGAACAAACTCCGTGGGGCAAAGTTAGAATTTTTTGAACGTTCGCGAGGGTGGTTTTTGGCTGCTAGGGGTGCCTTCCGCCAGGGATATCGAGATGCGACTTTTTTTAGATTGTTCCTGATGCCATTCCTTAGCTCGGTGCACAATTTAAAATGGAACAAACTCCGTGGGGCAAAGTTAGAATTTTTTGAACGTTCGCGAGGGTGGTTTTTGGCTGCTAGGGGTGCCTTCCGCCAGGGATATCGAGATGCGACTTTTTTTAGATTGTTCCTGATGCCATTCCTTAGCTCGGTGCACAATTTAAAATGGAGCAAACTCCGTGGGGCAAAGTTAGAATTTTTTGAACGTTCGCGAGGGTGGTTTTTGGCTGCTAGGGGTTCCTTCCGCCAGGGATATCGAGATGCGACTTTTTTTAGATTGTTCCTGATGCCATTCCTTAGCTCGGTGCACAATTTAAAATAGAACAAACTCCGTGGGGCAAAGTTAGAATTTTTTGAACGTTCGCGAGGGTGGTTTTTGGCTGCTAGGGGTGCCTTCCGCCAGGGATATCGAGATGCGACTTTTTTTAGATTGTTCCTGATGCCATTCCTTAGCTCGGTGCACAATTTAAAATGGAACAAACTCCGTGGGGCAAAGTTAGAATTTTTTGAACGTTCGCGAGGGTGGTTTTTGGCTGCTAGGGGTGCCTTCCGCCAGGGATATCGAGATGCGACTTTTTTTAGATTGTTCCTGATGCCATTCCTTAGCTCGGTGCACAATTTAAAATGGAACAAACTCCGTGGGGCAAAGTTAGAATTTTTTGAACGTTCGCGAGGGTGGTTTTTGGCTGCTAGGGGTTCCTTCCGCCAGGGATATCGAGATGCGACTTTTTTTAGATTGTTCCTGATGCCATTCCTTAGCTCGGTGCACAATTTAAAATGGAACAAACTCCGTGGGGCAACGTTAGAATTTTTTGAACGTTCGCGAGGGTGGTTTTTGGCTGCTAGGGGTGCCTTCCGCCAGGGATATCGAGATGCGACTTTTTTTAGATTGTTCCTGATGCCATTCCTTAGCTCGGTGCACAATTTAAAATGGAACAAACTCCGTGGGGCAAAGTTAGAATTTTTTGAACGTTCGTGAGGGAGGTTTTTGGCTGCTAGGGGTGCCTTCCGCCAGGGATATCGAGATGCGACTTTTTTTAGATTGTTCCTGATGCCATTCCTTAGCTCGGTGCACAATTTAAAATGGAACAAACTCCGTGGGGCAAAGTTAGAATTTTCTGAATGTTCGCGAGGGTGGTTTTTGGCTGCTAGGGGTGCCTTCCGCCAGGGATATCGAGATGCGACTTTTTTTAGATTGTTCCTGATGCCATTCCTTAGCTCGGTGCACAATTTAAAATGGAACAAACTCCGTGGGGCAAAGTTAGAATTTTTTGAACGTTCGCGAGGGTGGTTTTTGGCTGCTAGGGGTGCCTTCCGCCAGGGATATCGAGATGCGACTTTTTTTAGATTGTTCCTGATGCCACTCCTTAGCTCGGTGCACAATTTAAAATGGAACAAACTCCGTGGGGCAAAGTTAGAATTTTTTGAACGTTCGCGAGGGTGGTTTTTGGCTGCTAGGGGTGCCTTCCGCCAGGGATATCGAGATGCGACTTTTTTTAGATTGTTCCTGATGCCATTCCTTAGCTCGGTGCACAATTTAAAATGGAACAAACTCCGTGGGGCAAAGTTAGAATTTTTTGAACGTTCGCGAGGGTGGTTTTTGGCTGCTAGGGGTGCCTTCCGCCAGGGATATCGAGATGCGACTTTTTTTAGATTGTTCCTGATGCCATTCCTTAGCTCGGTGCTCAATTTAAAATGGAACAAACTCCGTGGGGCAAAGTTAGAATTTTTTGAACGTTCGCGAGGGTGGTTTTTGGCTGCTAGGGGTGCCTTCCGCCAGGGATATCGAGATGCGACTTTTTTTAGATTGTTCCTGATGCCATTCCTTAGCTCGGTGCAAAATTTAAAATGGAACAAACTCCGTGGGGCAAAGTTAGAATTTTTTGAACGTTCGCGAGGGTGGTTTTTGGCTGCTGGGGGTGCCTTCCGCCAGGGATATCGAGATGCGACTTTTTTTAGATTGTTCCTGATGCCATTCCTTAGCTCGGTGCACAATTTAAAATGGAACAAACTCCGTGGGGCAAAGTTAGAATTTTTTGAACGTTCGCGAGGGTGGTTTTTGGCTGCTAGGGGTGCCTTCCGCCAGGGATATCGAGATGCGACTTTTTTTAGATTGTTCCTGATGCCATTCCTTAGCTCGGTGCACAATTTAAAATGGAACAAACTCCGTGGGGCAAAGTTAGAATTTTTTGAACGTTCGCGAGGGTGGTTTTTGGCTGCTAGGGGTGCCTTCCGCCAGGGATATCGAGATGCGACTTTTTTTAGATTGTTCCTGATGCCATTCCTTAGCTCGGTGCACAATTTAAAATGGAACAAACTCCGTGGGGCAAAGTTAGAATTTTTTGAACGTTCGCGAGGGTGGTTTTTGGCTGCTAGGGGTGCCTTCCGCCAGGGATATCGAGATGCGACATTTTTTAGATTGTTCCTGATGCCATTCCTTAGCTCGGTGCACAATTTAAAATGGAACAAACTCCGTGGGGCAAAGTTAGAATTTTTTGAACGTTCGCGAGGGTGGTTTTTGGCTGCTAGGGGTGCCTTCCGCCAGGGATATCGAGATGCGACTTTTTTTAGATTGTTCCTGATGCCATTCCTTAGCTCGGTGCTCAATTTAAAATGGAACAAACTCCGTGGGGCAAAGTTAGAATTTTTTGAACGTTCGCGAGGGTGGTTTTTGGCTGCTAGGGGTGCCTTCCGCCAGGGATATCGAGATGCGACTTTTTTTAGATTGTTCCTGATGCCATTCCTTAGCTCGGTGCAAAATTTAAAATGGAACAAACTCCGTGGGGCAAAGTTAGAATTTTTTGAACGTTCGCGAGGGTGGTTTTTGGCTGCTAGGGGTGCCTTCCGCCAGGGATATCGAGATGCGACTTTTTTTAGATTGTTCCTGATGCCATTCCTTAGCTCGGTGCACACTTTAAAATGGAACAAACTCCGTGGGGCAAAGTTAGAATTTTTTGAACGTTCGCGAGGGTGGTTTTTGGCTGCTAGGGGTGCCTTCCGCCAGGGATATCGAGATGCGACTTTTTTTAGATTGTTCCTCATGCCATTCCTTAGCTCGGTGCACAATTTAAAATGGAACAAACTCCGTGGGGCAAAGTTAGAATTTTTTGAACGTTCGCGAGGGTGGTTTTTGGCTGCTAGGGGTGCCTTCCGCCAGGGATATCGAGATGCGACTTTTTTTAGATTGTTCCTGATGCCATTCCTTAGCTCGGTGCACAATTTAAAATGGAACAAACTCCGTGGGGCAAAGTTAGAATTTTTTGAACGTTCGCGAGGGTGGTTTTTGGCTGCTAGGGGTGCCTTCCGCCAGGGATATCGAGATGCGACTTTTTTTAGATTGTTCCTGATGCCATTCCTTAGCTCGGTGCACAATTTAAAATGGAACAAAGTCCGTGGGGCAAAGTTAGAATTTTTTGAACGTTCGCGAGGGTGGTTTTTGGCTGCTAGGGGTGCCTTCCGCCAGGGATATCGAGATGCGACTTTTTTTAGATTGTTCCTGATGCCATTCCTTAGCTCGGTGCACAATTTAAAATGGAACAAACTCCGTGGGGCAAAGTTAGAATTTTTTGAACGTTCGCGAGGGTGGTTTTTGGCTGCTAGGGGTGCCTTCCGCCAGGGATATCGAGATGCGACTTTTTTTAGATTGTTCCTGATGCCATTCCTTAGCTCGGTGCACAATTAAAATGGAACAAACTCCGTGGGGCAAAGTTAGAATTTTTTGAACGTTCGCGAGGGTGGTTTTTGGCTGCTAGGGGTGCCTTCCGCCAGGGATATCGAGATGCGACTTTTTTTAGATTGTTCCTGATGCCATTCCTTAGCTCGGTGCAAAATTTAAAATGGAACAAACTCCGTGGGGCAAAGTTAGAATTTTTTGAACGTTCGCGAGGGTGGTTTTTGGCTGCTAGGGGTGCCTTCCGCCAGGGATATCGAGATGCGACTTTTTTTAGATTGTTCCTGATGCCATTCCTTAGCTCGGTGCACAATTTAAAATGGAACAAACTCCGTGGGGCAAAGTTAGAATTTTTTGAACGTTCGCGAGGGTGGTTTTTGGCTGCTAGGGGTGCCTTCCGCCAGGGATATCGAGATGCGACTTTTTTTAGATTGTTCCTGATGCCATTCCTTAGCTCGGTGCACAATTTAAAATGGAACAAACTCCGTGGGGCAAAGTTAGAATTTTTTGAACGTTCGCGAGGGTGGTTTTTGGCTGCTAGGGGTGCCTTCCGCCAGGGATATCGAGATGCGACTTTTTTTAGATTGTTCCTGATGCCATTCCTTAGCTCGGTGCCCACTTTAAAATGGAACAAACTCCGTGGGGCAAAGTTAGAATTTTTTGAACGTTCGCGAGGGTGGTTTTTGGCTGCTAGGGGTGCCTTCCGCCAGGGATATCGAGATGCGACTTTTTTTAGATTGTTCCTCATGCCATTCCTTAGCTCGGTGCACAATTTAAAATGGAACAAACTCCGTGGGGCAAAGTTAGAATTTTTTGAACGTTCGCGAGGGTGGTTTTTGGCCGCTAGGGGTGCCTTCCGCCAGGGATATCGAGATGCGACTTTTTTTAGATTGTTCCTGATGCCATTCCTTAGCTCGGTGCACAATTTAAAATGGAACAAACTCCGTGGGGCAAAGTTAGAATTTTTTGAACGTTCGCGAGGGTGGTTTTTGGCTGCTAGGGTTGCCTTCCGCCAGGGATATCGAGATGCGACTTTTTTTAGATTGTTCCTGATGCCATTCCTTAGCTCGGTGCACAATTTAAAATGGAACAAACTCCGTGGGGCAAAGTTAGAATTTTTTGAACGTTCGCGAGGGTGGTTTTTGGCTGCTAGGGGTGCCTTCCGCCAGGGATATCGAGATGCGACTTTTTTTAGATTGTTCCTGATGCCATTCCTTAGCTCGGTGCACAATTTAAAATGGAACAAACTCCGTGGGGCAAAGTTAGAATTTTTTGAACGTTCGCGAGGGTGGTTTTTGGCTGCTAGGGGTGCCTTCCGCCAGGGATATCGAGAAGCGACTTTTTTTAGATTGTTCCTGATGCCATTCCTTAGCTCGGTGCACAATTTAAAATGGAACAAACTCCGTGGGGCAAAGTTAGAATTTTTTGAACGTTCGCGAGGGTGGTTTTTGGCTGCTAGGGGTGCCTTCCGCCAGGGATATCGAGATGCGACTTTTTTTAGATTGTTCCTGATGCCATTCCTTAGCTCGGTGCACAATTTAAAATGGAACAAACTCCGTGGGGCAAAGTTAGAATTTTTTGAACGTTCGCGAGGGTGGTTTTTGGCTGCTAGGGGTGCCTTCCGCCAGGGATATCGAGATGCGACATTTTTTAGATTGTTCCTGATGCCATTCCTTAGCTCGGTGCACAATTTAAAATGGAACAAACTCCGTGGGGCAAAGTTAGAATTTTTTGAACGTTCGCGAGGGTGGTTTTTGGCTGCTAGGGGTGCCTTCCGCCAGGGATATCGAGATGCGACTTTTTTTAGATTGTTCCTGATGCCATTCCTTAGCTCGGTGCTCAATTTAAAATGGAACAAACTCCGTGGGGCAAAGTTAGAATTTTTTGAACGTTCGCGAGGGTGGTTTTTGGCTGCTAGGGGTGCCTTCCGCCAGGGATATCGAGATGCGACTTTTTTTAGATTGTTCCTGATGCCATTCCTTAGCTCGGTGCAAAATTTAAAATGGAACAAACTCCGTGGGGCAAAGTTAGAATTTTTTGAACGTTCGCGAGGGTGGTTTTTGGCTGCTAGGGGTGCCTTCCGCCAGGGATATCGAGATGCGACTTTTTTTAGATTGTTCCTGATGCCATTCCTTAGCTCGGTGCACACTTTAAAATGGAACAAACTCCGTGGGGCAAAGTTAGAATTTTTTGAACGTTCGCGAGGGTGGTTTTTGGCTGCTAGGGGTGCCTTCCGCCAGGGATATCGAGATGCGACTTTTTTTAGATTGTTCCTCATGCCATTCCTTAGCTCGGTGCACAATTTAAAATGGAACAAACTCCGTGGGGCAAAGTTAGAATTTTTTGAACGTTCGCGAGGGTGGTTTTTGGCTGCTAGGGGTGCCTTCCGCCAGGGATATCGAGATGCGACTTTTTTTAGATTGTTCCTGATGCCATTCCTTAGCTCGGTGCACAATTTAAAATGGAACAAACTCCGTGGGGCAAAGTTAGAATTTTTTGAACGTTCGCGAGGGTGGTTTTTGGCTGCTAGGGGTGCCTTCCGCCAGGGATATCGAGATGCGACTTTTTTTAGATTGTTCCTGATGCCATTCCTTAGCTCGGTGCACAATTTAAAATGGAACAAAGTCCGTGGGGCAAAGTTAGAATTTTTTGAACGTTCGCGAGGGTGGTTTTTGGCTGCTAGGGGTGCCTTCCGCCAGGGATATCGAGATGCGACTTTTTTTAGATTGTTCCTGATGCCATTCCTTAGCTCGGTGCACAATTTAAAATGGAACAAACTCCGTGGGGCAAAGTTAGAATTTTTTGAACGTTCGCGAGGGTGGTTTTTGGCTGCTAGGGGTGCCTTCCGCCAGGGATATCGAGATGCGACTTTTTTTAGATTGTTCCTGATGCCATTCCTTAGCTCGGTGCACAATTAAAATGGAACAAACTCCGTGGGGCAAAGTTAGAATTTTTTGAACGTTCGCGAGGGTGGTTTTTGGCTGCTAGGGGTGCCTTCCGCCAGGGATATCGAGATGCGACTTTTTTTAGATTGTTCCTGATGCCATTCCTTAGCTCGGTGCAAAATTTAAAATGGAACAAACTCCGTGGGGCAAAGTTAGAATTTTTTGAACGTTCGCGAGGGTGGTTTTTGGCTGCTAGGGGTGCCTTCCGCCAGGGATATCGAGATGCGACTTTTTTTAGATTGTTCCTGATGCCATTCCTTAGCTCGGTGCACAATTTAAAATGGAACAAACTCCGTGGGGCAAAGTTAGAATTTTTTGAACGTTCGCGAGGGTGGTTTTTGGCTGCTAGGGGTGCCTTCCGCCAGGGATATCGAGATGCGACTTTTTTTAGATTGTTCCTGATGCCATTCCTTAGCTCGGTGCACAATTTAAAATGGAACAAACTCCGTGGGGCAAAGTTAGAATTTTTTGAACGTTCGCGAGGGTGGTTTTTGGCTGCTAGGGGTGCCTTCCGCCAGGGATATCGAGATGCGACTTTTTTTAGATTGTTCCTGATGCCATTCCTTAGCTCGGTGCCCACTTTAAAATGGAACAAACTCCGTGGGGCAAAGTTAGAATTTTTTGAACGTTCGCGAGGGTGGTTTTTGGCTGCTAGGGGTGCCTTCCGCCAGGGATATCGAGATGCGACTTTTTTTAGATTGTTCCTCATGCCATTCCTTAGCTCGGTGCACAATTTAAAATGGAACAAACTCCGTGGGGCAAAGTTAGAATTTTTTGAACGTTCGCGAGGGTGGTTTTTGGCCGCTAGGGGTGCCTTCCGCCAGGGATATCGAGATGCGACTTTTTTTAGATTGTTCCTGATGCCATTCCTTAGCTCGGTGCACAATTTAAAATGGAACAAACTCCGTGGGGCAAAGTTAGAATTTTTTGAACGTTCGCGAGGGTGGTTTTTGGCTGCTAGGGGTGCCTTCCGCCAGGGATATCGAGATGCGACTTTTTTTAGATTGTTCCTGATGCCATTCCTTAGCTCGGTGCACAATTTAAAATGGAACAAACTCCGTGGGGCAAAGTTAGAATTTTTTGAACGTTCGCGAGGGTGGTTTTTGGCTGCTAGGGGTGCCTTCCGCCAGGGATATCGAGATGCGACTTTTTTTAGATTGTTCCTGATGCCATTCCTTAGCTCGGTGCACAATTTAAAATGGAACAAACTCCGTGGGGCAAAGTTAGAATTTTTTGAACGTTCGCGAGGGTGGTTTTTGGCTGCTAGGGGTGCCTTCCGCCAGGGATATCGAGATGCGACTTTTTTTAGATTGTTCCTGATGCCATTCCTTAGCTCGGTGCACAATTTAAAATGGAACAAACTCCGTGGGGCAAAGTTAGAATTTTTTGAACGTTCGCGAGGGTGGTTTTTGGCTGCTAGGGGTGCCTTCCGCCAGGGATATCGAGATGCGACTTTTTTTAGATTGTTCCTGATGCCATTCCTTAGCTCGGTGCACAATTTAAAATGGAACAAACTCCGTGGGGCAAAGTTAGAATTTTTTGAACGTTCGCGAGGGTGGTTTTTGGCTGCTAGGGGTGCCTTCCGCCAGGGATATCGAGATGCGACTTTTTTTAGATTGTTCCTGATGCCATTCCTTAGCTCGGTGCACAATTTAAAATGGAACAAACTCCGTGGGGCAAAGTTAGAATTTTTTGAACGTTCGCGAGGGTGGTTTTTGGCTGCTAGGGGTGCCTTCCGCCAGGGATATCGAGATGCGACTTTTTTTAGATTGTTCCTGATGCCATTCCTTAGCTCGGTGCACAATTTAAAATGGAACAAACTCCGTGGGGCAAAGTTAGAATTTTTTGAACGTTCGCGAGGGTGGTTTTTGGCTGCTAGGGGTGCCTTCCGCCAGGGATATCGAGATGCGACTTTTTTTAGATTGTTCCTGATGCCATTCCTTAGCTCGGTGCACAATTTAAAATGGAACAAACTCCGTGGGGCAAAGTTAGAGTTTTTTGAACGTCCGCGAGGGTGGTTTTTGGCTGCTAGGGGTGCCTTCCGCCAGGGATATCGAGATGCGACTTTTTTTAGATTGTTCCTGATGCCATTCCTTAGCTCGGTGCACAATTTAAAATGGAACAAACTCCGTGGGGCAAAGTTAGAATTTTTTGAACGTTCGCGAGGGTGGTTTTTGGCTGCTAGGGGTGCCTTCCGCCAGGGATATCGAGATGCGACTTTTTTTAGATTGTTCCTGATGCCATTCCTTAGCTCGGTGCACAATTTAAAATGGAACAAACTCCGTGGGGCAAAGTTAGAATTTTTTGAACGTTCGCGAGGGTGGTTTTTGGCTGCTAGGGGTGCCTTCCGCCAGGGATATCGAGATGCGACTTTTTTTAGATTGTTCCTGATGCCATTCCTTAGCTCGGTGCACAATTTAAAATGGAGCAAACTCCGTGGGGCAAAGTTAGAATTTTTTGAACGTTCGCGAGGGTGGTTTTTGGCTGCTAGGGGTGCCTTCCGCCAGGGATATGGAGATGCGACTTTTTTTAGATTGTTCCTGATGCCATTCCTTAGCTCGGTGCACAATTTAAAATGGAGCAAACTCCGTGGGGCAAAGTTAGAATTTTTTGAACGTTCGCGAGGGTGGTTTTTGGCTGCTAGGGGTTCCTTCCGCAAGGGATATCGAGATGCGACTTTTTTTAGATTGTTCCTGATGCCATTCCTTAGCTCGGTGCACAATTTAAAATGGAACAAACTCCGTGGGGCAAAGTTAGAATTTTTTGAACGTTCGCGAGGGTGGTTTTTGGCTGCTAGGGGTGCCTTCCGCCAGGGATATCGAGATGCGACTTTTTTTAGATTGTTCCTGATGCCATTCCTTAGCTCGGTGCACAATTTAAAATGGAACAAACTCCGTGGGGCAAAGTTAGAATTTTTTGAACGTTCGCGAGGGTGGTTTTTGGCTGCTAGGGGTGCCTTCCGCCAGGGATATCGAGATGCGACTTTTTTTAGATTGTTCCTGATGCCATTCCTTAGCTCGGTGCACAATTTAAAATGGAACAAACTCCGTGGGGCAAAGTTAGAATTTTTTGAACGTTCGCGAGGGTGGTTTTTGGCTGCTAGGGGTTCCTTCCGCCAGGGATATCGAGATGCGACTTTTTTTAGATTGTTCCTGATGCCATTCCTTAGCTCGGTGCAGAATTTAAAATGGAACAAACTCCGTGGGGCAACGTTAGAATTTTTTGAACGTTCGCGAGGGTGGTTTTTGGCTGCTAGGGGTGCCTTCCGCCAGGGATATCGAGATGCGACTTTTTTTAGATTGTTCCTGATGCCATTCCTTAGCTCGGTGCACAATTTAAAATGGAACAAACTCCGTGGGGCAAAGTTAGAATTTTTTGAACGTTCGTGAGGGAGGTTTTTGGCTGCTAGGGGTGCCTTCCGCCAGGGATATCGAGATGCGACTTTTTTTAGATTGTTCCTGATGCCATTCCTTAGCTCGGTGCACAATTTAAAATGGAACAAACTCCGTGGGGCAAAGTTAGAATTTTTTGAACGTTCGCGAGGGTGGTTTTTGGCTGCTAGGGGTGCCTTCCGCCAGGGATATCGAGATGCGACTTTTTTTAGATTGTTCCTGATGCCATTCCTTAGCTCGGTGCACAATTTAAAATGGAACAAACTCCGTGGGGCAACGTTAGAATTTTTTGAACGTTCGCGAGGGTGGTTTTTGGCTGCTAGGGGTGCCTTCCGCCAGGGATATCGAGATGCGACTTTTTTTAGATTGTTCCTGATGCCATTCCTTAGCTCGGTGCACAATTTAAAATGGAACAAACTCCGTGGGGCAAAGTTAGAATTTTTTGAACGTTCGTGAGGGAGGTTTTTGGCTGCTAGGGGTGCCTTCCGCCAGGGATATCGAGATGCGACTTTTTTTAGATTGTTCCTGATGCCATTCCTTAGCTCGGTGCACAATTTAAAATGGAACAAACTCCGTGGGGCAAAGTTAGAATTTTTTGAACGTTCGCGAGGGTGGTTTTTGGCTGCTAGGGGTGCCTTCCGCCAGGGATATCGAGATGCGACTTTTTTTAGATTGTTCCTGATGCCATTCCTTAGCTCGGTGCACAATTTAAAATGGAACAAACTCCGTGGGGCAAAGTTAGAATTTTTTGAACGTTCGCGAGGGTGGTTTTTGGCTGCTAGGGGTGCCTTCCGCCAGGGATATCGAGATGCGACTTTTTTTAGATTGTTCCTGATGCCATTCCTTAGCTCGGTGCACAATTTAAAATGGAACAAACTCCGTGGGGCAAAGTTAGAATTTTTTGAACGTTCGCGAGGGTGGTTTTTGGCTGCTAGGGGTGCCTTCCGCCAGGGATATCGAGATGCGACTTTTTTTAGATTGTTCCTGATGCCATTCCTTAGCTCGGTGCACAATTTAAAATGGAACAAACTCCGTGGGGCAAAGTTAGAATTTTTTGAACGTTCGCGAGGGTGGTTTTTGGCTGCTAGGGGTGCCTTCCGCCAGGGATATCGAGATGCGACTTTTTTTAGATTGTTCCTGATGCCATTCCTTAGCTCGGTGCACAATTTAAAATGGAACAAACTCCGTGGGGCAAAGTTAGAATTTTTTGAACGTTCGCGAGGGTGGTTTTTGGCTGCTAGGGGTGCCTTCCGCCAGGGATATCGAGATGCGACTTTTTTTAGATTGTTCCTGATGCCATTCCTTAGCTCGGTGCACAATTTAAAATGGAACAAACTCCGTGGGGCAAAGTTAGAATTTTTTGAACGTTCGCGAGGGTGGTTTTTGGCTGCTAGGGGTGCCTTCCGCCAGGGATATCGAGATGCGACTTTTTTTAGATTGTTCCTGAGGCCATTCCTTAGCTCGGTGCACAATTTAAAATGGAACAAACTCCGTGGGGCAAAGTTAGAATTTTTTGAACGTTCGCGAGGGTGGTTTTTGGCTGCTAGGGGTGCCTTCCGCCAGGGATATCGAGATGCGACTTTTTTTAGATTGTTCCTGATGCCATTCCTTAGCTCGGTGCACAATTTAAAATGGAACAAACTCCGTGGGGCAAAGTTAGAATTTTTTGAACGTTCGCGAGGGTGGTTTTTGGCTGCTAGGGGTGCCTTCCGCCAGGGATATCGAGATGCGACTTTTTTTAGATTGTTCCTGATGCCATTCCTTAGCTCGGTGCACAATTTAAAATGGAACAAACTCCGTGGGGCAAAGTTAGAGTTTTTTGAACGTTCGCGAGGGTGGTTTTTGACTGCTAGGGGTGCCTTCCGCCAGGGATATCGAGATGCGACTTTTTTTAGATTGTTCCTGATGCCATTCCTTAGCTCGGTGCACAATTTAAAATGGAACAAACTCCGTGGGGCAAAGTTAGAATTTTTTGAACGTTCGCGAGGGTGGTTTTTGGCTGCTAGGGGTGCCTTCCGCCAGGGATATCGAGATGCGACTTTTTTTAGATTGTTCCTGATGCCATTCCTTAGCTCGGTGCACAATTTAAAATGGAACAAACTCCGTGGGGCAAAGTTAGAATTTTTTGAACGTTCGCGAGGGTGGTTTTTGGCTGCTAGGGGTGCCTTCCGCCAGGGATATCGAGATGCGACTTTTTTTAGATTGTTCCTGATGCCATTCCTTAGCTCGGTGCACAATTTAAAATGGAACAAACTCCGTGGGGCAAAGTTAGAATTTTTTGAACGTTCGCGAGGGTGGTTTTTGGCTGCTAGGGGTGCCTTCCGCCAGGGATATCGAGATGCGACTTTTTTTAGATTGTTCCTGATGCCATTCCTTAGCTCGGTGCACAATTTAAAATGGAACAAACTCCGTGGGGCAAAGTTAGAATTTTTTGAACGTTCGCGAGGGTGGTTTTTGGCTGCTAGGGGTGCCTTCCGCCAGGGATATCGAGATGCGACTTTTTTTAGATTGTTCCTGATGCCATTCCTTAGCTCGGTGCACAATTTAAAATGGAACAAACTCCGTGGGGCAAAGTTAGAATTTTTTGAACGTTCGCGAGGGTGGTTTTTGGCTGCTAGGGGTGCCTTCCGCCAGGGATATCGAGATGCGACTTTTTTTAGATTGTTCCTGATGCCATTCCTTAGCTCGGTGCACAATTTAAAATGGAACAAACTCCGTGGGGCAAAGTTAGAATTTTTTGAACGTTCGCGAGGGTGGTTTTTGGCTGCTAGGGGTGCCTTCCGCCAGGGATATCGAGATGCGACTTTTTTTAGATTGTTCCTGATGCCATTCCTTAGCTCGGTGCACAATTTAAAATGGAACAAACTCCGTGGGGCAAAGTTAGAATTTTTTGAACGTTCGCGAGGGTGGTTTTTGGCTGCTAGGGTTGCCTTCCGCCAGGGATATCGAGATGCGACTTTTTTTAGATTGTTCCTGATGCCATTCCTTAGCTCGGTGCACAATTTAAAATGGAGCAAACTCCGTGGGGCAAAGTTAGAATTTTTTGAACGTTCGCGAGGGTGGTTTTTGGCTGCTAGGGGTTCCTTCCGCCAGGGATATCGAGATGCGACTTTTTTTAGATTGTTCCTGATGCCATTCCTTAGCTCGGTGCACAATTTAAAATGGAACAAACTCCGTGGGGCAAAGTTAGAATTTTTTGAACGTTCGCGAGGGTGGTTTTTGGCTGCTAGGGGTGCCTTCCGCCAGGGATATCGAGATGCGACTTTTTTTAGATTGTTCCTGATGCCATTCCTTAGCTCGGTGCACAATTTAAAATGGAACAAACTCCGTGGGGCAAAGTTAGAATTTTTTGAACGTTCGCGAGGGTGGTTTTTGGCTGCTAGGGGTGCCTTCCGCCAGGGATATCGAGATGCGACTTTTTTTAGATTGTTCCTGATGCCATTCCTTAGCTCGGTGCACAATTTAAAATGGAACAAACTCCGTGGGGCAAAGTTAGAATTTTTTGAACGTTCGCGAGGGTGGTTTTTGGCTGCTAGGGGTGCCTTCCGCCAGGGATATCGAGATGCGACTTTTTTTAGATTGTTCCTGATGCCATTCCTTAGCTCGGTGCACAATTTAAAATGGAACAAACTCCGTGGGGCAAAGTTAGAATTTTTTGAACGTTCGCGAGGGTGTTTTTTGGCTGCTAGGGGTGCCTTCCGCCAGGGATATCGAGATGCGACTTTTTTTAGATTGTTCCTGATGCCATTCCTTAGCTCGGTGCACAATTTAAAATGGAACAAACTCCGTGGGGCAAAGTTAGAATTTTTTGAACGTTCGCGAGGGTGGTTTTTGGCTGCTAGGGGTGCCTTCCGCCAGGGATATCGAGATGCGACTTTTTTTAGATTGTTCCTGATGCCATTCCTTAGCTCGGTGCACAATTTAAAATGGAGCAAACTCCGTGGGGCAAAGTTAGAATTTTTTGAACGTTCGCGAGGGTGGTTTTTGGCTGCTAGGGGTGCCTTCCGCCAGGGATATCGAGATGCGACTTTTTTTAGATTGTTCCTGATGCCATTCCTTAGCTCGGTGCACAATTTAAAATGGAGCAAACTCCGTGGGGCAAAGTTAGAATTTTTTGAACGTTCGCGAGGGTGGTTTTTGGCTGCTAGGGGTGCCTTCCGCCAGGGATATCGAGATGCGACTTTTTTTAGATTGTTCCTGATGCCATTCCTTAGCTCGGTGCACAATTTAAAATGGAACAAACTCCGTGGGGCAAAGTTAGAATTTTTTGAACGTTCGCGAGGGTGGTTTTTGGCTGCTAGGGGTGCCTTCCGCCAGGGATATCGAGATGCGACTTTTTTTAGATTGTTCCTGATGCCATTCCTTAGCTCGGTGCACAATTTAAAATGGAACAAACTCCGTGGGGCAAAGTTAGAATTTTTTGAACGTTCGCGAGGGTGGTTTTTGGCTGCTAGGGGTGCCTTCCGCCAGGGATATCGAGATGCGACTTTTTTTAGATTGTTCCTGATGCCATTCCTTAGCTCGGTGCACAATTTAAAATGGAGCAAACTCCGTGGGGCAAAGTTAGAATTTTTTGAACGTTCGCGAGGGTGGTTTTTGGCTGCTAGGGGTGCCTTCCGCCAGGGATATCGAGATGCGACTTTTTTTAGATTGTTCCTGATGCCATTCCTTAGCTCGGTGCACAATTTAAAATGGAGCAAACTCCGTGGGGCAAAGTTAGAATTTTTTGAACGTTCGCGAGGGTGGTTTTTGGCTGCTAGGGGTGCCTTCCGCCAGGGATATCGAGATGCGACTTTTTTTAGATTGTTCCTGATGCCATTCCTTAGCTCGGTGCACAATTTAAAATGGAACAAACTCCGTGGGGCAAAGTTAGAATTTTTTGAACGTTCGCGAGGGTGGTTTTTGGCTGCTAGGGGTGCCTTCCGCCAGGGATATCGAGATGCGACTTTTTTTAGATTGTTCCTGATGCCATTCCTTAGCTCGGTGCACAATTTAAAATGGAACAAACTCCGTGGGGCAAAGTTAGAATTTTTTGAACGTTCGCGAGGGTGGTTTTTGGCTGCTAGGGGTGCCTTCCGCCAGGGATATCGAGATGCGACTTTTTTTAGATTGTTCCTGATGCCATTCCTTAGCTCGGTGCACAATTTAAAATGGAACAAACTCCGTGGGGCAAAGTTAGAATTTTTTGAACGTTCGCGAGGGTGGTTTTTGGCTGCTAGGGGTGCCTTCCGCCAGGGATATCGAGATGCGACTTTTTTTAGATTGTTCCTGGTGCCATTCCTTAGCTCGGTGCACAATTTAAAATGGAACAAACTCCGTGGGGCAAAGTTAGAATTTTTTGAACGTTCGCGAGGGTGGTTTTTGGCTGCTAGGGGTGCCTTCCGCCAGGGATATCGAGATGCGACTTTTTTTAGATTGTTCCTGATGCCATTCCTTAGCTCGGTGCACAATTTAAAATGGAACAAACTCCGTGGGGCAAAGTTAGAATTTTTTGAACGTTCGCGAGGGTGGTTTTTGGCTGCTAGGGGTGCCTTCCGCCAGGGATATCGAGATGCGACTTTTTTTAGATTGTTCCTGATGCCATTCCTTAGCTCGGTGCACAATTTAAAATGGCACAAACTCCGTGGGGCAAAGTTAGAATTTTTTGAACGTTCGCGAGGGTGGTTTTTGGCTGCTAGGGGTGCCTTCCGCCAGGGATATCGAGATGCGACTTTTTTTAGATTGTTCCTGATGCCATTCCTTAGCTCGGTGCACAATTTAAAATGGCACAAACTCCGTGGGGCAAAGTTAGAATTTTTTGAACGTTCGCGAGGGTGGTTTTTGGCTGCTAGGGGTGCCTTCCGCCAGGGATATCGAGATGCGACTTTTTTTAGCTTGTTCCTGATGCCATTCCTTAGCTCGGTGCACAATTTAAAATGGAACAAACTCCGTGGGGCAAAGTTAGAATTTTTTGAACGTTCGCGAGGGTGGTTTTTGGCTGCTAGGGGTGCCTTCCGCCAGGGATATCGAGATGCGACTTTTTTTAGATTGTTCCTGATGCCATTCCTTAGCTCGGTGCACAATTTAAAATGGAACAAACTCCGTGGGGCAAAGTTAGAATTTTTTGAACGTTCGCGAGGGTGGTTTTTGGCTGCTAGGGGTGCCTTCCGCCAGGGATATCGAGATGCGACTTTTTTTAGATTGTTCCTGATGCCATTCCTTAGCTCGGTGCACAATTTAAAATGGAACAAACTCCGTGGGGCAAAGTTAGAATTTTTTGAACGTTCGCGAGGGTGGTTTTTGGCTGCTAGGGGTGCCTTCCGCCAGGGATATCGAGATGCGACTTTTTTTAGCTTGTTCCTGATGCCATTCCTTAGCTCGGTGCACAATTTAAAATGGAACAAACTCCGTGGGGCAAAGTTAGAATTTTTTGAACGTTCGCGAGGGTGGTTTTTGGCTGCTAGGGGTGCCTTCCGCCAGGGATATCGAGATGCGACTTTTTTTAGATTGTTCCTGATGCCATTCCTTAGCTCGGTGCACAATTTAAAATGGAACAAACTCCGTGGGGCAAAGTTAGAATTTTTTGAACGTTCGCGAGGGTGGTTTTTGGCTGCTAGGGGTGCCTTCCGCCAGGGATATCGAGATGCGACTTTTTTTAGATTGTTCCTGATGCCATTCCTTAGCTCGGTGCACAATTTAAAATGGAACAAACTCCGTGGGGCAAAGTTAGAATTTTTTGAACGTTCGCGAGGGTGGTTTTTGGCTGCTAGGGGTGCCTTCCGCCAGGGATATCGAGATGCGACTTTTTTTAGATTGTTCCTGATGCCATTCCTTAGCTCGGTGCACAATTTAAAATGGCACAAACTCCGTGGGGCAAAGTTAGAATTTTTTGAACGTTCGCGAGGGTGGTTTTTGGCTGCTAGGGGTGCCTTCCGCCAGGGATATCGAGATGCGACTTTTTTTAGATTGTTCCTGATGCCATTCCTTAGCTCGGTGCACAATTTAAAATGGCACAAACTCCGTGGGGCAAAGTTAGAATTTTTTGAACGTTCGCGAGGGTGGTTTTTGGCTGCTAGGGGTGCCTTCCGCCAGGGATATCGAGATGCGACTTTTTTTAGATTGTTCCTGATGCCATTCCTTAGCTCGGTGCACAATTTAAAATGGAACAAACTCCGTGGGGCAAAGTTAGAATTTTTTGAACGTTCGCGAGGGTGGTTTTTGGCTGCTAGGGGTGCCTTCCGCCAGGGATATCGAGATGCGACTTTTTTTAGATTGTTCCTGATGCCATTCCTTAGCTCGGTGCACAATTTAAAATGGAACAAACTCCGTGGGGCAAAGTTAGAATTTTTTGAACGTTCGCGAGGGTGGTTTTTGGCTGCTAGGGGTGCCTTCCGCCAGGGATATCGAGATGCGACTTTTTTTAGATTGTTCCTGATGCCATTCCTTAGCTCGGTGCACAATTTAAAATGGAACAAACTCCGTGGGGCAAAGTTAGAATTTTTTGAACGTTCGCGAGGGTGGTTTTTGGCTGCTAGGGGTGCCTTCCGCCAGGGATATCGAGATGCGACTTTTTTTAGATTGTTCCTGATGCCATTCCTTAGCTCGGTGCACAATTTAAAATGGAACAAACTCCGTGGGGCAAAGTTAGAATTTTTTTAACGTTCGCGAGGGTGGTTTTTGGCTGCTAGGGGTTCCTTCCGCCAGGGATATCGAGATGCGACTTTTTTTAGATTGTTCCTGATGCCATTCCTTAGCTCGGTGCACAATTTAAAATGGAACAAACTCCGTGGGGCAAAGTTAGAATTTTTTGAACGTTTGCGAGGGTGGTTTTTGGCTGCTAGGGGTGCCTTCCGCCAGGGATATCGAGATGCGACTTTTTTTAGATTGTTCCTGATGCCATTCCTTAGCTCGGTGCACAATTTAAAATGGAACAAACTCCGTGGGGCAAAGTTAGAATTTTTTGAACGTTCGCGAGGGTGGTTTTTGGCTGCTAGGGGTGCCTTCCGCCAGGGATATCGAGATGCGACTTTTTTTAGATTGTTCCTGATGCCATTCCTTAGCCCGGTGCACAATTTAAAATGGAACAAACTCCGTGGGGCAAAGTTAGAATTTTTTGAACGTTCGCGAGGGTGGTTTTTGGCTGCTAGGGGTGCCTTCCGCCAGGGATATCGAGATGCGACTTTTTTTAGATTGTTCCTCATGCCATTCCTTAGCTCGGTGCACAATTTAAAATGGAACAAACTCCGTGGGGCAAAGTTAGAATTTTTTGAACGTTCGCGAGGGTGGTTTTTGGCTGCTAGGGGTGCCTTCCGCCAGGGATATCGAGATGCGACTTTTTTTAGATTGTTCCTGATGCCATTCCTTAGCTCGGTGCACAATTTAAAATGGAACAAACTCCGTGGGGCAAAGTTAGAATTTTTTGAACGTTCGCGAGGGTGGTTTTTGGCTGCTAGGGGTGCCTTCCGCCAGGGATATCGAGATGCGACTTTTTTTAGATTGTTCCTGATGCCATTCCTTAGCTCGGTGCACAATTTAAAATGGAACAAACTCCGTGGGGCAAAGTTAGAATTTTTTGAACGTTCGCGAGGGTGGTTTTTGGCTGCTAGGGGTGCCTTCCGCCAGGGATATCGAGATGCGACTTTTTTTAGATTGTTCCTGATGCCATTCCTTAGCTCGGTGCACAATTTAAAATGGAACAAACTCCGTGGGGCAAAGTTAGAATTTTTTGAACGTTCGCGAGGGTGGTTTTTGGCTGCTAGGGGTGCCTTCCGCCAGGGATATCGAGATGCGACTTTTTTTAGATTGTTCCTGATGCCATTCCTTAGCTCGGTGCACAATTTAAAATGGAACAAACTCCGTGGGGCAAAGTTAGAATTTTTTGAACGTTCGCGAGGGTGGTTTTTGGCTGCTAGGGGTGCCTTCCGCCAGGGATATCGAGATGCGACTTTTTTTAGATTGTTCCTGATGCCATTCCTTAGCTCGGTGCACAATTTAAAATGGAACAAACTCCGTGGGGCAAAGTTAGAATTTTTTGAACGTTCGCGAGGGTGGTTTTTGGCTGCTAGGGGTGCCTTCCGCCAGGGATATCGAGATGCGACTTTTTTTAGATTGTTCCTGATGCCATTCCTTAGCTCGGTGCACAATTTAAAATGGAACAAACTCCGTGGGGCAAAGTTAGAATTTTTTGAACGTTCGCGAGGGTGGTTTTTGGCTGCTAGGGGTGCCTTCCGCCAGGGATATCGAGATGCGACTTTTTTTAGATTGTTCCTGATGCCATTCCTTAGCTCGGTGCACAATTTAAAATGGAACAAACTCCGTGGGGCAAAGTTAGAATTTTTTGAACGTTCGCGAGGGTGGTTTTTGGCTGCTAGGGGTGCCTTCCGCCAGGGATATCGAGATGCGACTTTTTTTAGATTGTTCCTGATGCCATTCCTTAGCTCGGTGCACAATTTAAAATGGAACAAACTCCGTGGGGCAAAGTTAGAATTTTTTGAACGTTCGCGAGGGTGGTTTTTGGCTGCTAGGGGTGCCTTCCGCCAGGGATATCGAGATGCGACTTTTTTTAGATTGTTCCTGATGCCATTCCTTAGCTCGGTGCACAATTTAAAATGGAACAAACTCCGTGGGGCAAAGTTAGAATTTTTTGAACGTTCGCGAGGGTGGTTTTTGGCTGCTAGGGGTGCCTTCCGCCAGGGATATCGAGATGCGACTTTTTTTAGATTGTTCCTGATGCCATTCCTTAGCTCGGTGCACAATTAAAATGGAACAAACTCCGTGGGGCAAAGTTAGAATTTTTTGAACGTTCGCGAGGGTGGTTTTTGGCTGCTAGGGGTGCCTTCCGCCAGGGATATCGAGATGCGACTTTTTTTAGATTGTTCCTGATGCCATTCCTTAGCTCGGTGCAAAATTTAAAATGGAACAAACTCCGTGGGGCAAAGTTAGAATTTTTTGAACGTTCGCGAGGGTGGTTTTTGGCTGCTAGGGGTGCCTTCCGCCAGGGATATCGAGATGCGACTTTTTTTAGATTGTTCCTGATGCCATTCCTTAGCTCGGTGCACAATTTAAAATGGAACAAACTCCGTGGGGCAAAGTTAGAATTTTTTGAACGTTCGCGAGGGTGGTTTTTGGCTGCTAGGGGTGCCTTCCGCCAGGGATATCGAGATGCGACTTTTTTTAGATTGTTCCTGATGCCATTCCTTAGCTCGGTGCACAATTTAAAATGGAACAAACTCCGTGGGGCAAAGTTAGAATTTTTTGAACGTTCGCGAGGGTGGTTTTTGGCTGCTAGGGGTGCCTTCCGCCAGGGATATCGAGATGCGACTTTTTTTAGATTGTTCCTGATGCCATTCCTTAGCTCGGTGCACAATTTAAAATGGAACAAACTCCGTGGGGCAAAGTTAGAATTTTTTGAACGTTCGCGAGGGTGGTTTTTGGCTGCTAGGGGTGCCTTCCGCCAGGGATATCGAGATGCGACTTTTTTTAGATTGTTCCTGATGCCATTCCTTAGCTCGGTGCCCAATTTAAAATGGAACAAACTCCGTGGGGCAAAGTTAGAATTTTTTGAACGTTCGCGAGGGTGGTTTTTGGCTGCTAGGGGTGCCTTCCGCCAGGGATATCGAGATGCGACTTTTTTTAGATTGTTCCTCATGCCATTCCTTAGCTCGGTGCACAATTTAAAATGGAACAAACTCCGTGGGGCAAAGTTAGAATTTTTTGAACGTTCGCGAGGGTGGTTTTTGGCTGCTAGGGGTGCCTTCCGCCAGGGATATCGAGATGCGACTTTTTTTAGATTGTTCCTGATGCCATTCCTTAGCTCGGTGCACAATTTAAAATGGAACAAACTCCGTGGGGCAAAGTTAGAATTTTTTGAACGTTCGCGAGGGTGGTTTTTGGCTGCTAGGGGTGCCTTCCGCCAGGGATATCGAGATGCGACTTTTTTTAGATTGTTCCTGATGCCATTCCTTAGCTCGGTGCACAATTTAAAATGGAACAAACTCCGTGGGGCAAAGTTAGAATTTTTTGAACGTTCGCGAGGGTGGTTTTTGGCTGCTAGGGGTGCCTTCCGCCAGGGATATCGAGATGCGACTTTTTTTAGATTGTTCCTGATGCCATTCCTTAGCTCGGTGCACAATTTAAAATGGAACAAACTCCGTGGGGCAAAGTTAGAATTTTTTGAACGTTCGCGAGGGTGGTTTTTGGCTGCTAGGGGTGCCTTCCGCCAGGGATATCGAGATGCGACTTTTTTTAGATTGTTCCTGATGCCATTCCTTAGCTCGGTGCACAATTTAAAATGGAACAAACTCCGTGGGGCAAAGTTAGAATTTTTTGAACGTTCGCGAGGGTGGTTTTTGGCTGCTAGGGGTGCCTTCCGCCAGGGATATCGAGATGCGACTTTTTTTAGATTGTTCCTGATGCCATTCCTTAGCTCGGTGCACAATTTAAAATGGAACAAACTCCGTGGGGCAAAGTTAGAATTTTTTGAACGTTCGCGAGGGTGGTTTTTGGCTGCTAGGGGTGCCTTCCGCCAGGGATATCGAGATGCGACTTTTTTTAGATTGTTCCTGATGCCATTCCTTAGCTCGGTGCACAATTTAAAATGGAACAAACTCCGTGGGGCAAAGTTAGAATTTTTTGAACGTTCGCGAGGGTGGTTTTTGGCTGCTAGGGGTGCCTTCCGCCAGGGATATCGAGATGCGACTTTTTTTAGATTGTTCCTGATGCCATTCCTTAGCTCGGTGCACAATTTAAAATGGAACAAACTCCGTGGGGCAAAGTTAGAATTTTTTGAACGTTCGCGAGGGTGGTTTTTGGCTGCTAGGGGTGCCTTCCGCCAGGGATATCGAGATGCGACTTTTTTTAGATTGTTCCTGATGCCATTCCTTAGCTCGGTGCACAATTAAAATGGAACAAACTCCGTGGGGCAAAGTTAGAATTTTTTGAACGTTCGCGAGGGTGGTTTTTGGCTGCTAGGGGTGCCTTCCGCCAGGGATATCGAGATGCGACTTTTTTTAGATTGTTCCTGATGCCATTCCTTAGCTCGGTGCAAAATTTAAAATGGAACAAACTCCGTGGGGCAAAGTTAGAATTTTTTGAACGTTCGCGAGGGTGGTTTTTGGCTGCTAGGGGTGCCTTCCGCCAGGGATATCGAGATGCGACTTTTTTTAGATTGTTCCTGATGCCATTCCTTAGCTCGGTGCACAATTTAAAATGGAACAAACTCCGTGGGGCAAAGTTAGAATTTTTTGAACGTTCGCGAGGGTGGTTTTTGGCTGCTAGGGGTGCCTTCCGCCAGGGATATCGAGATGCGACTTTTTTTAGATTGTTCCTGATGCCATTCCTTAGCTCGGTGCACAATTTAAAATGGAACAAACTCCGTGGGGCAAAGTTAGAATTTTTTGAACGTTCGCGAGGGTGGTTTTTGGCTGCTAGGGGTGCCTTCCGCCAGGGATATCGAGATGCGACTTTTTTTAGATTGTTCCTGATGCCATTCCTTAGCTCGGTGCACAATTTAAAATGGAACAAACTCCGTGGGGCAAAGTTAGAATTTTTTGAACGTTCGCGAGGGTGGTTTTTGGCTGCTAGGGGTGCCTTCCGCCAGGGATATCGAGATGCGACTTTTTTTAGATTGTTCCTGATGCCATTCCTTAGCTCGGTGCCCAATTTAAAATGGAACAAACTCCGTGGGGCAAAGTTAGAATTTTTTGAACGTTCGCGAGGGTGGTTTTTGGCTGCTAGGGGTGCCTTCCGCCAGGGATATCGAGATGCGACTTTTTTTAGATTGTTCCTCATGCCATTCCTTAGCTCGGTGCACAATTTAAAATGGAACAAACTCCGTGGGGCAAAGTTAGAATTTTTTGAACGTTCGCGAGGGTGGTTTTTGGCTGCTAGGGGTGCCTTCCGCCAGGGATATCGAGATGCGACTTTTTTTAGATTGTTCCTGATGCCATTCCTTAGCTCGGTGCACAATTTAAAATGGAACAAACTCCGTGGGGCAAAGTTAGAATTTTTTGAACGTTCGCGAGGGTGGTTTTTGGCTGCTAGGGGTGCCTTCCGCCAGGGATATCGAGATGCGACTTTTTTTAGATTGTTCCTGATGCCATTCCTTAGCTCGGTGCACAATTTAAAATGGAACAAACTCCGTGGGGCAAAGTTAGAATTTTTTGAACGTTCGCGAGGGTGGTTTTTGGCTGCTAGGGGTGCCTTCCGCCAGGGATATCGAGATGCGACTTTTTTTAGATTGTTCCTGATGCCATTCCTTAGCTCGGTGCACAATTTAAAATGGAACAAACTCCGTGGGGCAAAGTTAGAATTTTTTGAACGTTCGCGAGGGTGGTTTTTGGCTGCTAGGGGTGCCTTCCGCCAGGGATATCGAGATGCGACTTTTTTTAGATTGTTCCTGATGCCATTCCTTAGCTCGGTGCACAATTTAAAATGGAACAAACTCCGTGGGGCAAAGTTAGAATTTTTTGAACGTTCGCGAGGGTGGTTTTTGGCTGCTAGGGGTGCCTTCCGCCAGGGATATCGAGATGCGACTTTTTTTAGATTGTTCCTGATGCCATTCCTTAGCTCGGTGCACAATTTAAAATGGAACAAACTCCGTGGGGCAAAGTTAGAATTTTTTGAACGTTCGCGAGGGTGGTTTTTGGCTGCTAGGGGTGCCTTCCGCCAGGGATATCGAGATGCGACTTTTTTTAGATTGTTCCTGATGCCATTCCTTAGCTCGGTGCACAATTTAAAATGGAACAAACTCCGTGGGGCAAAGTTAGAATTTTTTGAACGTTCGCGAGGGTGGTTTTTGGCTGCTAGGGGTGCCTTCCGCCAGGGATATCGAGATGCGACTTTTTTTAGATTGTTCCTGATGCCATTCCTTAGCTCGGTGCACAATTTAAAATGGAACAAACTCCGTGGGGCAAAGTTAGAATTTTTTGAACGTTCGCGAGGGTGGTTTTTGGCTGCTAGGGGTGCCTTCCGCCAGGGATATCGAGATGCGACTTTTTTTAGATTGTTCCTGATGCCATTCCTTAGCTCGGTGCACAATTTAAAATGGAACAAACTCCGTGGGGCAAAGTTAGAATTTTTTGAACGTTCGCGAGGGTGGTTTTTGGCTGCTAGGGGTGCCTTCCGCCAGGGATATCGAGATGCGACTTTTTTTAGATTGTTCCTGATGCCATTCCTTAGCTCGGTGCACAATTTAAAATGGAACAAACTCCGTGGGGCAAAGTTAGAATTTTTTGAACGTTCGCGAGGGTGGTTTTTGGCTGCTAGGGGTGCCTTCCGCCAGGGATATCGAGATGCGACTTTTTTTAGATTGTTCCTGATGCCATTCCTTAGCTCGGTGCACAATTTAAAATGGAGCAAACTCCGTGGGGCAAAGTTAGAATTTTTTGAACGTTCGCGAGGGTGGTTTTTGGCTGCTAGGGGTGCCTTCCGCCAGGGATATCGAGATGCGACTTTTTTTAGATTGTTCCTGATGCCATTCCTTAGCTCGGTGCACAATTTAAAATGGAGCAAACTCCGTGGGGCAAAGTTAGAATTTTTTGAACGTTCGCGAGGGTGGTTTTTGGCTGCTAGGGGTTCCTTCCGCAAGGGATATCGAGATGCGACTTTTTTTAGATTGTTCCTGATGCCATTCCTTAGCTCGGTGCACAATTTAAAATGGAACAAACTCCGTGGGGCAAAGTTAGAATTTTTTGAACGTTCGCGAGGGTGGTTTTTGGCTGCTAGGGGTGCCTTCCGCCAGGGATATCGAGATGCGACTTTTTTTAGATTGTTCCTGATGCCATTCCTTAGCTCGGTGCACAATTTAAAATGGAACAAACTCCGTGGGGCAAAGTTAGAATTTTTTGAACGTTCGCGAGGGTGGTTTTTGGCTGCTAGGGGTGCCTTCCGCCAGGGATATCGAGATGCGACTTTTTTTAGATTGTTCCTGATGCCATTCCTTAGCTCGGTGCACAATTTAAAATGGAACAAACTCCGTGGGGCAAAGTTAGAATTTTTTGAACGTTCGCGAGGGTGGTTTTTGGCTGCTAGGGGTTCCTTCCGCCAGGGATATCGAGATGCGACTTTTTTTAGATTGTTCCTGATGCCATTCCTTAGCTCGGTGCACAATTTAAAATGGAACAAACTCCGTGGGGCAACGTTAGAATTTTTTGAACGTTCGCGAGGGTGGTTTTTGGCTGCTAGGGGTGCCTTCCGCCAGGGATATCGAGATGCGACTTTTTTTAGATTGTTCCTGATGCCATTCCTTAGCTCGGTGCACAATTTAAAATGGAACAAACTCCGTGGGGCAAAGTTAGAATTTTTTGAACGTTCGTGAGGGAGGTTTTTGGCTGCTAGGGGTGCCTTCCGCCAGGGATATCGAGATGCGACTTTTTTTAGATTGTTCCTGATGCCATTCCTTAGCTCGGTGCACAATTTAAAATGGAACAAACTCCGTGGGGCAAAGTTAGAATTTTTTGAACGTTCGCGAGGGTGGTTTTTGGCTGCTAGGGGTGCCTTCCGCCAGGGATATCGAGATGCGACTTTTTTTAGATTGTTCCTGATGCCATTCCTTAGCTCGGTGCACAATTTAAAATGGAACAAACTCCGTGGGGCAAAGTTAGAATTTTTTGAACGTTCGCGAGGGTGGTTTTTGGCTGCTAGGGGTGCCTTCCGCCAGGGATATCGAGATGCGACTTTTTTTAGATTGTTCCTGATGCCATTCCTTAGCTCGGTGCACAATTTAAAATGGAACAAACTCCGTGGGGCAAAGTTAGAATTTTTTGAACGTTCGCGAGGGTGGTTTTTGGCTGCTAGGGGTGCCTTCCGCCAGGGATATCGAGATGCGACTTTTTTTAGATTGTTCCTGATGCCATTCCTTAGCTCGGTGCACAATTTAAAATGGAACAAACTCCGTGGGGCAAAGTTAGAATTTTTTGAACGTTCGCGAGGGTGGTTTTTGGCTGCTAGGGGTGCCTTCCGCCAGGGATATCGAGATGCGACTTTTTTTAGATTGTTCCTGATGCCATTCCTTAGCTCGGTGCACAATTTAAAATGGAACAAACTCCGTGGGGCAAAGTTAGAATTTTTTGAACGTTCGCGAGGGTGGTTTTTGGCTGCTAGGGGTGCCTTCCGCCAGGGATATCGAGATGCGACTTTTTTTAGATTGTTCCTGATGCCATTCCTTAGCTCGGTGCACAATTTAAAATGGAGCAAACTCCGTGGGGCAAAGTTAGAATTTTTTGAACGTTCGCGAGGGTGGTTTTTGGCTGCTAGGGGTGCCTTCCGCCAGGGATATCGAGATGCGACTTTTTTTAGATTGTTCCTGATGCCATTCCTTAGCTCGGTGCACAATTTAAAATGGAGCAAACTCCGTGGGGCAAAGTTAGAATTTTTTGAACGTTCGCGAGGGTGGTTTTTGGCTGCTAGGGGTTCCTTCCGCAAGGGATATCGAGATGCGACTTTTTTTAGATTGTTCCTGATGCCATTCCTTAGCTCGGTGCACAATTTAAAATGGAACAAACTCCGTGGGGCAAAGTTAGAATTTTTTGAACGTTCGCGAGGGTGGTTTTTGGCTGCTAGGGGTGCCTTCCGCCAGGGATATCGAGATGCGACTTTTTTTAGATTGTTCCTGATGCCATTCCTTAGCTCGGTGCACAATTTAAAATGGAACAAACTCCGTGGGGCAAAGTTAGAATTTTTTGAACGTTCGCGAGGGTGGTTTTTGGCTGCTAGGGGTGCCTTCCGCCAGGGATATCGAGATGCGACTTTTTTTAGATTGTTCCTGATGCCATTCCTTAGCTCGGTGCACAATTTAAAATGGAACAAACTCCGTGGGGCAAAGTTAGAATTTTTTGAACGTTCGCGAGGGTGGTTTTTGGCTGCTAGGGGTTCCTTCCGCCAGGGATATCGAGATGCGACTTTTTTTAGATTGTTCCTGATGCCATTCCTTAGCTCGGTGCACAATTTAAAATGGAACAAACTCCGTGGGGCAACGTTAGAATTTTTTGAACGTTCGCGAGGGTGGTTTTTGGCTGCTAGGGGTGCCTTCCGCCAGGGATATCGAGATGCGACTTTTTTTAGATTGTTCCTGATGCCATTCCTTAGCTCGGTGCACAATTTAAAATGGAACAAACTCCGTGGGGCAAAGTTAGAATTTTTTGAACGTTCGTGAGGGAGGTTTTTGGCTGCTAGGGGTGCCTTCCGCCAGGGATATCGAGATGCGACTTTTTTTAGATTGTTCCTGATGCCATTCCTTAGCTCGGTGCACAATTTAAAATGGAACAAACTCCGTGGGGCAAAGTTAGAATTTTTTGAACGTTCGCGAGGGTGGTTTTTGGCTGCTAGGGGTGCCTTCCGCCAGGGATATCGAGATGCGACTTTTTTTAGATTGTTCCTGATGCCATTCCTTAGCTCGGTGCACAATTTAAAATGGAACAAACTCCGTGGGGCAAAGTTAGAATTTTTTGAACGTTCGCGAGGGTGGTTTTTGGCTGCTAGGGGTGCCTTCCGCCAGGGATATCGAGATGCGACTTTTTTTAGATTGTTCCTGATGCCATTCCTTAGCTCGGTGCACAATTTAAAATGGAACAAACTCCGTGGGGCAAAGTTAGAATTTTTTGAACGTTCGCGAGGGTGGTTTTTGGCTGCTAGGGGTGCCTTCCGCCAGGGATATCGAGATGCGACTTTTTTTAGATTGTTCCTGATGCCATTCCTTAGCTCGGTGCACAATTTAAAATGGAACAAACTCCGTGGGGCAAAGTTAGAATTTTTTGAACGTTCGCGAGGGTGGTTTTTGGCTGCTAGGGGTGCCTTCCGCCAGGGATATCGAGATGCGACTTTTTTTAGATTGTTCCTGATGCCATTCCTTAGCTCGGTGCACAATTTAAAATGGAACAAACTCCGTGGGGCAAAGTTAGAATTTTTTGAACGTTCGCGAGGGTGGTTTTTGGCTGCTAGGGGTGCCTTCCGCCAGGGATATCGAGATGCGACTTTTATTAGATTGTTCCTGATGCCATTCCTTAGCTCGGTGCACAATTTAAAATGGAACAAACTCCGTGGGGCAAAGTTAGAATTTTTTGAACGTTCGCGAGGGTGGTTTTTGGCTGCTAGGGGTGCCTTCCGCCAGGGATATCGAGATGCGACTTTTTTTAGATTGTTCCTGATGCCATTCCTTAGCTCGGTGCACAATTTAAAATGGAACAAACTCCGTGGGGCAAAGTTAGAGTTTTTTGAACGTTCGCGAGGGTGGTTTTTGGCTGCTAGGGGTGCCTTCCGCCAGGGATATCGAGATGCGACTTTTTTTAGATTGTGCCTGATGCCATTCCTTAGCTCGGTGCACAATTTAAAATGGAACAAACTCCGTGGGGCAAAGTTAGAATTTTTTGAACGTTCGCGAGGGTGGTTTTTGGCTGCTAGGGGTGCCTTCCGCCAGGGATATCGAGATGCGACTTTTTTTAGATTGTTCCTGATGCCATTCCTTAGCTCGGTGCACAATTTAAAATGGAACAAACTCCGTGGGGCAAAGTTAGAATTTTTTGAACGTTCGCGAGGGTGGTTTTTGGCTGCTAGGGGTGCCTTCCGCCAGGGATATCGAGATGCGACTTTTTTTAGATTGTTCCTGATGCCATTCCTTAGCTCGGTGCACAATTTAAAATGGAACAAACTCCGTGGGGCAAAGTTAGAATTTTTTGAACGTTCGCGAGGGTGGTTTTTGGCTGCTAGGGGTGCCTTCCGCCAGGGATATCGAGATGCGACTTTTTTTAGATTGTTCCTGATGCCATTCCTTAGCTCGGTGCACAATTTAAAATGGAACAAACTCCGTGGGGCAAAGTTAGAATTTTTTGAACGTTCGCGAGGGTGGTTTTTGGCTGCTAGGGGTGCCTTCCGCCAGGGATATCGAGATGCGACTTTTTAGGCACGACCGTAAAGGGAGTGACTTATGCAATCGCCATCGCGAAAACCGTTCGTATGTATGTGTGTGTGTGTGTGTGTGTGTGTGTGTGTGTGTGTGTGTGTGTGTGTGTGTGTATGTGTGTCCGTGTATATCCTCGATTTCGGAAAAACGGCTGAACCGATCGGGACGAAATTTGGCACAAAAATCAAGTACACTACTGTGAGTTGACAATAAGGTTTGTGAGCCGCCATCTTGAACCGGTACAAGATGGCGGGAGATTCAAAATTTGAAAAAAATGTAATTTAAATTTAATATTGCTGCCATTTCTAAACGGCTGAAGATAGCGATACATAAAGTTTGCTGGCACCAAATGGATATATACTCAAAATACATGCCAAATTTCGTTGCGATCCGTTCAGCCGTTTGGCCGGAATACTGGACTAATGGAAATAGTGCAAAATTCATTAATCCCTTAGTCCAGTTTTCCGGCCAAACGGCTGAACGGATTCGAACAAAATTTGGCATGTACATCGAGTATATATCCATTTGGTGCCATGAAACTTTATGTATGGCCATCTTCAACCGTTTCGAAATGGCGGCAAATTCAAATTTTTTATCCATTATTTCAGCCAAAGAGTTGATTAGTCCACTATTCCGGCAAAATGACTGAACGGATTTGGACAAAATGTGGCATGCATATCAAGTATATACCCATTTGGTGCCAGGAAACTTTATGTATCGCTATCTTCAACCGTTTAGAAATGGCAGCAATATGCATGGTCATCTTGAAACGGCTGAACGGATTCGGACAAAATTTGGCATGTACATCAAGTATATACCCATTTGGTGCCACGAAACATTGTGTATGGGCATCTTCAACCATTTCGAAATGGTGCCAGTTTCAAATCTTTAATTCACTATTTTATTTATAATTATAGTTTGAAAATCCCGTAATTTCGAAACGGTTGAAGATGACCATAAAGTTTCGTGGCACCAAATGGGTATATTTTTAAACTACATTGCAAATTTTTTTTGAATCCGCGCAAGCGTTTCGCCGGAATACTGGATTAAAGATTTCAATTTGTCGCAATTTCTGAATGGTTGAAGTTAACCATGCATAAAGTTTCACCGCAGCAAAGGAGTATATACTTGATGTACATGTAAAAGTTTGGTTCGGATGCATTTAATTGTCCGGTTTCGATCACTTGCGCGCATTGCAGAAATGCTGCATTTCGCGGGCGAGCGCGAAGCGCGAGCACCCGACGTTCTCAGGGGGTATGGCGCTTGAGCGAAGCGAAAGCGCAGAGGACTCTCTAGCATAGTTTAATATCTCAATACTTGAATTTTCAACAATTTCGAAACGGTTTGAAATTCGTGGGCGAGCGCGAAGCGCGAGTGCCGCGGTCGTGCCTATTGCAGAAAAGCTTCGCTTTTCTGCACCCGGTAAAGCGAGCGCGAAGCGCGAGCAAAGGCGATCTGGGGGGTTGGCGCTTGAGCGAAGCGAAAGCGCAGGGGGTTTACCCCCTAGTTTAGATTGTTCCTGATGCCATTCCTTAGCTCGGTGCACAATTTAAAATGGAACAAACTCCGTGGGGCAAAGTTAGAATTTTTTGAACGTTCGCGAGGGTGGTTTTTGGCTGCTAGGGGTGCCTTCCGCCAGGGATATCGAGATGCGACTTTATTTAGATTGTTCCTGATGCCATTCCTTAGCTCGGTGCACAATTTAAAATGGAACAAACTCCGTGGGGCAAAGTTAGAATTTTTTGAACGTTCGCGAGGGTGGTTTTTGGCTGCTAGGGGTGCCTTCCGCCAGGGATATCGAGATGCGACTTTTTTTAGATTGTTCCTGATGCCATTCCTTAGCTCGGTGCACAATTTAAAATGGAACAAACTCCGTGGGGCAAAGTTAGAATTTTTTGAACGTTCGCGAGGGTGGTTTTTGGCTGCTAGGGGTGCCTTCCGCCAGGGATATCGAGATGCGACTTTTTTTAGATTGTTCCTGATGCCATTCCTTAGCTCGGTGCACAATTTAAAATGGAGCAAACTCCGTGGGGCAAAGTTAGAATTTTTTGAACGTTCGCGAGGGTGGTTTTTGGCTGCTAGGGGTGCCTTCCGCCAGGGATATCGAGATGCGACTTTTTTTAGATTGTTCCTGATGCCATTCCTTAGCTCGGTGCACAATTTAAAATGGAGCAAACTCCGTGGGGCAAAGTTAGAATTTTTTGAACGTTCGCGAGGGTGGTTTTTGGCTGCTAGGGGTTCCTTCCGCCAGGGATATCGAGATGCGACTTTTTTTAGATTGTTCCTGATGCCATTCCTTAGCTCGGTGCACAATTTAAAATAGAACAAACTCCGTGGGGCAAAGTTAGAATTTTTTGAACGTTCGCGAGGGTGGTTTTTGGCTGCTAGGGGTGCCTTCCGCCAGGGATATCGAGATGCGACTTTTTTTAGATTGTTCCTGATGCCATTCCTTAGCTCGGTGCACAATTTAAAATGGAACAAACTCCGTGGGGCAAAGTTAGAATTTTTTGAACGTTCGCGAGGGTGGTTTTTGGCTGCTAGGGGTGCCTTCCGCCAGGGATATCGAGATGCGACTTTTTTTAGATTGTTCCTGATGCCATTCCTTAGCTCGGTGCACAATTTAAAATGGAACAAACTCCGTGGGGCAAAGTTAGAATTTTTTGAACGTTCGCGAGGGTGGTTTTTGGCTGCTAGGGGTTCCTTCCGCCAGGGATATCGAGATGCGACTTTTTTTAGATTGTTCCTGATGCCATTCCTTAGCTCGGTGCACAATTTAAAATGGAACAAACTCCGTGGGGCAACGTTAGAATTTTTTGAACGTTCGCGAGGGTGGTTTTTGGCTGCTAGGGGTGCCTTCCGCCAGGGATATCGAGATGCGACTTTTTTTAGATTGTTCCTGATGCCATTCCTTAGCTCGGTGCACAATTTAAAATGGAACAAACTCCGTGGGGCAAAGTTAGAATTTTTTGAACGTTCGTGAGGGAGGTTTTTGGCTGCTAGGGGTGCCTTCCGCCAGGGATATCGAGATGCGACTTTTTTTAGATTGTTCCTGATGCCATTCCTTAGCTCGGTGCACAATTTAAAATGGAACAAACTCCGTGGGGCAAAGTTAGAATTTTTTGAATGTCCGCGAGGGTGGTTTTTGGCTGCTAGGGGTGCCTTCCGCCAGGGATATCGAGATGCGACTTTTTTTAGATTGTTCCTGATGCCATTCCTTAGCTCGGTGCACAATTTAAAATGGAACAAACTCCGTGGGGCAAAGTTAGAATTTTTTGAACGTTCGCGAGGGTGGTTTTTGGCTGCTAGGGGTGCCTTCCGCCAGGGATATCGAGATGCGACTTTTTTTAGATTGTTCCTGATGCCATTCCTTAGCTCGGTGCACAATTTAAAATGGAACAAACTCCGTGGGGCAAAGTTAGAATTTTTTGAACGTTCGCGAGGGTGGTTTTTGGCTGCTAGGGGTGCCTTCCGCCAGGGATATCGAGATGCGACTTTTTTTAGATTGTTCCTGATGCCATTCCTTAGCTCGGTGCTCAATTTAAAATGGAACAAACTCCGTGGGGCAAAGTTAGAATTTTTTGAACGTTCGCGAGGGTGGTTTTTGGCTGCTAGGGGTGCCTTCCGCCAGGGATATCGAGATGCGACTTTTTTTAGATTGTTCCTGATGCCATTCCTTAGCTCGGTGCAAAATTTAAAATGGAACAAACTCCGTGGGGCAAAGTTAGAATTTTTTGAACGTTCGCGAGGGTGGTTTTTGGCTGCTAGGGGTGCCTTCCGCCAGGGATATCGAGATGCGACTTTTTTTAGATTGTTCCTGATGCCATTCCTTAGCTCGGTGCACACTTTAAAATGGAACAAACTCCGTGGGGCAAAGTTAGAATTTTTTGAACGTTCGCGAGGGTGGTTTTTGGCTGCTAGGGGTGCCTTCCGCCAGGGATATCGAGATGCGACTTTTTTTAGATTGTTCCTCATGCCATTCCTTAGCTCGGTGCACAATTTAAAATGGAACAAACTCCGTGGGGCAAAGTTAGAATTTTTTGAACGTTCGCGAGGGTGGTTTTTGGCTGCTGGGGGTGCCTTCCGCCAGGGATATCGAGATGCGACTTTTTTTAGATTGTTCCTGATGCCATTCCTTAGCTCGGTGCACAATTTAAAATGGAACAAACTCCGTGGGGCAAAGTTAGAATTTTTTGAACGTTCGCGAGGGTGGTTTTTGGCTGCTAGGGGTGCCTTCCGCCAGGGATATCGAGATGCGACTTTTTTTAGATTGTTCCTGATGCCATTCCTTAGCTCGGTGCACAATTTAAAATGGAACAAACTCCGTGGGGCAAAGTTAGAATTTTTTGAACGTTCGCGAGGGTGGTTTTTGGCTGCTAGGGGTGCCTTCCGCCAGGGATATCGAGATGCGACTTTTTTTAGATTGTTCCTGATGCCATTCCTTAGCTCGGTGCACAATTTAAAATGGAACAAACTCCGTGGGGCAAAGTTAGAATTTTTTGAACGTTCGCGAGGGTGGTTTTTGGCTGCTAGGGGTGCCTTCCGCCAGGGATATCGAGATGCGACTTTTTTTAGATTGTTCCTGATGCCATTCCTTAGCTCGGTGCTCAATTTAAAATGGAACAAACTCCGTGGGGCAAAGTTAGAATTTTTTGAACGTTCGCGAGGGTGGTTTTTGGCTGCTAGGGGTGCCTTCCGCCAGGGATATCGAGATGCGACTTTTTTTAGATTGTTCCTGATGCCATTCCTTAGCTCGGTGCAAAATTTAAAATGGAACAAACTCCGTGGGGCAAAGTTAGAATTTTTTGAACGTTCGCGAGGGTGGTTTTTGGCTGCTAGGGGTGCCTTCCGCCAGGGATATCGAGATGCGACTTTTTTTAGATTGTTCCTGATGCCATTCCTTAGCTCGGTGCACACTTTAAAATGGAACAAACTCCGTGGGGCAAAGTTAGAATTTTTTGAACGTTCGCGAGGGTGGTTTTTGGCTGCTAGGGGTGCCTTCCGCCAGGGATATCGAGATGCGACTTTTTTTAGATTGTTCCTCATGCCATTCCTTAGCTCGGTGCACAATTTAAAATGGAACAAACTCCGTGGGGCAAAGTTAGAATTTTTTGAACGTTCGCGAGGGTGGTTTTTGGCTGCTAGGGGTGCCTTCCGCCAGGGATATCGAGATGCGACTTTTTTTAGATTGTTCCTGATGCCATTCCTTAGCTCGGTGCACAATTTAAAATGGAACAAACTCCGTGGGGCAAAGTTAGAATTTTTTGAACGTTCGCGAGGGTGGTTTTTGGCTGCTAGGGGTGCCTTCCGCCAGGGATATCGAGATGCGACTTTTTTTAGATTGTTCCTCATGCCATTCCTTAGCTCGGTGCACAATTTAAAATGGAACAAACTCCGTGGGGCAAAGTTAGAATTTTTTGAACGTTCGCGAGGGTGGTTTTTGGCTGCTAGGGGTGCCTTCCGCCAGGGATATCGAGATGCGACTTTTTTTAGATTGTTCCTGATGCCATTCCTTAGCTCGGTGCACAATTAAAATGGAACAAACTCCGTGGGGCAAAGTTAGAATTTTTTGAACGTTCGCGAGGGTGGTTTTTGGCTGCTAGGGGTGCCTTCCGCCAGGGATATCGAGATGCGACGTTTTTTAGATTGTTCCTGATGCCATTCCTTAGCTCGGTGCAAAATTTAAAATGGAACAAACTCCGTGGGGCAAAGTTAGAATTTTTTGAACGTTCGCGAGGGTGGTTTTTGGCTGCTAGGGGTGCCTTCCGCCAGGGATATCGAGATGCGACTTTTTTTAGATTGTTCCTGATGCCATTCCTTAGCTCGGTGCACAATTTAAAATGGAACAAACTCCGTGGGGCAAAGTTAGAATTTTTTGAACGTTCGCGAGGGTGGTTTTTGGCTGCTAGGGGTGCCTTCCGCCAGGGATATCGAGATGCGACTTTTTTTAGATTGTTCCTGATGCCATTCCTTAGCTCGGTGCACAATTTAAAATGGAACAAACTCCGTGGGGCAAAGTTAGAATTTTTTGAACGTTCGCGAGGGTGGTTTTTGGCCGCTAGGGGTGCCTTCCGCCAGGGATATCGAGATGCGACTTTTTTTAGATTGTTCCTGATGCCATTCCTTAGCTCGGTGCACAATTTAAAATGGAACAAACTCCGTGGGGCAAAGTTAGAATTTTTTGAACGTTCGCGAGGGTGGTTTTTGGCTGCTAGGGGTGCCTTCCGCCAGGGATATCGAGATGCGACTTTTTTTAGGTTGTTCCTGATGCCATTCCTTAGCTCGGTGCACAATTTAAAATGGAACAAACTCCGTGGGGCAAAGTTAGAATTTTTTGAACGTTCGCGAGGGTGGTTTTTGGCTGCTAGGGGTGCCTTCCGCCAGGGATATCGAGATGCGACTTTTTTTAGATTGTTCCTGATGCCATTCCTTAGCTCGGTGCACAATTTAAAATGGAACAAACTCCGTGGGGCAAAGTTAGAATTTTTTGAACGTTCGCGAGGGTGGTTTTTGGCTGCTAGGGGTGCCTTCCGCCAGGGATATCGAGATGCGACTTTTTTTAGATTGTTCCTGATGCCATTCCTTAGCTCGGTGCACAATTTAAAATGGAACAAACTCCGTGGGGCAAAGTTAGAATTTTTTGAACGTTCGCGAGGGTGGTTTTTGGCTGCTAGGGGTGCCTTCCGCCAGGGATATCGAGATGCGACTTTTTTTAGATTGTTCCTGATGCCATTCCTTAGCTCGGTGCACAATTTAAAATGGAACAAACTCCGTGGGGCAAAGTTAGAATTTTTTGAACGTTCGCGAGGGTGGTTTTTGGCTGCTAGGGGTGCCTTCCGCCAGGGATATCGAGATGCGACTTTTTTTAGATTGTTCCTGATGCCATTCCTTAGCTCGGTGCACAATTTAAAATGGAACAAACTCCGTGGGGCAAAGTTAGAATTTTTTGAACGTTCGCGAGGGTGGTTTTTGGCTGCTAGGGGTGCCTTCCGCCAGGGATATCGAGATGCGACTTTTTTTAGATTGTTCCTGATGCCATTCCTTAGCTCGGTGCACAATTTAAAATGGAACAAACTCCGTGGGGCAAAGTTAGAATTTTTTGAACGTTCGCGAGGGTGGTTTTTGGCTGCTAGGGGTGCCTTCCGCCAGGGATATCGAGATGCGACTTTTTTTAGATTGTTCCTGATGCCATTCCTTAGCTCGGTGCACAATTTAAAATGGAACAAACTCCGTGGGGCAAAGTTAGAGTTTTTTGAACGTCCGCGAGGGTGGTTTTTGGCTGCTAGGGGTGCCTTCCGCCAGGGATATCGAGATGCGACTTTTTTTAGATTGTTCCTGATGCCATTCCTTAGCTCGGTGCACAATTTAAAATGGAACAAACTCCGTGGGGCAAAGTTAGAATTTTTTGAACGTTCGCGAGGGTGGTTTTTGGCTGCTAGGGGTGCCTTCCGCCAGGGATATCGAGATGCGACTTTTTTTAGATTGTTCCTGATGCCATTCCTTAGCTCGGTGCACAATTTAAAATGGAACAAACTCCGTGGGGCAAAGTTAGAATTTTTTGAACGTTCGCGAGGGTGGTTTTTGGCTGCTAGGGGTGCCTTCCGCCAGGGATATCGAGATGCGACTTTTTTTAGATTGTTCCTGATGCCATTCCTTAGCTCGGTGCACAATTTAAAATGGAGCAAACTCCGTGGGGCAAAGTTAGAATTTTTTGAACGTTCGCGAGGGTGGTTTTTGGCTGCTAGGGGTGCCTTCCGCCAGGGATATGGAGATGCGACTTTTTTTAGATTGTTCCTGATGCCATTCCTTAGCTCGGTGCACAATTTAAAATGGAGCAAACTCCGTGGGGCAAAGTTAGAATTTTTTGAACGTTCGCGAGGGTGGTTTTTGGCTGCTAGGGGTTCCTTCCGCAAGGGATATCGAGATGCGACTTTTTTTAGATTGTTCCTGATGCCATTCCTTAGCTCGGTGCACAATTTAAAATGGAACAAACTCCGTGGGGCAAAGTTAGAATTTTTTGAACGTTCGCGAGGGTGGTTTTTGGCTGCTAGGGGTGCCTTCCGCCAGGGATATCGAGATGCGACTTTTTTTAGATTGTTCCTGATGCCATTCCTTAGCTCGGTGCACAATTTAAAATGGAACAAACTCCGTGGGGCAAAGTTAGAGTTTTTTGAACGTTCGCGAGGGTGGTTTTTGGCTGCTAGGGGTGCCTTCCGCCAGGGATATCGAGATGCGACTTTTTTTAGATTGTGCCTGATGCCATTCCTTAGCTCGGTGCACAATTTAAAATGGAACAAACTCCGTGGGGCAAAGTTAGAATTTTTTGAACGTTCGCGAGGGTGGTTTTTGGCTGCTAGGGGTGCCTTCCGCCAGGGATATCGAGATGCGACTTTTTTTAGATTGTTCCTGATGCCATTCCTTAGCTCGGTGCACAATTTAAAATGGAACAAACTCCGTGGGGCAAAGTTAGAATTTTTTGAACGTTCGCGAGGGTGGTTTTTGGCTGCTAGGGGTGCCTTCCGCCAGGGATATCGAGATGCGACTTTTTTTAGATTGTTCCTGATGCCATTCCTTAGCTCGGTGCACAATTTAAAATGGAACAAACTCCGTGGGGCAAAGTTAGAATTTTTTGAACGTTCGCGAGGGTGGTTTTTGGCTGCTAGGGGTGCCTTCCGCCAGGGATATCGAGATGCGACTTTTTTTAGATTGTTCCTGATGCCATTCCTTAGCTCGGTGCACAATTTAAAATGGAACAAACTCCGTGGGGCAAAGTTAGAATTTTTTTAACGTTCGCGAGGGTGGTTTTTGGCTGCTAGGGGTGCCTTCCGCCAGGGATATCGAGATGCGACTTTTTTTAGATTGTTCCTGATGCCATTCCTTAGCTCGGTGCACAATTTAAAATGGAACAAACTCCGTGGGGCAAAGTTAGAGTTTTTTGAACGTTCGCGAGGGTGGTTTTTGGCTGCTAGGGGTGCCTTCCGCCAGGGATATCGAGATGCGACTTTTTTTAGATTGTTCCTGATGCCATTCCTTAGCTCGGTGCACAATTTAAAATGGAACAAACTCCGTGGGGCAAAGTTAGAATTTTTTGAACGTTCGCGAGGGTGGTTTTTGGCTGCTAGGGGTGCCTTCCGCCAGGGATATCGAGATGCGACTTTTTTTAGATTGTTCCTGATGCCATTCCTTAGCTCGGTGCACAATTTAAAATGGAACAAACTCCGTGGGGCAAAGTTAGAATTTTTTGAACGTTCGCGAGGGTGGTTTTTGGCTGCTAGGGGTGCCTTCCGCCAGGGATATCGAGATGCGACTTTTTTTAGATTGTTCCTGATGCCATTCCTTAGCTCGGTGCACAATTTAAAATGGAACAAACTCCGTGGGGCAAAGTTAGAATTTTTTGAACGTTCGCGAGGGTGGTTTTTGGCTGCTAGGGGTGCCTTCCGCCAGGGATATCGAGATGCGACTTTTTTTAGATTGTTCCTGATGCCATTCCTTAGCTCGGTGCACAATTTAAAATGGAACAAACTCCGTGGGGCAAAGTTAGAATTTTTTGAACGTTCGCGAGGGTGGTTTTTGGCTGCTAGGGGTGCCTTCCGCCAGGGATATCGAGATGCGACTTTTATTAGATTGTTCCTGATGCCATTCCTTAGCTCGGTGCACAATTTAAAATGGAACAAACTCCGTGGGGCAAAGTTAGAATTTTTTGAACGTTCGCGAGGGTGGTTTTTGGCTGCTAGGGGTGCCTTCCGCCAGGGATATCGAGATGCGACTTTTTTTAGATTGTTCCTGATGCCATTCCTTAGCTCGGTGCACAATTTAAAATGGAACAAACTCCGTGGGGCAAAGTTAGAGTTTTTTGAACGTTCGCGAGGGTGGTTTTTGGCTGCTAGGGGTGCCTTCCGCCAGGGATATCGAGATGCGACTTTTTTTAGATTGTGCCTGATGCCATTCCTTAGCTCGGTGCACAATTTAAAATGGAACAAACTCCGTGGGGCAAAGTTAGAATTTTTTGAACGTTCGCGAGGGTGGTTTTTGGCTGCTAGGGGTGCCTTCCGCCAGGGATATCGAGATGCGACTTTTTTTAGATTGTTCCTGATGCCATTCCTTAGCTCGGTGCACAATTTAAAATGGAACAAACTCCGTGGGGCAAAGTTAGAATTTTTTGAACGTTCGCGAGGGTGGTTTTTGGCTGCTAGGGGTGCCTTCCGCCAGGGATATCGAGATGCGACTTTTTTTAGATTGTTCCTGATGCCATTCCTTAGCTCGGTGCACAATTTAAAATGGAACAAACTCCGTGGGGCAAAGTTAGAATTTTTTTAACGTTCGCGAGGGTGGTTTTTGGCTGCTAGGGGTGCCTTCCGCCAGGGATATCGAGATGCGACTTTTTTTAGATTGTTCCTGATGCCATTCCTTAGCTCGGTGCACAATTTAAAATGGAACAAACTCCGTGGGGCAAAGTTAGAATTTTTTGAACGTTCGCGAGGGTGGTTTTTGGCTGCTAGGGGTGCCTTCCGCCAGGGATATCGAGATGCGACTTTTTTTAGATTGTTCCTGATGCCATTCCTTAGCTCGGTGCACAATTTAAAATGGAACAAACTCCGTGGGGCAAAGTTAGAATTTTTTGAACGTTCGCGAGGGTGGTTTTTGGCTGCTAGGGGTGCCTTCCGCCAGGGATATCGAGATGCGACTTTTTTTAGATTGTTCCTGATGCCATTCCTTAGCTCGGTGCACAATTTAAAATGGAACAAACTCCGTGGGGCAAAGTTAGAATTTTTTGAACGTTCGCGAGGGTGGTTTTTGGCTGCTAGGGGTGCCTTCCGCCAGGGATATCGAGATGCGACTTTTTTTAGATTGTTCCTGATGCCATTCCTTAGCTCGGTGCACAATTTAAAATGGAACAAACTCCGTGGGGCAAAGTTAGAATTTTTTGAACGTTCGCGAGGGTGGTTTTTGGCTGCTAGGGGTGCCTTCCGCCAGGGATATCGAGATGCGACTTTTTTTAGATTGTTCCTGATGCCATTCCTTAGCTCGGTGCACAATTTAAAATGGAACAAACTCCGTGGGGCAAAGTTAGAATTTTTTGAACGTTCGCGAGGGTGGTTTTTGGCTGCTAGGGGTGCCTTCCGCCAGGGATATCGAGATGCGACTTTTATTAGATTGTTCCTGATGCCATTCCTTAGCTCGGTGCACAATTTAAAATGGAACAAACTCCGTGGGGCAAAGTTAGAATTTTTTGAATGTTCGCGAGGGTGGTTTTTGGCTGCTAGGGGTGCCTTCCGCCAGGGATATCGAGATGCGACTTTTTTTAGATTGTTCCTGATGCCATTCCTTAGCTCGGTGCACAATTTAAAATGGAACAAACTCCGTGGGGCAAAGTTAGAGTTTTTTGAACGTTCGCGAGGGTGGTTTTTGGCTGCTAGGGGTGCCTTCCGCCAGGGATATCGAGATGCGACTTTTTTTAGATTGTGCCTGATGCCATTCCTTAGCTCGGTGCACAATTTAAAATGGAACAAACTCCGTGGGGCAAAGTTAGAATTTTTTGAACGTTCGCGAGGGTGGTTTTTGGCTGCTAGGGGTGCCTTCCGCCAGGGATATCGAGATGCGACTTTTTTTAGATTGTTCCTGATGCCATTCCTTAGCTCGGTGCACAATTTAAAATGGAACAAACTCCGTGGGGCAAAGTTAGAATTTTTTGAACGTTCGCGAGGGTGGTTTTTGGCTGCTAGGGGTGCCTTCCGCCAGGGATATCGAGATGCGACTTTTTTTAGATTGTTCCTGATGCCATTCCTTAGCTCGGTGCACAATTTAAAATGGAACAAACTCCGTGGGGCAAAGTTAGAATTTTTTGAACGTTCGCGAGGGTGGTTTTTGGCTGCTAGGGGTGCCTTCCGCCAGGGATATCGAGATGCGACTTTTTTTAGATTGTTCCTGATGCCATTCCTTAGCTCGGTGCACAATTTAAAATGGAACAAACTCCGTGGGGCAAAGTTAGAATTTTTTTAACGTTCGCGAGGGTGGTTTTTGGCTGCTAGGGGTGCCTTCCGCCAGGGATATCGAGATGCGACTTTTTTTAGATTGTTCCTGATGCCATTCCTTAGCTCGGTGCACAATTTAAAATGGAACAAACTCCGTGGGGCAAAGTTAGAATTTTTTGAACGTTCGCGAGGGTGGTTTTTGGCTGCTAGGGGTGCCTTCCGCCAGGGATATCGAGATGCGACTTTTTTTAGATTGTTCCTGATGCCATTCCTTAGCTCGGTGCACAATTTAAAATGGAACAAACTCCGTGGGGCAAAGTTAGAATTTTTTGAACGTTCGCGAGGGTGGTTTTTGGCTGCTAGGGGTGCCTTCCGCCAGGGATATCGAGATGCGACTTTTTTTAGATTGTTCCTGATGCCATTCCTTAGCTCGGTGCACAATTTAAAATGGAACAAACTCCGTGGGGCAAAGTTAGAATTTTTTGAACGTTCGCGAGGGTGGTTTTTGGCTGCTAGGGGTGCCTTCCGCCAGGGATATCGAGATGCGACTTTTTTTAGATTGTTCCTGATGCCATTCCTTAGCTCGGTGCACAATTTAAAATGGAACAAACTCCGTGGGGCAAAGTTAGAATTTTTTGAACGTTCGCGAGGGTGGTTTTTGGCTGCTAGGGGTGCCTTCCGCCAGGGATATCGAGATGCGACTTTTATTAGATTGTTCCTGATGCCATTCCTTAGCTCGGTGCACAATTTAAAATGGAACAAACTCCGTGGGGCAAAGTTAGAATTTTTTGAACGTTCGCGAGGGTGGTTTTTGGCTGCTAGGGGTGCCTTCCGCCAGGGATATCGAGATGCGACTTTTTTTAGATTGTTCCTGATGCCATTCCTTAGCTCGGTGCACAATTTAAAATGGAACAAACTCCGTGGGGCAAAGTTAGAGTTTTTTGAACGTTCGCGAGGGTGGTTTTTGGCTGCTAGGGGTGCCTTCCGCCAGGGATATCGAGATGCGACTTTTTTTAGATTGTGCCTGATGCCATTCCTTAGCTCGGTGCACAATTTAAAATGGAACAAACTCCGTGGGGCAAAGTTAGAATTTTTTGAACGTTCGCGAGGGTGGTTTTTGGCTGCTAGGGGTGCCTTCCGCCAGGGATATCGAGATGCGACTTTTTTTAGATTGTTCCTGATGCCATTCCTTAGCTCGGTGCACAATTTAAAATGGAACAAACTCCGTGGGGCAAAGTTAGAATTTTTTGAACGTTCGCGAGGGTGGTTTTTGGCTGCTAGGGGTGCCTTCCGCCAGGGATATCGAGATGCGACTTTTTTTAGATTGTTCCTGATGCCATTCCTTAGCTCGGTGCACAATTTAAAATGGAACAAACTCCGTGGGGCAAAGTTAGAATTTTTTGAACGTTCGCGAGGGTGGTTTTTGGCTGCTAGGGGTGCCTTCCGCCAGGGATATCGAGATGCGACTTTTTTTAGATTGTTCCTGATGCCATTCCTTAGCTCGGTGCACAATTTAAAATGGAACAAACTCCGTGGGGCAAAGTTAGAATTTTTTTAACGTTCGCGAGGGTGGTTTTTGGCTGCTAGGGGTGCCTTCCGCCAGGGATATCGAGATGCGACTTTTTTTAGATTGTTCCTGATGCCATTCCTTAGCTCGGTGCACAATTTAAAATGGAACAAACTCCGTGGGGCAAAGTTAGAGTTTTTTGAACGTTCGCGAGGGTGGTTTTTGGCTGCTAGGGGTGCCTTCCGCCAGGGATATCGAGATGCGACTTTTTTTAGATTGTTCCTGATGCCATTCCTTAGCTCGGTGCACAATTTAAAATGGAACAAACTCCGTGGGGCAAAGTTAGAATTTTTTGAACGTTCGCGAGGGTGGTTTTTGGCTGCTAGGGGTGCCTTCCGCCAGGGATATCGAGATGCGACTTTTTTTAGATTGTTCCTGATGCCATTCCTTAGCTCGGTGCACAATTTAAAATGGAACAAACTCCGTGGGGCAAAGTTAGAATTTTTTGAACGTTCGCGAGGGTGGTTTTTGGCTGCTAGGGGTGCCTTCCGCCAGGGATATCGAGATGCGACTTTTTTTAGATTGTTCCTGATGCCATTCCTTAGCTCGGTGCACAATTTAAAATGGAACAAACTCCGTGGGGCAAAGTTAGAATTTTTTGAACGTTCGCGAGGGTGGTTTTTGGCTGCTAGGGGTGCCTTCCGCCAGGGATATCGAGATGCGACTTTTTTTAGATTGTTCCTGATGCCATTCCTTAGCTCGGTGCACAATTTAAAATGGAACAAACTCCGTGGGGCAAAGTTAGAATTTTTTGAACGTTCGCGAGGGTGGTTTTTGGCTGCTAGGGGTGCCTTCCGCCAGGGATATCGAGATGCGACTTTTTTTAGATTGTTCCTGATGCCATTCCTTAGCTCGGTGCACAATTTAAAATGGAACAAACTCCGTGGGGCAAAGTTAGAATTTTTTGATCGTTCGCGAGGGTGGTTTTTGGCTGCTAGGGGTGCCTTCCGCCAGGGATATCGAGATGCGACTTTTTTTAGATTGTTCCTGATGCCATTCCTTAGCTCGGTGCACAATTTAAAATGGAGCAAACTCCGTGGGGCAAAGTTAGAATTTTTTGAACGTTCGCGAGGGTGGTTTTTGGCTGCTAGGGGTTCCTTCCGCCAGGGATATCGAGATGCGACTTTTTTTAGATTGTTCCTGATGCCATTCCTTAGCTCGGTGCACAATTTAAAATGGAGCAAACTCCGTGGGGCAAAGTTAGAATTTTTTGAACGTTCGCGAGGGTGGTTTTTGGCTGCTAGGGGTGCCTTCCGCCAGGGATATCGAGATGCGACTTTTTTTAGATTGTTCCTGATGCCATTCCTTAGCTCGGTGCACAATTTAAAATGGAACAAACTCCGTGGGGCAAAGTTAGAATTTTTTGAACGTTCGCGAGGGTGGTTTTTGGCTGCTAGGGGTGCCTTCCGCCAGGGATATCGAGATGCGACTTTTTTTAGATTGTTCCTGATGCCATTCCTTAGCTCGGTGCACAATTTAAAATGGAACAAACTCCGTGGGGCAAAGTTAGAATTTTGTGAACGTTCGCGAGGGTGGTTTTTGGCTGCTAGGGGTGCCTTCCGCCAGGGATATCGAGATGCGACTTTTTTTAGATTGTTCCTGATGCCATTCCTTAGCTCGGTGCACAATTTAAAATGGAACAAACTCCGTGGGGCAAAGTTAGAATTTTTTGAACGTTCGCGAGGGTGGTTTTTGGCTGCTAGGGGTGCCTTCCGCCAGGGATATCGAGATGCGACTTTTTTTAGATTGTTCCTGATGCCATTCCTTAGCTCGGTGCACAATTTAAAATGGAACAAACTCCGTGGGGCAAAGTTAGAATTTTTTGAACGTTCGCGAGGGTGGTTTTTGGCTGCTAGGGGTGCCTTCCGCCAGGGATATCGAGATGCGACTTTTTTTAGATTGTTCCTGATGCCATTCCTTAGCTCGGTGCACAATTTAAAATGGAACAAACTCCGTGGGGCAAAGTTAGAATTTTTTGAACGTTCGCGAGGGTGGTTTTTGGCTGCTAGGGGTGCCTTCCGCCAGGGATATCGAGATGCGACTTTTTTTAGATTGTTCCTGATGCCATTCCTTAGCTCGGTGCACAATTTAAAATGGAACAAACTCCGTGGGGCAAAGTTAGAATTTTTTGAACGTTCGCGAGGGTGGTTTTTGGCTGCTAGGGGTGCCTTCCGCCAGGGATATCGAGATGCGACTTTTTTTAGATTGTTCCTGATGCCATTCCTTAGCTCGGTGCACAATTTAAAATGGAACAAACTCCGTGGGGCAAAGTTAGAATTTTTTGAACGTTCGCGAGGGTGGTTTTTGGCTGCTGGGGGTGCCTTCCGCCAGGTATATCGAGATGCGACTTTTTTTAGATTGTTCCTGATGCCATTCCTTAGCTCGGTGCACAATTTAAAATGGAACAAACTCCGTGGGGCAAAGTTAGAATTTTATGAACGTTCGCGAGGGTGGTTTTTGGCTGCTAGGGGTGCCTTCCGCCAGGGATATCGAGATGCGACTTTTTTTAGATTGTTCCTGATGCCATTCCTTAGCTCGGTGCACAATTTAAAATGGAGCAAACTCCGTGGGGCAAAGTTAGAATTTTTTGAACGTTCGCGAGGGTGGTTTTTGGCTGCTAGGGGTTCCTTCCGCCAGGGATATCGAGATGCGACTTTTTTTAGATTGTTCCTGATGCCATTCCTTAGCTCGGTGCACAATTTAAAATGGAACAAACTCCGTGGGGCAAAGTTAGAATTTTTTGAACGTTCGCGAGGGTGGTTTTTGGCTGCTAGGGGTGCCTTCCGCCAGGGATATCGAGATGCGACTTTTTTTAGATTGTTCCTGATGCCATTCCTTAGCTCGGTGCACAATTTAAAATGGAACAAACTCCGTGGGGCAAAGTTAGAATTTTTTGAACGTTCGCGAGGGTGGTTTTTGGCTGCTAGGGGTGCCTTCCGCCAGGGATATCGAGATGCGACTTTTTTTAGATTGTTCCTGATGCCATTCCTTAGCTCGGTGCACAATTTAAAATGGAACAAACTCCGTGGGGCAAAGTTAGAATTTTTTGAACGTTCGCGAGGGTGGTTTTTGGCTGCTAGGGGTGCCTTCCGCCAGGGATATCGAGATGCGACTTTTTTTAGATTGTTCCTGATGCCATTCCTTAGCTCGGTGCACAATTTAAAATGGAACAAACTCCGTGGGGCAAAGTTAGAATTTTTTGAACGTTCGCGAGGGTGGTTTTTGGCTGCTAGGGGTGCCTTCCGCCAGGGATATCGAGATGCGACTTTTTTTAGATTGTTCCTGATGCCATTCCTTAGCTCGGTGCACAATTTAAAATGGAACAAACTCCGTGGGGCAAAGTTAGAATTTTTTGAACGTTCGCGAGGGTGGTTTTTGGCTGCTGGGGGTGCCTTCCGCCAGGGATATCGAGATGCGACTTTTTTTAGATTGTTCCTGATGCCATTCCTTAGCTCGGTGCACAATTTAAAATGGAACAAACTCCGTGGGGCAAAGTTAGAATTTTTTGAACGTTCGCGAGGGTGGTTTTTGGCTGCTAGGGGTGCCTTCCGCCAGGGATATCGAGATGCGACTTTTTTTAGATTGTTCCTGATGCCATTCCTTAGCTCGGTGCACAATTTAAAATGGAGCAAACTCCGTGGGGCAAAGTTAGAATTTTTTGAACGTTCGCGAGGGTGGTTTTTGGCTGCTAGGGGTGCCTTCCGCCAGGGATATCGAGATGCGACTTTTTTTAGATTGTTCCTGATGCCATTCCTTAGCTCGGTGCACAATTTAAAATGGAACAAACTCCGTGGGGCAAAGTTAGAATTTTTTGAACGTTCGCGCGGGTGGTTTTTGGCTGCTGGGGGTGCCGTCCGCCAGGGATATCGAGATGCGACTTTTTTTAGATTGTTCCTGATGCCATTCCTTAGCTCGGTGCACAATTTAAAATGGAACAAACTCCGTGGGGCAAAGTTAGAATTTTTTGAACGTTCGCGAGGGTGGTTTTTGGCTGCTAGGGGTGCCTTCCGCCAGGGATATCGAGATGCGACTTTTTTTAGATTGTTCCTGATGCCATTCCTTAGCTCGGTGCACAATTTAAAATGGAACAAACTCCGTGGGGCAAAGTTAGAATTTTTTGAACGTTCGCGAGGGTGGTTTTTGGCTGCTAGGGGTGCCTTCCGCCAGGGATATCGAGATGCGACTTTTTTTAGATTGTTCCTGATGCCATTCCTTAGCTCGGTGCACAATTTAAAATGGAACAAACTCCGTGGGGCAAAGTTAGAATTTTTTGAACGTTCGCGAGGGTGGTTTTTGGCTGCTAGGGGTGCCTTCCGCCAGGGATATCGAGATGCGACTTTTTTTAGATTGTTCCTGATGCCATTCCTTAGCTCGGTGCACAATTTAAAATGGAACAAACTCCGTGGGGCAAAGTTAGAATTTTTTGAACGTTCGCGAGGGTGGTTTTTGGCTGCTAGGGGTGCCTTCCGCCAGGGATATCGAGATGCGACTTTTTTTAGATTGTTCCTGATGCCATTCCTTAGCTCGGTGCACAATTTAAAATGGAACAAACTCCGTGGGGCAAAGTTAGAGTTTTTTGAACGTTCGCGAGGGTGGTTTTTGACTGCTAGGGGTGCCTTCCGCCAGGGATATCGAGATGCGACTTTTTTTAGATTGTTCCTGATGCCATTCCTTAGCTCGGTGCACAATTTAAAATGGAACAAACTCCGTGGGGCAAAGTTAGAATTTTTTGAACGTTCGCGAGGGTGGTTTTTGGCTGCTAGGGGTGCCTTCCGCCAGGGATATCGAGATGCGACTTTTTTTAGATTGTTCCTGATGCCATTCCTTAGCTCGGTGCACAATTTAAAATGGAACAAACTCCGTGGGGCAAAGTTAGAATTTTTTGAACGTTCGCGAGGGTGGTTTTTGGCTGCTAGGGGTGCCTTCCGCCAGGGATATCGAGATGCGACTTTTTTTAGATTGTTCCTGATGCCATTCCTTAGCTCGGTGCACAATTTAAAATGGAACAAACTCCGTGGGGCAAAGTTAGAATTTTTTGAACGTTCGCGAGGGTGGTTTTTGGCTGCTAGGGGTGCCTTCCGCCAGGGATATCGAGATGCGACTTTTTTTAGATTGTTCCTGATGCCATTCCTTAGCTCGGTGCACAATTTAAAATGGAACAAACTCCGTGGGGCAAAGTTAGAATTTTTTGAACGTTCGCGAGGGTGGTTTTTGGCTGCTAGGGGTGCCTTCCGCCAGGGATATCGAGATGCGACTTTTTTTAGATTGTTCCTGATGCCATTCCTTAGCTCGGTGCACAATTTAAAATGGAACAAACTCCGTGGGGCAAAGTTAGAATTTTTTGAACGTTCGCGAGGGTGGTTTTTGGCTGCTAGGGGTGCCTTCCGCCAGGGATATCGAGATGCGACTTTTTTTAGATTGTTCCTGATGCCATTCCTTAGCTCGGTGCACAATTTAAAATGGAACAAACTCCGTGGGGCAAAGTTAGAATTTTTTGAACGTTCGCGAGGGTGGTTTTTGGCTGCTAGGGGTGCCTTCCGCCAGGGATATCGAGATGCGACTTTTTTTAGATTGTTCCTGATGCCATTCCTTAGCTCGGTGCACAATTTAAAATGGAGCAAACTCCGTGGGGCAAAGTTAGAATTTTTTGAACGTTCGCGAGGGTGGTTTTTGGCTGCTAGGGGTTCCTTCCGCCAGGGATATCGAGATGCGACTTTTTTTAGATTGTTCCTGATGCCATTCCTTAGCTCGGTGCACAATTTAAAATGGAACAAACTCCGTGGGGCAAAGTTAGAATTTTTTGAACGTTCGCGAGGGTGGTTTTTGGCTGCTAGGGGTGCCTTCCGCCAGGGATATCGAGATGCGACTTTTTTTAGATTGTTCCTGATGCCATTCCTTAGCTCGGTGCACAATTTAAAATGGAACAAACTCCGTGGGGCAAAGTTAGAATTTTTTGAACGTTCGCGAGGGTGGTTTTTGGCTGCTAGGGGTGCCTTCCGCCAGGGATATCGAGATGCGACTTTTTTTAGATTGTTCCTGATGCCATTCCTTAGCTCGGTGCACAATTTAAAATGGAACAAACTCCGTGGGGCAAAGTTAGAATTTTTTGAACGTTCGCGAGGGTGGTTTTTGGCTGCTAGGGGTGCCTTCCGCCAGGGATATCGAGATGCGACTTTTTTTAGATTGTTCCTGATGCCATTCCTTAGCTCGGTGCACAATTTAAAATGGAACAAACTCCGTGGGGCAAAGTTAGAATTTTTTGAACGTTCGCGAGGGTGGTTTTTGGCTGCTAGGGGTGCCTTCCGCCAGGGATATCGAGATGCGACTTTTTTTAGATTGTTCCTGATGCCATTCCTTAGCTCGGTGCACAATTTAAAATGGAACAAACTCCGTGGGGCAAAGTTAGAATTTTTTGAACGTTCGCGAGGGTGTTTTTTGGCTGCTAGGGGTGCCTTCCGCCAGGGATATCGAGATGCGACTTTTTTTAGATTGTTCCTGATGCCATTCCTTAGCTCGGTGCACAATTTAAAATGGAACAAACTCCGTGGGGCAAAGTTAGAATTTTTTGAACGTTCGCGAGGGTGGTTTTTGGCTGCTAGGGGTGCCTTCCGCCAGGGATATCGAGATGCGACTTTTTTTAGATTGTTCCTGATGCCATTCCTTAGCTCGGTGCACAATTTAAAATGGAGCAAACTCCGTGGGGCAAAGTTAGAATTTTTTGAACGTTCGCGAGGGTGGTTTTTGGCTGCTAGGGGTGCCTTCCGCCAGGGATATCGAGATGCGACTTTTATTAGATTGTTCCTGATGCCATTCCTTAGCTCGGTGCACAATTTAAAATGGAACAAACTCCGTGGGGCAAAGTTAGAATTTTTTGAACGTTCGCGAGGGTGGTTTTTGGCTGCTAGGGGTGCCTTCCGCCAGGGATATCGAGATGCGACTTTTTTTAGATTGTTCCTGATGCCATTCCTTAGCTCGGTGCACAATTTAAAATGGAACAAACTCCGTGGGGCAAAGTTAGAATTTTTTGAACGTTCGCGAGGGTGGTTTTTGGCTGCTAGGGGTGCCTTCCGCCAGGGATATCGAGATGCGACTTTTTTTAGATTGTTCCTGATGCCATTCCTTAGCTCGGTGCACAATTTAAAATGGAACAAACTCCGTGGGGCAAAGTTAGAATTTTTTGAACGTTCGCGAGGGTGGTTTTTGGCTGCTAGGGGTGCCTTCCGCCAGGGATATCGAGATGCGACTTTTATTAGATTGTTCCTGATGCCATTCCTTAGCTCGGTGCACAATTTAAAATGGAACAAACTCCGTGGGGCAAAGTTAGAATTTTTTGAACGTTCGCGAGGGTGGTTTTTGGCTGCTAGGGGTGCCTTCCGCCAGGGATATCGAGATGCGACTTTTTTTAGATTGTTCCTGATGCCATTCCTTAGCTCGGTGCACAATTTAAAATGGAACAAACTCCGTGGGGCAAAGTTAGAGTTTTTTGAACGTTCGCGAGGGTGGTTTTTGGCTGCTAGGGGTGCCTTCCGCCAGGGATATCGAGATGCGACTTTTTTTAGATTGTGCCTGATGCCATTCCTTAGCTCGGTGCACAATTTAAAATGGAACAAACTCCGTGGGGCAAAGTTAGAATTTTTTGAACGTTCGCGAGGGTGGTTTTTGGCTGCTAGGGGTGCCTTCCGCCAGGGATATCGAGATGCGACTTTTTTTAGATTGTTCCTGATGCCATTCCTTAGCTCGGTGCACAATTTAAAATGGAACAAACTCCGTGGGGCAAAGTTAGAATTTTTTGAACGTTCGCGAGGGTGGTTTTTGGCTGCTAGGGGTGCCTTCCGCCAGGGATATCGAGATGCGACTTTTTTTAGATTGTTCCTGATGCCATTCCTTAGCTCGGTGCACAATTTAAAATGGAACAAACTCCGTGGGGCAAAGTTAGAATTTTTTGAACGTTCGCGAGGGTGGTTTTTGGCTGCTAGGGGTGCCTTCCGCCAGGGATATCGAGATGCGACTTTTTTTAGATTGTTCCTGATGCCATTCCTTAGCTCGGTGCACAATTTAAAATGGAACAAACTCCGTGGGGCAAAGTTAGAATTTTTTTAACGTTCGCGAGGGTGGTTTTTGGCTGCTAGGGGTGCCTTCCGCCAGGGATATCGAGATGCGACTTTTTTTAGATTGTTCCTGATGCCATTCCTTAGCTCGGTGCACAATTTAAAATGGAACAAACTCCGTGGGGCAAAGTTAGAGTTTTTTGAACGTTCGCGAGGGTGGTTTTTGGCTGCTAGGGGTGCCTTCCGCCAGGGATATCGAGATGCGACTTTTTTTAGATTGTTCCTGATGCCATTCCTTAGCTCGGTGCACAATTTAAAATGGAACAAACTCCGTGGGGCAAAGTTAGAATTTTTTGAACGTTCGCGAGGGTGGTTTTTGGCTGCTAGGGGTGCCTTCCGCCAGGGATATCGAGATGCGACTTTTTTTAGATTGTTCCTGATGCCATTCCTTAGCTCGGTGCACAATTTAAAATGGAACAAACTCCGTGGGGCAAAGTTAGAATTTTTTGAACGTTCGCGAGGGTGGTTTTTGGCTGCTAGGGGTGCCTTCCGCCAGGGATATCGAGATGCGACTTTTTTTAGATTGTTCCTGATGCCATTCCTTAGCTCGGTGCACAATTTAAAATGGAACAAACTCCGTGGGGCAAAGTTAGAATTTTTTGAACGTTCGCGAGGGTGGTTTTTGGCTGCTAGGGGTGCCTTCCGCCAGGGATATCGAGATGCGACTTTTTTTAGATTGTTCCTGATGCCATTCCTTAGCTCGGTGCACAATTTAAAATGGAACAAACTCCGTGGGGCAAAGTTAGAATTTTTTGAACGTTCGCGAGGGTGGTTTTTGGCTGCTAGGGGTGCCTTCCGCCAGGGATATCGAGATGCGACTTTTTTTAGATTGTTCCTGATGCCATTCCTTAGCTCGGTGCACAATTTAAAATGGAACAAACTCCGTGGGGCAAAGTTAGAATTTTTTGATCGTTCGCGAGGGTGGTTTTTGGCTGCTAGGGGTGCCTTCCGCCAGGGATATCGAGATGCGACTTTTTTTAGATTGTTCCTGATGCCATTCCTTAGCTCGGTGCACAATTTAAAATGGAGCAAACTCCGTGGGGCAAAGTTAGAATTTTTTGAACGTTCGCGAGGGTGGTTTTTGGCTGCTAGGGGTTCCTTCCGCCAGGGATATCGAGATGCGACTTTTTTTAGATTGTTCCTGATGCCATTCCTTAGCTCGGTGCACAATTTAAAATGGAGCAAACTCCGTGGGGCAAAGTTAGAATTTTTTGAACGTTCGCGAGGGTGGTTTTTGGCTGCTAGGGGTGCCTTCCGCCAGGGATATCGAGATGCGACTTTTTTTAGATTGTTCCTGATGCCATTCCTTAGCTCGGTGCACAATTTAAAATGGAACAAACTCCGTGGGGCAAAGTTAGAATTTTTTGAACGTTCGCGAGGGTGGTTTTTGGCTGCTAGGGGTGCCTTCCGCCAGGGATATCGAGATGCGACTTTTTTTAGATTGTTCCTGATGCCATTCCTTAGCTCGGTGCACAATTTAAAATGGAACAAACTCCGTGGGGCAAAGTTAGAATTTTGTGAACGTTCGCGAGGGTGGTTTTTGGCTGCTAGGGGTGCCTTCCGCCAGGGATATCGAGATGCGACTTTTTTTAGATTGTTCCTGATGCCATTCCTTAGCTCGGTGCACAATTTAAAATGGAACAAACTCCGTGGGGCAAAGTTAGAATTTTTTGAACGTTCGCGAGGGTGGTTTTTGGCTGCTAGGGGTGCCTTCCGCCAGGGATATCGAGATGCGACTTTTTTTAGATTGTTCCTGATGCCATTCCTTAGCTCGGTGCACAATTTAAAATGGAACAAACTCCGTGGGGCAAAGTTAGAATTTTTTGAACGTTCGCGAGGGTGGTTTTTGGCTGCTAGGGGTGCCTTCCGCCAGGGATATCGAGATGCGACTTTTTTTAGATTGTTCCTGATGCCATTCCTTAGCTCGGTGCACAATTTAAAATGGAACAAACTCCGTGGGGCAAAGTTAGAATTTTTTGAACGTTCGCGAGGGTGGTTTTTGGCTGCTAGGGGTGCCTTCCGCCAGGGATATCGAGATGCGACTTTTTTTAGATTGTTCCTGATGCCATTCCTTAGCTCGGTGCACAATTTAAAATGGAACAAACTCCGTGGGGCAAAGTTAGAATTTTTTGAACGTTCGCGAGGGTGGTTTTTGGCTGCTGGGGGTGCCTTCCGCCAGGTATATCGAGATGCGACTTTTTTTAGATTGTTCCTGATGCCATTCCTTAGCTCGGTGCACAATTTAAAATGGAACAAACTCCGTGGGGCAAAGTTAGAATTTTATGAACGTTCGCGAGGGTGGTTTTTGGCTGCTAGGGGTGCCTTCCGCCAGGGATATCGAGATGCGACTTTTTTTAGATTGTTCCTGATGCCATTCCTTAGCTCGGTGCACAATTTAAAATGGAGCAAACTCCGTGGGGCAAAGTTAGAATTTTTTGAACGTTCGCGAGGGTGGTTTTTGGCTGCTAGGGGTTCCTTCCGCCAGGGATATCGAGATGCGACTTTTTTTAGATTGTTCCTGATGCCATTCCTTAGCTCGGTGCACAATTTAAAATGGAACAAACTCCGTGGGGCAAAGTTAGAATTTTTTGAACGTTCGCGAGGGTGGTTTTTGGCTGCTAGGGGTGCCTTCCGCCAGGGATATCGAGATGCGACTTTTTTTAGATTGTTCCTGATGCCATTCCTTAGCTCGGTGCACAATTTAAAATGGAACAAACTCCGTGGGGCAAAGTTAGAATTTTTTGAACGTTCGCGAGGGTGGTTTTTGGCTGCTAGGGGTGCCTTCCGCCAGGGATATCGAGATGCGACTTTTTTTAGATTGTTCCTGATGCCATTCCTTAGCTCGGTGCACAATTTAAAATGGAACAAACTCCGTGGGGCAAAGTTAGAATTTTTTGAACGTTCGCGAGGGTGGTTTTTGGCTGCTAGGGGTGCCTTCCGCCAGGGATATCGAGATGCGACTTTTTTTAGATTGTTCCTGATGCCATTCCTTAGCTCGGTGCACAATTTAAAATGGAACAAACTCCGTGGGGCAAAGTTAGAATTTTTTGAACGTTCGCGAGGGTGGTTTTTGGCTGCTAGGGGTGCCTTCCGCCAGGGATATCGAGATGCGACTTTTTTTAGATTGTTCCTGATGCCATTCCTTAGCTCGGTGCACAATTTAAAATGGAACAAACTCCGTGGGGCAAAGTTAGAATTTTTTGAACGTTCGCGAGGGTGGTTTTTGGCTGCTGGGGGTGCCTTCCGCCAGGGATATCGAGATGCGACTTTTTTTAGATTGTTCCTGATGCCATTCCTTAGCTCGGTGCACAATTTAAAATGGAACAAACTCCGTGGGGCAAAGTTAGAATTTTTTGAACGTTCGCGAGGGTGGTTTTTGGCTGCTAGGGGTGCCTTCCGCCAGGGATATCGAGATGCGACTTTTTTTAGATTGTTCCTGATGCCATTCCTTAGCTCGGTGCACAATTTAAAATGGAGCAAACTCCGTGGGGCAAAGTTAGAATTTTTTGAACGTTCGCGAGGGTGGTTTTTGGCTGCTAGGGGTGCCTTCCGCCAGGGATATCGAGATGCGACTTTTTTTAGATTGTTCCTGATGCCATTCCTTAGCTCGGTGCACAATTTAAAATGGAACAAACTCCGTGGGGCAAAGTTAGAATTTTTTGAACGTTCGCGCGGGTGGTTTTTGGCTGCTGGGGGTGCCGTCCGCCAGGGATATCGAGATGCGACTTTTTTTAGATTGTTCCTGATGCCATTCCTTAGCTCGGTGCACAATTTAAAATGGAACAAACTCCGTGGGGCAAAGTTAGAATTTTTTGAACGTTCGCGAGGGTGGTTTTTGGCTGCTAGGGGTGCCTTCCGCCAGGGATATCGAGATGCGACTTTTTTTAGATTGTTCCTGATGCCATTCCTTAGCTCGGTGCACAATTTAAAATGGAACAAACTCCGTGGGGCAAAGTTAGAATTTTTTGAACGTTCGCGAGGGTGGTTTTTGGCTGCTAGGGGTGCCTTCCGCCAGGGATATCGAGATGCGACTTTTTTTAGATTGTTCCTGATGCCATTCCTTAGCTCGGTGCACAATTTAAAATGGAACAAACTCCGTGGGGCAAAGTTAGAATTTTTTGAACGTTCGCGAGGGTGGTTTTTGGCTGCTAGGGGTGCCTTCCGCCAGGGATATCGAGATGCGACTTTTTTTAGATTGTTCCTGATGCCATTCCTTAGCTCGGTGCACAATTTAAAATGGAACAAACTCCGTGGGGCAAAGTTAGAATTTTTTGAACGTTCGCGAGGGTGGTTTTTGGCTGCTAGGGGTGCCTTCCGCCAGGGATATCGAGATGCGACTTTTTTTAGATTGTTCCTGATGCCATTCCTTAGCTCGGTGCACAATTTAAAATGGAACAAACTCCGTGGGGCAAAGTTAGAATTTTTTGAACGTTCGCGAGGGTGGTTTTTGGCTGCTAGGGGTGCCTTCCGCCAGGGATATCGAGATGCGACTTTTTTTAGATTGTTCCTGATGCCATTCCTTAGCTCGGTGCACAATTTAAAATGGAACAAACTCCGTGGGGCAAAGTTAGAATTTTTTGAACGTTCGCGAGGGTGGTTTTTGGCTGCTAGGGGTGCCTTCCGCCAGGGATATCGAGATGCGACTTTTTTTAGATTGTTCCTGATGCCATTCCTTAGCTCGGTGCACAATTTAAAATGGAGCAAACTCCGTGGGGCAAAGTTAGAATTTTTTGAACGTTCGCGAGGGTGGTTTTTGGCTGCTAGGGGTTCCTTCCGCCAGGGATATCGAGATGCGACTTTTTTTAGATTGTTCCTGATGCCATTCCTTAGCTCGGTGCACAATTTAAAATGGAACAAACTCCGTGGGGCAAAGTTAGAATTTTTTGAACGTTCGCGAGGGTGGTTTTTGGCTGCTAGGGGTGCCTTCCGCCAGGGATATCGAGATGCGACTTTTTTTAGATTGTTCCTGATGCCATTCCTTAGCTCGGTGCACAATTTAAAATGGAACAAACTCCGTGGGGCAAAGTTAGAATTTTTTGAACGTTCGCGAGGGTGGTTTTTGGCTGCTAGGGGTGCCTTCCGCCAGGGATATCGAGATGCGACTTTTTTTAGATTGTTCCTGATGCCATTCCTTAGCTCGGTGCACAATTTAAAATGGAACAAACTCCGTGGGGCAAAGTTAGAATTTTTTGAACGTTCGCGAGGGTGGTTTTTGGCTGCTAGGGGTGCCTTCCGCCAGGGATATCGAGATGCGACTTTTTTTAGATTGTTCCTGATGCCATTCCTTAGCTCGGTGCACAATTTAAAATGGAACAAACTCCGTGGGGCAAAGTTAGAATTTTTTGAACGTTCGCGAGGGTGGTTTTTGGCTGCTAGGGGTGCCTTCCGCCAGGGATATCGAGATGCGACTTTTTTTAGATTGTTCCTGATGCCATTCCTTAGCTCGGTGCACAATTTAAAATGGAACAAACTCCGTGGGGCAAAGTTAGAATTTTTTGAACGTTCGCGAGGGTGTTTTTTGGCTGCTAGGGGTGCCTTCCGCCAGGGATATCGAGATGCGACTTTTTTTAGATTGTTCCTGATGCCATTCCTTAGCTCGGTGCACAATTTAAAATGGAACAAACTCCGTGGGGCAAAGTTAGAATTTTTTGAACGTTCGCGAGGGTGGTTTTTGGCTGCTAGGGGTGCCTTCCGCCAGGGATATCGAGATGCGACTTTTTTTAGATTGTTCCTGATGCCATTCCTTAGCTCGGTGCACAATTTAAAATGGAGCAAACTCCGTGGGGCAAAGTTAGAATTTTTTGAACGTTCGCGAGGGTGGTTTTTGGCTGCTAGGGGTGCCTTCCGCCAGGGATATCGAGATGCGACTTTTATTAGATTGTTCCTGATGCCATTCCTTAGCTCGGTGCACAATTTAAAATGGAACAAACTCCGTGGGGCAAAGTTAGAATTTTTTGAACGTTCGCGAGGGTGGTTTTTGGCTGCTAGGGGTGCCTTCCGCCAGGGATATCGAGATGCGACTTTTTTTAGATTGTTCCTGATGCCATTCCTTAGCTCGGTGCACAATTTAAAATGGAACAAACTCCGTGGGGCAAAGTTAGAATTTTTTGAACGTTCGCGAGGGTGGTTTTTGGCTGCTAGGGGTGCCTTCCGCCAGGGATATCGAGATGCGACTTTTTTTAGATTGTTCCTGATGCCATTCCTTAGCTCGGTGCACAATTTAAAATGGAACAAACTCCGTGGGGCAAAGTTAGAATTTTTTGAACGTTCGCGAGGGTGGTTTTTGGCTGCTAGGGGTGCCTTCCGCCAGGGATATCGAGATGCGACTTTTATTAGATTGTTCCTGATGCCATTCCTTAGCTCGGTGCACAATTTAAAATGGAACAAACTCCGTGGGGCAAAGTTAGAATTTTTTGAACGTTCGCGAGGGTGGTTTTTGGCTGCTAGGGGTGCCTTCCGCCAGGGATATCGAGATGCGACTTTTTTTAGATTGTTCCTGATGCCATTCCTTAGCTCGGTGCACAATTTAAAATGGAACAAACTCCGTGGGGCAAAGTTAGAGTTTTTTGAACGTTCGCGAGGGTGGTTTTTGGCTGCTAGGGGTGCCTTCCGCCAGGGATATCGAGATGCGACTTTTTTTAGATTGTGCCTGATGCCATTCCTTAGCTCGGTGCACAATTTAAAATGGAACAAACTCCGTGGGGCAAAGTTAGAATTTTTTGAACGTTCGCGAGGGTGGTTTTTGGCTGCTAGGGGTGCCTTCCGCCAGGGATATCGAGATGCGACTTTTTTTAGATTGTTCCTGATGCCATTCCTTAGCTCGGTGCACAATTTAAAATGGAACAAACTCCGTGGGGCAAAGTTAGAATTTTTTGAACGTTCGCGAGGGTGGTTTTTGGCTGCTAGGGGTGCCTTCCGCCAGGGATATCGAGATGCGACTTTTTTTAGATTGTTCCTGATGCCATTCCTTAGCTCGGTGCACAATTTAAAATGGAACAAACTCCGTGGGGCAAAGTTAGAATTTTTTGAACGTTCGCGAGGGTGGTTTTTGGCTGCTAGGGGTGCCTTCCGCCAGGGATATCGAGATGCGACTTTTTTTAGATTGTTCCTGATGCCATTCCTTAGCTCGGTGCACAATTTAAAATGGAACAAACTCCGTGGGGCAAAGTTAGAATTTTTTTAACGTTCGCGAGGGTGGTTTTTGGCTGCTAGGGGTGCCTTCCGCCAGGGATATCGAGATGCGACTTTTTTTAGATTGTTCCTGATGCCATTCCTTAGCTCGGTGCACAATTTAAAATGGAACAAACTCCGTGGGGCAAAGTTAGAGTTTTTTGAACGTTCGCGAGGGTGGTTTTTGGCTGCTAGGGGTGCCTTCCGCCAGGGATATCGAGATGCGACTTTTTTTAGATTGTTCCTGATGCCATTCCTTAGCTCGGTGCACAATTTAAAATGGAACAAACTCCGTGGGGCAAAGTTAGAATTTTTTGAACGTTCGCGAGGGTGGTTTTTGGCTGCTAGGGGTGCCTTCCGCCAGGGATATCGAGATGCGACTTTTTTTAGATTGTTCCTGATGCCATTCCTTAGCTCGGTGCACAATTTAAAATGGAACAAACTCCGTGGGGCAAAGTTAGAATTTTTTGAACGTTCGCGAGGGTGGTTTTTGGCTGCTAGGGGTGCCTTCCGCCAGGGATATCGAGATGCGACTTTTTTTAGATTGTTCCTGATGCCATTCCTTAGCTCGGTGCACAATTTAAAATGGAACAAACTCCGTGGGGCAAAGTTAGAATTTTTTGAACGTTCGCGAGGGTGGTTTTTGGCTGCTAGGGGTGCCTTCCGCCAGGGATATCGAGATGCGACTTTTTTTAGATTGTTCCTGATGCCATTCCTTAGCTCGGTGCACAATTTAAAATGGAACAAACTCCGTGGGGCAAAGTTAGAATTTTTTGAACGTTCGCGAGGGTGGTTTTTGGCTGCTAGGGGTGCCTTCCGCCAGGGATATCGAGATGCGACTTTTTTTAGATTGTTCCTGATGCCATTCCTTAGCTCGGTGCACAATTTAAAATGGAACAAACTCCGTGGGGCAAAGTTAGAATTTTTTGATCGTTCGCGAGGGTGGTTTTTGGCTGCTAGGGGTGCCTTCCGCCAGGGATATCGAGATGCGACTTTTTTTAGATTGTTCCTGATGCCATTCCTTAGCTCGGTGCACAATTTAAAATGGAGCAAACTCCGTGGGGCAAAGTTAGAATTTTTTGAACGTTCGCGAGGGTGGTTTTTGGCTGCTAGGGGTTCCTTCCGCCAGGGATATCGAGATGCGACTTTTTTTAGATTGTTCCTGATGCCATTCCTTAGCTCGGTGCACAATTTAAAATGGAGCAAACTCCGTGGGGCAAAGTTAGAATTTTTTGAACGTTCGCGAGGGTGGTTTTTGGCTGCTAGGGGTGCCTTCCGCCAGGGATATCGAGATGCGACTTTTTTTAGATTGTTCCTGATGCCATTCCTTAGCTCGGTGCACAATTTAAAATGGAACAAACTCCGTGGGGCAAAGTTAGAATTTTTTGAACGTTCGCGAGGGTGGTTTTTGGCTGCTAGGGGTGCCTTCCGCCAGGGATATCGAGATGCGACTTTTTTTAGATTGTTCCTGATGCCATTCCTTAGCTCGGTGCACAATTTAAAATGGAACAAACTCCGTGGGGCAAAGTTAGAATTTTGTGAACGTTCGCGAGGGTGGTTTTTGGCTGCTAGGGGTGCCTTCCGCCAGGGATATCGAGATGCGACTTTTTTTAGATTGTTCCTGATGCCATTCCTTAGCTCGGTGCACAATTTAAAATGGAACAAACTCCGTGGGGCAAAGTTAGAATTTTTTGAACGTTCGCGAGGGTGGTTTTTGGCTGCTAGGGGTGCCTTCCGCCAGGGATATCGAGATGCGACTTTTTTTAGATTGTTCCTGATGCCATTCCTTAGCTCGGTGCACAATTTAAAATGGAACAAACTCCGTGGGGCAAAGTTAGAATTTTTTGAACGTTCGCGAGGGTGGTTTTTGGCTGCTAGGGGTGCCTTCCGCCAGGGATATCGAGATGCGACTTTTTTTAGATTGTTCCTGATGCCATTCCTTAGCTCGGTGCACAATTTAAAATGGAACAAACTCCGTGGGGCAAAGTTAGAATTTTTTGAACGTTCGCGAGGGTGGTTTTTGGCTGCTAGGGGTGCCTTCCGCCAGGGATATCGAGATGCGACTTTTTTTAGATTGTTCCTGATGCCATTCCTTAGCTCGGTGCACAATTTAAAATGGAACAAACTCCGTGGGGCAAAGTTAGAATTTTTTGAACGTTCGCGAGGGTGGTTTTTGGCTGCTAGGGGTGCCTTCCGCCAGGGATATCGAGATGCGACTTTTTTTAGATTGTTCCTGATGCCATTCCTTAGCTCGGTGCACAATTTAAAATGGAACAAACTCCGTGGGGCAAAGTTAGAATTTTTTGAACGTTCGCGAGGGTGGTTTTTGGCTGCTGGGGGTGCCTTCCGCCAGGTATATCGAGATGCGACTTTTTTTAGATTGTTCCTGATGCCATTCCTTAGCTCGGTGCACAATTTAAAATGGAACAAACTCCGTGGGGCAAAGTTAGAATTTTATGAACGTTCGCGAGGGTGGTTTTTGGCTGCTAGGGGTGCCTTCCGCCAGGGATATCGAGATGCGACTTTTTTTAGATTGTTCCTGATGCCATTCCTTAGCTCGGTGCACAATTTAAAATGGAGCAAACTCCGTGGGGCAAAGTTAGAATTTTTTGAACGTTCGCGAGGGTGGTTTTTGGCTGCTAGGGGTTCCTTCCGCCAGGGATATCGAGATGCGACTTTTTTTAGATTGTTCCTGATGCCATTCCTTAGCTCGGTGCACAATTTAAAATGGAACAAACTCCGTGGGGCAAAGTTAGAATTTTTTGAACGTTCGCGAGGGTGGTTTTTGGCTGCTAGGGGTGCCTTCCGCCAGGGATATCGAGATGCGACTTTTTTTAGATTGTTCCTGATGCCATTCCTTAGCTCGGTGCACAATTTAAAATGGAACAAACTCCGTGGGGCAAAGTTAGAATTTTTTGAACGTTCGCGAGGGTGGTTTTTGGCTGCTAGGGGTGCCTTCCGCCAGGGATATCGAGATGCGACTTTTTTTAGATTGTTCCTGATGCCATTCCTTAGCTCGGTGCACAATTTAAAATGGAACAAACTCCGTGGGGCAAAGTTAGAATTTTTTGAACGTTCGCGAGGGTGGTTTTTGGCTGCTAGGGGTGCCTTCCGCCAGGGATATCGAGATGCGACTTTTTTTAGATTGTTCCTGATGCCATTCCTTAGCTCGGTGCACAATTTAAAATGGAACAAACTCCGTGGGGCAAAGTTAGAATTTTTTGAACGTTCGCGAGGGTGGTTTTTGGCTGCTAGGGGTGCCTTCCGCCAGGGATATCGAGATGCGACTTTTTTTAGATTGTTCCTGATGCCATTCCTTAGCTCGGTGCACAATTTAAAATGGAACAAACTCCGTGGGGCAAAGTTAGAATTTTTTGAACGTTCGCGAGGGTGGTTTTTGGCTGCTGGGGGTGCCTTCCGCCAGGGATATCGAGATGCGACTTTTTTTAGATTGTTCCTGATGCCATTCCTTAGCTCGGTGCACAATTTAAAATGGAACAAACTCCGTGGGGCAAAGTTAGAATTTTTTGAACGTTCGCGAGGGTGGTTTTTGGCTGCTAGGGGTGCCTTCCGCCAGGGATATCGAGATGCGACTTTTTTTAGATTGTTCCTGATGCCATTCCTTAGCTCGGTGCACAATTTAAAATGGAGCAAACTCCGTGGGGCAAAGTTAGAATTTTTTGAACGTTCGCGAGGGTGGTTTTTGGCTGCTAGGGGTGCCTTCCGCCAGGGATATCGAGATGCGACTTTTTTTAGATTGTTCCTGATGCCATTCCTTAGCTCGGTGCACAATTTAAAATGGAACAAACTCCGTGGGGCAAAGTTAGAATTTTTTGAACGTTCGCGCGGGTGGTTTTTGGCTGCTGGGGGTGCCGTCCGCCAGGGATATCGAGATGCGACTTTTTTTAGATTGTTCCTGATGCCATTCCTTAGCTCGGTGCACAATTTAAAATGGAACAAACTCCGTGGGGCAAAGTTAGAATTTTTTGAACGTTCGCGAGGGTGGTTTTTGGCTGCTAGGGGTGCCTTCCGCCAGGGATATCGAGATGCGACTTTTTTTAGATTGTTCCTGATGCCATTCCTTAGCTCGGTGCACAATTTAAAATGGAACAAACTCCGTGGGGCAAAGTTAGAATTTTTTGAACGTTCGCGAGGGTGGTTTTTGGCTGCTAGGGGTGCCTTCCGCCAGGGATATCGAGATGCGACTTTTTTTAGATTGTTCCTGATGCCATTCCTTAGCTCGGTGCACAATTTAAAATGGAACAAACTCCGTGGGGCAAAGTTAGAATTTTTTGAACGTTCGCGAGGGTGGTTTTTGGCTGCTAGGGGTGCCTTCCGCCAGGGATATCGAGATGCGACTTTTTTTAGATTGTTCCTGATGCCATTCCTTAGCTCGGTGCACAATTTAAAATGGAACAAACTCCGTGGGGCAAAGTTAGAATTTTTTGAACGTTCGCGAGGGTGGTTTTTGGCTGCTAGGGGTGCCTTCCGCCAGGGATATCGAGATGCGACTTTTTTTAGATTGTTCCTGATGCCATTCCTTAGCTCGGTGCACAATTTAAAATGGAACAAACTCCGTGGGGCAAAGTTAGAGTTTTTTGAACGTTCGCGAGGGTGGTTTTTGACTGCTAGGGGTGCCTTCCGCCAGGGATATCGAGATGCGACTTTTTTTAGATTGTTCCTGATGCCATTCCTTAGCTCGGTGCACAATTTAAAATGGAACAAACTCCGTGGGGCAAAGTTAGAATTTTTTGAACGTTCGCGAGGGTGGTTTTTGGCTGCTAGGGGTGCCTTCCGCCAGGGATATCGAGATGCGACTTTTTTTAGATTGTTCCTGATGCCATTCCTTAGCTCGGTGCACAATTTAAAATGGAACAAACTCCGTGGGGCAAAGTTAGAATTTTTTGAACGTTCGCGAGGGTGGTTTTTGGCTGCTAGGGGTGCCTTCCGCCAGGGATATCGAGATGCGACTTTTTTTAGATTGTTCCTGATGCCATTCCTTAGCTCGGTGCACAATTTAAAATGGAACAAACTCCGTGGGGCAAAGTTAGAATTTTTTGAACGTTCGCGAGGGTGGTTTTTGGCTGCTAGGGGTGCCTTCCGCCAGGGATATCGAGATGCGACTTTTTTTAGATTGTTCCTGATGCCATTCCTTAGCTCGGTGCACAATTTAAAATGGAACAAACTCCGTGGGGCAAAGTTAGAATTTTTTGAACGTTCGCGAGGGTGGTTTTTGGCTGCTAGGGGTGCCTTCCGCCAGGGATATCGAGATGCGACTTTTTTTAGATTGTTCCTGATGCCATTCCTTAGCTCGGTGCACAATTTAAAATGGAACAAACTCCGTGGGGCAAAGTTAGAATTTTTTGAACGTTCGCGAGGGTGGTTTTTGGCTGCTAGGGGTGCCTTCCGCCAGGGATATCGAGATGCGACTTTTTTTAGATTGTTCCTGATGCCATTCCTTAGCTCGGTGCACAATTTAAAATGGAACAAACTCCGTGGGGCAAAGTTAGAATTTTTTGAACGTTCGCGAGGGTGGTTTTTGGCTGCTAGGGGTGCCTTCCGCCAGGGATATCGAGATGCGACTTTTTTTAGATTGTTCCTGATGCCATTCCTTAGCTCGGTGCACAATTTAAAATGGAGCAAACTCCGTGGGGCAAAGTTAGAATTTTTTGAACGTTCGCGAGGGTGGTTTTTGGCTGCTAGGGGTTCCTTCCGCCAGGGATATCGAGATGCGACTTTTTTTAGATTGTTCCTGATGCCATTCCTTAGCTCGGTGCACAATTTAAAATGGAACAAACTCCGTGGGGCAAAGTTAGAATTTTTTGAACGTTCGCGAGGGTGGTTTTTGGCTGCTAGGGGTGCCTTCCGCCAGGGATATCGAGATGCGACTTTTTTTAGATTGTTCCTGATGCCATTCCTTAGCTCGGTGCACAATTTAAAATGGAACAAACTCCGTGGGGCAAAGTTAGAATTTTTTGAACGTTCGCGAGGGTGGTTTTTGGCTGCTAGGGGTGCCTTCCGCCAGGGATATCGAGATGCGACTTTTTTTAGATTGTTCCTGATGCCATTCCTTAGCTCGGTGCACAATTTAAAATGGAACAAACTCCGTGGGGCAAAGTTAGAATTTTTTGAACGTTCGCGAGGGTGGTTTTTGGCTGCTAGGGGTGCCTTCCGCCAGGGATATCGAGATGCGACTTTTTTTAGATTGTTCCTGATGCCATTCCTTAGCTCGGTGCACAATTTAAAATGGAACAAACTCCGTGGGGCAAAGTTAGAATTTTTTGAACGTTCGCGAGGGTGGTTTTTGGCTGCTAGGGGTGCCTTCCGCCAGGGATATCGAGATGCGACTTTTTTTAGATTGTTCCTGATGCCATTCCTTAGCTCGGTGCACAATTTAAAATGGAACAAACTCCGTGGGGCAAAGTTAGAATTTTTTGAACGTTCGCGAGGGTGTTTTTTGGCTGCTAGGGGTGCCTTCCGCCAGGGATATCGAGATGCGACTTTTTTTAGATTGTTCCTGATGCCATTCCTTAGCTCGGTGCACAATTTAAAATGGAACAAACTCCGTGGGGCAAAGTTAGAATTTTTTGAACGTTCGCGAGGGTGGTTTTTGGCTGCTAGGGGTGCCTTCCGCCAGGGATATCGAGATGCGACTTTTTTTAGATTGTTCCTGATGCCATTCCTTAGCTCGGTGCACAATTTAAAATGGAGCAAACTCCGTGGGGCAAAGTTAGAATTTTTTGAACGTTCGCGAGGGTGGTTTTTGGCTGCTAGGGGTGCCTTCCGCCAGGGATATCGAGATGCGACTTTTTTTAGATTGTTCCTGATGCCATTCCTTAGCTCGGTGCACAATTTAAAATGGAGCAAACTCCGTGGGGCAAAGTTAGAATTTTTTGAACGTTCGCGAGGGTGGTTTTTGGCTGCTAGGGGTGCCTTCCGCCAGGGATATCGAGATGCGACTTTTTTTAGATTGTTCCTGATGCCATTCCTTAGCTCGGTGCACAATTTAAAATGGAACAAACTCCGTGGGGCAAAGTTAGAATTTTTTGAACGTTCGCGAGGGTGGTTTTTGGCTGCTAGGGGTGCCTTCCGCCAGGGATATCGAGATGCGACTTTTTTTAGATTGTTCCTGATGCCATTCCTTAGCTCGGTGCACAATTTAAAATGGAACAAACTCCGTGGGGCAAAGTTAGAATTTTTTGAACGTTCGCGAGGGTGGTTTTTGGCTGCTAGGGGTGCCTTCCGCCAGGGATATCGAGATGCGACTTTTTTTAGATTGTTCCTGATGCCATTCCTTAGCTCGGTGCACAATTTAAAATGGAGCAAACTCCGTGGGGCAAAGTTAGAATTTTTTGAACGTTCGCGAGGGTGGTTTTTGGCTGCTAGGGGTGCCTTCCGCCAGGGATATCGAGATGCGACTTTTTTTAGATTGTTCCTGATGCCATTCCTTAGCTCGGTGCACAATTTAAAATGGAGCAAACTCCGTGGGGCAAAGTTAGAATTTTTTGAACGTTCGCGAGGGTGGTTTTTGGCTGCTAGGGGTGCCTTCCGCCAGGGATATCGAGATGCGACTTTTTTTAGATTGTTCCTGATGCCATTCCTTAGCTCGGTGCACAATTTAAAATGGAACAAACTCCGTGGGGCAAAGTTAGAATTTTTTGAACGTTCGCGAGGGTGGTTTTTGGCTGCTAGGGGTGCCTTCCGCCAGGGATATCGAGATGCGACTTTTTTTAGATTGTTCCTGATGCCATTCCTTAGCTCGGTGCACAATTTAAAATGGAACAAACTCCGTGGGGCAAAGTTAGAATTTTTTGAACGTTCGCGAGGGTGGTTTTTGGCTGCTAGGGGTGCCTTCCGCCAGGGATATCGAGATGCGACTTTTTTTAGATTGTTCCTGATGCCATTCCTTAGCTCGGTGCACAATTTAAAATGGAACAAACTCCGTGGGGCAAAGTTAGAATTTTTTGAACGTTCGCGAGGGTGGTTTTTGGCTGCTAGGGGTGCCTTCCGCCAGGGATATCGAGATGCGACTTTTTTTAGATTGTTCCTGGTGCCATTCCTTAGCTCGGTGCACAATTTAAAATGGAACAAACTCCGTGGGGCAAAGTTAGAATTTTTTGAACGTTCGCGAGGGTGGTTTTTGGCTGCTAGGGGTGCCTTCCGCCAGGGATATCGAGATGCGACTTTTTTTAGATTGTTCCTGATGCCATTCCTTAGCTCGGTGCACAATTTAAAATGGAACAAACTCCGTGGGGCAAAGTTAGAATTTTTTGAACGTTCGCGAGGGTGGTTTTTGGCTGCTAGGGGTGCCTTCCGCCAGGGATATCGAGATGCGACTTTTTTTAGATTGTTCCTGATGCCATTCCTTAGCTCGGTGCACAATTTAAAATGGCACAAATTCCGTGGGGCAAAGTTAGAATTTTTTGAACGTTCGCGAGGGTGGTTTTTGGCTGCTAGGGGTGCCTTCCGCCAGGGATATCGAGATGCGACTTTTTTTAGATTGTTCCTGATGCCATTCCTTAGCTCGGTGCACAATTTAAAATGGCACAAACTCCGTGGGGCAAAGTTAGAATTTTTTGAACGTTCGCGAGGGTGGTTTTTGGCTGCTAGGGGTGCCTTCCGCCAGGGATATCGAGATGCGACTTTTTTTAGCTTGTTCCTGATGCCATTCCTTAGCTCGGTGCACAATTTAAAATGGAACAAACTCCGTGGGGCAAAGTTAGAATTTTTTGAACGTTCGCGAGGGTGGTTTTTGGCTGCTAGGGGTGCCTTCCGCCAGGGATATCGAGATGCGACTTTTTTTAGATTGTTCCTGATGCCATTCCTTAGCTCGGTGCACAATTTAAAATGGAACAAACTCCGTGGGGCAAAGTTAGAATTTTTTGAACGTTCGCGAGGGTGGTTTTTGGCTGCTAGGGGTGCCTTCCGCCAGGGATATCGAGATGCGACTTTTTTTAGATTGTTCCTGATGCCATTCCTTAGCTCGGTGCACAATTAAAATGGAACAAACTCCGTGGGGCAAAGTTAGAATTTTTTGAACGTTCGCGAGGGTGGTTTTTGGCTGCTAGGGGTGCCTTCCGCCAGGGATATCGAGATGCGACTTTTTTTAGATTGTTCCTGATGCCATTCCTTAGCTCGGTGCAAAATTTAAAATGGAACAAACTCCGTGGGGCAAAGTTAGAATTTTTTGAACGTTCGCGAGGGTGGTTTTTGGCTGCTAGGGGTGCCTTCCGCCAGGGATATCGAGATGCGACTTTTTTTAGATTGTTCCTGATGCCATTCCTTAGCTCGGTGCACAATTTAAAATGGAACAAACTCCGTGGGGCAAAGTTAGAATTTTTTGAACGTTCGCGAGGGTGGTTTTTGGCTGCTAGGGGTGCCTTCCGCCAGGGATATCGAGATGCGACTTTTTTTAGATTGTTCCTGATGCCATTCCTTAGCTCGGTGCACAATTTAAAATGGAACAAACTCCGTGGGGCAAAGTTAGAATTTTTTGAACGTTCGCGAGGGTGGTTTTTGGCTGCTAGGGGTGCCTTCCGCCAGGGATATCGAGATGCGACTTTTTTTAGATTGTTCCTGATGCCATTCCTTAGCTCGGTGCACAATTTAAAATGGAACAAACTCCGTGGGGCAAAGTTAGAATTTTTTGAACGTTCGCGAGGGTGGTTTTTGGCTGCTAGGGGTGCCTTCCGCCAGGGATATCGAGATGCGACTTTTTTTAGATTGTTCCTGATGCCATTCCTTAGCTCGGTGCCCACTTTAAAATGGAACAAACTCCGTGGGGCAAAGTTAGAATTTTTTGAACGTTCGCGAGGGTGGTTTTTGGCTGCTAGGGGTGCCTTCCGCCAGGGATATCGAGATGCGACTTTTTTTAGATTGTTCCTCATGCCATTCCTTAGCTCGGTGCACAATTTAAAATGGAACAAACTCCGTGGGGCAAAGTTAGAATTTTTTGAACGTTCGCGAGGGTGGTTTTTGGCCGCTAGGGGTGCCTTCCGCCAGGGATATCGAGATGCGACTTTTTTTAGATTGTTCCTGATGCCATTCCTTAGCTCGGTGCACAATTTAAAATGGAACAAACTCCGTGGGGCAAAGTTAGAATTTTTTGAACGTTCGCGAGGGTGGTTTTTGGCTGCTAGGGGTGCCTTCCGCCAGGGATATCGAGATGCGACTTTTTTTAGATTGTTCCTGATGCCATTCCTTAGCTCGGTGCACAATTTAAAATGGAACAAACTCCGTGGGGCAAAGTTAGAATTTTTTGAACGTTCGCGAGGGTGGTTTTTGGCTGCTAGGGGTGCCTTCCGCCAGGGATATCGAGATGCGACTTTTTTTAGATTGTTCCTGATGCCATTCCTTAGCTCGGTGCACAATTTAAAATGGAACAAACTCCGTGGGGCAAAGTTAGAATTTTTTGAACGTTCGCGAGGGTGGTTTTTGGCTGCTAGGGGTGCCTTCCGCCAGGGATATCGAGATGCGACTTTTTTTAGATTGTTCCTGATGCCATTCCTTAGCTCGGTGCACAATTTAAAATGGAACAAACTCCGTGGGGCAAAGTTAGAATTTTTTGAACGTTCGCGAGGGTGGTTTTTGGCTGCTAGGGGTGCCTTCCGCCAGGGATATCGAGATGCGACTTTTTTTAGATTGTTCCTGATGCCATTCCTTAGCTCGGTGCACAATTTAAAATGGAACAAACTCCGTGGGGCAAAGTTAGAATTTTTTGAACGTTCGCGAGGGTGGTTTTTGGCTGCTAGGGGTGCCTTCCGCCAGGGATATCGAGATGCGACTTTTTTTAGATTGTTCCTGATGCCATTCCTTAGCTCGGTGCACAATTTAAAATGGAACAAACTCCGTGGGGCAAAGTTAGAATTTTTTGAACGTTCGCGAGGGTGGTTTTTGGCTGCTAGGGGTGCCTTCCGCCAGGGATATCGAGATGCGACTTTTTTTAGATTGTTCCTGATGCCATTCCTTAGCTCGGTGCACAATTTAAAATGGAACAAACTCCGTGGGGCAAAGTTAGAGTTTTTTGAACGTCCGCGAGGGTGGTTTTTGGCTGCTAGGGGTGCCTTCCGCCAGGGATATCGAGATGCGACTTTTTTTAGATTGTTCCTGATGCCATTCCTTAGCTCGGTGCACAATTTAAAATGGAACAAACTCCGTGGGGCAAAGTTAGAATTTTTTGAACGTTCGCGAGGGTGGTTTTTGGCTGCTAGGGGTGCCTTCCGCCAGGGATATCGAGATGCGACTTTTTTTAGATTGTTCCTGATGCCATTCCTTAGCTCGGTGCACAATTTAAAATGGAACAAACTCCGTGGGGCAAAGTTAGAATTTTTTGAACGTTCGCGAGGGTGGTTTTTGGCTGCTAGGGGTGCCTTCCGCCAGGGATATCGAGATGCGACTTTTTTTAGATTGTTCCTGATGCCATTCCTTAGCTCGGTGCACAATTTAAAATGGAGCAAACTCCGTGGGGCAAAGTTAGAATTTTTTGAACGTTCGCGAGGGTGGTTTTTGGCTGCTAGGGGTGCCTTCCGCCAGGGATATGGAGATGCGACTTTTTTTAGATTGTTCCTGATGCCATTCCTTAGCTCGGTGCACAATTTAAAATGGAGCAAACTCCGTGGGGCAAAGTTAGAATTTTTTGAACGTTCGCGAGGGTGGTTTTTGGCTGCTAGGGGTTCCTTCCGCAAGGGATATCGAGATGCGACTTTTTTTAGATTGTTCCTGATGCCATTCCTTAGCTCGGTGCACAATTTAAAATGGAACAAACTCCGTGGGGCAAAGTTAGAATTTTTTGAACGTTCGCGAGGGTGGTTTTTGGCTGCTAGGGGTGCCTTCCGCCAGGGATATCGAGATGCGACTTTTTTTAGATTGTTCCTGATGCCATTCCTTAGCTCGGTGCACAATTTAAAATGGAACAAACTCCGTGGGGCAAAGTTAGAATTTTTTGAACGTTCGCGAGGGTGGTTTTTGGCTGCTAGGGGTGCCTTCCGCCAGGGATATCGAGATGCGACTTTTTTTAGATTGTTCCTGATGCCATTCCTTAGCTCGGTGCACAATTTAAAATGGAACAAACTCCGTGGGGCAAAGTTAGAATTTTTTGAACGTTCGCGAGGGTGGTTTTTGGCTGCTAGGGGTTCCTTCCGCCAGGGATATCGAGATGCGACTTTTTTTAGATTGTTCCTGATGCCATTCCTTAGCTCGGTGCAGAATTTAAAATGGAACAAACTCCGTGGGGCAACGTTAGAATTTTTTGAACGTTCGCGAGGGTGGTTTTTGGCTGCTAGGGGTGCCTTCCGCCAGGGATATCGAGATGCGACTTTTTTTAGATTGTTCCTGATGCCATTCCTTAGCTCGGTGCACAATTTAAAATGGAACAAACTCCGTGGGGCAAAGTTAGAATTTTTTGAACGTTCGTGAGGGAGGTTTTTGGCTGCTAGGGGTGCCTTCCGCCAGGGATATCGAGATGCGACTTTTTTTAGATTGTTCCTGATGCCATTCCTTAGCTCGGTGCACAATTTAAAATGGAACAAACTCCGTGGGGCAAAGTTAGAATTTTTTGAACGTTCGCGAGGGTGGTTTTTGGCTGCTAGGGGTGCCTTCCGCCAGGGATATCGAGATGCGACTTTTTTTAGATTGTTCCTGATGCCATTCCTTAGCTCGGTGCACAATTTAAAATGGAACAAACTCCGTGGGGCAAAGTTAGAATTTTTTGAACGTTCGCGAGGGTGGTTTTTGGCTGCTAGGGGTGCCTTCCGCCAGGGATATCGAGATGCGACTTTTTTTAGATTGTTCCTGATGCCATTCCTTAGCTCGGTGCACAATTTAAAATGGAACAAACTCCGTGGGGCAAAGTTAGAATTTTTTGAACGTTCGCGAGGGTGGTTTTTGGCTGCTAGGGGTGCCTTCCGCCAGGGATATCGAGATGCGACTTTTTTTAGATTGTTCCTGATGCCATTCCTTAGCTCGGTGCACAATTTAAAATGGAACAAACTCCGTGGGGCAAAGTTAGAGTTTTTTGAACGTCCGCGAGGGTGGTTTTTGGCTGCTAGGGGTGCCTTCCGCCAGGGATATCGAGATGCGACTTTTTTTAGATTGTTCCTGATGCCATTCCTTAGCTCGGTGCACAATTTAAAATGGAACAAACTCCGTGGGGCAAAGTTAGAATTTTTTGAACGTTCGCGAGGGTGGTTTTTGGCTGCTAGGGGTGCCTTCCGCCAGGGATATCGAGATGCGACTTTTTTTAGATTGTTCCTGATGCCATTCCTTAGCTCGGTGCACAATTTAAAATGGAACAAACTCCGTGGGGCAAAGTTAGAATTTTTTGAACGTTCGCGAGGGTGGTTTTTGGCTGCTAGGGGTGCCTTCCGCCAGGGATATCGAGATGCGACTTTTTTTAGATTGTTCCTGATGCCATTCCTTAGCTCGGTGCACAATTTAAAATGGAGCAAACTCCGTGGGGCAAAGTTAGAATTTTTTGAACGTTCGCGAGGGTGGTTTTTGGCTGCTAGGGGTGCCTTCCGCCAGGGATATGGAGATGCGACTTTTTTTAGATTGTTCCTGATGCCATTCCTTAGCTCGGTGCACAATTTAAAATGGAGCAAACTCCGTGGGGCAAAGTTAGAATTTTTTGAACGTTCGCGAGGGTGGTTTTTGGCTGCTAGGGGTTCCTTCCGCAAGGGATATCGAGATGCGACTTTTTTTAGATTGTTCCTGATGCCATTCCTTAGCTCGGTGCACAATTTAAAATGGAACAAACTCCGTGGGGCAAAGTTAGAATTTTTTGAACGTTCGCGAGGGTGGTTTTTGGCTGCTAGGGGTGCCTTCCGCCAGGGATATCGAGATGCGACTTTTTTTAGATTGTTCCTGATGCCATTCCTTAGCTCGGTGCACAATTTAAAATGGAACAAACTCCGTGGGGCAAAGTTAGAATTTTTTGAACGTTCGCGAGGGTGGTTTTTGGCTGCTAGGGGTGCCTTCCGCCAGGGATATCGAGATGCGACTTTTTTTAGATTGTTCCTGATGCCATTCCTTAGCTCGGTGCACAATTTAAAATGGAACAAACTCCGTGGGGCAAAGTTAGAATTTTTTGAACGTTCGCGAGGGTGGTTTTTGGCTGCTAGGGGTTCCTTCCGCCAGGGATATCGAGATGCGACTTTTTTTAGATTGTTCCTGATGCCATTCCTTAGCTCGGTGCAGAATTTAAAATGGAACAAACTCCGTGGGGCAACGTTAGAATTTTTTGAACGTTCGCGAGGGTGGTTTTTGGCTGCTAGGGGTGCCTTCCGCCAGGGATATCGAGATGCGACTTTTTTTAGATTGTTCCTGATGCCATTCCTTAGCTCGGTGCACAATTTAAAATGGAACAAACTCCGTGGGGCAAAGTTAGAATTTTTTGAACGTTCGTGAGGGAGGTTTTTGGCTGCTAGGGGTGCCTTCCGCCAGGGATATCGAGATGCGACTTTTTTTAGATTGTTCCTGATGCCATTCCTTAGCTCGGTGCACAATTTAAAATGGAACAAACTCCGTGGGGCAAAGTTAGAATTTTTTGAACGTTCGCGAGGGTGGTTTTTGGCTGCTAGGGGTGCCTTCCGCCAGGGATATCGAGATGCGACTTTTTTTAGATTGTTCCTGATGCCATTCCTTAGCTCGGTGCACAATTTAAAATGGAACAAACTCCGTGGGGCAAAGTTAGAATTTTATGAACGTTCGCGAGGGTGGTTTTTGGCTGCTAGGGGTGCCTTCCGCCAGGGATATCGAGATGCGACTTTTTTTAGATTGTTCCTGATGCCATTCCTTAGCTCGGTGCACAATTTAAAATGGAGCAAACTCCGTGGGGCAAAGTTAGAATTTTTTGAACGTTCGCGAGGGTGGTTTTTGGCTGCTAGGGGTTCCTTCCGCCAGGGATATCGAGATGCGACTTTTTTTAGATTGTTCCTGATGCCATTCCTTAGCTCGGTGCACAATTTAAAATGGAACAAACTCCGTGGGGCAAAGTTAGAATTTTTTGAACGTTCGCGAGGGTGGTTTTTGGCTGCTAGGGGTGCCTTCCGCCAGGGATATCGAGATGCGACTTTTTTTAGATTGTTCCTGATGCCATTCCTTAGCTCGGTGCACAATTTAAAATGGAACAAACTCCGTGGGGCAAAGTTAGAATTTTTTGAACGTTCGCGAGGGTGGTTTTTGGCTGCTAGGGGTGCCTTCCGCCAGGGATATCGAGATGCGACTTTTTTTAGATTGTTCCTGATGCCATTCCTTAGCTCGGTGCACAATTTAAAATGGAACAAACTCCGTGGGGCAAAGTTAGAATTTTTTGAACGTTCGCGAGGGTGGTTTTTGGCTGCTGGGGGTGCCTTCCGCCAGGGATATCGAGATGCGACTTTTTTTAGATTGTTCCTGATGCCATTCCTTAGCTCGGTGCACAATTTAAAATGGAACAAACTCCGTGGGGCAAAGTTAGAATTTTTTGAACGTTCGCGAGGGTGGTTTTTGGCTGCTAGGGGTGCCTTCCGCCAGGGATATCGAGATGCGACTTTTTTTAGATTGTTCCTGATGCCATTCCTTAGCTCGGTGCACAATTTAAAATGGAGCAAACTCCGTGGGGCAAAGTTAGAATTTTTTGAACGTTCGCGAGGGTGGTTTTTGGCTGCTAGGGGTGCCTTCCGCCAGGGATATCGAGATGCGACTTTTTTTAGATTGTTCCTGATGCCATTCCTTAGCTCGGTGCACAATTTAAAATGGAACAAACTCCGTGGGGCAAAGTTAGAATTTTTTGAACGTTCGCGCGGGTGGTTTTTGGCTGCTGGGGGTGCCGTCCGCCAGGGATATCGAGATGCGACTTTTTTTAGATTGTTCCTGATGCCATTCCTTAGCTCGGTGCACAATTTAAAATGGAACAAACTCCGTGGGGCAAAGTTAGAATTTTTTGAACGTTCGCGAGGGTGGTTTTTGGCTGCTAGGGGTGCCTTCCGCCAGGGATATCGAGATGCGACTTTTTTTAGATTGTTCCTGATGCCATTCCTTAGCTCGGTGCACAATTTAAAATGGAACAAACTCCGTGGGGCAAAGTTAGAATTTTTTGAACGTTCGCGAGGGTGGTTTTTGGCTGCTAGGGGTGCCTTCCGCCAGGGATATCGAGATGCGACTTTTTTTAGATTGTTCCTGATGCCATTCCTTAGCTCGGTGCACAATTTAAAATGGAACAAACTCCGTGGGGCAAAGTTAGAATTTTTTGAACGTTCGCGAGGGTGGTTTTTGGCTGCTAGGGGTGCCTTCCGCCAGGGATATCGAGATGCGACTTTTTTTAGATTGTTCCTGATGCCATTCCTTAGCTCGGTGCACAATTTAAAATGGAACAAACTCCGTGGGGCAAAGTTAGAATTTTTTGAACGTTCGCGAGGGTGGTTTTTGGCTGCTAGGGGTGCCTTCCGCCAGGGATATCGAGATGCGACTTTTTTTAGATTGTTCCTGATGCCATTCCTTAGCTCGGTGCACAATTTAAAATGGAACAAACTCCGTGGGGCAAAGTTAGAGTTTTTTGAACGTTCGCGAGGGTGGTTTTTGACTGCTAGGGGTGCCTTCCGCCAGGGATATCGAGATGCGACTTTTTTTAGATTGTTCCTGATGCCATTCCTTAGCTCGGTGCACAATTTAAAATGGAACAAACTCCGTGGGGCAAAGTTAGAATTTTTTGAACGTTCGCGAGGGTGGTTTTTGGCTGCTAGGGGTGCCTTCCGCCAGGGATATCGAGATGCGACTTTTTTTAGATTGTTCCTGATGCCATTCCTTAGCTCGGTGCACAATTTAAAATGGAACAAACTCCGTGGGGCAAAGTTAGAATTTTTTGAACGTTCGCGAGGGTGGTTTTTGGCTGCTAGGGGTGCCTTCCGCCAGGGATATCGAGATGCGACTTTTTTTAGATTGTTCCTGATGCCATTCCTTAGCTCGGTGCACAATTTAAAATGGAACAAACTCCGTGGGGCAAAGTTAGAATTTTTTGAACGTTCGCGAGGGTGGTTTTTGGCTGCTAGGGGTGCCTTCCGCCAGGGATATCGAGATGCGACTTTTTTTAGATTGTTCCTGATGCCATTCCTTAGCTCGGTGCACAATTTAAAATGGAACAAACTCCGTGGGGCAAAGTTAGAATTTTTTGAACGTTCGCGAGGGTGGTTTTTGGCTGCTAGGGGTGCCTTCCGCCAGGGATATCGAGATGCGACTTTTTTTAGATTGTTCCTGATGCCATTCCTTAGCTCGGTGCACAATTTAAAATGGAACAAACTCCGTGGGGCAAAGTTAGAATTTTTTGAACGTTCGCGAGGGTGGTTTTTGGCTGCTAGGGGTGCCTTCCGCCAGGGATATCGAGATGCGACTTTTTTTAGATTGTTCCTGATGCCATTCCTTAGCTCGGTGCACAATTTAAAATGGAACAAACTCCGTGGGGCAAAGTTAGAATTTTTTGAACGTTCGCGAGGGTGGTTTTTGGCTGCTAGGGGTGCCTTCCGCCAGGGATATCGAGATGCGACTTTTTTTAGATTGTTCCTGATGCCATTCCTTAGCTCGGTGCACAATTTAAAATGGAACAAACTCCGTGGGGCAAAGTTAGAATTTTTTGAACGTTCGCGAGGGTGGTTTTTGGCTGCTAGGGGTGCCTTCCGCCAGGGATATCGAGATGCGACTTTTTTTAGATTGTTCCTGATGCCATTCCTTAGCTCGGTGCACAATTTAAAATGGAGCAAACTCCGTGGGGCAAAGTTAGAATTTTTTGAACGTTCGCGAGGGTGGTTTTTGGCTGCTAGGGGTTCCTTCCGCCAGGGATATCGAGATGCGACTTTTTTTAGATTGTTCCTGATGCCATTCCTTAGCTCGGTGCACAATTTAAAATGGAACAAACTCCGTGGGGCAAAGTTAGAATTTTTTGAACGTTCGCGAGGGTGGTTTTTGGCTGCTAGGGGTGCCTTCCGCCAGGGATATCGAGATGCGACTTTTTTTAGATTGTTCCTGATGCCATTCCTTAGCTCGGTGCACAATTTAAAATGGAACAAACTCCGTGGGGCAAAGTTAGAATTTTTTGAACGTTCGCGAGGGTGGTTTTTGGCTGCTAGGGGTGCCTTCCGCCAGGGATATCGAGATGCGACTTTTTTTAGATTGTTCCTGATGCCATTCCTTAGCTCGGTGCACAATTTAAAATGGAACAAACTCCGTGGGGCAAAGTTAGAATTTTTTGAACGTTCGCGAGGGTGGTTTTTGGCTGCTAGGGGTGCCTTCCGCCAGGGATATCGAGATGCGACTTTTTTTAGATTGTTCCTGATGCCATTCCTTAGCTCGGTGCACAATTTAAAATGGAACAAACTCCGTGGGGCAAAGTTAGAATTTTTTGAACGTTCGCGAGGGTGGTTTTTGGCTGCTAGGGGTGCCTTCCGCCAGGGATATCGAGATGCGACTTTTTTTAGATTGTTCCTGATGCCATTCCTTAGCTCGGTGCACAATTTAAAATGGAACAAACTCCGTGGGGCAAAGTTAGAATTTTTTGAACGTTCGCGAGGGTGTTTTTTGGCTGCTAGGGGTGCCTTCCGCCAGGGATATCGAGATGCGACTTTTTTTAGATTGTTCCTGATGCCATTCCTTAGCTCGGTGCACAATTTAAAATGGAACAAACTCCGTGGGGCAAAGTTAGAATTTTTTGAACGTTCGCGAGGGTGGTTTTTGGCTGCTAGGGGTGCCTTCCGCCAGGGATATCGAGATGCGACTTTTTTTAGATTGTTCCTGATGCCATTCCTTAGCTCGGTGCACAATTTAAAATGGAGCAAACTCCGTGGGGCAAAGTTAGAATTTTTTGAACGTTCGCGAGGGTGGTTTTTGGCTGCTAGGGGTGCCTTCCGCCAGGGATATCGAGATGCGACTTTTTTTAGATTGTTCCTGATGCCATTCCTTAGCTCGGTGCACAATTTAAAATGGAGCAAACTCCGTGGGGCAAAGTTAGAATTTTTTGAACGTTCGCGAGGGTGGTTTTTGGCTGCTAGGGGTGCCTTCCGCCAGGGATATCGAGATGCGACTTTTTTTAGATTGTTCCTGATGCCATTCCTTAGCTCGGTGCACAATTTAAAATGGAACAAACTCCGTGGGGCAAAGTTAGAATTTTTTGAACGTTCGCGAGGGTGGTTTTTGGCTGCTAGGGGTGCCTTCCGCCAGGGATATCGAGATGCGACTTTTTTTAGATTGTTCCTGATGCCATTCCTTAGCTCGGTGCACAATTTAAAATGGAACAAACTCCGTGGGGCAAAGTTAGAATTTTTTGAACGTTCGCGAGGGTGGTTTTTGGCTGCTAGGGGTGCCTTCCGCCAGGGATATCGAGATGCGACTTTTTTTAGATTGTTCCTGATGCCATTCCTTAGCTCGGTGCACAATTTAAAATGGAGCAAACTCCGTGGGGCAAAGTTAGAATTTTTTGAACGTTCGCGAGGGTGGTTTTTGGCTGCTAGGGGTGCCTTCCGCCAGGGATATCGAGATGCGACTTTTTTTAGATTGTTCCTGATGCCATTCCTTAGCTCGGTGCACAATTTAAAATGGAGCAAACTCCGTGGGGCAAAGTTAGAATTTTTTGAACGTTCGCGAGGGTGGTTTTTGGCTGCTAGGGGTGCCTTCCGCCAGGGATATCGAGATGCGACTTTTTTTAGATTGTTCCTGATGCCATTCCTTAGCTCGGTGCACAATTTAAAATGGAACAAACTCCGTGGGGCAAAGTTAGAATTTTTTGAACGTTCGCGAGGGTGGTTTTTGGCTGCTAGGGGTGCCTTCCGCCAGGGATATCGAGATGCGACTTTTTTTAGATTGTTCCTGATGCCATTCCTTAGCTCGGTGCACAATTTAAAATGGCACAAACTCCGTGGGGCAAAGTTAGAATTTTTTGAACGTTCGCGAGGGTGGTTTTTGGCTGCTAGGGGTGCCTTCCGCCAGGGATATCGAGATGCGACTTTTTTTAGATTGTTCCTGATGCCATTCCTTAGCTCGGTGCACAATTTAAAATGGAACAAACTCCGTGGGGCAAAGTTAGAATTTTTTGAACGTTCGCGAGGGTGGTTTTTGGCTGCTAGGGGTGCCTTCCGCCAGGGATATCGAGATGCGACTTTTTTTAGATTGTTCCTGATGCCATTCCTTAGCTCGGTGCACAATTTAAAATGGAACAAACTCCGTGGGGCAAAGTTAGAATTTTTTGAACGTTCGCGAGGGTGGTTTTTGGCTGCTAGGGGTGCCTTCCGCCAGGGATATCGAGATGCGACTTTTTTTAGATTGTTCCTGATGCCATTCCTTAGCTCGGTGCACAATTTAAAATGGAGCAAACTCCGTGGGGCAAAGTTAGAATTTTTTGAACGTTCGCGAGGGTGGTTTTTGGCTGCTAGGGGTGCCTTCCGCCAGGGATATCGAGATGCGACTTTTTTTAGATTGTTCCTGATGCCATTCCTTAGCTCGGTGCACAATTTAAAATGGAGCAAACTCCGTGGGGCAAAGTTAGAATTTTTTGAACGTTCGCGAGGGTGGTTTTTGGCTGCTAGGGGTGCCTTCCGCCAGGGATATCGAGATGCGACTTTTTTTAGATTGTTCCTGATGCCATTCCTTAGCTCGGTGCACAATTTAAAATGGAACAAACTCCGTGGGGCAAAGTTAGAATTTTTTGAACGTTCGCGAGGGTGGTTTTTGGCTGCTAGGGGTGCCTTCCGCCAGGGATATCGAGATGCGACTTTTTTTAGATTGTTCCTGATGCCATTCCTTAGCTCGGTGCACAATTTAAAATGGAACAAACTCCGTGGGGCAAAGTTAGAATTTTTTGAACGTTCGCGAGGGTGGTTTTTGGCTGCTAGGGGTGCCTTCCGCCAGGGATATCGAGATGCGACTTTTTTTAGATTGTTCCTGATGCCATTCCTTAGCTCGGTGCACAATTTAAAATGGAACAAACTCCGTGGGGCAAAGTTAGAATTTTTTGAACGTTCGCGAGGGTGGTTTTTGGCTGCTAGGGGTGCCTTCCGCCAGGGATATCGAGATGCGACTTTTTTTAGATTGTTCCTGGTGCCATTCCTTAGCTCGGTGCACAATTTAAAATGGAACAAACTCCGTGGGGCAAAGTTAGAATTTTTTGAACGTTCGCGAGGGTGGTTTTTGGCTGCTAGGGGTGCCTTCCGCCAGGGATATCGAGATGCGACTTTTTTTAGATTGTTCCTGATGCCATTCCTTAGCTCGGTGCACAATTTAAAATGGAACAAACTCCGTGGGGCAAAGTTAGAATTTTTTGAACGTTCGCGAGGGTGGTTTTTGGCTGCTAGGGGTGCCTTCCGCCAGGGATATCGAGATGCGACTTTTTTTAGATTGTTCCTGATGCCATTCCTTAGCTCGGTGCACAATTTAAAATGGCACAAACTCCGTGGGGCAAAGTTAGAATTTTTTGAACGTTCGCGAGGGTGGTTTTTGGCTGCTAGGGGTGCCTTCCGCCAGGGATATCGAGATGCGACTTTTTTTAGATTGTTCCTGATGCCATTCCTTAGCTCGGTGCACAATTTAAAATGGCACAAACTCCGTGGGGCAAAGTTAGAATTTTTTGAACGTTCGCGAGGGTGGTTTTTGGCTGCTAGGGGTGCCTTCCGCCAGGGATATCGAGATGCGACTTTTTTTAGCTTGTTCCTGATGCCATTCCTTAGCTCGGTGCACAATTTAAAATGGAACAAACTCCGTGGGGCAAAGTTAGAATTTTTTGAACGTTCGCGAGGGTGGTTTTTGGCTGCTAGGGGTGCCTTCCGCCAGGGATATCGAGATGCGACTTTTTTTAGATTGTTCCTGATGCCATTCCTTAGCTCGGTGCACAATTTAAAATGGAACAAACTCCGTGGGGCAAAGTTAGAATTTTTTGAACGTTCGCGAGGGTGGTTTTTGGCTGCTAGGGGTGCCTTCCGCCAGGGATATCGAGATGCGACTTTTTTTAGATTGTTCCTGATGCCATTCCTTAGCTCGGTGCACAATTTAAAATGGAACAAACTCCGTGGGGCAAAGTTAGAATTTTTTGAACGTTCGCGAGGGTGGTTTTTTTCTGCTAGGGGTGCCTTCCGCCAGGGATATCGAGATGCGACTTTTTTTAGATTGTTCCTGATGCCATTCCTTAGCTCGGTGCACAATTTAAAATGGCACAAACTCCGTGGGGCAAAGTTAGAATTTTTTGAACGTTCGCGAGGGTGGTTTTTGGCTGCTAGGGGTGCCTTCCGCCAGGGATATCGAGATGCGACTTTTTTTAGATTGTTCCTGATGCCATTCCTTAGCTCGGTGCACAATTTAAAATGGCACAAACTCCGTGGGGCAAAGTTAGAATTTTTTGAACGTTCGCGAGGGTGGTTTTTGGCTGCTAGGGGTGCCTTCCGCCAGGGATATCGAGATGCGACTTTTTTTAGATTGTTCCTGATGCCATTCCTTAGCTCGGTGCACAATTTAAAATGGAACAAACTCCGTGGGGCAAAGTTAGAATTTTTTGAACGTTCGCGAGGGTGGTTTTTGGCTGCTAGGGGTGCCTTCCGCCAGGGATATCGAGATGCGACTTTTTTTAGATTGTTCCTGATGCCATTCCTTAGCTCGGTGCACAATTTAAAATGGAACAAACTCCGTGGGGCAAAGTTAGAATTTTTTGAACGTTCGCGAGGGTGGTTTTTGGCTGCTAGGGGTGCCTTCCGCCAGGGATATCGAGATGCGACTTTTTTTAGATTGTTCCTGATGCCATTCCTTAGCTCGGTGCACAATTTAAAATGGAACAAACTCCGTGGGGCAAAGTTAGAATTTTTTGAACGTTCGCGAGGGTGGTTTTTGGCTGCTAGGGGTGCCTTCCGCCAGGGATATCGAGATGCGACTTTTTTTAGATTGTTCCTGATGCCATTCCTTAGCTCGGTGCACAATTTAAAATGGAACAAACTCCGTGGGGCAAAGTTAGAATTTTTTGAACGTTCGCGAGGGTGGTTTTTGGCTGCTAGGGGTGCCTTCCGCCAGGGATATCGAGATGCGACTTTTTTTAGATTGTTCCTGATGCCATTCCTTAGCTCGGTGCACAATTTAAAATGGAACAAACTCCGTGGGGCAAAGTTAGAATTTTTTGAACGTTCGCGAGGGTGGTTTTTGGCTGCTAGGGGTGCCTTCCGCCAGGGATATCGAGATGCGACTTTTTTTAGATTGTTCCTGATGCCATTCCTTAGCTCGGTGCACAATTTAAAATGGAACAAACTCCGTGGGGCAAAGTTAGAATTTTTTGAACGTTCGCGAGGGTGGTTTTTGGCTGCTAGGGGTGCCTTCCGCCAGGGATATCGAGATGCGACTTTTTTTAGATTGTTCCTGATGCCATTCCTTAGCTCGGTGCACAATTTAAAATGGAACAAACTCCGTGGGGCAAAGTTAGAATTTTTTGAACGTTCGCGAGGGTGGTTTTTGGCTGCTAGGGGTGCCTTCCGCCAGGGATATCGAGATGCGACTTTTTTTAGATTGTTCCTGATGCCATTCCTTAGCTCGGTGCACAATTTAAAATGGAACAAACTCCGTGGGGCAAAGTTAGAATTTTTTGAACGTTCGCGAGGGTGGTTTTTGGCTGCTAGGGGTGCCTTCCGCCAGGGATATCGAGATGCGACTTTTTTTAGATTGTTCCTGATGCCATTCCTTAGCTCGGTGCACAATTTAAAATGGAACAAACTCCGTGGGGCAAAGTTAGAATTTTTTGAACGTTCGCGAGGGTGGTTTTTGGCTGCTGGGGGTGCCTTCCGCCAGGGATATCGAGATGCGACTTTTTTTAGATTGTTCCTGATGCCATTCCTTAGCTCGGTGCACAATTTAAAATGGAACAAACTCCGTGGGGCAAAGTTAGAATTTTATGAACGTTCGCGAGGGTGGTTTTTGGCTGCTAGGGGTGCCTTCCGCCAGGGATATCGAGATGCGACTTTTTTTAGATTGTTCCTGATGCCATTCCTTAGCTCGGTGCACAATTTAAAATGGAGCAAACTCCGTGGGGCAAAGTTAGAATTTTTTGAACGTTCGCGAGGGTGGTTTTTGGCTGCTAGGGGTTCCTTCCGCCAGGGATATCGAGATGCGACTTTTTTTAGATTGTTCCTGATGCCATTCCTTAGCTCGGTGCACAATTTAAAATGGAACAAACTCCGTGGGGCAAAGTTAGAATTTTTTGAACGTTCGCGAGGGTGGTTTTTGGCTGCTAGGGGTGCCTTCCGCCAGGGATATCGAGATGCGACTTTTTTTAGATTGTTCCTGATGCCATTCCTTAGCTCGGTGCACAATTTAAAATGGAACAAACTCCGTGGGGCAAAGTTAGAATTTTTTGAACGTTCGCGAGGGTGGTTTTTGGCTGCTAGGGGTGCCTTCCGCCAGGGATATCGAGATGCGACTTTTTTTAGATTGTTCCTGATGCCATTCCTTAGCTCGGTGCACAATTTAAAATGGAACAAACTCCGTGGGGCAAAGTTAGAATTTTTTGAACGTTCGCGAGGGTGGTTTTTGGCTGCTAGGGGTGCCTTCCGCCAGGGATATCGAGATGCGACTTTTTTTAGATTGTTCCTGATGCCATTCCTTAGCTCGGTGCACAATTTAAAATGGAACAAACTCCGTGGGGCAAAGTTAGAATTTTTTGAACGTTCGCGAGGGTGGTTTTTGGCTGCTAGGGGTGCCTTCCGCCAGGGATATCGAGATGCGACTTTTTTTAGATTGTTCCTGATGCCATTCCTTAGCTCGGTGCACAATTTAAAATGGAACAAACTCCGTGGGGCAAAGTTAGAATTTTTTGAACGTTCGCGAGGGTGGTTTTTGGCTGCTGGGGGTGCCTTCCGCCAGGGATATCGAGATGCGACTTTTTTTAGATTGTTCCTGATGCCATTCCTTAGCTCGGTGCACAATTTAAAATGGAACAAACTCCGTGGGGCAAAGTTAGAATTTTTTGAACGTTCGCGAGGGTGGTTTTTGGCTGCTAGGGGTGCCTTCCGCCAGGGATATCGAGATGCGACTTTTTTTAGATTGTTCCTGATGCCATTCCTTAGCTCGGTGCACAATTTAAAATGGAGCAAACTCCGTGGGGCAAAGTTAGAATTTTTTGAACGTTCGCGAGGGTGGTTTTTGGCTGCTAGGGGTGCCTTCCGCCAGGGATATCGAGATGCGACTTTTTTTAGATTGTTCCTGATGCCATTCCTTAGCTCGGTGCACAATTTAAAATGGAACAAACTCCGTGGGGCAAAGTTAGAATTTTTTGAACGTTCGCGCGGGTGGTTTTTGGCTGCTGGGGGTGCCGTCCGCCAGGGATATCGAGATGCGACTTTTTTTAGATTGTTCCTGATGCCATTCCTTAGCTCGGTGCACAATTTAAAATGGAACAAACTCCGTGGGGCAAAGTTAGAATTTTTTGAACGTTCGCGAGGGTGGTTTTTGGCTGCTAGGGGTGCCTTCCGCCAGGGATATCGAGATGCGACTTTTTTTAGATTGTTCCTGATGCCATTCCTTAGCTCGGTGCACAATTTAAAATGGAACAAACTCCGTGGGGCAAAGTTAGAATTTTTTGAACGTTCGCGAGGGTGGTTTTTGGCTGCTAGGGGTGCCTTCCGCCAGGGATATCGAGATGCGACTTTTTTTAGATTGTTCCTGATGCCATTCCTTAGCTCGGTGCACAATTTAAAATGGAACAAACTCCGTGGGGCAAAGTTAGAATTTTTTGAACGTTCGCGAGGGTGGTTTTTGGCTGCTAGGGGTGCCTTCCGCCAGGGATATCGAGATGCGACTTTTTTTAGATTGTTCCTGATGCCATTCCTTAGCTCGGTGCACAATTTAAAATGGAACAAACTCCGTGGGGCAAAGTTAGAATTTTTTGAACGTTCGCGAGGGTGGTTTTTGGCTGCTAGGGGTTCCTTCCGCCAGGGATATCGAGATGCGACTTTTTTTAGATTGTTCCTGATGCCATTCCTTAGCTCGGTGCACAATTTAAAATGGAACAAACTCCGTGGGGCAACGTTAGAATTTTTTGAACGTTCGCCAGGGTGGTTTTTGGCTGCTAGGGGTGCCTTCCGCCAGGGATATCGAGATGCGACTTTTTTTAGATTGTTCCTGATGCCATTCCTTAGCTCGGTGCACAATTTAAAATGGGACAAACTCCGTGGGGCAAAGTTAGAATTTTTTGAACGTTCGTGAGGGAGGTTTTTGGCTGCTAGGGGTGCCTTCCGCCAGGGATATCGAGATGCGACTTTTTTTAGATTGTTCCTGATGCCATTCCTTAGCTCGGTGCACAATTTAAAATGGAACAAACTCCGTGGGGCAAAGTTAGAATTTTTTGAACGTTCGCGAGGGTGGTTTTTGGCTGCTAGGGGTGCCTTCCGCCAGGGATATCGAGATGCGACTTTTTTTAGATTGTTCCTGATGCCATTCCTTAGCTCGGTGCACAATTTAAAATGGAACAAACTCCGTGGGGCAAAGTTAGAATTTTTTGAACGTTCGCGAGGGTGGTTTTTGGCTGCTAGGGGTGCCTTCCGCCAGGGATATCGAGATGCGACTTTTTTTAGATTGTTCCTGATGCCATTCCTTAGCTCGGTGCACAATTTAAAATGGAACAAACTCCGTGGGGCAAAGTTAGAATTTTTTGAACGTTCGCGAGGGTGGTTTTTGGCTGCTAGGGGTGCCTTCCGCCAGGGATATCGAGATGCGACTTTTTTTAGATTGTTCCTGATGCCATTCCTTAGCTCGGTGCACAATTTAAAATGGAACAAACTCCGTGGGGCAAAGTTAGAATTTTTTGAACGTTCGCGAGGGTGGTTTTTGGTTGCTAGGGGTGCCTTCCGCCAGGGATATCGAGATGCGACTTTTTTTAGATTGTTCCTGATGCCATTCCTTAGCTCGGTGCACAATTTAAAATGGAGCAAACTCCGTGGGGCAAAGTTAGAATTTTTTGAACGTTCGCGAGGGTGGTTTTTGGCTGCTAGGGGTGCCTTCCGCCAGGGATATCGAGATGCGACTTTTTTTAGATTGTTCCTGATGCCATTCCTTAGCTCGGTGCACAATTTAAAATGGAACAAACTCCGTGGGGCAAAGTTAGAATTTTTTGAACGTTCGCGCGGGTGGTTTTTGGCTGCTGGGGGTGCCGTCCGCCAGGGATATCGAGATGCGACTTTTTTTAGATTGTTCCTGATGCCATTCCTTAGCTCGGTGCACAATTTAAAATGGAACAAACTCCGTGGGGCAAAGTTAGAATTTTTTGAACGTTCGCGAGGGTGGTTTTTGGCTGCTAGGGGTGCCTTCCGCCAGGGATATCGAGATGCGACTTTTTTTAGATTGTTCCTGATGCCATTCCTTAGCTCGGTGCACAATTTAAAATGGAACAAACTCCGTGGGGCAAAGTTAGAATTTTTTGAACGTTCGCGAGGGTGGTTTTTGGCTGCTAGGGGTGCCTTCCGCCAGGGATATCGAGATGCGACTTTTTTTAGATTGTTCCTGATGCCATTCCTTAGCTCGGTGCACAATTTAAAATGGAACAAACTCCGTGGGGCAAAGTTAGAATTTTTTGAACGTTCGCGAGGGTGGTTTTTGGCTGCTAGGGGTGCCTTCCGCCAGGGATATCGAGATGCGACTTTTTTTAGATTGTTCCTGATGCCATTCCTTAGCTCGGTGCACAATTTAAAATGGAACAAACTCCGTGGGGCAAAGTTAGAATTTTTTGAACGTTCGCGAGGGTGGTTTTTGGCTGCTAGGGGTTCCTTCCGCCAGGGATATCGAGATGCGACTTTTTTTAGATTGTTCCTGATGCCATTCCTTAGCTCGGTGCACAATTTAAAATGGAACAAACTCCGTGGGGCAACGTTAGAATTTTTTGAACGTTCGCCAGGGTGGTTTTTGGCTGCTAGGGGTGCCTTCCGCCAGGGATATCGAGATGCGACTTTTTTTAGATTGTTCCTGATGCCATTCCTTAGCTCGGTGCACAATTTAAAATGGAACAAACTCCGTGGGGCAAAGTTAGAATTTTTTGAACGTTCGTGAGGGAGGTTTTTGGCTGCTAGGGGTGCCTTCCGCCAGGGATATCGAGATGCGACTTTTTTTAGATTGTTCCTGATGCCATTCCTTAGCTCGGTGCACAATTTAAAATGGAACAAACTCCGTGGGGCAAAGTTAGAATTTTTTGAACGTTCGCGAGGGTGGTTTTTGGCTGCTAGGGGTGCCTTCCGCCAGGGATATCGAGATGCGACTTTTTTTAGATTGTTCCTGATGCCATTCCTTAGCTCGGTGCACAATTTAAAATGGAACAAACTCCGTGGGGCAAAGTTAGAATTTTTTGAACGTTCGCGAGGGTGGTTTTTGGCTGCTAGGGGTGCCTTCCGCCAGGGATATCGAGATGCGACTTTTTTTAGATTGTTCCTGATGCCATTCCTTAGCTCGGTGCACAATTTAAAATGGAACAAACTCCGTGGGGCAAAGTTAGAATTTTTTGAACGTTCGCGAGGGTGGTTTTTGGCTGCTAGGGGTGCCTTCCGCCAGGGATATCGAGATGCGACTTTTTTTAGATTGTTCCTGATGCCATTCCTTAGCTCGGTGCACAATTTAAAATGGAACAAACTCCGTGGGGCAAAGTTAGAATTTTTTGAACGTTCGCGAGGGTGGTTTTTGGCTGCTAGGGGTGCCTTCCGCCAGGGATATCGAGATGCGACTTTTTAGGCACAACCGTAAAGGGAGTGACTTATGCAATCGCCATCGCGAAAACCGTTCGTATGTATGTGTGTGTGTGTGTGTGTGTGTGTGTGTGTGTGTGTGTGTGTGTGTGTGTGTGTATGTGTGTCCGTGTATATCCTCGATTTCGGAAAAACGGCTGAACCGATCGGGACGAAATTTGGCACAAAAATCAAGTACACTACTGTGAGTTGACAATAAGGTTTGTGAGCCGCCATCTTGAACCGGTACAAGATGGCGGGAGATTCAAAATTTGAAAAAAATGTAATTTAAATTTAATATTGCTGCCATTTCTAAACGGCTGAAGATAGCGATACATAAAGTTTGCTGGCACCAAATGGATATATACTCAAAATACATGCCAAATTTCGTTGCGATCCGTTCAGCCGTTTGGCCGGAATACTGGACTAATGGAAATAGTGCAAAATTCATTAATCCCTTAGTCCAGTTTTCCGGCCAAACGGCTGAACGGATTCGAACAAAATTTGGCATGTACATCGAGTATATATCCATTTGGTGCCATGAAACTTTATGTATGGCCATCTTCAACCGTTTCGAAATGGCGGCAAATTCAAATTTTTTATCCATTATTTCAGCCAAAGAGTTGATTAGTCCACTATTCCGGCAAAATGACTGAACGGATTTGGACAAAATGTGGCATGCATATCAAGTATATACCCATTTGGTGCCAGGAAACTTTATGTATCGCTATCTTCAACCGTTTAGAAATGGCAGCAATATGCATGGTCATCTTGAAACGGCTGAACGGATTCGGACAAAATTTGGCATGTACATCAAGTATATACCCATTTGGTGCCACGAAACATTGTGTATGGGCATCTTCAACCATTTCGAAATGGTGCCAGTTTCAAATCTTTAATTCACTATTTTATTTATAATTATAGTTTGAAAATCCCGTAATTTCGAAACGGTTGAAGATGACCATAAAGTTTCGTGGCACCAAATGGGTATATTTTTAAACTACATTGCAAATTTTTTTTGAATCCGCGCAAGCGTTTCGCCGGAATACTGGATTAAAGATTTCAATTTGTCGCAATTTCTGAATGGTTGAAGTTAACCATGCATAAAGTTTCACCGCAGCAAAGGAGTATATACTTGATGTACATGTAAAAGTTTGGTTCGGATGCATTTAATTGTCCGGTTTCGATCACTTGCGCGCATTGCAGAAATGCTGCATTTCGCGGGCGAGCGCGAAGCGCGAGCACCCGACGTTCTCAGGGGGTATGGCGCTTGAGCGAAGCGAAAGCGCAGAGGACTCTCTAGCATAGTTTAATATCTCAATACTTGAATTTTCAACAATTTCGAAACGGTTTGAAATTCGTGGGCGAGCGCGAAGCGCGAGTGCCGCGGTCGTGCCTATTGCAGAAAAGCTTCGCTTTTCTGCACCCGGTAAAGCGAGCGCGAAGCGCGAGCAAAGGCGATCTGGGGGGTTGGCGCTTGAGCGAAGCGAAAGCGCAGGGGGTTTACCCCCTAGTTTAGATTGTTCCTGATGCCATTCCTTAGCTCGGTGCACAATTTAAAATGGAACAAACTCCGTGGGGCAAAGTTAGAATTTTTTGAACGTTCGCGAGGGTGGTTTTTGGCTGCTAGGGGTGCCTTCCGCCAGGGATATCGAGATGCGACTTTATTTAGATTGTTCCTGATGCCATTCCTTAGCTCGGTGCACAATTTAAAATGGAACAAACTCCGTGGGGCAAAGTTAGAATTTTTTGAACGTTCGCGAGGGTGGTTTTTGGCTGCTAGGGGTGCCTTCCGCCAGGGATATCGAGATGCGACTTTTTTTAGATTGTTCCTGATGCCATTCCTTAGCTCGGTGCACAATTTAAAATGGAACAAACTCCGTGGGGCAAAGTTAGAATTTTTTGAACGTTCGCGAGGGTGGTTTTTGGCTGCTAGGGGTGCCTTCCGCCAGGGATATCGAGATGCGACTTTTTTTAGATTGTTCCTGATGCCATTCCTTAGCTCGGTGCACAATTTAAAATGGAGCAAACTCCGTGGGGCAAAGTTAGAATTTTTTGAACGTTCGCGAGGGTGGTTTTTGGCTGCTAGGGGTGCCTTCCGCCAGGGATATCGAGATGCGACTTTTTTTAGATTGTTCCTGATGCCATTCCTTAGCTCGGTGCACAATTTAAAATGGAGCAAACTCCGTGGGGCAAAGTTAGAATTTTTTGAACGTTCGCGAGGGTGGTTTTTGGCTGCTAGGGGTTCCTTCCGCCAGGGATATCGAGATGCGACTTTTTTTAGATTGTTCCTGATGCCATTCCTTAGCTCGGTGCACAATTTAAAATAGAACAAACTCCGTGGGGCAAAGTTAGAATTTTTTGAACGTTCGCGAGGGTGGTTTTTGGCTGCTAGGGGTGCCTTCCGCCAGGGATATCGAGATGCGACTTTTTTTAGATTGTTCCTGATGCCATTCCTTAGCTCGGTGCACAATTTAAAATGGAACAAACTCCGTGGGGCAAAGTTAGAATTTTTTGAACGTTCGCGAGGGTGGTTTTTGGCTGCTAGGGGTGCCTTCCGCCAGGGATATCGAGATGCGACTTTTTTTAGATTGTTCCTGATGCCATTCCTTAGCTCGGTGCACAATTTAAAATGGAACAAACTCCGTGGGGCAAAGTTAGAATTTTTTGAACGTTCGCGAGGGTGGTTTTTGGCTGCTAGGGGTTCCTTCCGCCAGGGATATCGAGATGCGACTTTTTTTAGATTGTTCCTGATGCCATTCCTTAGCTCGGTGCACAATTTAAAATGGAACAAACTCCGTGGGGCAACGTTAGAATTTTTTGAACGTTCGCGAGGGTGGTTTTTGGCTGCTAGGGGTGCCTTCCGCCAGGGATATCGAGATGCGACTTTTTTTAGATTGTTCCTGATGCCATTCCTTAGCTCGGTGCACAATTTAAAATGGAACAAACTCCGTGGGGCAAAGTTAGAATTTTTTGAACGTTCGTGAGGGAGGTTTTTGGCTGCTAGGGGTGCCTTCCGCCAGGGATATCGAGATGCGACTTTTTTTAGATTGTTCCTGATGCCATTCCTTAGCTCGGTGCACAATTTAAAATGGAACAAACTCCGTGGGGCAAAGTTAGAATTTTTTGAATGTCCGCGAGGGTGGTTTTTGGCTGCTAGGGGTGCCTTCCGCCAGGGATATCGAGATGCGACTTTTTTTAGATTGTTCCTGATGCCATTCCTTAGCTCGGTGCACAATTTAAAATGGAACAAACTCCGTGGGGCAAAGTTAGAATTTTTTGAACGTTCGCGAGGGTGGTTTTTGGCTGCTAGGGGTGCCTTCCGCCAGGGATATCGAGATGCGACTTTTTTTAGATTGTTCCTGATGCCATTCCTTAGCTCGGTGCACAATTTAAAATGGAACAAACTCCGTGGGGCAAAGTTAGAATTTTTTGAACGTTCGCGAGGGTGGTTTTTGGCTGCTAGGGGTGCCTTCCGCCAGGGATATCGAGATGCGACTTTTTTTAGATTGTTCCTGATGCCATTCCTTAGCTCGGTGCTCAATTTAAAATGGAACAAACTCCGTGGGGCAAAGTTAGAATTTTTTGAACGTTCGCGAGGGTGGTTTTTGGCTGCTAGGGGTGCCTTCCGCCAGGGATATCGAGATGCGACTTTTTTTAGATTGTTCCTGATGCCATTCCTTAGCTCGGTGCAAAATTTAAAATGGAACAAACTCCGTGGGGCAAAGTTAGAATTTTTTGAACGTTCGCGAGGGTGGTTTTTGGCTGCTAGGGGTGCCTTCCGCCAGGGATATCGAGATGCGACTTTTTTTAGATTGTTCCTGATGCCATTCCTTAGCTCGGTGCACACTTTAAAATGGAACAAACTCCGTGGGGCAAAGTTAGAATTTTTTGAACGTTCGCGAGGGTGGTTTTTGGCTGCTAGGGGTGCCTTCCGCCAGGGATATCGAGATGCGACTTTTTTTAGATTGTTCCTCATGCCATTCCTTAGCTCGGTGCACAATTTAAAATGGAACAAACTCCGTGGGGCAAAGTTAGAATTTTTTGAACGTTCGCGAGGGTGGTTTTTGGCTGCTGGGGGTGCCTTCCGCCAGGGATATCGAGATGCGACTTTTTTTAGATTGTTCCTGATGCCATTCCTTAGCTCGGTGCACAATTTAAAATGGAACAAACTCCGTGGGGCAAAGTTAGAATTTTTTGAACGTTCGCGAGGGTGGTTTTTGGCTGCTAGGGGTGCCTTCCGCCAGGGATATCGAGATGCGACTTTTTTTAGATTGTTCCTGATGCCATTCCTTAGCTCGGTGCTCAATTTAAAATGGAACAAACTCCGTGGGGCAAAGTTAGAATTTTTTGAACGTTCGCGAGGGTGGTTTTTGGCTGCTAGGGGTGCCTTCCGCCAGGGATATCGAGATGCGACTTTTTTTAGATTGTTCCTGATGCCATTCCTTAGCTCGGTGCAAAATTTAAAATGGAACAAACTCCGTGGGGCAAAGTTAGAATTTTTTGAACGTTCGCGAGGGTGGTTTTTGGCTGCTAGGGGTGCCTTCCGCCAGGGATATCGAGATGCGACTTTTTTTAGATTGTTCCTGATGCCATTCCTTAGCTCGGTGCACACTTTAAAATGGAACAAACTCCGTGGGGCAAAGTTAGAATTTTTTGAACGTTCGCGAGGGTGGTTTTTGGCTGCTAGGGGTGCCTTCCGCCAGGGATATCGAGATGCGACTTTTTTTAGATTGTTCCTCATGCCATTCCTTAGCTCGGTGCACAATTTAAAATGGAACAAACTCCGTGGGGCAAAGTTAGAATTTTTTGAACGTTCGCGAGGGTGGTTTTTGGCTGCTAGGGGTGCCTTCCGCCAGGGATATCGAGATGCGACTTTTTTTAGATTGTTCCTGATGCCATTCCTTAGCTCGGTGCACAATTTAAAATGGAACAAACTCCGTGGGGCAAAGTTAGAATTTTTTGAACGTTCGCGAGGGTGGTTTTTGGCTGCTAGGGGTGCCTTCCGCCAGGGATATCGAGATGCGACTTTTTTTAGATTGTTCCTCATGCCATTCCTTAGCTCGGTGCACAATTTAAAATGGAACAAACTCCGTGGGGCAAAGTTAGAATTTTTTGAACGTTCGCGAGGGTGGTTTTTGGCTGCTAGGGGTGCCTTCCGCCAGGGATATCGAGATGCGACTTTTTTTAGATTGTTCCTGATGCCATTCCTTAGCTCGGTGCACAATTTAAAATGGAACAAACTCCGTGGGGCAAAGTTAGAATTTTTTGAACGTTCGCGAGGGTGGTTTTTGGCTGCTAGGGGTGCCTTCCGCCAGGGATATCGAGATGCGACTTTTTTTAGATTGTTCCTGATGCCATTCCTTAGCTCGGTGCACAATTAAAATGGAACAAACTCCGTGGGGCAAAGTTAGAATTTTTTGAACGTTCGCGAGGGTGGTTTTTGGCTGCTAGGGGTGCCTTCCGCCAGGGATATCGAGATGCGACTTTTTTTAGATTGTTCCTGATGCCATTCCTTAGCTCGGTGCAAAATTTAAAATGGAACAAACTCCGTGGGGCAAAGTTAGAATTTTTTGAACATTCGCGAGGGTGGTTTTTGGCTGCTAGGGGTGCCTTCCGCCAGGGATATCGAGATGCGACTTTTTTTAGATTGTTCCTGATGCCATTCCTTAGCTCGGTGCACAATTTAAAATGGAACAAACTCCGTGGGGCAAAGTTAGAATTTTTTGAACGTTCGCGAGGGTGGTTTTTGGCTGCTAGGGGTGCCTTCCGCCAGGGATATCGAGATGCGACTTTTTTTAGATTGTTCCTGATGCCATTCCTTAGCTCGGTGCACAATTTAAAATGGAACAAACTCCGTGGGGCAAAGTTAGAATTTTTTGAACGTTCGCGAGGGTGGTTTTTGGCTGCTAGGGGTGCCTTCCGCCAGGGATATCGAGATGCGACTTTTTTTAGATTGTTCCTGATGCCATTCCTTAGCTCGGTGCACAATTTAAAATGGAACAAACTCCGTGGGGCAAAGTTAGAATTTTTTGAACGTTCGCGAGGGTGGTTTTTGGCTGCTAGGGGTGCCTTCCGCCAGGGATATCGAGATGCGACTTTTTTTAGATTGTTCCTGATGCCATTCCTTAGCTCGGTGCCCACTTTAAAATGGAACAAACTCCGTGGGGCAAAGTTAGAATTTTTTGAACGTTCGCGAGGGTGGTTTTTGGCTGCTAGGGGTGCCTTCCGCCAGGGATATCGAGATGCGACTTTTTTTAGATTGTTCCTCATGCCATTCCTTAGCTCGGTGCACAATTTAAAATGGAACAAACTCCGTGGGGCAAAGTTAGAATTTTTTGAACGTTCGCGAGGGTGGTTTTTGGCCGCTAGGGGTGCCTTCCGCCAGGGATATCGAGATGCGACTTTTTTTAGATTGTTCCTGATGCCATTCCTTAGCTCGGTGCACAATTTAAAATGGAACAAACTCCGTGGGGCAAAGTTAGAATTTTTTGAACGTTCGCGAGGGTGGTTTTTGGCTGCTAGGGGTGCCTTCCGCCAGGGATATCGAGATGCGACTTTTTTTAGATTGTTCCTGATGCCATTCCTTAGCTCGGTGCACAATTTAAAATGGAACAAACTCCGTGGGGCAAAGTTAGAATTTTTTGAACGTTCGCGAGGGTGGTTTTTGGCTGCTAGGGGTGCCTTCCGCCAGGGATATCGAGATGCGACTTTTTTTAGATTGTTCCTGATGCCATTCCTTAGCTCGGTGCACAATTTAAAATGGAACAAACTCCGTGGGGCAAAGTTAGAATTTTTTGAACGTTCGCGAGGGTGGTTTTTGGCTGCTAGGGGTGCCTTCCGCCAGGGATATCGAGATGCGACTTTTTTTAGATTGTTCCTGATGCCATTCCTTAGCTCGGTGCACAATTTAAAATGGAACAAACTCCGTGGGGCAAAGTTAGAATTTTTTGAACGTTCGCGAGGGTGGTTTTTGGCTGCTAGGGGTGCCTTCCGCCAGGGATATCGAGATGCGACTTTTTTTAGATTGTTCCTGATGCCATTCCTTAGCTCGGTGCACAATTTAAAATGGAACAAACTCCGTGGGGCAAAGTTAGAATTTTTTGAACGTTCGCGAGGGTGGTTTTTGGCTGCTAGGGGTGCCTTCCGCCAGGGATATCGAGATGCGACTTTTTTTAGATTGTTCCTGATGCCATTCCTTAGCTCGGTGCACAATTTAAAATGGAACAAACTCCGTGGGGCAAAGTTAGAATTTTTTGAACGTTCGCGAGGGTGGTTTTTGGCTGCTAGGGGTGCCTTCCGCCAGGGATATCGAGATGCGACTTTTTTTAGATTGTTCCTGATGCCATTCCTTAGCTCGGTGCACAATTTAAAATGGAACAAACTCCGTGGGGCAAAGTTAGAATTTTTTGAACGTTCGCGAGGGTGGTTTTTGGCTGCTAGGGGTGCCTTCCGCCAGGGATATCGAGATGCGACTTTTTTTAGATTGTTCCTGATGCCATTCCTTAGCTCGGTGCACAATTTAAAATGGAACAAACTCCGTGGGGCAAAGTTAGAGTTTTTTGAACGTCCGCGAGGGTGGTTTTTGGCTGCTAGGGGTGCCTTCCGCCAGGGATATCGAGATGCGACTTTTTTTAGATTGTTCCTGATGCCATTCCTTAGCTCGGTGCACAATTTAAAATGGAACAAACTCCGTGGGGCAAAGTTAGAATTTTTTGAACGTTCGCGAGGGTGGTTTTTGGCTGCTAGGGGTGCCTTCCGCCAGGGATATCGAGATGCGACTTTTTTTAGATTGTTCCTGATGCCATTCCTTAGCTCGGTGCACAATTTAAAATGGAACAAACTCCGTGGGGCAAAGTTAGAATTTTTTGAACGTTCGCGAGGGTGGTTTTTGGCTGCTAGGGGTGCCTTCCGCCAGGGATATCGAGATGCGACTTTTTTTAGATTGTTCCTGATGCCATTCCTTAGCTCGGTGCACAATTTAAAATGGAGCAAACTCCGTGGGGCAAAGTTAGAATTTTTTGAACGTTCGCGAGGGTGGTTTTTGGCTGCTAGGGGTGCCTTCCGCCAGGGATATGGAGATGCGACTTTTTTTAGATTGTTCCTGATGCCATTCCTTAGCTCGGTGCACAATTTAAAATGGAGCAAACTCCGTGGGGCAAAGTTAGAATTTTTTGAACGTTCGCGAGGGTGGTTTTTGGCTGCTAGGGGTTCCTTCCGCAAGGGATATCGAGATGCGACTTTTTTTAGATTGTTCCTGATGCCATTCCTTAGCTCGGTGCACAATTTAAAATGGAACAAACTCCGTGGGGCAAAGTTAGAATTTTTTGAACGTTCGCGAGGGTGGTTTTTGGCTGCTAGGGGTGCCTTCCGCCAGGGATATCGAGATGCGACTTTTTTTAGATTGTTCCTGATGCCATTCCTTAGCTCGGTGCACAATTTAAAATGGAACAAACTCCGTGGGGCAAAGTTAGAATTTTTTGAACGTTCGCGAGGGTGGTTTTTGGCTGCTAGGGGTGCCTTCCGCCAGGGATATCGAGATGCGACTTTTTTTAGATTGTTCCTGATGCCATTCCTTAGCTCGGTGCACAATTTAAAATGGAACAAACTCCGTGGGGCAAAGTTAGAATTTTTTGAACGTTCGCGAGGGTGGTTTTTGGCTGCTAGGGGTTCCTTCCGCCAGGGATATCGAGATGCGACTTTTTTTAGATTGTTCCTGATGCCATTCCTTAGCTCGGTGCAGAATTTAAAATGGAACAAACTCCGTGGGGCAACGTTAGAATTTTTTGAACGTTCGCGAGGGTGGTTTTTGGCTGCTAGGGGTGCCTTCCGCCAGGGATATCGAGATGCGACTTTTTTTAGATTGTTCCTGATGCCATTCCTTAGCTCGGTGCACAATTTAAAATGGAACAAACTCCGTGGGGCAAAGTTAGAATTTTTTGAACGTTCGTGAGGGAGGTTTTTGGCTGCTAGGGGTGCCTTCCGCCAGGGATATCGAGATGCGACTTTTTTTAGATTGTTCCTGATGCCATTCCTTAGCTCGGTGCACAATTTAAAATGGAACAAACTCCGTGGGGCAAAGTTAGAATTTTTTGAACGTTCGCGAGGGTGGTTTTTGGCTGCTAGGGGTGCCTTCCGCCAGGGATATCGAGATGCGACTTTTTTTAGATTGTTCCTGATGCCATTCCTTAGCTCGGTGCACAATTTAAAATGGAACAAACTCCGTGGGGCAACGTTAGAATTTTTTGAACGTTCGCGAGGGTGGTTTTTGGCTGCTAGGGGTGCCTTCCGCCAGGGATATCGAGATGCGACTTTTTTTAGATTGTTCCTGATGCCATTCCTTAGCTCGGTGCACAATTTAAAATGGAACAAACTCCGTGGGGCAAAGTTAGAATTTTTTGAACGTTCGTGAGGGAGGTTTTTGGCTGCTAGGGGTGCCTTCCGCCAGGGATATCGAGATGCGACTTTTTTTAGATTGTTCCTGATGCCATTCCTTAGCTCGGTGCACAATTTAAAATGGAACAAACTCCGTGGGGCAAAGTTAGAATTTTTTGAACGTTCGCGAGGGTGGTTTTTGGCTGCTAGGGGTGCCTTCCGCCAGGGATATCGAGATGCGACTTTTTTTAGATTGTTCCTGATGCCATTCCTTAGCTCGGTGCACAATTTAAAATGGAACAAACTCCGTGGGGCAAAGTTAGAATTTTTTGAACGTTCGCGAGGGTGGTTTTTGGCTGCTAGGGGTGCCTTCCGCCAGGGATATCGAGATGCGACTTTTTTTAGATTGTTCCTGATGCCATTCCTTAGCTCGGTGCACAATTTAAAATGGAACAAACTCCGTGGGGCAAAGTTAGAATTTTTTGAACGTTCGCGAGGGTGGTTTTTGGCTGCTAGGGGTGCCTTCCGCCAGGGATATCGAGATGCGACTTTTTTTAGATTGTTCCTGATGCCATTCCTTAGCTCGGTGCACAATTTAAAATGGAACAAACTCCGTGGGGCAAAGTTAGAATTTTTTGAACGTTCGCGAGGGTGGTTTTTGGCTGCTAGGGGTGCCTTCCGCCAGGGATATCGAGATGCGACTTTTTTTAGATTGTTCCTGATGCCATTCCTTAGCTCGGTGCACAATTTAAAATGGAACAAACTCCGTGGGGCAAAGTTAGAATTTTTTGAACGTTCGCGAGGGTGGTTTTTGGCTGCTAGGGGTGCCTTCCGCCAGGGATATCGAGATGCGACTTTTTTTAGATTGTTCCTGATGCCATTCCTTAGCTCGGTGCACAATTTAAAATGGAACAAACTCCGTGGGGCAAAGTTAGAATTTTTTGAACGTTCGCGAGGGTGGTTTTTGGCTGCTAGGGGTGCCTTCCGCCAGGGATATCGAGATGCGACTTTTTTTAGATTGTTCCTGAGGCCATTCCTTAGCTCGGTGCACAATTTAAAATGGAACAAACTCCGTGGGGCAAAGTTAGAATTTTTTGAACGTTCGCGAGGGTGGTTTTTGGCTGCTAGGGGTGCCTTCCGCCAGGGATATCGAGATGCGACTTTTTTTAGATTGTTCCTGATGCCATTCCTTAGCTCGGTGCACAATTTAAAATGGAACAAACTCCGTGGGGCAAAGTTAGAATTTTTTGAACGTTCGCGAGGGTGGTTTTTGGCTGCTAGGGGTGCCTTCCGCCAGGGATATCGAGATGCGACTTTTTTTAGATTGTTCCTGATGCCATTCCTTAGCTCGGTGCACAATTTAAAATGGAACAAACTCCGTGGGGCAAAGTTAGAGTTTTTTGAACGTTCGCGAGGGTGGTTTTTGACTGCTAGGGGTGCCTTCCGCCAGGGATATCGAGATGCGACTTTTTTTAGATTGTTCCTGATGCCATTCCTTAGCTCGGTGCACAATTTAAAATGGAACAAACTCCGTGGGGCAAAGTTAGAATTTTTTGAACGTTCGCGAGGGTGGTTTTTGGCTGCTAGGGGTGCCTTCCGCCAGGGATATCGAGATGCGACTTTTTTTAGATTGTTCCTGATGCCATTCCTTAGCTCGGTGCACAATTTAAAATGGAACAAACTCCGTGGGGCAAAGTTAGAATTTTTTGAACGTTCGCGAGGGTGGTTTTTGGCTGCTAGGGGTGCCTTCCGCCAGGGATATCGAGATGCGACTTTTTTTAGATTGTTCCTGATGCCATTCCTTAGCTCGGTGCACAATTTAAAATGGAACAAACTCCGTGGGGCAAAGTTAGAATTTTTTGAACGTTCGCGAGGGTGGTTTTTGGCTGCTAGGGGTGCCTTCCGCCAGGGATATCGAGATGCGACTTTTTTTAGATTGTTCCTGATGCCATTCCTTAGCTCGGTGCACAATTTAAAATGGAACAAACTCCGTGGGGCAAAGTTAGAATTTTTTGAACGTTCGCGAGGGTGGTTTTTGGCTGCTAGGGGTGCCTTCCGCCAGGGATATCGAGATGCGACTTTTTTTAGATTGTTCCTGATGCCATTCCTTAGCTCGGTGCACAATTTAAAATGGAACAAACTCCGTGGGGCAAAGTTAGAATTTTTTGAACGTTCGCGAGGGTGGTTTTTGGCTGCTAGGGGTGCCTTCCGCCAGGGATATCGAGATGCGACTTTTTTTAGATTGTTCCTGATGCCATTCCTTAGCTCGGTGCACAATTTAAAATGGAACAAACTCCGTGGGGCAAAGTTAGAATTTTTTGAACGTTCGCGAGGGTGGTTTTTGGCTGCTAGGGGTGCCTTCCGCCAGGGATATCGAGATGCGACTTTTTTTAGATTGTTCCTGATGCCATTCCTTAGCTCGGTGCACAATTTAAAATGGAACAAACTCCGTGGGGCAAAGTTAGAATTTTTTGAACGTTCGCGAGGGTGGTTTTTGGCTGCTAGGGTTGCCTTCCGCCAGGGATATCGAGATGCGACTTTTTTTAGATTGTTCCTGATGCCATTCCTTAGCTCGGTGCACAATTTAAAATGGAGCAAACTCCGTGGGGCAAAGTTAGAATTTTTTGAACGTTCGCGAGGGTGGTTTTTGGCTGCTAGGGGTTCCTTCCGCCAGGGATATCGAGATGCGACTTTTTTTAGATTGTTCCTGATGCCATTCCTTAGCTCGGTGCACAATTTAAAATGGAACAAACTCCGTGGGGCAAAGTTAGAATTTTTTGAACGTTCGCGAGGGTGGTTTTTGGCTGCTAGGGGTGCCTTCCGCCAGGGATATCGAGATGCGACTTTTTTTAGATTGTTCCTGATGCCATTCCTTAGCTCGGTGCACAATTTAAAATGGAACAAACTCCGTGGGGCAAAGTTAGAATTTTTTGAACGTTCGCGAGGGTGGTTTTTGGCTGCTAGGGGTGCCTTCCGCCAGGGATATCGAGATGCGACTTTTTTTAGATTGTTCCTGATGCCATTCCTTAGCTCGGTGCACAATTTAAAATGGAACAAACTCCGTGGGGCAAAGTTAGAATTTTTTGAACGTTCGCGAGGGTGGTTTTTGGCTGCTAGGGGTGCCTTCCGCCAGGGATATCGAGATGCGACTTTTTTTAGATTGTTCCTGATGCCATTCCTTAGCTCGGTGCACAATTTAAAATGGAACAAACTCCGTGGGGCAAAGTTAGAATTTTTTGAACGTTCGCGAGGGTGTTTTTTGGCTGCTAGGGGTGCCTTCCGCCAGGGATATCGAGATGCGACTTTTTTTAGATTGTTCCTGATGCCATTCCTTAGCTCGGTGCACAATTTAAAATGGAACAAACTCCGTGGGGCAAAGTTAGAATTTTTTGAACGTTCGCGAGGGTGGTTTTTGGCTGCTAGGGGTGCCTTCCGCCAGGGATATCGAGATGCGACTTTTTTTAGATTGTTCCTGATGCCATTCCTTAGCTCGGTGCACAATTTAAAATGGAGCAAACTCCGTGGGGCAAAGTTAGAATTTTTTGAACGTTCGCGAGGGTGGTTTTTGGCTGCTAGGGGTGCCTTCCGCCAGGGATATCGAGATGCGACTTTTTTTAGATTGTTCCTGATGCCATTCCTTAGCTCGGTGCACAATTTAAAATGGAGCAAACTCCGTGGGGCAAAGTTAGAATTTTTTGAACGTTCGCGAGGGTGGTTTTTGGCTGCTAGGGGTGCCTTCCGCCAGGGATATCGAGATGCGACTTTTTTTAGATTGTTCCTGATGCCATTCCTTAGCTCGGTGCACAATTTAAAATGGAACAAACTCCGTGGGGCAAAGTTAGAATTTTTTGAACGTTCGCGAGGGTGGTTTTTGGCTGCTAGGGGTGCCTTCCGCCAGGGATATCGAGATGCGACTTTTTTTAGATTGTTCCTGATGCCATTCCTTAGCTCGGTGCACAATTTAAAATGGAACAAACTCCGTGGGGCAAAGTTAGAATTTTTTGAACGTTCGCGAGGGTGGTTTTTGGCTGCTAGGGGTGCCTTCCGCCAGGGATATCGAGATGCGACTTTTTTTAGATTGTTCCTGATGCCATTCCTTAGCTCGGTGCACAATTTAAAATGGAGCAAACTCCGTGGGGCAAAGTTAGAATTTTTTGAACGTTCGCGAGGGTGGTTTTTGGCTGCTAGGGGTGCCTTCCGCCAGGGATATCGAGATGCGACTTTTTTTAGATTGTTCCTGATGCCATTCCTTAGCTCGGTGCACAATTTAAAATGGAGCAAACTCCGTGGGGCAAAGTTAGAATTTTTTGAACGTTCGCGAGGGTGGTTTTTGGCTGCTAGGGGTGCCTTCCGCCAGGGATATCGAGATGCGACTTTTTTTAGATTGTTCCTGATGCCATTCCTTAGCTCGGTGCACAATTTAAAATGGAACAAACTCCGTGGGGCAAAGTTAGAATTTTTTGAACGTTCGCGAGGGTGGTTTTTGGCTGCTAGGGGTGCCTTCCGCCAGGGATATCGAGATGCGACTTTTTTTAGATTGTTCCTGATGCCATTCCTTAGCTCGGTGCACAATTTAAAATGGAACAAACTCCGTGGGGCAAAGTTAGAATTTTTTGAACGTTCGCGAGGGTGGTTTTTGGCTGCTAGGGGTGCCTTCCGCCAGGGATATCGAGATGCGACTTTTTTTAGATTGTTCCTGATGCCATTCCTTAGCTCGGTGCACAATTTAAAATGGAACAAACTCCGTGGGGCAAAGTTAGAATTTTTTGAACGTTCGCGAGGGTGGTTTTTGGCTGCTAGGGGTGCCTTCCGCCAGGGATATCGAGATGCGACTTTTTTTAGATTGTTCCTGGTGCCATTCCTTAGCTCGGTGCACAATTTAAAATGGAACAAACTCCGTGGGGCAAAGTTAGAATTTTTTGAACGTTCGCGAGGGTGGTTTTTGGCTGCTAGGGGTGCCTTCCGCCAGGGATATCGAGATGCGACTTTTTTTAGATTGTTCCTGATGCCATTCCTTAGCTCGGTGCACAATTTAAAATGGAACAAACTCCGTGGGGCAAAGTTAGAATTTTTTGAACGTTCGCGAGGGTGGTTTTTGGCTGCTAGGGGTGCCTTCCGCCAGGGATATCGAGATGCGACTTTTTTTAGATTGTTCCTGATGCCATTCCTTAGCTCGGTGCACAATTTAAAATGGCACAAACTCCGTGGGGCAAAGTTAGAATTTTTTGAACGTTCGCGAGGGTGGTTTTTGGCTGCTAGGGGTGCCTTCCGCCAGGGATATCGAGATGCGACTTTTTTTAGATTGTTCCTGATGCCATTCCTTAGCTCGGTGCACAATTTAAAATGGCACAAACTCCGTGGGGCAAAGTTAGAATTTTTTGAACGTTCGCGAGGGTGGTTTTTGGCTGCTAGGGGTGCCTTCCGCCAGGGATATCGAGATGCGACTTTTTTTAGCTTGTTCCTGATGCCATTCCTTAGCTCGGTGCACAATTTAAAATGGAACAAACTCCGTGGGGCAAAGTTAGAATTTTTTGAACGTTCGCGAGGGTGGTTTTTGGCTGCTAGGGGTGCCTTCCGCCAGGGATATCGAGATGCGACTTTTTTTAGATTGTTCCTGATGCCATTCCTTAGCTCGGTGCACAATTTAAAATGGAACAAACTCCGTGGGGCAAAGTTAGAATTTTTTGAACGTTCGCGAGGGTGGTTTTTGGCTGCTAGGGGTGCCTTCCGCCAGGGATATCGAGATGCGACTTTTTTTAGATTGTTCCTGATGCCATTCCTTAGCTCGGTGCACAATTTAAAATGGAACAAACTCCGTGGGGCAAAGTTAGAATTTTTTGAACGTTCGCGAGGGTGGTTTTTTTCTGCTAGGGGTGCCTTCCGCCAGGGATATCGAGATGCGACTTTTTTTAGATTGTTCCTGATGCCATTCCTTAGCTCGGTGCACAATTTAAAATGGCACAAACTCCGTGGGGCAAAGTTAGAATTTTTTGAACGTTCGCGAGGGTGGTTTTTGGCTGCTAGGGGTGCCTTCCGCCAGGGATATCGAGATGCGACTTTTTTTAGATTGTTCCTGATGCCATTCCTTAGCTCGGTGCACAATTTAAAATGGCACAAACTCCGTGGGGCAAAGTTAGAATTTTTTGAACGTTCGCGAGGGTGGTTTTTGGCTGCTAGGGGTGCCTTCCGCCAGGGATATCGAGATGCGACTTTTTTTAGATTGTTCCTGATGCCATTCCTTAGCTCGGTGCACAATTTAAAATGGAACAAACTCCGTGGGGCAAAGTTAGAATTTTTTGAACGTTCGCGAGGGTGGTTTTTGGCTGCTAGGGGTGCCTTCCGCCAGGGATATCGAGATGCGACTTTTTTTAGATTGTTCCTGATGCCATTCCTTAGCTCGGTGCACAATTTAAAATGGAACAAACTCCGTGGGGCAAAGTTAGAATTTTTTGAACGTTCGCGAGGGTGGTTTTTGGCTGCTAGGGGTGCCTTCCGCCAGGGATATCGAGATGCGACTTTTTTTAGATTGTTCCTGATGCCATTCCTTAGCTCGGTGCACAATTTAAAATGGAACAAACTCCGTGGGGCAAAGTTAGAATTTTTTGAACGTTCGCGAGGGTGGTTTTTGGCTGCTAGGGGTGCCTTCCGCCAGGGATATCGAGATGCGACTTTTTTTAGATTGTTCCTGATGCCATTCCTTAGCTCGGTGCACAATTTAAAATGGAACAAACTCCGTGGGGCAAAGTTAGAATTTTTTGAACGTTCGCGAGGGTGGTTTTTGGCTGCTAGGGGTGCCTTCCGCCAGGGATATCGAGATGCGACTTTTTTTAGATTGTTCCTGATGCCATTCCTTAGCTCGGTGCACAATTTAAAATGGAACAAACTCCGTGGGGCAAAGTTAGAATTTTTTGAACGTTCGCGAGGGTGGTTTTTGGCTGCTAGGGGTGCCTTCCGCCAGGGATATCGAGATGCGACTTTTTTTAGATTGTTCCTGATGCCATTCCTTAGCTCGGTGCACAATTTAAAATGGAACAAACTCCGTGGGGCAAAGTTAGAATTTTTTGAACGTTCGCGAGGGTGGTTTTTGGCTGCTAGGGGTGCCTTCCGCCAGGGATATCGAGATGCGACTTTTTTTAGATTGTTCCTGATGCCATTCCTTAGCTCGGTGCACAATTTAAAATGGAACAAACTCCGTGGGGCAAAGTTAGAATTTTTTGAACGTTCGCGAGGGTGGTTTTTGGCTGCTAGGGGTGCCTTCCGCCAGGGATATCGAGATGCGACTTTTTTTAGATTGTTCCTGATGCCATTCCTTAGCTCGGTGCACAATTTAAAATGGAACAAACTCCGTGGGGCAAAGTTAGAATTTTTTGAACGTTCGCGAGGGTGGTTTTTGGCTGCTAGGGGTGCCTTCCGCCAGGGATATCGAGATGCGACTTTTTTTAGATTGTTCCTGATGCCATTCCTTAGCTCGGTGCACAATTTAAAATGGAACAAACTCCGTGGGGCAAAGTTAGAATTTTTTGAACGTTCGCGAGGGTGGTTTTTGGCTGCTGGGGGTGCCTTCCGCCAGGGATATCGAGATGCGACTTTTTTTAGATTGTTCCTGATGCCATTCCTTAGCTCGGTGCACAATTTAAAATGGAACAAACTCCGTGGGGCAAAGTTAGAATTTTATGAACGTTCGCGAGGGTGGTTTTTGGCTGCTAGGGGTGCCTTCCGCCAGGGATATCGAGATGCGACTTTTTTTAGATTGTTCCTGATGCCATTCCTTAGCTCGGTGCACAATTTAAAATGGAGCAAACTCCGTGGGGCAAAGTTAGAATTTTTTGAACGTTCGCGAGGGTGGTTTTTGGCTGCTAGGGGTTCCTTCCGCCAGGGATATCGAGATGCGACTTTTTTTAGATTGTTCCTGATGCCATTCCTTAGCTCGGTGCACAATTTAAAATGGAACAAACTCCGTGGGGCAAAGTTAGAATTTTTTGAACGTTCGCGAGGGTGGTTTTTGGCTGCTAGGGGTGCCTTCCGCCAGGGATATCGAGATGCGACTTTTTTTAGATTGTTCCTGATGCCATTCCTTAGCTCGGTGCACAATTTAAAATGGAACAAACTCCGTGGGGCAAAGTTAGAATTTTTTGAACGTTCGCGAGGGTGGTTTTTGGCTGCTAGGGGTGCCTTCCGCCAGGGATATCGAGATGCGACTTTTTTTAGATTGTTCCTGATGCCATTCCTTAGCTCGGTGCACAATTTAAAATGGAACAAACTCCGTGGGGCAAAGTTAGAATTTTTTGAACGTTCGCGAGGGTGGTTTTTGGCTGCTAGGGGTGCCTTCCGCCAGGGATATCGAGATGCGACTTTTTTTAGATTGTTCCTGATGCCATTCCTTAGCTCGGTGCACAATTTAAAATGGAACAAACTCCGTGGGGCAAAGTTAGAATTTTTTGAACGTTCGCGAGGGTGGTTTTTGGCTGCTAGGGGTGCCTTCCGCCAGGGATATCGAGATGCGACTTTTTTTAGATTGTTCCTGATGCCATTCCTTAGCTCGGTGCACAATTTAAAATGGAACAAACTCCGTGGGGCAAAGTTAGAATTTTTTGAACGTTCGCGAGGGTGGTTTTTGGCTGCTGGGGGTGCCTTCCGCCAGGGATATCGAGATGCGACTTTTTTTAGATTGTTCCTGATGCCATTCCTTAGCTCGGTGCACAATTTAAAATGGAACAAACTCCGTGGGGCAAAGTTAGAATTTTTTGAACGTTCGCGAGGGTGGTTTTTGGCTGCTAGGGGTGCCTTCCGCCAGGGATATCGAGATGCGACTTTTTTTAGATTGTTCCTGATGCCATTCCTTAGCTCGGTGCACAATTTAAAATGGAGCAAACTCCGTGGGGCAAAGTTAGAATTTTTTGAACGTTCGCGAGGGTGGTTTTTGGCTGCTAGGGGTGCCTTCCGCCAGGGATATCGAGATGCGACTTTTTTTAGATTGTTCCTGATGCCATTCCTTAGCTCGGTGCACAATTTAAAATGGAACAAACTCCGTGGGGCAAAGTTAGAATTTTTTGAACGTTCGCGCGGGTGGTTTTTGGCTGCTGGGGGTGCCGTCCGCCAGGGATATCGAGATGCGACTTTTTTTAGATTGTTCCTGATGCCATTCCTTAGCTCGGTGCACAATTTAAAATGGAACAAACTCCGTGGGGCAAAGTTAGAATTTTTTGAACGTTCGCGAGGGTGGTTTTTGGCTGCTAGGGGTGCCTTCCGCCAGGGATATCGAGATGCGACTTTTTTTAGATTGTTCCTGATGCCATTCCTTAGCTCGGTGCACAATTTAAAATGGAACAAACTCCGTGGGGCAAAGTTAGAATTTTTTGAACGTTCGCGAGGGTGGTTTTTGGCTGCTAGGGGTGCCTTCCGCCAGGGATATCGAGATGCGACTTTTTTTAGATTGTTCCTGATGCCATTCCTTAGCTCGGTGCACAATTTAAAATGGAACAAACTCCGTGGGGCAAAGTTAGAATTTTTTGAACGTTCGCGAGGGTGGTTTTTGGCTGCTAGGGGTGCCTTCCGCCAGGGATATCGAGATGCTACTTTTTTTAGATTGTTCCTGATGCCATTCCTTAGCTCGGTGCACAATTTAAAATGGAACAAACTCCGTGGGGCAAAGTTAGAATTTTTTGAACGTTCGCGAGGGTGGTTTTTGGCTGCTAGGGGTGCCTTCCGCCAGGGATATCGAGATGCGACTTTTTTTAGATTGTTCCTGATGCCATTCCTTAGCTCGGTGCACAATTTAAAATGGAACAAACTCCGTGGGGCAAAGTTAGAGTTTTTTGAACGTTCGCGAGGGTGGTTTTTGACTGCTAGGGGTGCCTTCCGCCAGGGATATCGAGATGCGACTTTTTTTAGATTGTTCCTGATGCCATTCCTTAGCTCGGTGCACAATTTAAAATGGAACAAACTCCGTGGGGCAAAGTTAGAATTTTTTGAACGTTCGCGAGGGTGGTTTTTGGCTGCTAGGGGTGCCTTCCGCCAGGGATATCGAGATGCGACTTTTTTTAGATTGTTCCTGATGCCATTCCTTAGCTCGGTGCACAATTTAAAATGGAACAAACTCCGTGGGGCAAAGTTAGAATTTTTTGAACGTTCGCGAGGGTGGTTTTTGGCTGCTAGGGGTGCCTTCCGCCAGGGATATCGAGATGCGACTTTTTTTAGATTGTTCCTGATGCCATTCCTTAGCTCGGTGCACAATTTAAAATGGAACAAACTCCGTGGGGCAAAGTTAGAATTTTTTGAACGTTCGCGAGGGTGGTTTTTGGCTGCTAGGGGTGCCTTCCGTAAGGGATATCGAGATGCGACTTTTTTTAGATTGTTCCTGATGCCATTCCTTAGCTCGGTGCACAATTTAAAATGGAACAAACTCCGTGGGGCAAAGTTAGAATTTTTTGAACGTTCGCGAGGGTGGTTTTTGGCTGCTAGGGGTGCCTTCCGCCAGGGATATCGAGATGCGACTTTTTTTAGATTGTTCCTGATGCCATTCCTTAGCTCGGTGCACAATTTAAAATGGAACAAACTCCGTGGGGCAAAGTTAGAATTTTTTGAACGTTCGCGAGGGTGGTTTTTGGCTGCTAGGGGTGCCTTCCGCCAGGGATATCGAGATGCGACTTTTTTTAGATTGTTCCTGATGCCATTCCTTAGCTCGGTGCACAATTTAAAATGGAACAAACTCCGTGGGGCAAAGTTAGAATTTTTTGAACGTTCGCGAGGGTGGTTTTTGGCTGCTAGGGGTGCCTTCCGCCAGGGATATCGAGATGCGACTTTTTTTAGATTGTTCCTGATGCCATTCCTTAGCTCGGTGCACAATTTAAAATGGAACAAACTCCGTGGGGCAAAGTTAGAATTTTTTGAACGTTCGCGAGGGTGGTTTTTGGCTGCTAGGGGTGCCTTCCGCCAGGGATATCGAGATGCGACTTTTTTTAGATTGTTCCTGATGCCATTCCTTAGCTCGGTGCACAATTTAAAATGGAGCAAACTCCGTGGGGCAAAGTTAGAATTTTTTGAACGTTCGCGAGGGTGGTTTTTGGCTGCTAGGGGTTCCTTCCGCCAGGGATATCGAGATGCGACTTTTTTTAGATTGTTCCTGATGCCATTCCTTAGCTCGGTGCACAATTTAAAATGGAACAAACTCCGTGGGGCAAAGTTAGAATTTTTTGAACGTTCGCGAGGGTGGTTTTTGGCTGCTAGGGGTGCCTTCCGCCAGGGATATCGAGATGCGACTTTTTTTAGATTGTTCCTGATGCCATTCCTTAGCTCGGTGCACAATTTAAAATGGAACAAACTCCGTGGGGCAAAGTTAGAATTTTTTGAACGTTCGCGAGGGTGGTTTTTGGCTGCTAGGGGTGCCTTCCGCCAGGGATATCGAGATGCGACTTTTTTTAGATTGTTCCTGATGCCATTCCTTAGCTCGGTGCACAATTTAAAATGGAACAAACTCCGTGGGGCAAAGTTAGAATTTTTTGAACGTTCGCGAGGGTGGTTTTTGGCTGCTAGGGGTGCCTTCCGCCAGGGATATCGAGATGCGACTTTTTTTAGATTGTTCCTGATGCCATTCCTTAGCTCGGTGCACAATTTAAAATGGAACAAACTCCGTGGGGCAAAGTTAGAATTTTTTGAACGTTCGCGAGGGTGGTTTTTGGCTGCTAGGGGTGCCTTCCGCCAGGGATATCGAGATGCGACTTTTTTTAGATTGTTCCTGATGCCATTCCTTAGCTCGGTGCACAATTTAAAATGGAACAAACTCCGTGGGGCAAAGTTAGAATTTTTTGAACGTGCGCGAGGGTGGTTTTTGGCTGCTAGGGGTGCCTTCCGCCAGGGATATCGAGATGCGACTTTTTTTAGATTGTTCCTGGTGCCATTCCTTAGCTCGGTGCACAATTTAAAATGGAACAAACTCCGTGGGGCAAAGTTAGAATTTTTTGAACGTTCGCGAGGGTGGTTTTTGGCTGCTAGGGGTGCCTTCCGCCAGGGATATCGAGATGCGACTTTTTTTAGATTGTTCCTGATGCCATTCCTTAGCTCGGTGCACAATTTAAAATGGAACAAACTCCGTGGGGCAAAGTTAGAATTTTTTGAACGTTCGCGAGGGTGGTTTTTGGCTGCTAGGGGTGCCTTCCGCCAGGGATATCGAGATGCGACTTTTTTTAGATTGTTCCTGATGCCATTCCTTAGCTCGGTGCACAATTTAAAATGGCACAAACTCCGTGGGGCAAAGTTAGAATTTTTTGAACGTTCGCGAGGGTGGTTTTTGGCTGCTAGGGGTGCCTTCCGCCAGGGATATCGAGATGCGACTTTTTTTAGATTGTTCCTGATGCCATTCCTTAGCTCGGTGCACAATTTAAAATGGCACAAACTCCGTGGGGCAAAGTTAGAATTTTTTGAACGTTCGCGAGGGTGGTTTTTGGCTGCTAGGGGTGCCTTCCGCCAGGGATATCGAGATGCGACTTTTTTTAGCTTGTTCCTGATGCCATTCCTTAGCTCGGTGCACAATTTAAAATGGAACAAACTCCGTGGGGCAAAGTTAGAATTTTTTGAACGTTCGCTAGGGTGGTTTTTGGCTGCTAGGGGTGCCTTCCGCCAGGGATATCGAGATGCGACTTTTTTTAGATTGTTCCTGATGCCATTCCTTAGCTCGGTGCACAATTTAAAATGGAACAAACTCCGTGGGGCAAAGTTAGAATTTTTTGAACGTTCGCGAGGGTGGTTTTTGGCTGCTAGGGGTGCCTTCCGCCAGGGATATCGAGATGCGACTTTTTTTAGATTGTTCCTGATGCCATTCCTTAGCTCGGTGCACAATTTAAAATGGAACAAACTCCGTGGGGCAAAGTTAGAATTTTTTGAACGTTCGCGAGGGTGGTTTTTTTCTGCTAGGGGTGCCTTCCGCCAGGGATATCGAGATGCGACTTTTTTTAGATTGTTCCTGATGCCATTCCTTAGCTCGGTGCACAATTTAAAATGGCACAAACTCCGTGGGGCAAAGTTAGAATTTTTTGAACGTTCGCGAGGGTGGTTTTTGGCTGCTAGGGGTGCCTTCCGCCAGGGATATCGAGATGCGACTTTTTTTAGATTGTTCCTGATGCCATTCCTTAGCTCGGTGCACAATTTAAAATGGCACAAACTCCGTGGGGCAAAGTTAGAATTTTTTGAACGTTCGCGAGGGTGGTTTTTGGCTGCTAGGGGTGCCTTCCGCCAGGGATATCGAGATGCGACTTTTTTTAGATTGTTCCTGATGCCATTCCTTAGCTCGGTGCACAATTTAAAATGGAACAAACTCCGTGGGGCAAAGTTAGAATTTTTTGAACGTTCGCGAGGGTGGTTTTTGGCTGCTAGGGGTGCCTTCCGCCAGGGATATCGAGATGCGACTTTTTTTAGATTGTTCCTGATGCCATTCCTTAGCTCGGTGCACAATTTAAAATGGAACAAACTCCGTGGGGCAAAGTTAGAATTTTTTGAACGTTCGCGAGGGTGGTTTTTGGCTGCTAGGGGTGCCTTCCGCCAGGGATATCGAGATGCGACTTTTTTTAGATTGTTCCTGATGCCATTCCTTAGCTCGGTGCACAATTTAAAATGGAACAAACTCCGTGGGGCAAAGTTAGAATTTTTTGAACGTTCGCGAGGGTGGTTTTTGGCTGCTAGGGGTGCCTTCCGCCAGGGATATCGAGATGCGACTTTTTTTAGATTGTTCCTGATGCCATTCCTTAGCTCGGTGCAGAATTTAAAATGGAACAAACTCCGTGGGGCAAAGTTAGAATTTTTTGAACGTTCGCGAGGGTGGTTTTTGGCTGCTAGGGGTTCCTTCCGCCAGGGATATCGAGATGCGACTTTTTTTAGATTGTTCCTGATGCCATTCCTTAGCTCGGTGCACAATTTAAAATGGAACAAACTCCGTGGGGCAAAGTTAGAATTTTTTGAACGTTCGCGAGGGTGGTTTTTGGCTGCTAGGGGTGCCTTCCGCCAGGGATATCGAGATGCGACTTTTTTTAGATTGTTCCTGATGCCATTCCTTAGCTCGGTGCACAATTTAAAATGGAACAAACTCCGTGGGGCAAAGTTAGAATTTTTTGAACGTTCGCGAGGGTGGTTTTTGGCTGCTAGGGGTGCCTTCCGCCAGGGATATCGAGATGCGACTTTTTTTAGATTGTTCCTGATGCCATTCCTTAGCCCGGTGCACAATTTAAAATGGAACAAACTCCGTGGGGCAAAGTTAGAATTTTTTGAACGTTCGCGAGGGTGGTTTTTGGCTGCTAGGGGTGCCTTCCGCCAGGGATATCGAGATGCGACTTTTTTTAGATTGTTCCTCATGCCATTCCTTAGCTCGGTGCACAATTTAAAATGGAACAAACTCCGTGGGGCAAAGTTAGAATTTTTTGAACGTTCGCGAGGGTGGTTTTTGGCTGCTAGGGGTGCCTTCCGCCAGGGATATCGAGATGCGACTTTTTTTAGATTGTTCCTGATGCCATTCCTTAGCTCGGTGCACAATTTAAAATGGAACAAACTCCGTGGGGCAAAGTTAGAATTTTTTGAACGTTCGCGAGGGTGGTTTTTGGCTGCTAGGGGTGCCTTCCGCCAGGGATATCGAGATGCGACTTTTTTTAGATTGTTCCTGATGCCATTCCTTAGCTCGGTGCACAATTTAAAATGGAACAAACTCCGTGGGGCAAAGTTAGAATTTTTTGAACGTTCGCGAGGGTGGTTTTTGGCTGCTAGGGGTGCCTTCCGCCAGGGATATCGAGATGCGACTTTTTTTAGATTGTTCCTGATGCCATTCCTTAGCTCGGTGCACAATTTAAAATGGAACAAACTCCGTGGGGCAAAGTTAGAATTTTTTGAACGTTCGCGAGGGTGGTTTTTGGCTGCTAGGGGTGCCTTCCGCCAGGGATATCGAGATGCGACTTTTTTTAGATTGTTCCTGATGCCATTCCTTAGCTCGGTGCACAATTTAAAATGGAACAAACTCCGTGGGGCAAAGTTAGAATTTTTTTAACGTTCGCGAGGGTGGTTTTTGGCTGCTAGGGGTGCCTTCCGCCAGGGATATCGAGATGCGACTTTTTTTAGATTGTTCCTGATGCCATTCCTTAGCTCGGTGCACAATTTAAAATGGAGCAAACTCCGTGGGGCAAAGTTAGAATTTTTTGAACGTTCGCGAGGGTGGTTTTTGGCTGCTAGGGGTGCCTTCCGCCAGGGATATCGAGATGCGACTTTTTTTAGATTGTTCCTGATGCCATTCCTTAGCTCGGTGCACAATTTAAAATGGAACAAACTCCGTGGGGCAAAGTTAGAATTTTTTGAACGTTCGCGAGGGTGGTTTTTGGCTGCTAGGGGTGCCTTCCGCCAGGGATATCGAGATGCGACTTTTTTTAGATTGTTCCTGATGCCATTCCTTAGCTCGGTGCACAATTTAAAATGGAACAAACTCCGTGGGGCAAAGTTAGAATTTTTTGAACGTTCGCGAGGGTGGTTTTTGGCTGCTAGGGGTGCCTTCCGCCAGGGATATCGAGATGCGACTTTTTTTAGATTGTTCCTGATGCCATTCCTTAGCTCGGTGCACAATTTAAAATGGAGCAAACTCCGTGGGGCAAAGTTAGAATTTTTTGAACGTTCGCGAGGGTGGTTTTTGGCTGCTAGGGGTGCCTTCCGCCAGGGATATCGAGATGCGACTTTTTTTAGATTGTTCCTGATGCCATTCCTTAGCTCGGTGCACAATTTAAAATGGAGCAAACTCCGTGGGGCAAAGTTAGAATTTTTTGAACGTTCGCGAGGGTGGTTTTTGGCTGCTAGGGGTGCCTTCCGCCAGGGATATCGAGATGCGACTTTTTTTAGATTGTTCCTGATGCCATTCCTTAGCTCGGTGCACAATTTAAAATGGAACAAACTCCGTGGGGCAAAGTTAGAATTTTTTGAACGTTCGCGAGGGTGGTTTTTGGCTGCTAGGGGTGCCTTCCGCCAGGGATATCGAGATGCGACTTTTTTTAGATTGTTCCTGATGCCATTCCTTAGCTCGGTGCACAATTTAAAATGGAACAAACTCCGTGGGGCAAAGTTAGAATTTTTTGAACGTTCGCGAGGGTGGTTTTTGGCTGCTAGGGGTGCCTTCCGCCAGGGATATCGAGATGCGACTTTTTTTAGATTGTTCCTGATGCCATTCCTTAGCTCGGTGCACAATTTAAAATGGAGCAAACTCCGTGGGGCAAAGTTAGAATTTTTTGAACGTTCGCGAGGGTGGTTTTTGGCTGCTAGGGGTTCCTTCCGCCAGGGATATCGAGATGCGACTTTTTTTAGATTGTTCCTGATGCCATTCCTTAGCTCGGTGCACAATTTAAAATGGAACAAACTCCGTGGGGCAAAGTTAGAATTTTTTGAACGTTCGCGAGGGTGGTTTTTGGCTGCTAGGGGTGCCTTCCGCCAGGGATATCGAGATGCGACTTTTTTTAGATTGTTCCTGATGCCATTCCTTAGCTCGGTGCACAATTTAAAATGGAACAAACTCCGTGGGGCAAAGTTAGAATTTTTTGAACGTTCGCGAGGGTCGTTTTTGGCTGCTAGGGGTGCCTTCCGCCAGGGATATCGAGATGCGACTTTTTTTAGATTGTTCCTGATGCCATTCCTTAGCTCGGTGCACAATTTAAAATGGAACAAACTCCGTGGGGCAAAGTTAGAATTTTTTGAACGTTCGCGAGGGTGGTTTTTGGCTGCTAGGGGTGCCTTCCGCCAGGGATATCGAGATGCGACTTTTTTTAGATTGTTCCTGATGCCATTCCTTAGCTCGGTGCACAATTTAAAATGGAACAAACTCCGTGGGGCAAAGTTAGAATTTTTTGAACGTTCGCGAGGGTGGTTTTTGGCTGCTAGGGGTGCCTTCCGCCAGGGATATCGAGATGCGACTTTTTTTAGATTGTTCCTGATGCCATTCCTTAGCTCGGTGCACAATTTAAAATGGAGCAAACTCCGTGGGGCAAAGTTAGAATTTTTTGAACGTTCGCGAGGGTGGTTTTTGGCTGCTAGGGGTGCCTTCCGCCAGGGATATCGAGATGCGACTTTTTTTAGATTGTTCCTGATGCCATTCCTTAGCTCGGTGCACAATTTAAAATGGAGCAAACTCCGTGGGGCAAAGTTAGAATTTTTTGAACGTTCGCGAGGGTGGTTTTTGGCTGCTAGGGGTTCCTTCCGCAAGGGATATCGAGATGCGACTTTTTTTAGATTGTTCCTGATGCCATTCCTTAGCTCGGTGCACAATTTAAAATGGAACAAACTCCGTGGGGCAAAGTTAGAATTTTTTGAACGTTCGCGAGGGTGGTTTTTGGCTGCTAGGGGTGCCTTCCGCCAGGGATATCGAGATGCGACTTTTTTTAGATTGTTCCTGATGCCATTCCTTAGCTCGGTGCACAATTTAAAATGGAACAAACTCCGTGGGGCAAAGTTAGAATTTTTTGAACGTTCGCGAGGGTGGTTTTTGGCTGCTAGGGGTGCCTTCCGCCAGGGATATCGAGATGCGACTTTTTTTAGATTGTTCCTGATGCCATTCCTTAGCTCGGTGCACAATTTAAAATGGAACAAACTCCGTGGGGCAAAGTTAGAATTTTTTGAACGTTCGCGAGGGTGGTTTTCGGCTGCTAGGGGTGCCTTCCGCCAGGGATATCGAGATGCGACTTTTTTTAGATTGTTCCTGATGCCATTCCTTAGCTCGGTGCACAATTTAAAATGGAGCAAACTCCGTGGGGCAAAGTTAGAATTTTTTGAACGTTCGCGAGGGTGGTTTTTGGCTGCTAGGGGTTCCTTCCGCCAGGGATATCGAGATGCGACTTTTTTTAGATTGTTCCTGATGCCATTCCTTAGCTCGGTGCACAATTTAAAATGGAACAAACTCCGTGGGGCAAAGTTAGAATTTTTTGAACGTTCGCGAGGGTGGTTTTTGGCTGCTAGGGGTGCCTTCCGCCAGGGATATCGAGATGCGACTTTTTTTAGATTGTTCCTGATGCCATTCCTTAGCTCGGTGCACAATTTAAAATGGAACAAACTCCGTGGGGCAAAGTTAGAATTTTTTGAACGTTCGCGAGGGTGGTTTTTGGCTGCTAGGGGTGCCTTCCGCCAGGGATATCGAGATGCGACTTTTTTTAGATTGTTCCTGATGCCATTCCTTAGCTCGGTGCACAATTTAAAATGGAACAAACTCCGTGGGGCAAAGTTAGAATTTTTTGAACGTTCGCGAGGGTGGTTTTTGGCTGCTAGGGGTGCCTTCCGCCAGGGATATCGAGATGCGACTTTTTTTAGATTGTTCCTGATGCCATTCCTTAGCTCGGTGCACAATTTAAAATGGAACAAACTCCGTGGGGCAAAGTTAGAATTTTTTGAACGTTCGCGAGGGTGGTTTTTGGCTGCTAGGGGTGCCTTCCGCCAGGGATATCGAGATGCGACTTTTTTTAGATTGTTCCTGATGCCATTCCTTAGCTCGGTGCACAATTTAAAATGGAACAAACTCCGTGGGGCAAAGTTAGAATTTTTTGAACGTTCGCGAGGGTGTTTTTTGGCTGCTAGGGGTGCCTTCCGCCAGGGATATCGAGATGCGACTTTTTTTAGATTGTTCCTGATGCCATTCCTTAGCTCGGTGCACAATTTAAAATGGAACAAACTCCGTGGGGCAAAGTTAGAATTTTTTGAACGTTCGCGAGGGTGGTTTTTGGCTGCTAGGGGTGCCTTCCGCCAGGGATATCGAGATGCGACTTTTTTTAGATTGTTCCTGATGCCATTCCTTAGCTCGGTGCACAATTTAAAATGGAGCAAACTCCGTGGGGCAAAGTTAGAATTTTTTGAACGTTCGCGAGGGTGGTTTTTGGCTGCTAGGGGTGCCTTCCGCCAGGGATATCGAGATGCGACTTTTTTTAGATTGTTCCTGATGCCATTCCTTAGCTCGGTGCACAATTTAAAATGGAGCAAACTCCGTGGGGCAAAGTTAGAATTTTTTGAACGTTCGCGAGGGTGGTTTTTGGCTGCTAGGGGTGCCTTCCGCCAGGGATATCGAGATGCGACTTTTTTTAGATTGTTCCTGATGCCATTCCTTAGCTCGGTGCACAATTTAAAATGGAACAAACTCCGTGGGGCAAAGTTAGAATTTTTTGAACGTTCGCGAGGGTGGTTTTTGGCTGCTAGGGGTGCCTTCCGCCAGGGATATCGAGATGCGACTTTTTTTAGATTGTTCCTGATGCCATTCCTTAGCTCGGTGCACAATTTAAAATGGAACAAACTCCGTGGGGCAAAGTTAGAATTTTTTGAACGTTCGCGAGGGTGGTTTTTGGCTGCTAGGGGTGCCTTCCGCCAGGGATATCGAGATGCGACTTTTTTTAGATTGTTCCTGATGCCATTCCTTAGCTCGGTGCACAATTTAAAATGGAGCAAACTCCGTGGGGCAAAGTTAGAATTTTTTGAACGTTCGCGAGGGTGGTTTTTGGCTGCTAGGGGTGCCTTCCGCCAGGGATATCGAGATGCGACTTTTTTTAGATTGTTCCTGATGCCATTCCTTAGCTCGGTGCACAATTTAAAATGGAGCAAACTCCGTGGGGCAAAGTTAGAATTTTTTGAACGTTCGCGAGGGTGGTTTTTGGCTGCTAGGGGTGCCTTCCGCCAGGGATATCGAGATGCGACTTTTTTTAGATTGTTCCTGATGCCATTCCTTAGCTCGGTGCACAATTTAAAATGGAACAAACTCCGTGGGGCAAAGTTAGAATTTTTTGAACGTTCGCGAGGGTGGTTTTTGGCTGCTAGGGGTGCCTTCCGCCAGGGATATCGAGATGCGACTTTTTTTAGATTGTTCCTGATGCCATTCCTTAGCTCGGTGCACAATTTAAAATGGAACAAACTCCGTGGGGCAAAGTTAGAATTTTTTGAACGTTCGCGAGGGTGGTTTTTGGCTGCTAGGGGTGCCTTCCGCCAGGGATATAGAGATGCGACTTTTTTTAGATTGTTCCTGATGCCATTCCTTAGCTCGGTGCACAATTTAAAATGGAACAAACTCCGTGGGGCAAAGTTAGAATTTTTTGAACGTTCGCGAGGGTGGTTTTTGGCTGCTAGGGGTGCCTTCCGCCAGGGATATCGAGATGCGACTTTTTTTAGATTGTTCCTGGTGCCATTCCTTAGCTCGGTGCACAATTTAAAATGGAACAAACTCCGTGGGGCAAAGTTAGAATTTTTTGAACGTTCGCGAGGGTGGTTTTTGGCTGCTAGGGGTGCCTTCCGCCAGGGATATCGAGATGCGACTTTTTTTAGATTGTTCCTGATGCCATTCCTTAGCTCGGTGCACAATTTAAAATGGAACAAACTCCGTGGGGCAAAGTTAGAATTTTTTGAACGTTCGCGAGGGTGTTTTTTGGCTGCTAGGGGTGCCTTCCGCCAGGGATATCGAGATGCGACTTTTTTTAGATTGTTCCTGATGCCATTCCTTAGCTCGGTGCACAATTTAAAATGGAACAAACTCCGTGGGGCAAAGTTAGAATTTTTTGAACGTTCGCGAGGGTGGTTTTTGGCTGCTAGGGGTGCCTTCCGCCAGGGATATCGAGATGCGACTTTTTTTAGATTGTTCCTGATGCCATTCCTTAGCTCGGTGCACAATTTAAAATGGAACAAACTCCGTGGGGCAAAGTTAGAATTTTTTGAACGTTCGCGAGGGTGGTTTTTGGCTGCTAGGGGTGCCTTCCGCCAGGGATATCGAGATGCGACTTTTTTTAGATTGTTCCTGATGCCATTCCTTAGCTCGGTGCACAATTTAAAATGGAGCAAACTCCGTGGGGCAAAGTTAGAATTTTTTGAACGTTCGCGAGGGTGGTTTTTGGCTGCTAGGGGTGCCTTCCGCCAGGGATATCGAGATGCGACTTTTTTTAGATTGTTCCTGATGCCATTCCTTAGCTCGGTGCACAATTTAAAATGGAGCAAACTCCGTGGGGCAAAGTTAGAATTTTTTGAACGTTCGCGAGGGTGGTTTTTGGCTGCTAGGGGTGCCTTCCGCCAGGGATATCGAGATGCGACTTTTTTTAGATTGTTCCTGATGCCATTCCTTAGCTCGGTGCACAATTTAAAATGGAACAAACTCCGTGGGGCAAAGTTAGAATTTTTTGAACGTTCGCGAGGGTGGTTTTTGGCTGCTAGGGGTGCCTTCCGCCAGGGATATCGAGATGCGACTTTTTTTAGATTGTTCCTGATGCCATTCCTTAGCTCGGTGCACAATTTAAAATGGAACAAACTCCGTGGGGCAAAGTTAGAATTTTTTGAACGTTCGCGAGGGTGGTTTTTGGCTGCTAGGGGTGCCTTCCGCCAGGGATATCGAGATGCGACTTTTTTTAGATTGTTCCTGATGCCATTCCTTAGCTCGGTGCACAATTTAAAATGGAACAAACTCCGTGGGGCAAAGTTAGAATTTTTTGAACGTTCGCGAGGGTGGTTTTTGGCTGCTAGGGGTGCCTTCCGCCAGGGATATCGAGATGCGACTTTTTTTAGATTGTTCCTGGTGCCATTCCTTAGCTCGGTGCACAATTTAAAATGGAACAAACTCCGTGGGGCAAAGTTAGAATTTTTTGAACGTTCGCGAGGGTGGTTTTTGGCTGCTAGGGGTGCCTTCCGCCAGGGATATCGAGATGCGACTTTTTTTAGATTGTTCCTGATGCCATTCCTTAGCTCGGTGCACAATTTAAAATGGAACAAACTCCGTGGGGCAAAGTTAGAATTTTTTGAACGTTCGCGAGGGTGGTTTTTGGCTGCTAGGGGTGCCTTCCGCCAGGGATATCGAGATGCGACTTTTTTTAGATTGTTCCTGATGCCATTCCTTAGCTCGGTGCACAATTTAAAATGGCACAAACTCCGTGGGGCAAAGTTAGAATTTTTTGAACGTTCGCGAGGGTGGTTTTTGGCTGCTAGGGGTGCCTTCCGCCAGGGATATCGAGATGCGACTTTTTTTAGATTGTTCCTGATGCCATTCCTTAGCTCGGTGCACAATTTAAAATGGCACAAACTCCGTGGGGCAAAGTTAGAATTTTTTGAACGTTCGCGAGGGTGGTTTTTGGCTGCTAGGGGTGCCTTCCGCCAGGGATATCGAGATGCGACTTTTTTTAGCTTGTTCCTGATGCCATTCCTTAGCTCGGTGCACAATTTAAAATGGAACAAACTCCGTGGGGCAAAGTTAGAATTTTTTGAACGTTCGCGAGGGTGGTTTTTGGCTGCTAGGGGTGCCTTCCGCCAGGGATATCGAGATGCGACTTTTTTTAGATTGTTCCTGATGCCATTCCTTAGCTCGGTGCACAATTTAAAATGGAACAAACTCCGTGGGGCAAAGTTAGAATTTTTTGAACGTTCGCGAGGGTGGTTTTTGGCTGCTAGGGGTGCCTTCCGCCAGGGATATCGAGATGCGACTTTTTTTAGATTGTTCCTGATGCCATTCCTTAGCTCGGTGCACAATTTAAAATGGAACAAACTCCGTGGGGCAAAGTTAGAATTTTTTGAACGTTCGCGAGGGTGGTTTTTTTCTGCTAGGGGTGCCTTCCGCCAGGGATATCGAGATGCGACTTTTTTTAGATTGTTCCTGATGCCATTCCTTAGCTCGGTGCACAATTTAAAATGGAACAAACTCCGTGGGGCAAAGTTAGAATTTTTTGAACGTTCGCGAGGGTGGTTTTTGGCTGCTAGGGGTGCCTTCCGCCAGGGATATCGAGATGCGACTTTTTTTAGATTGTTCCTGATGCCATTCCTTAGCTCGGTGCACAATTTAAAATGGAGCAAACTCCGTGGGGCAAAGTTAGAATTTTTTGAACGTTCGCGAGGGTGGTTTTTGGCTGCTAGGGGTGCCTTCCGCCAGGGATATCGAGATGCGACTTTTTTTAGATTGTTCCTGATGCCATTCCTTAGCTCGGTGCACAATTTAAAATGGAGCAAACTCCGTGGGGCAAAGTTAGAATTTTTTGAACGTTCGCGAGGGTGGTTTTTGGCTGCTAGGGGTTCCTTCCGCAAGGGATATCGAGATGCGACTTTTTTTAGATTGTTCCTGATGCCATTCCTTAGCTCGGTGCACAATTTAAAATGGAACAAACTCCGTGGGGCAAAGTTAGAATTTTTTGAACGTTCGCGAGGGTGGTTTTTGGCTGCTAGGGGTGCCTTCCGCCAGGGATATCGAGATGCGACTTTTTTTAGATTGTTCCTGATGCCATTCCTTAGCTCGGTGCACAATTTAAAATGGAACAAACTCCGTGGGGCAAAGTTAGAATTTTTTGAACGTTCGCGAGGGTGGTTTTTGGCTGCTAGGGGTGCCTTCCGCCAGGGATATCGAGATGCGACTTTTTTTAGATTGTTCCTGATGCCATTCCTTAGCTCGGTGCACAATTTAAAATGGAACAAACTCCGTGGGGCAAAGTTAGAATTTTTTGAACGTTCGCGAGGGTGGTTTTTGGCTGCTAGGGGTGCCTTCCGCCAGGGATATCGAGATGCGACTTTTTTTAGATTGTTCCTGATGCCATTCCTTAGCTCGGTGCACAATTTAAAATGGAACAAACTCCGTGGGGCAAAGTTAGAATTTTTTGAACGTTCGCGAGGGTGTTTTTTGGCTGCTAGGGGTGCCTTCCGCCAGGGATATCGAGATGCGACTTTTTTTAGATTGTTCCTGATGCCATTCCTTAGCTCGGTGCACAATTTAAAATGGAACAAACTCCGTGGGGCAAAGTTAGAATTTTTTGAACGTTCGCGAGGGTGGTTTTTGGCTGCTAGGGGTGCCTTCCGCCAGGGATATCGAGATGCGACTTTTTTTAGATTGTTCCTGATGCCATTCCTTAGCTCGGTGCACAATTTAAAATGGAGCAAACTCCGTGGGGCAAAGTTAGAATTTTTTGAACGTTCGCGAGGGTGGTTTTTGGCTGCTAGGGGTGCCTTCCGCCAGGGATATCGAGATGCGACTTTTTTTAGATTGTTCCTGATGCCATTCCTTAGCTCGGTGCACAATTTAAAATGGAGCAAACTCCGTGGGGCAAAGTTAGAATTTTTTGAACGTTCGCGAGGGTGGTTTTTGGCTGCTAGGGGTGCCTTCCGCCAGGGATATCGAGATGCGACTTTTTTTAGATTGTTCCTGATGCCATTCCTTAGCTCGGTGCACAATTTAAAATGGAACAAACTCCGTGGGGCAAAGTTAGAATTTTTTGAACGTTCGCGAGGGTGGTTTTTGGCTGCTAGGGGTGCCTTCCGCCAGGGATATCGAGATGCGACTTTTTTTAGATTGTTCCTGATGCCATTCCTTAGCTCGGTGCACAATTTAAAATGGAACAAACTCCGTGGGGCAAAGTTAGAATTTTTTGAACGTTCACGAGGGTGGTTTTTGGCTGCTAGGGGTGCCTTCCGCCAGGGATATCGAGATGCGACTTTTTTTAGATTGTTCCTGATGCCATTCCTTAGCTCGGTGCACAATTTAAAATGGAACAAACTCCGTGGGGCAAAGTTAGAATTTTTTGAACGTTCGCGAGGGTGGTTTTTGGCTGCTAGGGGTGCCTTCCGCCAGGGATATCGAGATGCGACTTTTTTTAGATTGTTCCTGATGCCATTCCTTAGCTCGGTGCACAATTTAAAATGGAACAAACTCCGTGGGGCAAAGTTAGAATTTTTTGAACGTTCGCGAGGGTGGTTTTTGGCTGCTAGGGGTGCCTTCCGCCAGGGATATCGAGATGCGACTTTTTTTAGATTGTTCCTGATGCCATTCCTTAGCTCGGTGCACAATTTAAAATGGAGCAAACTCCGTGGGGCAAAGTTAGAATTTTTTGAACGTTCGCGAGGGTGGTTTTTGGCTGCTAGGGGTTCCTTCCGCCAGGGATATCGAGATGCGACTTTTTTTAGATTGTTCCTGATGCCATTCCTTTGCTCGGTGCACAATTTAAAATGGAACAAACTCCGTGGGGCAAAGTTAGAATTTTTTGAACGTTCGCGAGGGTGGTTTTTGGCTGCTAGGGGTGCCTTCCGCCAGGGATATCGAGATGCGACTTTTTTTAGATTGTTCCTGATGCCATTCCTTAGCTCGGTGCACAATTTAAAATGGAACAAACTCCGTGGGGCAAAGTTAGAATTTTTTTAACGTTCGCGAGGGTGGTTTTTTGCTGCTAGGGGTGCCTTCCGCCAGGGATATCGAGATGCGACTTTTTTTAGATTGTTCCTGATGCCATTCCTTAGCTCGGTGCACAATTTAAAATGGAGCAAACTCCGTGGGGCAAAGTTAGAATTTTTTGAACGTTCGCGAGGGTGGTTTTTGGCTGCTAGGGGTGCCTTCCGCCAGGGATATCGAGATGCGACTTTTTTTAGATTGTTCCTGATGCCATTCCTTAGCTCGGTGCACAATTTAAAATGGAGCAAACTCCGTGGGGCAAAGTTAGAATTTTTTGAACGTTCGCGAGGGTGGTTTTTGGCTGCTAGGGGTGCCTTCCGCAAGGGATATCGAGATGCGACTTTTTTTAGATTGTTCCTGATGCCATTCCTTAGCTCGGTGCACAATTTAAAATGGAACAAACTCCGTGGGGCAAAGTTAGAATTTTTTGAACGTTCGCGAGGGTGGTTTTTGGCTGCTAGGGGTGCCTTCCGCCAGGGATATCGAGATGCGACTTTTTTTAGATTGTTCCTGATGCCATTCCTTAGCTCGGTGCACAATTTAAAATGGAACAAACTCCGTGGGGCAAAGTTAGAATTTTTTGAACGTTCGCGAGGGTGGTTTTTGGCTGCTAGGGGTGCCTTCCGCCAGGGATATCGAGATGCGACTTTTTTTAGATTGTTCCTGATGCCATTCCTTAGCTCGGTGCACAATTTAAAATGGAGCAAACTCCGTGGGGCAAAGTTAGAATTTTTTGAACGTTCGCGAGGGTGGTTTTTGGCTGCTAGGGGTGCCTTCCGCCAGGGATATCGAGATGCGACTTTTTTTAGATTGTTCCTGATGCCATTCCTTAGCTCGGTGCACAATTTAAAATGGAGCAAACTCCGTGGGGCAAAGTTAGAATTTTTTGAACGTTCGCGAGGGTGGTTTTTGGCTGCTAGGGGTGCCTTCCGCCAGGGATATCGAGATGCGACTTTTTTTAGATTGTTCCTGATGCCATTCCTTAGCTCGGTGCACAATTTAAAATGGAACAAACTCCGTGGGGCAAAGTTAGAATTTTTTGAACGTTCGCGAGGGTGGTTTTTGGCTGCTAGGGGTGCCTTCCGCCAGGGATATCGAGATGCGACTTTTTTTAGATTGTTCCTGATGCCATTCCTTAGCTCGGTGCACAATTTAAAATGGAACAAACTCCGTGGGGCAAAGTTAGAATTTTTTGAACGTTCGCGAGGGTGGTTTTTGGCTGCTAGGGGTGCCTTCCGCCAGGGATATCGAGATGCGACTTTTTTTAGATTGTTCCTGATGCCATTCCTTAGCTCGGTGCACAATTTAAAATGGAGCAAACTCCGTGGGGCAAAGTTAGAATTTTTTGAACGTTCGCGAGGGTGGTTTTTGGCTGCTAGGGGTTCCTTCCGCCAGGGATATCGAGATGCGACTTTTTTTAGATTGTTCCTGATGCCATTCCTTAGCTCGGTGCACAATTTAAAATGGAACAAACTCCGTGGGGCAAAGTTAGAATTTTTTGAACGTTCGCGAGGGTGGTTTTTGGCTGCTAGGGGTGCCTTCCGCCAGGGATATCGAGATGCGACTTTTTTTAGATTGTTCCTGATGCCATTCCTTAGCTCGGTGCACAATTTAAAATGGAACAAACTCCGTGGGGCAAAGTTAGAATTTTTTGAACGTTCGCGAGGGTCGTTTTTGGCTGCTAGGGGTGCCTTCCGCCAGGGATATCGAGATGCGACTTTTTTTAGATTGTTCCTGATGCCATTCCTTAGCTCGGTGCACAATTTAAAATGGAACAAACTCCGTGGGGCAAAGTTAGAATTTTTTGAACGTTCGCGAGGGTGGTTTTTGGCTGCTAGGGGTGCCTTCCGCCAGGGATATCGAGATGCGACTTTTTTTAGATTGTTCCTGATGCCATTCCTTAGCTCGGTGCACAATTTAAAATGGAACAAACTCCGTGGGGCAAAGTTAGAATTTTTTGAACGTTCGCGAGGGTGGTTTTTGGCTGCTAGGGGTGCCTTCCGCCAGGGATATCGAGATGCGACATTTTTTAGATTGTTCCTGATGCCATTCCTTAGCTCGGTGCACAATTTAAAATGGAGCAAACTCCGTGGGGCAAAGTTAGAATTTTTTGAACGTTCGCGAGGGTGGTTTTTGGCTGCTAGGGGTGCCTTCCGCCAGGGATATCGAGATGCGACTTTTTTTAGATTGTTCCTGATGCCATTCCTTAGCTCGGTGCACAATTTAAAATGGAGCAAACTCCGTGGGGCAAAGTTAGAATTTTTTGAACGTTCGCGAGGGTGGTTTTTGGCTGCTAGGGGTGCCTTCCGCCAGGGATATCGAGATGCGACTTTTTTTAGATTGTTCCTGATGCCATTCCTTAGCTCGGTGCACAATTTAAAATGGAACAAACTCCGTGGGGCAAAGTTAGAATTTTTTGAACGTTCGCGAGGGTGGTTTTTGGCTGCTAGGGGTGCCTTCCGCCAGGGATATCGAGATGCGACTTTTTTTAGATTGCTCCTGATGCCATTCCTTAGCTCGGTGCACAATTTAAAATGGAACAAACTCCGTGGGGCAAAGTTAGAATTTTTTGAACGTTCGCGAGGGTGGTTTTTGGCTGCTAGGGGTGCCTTCCGCCAGGGATATCGAGATGCGACTTTTTTTAGATTGTTCCTGATGCCATTCCTTAGCTCGGTGCACAATTTAAAATGGAGCAAACTCCGTGGGGCAAAGTTAGAATTTTTTGAACGTTCGCGAGGGTGGTTTTTGGCTGCTAGGGGTGCATTCCGCCAGGGATATCGAGATGCGACTTTTTTTAGATTGTTCCTGATGCCATTCCTTAGCTCGGTGCACAATTTAAAATGGAGCAAACTCCGTGGGGCAAAGTTAGAATTTTTTGAACGTTCGCGAGGGTGGTTTTTGGCTGCTAGGGGTGCCTTCCGCCAGGGATATCGAGATGCGACTTTTTTTAGATTGTTCCTGATGCCATTCCTTAGCTCGGTGCACAATTTAAAATGGCACAAACTCCGTGGGGCAAAGTTAGAATTTTTTGAACGTTCGCGAGGGTGGTTTTTGGCTGCTAGGGGTGCCTTCCGCCAGGGATATCGAGATGCGACTTTTTTTAGATTGTTCCTGATGCCATTCCTTAGCTCGGTGCACAATTTAAAATGGCACAAACTCCGTGGGGCAAAGTTAGAATTTTTTGAACGTTCGCGAGGGTGGTTTTTGGCTGCTAGGGGTGCCTTCCGCCAGGGATATCGAGATGCGACTTTTTTTAGCTTGTTCCTGATGCCATTCCTTAGCTCGGTGCACAATTTAAAATGGAACAAACTCCGTGGGGCAAAGTTAGAATTTTTTGAACGTTCGCGAGGGTGGTTTTTGGCTGCTAGGGGTGCCTTCCGCCAGGGATATGGAGATGCGACTTTTTTTAGATTGTTCCTGATGCCATTCCTTAGCTCGGTGCACAATTTAAAATGGAACAAACTCCGTGGGGCAAAGTTAGAATTTTTTGAACGTTCGCGAGGGTGGTTTTTGGCTGCTAGGGGTGCCTTCCGCCAGGGATATCGAGATGCGACTTTTTTTAGATTGTTCCTGATGCCATTCCTTAGCTCGGTGCACAATTTAAAATGGAACAAACTCCGTGGGGCAAAGTTAGAATTTTTTGAACGTTCGCGAGGGTGGTTTTTGGCTGCTAGGGGTGCCTTCCGCCAGGGATATCGAGATGCGACTTTTTTTAGATTGTTCCTGATGCCATTCCTTAGCTCGGTGCACAATTTAAAATGGAACAAACTCCGTGGGGCAAAGTTAGAATTTTTTGAACGTTCGCGAGGGTGGTTTTTGGCTGCTAGGGGTGCCTTCCGCCAGGGATATCGAGATGCGACTTTTTTTAGATTGTTCCTGATGCCATTCCTTAGCTCGGTGCACAATTTAAAATGGAACAAACTCCGTGGGGCAAAGTTAGAATTTTTTGAACGTTCGCGAGGGTGGTTTTTGGCTGCTAGGGGTTCCTTCCGCCAGGGATATCGAGATGCGACTTTTTTTAGATTGTTCCTGATGCCATTCCTTAGCTCGGTGCACAATTTAAAATGGAACAAACTCCGTGGGGCAAAGTTAGAATTTTTTGAACGTTCGCGAGGGTGGTTTTTGGCTGCTAGGGGTGCCTTCCGCCAGGGATATCGAGATGCGACTTTTTTTAGATTGTTCCTCATGCCATTCCTTAGCTCGGTGCACAATTTAAAATGGAACAAACTCCGTGGAGCAAAGTTAGAATTTTTTGAACGTTCGCGAGGGTGGTTTTTGGCTGCTAGGGGTGCCTTCCGCCAGGGATATCGAGATGCGACTTTTTTTAGATTGTTCCTGATGCCATTCCTTAGCTCGGTGCACAATTTAAAATGGAACAAACTCCGTGGGGCAAAGTTAGAATTTTTTGAACGTTCGCGAGGGTGGTTTTTGGCTGCTAGGGGTGCCTTCCGCCAGGGATATCGAGATGCGACTTTTTTTAGATTGTTCCTGATGCCATTCCTTAGCTCGGTGCACAATTTAAAATGGAACAAACTCCGTGGGGCAAAGTTAGAATTTTTTGAACGTTCGCGAGGGTGGTTTTTGGCTGCTAGGGGTGCCTTCCGCCAGGGATATCGAGATGCGACTTTTTTTAGATTGTTCCTGATGCCATTCCTTAGCTCGGTGCACAATTTAAAATGGAACAAACTCCGTGGGGCAAAGTTAGAATTTTTTGAACGTTCGCGAGGGTGGTTTTTGGCTGCTAGGGGTGCCTTCCGCCAGGGATATCGAGATGCGACTTTTTTTAGATTGTTCCTGATGCCATTCCTTAGCTCGGTGCACAATTTAAAATGGAACAAACTCTGTGGGGCAAAGTTAGAATTTTTTGAACGTTCGCGAGGGTGGTTTTTGGCTGCTAGGGGTGCCTTCCGCCAGGGATATCGAGATGCGACTTTTTTTAGATTGTTCCTGATGCCATTCCTTAGCTCGGTGCACAATTTAAAATGGAGCAAACTCCGTGGGGCAAAGTTAGAATTTTTTGAACGTTCGCGAGGGTGGTTTTTGGCTGCTAGGGGTTCCTTCCGCCAGGGATATCGAGATGCGACTTTTTTTAGATTGTTCCTGATGCCATTCCTTTGCTCGGTGCACAATTTAAAATGGAACAAACTCCGTGGGGCAAAGTTAGAATTTTTTGAACGTTCGCGAGGGTGGTTTTTGGCTGCTAGGGGTGCCTTCCGCCAGGGATATCGAGATGCGACTTTTTTTAGATTGTTCCTGATGCCATTCCTTAGCTCGGTGCACAATTTAAAATGGAACAAACTCCGTGGGGCAAAGTTAGAATTTTTTTAACGTTCGCGAGGGTGGTTTTTGGCTGCTAGGGGTGCCTTCCGCCAGGGATATCGAGATGCGACTTTTTTTAGATTGTTCCTGATGCCATTCCTTAGCTCGGTGCACAATTTAAAATGGAGCAAACTCCGTGGGGCAAAGTTAGAATTTTTTGAACGTTCGCGAGGGTGGTTTTTGGCTGCTAGGGGTGCCTTCCGCCAGGGATATCGAGATGCGACTTTTTTTAGATTGTTCCTGATGCCATTCCTTAGCTCGGTGCACAATTTAAAATGGAGCAAACTCCGTGGGGCAAAGTTAGAATTTTTTGAACGTTCGCGAGGGTGGTTTTTGGCTGCTAGGGGTGCCTTCCGCCAGGGATATCGAGATGCGACTTTTTTTAGATTGTTCCTGATGCCATTCCTTAGCTCGGTGCACAATTTAAAATGGAACAAACTCCGTGGGGCAAAGTTAGAATTTTTTGAACGTTCGCGAGGGTGGTTTTTGGCTGCTAGGGGTGCCTTCCGCCAGGGATATCGAGATGCGACTTTTTTTAGATTGTTCCTGATGCCATTCCTTAGCTCGGTGCACAATTTAAAATGGAACAAACTCCGTGGGGCAAAGTTAGAATTTTTTGAACGTTCGCGAGGGTGGTTTTTGGCTGCTAGGGGTGCCTTCCGCCAGGGATATCGAGATGCGACTTTTTTTAGATTGTTCCTGATGCCATTCCTTAGCTCGGTGCACAATTTAAAATGGAGCAAACTCCGTGGGGCAAAGTTAGAATTTTTTGAACGTTCGCGAGGGTGGTTTTTGGCTGCTAGGGGTGCCTTCCGCCAGGGATATCGAGATGCGACTTTTTTTAGATTGTTCCTGATGCCATTCCTTAGCTCGGTGCACAATTTAAAATGGAGCAAACTCCGTGGGGCAAAGTTAGAATTTTTTGAACGTTCGCGAGGGTGGTTTTTGGCTGCTAGGGGTGCCTTCCGCCAGGGATATCGAGATGCGACTTTTTTTAGATTGTTCCTGATGCCATTCCTTAGCTCGGTGCACAATTTAAAATGGAACAAACTCCGTGGGGCAAAGTTAGAATTTTTTGAACGTTCGCGAGGGTGGTTTTTGGCTGCTAGGGGTGCCTTCCGCCAGGGATATCGAGATGCGACTTTTTTTAGATTGTTCCTGATGCCATTCCTTAGCTCGGTGCACAATTTAAAATGGAACAAACTCCGTGGGGCAAAGTTAGAATTTTTTGAACGTTCGCGAGGGTGGTTTTTGGCTGCTAGGGGTGCCTTCCGCCAGGGATATCGAGATGCGACTTTTTTTAGATTGTTCCTGATGCCATTCCTTAGCTCGGTGCACAATTTAAAATGGAGCAAACTCCGTGGGGCAAAGTTAGAATTTTTTGAACGTTCGCGAGGGTGGTTTTTGGCTGCTAGGGGTTCCTTCCGCCAGGGATATCGAGATGCGACTTTTTTTAGATTGTTCCTGATGCCATTCCTTAGCTCGGTGCACAATTTAAAATGGAACAAACTCCGTGGGGCAAAGTTAGAATTTTTTGAACGTTCGCGAGGGTGGTTTTTGGCTGCTAGGGGTGCCTTCCGCCAGGGATATCGAGATGCGACTTTTTTTAGATTGTTCCTGATGCCATTCCTTAGCTCGGTGCACAATTTAAAATGGAACAAACTCCGTGGGGCAAAGTTAGAATTTTTTGAACGTTCGCGAGGGTCGTTTTTGGCTGCTAGGGGTGCCTTCCGCCAGGGATATCGAGATGCGACTTTTTTTAGATTGTTCCTGATGCCATTCCTTAGCTCGGTGCACAATTTAAAATGGAACAAACTCCGTGGGGCAAAGTTAGAATTTTTTGAACGTTCGCGAGGGTGGTTTTTGGCTGCTAGGGGTGCCTTCCGCCAGGGATATCGAGATGCGACTTTTTTTAGATTGTTCCTGATGCCATTCCTTAGCTCGGTGCACAATTTAAAATGGAACAAACTCCGTGGGGCAAAGTTAGAATTTTTTGAACGTTCGCGAGGGTGGTTTTTGGCTGCTAGGGGTGCCTTCCGCCAGGGATATCGAGATGCGACTTTTTTTAGATTGTTCCTGATGCCATTCCTTAGCTCGGTGCACAATTTAAAATGGAGCAAACTCCGTGGGGCAAAGTTAGAATTTTTTGAACGTTCGCGAGGGTGGTTTTTGGCTGCTAGGGGTGCCTTCCGCCAGGGATATCGAGATGCGACTTTTTTTAGATTGTTCCTGATGCCATTCCTTAGCTCGGTGCACAATTTAAAATGGAGCAAACTCCGTGGGGCAAAGTTAGAATTTTTTGAACGTTCGCGAGGGTGGTTTTTGGCTGCTAGGGGTGCCTTCCGCCAGGGATATCGAGATGCGACTTTTTTTAGATTGTTCCTGATGCCATTCCTTAGCTCGGTGCACAATTTAAAATGGAACAAACTCCGTGGGGCAAAGTTAGAATTTTTTGAACGTTCGCGAGGGTGGTTTTTGGCTGCTAGGGGTGCCTTCCGCCAGGGATATCGAGATGCGACTTTTTTTAGATTGCTCCTGATGCCATTCCTTAGCTCGGTGCACAATTTAAAATGGAACAAACTCCGTGGGGCAAAGTTAGAATTTTTTGAACGTTCGCGAGGGTGGTTTTTGGCTGCTAGGGGTGCCTTCCGCCAGGGATATCGAGATGCGACTTTTTTTAGATTGTTCCTGATGCCATTCCTTAGCTCGGTGCACAATTTAAAATGGAGCAAACTCCGTGGGGCAAAGTTAGAATTTTTTGAACGTTCGCGAGGGTGGTTTTTGGCTGCTAGGGGTGCATTCCGCCAGGGATATCGAGATGCGACTTTTTTTAGATTGTTCCTGATGCCATTCCTTAGCTCGGTGCACAATTTAAAATGGAGCAAACTCCGTGGGGCAAAGTTAGAATTTTTTGAACGTTCGCGAGGGTGGTTTTTGGCTGCTAGGGGTGCCTTCCGCCAGGGATATCGAGATGCGACTTTTTTTAGATTGTTCCTGATGCCATTCCTTAGCTCGGTGCACAATTTAAAATGGAACAAACTCCGTGGGGCAAAGTTAGAATTTTTTGAACGTTCGCGAGGGTGGTTTTTGGCTGCTAGGGGTGCCTTCCGCCAGGGATATCGAGATGCGACTTTTTTTAGATTGTTCCTGATGCCATTCCTTAGCTCGGTGCACAATTTAAAATGGAACAAACTCCGTGGGGCAAAGTTAGAATTTTTTGAACGTTCGCGAGTGTGGTTTTTGGCTGCTAGGGGTGCCTTCCGCCAGGGATATCGAGATGCGACTTTTTTTAGATTGTTCCTGATGCCATTCCTTAGCTCGGTGCACAATTTAAAATGGAACAAACTCCGTGGGGCAAAGTTAGAATTTTTTGAACGTTCGCGAGGGTGGTTTTTGGCTGCTAGGGGTGCCTTCCGCCAGGGATATCGAGATGCGACTTTTTTTAGATTGTTCCTGATGCCATTCCTTAGCTCGGTGCACAATTTAAAATGGCACAAACTCCGTGGGGCAAAGTTAGAATTTTTTGAACGTTCGCGAGGGTGGTTTTTGGCTGCTAGGGGTGCCTTCCGCCAGGGATATCGAGATGCGACTTTTTTTAGCTTGTTCCTGATGCCATTCCTTAGCTCGGTGCACAATTTAAAATGGAACAAACTCCGTGGGGCAAAGTTAGAATTTTTTGAACGTTCGCGAGGGTGGTTTTTGGCTGCTAGGGGTGCCTTCCGCCAGGGATATGGAGATGCGACTTTTTTTAGATTGTTCCTGATGCCATTCCTTAGCTCGGTGCACAATTTAAAATGGAACAAACTCCGTGGGGCAAAGTTAGAATTTTTTGAACGTTCGCGAGGGTGGTTTTTGGCTGCTAGGGGTGCCTTCCGCCAGGGATATCGAGATGCGACTTTTTTTAGATTGTTCCTGATGCCATACCTTAGCTCGGTGCACAATTTAAAATGGAACAAACTCCGTGGGGCAAAGTTAGAATTTTTTGAACGTTCGCGAGGGTGGTTTTTGGCTGCTAGGGGTGCCTTCCGCCAGGGATATCGAGATGCGACTTTTTTTAGATTGTTCCTCATGCCATTCCTTAGCTCGGTGCACAATTTAAAATGGAACAAACTCCGTGGGGCAAAGTTAGAATTTTTTGAACGTTCGCGAGGGTGGTTTTTGGCTGCTAGGGGTGCCTTCCGCCAGGGATATCGAGATGCGACTTTTTTTAGATTGTTCCTGATGCCATTCCTTAGCTCGGTGCACAATTTAAAATGGAACAAACTCCGTGGGGCAAAGTTAGAATTTTTTGAACGTTCGCGAGGGTGGTTTTTGGCTGCTAGGGGTGCCTTCCGCCAGGGATATCGAGATGCGACTTTTTTTAGATTGTTCCTGATGCCATTCCTTAGCTCGGTGCACAATTTAAAATGGAACAAACTCCGTGGGGCAAAGTTAGAATTTTTTGAACGTTCGCGAGGGTGGTTTTTGGCTGCTAGGGGTGCCTTCCGCCAGGGATATCGAGATGCGACTTTTTTTAGATTGTTCCTGATGCCATTCCTTAGCTCGGTGCACAATTTAAAATGGAACAAACTCCGTGGGGCAAAGTTAGAATTTTTTGAACGTTCGCGAGGGTGGTTTTTGGCTGCTAGGGGTGCCTTCCGCCAGGGATATCGAGATGCGACTTTTTTTAGATTGTTCCTGATGCCATTCCTTAGCTCGGTGCACAATTTAAAATGGAACAAACTCCGTGGGGCAAAGTTAGAATTTTTTGAACGTTCGCGAGGGTGGTTTTTGGCTGCTAGGGGTGCCTTCCGCCAGGGATATCGAGATGCGACTTTTTTTAGATTGTTCCTGATGCCATTCCTTAGCTCGGTGCACAATTTAAAATGGAACAAACTCCGTGGGGCAAAGTTAGAATTTTTTGAACGTTCGCGAGGGTGGTTTTTGGCTGCTAGGGGTGCCTTCCGCCAGGGATATCGAGATGCGACTTTTTTTAGATTGTTCCTGATGCCATTCCTTAGCTCGGTGCACAATTTAAAATGGAGCAAACTCCGTGGGGCAAAGTTAGAATTTTTTGAACGTTCGCGAGGGTGGTTTTTGGCTGCTAGGGGTTCCTTCCGCCAGGGATATCGAGATGCGACTTTTTTTAGATTGTTCCTGATGCCATTCCTTAGCTCGGTGCACAATTTAAAATGGAACAAACTCCGTGGGGCAAAGTTAGAATTTTTTGAACGTTCGCGAGGGTGGTTTTTGGCTGCTAGGGGTGCCTTCCGCCAGGGATATCGAGATGCGACTTTTTTTAGATTGTTCCTGATGCCATTCCTTAGCTCGGTGCACAATTTAAAATGGAACAAACTCCGTGGGGCAAAGTTAGAATTTTTTGAACGTTCGCGAGGGTGGTTTTTGGCTGCTAGGGGTGCCTTCCGCCAGGGATATCGAGATGCGACTTTTTTTAGATTGTTCCTGATGCCATTCCTTAGCTCGGTGCACAATTTAAAATGGAGCAAACTCCGTGGGGCAAAGTTAGAATTTTTTGAACGTTCGCGAGGGTGGTTTTTGGCTGCTAGGGGTGCCTTCCGCCAGGGATATCGAGATGCGACTTTTTTTAGATTGTTCCTGATGCCATTCCTTAGCTCGGTGCACAATTTAAAATGGAGCAAACTCCGTGGGGCAAAGTTAGAATTTTTTGAACGTTCGCGAGGGTGGTTTTTGGCTGCTAGGGGTGCCTTCCGCCAGGGATATCGAGATGCGACTTTTTTTAGATTGTTCCTGATGCCATTCCTTAGCTCGGTGCACAATTTAAAATGGAACAAACTCCGTGGGGCAAAGTTAGAATTTTTTGAACGTTCGCGAGGGTGGTTTTTGGCTGCTAGGGGTGCCTTCCGCCAGGGATATCGAGATGCGACTTTTTTTAGATTGTTCCTGATGCCATTCCTTAGCTCGGTGCACAATTTAAAATGGAACAAACTCCGTGGGGCAAAGTTAGAATTTTTTGAACGTTCGCGAGGGTGGTTTTTGGCTGCTAGGGGTGCCTTCCGCCAGGGATATCGAGATGCGACATTTTTTAGATTGTTCCTGATGCCATTCCTTAGCTCGGTGCACAATTTAAAATGGAGCAAACTCCGTGGGGCAAAGTTAGAATTTTTTGAACGTTCGCGAGGGTGGTTTTTGGCTGCTAGGGGTTCCTTCCGCCAGGGATATCGAGATGCGACTTTTTTTAGATTGTTCCTGATGCCATTCCTTAGCTCGGTGCACAATTTAAAATGGAACAAACTCCGTGGGGCAAAGTTAGAATTTTTTGAACGTTCGCGAGGGTGGTTTTTGGCTGCTAGGGGTGCCTTCCGCCAGGGATATCGAGATGCGACTTTTTTTAGATTGTTCCTGATGCCATTCCTTAGCTCGGTGCACAATTTAAAATGGAACAAACTCCGTGGGGCAAAGTTAGAATTTTTTGAACGTTCGCGAGGGTCGTTTTTGGCTGCTAGGGGTGCCTTCCGCCAGGGATATCGAGATGCGACTTTTTTTAGATTGTTCCTGATGCCATTCCTTAGCTCGGTGCACAATTTAAAATGGAACAAACTCCGTGGGGCAAAGTTAGAATTTTTTGAACGTTCGCGAGGGTGGTTTTTGGCTGCTAGGGGTGCCTTCCGCCAGGGATATCGAGATGCGACTTTTTTTAGATTGTTCCTGATGCCATTCCTTAGCTCGGTGCACAATTTAAAATGGAACAAACTCCGTGGGGCAAAGTTAGAATTTTTTGAACGTTCGCGAGGGTGGTTTTTGGCTGCTAGGGGTGCCTTCCGCCAGGGATATCGAGATGCGACTTTTTTTAGATTGTTCCTGATGCCATTCCTTAGCTCGGTGCACAATTTAAAATGGAGCAAACTCCGTGGGGCAAAGTTAGAATTTTTTGAACGTTCGCGAGGGTGGTTTTTGGCTGCTAGGGGTGCCTTCCGCCAGGGATATCGAGATGCGACTTTTTTTAGATTGTTCCTGATGCCATTCCTTAGCTCGGTGCACAATTTAAAATGGAGCAAACTCCGTGGGGCAAAGTTAGAATTTTTTGAACGTTCGCGAGGGTGGTTTTTGGCTGCTAGGGGTGCCTTCCGAAAGGGATATCGAGATGCGACTTTTTTTAGATTGTTCCTGATGCCATTCCTTAGCTCGGTGCACAATTTAAAATGGAACAAACTCCGTGGGGCAAAGTTAGAATTTTTTGAACGTTCGCGAGGGTGGTTTTTGGCTGCTAGGGGTGCCTTCCGCCAGGGATATCGAGATGCGACTTTTTTTAGATTGTTCCTGATGCCATTCCTTAGCTCGGTGCACAATTTAAAATGGAGCAAACTCCGTGGGGCAAAGTTAGAATTTTTTGAACGTTCGCGAGGGTGGTTTTTGGCTGCTAGGGGTGCATTCCGCCAGGGATATCGAGATGCGACTTTTTTTAGATTGTTCCTGATGCCATTCCTTAGCTCGGTGCACAATTTAAAATGGAGCAAACTCCGTGGGGCAAAGTTAGAATTTTTTGAACGTTCGCGAGGGTGGTTTTTGGCTGCTAGGGGTGCCTTCCGCCAGGGATATCGAGATGCGACTTTTTTTAGATTGTTCCTGATGCCATTCCTTAGCTCGGTGCACAATTTAAAATGGAACAAACTCCGTGGGGCAAAGTTAGAATTTTTTGAACGTTCGCGAGGGTGGTTTTTGGCTGCTAGGGGTGCCTTCCGCCAGGGATATCGAGATGCGACTTTTTTTAGATTGTTCCTGATGCCATTCCTTAGCTCGGTGCACAATTTAAAATGGAACAAACTCCGTGGGGCAAAGTTAGAATTTTTTGAACGTTCGCGAGGGTGGTTTTTGGCTGCTAGGGGTGCCTTCCGCCAGGGATATCGAGATGCGACTTTTTTTAGATTGTTCCTGATGCCATTCCTTAGCTCGGTGCACAATTTAAAATGGAACAAACTCCGTGGGGCAAAGTTAGAATTTTTTGAACGTTCGCGAGGGTGGTTTTTGGCTGCTAGGGGTGCCTTCCGCCAGGGATATCGAGATGCGACTTTTTTTAGATTGTTCCTGATGCCATTCCTTAGCTCGGTGCACAATTTAAAATGGCACAAACTCCGTGTGGCAAAGTTAGAATTTTTTGAACGTTCGCGAGGGTGGTTTTTGGCTGCTAGGGGTGCCTTCCGCCAGGGATATCGAGATGCGACTTTTTTTAGATTGTTCCTGATGCCATTCCTTAGCTCGGTGCACAATTTAAAATGGAACAAACTCCGTGGGGCAAAGTTAGAATTTTTTGAACGTTCGCGAGGGTGGTTTTTGGCTGCTAGGGGTGCCTTCCGCCAGGGATATCGAGATGCGACTTTTTTTAGATTGTTCCTGATGCCATTCCTTAGCTCGGTGCACAATTTAAAATGGAACAAACTCCGTGGGGCAAAGTTAGAATTTTTTGAACGTTCGCGAGGGTGGTTTTTGGCTGCTAGGGGTGCCTTCCGCCAGGGATATCGAGATGCGACTTTTTTTAGATTGTTCCTGATGCCATTCCTTAGCTCGGTGCACAATTTAAAATGGAACAAACTCCGTGGGGCAAAGTTAGAATTTTTTGAACGTTCGCGAGGGTGGTTTTTGGCTGCTAGGGGTGCCTTCCGCCAGGGATATCGAGATGCGACTTTTTTTAGATTGTTCCTGATGCCATTCCTTAGCTCGGTGCACAATTTAAAATGGAACAAACTCCGTGGGGCAAAGTTAGAATTTTTTGAACGTTCGCGAGGGTGGTTTTTGGCTGCTAGGGGTGCCTTCCGCCAGGGATATCGAGATGCGACTTTTTTTAGATTGTTCCTGATGCCATTCCTTAGCTCGGTGCACAATTTAAAATGGAGCAAACTCCGTGGGGCAAAGTTAGAATTTTTTGAACGTTCGCGAGGGTGGTTTTTGGCTGCTAGGGGTTCCTTCCGCCAGGGATATCGAGATGCGACTTTTTTTAGATTGTTCCTGATGCCATTCCTTAGCTCGGTGCACAATTTAAAATGGAACAAACTCCGTGGGGCAAAGTTAGAATTTTTTGAACGTTCGCGAGGGTGGTTTTTGGCTGCTAGGGGTGCCTTCCGCCAGGGATATCGAGATGCGACTTTTTTTAGATTGTTCCTGATGCCATTCCTTAGCTCGGTGCACAATTTAAAGTGGAACAAACTCCGTGGGGCAAAGTTAGAATTTTTTGAACGTTCGCGAGGGTGGTTTTTGGCTGCTAGGGGTGCCTTCCGCCAGGTATATGGAGATGCGACTTTTTTTAGATTGTTCCTGATGCCATTCCTTAGCTCGGTGCACAATTTAAAATGGAACAAACTCCGTGGGGCAAAGTTAGAATTTTTTGAACGTTCGCGAGGGTGGTTTTTGGCTGCTAGGGGTGCCTTCCGCCAGGGATATCGAGATGCGACTTTTTTTAGATTGTTCCTGATGCCATTCCTTAGCTCGGTGCACAATTTAAAATGGAACAAACTCCGTGGGGCAAAGTTAGAATTTTTTGAACGTTCGCGAGGGTGGTTTTTGGCTGCTAGGGGTGCCTTCCGCCAGGGATATCGAGATGCGACTTTTTTTAGATTGTTCCTGATGCCATTCCTTAGCTCGGTGCACAATTTAAAATGGAACAAACTCCGTGGGGCAAAGTTAGAATTTTTTGAACGTTCGCGAGGGTGGTTTTTGGATGCTAGGGGTGCCTTCCGCCAGGGATATCGAGATGCGACTTTTTTTAGATTGTTCCTGATGCCATTCCTTAGCTCGGTGCACAATTTAAAATGGAACAAACTCCGTGGGGCAAAGTTAGAATTTTTTGAACGTTCGCGAGGGTGGTTTTTGGCTGCTAGGGGTGCCTTCCGCCAGGGATATCGAGATGCGACTTTTTTTAGATTGTTCCTGATGCCATTCCTTAGCTCGGTGCACAATTTAAAATGGAACAAACTCCGTGGGGCAAAGTTAGAATTTTTTGAACGTTCGCGAGGGTGGTTTTTGGCTGCTAGGGGTGCCTTCCGCCAGGGATATCGAGATGCGACTTTTTTTAGATTGTTCCTGATGCCATTCCTTAGCTCGGTGCACAATTTAAAATGGAACAAACTCCGTGGGGCAAAGTTAGAATTTTTTGAACGTTCGCGAGGGTGGTTTTTGGCTGCTAGGGGTGCCTTCCGCCAGGGATATCGAGATGCGACTTTTTTTAGATTGTTCCTGATGCCATTCCTTAGCTCGGTGCACAATTTAAAATGGAACAAACTCCGTGGGGCAAAGTTAGAATTTTTTGAACGTTCGCGAGGGTGGTTTTTGGCTGCTAGGGGTGCCTTCCGCCAGGGATATCGAGATGCGACTTTTTTTAGATTGTTCCTGATGCCATTCCTTAGCTCGGTGCACAATTTAAAATGGAGCAAACTCCGTGGGGCAAAGTTAGAATTTTTTGAACGTTCGCGAGGGTGGTTTTTGGCTGCTAGTGGTGCCTTCCGCCAGGGATATCGAGATGCGACTTTTTTTAGATTGTTCCTGATGCCATTCCTTAGCTCGGTGCACAATTTAAAATGGAGCAAACTCCGTGGGGCAAAGTTAGAATTTTTTGAACGTTCGCGAGGGTGGTTTTTGGCTGCTAGGGGTGCCTTCCGCCAGGGATATCGAGATGCGACTTTTTTTAGATTGTTCCTGATGCCATTCCTTAGCTCGGTGCACAATTTAAAATGGAACAAACTCCGTGGGGCAAAGTTAGAATTTTTTGAACGTTCGCGAGGGTGGTTTTCGGCTGCTAGGGGTGCCTTCCGCCAGGGATATCGAGATGCGACTTTTTTTAGATTGTTCCTGATGCCATTCCTTAGCTCGGTGCACAATTTAAAATGGAACAAACTCCGTGGGGCAAAGTTAGAATTTTTTGAACGTTCGCGAGGGTGGTTTTTGGCTGCTAGGGGTGCCTTCCGCCAGGGATATCGAGATGCGACATTTTTTAGATTGTTCCTGATGCCATTCCTTAGCTCGGTGCACAATTTAAAATGGAGCAAACTCCGTGGGGCAAAGTTAGAATTTTTTGAACGTTCGCGAGGGTGGTTTTTGGCTGCTAGGGGTTCCTTCCGCCAGGGATATCGAGATGCGACTTTTTTTAGATTGTTCCTGATGCCATTCCTTAGCTCGGTGCACAATTTAAAATGGAACAAACTCCGTGGGGCAAAGTTAGAATTTTTTGAACGTTCGCGAGGGTGGTTTTTGGCTGCTAGGGGTGCCTTCCGCCAGGGATATCGAGATGCGACTTTTTTTAGATTGTTCCTGATGCCATTCCTTAGCTCGGTGCACAATTTAAAATGGAACAAACTCCGTGGGGCAAAGTTAGAATTTTTTGAACGTTCGCGAGGGTCGTTTTTGGCTGCTAGGGGTGCCTTCCGCCAGGGATATCGAGATGCGACTTTTTTTAGATTGTTCCTGATGCCATTCCTTAGCTCGGTGCACAATTTAAAATGGAACAAACTCCGTGGGGCAAAGTTAGAATTTTTTGAACGTTCGCGAGGGTGGTTTTTGGCTGCTAGGGGTGCCTTCCGCCAGGGATATCGAGATGCGACTTTTTTTAGATTGTTCCTGATGCCATTCCTTAGCTCGGTGCACAATTTAAAATGGAACAAACTCCGTGGGGCAAAGTTAGAATTTTTTGAACGTTCGCGAGGGTGGTTTTTGGCTGCTAGGGGTGCCTTCCGCCAGGGATATCGAGATGCGACTTTTTTTAGATTGTTCCTGATGCCATTCCTTAGCTCGGTGCACAATTTAAAATGGAGCAAACTCCGTGGGGCAAAGTTAGAATTTTTTGAACGTTCGCGAGGGTGGTTTTTGGCTGCTAGGGGTGCCTTCCGCCAGGGATATCGAGATGCGACTTTTTTTAGATTGTTCCTGATGCCATTCCTTAGCTCGGTGCACAATTTAAAATGGAGCAAACTCCGTGGGGCAAAGTTAGAATTTTTTGAACGTTCGCGAGGGTGGTTTTTGGCTGCTAGGGGTGCCTTCCGAAAGGGATATCGAGATGCGACTTTTTTTAGATTGTTCCTGATGCCATTCCTTAGCTCGGTGCACAATTTAAAATGGAACAAACTCCGTGGGGCAAAGTTAGAATTTTTTGAACGTTCGCGAGGGTGGTTTTTGGCTGCTAGGGGTGCCTTCCGCCAGGGATATCGAGATGCGACTTTTTTTAGATTGTTCCTGATGCCATTCCTTAGCTCGGTGCACAATTTAAAATGGAGCAAACTCCGTGGGGCAAAGTTAGAATTTTTTGAACGTTCGCGAGGGTGGTTTTTGGCTGCTAGGGGTGCATTCCGCCAGGGATATCGAGATGCGACTTTTTTTAGATTGTTCCTGATGCCATTCCTTAGCTCGGTGCACAATTTAAAATGGAGCAAACTCCGTGGGGCAAAGTTAGAATTTTTTGAACGTTCGCGAGGGTGGTTTTTGGCTGCTAGGGGTGCCTTCCGCCAGGGATATCGAGATGCGACTTTTTTTAGATTGTTCCTGATGCCATTCCTTAGCTCGGTGCACAATTTAAAATGGAACAAACTCCGTGGGGCAAAGTTAGAATTTTTTGAACGTTCGCGAGGGTGGTTTTTGGCTGCTAGGGGTGCCTTCCGCCAGGGATATCGAGATGCGACTTTTTTTAGATTGTTCCTGATGCCATTCCTTAGCTCGGTGCACAATTTAAAATGGAACAAACTCCGTGGGGCAAAGTTAGAATTTTTTGAACGTTCGCGAGGGTGGTTTTTGGCTGCTAGGGGTGCCTTCCGCCAGGGATATCGAGATGCGACTTTTTTTAGATTGTTCCTGATGCCATTCCTTAGCTCGGTGCACAATTTAAAATGGAACAAACTCCGTGGGGCAAAGTTAGAATTTTTTGAACGTTCGCGAGGGTGGTTTTTGGCTGCTAGGGGTGCCTTCCGCCAGGGATATCGAGATGCGACTTTTTTTAGATTGTTCCTGATGCCATTCCTTAGCTCGGTGCACAATTTAAAATGGCACAAACTCCGTGGGGCAAAGTTAGAATTTTTTGAACGTTCGCGAGGGTGGTTTTTGGCTGCTAGGGGTGCCTTCCGCCAGGGATATCGAGATGCGACTTTTTTTAGATTGTTCCTGATGCCATTCCTTAGCTCGGTGCACAATTTAAAATGGAACAAACTCCGTGGGGCAAAGTTAGAATTTTTTGAACGTTCGCGAGGGTGGTTTTTGGCTGCTAGGGGTGCCTTCCGCCAGGGATATCGAGATGCGACTTTTTTTAGATTGTTCCTGATGCCATTCCTTAGCTCGGTGCACAATTTAAAATGGAACAAACTCCGTGGGGCAAAGTTAGAATTTTTTGAACGTTCGCGAGGGTGGTTTTTGGCTGCTAGGGGTGCCTTCCGCCAGGGATATCGAGATGCGACTTTTTTTAGATTGTTCCTGATGCCATTCCTTAGCTCGGTGCACAATTTAAAATGGAACAAACTCCGTGGGGCAAAGTTAGAATTTTTTGAACGTTCGCGAGGGTGGTTTTTGGCTGCTAGGGGTGCCTTCCGCCAGGGATATCGAGATGCGACTTTTTTTAGATTGTTCCTGGTGCCATTCCTTAGCTCGGTGCACAATTTAAAATGGAACAAACTCCGTGGGGCAAAGTTAGAATTTTTTGAACGTTCGCGAGGGTGGTTTTTGGCTGCTAGGGGTGCCTTCCGCCAGGGATATCGAGATGCGACTTTTTTTAGATTGTTCCTGATGCCATTCCTTAGCTCGGTGCACAATTTAAAATGGAACAAACTCCGTGGGGCAAAGTTAGAATTTTTTGAACGTTCGCGAGGGTGGTTTTTGGCTGCTAGGGGTGCCTTCCGCCAGGGATATCGAGATGCGACTTTTTTTAGATTGTTCCTGATGCCATTCCTTAGCTCGGTGCACAATTTAAAATGGAACAAACTCCGTGGGGCAAAGTTAGAATTTTTTGAACGTTCGCGAGGGTGGTTTTTGGCTGCTAGGGGTGCCTTCCGCCAGGGATATCGAGATGCGACTTTTTTTAGATTGTTCCTGATGCCATTCCTTAGCTCGGTGCACAATTTAAAATGGCACAAACTCCGTGGGGCAAAGTTAGAATTTTTTGAACGTTCGCGAGGGTGGTTTTTGGCTGCTAGGGGTGCCTTCCGCCAGGGATATCGAGATGCGACTTTTTTTAGATTGTTCCTGATGCCATTCCTTAGCTCGGTGCACAATTTAAAATGGAACAAACTCCGTGGGGCAAAGTTAGAATTTTTTGAACGTTCGCGAGGGTGGTTTTTGGCTGCTAGGGGTGCCTTCCGCCAGGGATATCGAGATGCGACTTTTTTTAGATTGTTCCTGATGCCATTCCTTAGCTCGGTGCACAATTTAAAATGGAACAAACTCCGTGGGGCAAAGTTAGAATTTTTTGAACGTTCGCGAGGGTGGTTTTTGGCTGCTAGGGGTGCCTTCCGCCAGGGATATCGAGATGCGACTTTTTTTAGATTGTTCCTGATGCCATTCCTTAGCTCGGTGCACAATTTAAAATGGAACAAACTCCGTGGGGCAAAGTTAGAATTTTTTGAACGTTCGCGAGGGTGGTTTTTGGCTGCTAGGGTTGCCTTCCGCCAGGGATATCGAGATGCGACTTTTTTTAGCTTGTTCCTGATGCCATTCCTTAGCTCGGTGCACAATTTAAAATGGAACAAACTCCGTGGGGCAAAGTTAGAATTTTTTGAACGTTCGCGAGGGTGGTTTTTGGCTGCTAGGGGTGCCTTCCGCCAGGGATATGGAGATGCGACTTTTTTTAGATTGTTCCTGATGCCATTCCTTAGCTCGGTGCACAATTTAAAATGGAACAAACTCCGTGGGGCAAAGTTAGAATTTTTTGAACGTTCGCGAGGGTGGTTTTTGGCTGCTAGGGGTGCCTTCCGCCAGGGATATCGAGATGCGACTTTTTTTAGATTGTTCCTGATGCCATTCCTTAGCTCGGTGCACAATTTAAAATGGAACAAACTCCGTGGGGCAAAGTTAGAATTTTTTGAACGTTCGCGAGGGTGGTTTTTGGCTGCTAGGGGTGCCTTCCGCCAGGGATATCGAGATGCGACTTTTTTTAGATTGTTCCTGATGCCATTCCTTAGCTCGGTGCACAATTTAAAATGGAACAAACTCCGTGGGGCAAAGTTAGAATTTTTTGAACGTTCGCGAGGGTGGTTTTTGGCTGCTAGGGGTGCCTTCCGCCAGGGATATCGAGATGCGACTTTTTTTAGATTGTTCCTGATGCCATTCCTTAGCTCGGTGCACAATTTAAAATGGAACAAACTCCGTGGGGCAAAGTTAGAATTTTTTGAACGTTCGCGAGGGTGGTTTTTGGCTGCTAGGGGTGCCTTCCGCCAGGGATATCGAGATGCGACTTTTTTTAGATTGTTCCTGATGCCATTCCTTAGCTCGGTGCACAATTTAAAATGGAACAAACTCCGTGGGGCAAAGTTAGAATTTTTTGAACGTTCGCGAGGGTGGTTTTTGGCTGCTAGGGGTGCCTTCCGCCAGGGATATCGAGATGCGACTTTTTTTAGATTGTTCCTGATGCCATTCCTTAGCTCGGTGCACAATTTAAAATGGAACAAACTCCGTGGGGCAAAGTTAGAATTTTTTGAACGTTCGCGAGGGTGGTTTTTGGCTGCTAGGGGTGCCTTCCGCCAGGGATATCGAGATGCGACTTTTTTTAGATTGTTCCTGATGCCATTCCTTAGCTCGGTGCACAATTTAAAATGGAACAAACTCCGTGGGGCAAAGTTAGAATTTTTTGAACGTTCGCGAGGGTGGTTTTTGGCTGCTAGGGGTGCCTTCCGCCAGGGATATCGAGATGCGACTTTTTTTAGATTGTTCCTGATGCCATTCCTTAGCTCGGTGCACAATTTAAAATGGAACAAACTCCGTGGGGCAAAGTTAGAATTTTTTGAACGTTCGCGAGGGTGGTTTTTGGCTGCTAGGGGTGCCTTCCGCCAGGGATATCGAGATGCGACTTTTTTTAGATTGTTCCTGATGCCATTCCTTAGCTCGGTGCACAATTTAAAATGGCACAAACTCCGTGGGGCAAAGTTAGAATTTTTTGAACGTTCGCGAGGGTGGTTTTTGGCTGCTAGGGTTGCCTTCCGCCAGGGATATCGAGATGCGACTTTTTTTAGCTTGTTCCTGATGCCATTCCTTAGCTCGGTGCACAATTTAAAATGGAACAAACTCCGTGGGGCAAAGTTAGAATTTTTTGAACGTTCGCGAGGGTGGTTTTTGGCTGCTAGGGGTGCCTTCCGCCAGGGATATGGAGATGCGACTTTTTTTAGATTGTTCCTGATGCCATTCCTTAGCTCGGTGCACAATTTAAAATGGAACAAACTCCGTGGGGCAAAGTTAGAATTTTTTGAACGTTCGCGAGGGTGGTTTTTGGCTGCTAGGGGTGCCTTCCGCCAGGGATATCGAGATGCGACTTTTTTTAGATTGTTCCTGATGCCATTCCTTAGCTCGGTGCACAATTTAAAATGGAACAAACTCCGTGGGGCAAAGTTAGAATTTTTTGAACGTTCGCGAGGGTGGTTTTTGGCTGCTAGGGGTGCCTTCCGCCAGGGATATCGAGATGCGACTTTTTTTAGATTGTTCCTGATGCCATTCCTTAGCTCGGTGCACAATTTAAAATGGAACAAACTCCGTGGGGCAAAGTTAGAATTTTTTGAACGTTCGCGAGGGTGGTTTTTGGCTGCTAGGGGTGCCTTCCGCCAGGGATATCGAGATGCGACTTTTTTTAGATTGTTCCTGATGCCATTCCTTAGCTCGGTGCACAATTTAAAATGGAACAAACTCCGTGGGGCAAAGTTAGAATTTTTTGAACGTTCGCGAGGGTGGTTTTTGGCTGCTAGGGGTGCCTTCCGCCAGGGATATCGAGATGCGACTTTTTTTAGATTGTTCCTGATGCCATTCCTTAGCTCGGTGCACAATTTAAAATGGAACAAACTCCGTGGGGCAAAGTTAGAATTTTTTGAACGTTCGCGAGGGTGGTTTTTGGCTGCTAGGGGTGCCTTCCGCCAGGGATATCGAGATGCGACTTTTTTTAGATTGTTCCTGATGCCATTCCTTAGCTCGGTGCACAATTTAAAATGGCACAAACTCCGTGGGGCAAAGTTAGAATTTTTTGAACGTTCGCGAGGGTGGTTTTTGGCTGCTAGGGGTGCCTTCCGCCAGGGATATCGAGATGCGACTTTTTTTAGATTGTTCCTGATGCCATTCCTTAGCTCGGTGCACAATTTAAAATGGCACAAACTCCGTGGGGCAAAGTTAGAATTTTTTGAACGTTCGCGAGGGTGGTTTTTGGCTGCTAGGGTTGCCTTCCGCCAGGGATATCGAGATGCGACTTTTTTTAGCTTGTTCCTGATGCCATTCCTTAGCTCGGTGCACAATTTAAAATGGAACAAACTCCGTGGGGCAAAGTTAGAATTTTTTGAACGTTCGCGAGGGTGGTTTTTGGCTGCTAGGGGTGCCTTCCGCCAGGGATATGGAGATGCGACTTTTTTTAGATTGTTCCTGATGCCATTCCTTAGCTCGGTGCACAATTTAAAATGGAACAAACTCCGTGGGGCAAAGTTAGAATTTTTTGAACGTTCGCGAGGGTGGTTTTTGGCTGCTAGGGGTGCCTTCCGCCAGGGATATCGAGATGCGACTTTTTTTAGATTGTTCCTGATGCCATTCCTTAGCTCGGTGCACAATTTAAAATGGAACAAACTCCGTGGGGCAAAGTTAGAATTTTTTGAACGTTCGCGAGGGTGGTTTTTGGCTGCTAGGGGTGCCTTCCGCCAGGGATATCGAGATGCGACTTTTTTTAGATTGTTCCTGATGCCATTCCTTAGCTCGGTGCACAATTTAAAATGGAACAAACTCCGTGGGGCAAAGTTAGAATTTTTTGAACGTTCGCGAGGGTGGTTTTTGGCTGCTAGGGGTGCCTTCCGCCAGGGATATCGAGATGCGACTTTTTTTAGATTGTTCCTGATGCCATTCCTTAGCTCGGTGCACAATTTAAAATGGAACAAACTCCGTGGGGCAAAGTTAGAATTTTTTGAACGTTCGCGAGGGTGGTTTTTGGCTGCTAGGGGTGCCTTCCGCCAGGGATATCGAGATGCGACTTTTTTTAGATTGTTCCTGATGCCATTCCTTAGCTCGGTGCACAATTTAAAATGGAACAAACTCCGTGGGGCAAAGTTAGAATTTTTTGAACGTTCGCGAGGGTGGTTTTTGGCTGCTAGGGGTGCCTTCCGCCAGGGATATCGAGATGCGACTTTTTTTAGATTGTTCCTGATGCCATTCCTTAGCTCGGTGCACAATTTAAAATGGAACAAACTCCGTGGGGCAAAGTTAGAATTTTTTGAACGTTCGCGAGGGTGGTTTTTGGCTGCTAGGGGTGCCTTCCGCCAGGGATATCGAGATGCGACTTTTTTTAGATTGTTCCTGATGCCATTCCTTAGCTCGGTGCACAATTTAAAATGGAACAAACTCCGTGGGGCAAAGTTAGAATTTTTTGAACGTTCGCGAGGGTGGTTTTTGGCTGCTAGGGGTGCCTTCCGCCAGGGATATCGAGATGCGACTTTTTTTAGATTGTTCCTGATGCCATTCCTTAGCTCGGTGCACAATTTAAAATGGAACAAACTCCGTGGGGCAAAGTTAGAATTTTTTGAACGTTCGCGAGGGTGGTTTTTGGCTGCTAGGGGTGCCTTCCGCCAGGGATATCGAGATGCGACTTTTTTTAGATTGTTCCTGATGCCATTCCTTAGCTCGGTGCACAATTTAAAATGGAACAAACTCCGTGGGGCAACGTTAGAATTTTTTGAACGTTCGCGAGGGTGGTTTTTGGCTGCTAGGGGTGCCTTCCGCCAGGGATATCGAGATGCGACTTTTTTTAGATTGTTCCTGATGCCATTCCTTAGCTCGGTGCACAATTTAAAATGGAACAAACTCCGTGGGGCAAAGTTAGAATTTTTTGAACGTTCGCGAGGGTGGTTTTTGGCTGCTAGGGGTGCCTTCCGCCAGGGATATCGAGATGCGACTTTTTTTAGATTGTTCCTGATGCCATTCCTTAGCTCGGTGCACAATTTAAAATGGAGCAAACTCCGTGGGGCAAAGTTAGAATTTTTTGAACGTTCGCGAGGGTGGTTTTTGGCTGCTAGGGGTTCCTTCCGCCAGGGATATCGAGATGCGACTTTTTTTAGATTGTTCCTGATGCCATTCCTTAGCTCGGTGCACAATTTAAAATGGAACAAACTCCGTGGGGCAAAGTTAGAATTTTTTGAACGTTCGCGAGGGTGGTTTTTGGCTGCTAGGGGTGCCTTCCGCCAGGGATATCGAGATGCGACTTTTTTTAGATTGTTCCTGATGCCATTCCTTAGCTCGGTGCACAATTTAAAATGGAACAAACTCCGTGGGGCAAAGTTAGAATTTTTTGAACGTTCGCGAGGGTCGTTTTTGGCTGCTAGGGGTGCCTTCCGCCAGGGATATCGAGATACGACTTTTTTTAGATTGTTCCTGATGCCATTCCTTAGCTCGGTGCACAATTTAAAATGGAACAAACTCCGTGGGGCAAAGTTAGAATTTTTTGAACGTTCGCGAGGGTGGTTTTTGGCTGCTAGGGGTGCCTTCCGCCAGGGATATCGAGATGCGACTTTTTTTAGATTGTTCCTGATGCCATTCCTTAGCTCGGTGCACAATTTAAAATGGAACAAACTCCGTGGGGCAAAGTTAGAATTTTTTGAACGTTCGCGAGGGTGGTTTTTGGCTGCTAGGGGTGCCTTCCGCCAGGGATATCGAGATGCGACTTTTTTTAGATTGTTCCTGATGCCATTCCTTAGCTCGGTGCACAATTTAAAATGGAGCAAACTCCGTGGGGCAAAGTTAGAATTTTTTGAACGTTCGCGAGGGTGGTTTTTGGCTGCTAGGGGTGCCTTCCGCCAGGGATATCGAGATGCGACTTTTTTTAGATTGTTCCTGATGCCATTCCTTAGCTCGGTGCACAATTTAAAATGGAGCAAACTCCGTGGGGCAAAGTTAGAATTTTTTGAACGTTCGCGAGGGTGGTTTTTGGCTGCTAGGGGTGCCTTCCGCCAGGGATATCGAGATGCGACTTTTTTTAGATTGTTCCTGATGCCATTCCTTAGCTCGGTGCACAATTTAAAATGGAACAAACTCCGTGGGGCAAAGTTAGAATTTTTTGAACGTTCGCGAGGGTGGTTTTTGGCTGCTAGGGGTGCCTTCCGCCAGGGATATCGAGATGCGACTTTTTTTAGATTGTTCCTGATGCCATTCCTTAGCTCGGTGCACAATTTAAAATGGAACAAACTCCGTGGGGCAAAGTTAGAATTTTTTGAACGTTCGCGAGGGTGGTTTTTGGCTGCTAGGGGTGCCTTCCGCCAGGGATATCGAGATGCGACTTTTTTTAGATTGTTCCTGATGCCATTCCTTAGCTCGGTGCACAATTTAAAATGGCACAAACTCCGTGGGGCAAAGTTAGAATTTTTTGAACGTTCGCGAGGGTGGTTTTTGGCTGCTAGGGGTGCCTTCCGCCAGGGATATCGAGATGCGACTTTTTTTAGATTGTTCCTGATGCCATTCCTTAGCTCGGTGCACAATTTAAAATGGCACAAACTCCGTGGGGCAAAGTTAGAATTTTTTGAACGTTCGCGAGGGTGGTTTTTGGCTGCTAGGGGTGCCTTCCGCCAGGGATATCGAGATGCGACTTTTTTTAGCTTGTTCCTGATGCCATTCCTTAGCTCGGTGCACAATTTAAAATGGAACAAACTCCGTGGGGCAAAGTTAGAATTTTTTGAACGTTCGCGAGGGTGGTTTTTGGCTGCTAGGGGTGCCTTCCGCCAGGGATATGGAGATGCGACTTTTTTTAGATTGTTCCTGATGCCATTCCTTAGCTCGGTGCACAATTTAAAATGGAACAAACTCCGTGGGGCAAAGTTAGAATTTTTTGAACGTTCGCGAGGGTGGTTTTTGGCTGCTAGGGGTGCCTTCCGCCAGGGATATCGAGATGCGACTTTTTTTAGATTGTTCCTGATGCCATTCCTTAGCTCGGTGCACAATTTAAAATGGAACAAACTCCGTGGGGCAAAGTTAGAATTTTTTGAACGTTCGCGAGGGTGGTTTTTGGCTGCTAGGGGTGCCTTCCGCCAGGGATATCGAGATGCGACTTTTTTTAGATTGTTCCTGATGCCATTCCTTAGCTCGGTGCACAATTTAAAATGGAACAAACTCCGTGGGGCAAAGTTAGAATTTTTTGAACGTTCGCGAGGGTGGTTTTTGGCTGCTAGGGGTGCCTTCCGCCAGGGATATCGAGATGCGACTTTTTTTAGATTGTTCCTGATGCCATTCCTTAGCTCGGTGCACAATTTAAAATGGCACAAACTCCGTGGGGCAAAGTTAGAATTTTTTGAACGTTCGCGAGGGTGGTTTTTGGCTGCTAGGGGTGCCTTCCGCCAGGGATATCGAGATGCGACTTTTTTTAGATTGTTCCTGATGCCATTCCTTAGCTCGGTGCACAATTTAAAATGGAACAAACTCCGTGGGGCAAAGTTAGAATTTTTTGAACGTTCGCGAGGGTGGTTTTTGGCTGCTAGGGGTGCCTTCCGCCAGGGATATCGAGATGCGACTTTTTTTAGATTGTTCCTGATGCCATTCCTTAGCTCGGTGCACAATTTAAAATGGAACAAACTCCGTGGGGCAAAGTTAGAATTTTTTGAACGTTCGCGAGGGTGGTTTTTGGCTGCTAGGGGTGCCTTCCGCCAGGGATATCGAGATGCGACTTTTTTTAGATTGTTCCTGATGCCATTCCTTAGCTCGGTGCACAATTTAAAATGGAACAAACTCCGTGGGGCAAAGTTAGAATTTTTTGAACGTTCGCGAGGGTGGTTTTTGGCTGCTAGGGGTGCCTTCCGCCAGGGATATCGAGATGCGACTTTTTTTAGATTGTTCCTGGTGCCATTCCTTAGCTCGGTGCACAATTTAAAATGGAACAAACTCCGTGGGGCAAAGTTAGAATTTTTTGAACGTTCGCGAGGGTGGTTTTTGGCTGCTAGGGGTGCCTTCCGCCAGGGATATCGAGATGCGACTTTTTTTAGATTGTTCCTGATGCCATTCCTTAGCTCGGTGCACAATTTAAAATGGAACAAACTCCGTGGGGCAAAGTTAGAATTTTTTGAACGTTCGCGAGGGTGGTTTTTGGCTGCTAGGGGTGCCTTCCGCCAGGGATATCGAGATGCGACTTTTTTTAGATTGTTCCTGATGCCATTCCTTAGCTCGGTGCACAATTTAAAATGGAACAAACTCCGTGGGGCAAAGTTAGAATTTTTTGAACGTTCGCGAGGGTGGTTTTTGGCTGCTAGGGGTGCCTTCCGCCAGGGATATCGAGATGCGACTTTTTTTAGATTGTTCCTGATGCCATTCCTTAGCTCGGTGCACAATTTAAAATGGAACAAACTCCGTGGGGCAAAGTTAGAATTTTTTGAACGTTCGCGAGGGTGGTTTTTGGCTGCTAGGGGTGCCTTCCGCCAGGGATATCGAGATGCGACTTTTTTTAGATTGTTCCTGATGCCATTCCTTAGCTCGGTGCACAATTTAAAATGGAGCAAACTCCGTGGGGCAAAGTTAGAATTTTTTGAACGTTCGCGAGGGTGGTTTTTGGCTGCTAGGGGTTCCTTCCGCCAGGGATATCGAGATGCGACTTTTTTTAGATTGTTCCTGATGCCATTCCTTAGCTCGGTGCACAATTTAAAATGGAACAAACTCCGTGGGGCAAAGTTAGAATTTTTTGAACGTTCGCGAGGGTGGTTTTTGGCTGCTAGGGGTGCCTTCCGCCAGGGATATCGAGATGCGACTTTTTTTAGATTGTTCCTGATGCCATTCCTTAGCTCGGTGCACAATTTAAAGTGGAACAAACTCCGTGGGGCAAAGTTAGAATTTTTTGAACGTTCGCGAGGGTGGTTTTTGGCTGCTAGGGGTGCCTTCCGCCAGGGATATGGAGATGCGACTTTTTTTAGATTGTTCCTGATGCCATTCCTTAGCTCGGTGCACAATTTAAAATGGAACAAACTCCGTGGGGCAAAGTTAGAATTTTTTGAACGTTCGCGAGGGTGGTTTTTGGCTGCTAGGGGTGCCTTCCGCCAGGGATATCGAGATGCGACTTTTTTTAGATTGTTCCTGATGCCATTCCTTAGCTCGGTGCACAATTTAAAATGGAACAAACTCCGTGGGGCAAAGTTAGAATTTTTTGAACGTTCGCGAGGGTGGTTTTTGGCTGCTAGGGGTGCCTTCCGCCAGGGATATCGAGATGCGACTTTTTTTAGATTGTTCCTGATGCCATTCCTTAGCTCGGTGCACAATTTAAAATGGAACAAACTCCGTGGGGCAAAGTTAGAATTTTTTGAACGTTCGCGAGGGTGGTTTTTGGCTGCTAGGGGTGCCTTCCGCCAGGGATATCGAGATGCGACTTTTTTTAGATTGTTCCTGATGCCATTCCTTAGCTCGGTGCACAATTTAAAATGGAACAAACTCCGTGGGGCAAAGTTAGAATTTTTTGAACGTTCGCGAGGGTGGTTTTTGGCTGCTAGGGGTGCCTTCCGCCAGGGATATCGAGATGCGACTTTTTTTAGATTGTTCCTGATGCGATTCCTTAGCTCGGTGCACAATTTAAAATGGAACAAACTCCGTGGGGCAAAGTTAGAATTTTTTGAACGTTCGCGAGGGTGGTTTTTGGCTGCTAGGGGTGCCTTCCGCCAGGGATATCGAGATGCGACTTTTTTTAGATTGTTCCTGATGCCATTCCTTAGCTCGGTGCACAATTTAAAATGGAACAAACTCCGTGGGGCAAAGTTAGAATTTTTTGAACGTTCGCGAGGGTGGTTTTTGGCTGCTAGGGGTGCCTTCCGCCAGGGATATCGAGATGCGACTTTTTTTAGATTGTTCCTGATGCCATTCCTTAGCTCGGTGCACAATTTAAAATGGAACAAACTCCGTGGGGCAAAGTTAGAATTTTTTGAACGTTCGCGAGGGTGGTTTTTGGATGCTAGGGGTGCCTTCCGCCAGGGATATCGAGATGCGACTTTTTTTAGATTGTTCCTGATGCCATTCCTTAGCTCGGTGCACAATTTAAAATGGAACAAACTCCGTGGGGCAAAGTTAGAATTTTTTGAACGTTCGCGAGGGTGGTTTTTGGCTGCTAGGGGTGCCTTCCGCCAGGGGTATCGAGATGCGACTTTTTTTAGATTGTTCCTGATGCCATTCCTTAGCTCGGTGCACAATTTAAAATGGAACAAACTCCGTGGGGCAAAGTTAGAATTTTTTGAACGTTCGCGAGGGTGGTTTTTGGCTGCTAGGGGTGCCTTCCGCCAGGGATATCGAGATGCGACTTTTTTTAGATTGTTCCTGATGCCATTCCTTAGCTCGGTGCACAATTTAAAATGGAGCAAACTCCGTGGGGCAAAGTTAGAATTTTTTGAACGTTCGCGAGGGTGGTTTTTGGCTGCTAGGGGTGCCTTCCGCCAGGGATATCGAGATGCGACTTTTTTTAGATTGTTCCTGATGCCATTCCTTAGCTCGGTGCACAATTTAAAATGGAGCAAACTCCGTGGGGCAAAGTTAGAATTTTTTGAACGTTCGCGAGGGTGGTTTTTGGCTGCTAGGGGTTCCTTCCGCCAGGGATATCGAGATGCGACTTTTTTTAGATTGTTCCTGATGCCATTCCTTAGCTCGGTGCACAATTTAAAATAGAACAAACTCCGTGGGGCAAAGTTAGAATTTTTTGAACGTTCGCGAGGGTGGTTTTTGGCTGCTAGGGGTGCCTTCCGCCAGGGATATCGAGATGCGACTTTTTTTAGATTGTTCCTGATGCCATTCCTTAGCTCGGTGCACAATTTAAAATGGAACAAACTCCGTGGGGCAAAGTTAGAATTTTTTGAACGTTCGCGAGGGTGGTTTTTGGCTGCTAGGGGTGCCTTCCGCCAGGGATATCGAGATGCGACTTTTTTTAGATTGTTCCTGATGCCATTCCTTAGCTCGGTGCACAATTTAAAATGGAACAAACTCCGTGGGGCAAAGTTAGAATTTTTTGAACGTTCGCGAGGGTGGTTTTTGGCTGCTAGGGGTTCCTTCCGCCAGGGATATCGAGATGCGACTTTTTTTAGATTGTTCCTGATGCCATTCCTTAGCTCGGTGCACAATTTAAAATGGAACAAACTCCGTGGGGCAACGTTAGAATTTTTTGAACGTTCGCGAGGGTGGTTTTTGGCTGCTAGGGGTGCCTTCCGCCAGGGATATCGAGATGCGACTTTTTTTAGATTGTTCCTGATGCCATTCCTTAGCTCGGTGCACAATTTAAAATGGAACAAACTCCGTGGGGCAAAGTTAGAATTTTTTGAACGTTCGTGAGGGAGGTTTTTGGCTGCTAGGGGTGCCTTCCGCCAGGGATATCGAGATGCGACTTTTTTTAGATTGTTCCTGATGCCATTCCTTAGCTCGGTGCTCAATTTAAAATGGAACAAACTCCGTGGGGCAAAGTTAGAATTTTTTGAACGTTCGCGAGGGTGGTTTTTGGCTGCTAGGGGTGCCTTCCGCCAGGGATATCGAGATGCGACTTTTTTTAGATTGTTCCTGATGCCATTCCTTAGCTCGGTGCAAAATTTAAAATGGAACAAACTCCGTGGGGCAAAGTTAGAATTTTTTGAACGTTCGCGAGGGTGGTTTTTGGCTGCTAGGGGTGCCTTCCGCCAGGGATATCGAGATGCGACTTTTTTTAGATTGTTCCTCATGCCATTCCTTAGCTCGGTGCACACTTTAAAATGGAACAAACTCCGTGGGGCAAAGTTAGAATTTTTTGAACGTTCGCGAGGGTGGTTTTTGGCTGCTAGGGGTGCCTTCCGCCAGGGATATCGAGATGCGACTTTTTTTAGATTGTTCCTCATGCCATTCCTTAGCTCGGTGCACAATTTAAAATGGAACAAACTCCGTGGGGCAAAGTTAGAATTTTTTGAACGTTCGCGAGGGTGGTTTTTGGCTGCTGGGGGTGCCTTCCGCCAGGGATATCGAGATGCGACTTTTTTTAGATTGTTCCTGATGCCATTCCTTAGCTCGGTGCACAATTTAAAATGGAACAAACTCCGTGGGGCAAAGTTAGAATTTTTTGAACGTTCGCGAGGGTGGTTTTTGGCTGCTAGGGGTGCCTTCCGCCAGGGATATCGAGATGCGACTTTTTTTAGATTGTTCCTGATGCCATTCCTTAGCTCGGTGCACAATTTAAAATGGAACAAACTCCGTGGGGCAAAGTTAGAATTTTTTGAACGTTCGCGAGGGTGGTTTTTGGCTGCTAGGGGTGCCTTCCGCCAGGGATATCGAGATGCGACTTTTTTTAGATTGTTCCTGATGCCATTCCTTAGCTCGGTGCACAATTTAAAATGGAACAAACTCCGTGGGGCAAAGTTAGAATTTTTTGAACGTTCGCGAGGGTGGTTTTTGGCTGCTAGGGGTGCCTTCCGCCAGGGATATCGAGATGCGACTTTTTTTAGATTGTTCCTGATGCCATTCCTTAGCTCGGTGCTCAATTTAAAATGGAACAAACTCCGTGGGGCAAAGTTAGAATTTTTTGAACGTTCGCGAGGGTGGTTTTTGGCTGCTAGGGGTGCCTTCCGCCAGGGATATCGAGATGCGACTTTTTTTAGATTGTTCCTCATGCCATTCCTTAGCTCGGTGCACAATTTAAAATGGAACAAACTCCGTGGGGCAAAGTTAGAATTTTTTGAACGTTCGCGAGGGTGGTTTTTGGCTGCTAGGGGTGCCTTCCGCCAGGGATATCGAGATGCGACTTTTTTTAGATTGTTCCTGATGCCATTCCTTAGCTCGGTGCACAATTTAAAATGGAACAAACTCCGTGGGGCAAAGTTAGAATTTTTTGAACGTTCGCGAGGGTGGTTTTTGGCTGCTAGGGGTGCCTTCCGCAAGGGATATCGAGATGCGACTTTTTTTAGATTGTTCCTGATGCCATTCCTTAGCTCGGTGCAAAATTTAAAATGGAACAAACTCCGTGGGGCAAAGTTAGAATTTTTTGAACGTTCGCGAGGGTGGTTTTTGGCTGCTAGGGGTGCCTTCCGCCAGGGATATCGAGATGCGACTTTTTTTAGATTGTTCCTGATGCCATTCCTTAGCTCGGTGCACAATTTAAAATGGAACAAACTCCGTGGGGCAAAGTTAGAATTTTTTGAACGTTCGCGAGGGTGGTTTTTGGCTGCTAGGGGTGCCTTCCGCCAGGGATATCGAGATGCGACTTTTTTTAGATTGTTCCTGATGCCATTCCTTAGCTCGGTGCACAATTTAAAATGGAACAAACTCCGTGGGGCAAAGTTAGAATTTTTTGAACGTTCGCGAGGGTGGTTTTTGGCTGCTAGGGGTGCCTTCCGCCAGGGATATCGAGATGCGACTTTTTTTAGATTGTTCCTGATGCCATTCCTTAGCTCGGTGCACAATTTAAAATGGAACAAACTCCGTGGGGCAAAGTTAGAATTTTTTGAACGTTCGCGAGGGTGGTTTTTGGCTGCTAGGGGTGCCTTCCGCCAGGGATATCGAGATGCGACTTTTTTTAGATTGTTCCTGATGCCATTCCTTAGCTCGGTGCCCACTTTAAAATGGAACAAACTCCGTGGGGCAAAGTTAGAATTTTTTGAACGTTCGCGAGGGTGGTTTTTGGCTGCTAGGGGTGCCTTCCGCCAGGGATATCGAGATGCGACTTTTTTTAGATTGTTCCTCATGCCATTCCTTAGCTCGGTGCACAATTTAAAATGGAACAAACTCCGTGGGGCAAAGTTAGAATTTTTTGAACGTTCGCGAGGGTGGTTTTTGGCCGCTAGGGGTGCCTTCCGCCAGGGATATCGAGATGCGACTTTTTTTAGATTGTTCCTGATGCCATTCCTTAGCTCGGTGCACAATTTAAAATGGAACAAACTCCGTGGGGCAAAGTTAGAATTTTTTGAACGTTCGCGAGGGTGGTTTTTGGCTGCTAGGGGTGCCTTCCGCCAGGGATATCGAGATGCGACTTTTTTTAGATTGTTCCTGATGCCATTCCTTAGCTCGGTGCACAATTTAAAATGGAACAAACTCCGTGGGGCAAAGTTAGAATTTTTTGAACGTTCGCGAGGGTGGTTTTTGGCTGCTAGGGGTGCCTTCCGCCAGGGATATCGAGATGCGACTTTTTTTAGATTGTTCCTGATGCCATTCCTTAGCTCGGTGCACAATTTAAAATGGAACAAACTCCGTGGGGCAAAGTTAGAATTTTTTGAACGTTCGCGAGGGTGGTTTTTGGCTGCTAGGGGTGCCTTCCGCCAGGGATATCGAGATGCGACTTTTTTTAGATTGTTCCTGATGCCATTCCTTAGCTCGGTGCACAATTTAAAATGGAACAAACTCCGTGGGGCAAAGTTAGAATTTTTTGAACGTTCGCGAGGGTGGTTTTTGGCTGCTAGGGGTGCCTTCCGCCAGGGATATCGAGATGCGACTTTTTTTAGATTGTTCCTGATGCCATTCCTTAGCTCGGTGCACAATTTAAAATGGAACAAACTCCGTGGGGCAAAGTTAGAATTTTTTGAACGTTCGCGAGGGTGGTTTTTGGCTGCTAGGGGTGCCTTCCGCCAGGGATATCGAGATGCGACTTTTTTTAGATTGTTCCTGATGCCATTCCTTAGCTCGGTGCACAATTTAAAATGGCACAAACTCCGTGGGGCAAAGTTAGAATTTTTTGAACGTTCGCGAGGGTGGTTTTTGGCTGCTAGGGTTGCCTTCCGCCAGGGATATCGAGATGCGACTTTTTTTAGCTTGTTCCTGATGCCATTCCTTAGCTCGGTGCACAATTTAAAATGGAACAAACTCCGTGGGGCAAAGTTAGAATTTTTTGAACGTTCGCGAGGGTGGTTTTTGGCTGCTAGGGGTGCCTTCCGCCAGGGATATGGAGATGCGACTTTTTTTAGATTGTTCCTGATGCCATTCCTTAGCTCGGTGCACAATTTAAAATGGAACAAACTCCGTGGGGCAAAGTTAGAATTTTTTGAACGTTCGCGAGGGTGGTTTTTGGCTGCTAGGGGTGCCTTCCGCCAGGGATATCGAGATGCGACTTTTTTTAGATTGTTCCTGATGCCATTCCTTAGCTCGGTGCACAATTTAAAATGGAACAAACTCCGTGGGGCAAAGTTAGAATTTTTTGAACGTTCGCGAGGGTGGTTTTTGGCTGCTAGGGGTGCCTTCCGCCAGGGATATCGAGATGCGACTTTTTTTAGATTGTTCCTGATGCCATTCCTTAGCTCGGTGCACAATTTAAAATGGAACAAACTCCGTGGGGCAAAGTTAGAATTTTTTGAACGTTCGCGAGGGTGGTTTTTGGCTGCTAGGGGTGCCTTCCGCCAGGGATATCGAGATGCGACTTTTTTTAGATTGTTCCTGATGCCATTCCTTAGCTCGGTGCACAATTTAAAATGGAACAAACTCCGTGGGGCAAAGTTAGAATTTTTTGAACGTTCGCGAGGGTGGTTTTTGGCTGCTAGGGGTGCCTTCCGCCAGGGATATCGAGATGCGACTTTTTTTAGATTGTTCCTGATGCCATTCCTTAGCTCGGTGCACAATTTAAAATGGAACAAACTCCGTGGGGCAAAGTTAGAATTTTTTGAACGTTCGCGAGGGTGGTTTTTGGCTGCTAGGGGTGCCTTCCGCCAGGGATATCGAGATGCGACTTTTTTTAGATTGTTCCTGGTGCCATTCCTTAGCTCGGTGCACAATTTAAAATGGAACAAACTCCGTGGGGCAAAGTTAGAATTTTTTGAACGTTCGCGAGGGTGGTTTTTGGCTGCTAGGGGTGCCTTCCGCCAGGGATATCGAGATGCGACTTTTTTTAGATTGTTCCTGATGCCATTCCTTAGCTCGGTGCACAATTTAAAATGGAACAAACTCCGTGGGGCAAAGTTAGAATTTTTTGAACGTTCGCGAGGGTGGTTTTTGGCTGCTAGGGGTGCCTTCCGCCAGGGATATCGAGATGCGACTTTTTTTAGATTGTTCCTGATGCCATTCCTTAGCTCGGTGCACAATTTAAAATGGAACAAACTCCGTGGGGCAAAGTTAGAATTTTTTGAACGTTCGCGAGGGTGGTTTTTGGCTGCTAGGGGTGCCTTCCGCCAGGGATATCGAGATGCGACTTTTTTTAGATTGTTCCTGATGCCATTCCTTAGCTCGGTGCACAATTTAAAATGGCACAAACTCCGTGGGGCAAAGTTAGAATTTTTTGAACGTTCGCGAGGGTGGTTTTTGGCTGCTAGGGGTGCCTTCCGCCAGGGATATCGAGATGCGACTTTTTTTAGATTGTTCCTGATGCCATTCCTTAGCTCGGTGCACAATTTAAAATGGAACAAACTCCGTGGGGCAAAGTTAGAATTTTTTGAACGTTCGCGAGGGTGGTTTTTGGCTGCTAGGGGTGCCTTCCGCCAGGGATATCGAGATGCGACTTTTTTTAGATTGTTCCTGATGCCATTCCTTAGCTCGGTGCACAATTTAAAATGGAACAAACTCCGTGGGGCAAAGTTAGAATTTTTTGAACGTTCGCGAGGGTGGTTTTTGGCTGCTAGGGGTGCCTTCCGCCAGGGATATCGAGATGCGACTTTTTTTAGATTGTTCCTGATGCCATTCCTTAGCTCGGTGCACAATTTAAAATGGAACAAACTCCGTGGGGCAAAGTTAGAATTTTTTGAACGTTCGCGAGGGTGGTTTTTGGCTGCTAGGGTTGCCTTCCGCCAGGGATATCGAGATGCGACTTTTTTTAGCTTGTTCCTGATGCCATTCCTTAGCTCGGTGCACAATTTAAAATGGAACAAACTCCGTGGGGCAAAGTTAGAATTTTTTGAACGTTCGCGAGGGTGGTTTTTGGCTGCTAGGGGTGCCTTCCGCCAGGGATATGGAGATGCGACTTTTTTTAGATTGTTCCTGATGCCATTCCTTAGCTCGGTGCACAATTTAAAATGGAACAAACTCCGTGGGGCAAAGTTAGAATTTTTTGAACGTTCGCGAGGGTGGTTTTTGGCTGCTAGGGGTGCCTTCCGCCAGGGATATCGAGATGCGACTTTTTTTAGATTGTTCCTGATGCCATTCCTTAGCTCGGTGCACAATTTAAAATGGAACAAACTCCGTGGGGCAAAGTTAGAATTTTTTGAACGTTCGCGAGGGTGGTTTTTGGCTGCTAGGGGTGCCTTCCGCCAGGGATATCGAGATGCGACTTTTTTTAGATTGTTCCTGATGCCATTCCTTAGCTCGGTGCACAATTTAAAATGGAACAAACTCCGTGGGGCAAAGTTAGAATTTTTTGAACGTTCGCGAGGGTGGTTTTTGGCTGCTAGGGGTGCCTTCCGCCAGGGATATCGAGATGCGACTTTTTTTAGATTGTTCCTGATGCCATTCCTTAGCTCGGTGCACAATTTAAAATGGAACAAACTCCGTGGGGCAAAGTTAGAATTTTTTGAACGTTCGCGAGGGTGGTTTTTGGCTGCTAGGGGTGCCTTCCGCCAGGGATATCGAGATGCGACTTTTTTTAGATTGTTCCTGATGCCATTCCTTAGCTCGGTGCACAATTTAAAATGGAACAAACTCCGTGGGGCAAAGTTAGAATTTTTTGAACGTTCGCGAGGGTGGTTTTTGGCTGCTAGGGGTGCCTTCCGCCAGGGATATCGAGATGCGACTTTTTTTAGATTGTTCCTGATGCCATTCCTTAGCTCGGTGCACAATTTAAAATGGAACAAACTCCGTGGGGCAAAGTTAGAATTTTTTGAACGTTCGCGAGGGTGGTTTTTGGCTGCTAGGGGTGCCTTCCGCCAGGGATATCGAGATGCGACTTTTTTTAGATTGTTCCTGATGCCATTCCTTAGCTCGGTGCACAATTTAAAATGGAACAAACTCCGTGGGGCAAAGTTAGAATTTTTTGAACGTTCGCGAGGGTGGTTTTTGGCTGCTAGGGGTGCCTTCCGCCAGGGATATCGAGATGCGACTTTTTTTAGATTGTTCCTGATGCCATTCCTTAGCTCGGTGCACAATTTAAAATGGAACAAACTCCGTGGGGCAAAGTTAGAATTTTTTGAACGTTCGCGAGGGTGGTTTTTGGCTGCTAGGGGTGCCTTCCGCCAGGGATATCGAGATGCGACTTTTTTTAGATTGTTCCTGATGCCATTCCTTAGCTCGGTGCACAATTTAAAATGGCACAAACTCCGTGGGGCAAAGTTAGAATTTTTTGAACGTTCGCGAGGGTGGTTTTTGGCTGCTAGGGTTGCCTTCCGCCAGGGATATCGAGATGCGACTTTTTTTAGCTTGTTCCTGATGCCATTCCTTAGCTCGGTGCACAATTTAAAATGGAACAAACTCCGTGGGGCAAAGTTAGAATTTTTTGAACGTTCGCGAGGGTGGTTTTTGGCTGCTAGGGGTGCCTTCCGCCAGGGATATGGAGATGCGACTTTTTTTAGATTGTTCCTGATGCCATTCCTTAGCTCGGTGCACAATTTAAAATGGAACAAACTCCGTGGGGCAAAGTTAGAATTTTTTGAACGTTCGCGAGGGTGGTTTTTGGCTGCTAGGGGTGCCTTCCGCCAGGGATATCGAGATGCGACTTTTTTTAGATTGTTCCTGATGCCATTCCTTAGCTCGGTGCACAATTTAAAATGGAACAAACTCCGTGGGGCAAAGTTAGAATTTTTTGAACGTTCGCGAGGGTGGTTTTTGGCTGCTAGGGGTGCCTTCCGCCAGGGATATCGAGATGCGACTTTTTTTAGATTGTTCCTGATGCCATTCCTTAGCTCGGTGCACAATTTAAAATGGAACAAACTCCGTGGGGCAAAGTTAGAATTTTTTGAACGTTCGCGAGGGTGGTTTTTGGCTGCTAGGGGTGCCTTCCGCCAGGGATATCGAGATGCGACTTTTTTTAGATTGTTCCTGATGCCATTCCTTAGCTCGGTGCACAATTTAAAATGGAACAAACTCCGTGGGGCAAAGTTAGAATTTTTTGAACGTTCGCGAGGGTGGTTTTTGGCTGCTAGGGGTGCCTTCCGCCAGGGATATCGAGATGCGACTTTTTTTAGATTGTTCCTGATGCCATTCCTTAGCTCGGTGCACAATTTAAAATGGAACAAACTCCGTGGGGCAAAGTTAGAATTTTTTGAACGTTCGCGAGGGTGGTTTTTGGCTGCTAGGGGTGCCTTCCGCCAGGGATATCGAGATGCGACTTTTTTTAGATTGTTCCTGATGCCATTCCTTAGCTCGGTGCACAATTTAAAATGGCACAAACTCCGTGGGGCAAAGTTAGAATTTTTTGAACGTTCGCGAGGGTGGTTTTTGGCTGCTAGGGGTGCCTTCCGCCAGGGATATCGAGATGCGACTTTTTTTAGATTGTTCCTGATGCCATTCCTTAGCTCGGTGCACAATTTAAAATGGCACAAACTCCGTGGGGCAAAGTTAGAATTTTTTGAACGTTCGCGAGGGTGGTTTTTGGCTGCTAGGGTTGCCTTCCGCCAGGGATATCGAGATGCGACTTTTTTTAGCTTGTTCCTGATGCCATTCCTTAGCTCGGTGCACAATTTAAAATGGAACAAACTCCGTGGGGCAAAGTTAGAATTTTTTGAACGTTCGCGAGGGTGGTTTTTGGCTGCTAGGGGTGCCTTCCGCCAGGGATATGGAGATGCGACTTTTTTTAGATTGTTCCTGATGCCATTCCTTAGCTCGGTGCACAATTTAAAATGGAACAAACTCCGTGGGGCAAAGTTAGAATTTTTTGAACGTTCGCGAGGGTGGTTTTTGGCTGCTAGGGGTGCCTTCCGCCAGGGATATCGAGATGCGACTTTTTTTAGATTGTTCCTGATGCCATTCCTTAGCTCGGTGCACAATTTAAAATGGAACAAACTCCGTGGGGCAAAGTTAGAATTTTTTGAACGTTCGCGAGGGTGGTTTTTGGCTGCTAGGGGTGCCTTCCGCCAGGGATATCGAGATGCGACTTTTTTTAGATTGTTCCTGATGCCATTCCTTAGCTCGGTGCACAATTTAAAATGGAACAAACTCCGTGGGGCAAAGTTAGAATTTTTTGAACGTTCGCGAGGGTGGTTTTTGGCTGCTAGGGGTGCCTTCCGCCAGGGATATCGAGATGCGACTTTTTTTAGATTGTTCCTGATGCCATTCCTTAGCTCGGTGCACAATTTAAAATGGAACAAACTCCGTGGGGCAAAGTTAGAATTTTTTGAACGTTCGCGAGGGTGGTTTTTGGCTGCTAGGGGTGCCTTCCGCCAGGGATATCGAGATGCGACTTTTTTTAGATTGTTCCTGATGCCATTCCTTAGCTCGGTGCACAATTTAAAATGGAACAAACTCCGTGGGGCAAAGTTAGAATTTTTTGAACGTTCGCGAGGGTGGTTTTTGGCTGCTAGGGGTGCCTTCCGCCAGGGATATCGAGATGCGACTTTTTTTAGATTGTTCCTGATGCCATTCCTTAGCTCGGTGCACAATTTAAAATGGAACAAACTCCGTGGGGCAAAGTTAGAATTTTTTGAACGTTCGCGAGGGTGGTTTTTGGCTGCTAGGGGTGCCTTCCGCCAGGGATATCGAGATGCGACTTTTTTTAGATTGTTCCTGATGCCATTCCTTAGCTCGGTGCACAATTTAAAATGGAACAAACTCCGTGGGGCAAAGTTAGAATTTTTTGAACGTTCGCGAGGGTGGTTTTTGGCTGCTAGGGGTGCCTTCCGCCAGGGATATCGAGATGCGACTTTTTTTAGATTGTTCCTGATGCCATTCCTTAGCTCGGTGCACAATTTAAAATGGAACAAACTCCGTGGGGCAAAGTTAGAATTTTTTGAACGTTCGCGAGGGTGGTTTTTGGCTGCTAGGGGTGCCTTCCGCCAGGGATATCGAGATGCGACTTTTTTTAGATTGTTCCTGATGCCATTCCTTAGCTCGGTGCACAATTTAAAATGGAACAAACTCCGTGGGGCAACGTTAGAATTTTTTGAACGTTCGCGAGGGTGGTTTTTGGCTGCTAGGGGTGCCTTCCGCCAGGGATATCGAGATGCGACTTTTTTTAGATTGTTCCTGATGCCATTCCTTAGCTCGGTGCACAATTTAAAATGGAACAAACTCCGTGGGGCAAAGTTAGAATTTTTTGAACGTTCGCGAGGGTGGTTTTTGGCTGCTAGGGGTGCCTTCCGCCAGGGATATCGAGATGCGACTTTTTTTAGATTGTTCCTGATGCCATTCCTTAGCTCGGTGCACAATTTAAAATGGAGCAAACTCCGTGGGGCAAAGTTAGAATTTTTTGAACGTTCGCGAGGGTGGTTTTTGGCTGCTAGGGGTTCCTTCCGCCAGGGATATCGAGATGCGACTTTTTTTAGATTGTTCCTGATGCCATTCCTTAGCTCGGTGCACAATTTAAAATGGAACAAACTCCGTGGGGCAAAGTTAGAATTTTTTGAACGTTCGCGAGGGTGGTTTTTGGCTGCTAGGGGTGCCTTCCGCCAGGGATATCGAGATGCGACTTTTTTTAGATTGTTCCTGATGCCATTCCTTAGCTCGGTGCACAATTTAAAATGGAACAAACTCCGTGGGGCAAAGTTAGAATTTTTTGAACGTTCGCGAGGGTCGTTTTTGGCTGCTAGGGGTGCCTTCCGCCAGGGATATCGAGATACGACTTTTTTTAGATTGTTCCTGATGCCATTCCTTAGCTCGGTGCACAATTTAAAATGGAACAAACTCCGTGGGGCAAAGTTAGAATTTTTTGAACGTTCGCGAGGGTGGTTTTTGGCTGCTAGGGGTGCCTTCCGCCAGGGATATCGAGATGCGACTTTTTTTAGATTGTTCCTGATGCCATTCCTTAGCTCGGTGCACAATTTAAAATGGAACAAACTCCGTGGGGCAAAGTTAGAATTTTTTGAACGTTCGCGAGGGTGGTTTTTGGCTGCTAGGGGTGCCTTCCGCCAGGGATATCGAGATGCGACTTTTTTTAGATTGTTCCTGATGCCATTCCTTAGCTCGGTGCACAATTTAAAATGGAGCAAACTCCGTGGGGCAAAGTTAGAATTTTTTGAACGTTCGCGAGGGTGGTTTTTGGCTGCTAGGGGTGCCTTCCGCCAGGGATATCGAGATGCGACTTTTTTTAGATTGTTCCTGATGCCATTCCTTAGCTCGGTGCACAATTTAAAATGGAGCAAACTCCGTGGGGCAAAGTTAGAATTTTTTGAACGTTCGCGAGGGTGGTTTTTGGCTGCTAGGGGTGCCTTCCGCCAGGGATATCGAGATGCGACTTTTTTTAGATTGTTCCTGATGCCATTCCTTAGCTCGGTGCACAATTTAAAATGGAACAAACTCCGTGGGGCAAAGTTAGAATTTTTTGAACGTTCGCGAGGGTGGTTTTTGGCTGCTAGGGGTGCCTTCCGCCAGGGATATCGAGATGCGACTTTTTTTAGATTGTTCCTGATGCCATTCCTTAGCTCGGTGCACAATTTAAAATGGAACAAACTCCGTGGGGCAAAGTTAGAATTTTTTGAACGTTCGCGAGGGTGGTTTTTGGCTGCTAGGGGTGCCTTCCGCCAGGGATATCGAGATGCGACTTTTTTTAGATTGTTCCTGATGCCATTCCTTAGCTCGGTGCACAATTTAAAATGGCACAAACTCCGTGGGGCAAAGTTAGAATTTTTTGAACGTTCGCGAGGGTGGTTTTTGGCTGCTAGGGGTGCCTTCCGCCAGGGATATCGAGATGCGACTTTTTTTAGATTGTTCCTGATGCCATTCCTTAGCTCGGTGCACAATTTAAAATGGCACAAACTCCGTGGGGCAAAGTTAGAATTTTTTGAACGTTCGCGAGGGTGGTTTTTGGCTGCTAGGGGTGCCTTCCGCCAGGGATATCGAGATGCGACTTTTTTTAGCTTGTTCCTGATGCCATTCCTTAGCTCGGTGCACAATTTAAAATGGAACAAACTCCGTGGGGCAAAGTTAGAATTTTTTGAACGTTCGCGAGGGTGGTTTTTGGCTGCTAGGGGTGCCTTCCGCCAGGGATATGGAGATGCGACTTTTTTTAGATTGTTCCTGATGCCATTCCTTAGCTCGGTGCACAATTTAAAATGGAACAAACTCCGTGGGGCAAAGTTAGAATTTTTTGAACGTTCGCGAGGGTGGTTTTTGGCTGCTAGGGGTGCCTTCCGCCAGGGATATCGAGATGCGACTTTTTTTAGATTGTTCCTGATGCCATTCCTTAGCTCGGTGCACAATTTAAAATGGAACAAACTCCGTGGGGCAAAGTTAGAATTTTTTGAACGTTCGCGAGGGTGGTTTTTGGCTGCTAGGGGTGCCTTCCGCCAGGGATATCGAGATGCGACTTTTTTTAGATTGTTCCTGATGCCATTCCTTAGCTCGGTGCACAATTTAAAATGGAACAAACTCCGTGGGGCAAAGTTAGAATTTTTTGAACGTTCGCGAGGGTGGTTTTTGGCTGCTAGGGGTGCCTTCCGCCAGGGATATCGAGATGCGACTTTTTTTAGATTGTTCCTGATGCCATTCCTTAGCTCGGTGCACAATTTAAAATGGCACAAACTCCGTGGGGCAAAGTTAGAATTTTTTGAACGTTCGCGAGGGTGGTTTTTGGCTGCTAGGGGTGCCTTCCGCCAGGGATATCGAGATGCGACTTTTTTTAGATTGTTCCTGATGCCATTCCTTAGCTCGGTGCACAATTTAAAATGGAACAAACTCCGTGGGGCAAAGTTAGAATTTTTTGAACGTTCGCGAGGGTGGTTTTTGGCTGCTAGGGGTGCCTTCCGCCAGGGATATCGAGATGCGACTTTTTTTAGATTGTTCCTGATGCCATTCCTTAGCTCGGTGCACAATTTAAAATGGAACAAACTCCGTGGGGCAAAGTTAGAATTTTTTGAACGTTCGCGAGGGTGGTTTTTGGCTGCTAGGGGTGCCTTCCGCCAGGGATATCGAGATGCGACTTTTTTTAGATTGTTCCTGATGCCATTCCTTAGCTCGGTGCACAATTTAAAATGGAACAAACTCCGTGGGGCAAAGTTAGAATTTTTTGAACGTTCGCGAGGGTGGTTTTTGGCTGCTAGGGGTGCCTTCCGCCAGGGATATCGAGATGCGACTTTTTTTAGATTGTTCCTGGTGCCATTCCTTAGCTCGGTGCACAATTTAAAATGGAACAAACTCCGTGGGGCAAAGTTAGAATTTTTTGAACGTTCGCGAGGGTGGTTTTTGGCTGCTAGGGGTGCCTTCCGCCAGGGATATCGAGATGCGACTTTTTTTAGATTGTTCCTGATGCCATTCCTTAGCTCGGTGCACAATTTAAAATGGAACAAACTCCGTGGGGCAAAGTTAGAATTTTTTGAACGTTCGCGAGGGTGGTTTTTGGCTGCTAGGGGTGCCTTCCGCCAGGGATATCGAGATGCGACTTTTTTTAGATTGTTCCTGATGCCATTCCTTAGCTCGGTGCACAATTTAAAATGGAACAAACTCCGTGGGGCAAAGTTAGAATTTTTTGAACGTTCGCGAGGGTGGTTTTTGGCTGCTAGGGGTGCCTTCCGCCAGGGATATCGAGATGCGACTTTTTTTAGATTGTTCCTGATGCCATTCCTTAGCTCGGTGCACAATTTAAAATGGAACAAACTCCGTGGGGCAAAGTTAGAATTTTTTGAACGTTCGCGAGGGTGGTTTTTGGCTGCTAGGGGTGCCTTCCGCCAGGGATATCGAGATGCGACTTTTTTTAGATTGTTCCTGATGCCATTCCTTAGCTCGGTGCACAATTTAAAATGGAGCAAACTCCGTGGGGCAAAGTTAGAATTTTTTGAACGTTCGCGAGGGTGGTTTTTGGCTGCTAGGGGTTCCTTCCGCCAGGGATATCGAGATGCGACTTTTTTTAGATTGTTCCTGATGCCATTCCTTAGCTCGGTGCACAATTTAAAATGGAACAAACTCCGTGGGGCAAAGTTAGAATTTTTTGAACGTTCGCGAGGGTGGTTTTTGGCTGCTAGGGGTGCCTTCCGCCAGGGATATCGAGATGCGACTTTTTTTAGATTGTTCCTGATGCCATTCCTTAGCTCGGTGCACAATTTAAAGTGGAACAAACTCCGTGGGGCAAAGTTAGAATTTTTTGAACGTTCGCGAGGGTGGTTTTTGGCTGCTAGGGGTGCCTTCCGCCAGGGATATGGAGATGCGACTTTTTTTAGATTGTTCCTGATGCCATTCCTTAGCTCGGTGCACAATTTAAAATGGAACAAACTCCGTGGGGCAAAGTTAGAATTTTTTGAACGTTCGCGAGGGTGGTTTTTGGCTGCTAGGGGTGCCTTCCGCCAGGGATATCGAGATGCGACTTTTTTTAGATTGTTCCTGATGCCATTCCTTAGCTCGGTGCACAATTTAAAATGGAACAAACTCCGTGGGGCAAAGTTAGAATTTTTTGAACGTTCGCGAGGGTGGTTTTTGGCTGCTAGGGGTGCCTTCCGCCAGGGATATCGAGATGCGACTTTTTTTAGATTGTTCCTGATGCCATTCCTTAGCTCGGTGCACAATTTAAAATGGAACAAACTCCGTGGGGCAAAGTTAGAATTTTTTGAACGTTCGCGAGGGTGGTTTTTGGCTGCTAGGGGTGCCTTCCGCCAGGGATATCGAGATGCGACTTTTTTTAGATTGTTCCTGATGCCATTCCTTAGCTCGGTGCACAATTTAAAATGGAACAAACTCCGTGGGGCAAAGTTAGAATTTTTTGAACGTTCGCGAGGGTGGTTTTTGGCTGCTAGGGGTGCCTTCCGCCAGGGATATCGAGATGCGACTTTTTTTAGATTGTTCCTGATGCGATTCCTTAGCTCGGTGCACAATTTAAAATGGAACAAACTCCGTGGGGCAAAGTTAGAATTTTTTGAACGTTCGCGAGGGTGGTTTTTGGCTGCTAGGGGTGCCTTCCGCCAGGGATATCGAGATGCGACTTTTTTTAGATTGTTCCTGATGCCATTCCTTAGCTCGGTGCACAATTTAAAATGGAACAAACTCCGTGGGGCAAAGTTAGAATTTTTTGAACGTTCGCGAGGGTGGTTTTTGGCTGCTAGGGGTGCCTTCCGCCAGGGATATCGAGATGCGACTTTTTTTAGATTGTTCCTGATGCCATTCCTTAGCTCGGTGCACAATTTAAAATGGAACAAACTCCGTGGGGCAAAGTTAGAATTTTTTGAACGTTCGCGAGGGTGGTTTTTGGATGCTAGGGGTGCCTTCCGCCAGGGATATCGAGATGCGACTTTTTTTAGATTGTTCCTGATGCCATTCCTTAGCTCGGTGCACAATTTAAAATGGAACAAACTCCGTGGGGCAAAGTTAGAATTTTTTGAACGTTCGCGAGGGTGGTTTTTGGCTGCTAGGGGTGCCTTCCGCCAGGGGTATCGAGATGCGACTTTTTTTAGATTGTTCCTGATGCCATTCCTTAGCTCGGTGCACAATTTAAAATGGAACAAACTCCGTGGGGCAAAGTTAGAATTTTTTGAACGTTCGCGAGGGTGGTTTTTGGCTGCTAGGGGTGCCTTCCGCCAGGGATATCGAGATGCGACTTTTTTTAGATTGTTCCTGATGCCATTCCTTAGCTCGGTGCACAATTTAAAATGGAGCAAACTCCGTGGGGCAAAGTTAGAATTTTTTGAACGTTCGCGAGGGTGGTTTTTGGCTGCTAGGGGTGCCTTCCGCCAGGGATATCGAGATGCGACTTTTTTTAGATTGTTCCTGATGCCATTCCTTAGCTCGGTGCACAATTTAAAATGGAGCAAACTCCGTGGGGCAAAGTTAGAATTTTTTGAACGTTCGCGAGGGTGGTTTTTGGCTGCTAGGGGTTCCTTCCGCCAGGGATATCGAGATGCGACTTTTTTTAGATTGTTCCTGATGCCATTCCTTAGCTCGGTGCACAATTTAAAATAGAACAAACTCCGTGGGGCAAAGTTAGAATTTTTTGAACGTTCGCGAGGGTGGTTTTTGGCTGCTAGGGGTGCCTTCCGCCAGGGATATCGAGATGCGACTTTTTTTAGATTGTTCCTGATGCCATTCCTTAGCTCGGTGCACAATTTAAAATGGAACAAACTCCGTGGGGCAAAGTTAGAATTTTTTGAACGTTCGCGAGGGTGGTTTTTGGCTGCTAGGGGTGCCTTCCGCCAGGGATATCGAGATGCGACTTTTTTTAGATTGTTCCTGATGCCATTCCTTAGCTCGGTGCACAATTTAAAATGGAACAAACTCCGTGGGGCAAAGTTAGAATTTTTTGAACGTTCGCGAGGGTGGTTTTTGGCTGCTAGGGGTTCCTTCCGCCAGGGATATCGAGATGCGACTTTTTTTAGATTGTTCCTGATGCCATTCCTTAGCTCGGTGCACAATTTAAAATGGAACAAACTCCGTGGGGCAACGTTAGAATTTTTTGAACGTTCGCGAGGGTGGTTTTTGGCTGCTAGGGGTGCCTTCCGCCAGGGATATCGAGATGCGACTTTTTTTAGATTGTTCCTGATGCCATTCCTTAGCTCGGTGCACAATTTAAAATGGAACAAACTCCGTGGGGCAAAGTTAGAATTTTTTGAACGTTCGTGAGGGAGGTTTTTGGCTGCTAGGGGTGCCTTCCGCCAGGGATATCGAGATGCGACTTTTTTTAGATTGTTCCTGATGCCATTCCTTAGCTCGGTGCTCAATTTAAAATGGAACAAACTCCGTGGGGCAAAGTTAGAATTTTTTGAACGTTCGCGAGGGTGGTTTTTGGCTGCTAGGGGTGCCTTCCGCCAGGGATATCGAGATGCGACTTTTTTTAGATTGTTCCTGATGCCATTCCTTAGCTCGGTGCAAAATTTAAAATGGAACAAACTCCGTGGGGCAAAGTTAGAATTTTTTGAACGTTCGCGAGGGTGGTTTTTGGCTGCTAGGGGTGCCTTCCGCCAGGGATATCGAGATGCGACTTTTTTTAGATTGTTCCTCATGCCATTCCTTAGCTCGGTGCACACTTTAAAATGGAACAAACTCCGTGGGGCAAAGTTAGAATTTTTTGAACGTTCGCGAGGGTGGTTTTTGGCTGCTAGGGGTGCCTTCCGCCAGGGATATCGAGATGCGACTTTTTTTAGATTGTTCCTCATGCCATTCCTTAGCTCGGTGCACAATTTAAAATGGAACAAACTCCGTGGGGCAAAGTTAGAATTTTTTGAACGTTCGCGAGGGTGGTTTTTGGCTGCTGGGGGTGCCTTCCGCCAGGGATATCGAGATGCGACTTTTTTTAGATTGTTCCTGATGCCATTCCTTAGCTCGGTGCACAATTTAAAATGGAACAAACTCCGTGGGGCAAAGTTAGAATTTTTTGAACGTTCGCGAGGGTGGTTTTTGGCTGCTAGGGGTGCCTTCCGCCAGGGATATCGAGATGCGACTTTTTTTAGATTGTTCCTGATGCCATTCCTTAGCTCGGTGCACAATTTAAAATGGAACAAACTCCGTGGGGCAAAGTTAGAATTTTTTGAACGTTCGCGAGGGTGGTTTTTGGCTGCTAGGGGTGCCTTCCGCCAGGGATATCGAGATGCGACTTTTTTTAGATTGTTCCTGATGCCATTCCTTAGCTCGGTGCACAATTTAAAATGGAACAAACTCCGTGGGGCAAAGTTAGAATTTTTTGAACGTTCGCGAGGGTGGTTTTTGGCTGCTAGGGGTGCCTTCCGCCAGGGATATCGAGATGCGACTTTTTTTAGATTGTTCCTGATGCCATTCCTTAGCTCGGTGCTCAATTTAAAATGGAACAAACTCCGTGGGGCAAAGTTAGAATTTTTTGAACGTTCGCGAGGGTGGTTTTTGGCTGCTAGGGGTGCCTTCCGCCAGGGATATCGAGATGCGACTTTTTTTAGATTGTTCCTCATGCCATTCCTTAGCTCGGTGCACAATTTAAAATGGAACAAACTCCGTGGGGCAAAGTTAGAATTTTTTGAACGTTCGCGAGGGTGGTTTTTGGCTGCTAGGGGTGCCTTCCGCCAGGGATATCGAGATGCGACTTTTTTTAGATTGTTCCTGATGCCATTCCTTAGCTCGGTGCACAATTTAAAATGGAACAAACTCCGTGGGGCAAAGTTAGAATTTTTTGAACGTTCGCGAGGGTGGTTTTTGGCTGCTAGGGGTGCCTTCCGCAAGGGATATCGAGATGCGACTTTTTTTAGATTGTTCCTGATGCCATTCCTTAGCTCGGTGCAAAATTTAAAATGGAACAAACTCCGTGGGGCAAAGTTAGAATTTTTTGAACGTTCGCGAGGGTGGTTTTTGGCTGCTAGGGGTGCCTTCCGCCAGGGATATCGAGATGCGACTTTTTTTAGATTGTTCCTGATGCCATTCCTTAGCTCGGTGCACAATTTAAAATGGAACAAACTCCGTGGGGCAAAGTTAGAATTTTTTGAACGTTCGCGAGGGTGGTTTTTGGCTGCTAGGGGTGCCTTCCGCCAGGGATATCGAGATGCGACTTTTTTTAGATTGTTCCTGATGCCATTCCTTAGCTCGGTGCACAATTTAAAATGGAACAAACTCCGTGGGGCAAAGTTAGAATTTTTTGAACGTTCGCGAGGGTGGTTTTTGGCTGCTAGGGGTGCCTTCCGCCAGGGATATCGAGATGCGACTTTTTTTAGATTGTTCCTGATGCCATTCCTTAGCTCGGTGCACAATTTAAAATGGAACAAACTCCGTGGGGCAAAGTTAGAATTTTTTGAACGTTCGCGAGGGTGGTTTTTGGCTGCTAGGGGTGCCTTCCGCCAGGGATATCGAGATGCGACTTTTTTTAGATTGTTCCTGATGCCATTCCTTAGCTCGGTGCCCACTTTAAAATGGAACAAACTCCGTGGGGCAAAGTTAGAATTTTTTGAACGTTCGCGAGGGTGGTTTTTGGCTGCTAGGGGTGCCTTCCGCCAGGGATATCGAGATGCGACTTTTTTTAGATTGTTCCTCATGCCATTCCTTAGCTCGGTGCACAATTTAAAATGGAACAAACTCCGTGGGGCAAAGTTAGAATTTTTTGAACGTTCGCGAGGGTGGTTTTTGGCCGCTAGGGGTGCCTTCCGCCAGGGATATCGAGATGCGACTTTTTTTAGATTGTTCCTGATGCCATTCCTTAGCTCGGTGCACAATTTAAAATGGAACAAACTCCGTGGGGCAAAGTTAGAATTTTTTGAACGTTCGCGAGGGTGGTTTTTGGCTGCTAGGGGTGCCTTCCGCCAGGGATATCGAGATGCGACTTTTTTTAGATTGTTCCTGATGCCATTCCTTAGCTCGGTGCACAATTTAAAATGGAACAAACTCCGTGGGGCAAAGTTAGAATTTTTTGAACGTTCGCGAGGGTGGTTTTTGGCTGCTAGGGGTGCCTTCCGCCAGGGATATCGAGATGCGACTTTTTTTAGATTGTTCCTGATGCCATTCCTTAGCTCGGTGCACAATTTAAAATGGAACAAACTCCGTGGGGCAAAGTTAGAATTTTTTGAACGTTCGCGAGGGTGGTTTTTGGCTGCTAGGGGTGCCTTCCGCCAGGGATATCGAGATGCGACTTTTTTTAGATTGTTCCTGATGCCATTCCTTAGCTCGGTGCACAATTTAAAATGGAACAAACTCCGTGGGGCAAAGTTAGAATTTTTTGAACGTTCGCGAGGGTGGTTTTTGGCTGCTAGGGGTGCCTTCCGCCAGGGATATCGAGATGCGACTTTTTTTAGATTGTTCCTGATGCCATTCCTTAGCTCGGTGCACAATTTAAAATGGAACAAACTCCGTGGGGCAAAGTTAGAATTTTTTGAACGTTCGCGAGGGTGGTTTTTGGCTGCTAGGGGTGCCTTCCGCCAGGGATATCGAGATGCGACTTTTTTTAGATTGTTCCTCATGCCATTCCTTAGCTCGGTGCACAATTTAAAATGGAACAAACTCCGTGGGGCAAAGTTAGAATTTTTTGAACGTTCGCGAGGGTGGTTTTTGGCTGCTGGGGGTGCCTTCCGCCAGGGATATCGAGATGCGACTTTTTTTAGATTGTTCCTGATGCCATTCCTTAGCTCGGTGCACAATTTAAAATGGAACAAACTCCGTGGGGCAAAGTTAGAATTTTTTGAACGTTCGCGAGGGTGGTTTTTGGCTGCTAGGGGTGCCTTCCGCCAGGGATATCGAGATGCGACTTTTTTTAGATTGTTCCTGATGCCATTCCTTAGCTCGGTGCACAATTTAAAATGGAACAAACTCCGTGGGGCAAAGTTAGAATTTTTTGAACGTTCGCGAGGGTGGTTTTTGGCTGCTAGGGGTGCCTTCCGCCAGGGATATCGAGATGCGACTTTTTTTAGATTGTTCCTGATGCCATTCCTTAGCTCGGTGCACAATTTAAAATGGAACAAACTCCGTGGGGCAAAGTTAGAATTTTTTGAACGTTCGCGAGGGTGGTTTTTGGCTGCTAGGGGTGCCTTCCGCCAGGGATATCGAGATGCGACTTTTTTTAGATTGTTCCTGATGCCATTCCTTAGCTCGGTGCTCAATTTAAAATGGAACAAACTCCGTGGGGCAAAGTTAGAATTTTTTGAACGTTCGCGAGGGTGGTTTTTGGCTGCTAGGGGTGCCTTCCGCCAGGGATATCGAGATGCGACTTTTTTTAGATTGTTCCTCATGCCATTCCTTAGCTCGGTGCACAATTTAAAATGGAACAAACTCCGTGGGGCAAAGTTAGAATTTTTTGAACGTTCGCGAGGGTGGTTTTTGGCTGCTAGGGGTGCCTTCCGCCAGGGATATCGAGATGCGACTTTTTTTAGATTGTTCCTGATGCCATTCCTTAGCTCGGTGCACAATTTAAAATGGAACAAACTCCGTGGGGCAAAGTTAGAATTTTTTGAACGTTCGCGAGGGTGGTTTTTGGCTGCTAGGGGTGCCTTCCGCAAGGGATATCGAGATGCGACTTTTTTTAGATTGTTCCTCATGCCATTCCTTAGCTCGGTGCACAATTTAAAATGGAACAAACTCCGTGGGGCAAAGTTAGAATTTTTTGAACGTTCGCGAGGGCGGTTTTTGGCTGCTAGGGGTGCCTTCCGCCAGGGATATCGAGATGCGACTTTTTTTAGATTGTTCCTGATGCCATTCCTTAGCTCGGTGCACAATTTAAAATGGAACAAACTCCGTGGGGCAAAGTTAGAATTTTTTGAACGTTCGCGAGGGTGGTTTTTGGCTGCTAGGGGTGCCTTCCGCCAGGGATATCGAGATGCGACTTTTTTTAGATTGTTCCTGATGCCATTCCTTAGCTCGGTGCACAATTAAAATGGAACAAACTCCGTGGGGCAAAGTTAGAATTTTTTGAACGTTCGCGAGGGTGGTTTTTGGCTGCTAGGGGTGCCTTCCGCCAGGGATATCGAGATGCGACTTTTTTTAGATTGTTCCTGATGCCATTCCTTAGCTCGGTGCAAAATTTAAAATGGAACAAACTCCGTGGGGCAAAGTTAGAATTTTTTGAACGTTCGCGAGGGTGGTTTTTGGCTGCTAGGGGTGCCTTCCGCCAGGGATATCGAGATGCGACTTTTTTTAGATTGTTCCTGATGCCATTCCTTAGCTCGGTGCACAATTTAAAATGGAACAAACTCCGTGGGGCAAAGTTAGAATTTTTTGAACGTTCGCGAGGGTGGTTTTTGGCTGCTAGGGGTGCCTTCCGCCAGGGATATCGAGATGCGACTTTTTTTAGATTGTTCCTGATGCCATTCCTTAGCTCGGTGCACAATTTAAAATGGAACAAACTCCGTGGGGCAAAGTTAGAATTTTTTGAACGTTCGCGAGGGTGGTTTTTGGCTGCTAGGGGTGCCTTCCGCCAGGGATATCGAGATGCGACTTTTTTTAGATTGTTCCTGATGCCATTCCTTAGCTCGGTGCACAATTTAAAATGGAACAAACTCCGTGGGGCAAAGTTAGAATTTTTTGAACGTTCGCGAGGGTGGTTTTTGGCTGCTAGGGGTGCCTTCCGCCAGGGATATCGAGATGCGACTTTTTTTAGATTGTTCCTGATGCCATTCCTTAGCTCGGTGCCCACTTTAAAATGGAACAAACTCCGTGGGGCAAAGTTAGAATTTTTTGAACGTTCGCGAGGGTGGTTTTTGGCTGCTAGGGGTGCCTTCCGCCAGGGATATCGAGATGCGACTTTTTTTAGATTGTTCCTCATGCCATTCCTTAGCTCGGTGCACAATTTAAAATGGAACAAACTCCGTGGGGCAAAGTTAGAATTTTTTGAACGTTCGCGAGGGTGGTTTTTGGCCGCTAGGGGTGCCTTCCGCCAGGGATATCGAGATGCGACTTTTTTTAGATTGTTCCTGATGCCATTCCTTAGCTCGGTGCACAATTTAAAATGGAACAAACTCCGTGGGGCAAAGTTAGAATTTTTTGAACGTTCGCGAGGGTGGTTTTTGGCTGCTAGGGGTGCCTTCCGCCAGGGATATCGAGATGCGACTTTTTTTAGATTGTTCCTGATGCCATTCCTTAGCTCGGTGCACAATTTAAAATGGAACAAACTCCGTGGGGCAAAGTTAGAATTTTTTGAACGTTCGCGAGGGTGGTTTTTGGCTGCTAGGGGTGCCTTCCGCCAGGGATATCGAGATGCGACTTTTTTTAGATTGTTCCTGATGCCATTCCTTAGCTCGGTGCACAATTTAAAATGGAACAAACTCCGTGGGGCAAAGTTAGAATTTTTTGAACGTTCGCGAGGGTGGTTTTTGGCTGCTAGGGGTGCCTTCCGCCAGGGATATCGAGATGCGACTTTTTTTAGATTGTTCCTGATGCCATTCCTTAGCTCGGTGCACAATTTAAAATGGAACAAACTCCGTGGGGCAAAGTTAGAATTTTTTGAACGTTCGCGAGGGTGGTTTTTGGCTGCTAGGGGTGCCTTCCGCCAGGGATATCGAGATGCGACTTTTTTTAGATTGTTCCTGATGCCATTCCTTAGCTCGGTGCACAATTTAAAATGGAACAAACTCCGTGGGGCAAAGTTAGAATTTTTTGAACGTTCGCGAGGGTGGTTTTTGGCTGCTAGGGGTGCCTTCCGCCAGGGATATCGAGATGCGACTTTTTTTAGATTGTTCCTGATGCCATTCCTTAGCTCGGTGCACAATTTAAAATGGAACAAACTCCGTGGGGCAAAGTTAGAATTTTTTGAACGTTCGCGAGGGTGGTTTTTGGATGCTAGGGGTGCCTTCCGCCAGGGATATCGAGATGCGACTTTTTTTAGATTTTTCCTGATGCCATTCCTTAGCTCGGTGCACAATTTAAAATGGAACAAACTCCGTGGGGCAAAGTTAGAATTTTTTGAACGTTCGCGAGGGTGGTTTTTGGCTGCTAGGGGTGCCTTCCGCCAGGGGTATCGAGATGCGACTTTTTTTAGATTGTTCCTGATGCCATTCCTTAGCTCGGTGCACAATTTAAAATGGAACAAACTCCGTGGGGCAAAGTTAGAATTTTTTGAACGTTCGCGAGGGTGGTTTTTGGCTGCTAGGGGTGCCTTCCGCCAGGGATATCGAGATGCGACTTTTTTTAGATTGTTCCTGATGCCATTCCTTAGCTCGGTGCACAATTTAAAATGGAGCAAACTCCGTGGGGCAAAGTTAGAATTTTTTGAACGTTCGCGAGGGTGGTTTTTGGCTGCTAGGGGTTCCTTCCGCCAGGGATATCGAGATGCGACTTTTTTTAGATTGTTCCTGATGCCATTCCTTAGCTCGGTGCACAATTTAAAATAGAACAAACTCCGTGGGGCAAAGTTAGAATTTTTTGAACGTTCGCGAGGGTGGTTTTTGGCTGCTAGGGGTGCCTTCCGCCAGGGATATCGAGATGCGACTTTTTTTAGATTGTTCCTGATGCCATTCCTTAGCTCGGTGCACAATTTAAAATGGAACAAACTCCGTGGGGCAAAGTTAGAATTTTTTGAACGTTCGCGAGGGTGGTTTTTGGCTGCTAGGGGTGCCTTCCGCCAGGGATATCGAGATGCGACTTTTTTTAGATTGTTCCTGATGCCATTCCTTAGCTCGGTGCACAATTTAAAATGGAACAAACTCCGTGGGGCAAAGTTAGAATTTTTTGAACGTTCGTGAGGGAGGTTTTTGGCTGCTAGGGGTGCCTTCCGCCAGGGATATCGAGATGCGACTTTTTTTAGATTGTTCCTGATGCCATTCCTTAGCTCGGTGCACAATTTAAAATGGAACAAACTCCGTGGGGCAAAGTTAGAATTTTTTGAATGTTCGCGAGGGTGGTTTTTGGCTGCTAGGGGTGCCTTCCGCCAGGGATATCGAGATGCGACTTTTTTTAGATTGTTCCTGATGCCATTCCTTAGCTCGGTGCACAATTTAAAATGGAACAAACTCCGTGGGGCAAAGTTAGAATTTTTTGAACGTTCGCGAGGGTGGTTTTTGGCTGCTAGGGGTGCCTTCCGCCAGGGATATCGAGATGCGACTTTTTTTAGATTGTTCCTGATGCCATTCCTTAGCTCGGTGCAAAATTTAAAATGGAACAAACTCCGTGGGGCAAAGTTAGAATTTTTTGAACGTTCGCGAGGGTGGTTTTTGGCTGCTAGGGGTGCCTTCCGCCAGGGATATCGAGATGCGACTTTTTTTAGATTGTTCCTCATGCCATTCCTTAGCTCGGTGCACACTTTAAAATGGAACAAACTCCGTGGGGCAAAGTTAGAATTTTTTGAACGTTCGCGAGGGTGGTTTTTGGCTGCTAGGGGTGCCTTCCGCCAGGGATATCGAGATGCGACTTTTTTTAGATTGTTCCTCATGCCATTCCTTAGCTCGGTGCACAATTTAAAATGGAACAAACTCCGTGGGGCAAAGTTAGAATTTTTTGAACGTTCGCGAGGGTGGTTTTTGGCTGCTGGGGGTGCCTTCCGCCAGGGATATCGAGATGCGACTTTTTTTAGATTGTTCCTGATGCCATTCCTTAGCTCGGTGCACAATTTAAAATGGAACAAACTCCGTGGGGCAAAGTTAGAATTTTTTGAACGTTCGCGAGGGTGGTTTTTGGCTGCTAGGGGTGCCTTCCGCCAGGGATATCGAGATGCGACTTTTTTTAGATTGTTCCTGATGCCATTCCTTAGCTCGGTGCACAATTTAAAATGGAACAAACTCCGTGGGGCAAAGTTAGAATTTTTTGAACGTTCGCGAGGGTGGTTTTTGGCTGCTAGGGGTGCCTTCCGCCAGGGATATCGAGATGCGACTTTTTTTAGATTGTTCCTGATGCCATTCCTTAGCTCGGTGCACAATTTAAAATGGAACAAACTCCGTGGGGCAAAGTTAGAATTTTTTGAACGTTCGCGAGGGTGGTTTTTGGCTGCTAGGGGTGCCTTCCGCCAGGGATATCGAGATGCGACTTTTTTTAGATTGTTCCTGATGCCATTCCTTAGCTCGGTGCTCAATTTAAAATGGAACAAACTCCGTGGGGCAAAGTTAGAATTTTTTGAACGTTCGCGAGGGTGGTTTTTGGCTGCTAGGGGTGCCTTCCGCCAGGGATATCGAGATGCGACTTTTTTTAGATTGTTCCTGATGCCATTCCTTAGCTCGGTGCAAAATTTAAAATGGAACAAACTCCGTGGGGCAAAGTTAGAATTTTTTGAACGTTCGCGAGGGTGGTTTTTGGCTGCTAGGGGTGCCTTCCGCCAGGGATATCGAGATGCGACTTTTTTTAGATTGTTCCTGATGCCATTCCTTAGCTCGGTGCACACTTTAAAATGGAACAAACTCCGTGGGGCAAAGTTAGAATTTTTTGAACGTTCGCGAGGGTGGTTTTTGGCTGCTAGGGGTGCCTTCCGCCAGGGATATCGAGATGCGACTTTTTTTAGATTGTTCCTGATGCCATTCCTTAGCTCGGTGCACAATTTAAAATGGAACAAACTCCGTGGGGCAAAGTTAGAATTTTTTGAACGTTCGCGAGGGTGGTTTTTGGCTGCTAGGGGTGCCTTCCGCCAGGGATATCGAGATGCGACTTTTTTTAGATTGTTCCTGATGCCATTCCTTAGCTCGGTGCACAATTTAAAATGGAACAAACTCCGTGGGGCAAAGTTAGAATTTTTTGAACGTTCGCGAGGGTGGTTTTTGGCTGCTAGGGGTGCCTTCCGCCAGGGATATCGAGATGCGACTTTTTTTAGATTGTTCCTGATGCCATTCCTTAGCTCGGTGCACAATTTAAAATGGAACAAACTCCGTGGGGCAAAGTTAGAATTTTTTGAACGTTCGCGAGGGTGGTTTTTGGCTGCTAGGGGTGCCTTCCGCCAGGGATATCGAGATGCGACTTTTTTTAGATTGTTCCTGATGCCATTCCTTAGCTCGGTGCACAATTTAAAATGGAGCAAACTCCGTGGGGCAAAGTTAGAATTTTTTGAACGTTCGCGAGGGTGGTTTTTGGCTGCTAGGGGTGCCTTCCGCCAGGGATATGGAGATGCGACTTTTTTTAGATTGTTCCTGATGCCATTCCTTAGCTCGGTGCACAATTTAAAATGGAGCAAACTCCGTGGGGCAAAGTTAGAATTTTTTGAACGTTCGCGAGGGTGGTTTTTGGCTGCTAGGGGTTCCTTCCGCAAGGGATATCGAGATGCGACTTTTTTTAGATTGTTCCTGATGCCATTCCTTAGCTCGGTGCACAATTTAAAATGGAACAAACTCCGTGGGGCAAAGTTAGAATTTTTTGAACGTTCGCGAGGGTGGTTTTTGGCTGCTAGGGGTGCCTTCCGCCAGGGATATCGAGATGCGACTTTTTTTAGATTGTTCCTGATGCCATTCCTTAGCTCGGTGCACAATTAAAATGGAACAAACTCCGTGGGGCAAAGTTAGAATTTTTTGAACGTTCGCGAGGGTGGTTTTTGGCTGCTAGGGGTGCCTTCCGCCAGGGATATCGAGATGCGACTTTTTTTAGATTGTTCCTGATGCCATTCCTTAGCTCGGTGCAAAATTTAAAATGGAACAAACTCCGTGGGGCAAAGTTAGAATTTTTTGAACGTTCGCGAGGGTGGTTTTTGGCTGCTAGGGGTGCCTTCCGCCAGGGATATCGAGATGCGACTTTTTTTAGATTGTTCCTGATGCCATTCCTTAGCTCGGTGCACAATTTAAAATGGAACAAACTCCGTGGGGCAAAGTTAGAATTTTTTGAACGTTCGCGAGGGTGGTTTTTGGCTGCTAGGGGTGCCTTCCGCCAGGGATATCGAGATGCGACTTTTTTTAGATTGTTCCTGATGCCATTCCTTAGCTCGGTGCACAATTTAAAATGGAACAAACTCCGTGGGGCAAAGTTAGAATTTTTTGAACGTTCGCGAGGGTGGTTTTTGGCTGCTAGGGGTGCCTTCCGCCAGGGATATCGAGATGCGACTTTTTTTAGATTGTTCCTGATGCCATTCCTTAGCTCGGTGCACAATTTAAAATGGAACAAACTCCGTGGGGCAAAGTTAGAATTTTTTGAACGTTCGCGAGGGTGGTTTTTGGCTGCTAGGGGTGCCTTCCGCCAGGGATATCGAGATGCGACTTTTTTTAGATTGTTCCTGATGCCATTCCTTAGCTCGGTGCACAATTAAAATGGAACAAACTCCGTGGGGCAAAGTTAGAATTTTTTGAACGTTCGCGAGGGTGGTTTTTGGCTGCTAGGGGTGCCTTCCGCCAGGGATATCGAGATGCGACTTTTTTTAGATTGTTCCTGATGCCATTCCTTAGCTCGGTGCAAAATTTAAAATGGAACAAACTCCGTGGGGCAAAGTTAGAATTTTTTGAACGTTCGCGAGGGTGGTTTTTGGCTGCTAGGGGTGCCTTCCGCCAGGGATATCGAGATGCGACTTTTTTTAGATTGTTCCTGATGCCATTCCTTAGCTCGGTGCACAATTTAAAATGGAACAAACTCCGTGGGGCAAAGTTAGAATTTTTTGAACGTTCGCGAGGGTGGTTTTTGGCTGCTAGGGGTGCCTTCCGCCAGGGATATCGAGATGCGACTTTTTTTAGATTGTTCCTGATGCCATTCCTTAGCTCGGTGCACAATTTAAAATGGAACAAACTCCGTGGGGCAAAGTTAGAATTTTTTGAACGTTCGCGAGGGTGGTTTTTGGCTGCTAGGGGTGCCTTCCGCCAGGGATATCGAGATGCGACTTTTTTTAGATTGTTCCTGATGCCATTCCTTAGCTCGGTGCACAATTTAAAATGGAACAAACTCCGTGGGGCAAAGTTAGAATTTTTTGAACGTTCGCGAGGGTGGTTTTTGGCTGCTAGGGGTGCCTTCCGCCAGGGATATCGAGATGCGACTTTTTTTAGATTGTTCCTGATGCCATTCCTTAGCTCGGTGCCCACTTTAAAATGGAACAAACTCCGTGGGGCAAAGTTAGAATTTTTTGAACGTTCGCGAGGGTGGTTTTTGGCTGCTAGGGGTGCCTTCCGCCAGGGATATCGAGATGCGACTTTTTTTAGATTGTTCCTCATGCCATTCCTTAGCTCGGTGCACAATTTAAAATGGAACAAACTCCGTGGGGCAAAGTTAGAATTTTTTGAACGTTCGCGAGGGTGGTTTTTGGCCGCTAGGGGTGCCTTCCGCCAGGGATATCGAGATGCGACTTTTTTTAGATTGTTCCTGATGCCATTCCTTAGCTCGGTGCACAATTTAAAATGGAACAAACTCCGTGGGGCAAAGTTAGAATTTTTTGAACGTTCGCGAGGGTGGTTTTTGGCTGCTAGGGGTGCCTTCCGCCAGGGATATCGAGATGCGACTTTTTTTAGATTGTTCCTGATGCCATTCCTTAGCTCGGTGCACAATTTAAAATGGAACAAACTCCGTGGGGCAAAGTTAGAATTTTTTGAACGTTCGCGAGGGTGGTTTTTGGCTGCTAGGGGTGCCTTCCGCCAGGGATATCGAGATGCGACTTTTTTTAGATTGTTCCTGATGCCATTCCTTAGCTCGGTGCACAATTTAAAATGGAACAAACTCCGTGGGGCAAAGTTAGAATTTTTTGAACGTTCGCGAGGGTGGTTTTTGGCTGCTAGGGGTGCCTTCCGCCAGGGATATCGAGATGCGACTTTTTTTAGATTGTTCCTGATGCCATTCCTTAGCTCGGTGCACAATTTAAAATGGAGCAAACTCCGTGGGGCAAAGTTAGAATTTTTTGAACGTTCGCGAGGGTGGTTTTTGGCTGCTAGGGGTGCCTTCCGCCAGGGATATCGAGATGCGACTTTTTTTAGATTGTTCCTGATGCCATTCCTTAGCTCGGTGCACAATTTAAAATGGAACAAACTCCGTGGGGCAAAGTTAGAATTTTTTGAACGTTCGCGAGGGTGGTTTTTGGCTGCTAGGGGTGCCTTCCGCCAGGGATATCGAGATGCGACTTTTTTTAGATTGTTCCTGATGCCATTCCTTAGCTCGGTGCACAATTTAAAATGGAACAAACTCCGTGGGGCAAAGTTAGAATTTTTTGAACGTTCGCGAGGGTGGTTTTTGGCTGCTAGGGGTGCCTTCCGCCAGGGATATCGAGATGCGACTTTTTTTAGATTGTTCCTGATGCCATTCCTTAGCTCGGTGCACAATTTAAAATGGAACAAACTCCGTGGGGCAAAGTTAGAATTTTTTGAACGTTCGCGAGGGTGGTTTTTGGCTGCTAGGGGTGCCTTCCGCCAGGGATATCGAGATGCGACTTTTTTTAGATTGTTCCTGATGCCATTCCTTAGCTCGGTGCACAATTTAAAATGGAACAAACTCCGTGGGGCAAAGTTAGAGTTTTTTGAACGTTCGCGAGGGTGGTTTTTGGCTGCTAGGGGTGCCTTCCGCCAGGGATATCGAGATGCGACTTTTTTTAGATTGTTCCTGATGCCATTCCTTAGCTCGGTGCACAATTTAAAATGGAACAAACTCCGTGGGGCAAAGTTAGAATTTTTTGAACGTTCGCGAGGGTGGTTTTTGGCTGCTAGGGGTGCCTTCCGCCAGGGATATCGAGATGCGACTTTTTTTAGATTGTTCCTGATGCCATTCCTTAGCTCGGTGCACAATTTAAAATGGAACAAACTCCGTGGGGCAAAGTTAGAATTTTTTGAACGTTCGCGAGGGTGGTTTTTGGCTGCTAGGGGTGCCTTCCGCCAGGGATATCGAGATGCGACTTTTTTTAGATTGTTCCTGATGCCATTCCTTAGCTCGGTGCACAATTTAAAATGGAGCAAACTCCGTGGGGCAAAGTTAGAATTTTTTGAACGTTCGCGAGGGTGGTTTTTGGCTGCTAGGGGTGCCTTCCGCCAGGGATATGGAGATGCGACTTTTTTTAGATTGTTCCTGATGCCATTCCTTAGCTCGGTGCACAATTTAAAATGGAGCAAACTCCGTGGGGCAAAGTTAGAATTTTTTGAACGTTCGCGAGGGTGGTTTTTGGCTGCTAGGGGTTCCTTCCGCAAGGGATATCGAGATGCGACTTTTTTTAGATTGTTCCTGATGCCATTCCTTAGCTCGGTGCACAATTTAAAATGGAACAAACTCCGTGGGGCAAAGTTAGAATTTTTTGAACGTTCGCGAGGGTGGTTTTTGGCTGCTAGGGGTGCCTTCCGCCAGGGATATCGAGATGCGACTTTTTTTAGATTGTTCCTGATGCCATTCCTTAGCTCGGTGCACAATTTAAAATGGAACAAAATCCGTGGGGCAAAGTTAGAATTTTTTGAACGTTCGCGAGGGTGGTTTTTGGCTGCTAGGGGTGCCTTCCGCCAGGGATATCGAGATGCGACTTTTTTTAGATTGTTCCTGATGCCATTCCTTAGCTCGGTGCAGAATTTAAAATGGAACAAACTCCGTGGGGCAAAGTTAGAATTTTTTGAACGTTCGCGAGGGTGGTTTTTGGCTGCTAGGGGTTCCTTCCGCCAGGGATATCGAGATGCGACTTTTTTTAGATTGTTCCTGATGCCATTCCTTAGCTCGGTGCAGAATTTAAAATGGAACAAACTCCGTGGGGCAACGTTAGAATTTTTTGAACGTTCGCGAGGGTGGTTTTTGGCTGCTAGGGGTGCCTTCCGCCAGGGATATCGAGATGCGACTTTTTTTAGATTGTTCCTGATGCCATTCCTTAGCTCGGTGCACAATTTAAAATGGAACAAACTCCGTGGGGCAAAGTTAGAATTTTTTGAACGTTCGTGAGGGAGGTTTTTGGCTGCTAGGGGTGCCTTCCGCCAGGGATATCGAGATGCGACTTTTTTTAGATTGTTCCTGATGCCATTCCTTAGCTCGGTGCACAATTTAAAATGGAACAAACTCCGTGGGGCAAAGTTAGAATTTTTTGAACGTTCGCGAGGGTGGTTTTTGGCTGCTAGGGGTGCCTTCCGCCAGGGATATCGAGATGCGACTTTTTTTAGATTGTTCCTGATGCCATTCCTTAGCTCGGTGCACAATTTAAAATGGAACAAACTCCGTGGGGCAAAGTTAGAATTTTTTGAACGTTCGCGAGGGTGGTTTTTGGCTGCTAGGGGTGCCTTCCGCCAGGGATATCGAGATGCGACTTTTTTTAGATTGTTCCTGATGCCATTCCTTAGCTCGGTGCTCAATTTAAAATGGAACAAACTCCGTGGGGCAAAGTTAGAATTTTTTGAACGTTCGCGAGGGTGGTTTTTGGCTGCTAGGGGTGCCTTCCGCCAGGGATATCGAGATGCGACTTTTTTTAGATTGTTCCTGATGCCATTCCTTAGCTCGGTGCAAAATTTAAAATGGAACAAACTCCGTGGGGCAAAGTTAGAATTTTTTGAACGTTCGCGAGGGTGGTTTTTGGCTGCTAGGGGTGCCTTCCGCCAGGGATATCGAGATGCGACTTTTTTTAGATTGTTCCTCATGCCATTCCTTAGCTCGGTGCACACTTTAAAATGGAACAAACTCCGTGGGGCAAAGTTAGAATTTTTTGAACGTTCGCGAGGGTGGTTTTTGGCTGCTAGGGGTGCCTTCCGCCAGGGATATCGAGATGCGACTTTTTTTAGATTGTTCCTCATGCCATTCCTTAGCTCGGTGCACAATTTAAAATGGAACAAACTCCGTGGGGCAAAGTTAGAATTTTTTGAACGTTCGCGAGGGTGGTTTTTGGCTGCTGGGGGTGCCTTCCGCCAGGGATATCGAGATGCGACTTTTTTTAGATTGTTCCTGATGCCATTCCTTAGCTCGGTGCACAATTTAAAATGGAACAAACTCCGTGGGGCAAAGTTAGAATTTTTTGAACGTTCGCGAGGGTGGTTTTTGGCTGCTAGGGGTGCCTTCCGCCAGGGATATCGAGATGCGACTTTTTTTAGATTGTTCCTGATGCCATTCCTTAGCTCGGTGCACAATTTAAAATGGAACAAACTCCGTGGGGCAAAGTTAGAATTTTTTGAACGTTCGCGAGGGTGGTTTTTGGCTGCTAGGGGTGCCTTCCGCCAGGGATATCGAGATGCGACTTTTTTTAGATTGTTCCTGATGCCATTCCTTAGCTCGGTGCACAATTTAAAATGGAACAAACTCCGTGGGGCAAAGTTAGAATTTTTTGAACGTTCGCGAGGGTGGTTTTTGGCTGCTAGGGGTGCCTTCCGCCAGGGATATCGAGATGCGACTTTTTTTAGATTGTTCCTGATGCCATTCCTTAGCTCGGTGCTCAATTTAAAATGGAACAAACTCCGTGGGGCAAAGTTAGAATTTTTTGAACGTTCGCGAGGGTGGTTTTTGGCTGCTAGGGGTGCCTTCCGCCAGGGATATCGAGATGCGACTTTTTTTAGATTGTTCCTGATGCCATTCCTTAGCTCGGTGCAAAATTTAAAATGGAACAAACTCCGTGGGGCAAAGTTAGAATTTTTTGAACGTTCGCGAGGGTGGTTTTTGGCTGCTAGGGGTGCCTTCCGCCAGGGATATCGAGATGCGACTTTTTTTAGATTGTTCCTGATGCCATTCCTTAGCTCGGTGCACACTTTAAAATGGAACAAACTCCGTGGGGCAAAGTTAGAATTTTTTGAACGTTCGCGAGGGTGGTTTTTGGCTGCTAGGGGTGCCTTCCGCCAGGGATATCGAGATGCGACTTTTTTTAGATTGTTCCTCATGCCATTCCTTAGCTCGGTGCACAATTTAAAATGGAACAAACTCCGTGGGGCAAAGTTAGAATTTTTTGAACGTTCGCGAGGGTGGTTTTTGGCTGCTAGGGGTGCCTTCCGCCAGGGATATGGAGATGCGACTTTTTTTAGATTGTTCCTGATGCCATTCCTTAGCTCGGTGCACAATTTAAAATGGAACAAACTCCGTGGGGCAAAGTTAGAATTTTTTGAACGTTCGCGAGGGTGGTTTTTGGCTGCTAGGGGTGCCTTCCGCAAGGGATATCGAGATGCGACTTTTTTTAGATTGTTCCTCATGCCATTCCTTAGCTCGGTGCACAATTTAAAATGGAACAAACTCCGTGGGGCAAAGTTAGAATTTTTTGAACGTTCGCGAGGGTGGTTTTTGGCTGCTAGGGGTGCCTTCCGCCAGGGATATCGAGATGCGACTTTTTTTAGATTGTTCCTGATGCCATTCCTTAGCTCGGTGCACAATTTAAAATGGAACAAACTCCGTGGGGCAAAGTTAGAATTTTTTGAACGTTCGCGAGGGTGGTTTTTGGCTGCTAGGGGTGCCTTCCGCCAGGGATATCGAGATGCGACTTTTTTTAGATTGTTCCTGATGCCATTCCTTAGCTCGGTGCACAATTAAAATGGAACAAACTCCGTGGGGCAAAGTTAGAATTTTTTGAACGTTCGCGAGGGTGGTTTTTGGCTGCTAGGGGTGCCTTCCGCCAGGGATATCGAGATGCGACTTTTTTTAGATTGTTCCTGATGCCATTCCTTAGCTCGGTGCAAAATTTAAAATGGAACAAACTCCGTGGGGCAAAGTTAGAATTTTTTGAACGTTCGCGAGGGTGGTTTTTGGCTGCTAGGGGTGCCTTCCGCCAGGGATATCGAGATGCGACTTTTTTTAGATTGTTCCTGATGCCATTCCTTAGCTCGGTGCACAATTTAAAATGGAACAAACTCCGTGGGGCAAAGTTAGAATTTTTTGAACGTTCGCGAGGGTGGTTTTTGGCTGCTAGGGGTGCCTTCCGCCAGGGATATCGAGATGCGACTTTTTTTAGATTGTTCCTGATGCCATTCCTTAGCTCGGTGCACAATTTAAAATGGAACAAACTCCGTGGGGCAAAGTTAGAATTTTTTGAACGTTCGCGAGGGTAGTTTTTGGCTGCTAGGGGTGCCTTCCGCCAGGGATATCGAGATGCGACTTTTTTTAGATTGTTCCTGATGCCATTCCTTAGCTCGGTGCACAATTTAAAATGGAACAAACTCCGTGGGGCAAAGTTAGAATTTTTTGAACGTTCGCGAGGGTGGTTTTTGGCTGCTAGGGGTGCCTTCCGCCAGGGATATCGAGATGCGACTTTTTTTAGATTGTTCCTGATGCCATTCCTTAGCTCGGTGCACAATTTAAAATGGAACAAACTCCGTGGGGCAAAGTTAGAATTTTTTGAACGTTCGCGAGGGTGGTTTTTGGCTGCTAGGGGTGCCTTCCGCCAGGGATATCGAGATGCGACTTTTTTTAGATTGTTCCTGATGCCATTCCTTAGCTCGGTGCCCACTTTAAAATGGAACAAACTCCGTGGGGCAAAGTTAGAATTTTTTGAACGTTCGCGAGGGTGGTTTTTGGCTGCTAGGGGTGCCTTCCGCCAGGGATATCGAGATGCGACTTTTTTTAGATTGTTCCTCATGCCATTCCTTAGCTCGGTGCACAATTTAAAATGGAACAAACTCCGTGGGGCAAAGTTAGAATTTTTTGAACGTTCGCGAGGGTGGTTTTTGGCCGCTAGGGGTGCCTTCCGCCAGGGATATCGAGATGCGACTTTTTTTAGATTGTTCCTGATGCCATTCCTTAGCTCGGTGCACAATTTAAAATGGAACAAACTCCGTGGGGCAAAGTTAGAATTTTTTGAACGTTCGCGAGGGTGGTTTTTGGCTGCTAGGGGTGCCTTCCGCCAGGGATATCGAGATGCGACTTTTTTTAGATTGTTCCTGATGCCATTCCTTAGCTCGGTGCACAATTTAAAATGGAACAAACTCCGTGGGGCAAAGTTAGAATTTTTTGAACGTTCGCGAGGGTGGTTTTTGGCTGCTAGGGGTGCCTTCCGCCAGGGATATCGAGATGCGACTTTTTTTAGATTGTTCCTGATGCCATTCCTTAGCTCGGTGCACAATTTAAAATGGAACAAACTCCGTGGGGCAAAGTTAGAATTTTTTGAACGTTCGCGAGGGTGGTTTTTGGCTGCTAGGGGTGCCTTCCGCCAGGGATATCGAGATGCGACTTTTTTTAGATTGTTCCTGATGCCATTCCTTAGCTCGGTGCACAATTTAAAATGGAACAAACTCCGTGGGGCAAAGTTAGAATTTTTTGAACGTTCGCGAGGGTAGTTTTTGGCTGCTAGGGGTGCCTTCCGCCAGGGATATCGAGATGCGACTTTTTTTAGATTGTTCCTGATGCCATTCCTTAGCTCGGTGCACAATTTAAAATGGAACAAACTCCGTGGGGCAAAGTTAGAATTTTTTGAACGTTCGCGAGGGTGGTTTTTGGCTGCTAGGGGTGCCTTCCGCCAGGGATATCGAGATGCGACTTTTTTTAGATTGTTCCTGATGCCATTCCTTAGCTCGGTGCACAATTTAAAATGGAACAAACTCCGTGGGGCAAAGTTAGAATTTTTTGAACGTTCGCGAGGGTGGTTTTTGGCTGCTAGGGGTGCCTTCCGCCAGGGATATCGAGATGCGACTTTTTTTAGATTGTTCCTGATGCCATTCCTTAGCTCGGTGCCCACTTTAAAATGGAACAAACTCCGTGGGGCAAAGTTAGAATTTTTTGAACGTTCGCGAGGGTGGTTTTTGGCTGCTAGGGGTGCCTTCCGCCAGGGATATCGAGATGCGACTTTTTTTAGATTGTTCCTCATGCCATTCCTTAGCTCGGTGCACAATTTAAAATGGAACAAACTCCGTGGGGCAAAGTTAGAATTTTTTGAACGTTCGCGAGGGTGGTTTTTGGCCGCTAGGGGTGCCTTCCGCCAGGGATATCGAGATGCGACTTTTTTTAGATTGTTCCTGATGCCATTCCTTAGCTCGGTGCACAATTTAAAATGGAACAAACTCCGTGGGGCAAAGTTAGAATTTTTTGAACGTTCGCGAGGGTGGTTTTTGGCTGCTAGGGGTGCCTTCCGCCAGGGATATCGAGATGCGACTTTTTTTAGATTGTTCCTGATGCCATTCCTTAGCTCGGTGCACAATTTAAAATGGAACAAACTCCGTGGGGCAAAGTTAGAATTTTTTGAACGTTCGCGAGGGTGGTTTTTGGCTGCTAGGGGTGCCTTCCGCCAGGGATATCGAGATGCGACTTTTTTTAGATTGTTCCTGATGCCATTCCTTAGCTCGGTGCACAATTTAAAATGGAACAAACTCCGTGGGGCAAAGTTAGAATTTTTTGAACGTTCGCGAGGGTGGTTTTTGGCTGCTAGGGGTGCCTTCCGCCAGGGATATCGAGATGCGACTTTTTTTAGATTGTTCCTGATGCCATTCCTTAGCTCGGTGCACAATTTAAAATGGAGCAAACTCCGTGGGGCAAAGTTAGAATTTTTTGAACGTTCGCGAGGGTGGTTTTTGGCTGCTAGGGGTGCCTTCCGCCAGGGATATCGAGATGCGACTTTTTTTAGATTGTTCCTGATGCCATTCCTTAGCTCGGTGCACAATTTAAAATGGAACAAACTCCGTGGGGCAAAGTTAGAATTTTTTGAACGTTCGCGAGGGTGGTTTTTGGCTGCTAGGGGTGCCTTCCGCCAGGGATATCGAGATGCGACTTTTTTTAGATTGTTCCTGATGCCATTCCTTAGCTCGGTGCACAATTTAAAATGGAACAAACTCCGTGGGGCAAAGTTAGAATTTTTTGAACGTTCGCGAGGGTGGTTTTTGGCTGCTAGGGGTGCCTTCCGCCAGGGATATCGAGATGCGACTTTTTTTAGATTGTTCCTGATGCCATTCCTTAGCTCGGTGCACAATTTAAAATGGAACAAACTCCGTGGGGCAAAGTTAGAATTTTTTGAACGTTCGCGAGGGTGGTTTTTGGCTGCTAGGGGTGCCTTCCGCCAGGGATATCGAGATGCGACTTTTTTTAGATTGTTCCTGATGCCATTCCTTAGCTCGGTGCACAATTTATAATGGAACAAACTCCGTGGGGCAAAGTTAGAGTTTTTTGAACGTTCGCGAGGGTGGTTTTTGGCTGCTAGGGGTGCCTTCCGCCAGGGATATCGAGATGCGACTTTTTTTAGATTGTTCCTGATGCCATTCCTTAGCTCGGTGCACAATTTAAAATGGAACAAACTCCGTGGGGCAAAGTTAGAATTTTTTGAACGTTCGCGAGGGTGGTTTTTGGCTGCTAGGGGTGCCTTCCGCCAGGGATATCGAGATGCGACTTTTTTTAGATTGTTCCTGATGCCATTCCTTAGCTCGGTGCACAATTTAAAATGGAAAAAACTCCGTGGGGCAAAGTTAGAATTTTTTGAACGTTCGCGAGGGTGGTTTTTGGCTGCTAGGGGTGCCTTCCGCCAGGGATATCGAGATGCGACTTTTTTTAGATTGTTCCTGATGCCATTCCTTAGCTCGGTGCACAATTTAAAATGGAGCAAACTCCGTGGGGCAAAGTTAGAATTTTTTGAACGTTCGCGAGGGTGGTTTTTGGCTGCTAGGGGTGCCTTCCGCCAGGGATATGGAGATGCGACTTTTTTTAGATTGTTCCTGATGCCATTCCTTAGCTCGGTGCACAATTTAAAATGGAGCAAACTCCGTGGGGCAAAGTTAGAATTTTTTGAACGTTCGCGAGGGTGGTTTTTGGCTGCTAGGGGTTCCTTCCGCAAGGGATATCGAGATGCGACTTTTTTTAGATTGTTCCTGATGCCATTCCTTAGCTCGGTGCACAATTTAAAATGGAACAAACTCCGTGGGGCAAAGTTAGAATTTTTTGAACGTTCGCGAGGGTGGTTTTTGGCTGCTAGGGGTGCCTTCCGCCAGGGATATCGAGATGCGACTTTTTTTAGATTGTTCCTGATGCCATTCCTTAGCTCGGTGCACAATTTAAAATGGAACAAACTCCGTGGGGCAAAGTTAGAATTTTTTGAACGTTCGCGAGGGTGGTTTTTGGCTGCTAGGGGTGCCTTCCGCCAGGGATATCGAGATGCGACTTTTTTTAGATTGTTCCTGATGCCATTCCTTAGCTCGGTGCACAATTTAAAATGGAACAAACTCCGTGGGGCAAAGTTAGAATTTTTTGAACGTTCGCGAGGGTGGTTTTTGGCTGCTAGGGGTTCCTTCCGCCAGGGATATCGAGATGCGACTTTTTTTAGATTGTTCCTGATGCCATTCCTTAGCTCGGTGCAGAATTTAAAATGGAACAAACTCCGTGGGGCAACGTTAGAATTTTTTGAACGTTCGCGAGGGTGGTTTTTGGCTGCTAGGGGTGCCTTCCGCCAGGGATATCGAGATGCGACTTTTTTTAGATTGTTCCTGATGCCATTCCTTAGCTCGGTGCACAATTTAAAATGGAACAAACTCCGTGGGGCAAAGTTAGAATTTTTTGAACGTTCGTGAGGGAGGTTTTTGGCTGCTAGGGGTGCCTTCCGCCAGGGATATCGAGATGCGACTTTTTTTAGATTGTTCCTGATGCCATTCCTTAGCTCGGTGCACAATTTAAAATGGAACAAACTCCGTGGGGCAAAGTTAGAATTTTTTGAACGTTCGCGAGGGTGGTTTTTGGCTGCTAGGGGTGCCTTCCGCCAGGGGTATCGAGATGCGACTTTTTTTAGATTGTTCCTGATGCCATTCCTTAGCTCGGTGCACAATTTAAAATGGAACAAACTCCGTGGGGCAAAGTTAGAATTTTTTGAACGTTCGCGAGGGTCGTTTTTGGCTGCTAGGGGTGCCTTCCGCCAGGGATATCGAGATGCGACTTTTTTTAGATTGTTCCTGATGCCATTCCTTAGCTCGGTGCACAATTTAAAATGGAACAAACTCCGTGGGGCAAAGTTAGAATTTTTTGAACGTTCGCGAGGGTGGTTTTTGGCTGCTAGGGGTGCCTTCCGCCAGGGATATCGAGATGCGACTTTTTTTAGATTGTTCCTGATGCCATTCCTTAGCTCGGTGCACAATTTAAAATGGAACAAACTCCGTGGGGCAAAGTTAGAATTTTTTGAACGTTTGCGAGGGTGGTTTTTGGCTGCTAGGGGTGCCTTCCGCCAGGGATATCGAGATGCGACTTTTTTTAGATTGTTCCTGATGCCATTCCTTAGCTCGGTGCACAATTTAAAATGGAGCAAACTCCGTGGGGCAAAGTTAGAATTTTTTGAACGTTCGCGAGGGTGGTTTTTGGCTGCTAGGGGTGCCTTCCGCCAGGGATATCGAGATGCGACTTTTTTTAGATTGTTCCTGATGCCATTCCTTAGCTCGGTGCACAATTTAAAATGGAACAAACTCCGTGGGGCAAAGTTAGAATTTTTTGAACGTTCGCGAGGGTGGTTTTTGGCTGCTAGGGGTGCCTTCCGCCAGGGATATCGAGATGCGACTTTTTTTAGATTGTTCCTGATGCCATTCCTTAGCTCGGTGCACAATTTAAAATGGAACAAACTCCGTGGGGCAAAGTTAGAATTTTTTGAACGTTCGCGAGGGTGGTTTTTGGCTGCTAGGGGTGCCTTCCGCCAGGGATATCGAGATGCGACTTTTTTTAGATTGTTCCTGATGCCATTCCTTAGCTCGGTGCACAATTTAAAATGGAGCAAACTCCGTGGGGCAAAGTTAGAATTTTTTGAACGTTCGCGAGGGTGGTTTTTGGCTGCTAGGGGTGCATTCCGCCAGGGATATCGAGATGCGACTTTTTTTAGATTGTTCCTGATGCCATTCCTTAGCTCGGTGCACAATTTAAAATGGAGCAAACTCCGTGGGGCAAAGTTAGAATTTTTTGAACGTTCGCGAGGGTGGTTTTTGGCTGCTAGGGGTGCCTTCCGCCAGGGATATCGAGATGCGACTTTTTTTAGATTGTTCCTGATGCCATTCCTTAGCTCGGTGCACAATTTAAAATGGAACAAACTCCGTGGGGCAAAGTTAGAATTTTTTGAACGTTCGCGAGGGTGGTTTTTGGCTGCTAGGGGTGCCTTCCGCCAGGGATATCGAGATGCGACTTTTTTTAGATTGTTCCTGATGCCATTCCTTAGCTCGGTGCACAATTTAAAATGGAACAAACTCCGTGGGGCAAAGTTAGAATTTTTTGAACGTTCGCGAGGGTGGTTTTTGGCTGCTAGGGGTGCCTTCCGCCAGGGATATCGAGATGCGACTTTTTTTAGATTGTTCCTGATGCCATTCCTTAGCTCGGTGCACAATTTAAAATGGAACAAACTCCGTGGGGCAAAGTTAGAATTTTTTGAACGTTCGCGAGGGTGGTTTTTGGCTGCTAGGGGTGCCTTCCGCCAGGGATATCGAGATGCGACTTTTTTTAGATTGTTCCTGATGCCATTCCTTAGCTCGGTGCACAATTTAAAATGGCACAAACTCCGTGGGGCAAAGTTAGAATTTTTTGAACGTTCGCGAGGGTGGTTTTTGGCTGCTAGGGGTGCCTTCCGCCAGGGATATCGAGATGCGACTTTTTTTAGATTGTTCCTGATGCCATTCCTTAGCTCGGTGCACAATTTAAAATGGCACAAACTCCGTGGGGCAAAGTTAGAATTTTTTGAACGTTCGCGAGGGTGGTTTTTGGCTGCTAGGGTTGCCTTCCGCCAGGGATATCGAGATGCGACTTTTTTTAGCTTGTTCCTGATGCCATTCCTTAGCTCGGTGCACAATTTAAAATGGAACAAACTCCGTGGGGCAAAGTTAGAATTTTTTGAACGTTCGCGAGGGTGGTTTTTGGCTGCTAGGGGTGCCTTCCGCCAGGGATATGGAGATGCGACTTTTTTTAGATTGTTCCTGATGCCATTCCTTAGCTCGGTGCACAATTTAAAATGGAACAAACTCCGTGGGGCAAAGTTAGAATTTTTTGAACGTTCGCGAGGGTGGTTTTTGGCTGCTAGGGGTGCCTTCCGCCAGGGATATCGAGATGCGACTTTTTTTAGATTGTTCCTGATGCCATTCCTTAGCTCGGTGCACAATTTAAAATGGAACAAACTCCGTGGGGCAAAGTTAGAATTTTTTGAACGTTCGCGAGGGTGGTTTTTGGCTGCTAGGGGTGCCTTCCGCCAGGGATATCGAGATGCGACTTTTTTTAGATTGTTCCTGATGCCATTCCTTAGCTCGGTGCACAATTTAAAATGGAACAAACTCCGTGGGGCAAAGTTAGAATTTTTTGAACGTTCGCGAGGGTGGTTTTTGGCTGCTAGGGGTGCCTTCCGCCAGGGATATCGAGATGCGACTTTTTTTAGATTGTTCCTGATGCCATTCCTTAGCTCGGTGCACAATTTAAAATGGAACAAACTCCGTGGGGCAAAGTTAGAATTTTTTGAACGTTCGCGAGGGTGGTTTTTGGCTGCTAGGGGTGCCTTCCGCCAGGGATATCGAGATGCGACTTTTTTTAGATTGTTCCTGATGCCATTCCTTAGCTCGGTGCACAATTTAAAATGGAACAAACTCCGTGGGGCAAAGTTAGAATTTTTTGAACGTTCGCGAGGGTGGTTTTTGGCTGCTAGGGGTGCCTTCCGCCAGGGATATCGAGATGCGACTTTTTTTAGATTGTTCCTGATGCCATTCCTTAGCTCGGTGCACAATTTAAAATGGAACAAACTCCGTGGGGCAAAGTTAGAATTTTTTGAACGTTCGCGAGGGTGGTTTTTGGCTGCTAGGGGTGCCTTCCGCCAGGGATATCGAGATGCGACTTTTTTTAGATTGTTCCTGATGCCATTCCTTAGCTCGGTGCACAATTTAAAATGGAACAAACTCCGTGGGGCAAAGTTAGAATTTTTTGAACGTTCGCGAGGGTGGTTTTTGGCTGCTAGGGGTGCCTTCCGCCAGGGATATCGAGATGCGACTTTTTTTAGATTGTTCCTGATGCCATTCCTTAGCTCGGTGCACAATTTAAAATGGAACAAACTCCGTGGGGCAAAGTTAGAATTTTTTGAACGTTCGCGAGGGTGGTTTTTGGCTGCTAGGGGTGCCTTCCGCCAGGGATATCGAGATGCGACTTTTTTTAGATTGTTCCTGATGCCATTCCTTAGCTCGGTGCACAATTTAAAATGGAACAAACTCCGTGGGGCAACGTTAGAATTTTTTGAACGTTCGCGAGGGTGGTTTTTGGCTGCTAGGGGTGCCTTCCGCCAGGGATATCGAGATGCGACTTTTTTTAGATTGTTCCTGATGCCATTCCTTAGCTCGGTGCACAATTTAAAATGGAACAAACTCCGTGGGGCAAAGTTAGAATTTTTTGAACGTTCGCGAGGGTGGTTTTTGGCTGCTAGGGGTGCCTTCCGCCAGGGATATCGAGATGCGACTTTTTTTAGATTGTTCCTGATGCCATTCCTTAGCTCGGTGCACAATTTAAAATGGAGCAAACTCCGTGGGGCAAAGTTAGAATTTTTTGAACGTTCGCGAGGGTGGTTTTTGGCTGCTAGGGGTTCCTTCCGCCAGGGATATCGAGATGCGACTTTTTTTAGATTGTTCCTGATGCCATTCCTTAGCTCGGTGCACAATTTAAAATGGAACAAACTCCGTGGGGCAAAGTTAGAATTTTTTGAACGTTCGCGAGGGTGGTTTTTGGCTGCTAGGGGTGCCTTCCGCCAGGGATATCGAGATGCGACTTTTTTTAGATTGTTCCTGATGCCATTCCTTAGCTCGGTGCACAATTTAAAATGGAACAAACTCCGTGGGGCAAAGTTAGAATTTTTTGAACGTTCGCGAGGGTCGTTTTTGGCTGCTAGGGGTGCCTTCCGCCAGGGATATCGAGATGCGACTTTTTTTAGATTGTTCCTGATGCCATTCCTTAGCTCGGTGCACAATTTAAAATGGAACAAACTCCGTGGGGCAAAGTTAGAATTTTTTGAACGTTCGCGAGGGTGGTTTTTGGCTGCTAGGGGTGCCTTCCGCCAGGGATATCGAGATGCGACTTTTTTTAGATTGTTCCTGATGCCATTCCTTAGCTCGGTGCACAATTTAAAATGGAACAAACTCCGTGGGGCAAAGTTAGAATTTTTTGAACGTTCGCGAGGGTGGTTTTTGGCTGCTAGGGGTGCCTTCCGCCAGGGATATCGAGATGCGACTTTTTTTAGATTGTTCCTGATGCCATTCCTTAGCTCGGTGCACAATTTAAAATGGAGCAAACTCCGTGGGGCAAAGTTAGAATTTTTTGAACGTTCGCGAGGGTGGTTTTTGGCTGCTAGGGGTGCCTTCCGCCAGGGATATCGAGATGCGACTTTTTTTAGATTGTTCCTGATGCCATTCCTTAGCTCGGTGCACAATTTAAAATGGCACAAACTCCGTGGGGCAAAGTTAGAATTTTTTGAACGTTCGCGAGGGTGGTTTTTGGCTGCTAGGGTTGCCTTCCGCCAGGGATATCGAGATGCGACTTTTTTTAGCTTGTTCCTGATGCCATTCCTTAGCTCGGTGCACAATTTAAAATGGAACAAACTCCGTGGGGCAAAGTTAGAATTTTTTGAACGTTCGCGAGGGTGGTTTTTGGCTGCTAGGGGTGCCTTCCGCCAGGGATATGGAGATGCGACTTTTTTTAGATTGTTCCTGATGCCATTCCTTAGCTCGGTGCACAATTTAAAATGGAACAAACTCCGTGGGGCAAAGTTAGAATTTTTTGAACGTTCGCGAGGGTGGTTTTTGGCTGCTAGGGGTGCCTTCCGCCAGGGATATCGAGATGCGACTTTTTTTAGATTGTTCCTGATGCCATTCCTTAGCTCGGTGCACAATTTAAAATGGAACAAACTCCGTGGGGCAAAGTTAGAATTTTTTGAACGTTCGCGAGGGTGGTTTTTGGCTGCTAGGGGTGCCTTCCGCCAGGGATATCGAGATGCGACTTTTTTTAGATTGTTCCTGATGCCATTCCTTAGCTCGGTGCACAATTTAAAATGGAACAAACTCCGTGGGGCAAAGTTAGAATTTTTTGAACGTTCGCGAGGGTGGTTTTTGGCTGCTAGGGGTGCCTTCCGCCAGGGATATCGAGATGCGACTTTTTTTAGATTGTTCCTGATGCCATTCCTTAGCTCGGTGCACAATTTAAAATGGAACAAACTCCGTGGGGCAAAGTTAGAATTTTTTGAACGTTCGCGAGGGTGGTTTTTGGCTGCTAGGGGTGCCTTCCGCCAGGGATATCGAGATGCGACTTTTTTTAGATTGTTCCTGATGCCATTCCTTAGCTCGGTGCACAATTTAAAATGGAACAAACTCCGTGGGGCAAAGTTAGAATTTTTTGAACGTTCGCGAGGGTGGTTTTTGGCTGCTAGGGGTGCCTTCCGCCAGGGATATCGAGATGCGACTTTTTTTAGATTGTTCCTGATGCCATTCCTTAGCTCGGTGCACAATTTAAAATGGAACAAACTCCGTGGGGCAAAGTTAGAATTTTTTGAACGTTCGCGAGGGTGGTTTTTGGCTGCTAGGGGTGCCTTCCGCCAGGGATATCGAGATGCGACTTTTTTTAGATTGTTCCTGATGCCATTCCTTAGCTCGGTGCACAATTTAAAATGGAACAAACTCCGTGGGGCAAAGTTAGAATTTTTTGAACGTTCGCGAGGGTGGTTTTTGGCTGCTAGGGGTGCCTTCCGCCAGGGATATCGAGATGCGACTTTTTTTAGATTGTTCCTGATGCCATTCCTTAGCTCGGTGCACAATTTAAAATGGAACAAACTCCGTGGGGCAAAGTTAGAATTTTTTGAACGTTCGCGAGGGTGGTTTTTGGCTGCTAGGGGTGCCTTCCGCCAGGGATATCGAGATGCGACTTTTTTTAGATTGTTCCTGATGCCATTCCTTAGCTCGGTGCACAATTTAAAATGGAACAAACTCCGTGGGGCAACGTTAGAATTTTTTGAACGTTCGCGAGGGTGGTTTTTGGCTGCTAGGGGTGCCTTCCGCCAGGGATATCGAGATGCGACTTTTTTTAGATTGTTCCTGATGCCATTCCTTAGCTCGGTGCACAATTTAAAATGGAACAAACTCCGTGGGGCAAAGTTAGAATTTTTTGAACGTTCGCGAGGGTGGTTTTTGGCTGCTAGGGGTGCCTTCCGCCAGGGATATCGAGATGCGACTTTTTTTAGATTGTTCCTGATGCCATTCCTTAGCTCGGTGCACAATTTAAAATGGAGCAAACTCCGTGGGGCAAAGTTAGAATTTTTTGAACGTTCGCGAGGGTGGTTTTTGGCTGCTAGGGGTTCCTTCCGCCAGGGATATCGAGATGCGACTTTTTTTAGATTGTTCCTGATGCCATTCCTTAGCTCGGTGCACAATTTAAAATGGAACAAACTCCGTGGGGCAAAGTTAGAATTTTTTGAACGTTCGCGAGGGTGGTTTTTGGCTGCTAGGGGTGCCTTCCGCCAGGGATATCGAGATGCGACTTTTTTTAGATTGTTCCTGATGCCATTCCTTAGCTCGGTGCACAATTTAAAATGGAACAAACTCCGTGGGGCAAAGTTAGAATTTTTTGAACGTTCGCGAGGGTCGTTTTTGGCTGCTAGGGGTGCCTTCCGCCAGGGATATCGAGATGCGACTTTTTTTAGATTGTTCCTGATGCCATTCCTTAGCTCGGTGCACAATTTAAAATGGAACAAACTCCGTGGGGCAAAGTTAGAATTTTTTGAACGTTCGCGAGGGTGGTTTTTGGCTGCTAGGGGTGCCTTCCGCCAGGGATATCGAGATGCGACTTTTTTTAGATTGTTCCTGATGCCATTCCTTAGCTCGGTGCACAATTTAAAATGGAACAAACTCCGTGGGGCAAAGTTAGAATTTTTTGAACGTTCGCGAGGGTGGTTTTTGGCTGCTAGGGGTGCCTTCCGCCAGGGATATCGAGATGCGACTTTTTTTAGATTGTTCCTGATGCCATTCCTTAGCTCGGTGCACAATTTAAAATGGAGCAAACTCCGTGGGGCAAAGTTAGAATTTTTTGAACGTTCGCGAGGGTGGTTTTTGGCTGCTAGGGGTGCCTTCCGCCAGGGATATCGAGATGCGACTTTTTTTAGATTGTTCCTGATGCCATTCCTTAGCTCGGTGCACAATTTAAAATGGAACAAACTCCGTGGGGCAAAGTTAGAATTTTTTGAACGTTCGCGAGGGTGGTTTTTGGCTGCTAGGGGTGCCTTCCGCCAGGGATATCGAGATGCGACTTTTTTTAGATTGTTCCTGATGCCATTCCTTAGCTCGGTGCACAATTTAAAATGGAACAAACTCCGTGGGGCAAAGTTAGAATTTTTTGAACGTTCGCGAGGGTGGTTTTTGGCTGCTAGGGGTGCCTTCCGCCAGGGATATCGAGATGCGACTTTTTTTAGATTGTTCCTGATGCCATTCCTTAGCTCGGTGCACAATTTAAAATGGAACAAACTCCGTGGGGCAAAGTTAGAATTTTTTGAACGTTCGCGAGGGTGGTTTTTGGCTGCTAGGGGTGCCTTCCGCCAGGGATATCGAGATGCGACTTTTTTTAGATTGTTCCTGATGCCATTCCTTAGCTCGGTGCACAATTTAAAATGGAACAAACTCCGTGGGGCAAAGTTAGAATTTTTTGAACGTTCGCGAGGGTGGTTTTTGGCTGCTAGGGGTGCCTTCCGCCAGGGATATCGAGATGCGACTTTTTTTAGATTGTTCCTGATGCCATTCCTTAGCTCGGTGCACAATTTAAAATGGAACAAACTCCGTGGGGCAAAGTTAGAATTTTTTGAACGTTCGCGAGGGTGGTTTTTGGATGCTAGGGGTGCCTTCCGCCAGGGATATCGAGATGCGACTTTTTTTAGATTGTTCCTGATGCCATTCCTTAGCTCGGTGCACAATTTAAAATGGAACAAACTCCGTGGGGCAAAGTTAGAATTTTTTGAACGTTCGCGAGGGTGGTTTTTGGCTGCTAGGGGTGCCTTCCGCCAGGGGTATCGAGATGCGACTTTTTTTAGATTGTTCCTGATGCCATTCCTTAGCTCGGTGCACAATTTAAAATGGAACAAACTCCGTGGGGCAAAGTTAGAATTTTTTGAACGTTCGCGAGGGTGGTTTTTGGCTGCTAGGGGTGCCTTCCGCCAGGGATATCGAGATGCGACTTTTTTTAGATTGTTCCTGATGCCATTCCTTAGCTCGGTGCACAATTTAAAATGGAGCAAACTCCGTGGGGCAAAGTTAGAATTTTTTGAACGTTCGCGAGGGTGGTTTTTGGCTGCTAGGGGTGCCTTCCGCCAGGGATATCGAGATGCGACTTTTTTTAGATTGTTCCTGATGCCATTCCTTAGCTCGGTGCACAATTTAAAATGGAGCAAACTCCGTGGGGCAAAGTTAGAATTTTTTGAACGTTCGCGAGGGTGGTTTTTGGCTGCTAGGGGTTCCTTCCGCCAGGGATATCGAGATGCGACTTTTTTTAGATTGTTCCTGATGCCATTCCTTAGCTCGGTGCACAATTTAAAATAGAACAAACTCCGTGGGGCAAAGTTAGAATTTTTTGAACGTTCGCGAGGGTGGTTTTTGGCTGCTAGGGGTGCCTTCCGCCAGGGATATCGAGATGCGACTTTTTTTAGATTGTTCCTGATGCCATTCCTTAGCTCGGTGCACAATTTAAAATGGAACAAACTCCGTGGGGCAAAGTTAGAATTTTTTGAACGTTCGCGAGGGTGGTTTTTGGCTGCTAGGGGTGCCTTCCGCCAGGGATATCGAGATGCGACTTTTTTTAGATTGTTCCTGATGCCATTCCTTAGCTCGGTGCACAATTTAAAATGGAACAAACTCCGTGGGGCAAAGTTAGAATTTTTTGAACGTTCGCGAGGGTGGTTTTTGGCTGCTAGGGGTTCCTTCCGCCAGGGATATCGAGATGCGACTTTTTTTAGATTGTTCCTGATGCCATTCCTTAGCTCGGTGCACAATTTAAAATGGAACAAACTCCGTGGGGCAACGTTAGAATTTTTTGAACGTTCGCGAGGGTGGTTTTTGGCTGCTAGGGGTGCCTTCCGCCAGGGATATCGAGATGCGACTTTTTTTAGATTGTTCCTGATGCCATTCCTTAGCTCGGTGCACAATTTAAAATGGAACAAACTCCGTGGGGCAAAGTTAGAATTTTTTGAACGTTCGTGAGGGAGGTTTTTGGCTGCTAGGGGTGCCTTCCGCCAGGGATATCGAGATGCGACTTTTTTTAGATTGTTCCTGATGCCATTCCTTAGCTCGGTGCACAATTTAAAATGGAACAAACTCCGTGGGGCAAAGTTAGAATTTTTTGAATGTTCGCGAGGGTGGTTTTTGGCTGCTAGGGGTGCCTTCCGCCAGGGATATCGAGATGCGACTTTTTTTAGATTGTTCCTGATGCCATTCCTTAGCTCGGTGCACAATTTAAAATGGAACAAACTCCGTGGGGCAAAGTTAGAATTTTTTGAACGTTCGCGAGGGTGGTTTTTGGCTGCTAGGGGTGCCTTCCGCCAGGGATATCGAGATGCGACTTTTTTTAGATTGTTCCTGATGCCATTCCTTAGCTCGGTGCACAATTTAAAATGGAACAAACTCCGTGGGGCAAAGTTAGAATTTTTTGAACGTTCGCGAGGGTGGTTTTTGGCTGCTAGGGGTGCCTTCCGCCAGGGATATCGAGATGCGACTTTTTTTAGATTGTTCCTGATGCCATTCCTTAGCTCGGTGCTCAATTTAAAATGGAACAAACTCCGTGGGGCAAAGTTAGAATTTTTTGAACGTTCGCGAGGGTGGTTTTTGGCTGCTAGGGGTGCCTTCCGCCAGGGATATCGAGATGCGACTTTTTTTAGATTGTTCCTGATGCCATTCCTTAGCTCGGTGCACAATTTAAAATGGAGCAAACTCCGTGGGGCAAAGTTAGAATTTTTTGAACGTTCGCGAGGGTGGTTTTTGGCTGCTAGGGGTGCCTTCCGCCAGGGATATCGAGATGCGACTTTTTTTAGATTGTTCCTGATGCCATTCCTTAGCTCGGTGCACAATTTAAAATGGAACAAACTCCGTGGGGCAAAGTTAGAATTTTTTGAACGTTCGCGAGGGTGGTTTTTGGCTGCTAGGGGTGCCTTCCGCCAGGGATATCGAGATGCGACTTTTTTTAGATTGTTCCTGATGCCATTCCTTAGCTCGGTGCACAATTTAAAATGGAACAAACTCCGTGGGGCAAAGTTAGAATTTTTTGAACGTTCGCGAGGGTGGTTTTTGGCTGCTAGGGGTGCCTTCCGCCAGGGATATCGAGATGCGACTTTTTTTAGATTGTTCCTGATGCCATTCCTTAGCTCGGTGCACAATTTAAAATGGAACAAACTCCGTGGGGCAAAGTTAGAATTTTTTGAACGTTCGCGAGGGTGGTTTTTGGCTGCTAGGGGTGCCTTCCGCCAGGGATATCGAGATGCGACTTTTTTTAGATTGTTCCTGATGCCATTCCTTAGCTCGGTGCACAATTTAAAATGGCACAAACTCCGTGGGGCAAAGTTAGAATTTTTTGAACGTTCGCGAGGGTGGTTTTTGGCTGCTAGGGGTGCCTTCCGCCAGGGATATCGAGATGCGACTTTTTTTAGATTGTTCCTGATGCCATTCCTTAGCTCGGTGCACAATTTAAAATGGCACAAACTCCGTGGGGCAAAGTTAGAATTTTTTGAACGTTCGCGAGGGTGGTTTTTGGCTGCTAGGGTTGCCTTCCGCCAGGGATATCGAGATGCGACTTTTTTTAGCTTGTTCCTGATGCCATTCCTTAGCTCGGTGCACAATTTAAAATGGAACAAACTCCGTGGGGCAAAGTTAGAATTTTTTGAACGTTCGCGAGGGTGGTTTTTGGCTGCTAGGGGTGCCTTCCGCCAGGGATATGGAGATGCGACTTTTTTTAGATTGTTCCTGATGCCATTCCTTAGCTCGGTGCACAATTTAAAATGGAACAAACTCCGTGGGGCAAAGTTAGAATTTTTTGAACGTTCGCGAGGGTGGTTTTTGGCTGCTAGGGGTGCCTTCCGCCAGGGATATCGAGATGCGACTTTTTTTAGATTGTTCCTGATGCCATTCCTTAGCTCGGTGCACAATTTAAAATGGAACAAACTCCGTGGGGCAAAGTTAGAATTTTTTGAACGTTCGCGAGGGTGGTTTTTGGCTGCTAGGGGTGCCTTCCGCCAGGGATATCGAGATGCGACTTTTTTTAGATTGTTCCTGATGCCATTCCTTAGCTCGGTGCACAATTTAAAATGGAACAAACTCCGTGGGGCAAAGTTAGAATTTTTTGAACGTTCGCGAGGGTGGTTTTTGGCTGCTAGGGGTGCCTTCCGCCAGGGATATCGAGATGCGACTTTTTTTAGATTGTTCCTGATGCCATTCCTTAGCTCGGTGCACAATTTAAAATGGAACAAACTCCGTGGGGCAAAGTTAGAATTTTTTGAACGTTCGCGAGGGTGGTTTTTGGCTGCTAGGGGTGCCTTCCGCCAGGGATATCGAGATGCGACTTTTTTTAGATTGTTCCTGATGCCATTCCTTAGCTCGGTGCACAATTTAAAATGGAACAAACTCCGTGGGGCAAAGTTAGAATTTTTTGAACGTTCGCGAGGGTGGTTTTTGGCTGCTAGGGGTGCCTTCCGCCAGGGATATCGAGATGCGACTTTTTTTAGATTGTTCCTGATGCCATTCCTTAGCTCGGTGCACAATTTAAAATGGAACAAACTCCGTGGGGCAAAGTTAGAATTTTTTGAACGTTCGCGAGGGTGGTTTTTGGCTGCTAGGGGTGCCTTCCGCCAGGGATATCGAGATGCGACTTTTTTTAGATTGTTCCTGATGCCATTCCTTAGCTCGGTGCACAATTTAAAATGGAACAAACTCCGTGGGGCAAAGTTAGAATTTTTTGAACGTTCGCGAGGGTGGTTTTTGGCTGCTAGGGGTGCCTTCCGCCAGGGATATCGAGATGCGACTTTTTTTAGATTGTTCCTGATGCCATTCCTTAGCTCGGTGCACAATTTAAAATGGAACAAACTCCGTGGGGCAAAGTTAGAATTTTTTGAACGTTCGCGAGGGTGGTTTTTGGCTGCTAGGGGTGCCTTCCGCCAGGGATATCGAGATGCGACTTTTTTTAGATTGTTCCTGATGCCATTCCTTAGCTCGGTGCACAATTTAAAATGGAACAAACTCCGTGGGGCAACGTTAGAATTTTTTGAACGTTCGCGAGGGTGGTTTTTGGCTGCTAGGGGTGCCTTCCGCCAGGGATATCGAGATGCGACTTTTTTTAGATTGTTCCTGATGCCATTCCTTAGCTCGGTGCACAATTTAAAATGGAACAAACTCCGTGGGGCAAAGTTAGAATTTTTTGAACGTTCGCGAGGGTGGTTTTTGGCTGCTAGGGGTGCCTTCCGCCAGGGATATCGAGATGCGACTTTTTTTAGATTGTTCCTGATGCCATTCCTTAGCTCGGTGCACAATTTAAAATGGAGCAAACTCCGTGGGGCAAAGTTAGAATTTTTTGAACGTTCGCGAGGGTGGTTTTTGGCTGCTAGGGGTTCCTTCCGCCAGGGATATCGAGATGCGACTTTTTTTAGATTGTTCCTGATGCCATTCCTTAGCTCGGTGCACAATTTAAAATGGAACAAACTCCGTGGGGCAAAGTTAGAATTTTTTGAACGTTCGCGAGGGTGGTTTTTGGCTGCTAGGGGTGCCTTCCGCCAGGGATATCGAGATGCGACTTTTTTTAGATTGTTCCTGATGCCATTCCTTAGCTCGGTGCACAATTTAAAATGGAACAAACTCCGTGGGGCAAAGTTAGAATTTTTTGAACGTTCGCGAGGGTCGTTTTTGGCTGCTAGGGGTGCCTTCCGCCAGGGATATCGAGATGCGACTTTTTTTAGATTGTTCCTGATGCCATTCCTTAGCTCGGTGCACAATTTAAAATGGAACAAACTCCGTGGGGCAAAGTTAGAATTTTTTGAACGTTCGCGAGGGTGGTTTTTGGCTGCTAGGGGTGCCTTCCGCCAGGGATATCGAGATGCGACTTTTTTTAGATTGTTCCTGATGCCATTCCTTAGCTCGGTGCACAATTTAAAATGGAACAAACTCCGTGGGGCAAAGTTAGAATTTTTTGAACGTTCGCGAGGGTGGTTTTTGGCTGCTAGGGGTGCCTTCCGCCAGGGATATCGAGATGCGACTTTTTTTAGATTGTTCCTGATGCCATTCCTTAGCTCGGTGCACAATTTAAAATGGAGCAAACTCCGTGGGGCAAAGTTAGAATTTTTTGAACGTTCGCGAGGGTGGTTTTTGGCTGCTAGGGGTGCCTTCCGCCAGGGATATCGAGATGCGACTTTTTTTAGATTGTTCCTGATGCCATTCCTTAGCTCGGTGCACAATTTAAAATGGAACAAACTCCGTGGGGCAAAGTTAGAATTTTTTGAACGTTCGCGAGGGTGGTTTTTGGCTGCTAGGGGTGCCTTCCGCCAGGGATATCGAGATGCGACTTTTTTTAGATTGTTCCTGATGCCATTCCTTAGCTCGGTGCACAATTTAAAATGGAACAAACTCCGTGGGGCAAAGTTAGAATTTTTTGAACGTTCGCGAGGGTGGTTTTTGGCTGCTAGGGGTGCCTTCCGCCAGGGATATCGAGATGCGACTTTTTTTAGATTGTTCCTGATGCCATTCCTTAGCTCGGTGCACAATTTAAAATGGAACAAACTCCGTGGGGCAAAGTTAGAATTTTTTGAACGTTCGCGAGGGTGGTTTTTGGCTGCTAGGGGTGCCTTCCGCCAGGGATATCGAGATGCGACTTTTTTTAGATTGTTCCTGATGCCATTCCTTAGCTCGGTGCACAATTTAAAATGGAACAAACTCCGTGGGGCAAAGTTAGAATTTTTTGAACGTTCGCGAGGGTGGTTTTTGGCTGCTAGGGGTGCCTTCCGCCAGGGATATCGAGATGCGACTTTTTTTAGATTGTTCCTGATGCCATTCCTTAGCTCGGTGCACAATTTAAAATGGAACAAACTCCGTGGGGCAAAGTTAGAATTTTTTGAACGTTCGCGAGGGTGGTTTTTGGATGCTAGGGGTGCCTTCCGCCAGGGATATCGAGATGCGACTTTTTTTAGATTGTTCCTGATGCCATTCCTTAGCTCGGTGCACAATTTAAAATGGAACAAACTCCGTGGGGCAAAGTTAGAATTTTTTGAACGTTCGCGAGGGTGGTTTTTGGCTGCTAGGGGTGCCTTCCGCCAGGGGTATCGAGATGCGACTTTTTTTAGATTGTTCCTGATGCCATTCCTTAGCTCGGTGCACAATTTAAAATGGAACAAACTCCGTGGGGCAAAGTTAGAATTTTTTGAACGTTCGCGAGGGTGGTTTTTGGCTGCTAGGGGTGCCTTCCGCCAGGGATATCGAGATGCGACTTTTTTTAGATTGTTCCTGATGCCATTCCTTAGCTCGGTGCACAATTTAAAATGGAGCAAACTCCGTGGGGCAAAGTTAGAATTTTTTGAACGTTCGCGAGGGTGGTTTTTGGCTGCTAGGGGTGCCTTCCGCCAGGGATATCGAGATGCGACTTTTTTTAGATTGTTCCTGATGCCATTCCTTAGCTCGGTGCACAATTTAAAATGGAGCAAACTCCGTGGGGCAAAGTTAGAATTTTTTGAACGTTCGCGAGGGTGGTTTTTGGCTGCTAGGGGTTCCTTCCGCCAGGGATATCGAGATGCGACTTTTTTTAGATTGTTCCTGATGCCATTCCTTAGCTCGGTGCACAATTTAAAATAGAACAAACTCCGTGGGGCAAAGTTAGAATTTTTTGAACGTTCGCGAGGGTGGTTTTTGGCTGCTAGGGGTGCCTTCCGCCAGGGATATCGAGATGCGACTTTTTTTAGATTGTTCCTGATGCCATTCCTTAGCTCGGTGCACAATTTAAAATGGAACAAACTCCGTGGGGCAAAGTTAGAATTTTTTGAACGTTCGCGAGGGTGGTTTTTGGCTGCTAGGGGTGCCTTCCGCCAGGGATATCGAGATGCGACTTTTTTTAGATTGTTCCTGATGCCATTCCTTAGCTCGGTGCACAATTTAAAATGGAACAAACTCCGTGGGGCAAAGTTAGAATTTTTTGAACGTTCGCGAGGGTGGTTTTTGGCTGCTAGGGGTTCCTTCCGCCAGGGATATCGAGATGCGACTTTTTTTAGATTGTTCCTGATGCCATTCCTTAGCTCGGTGCACAATTTAAAATGGAACAAACTCCGTGGGGCAACGTTAGAATTTTTTGAACGTTCGCGAGGGTGGTTTTTGGCTGCTAGGGGTGCCTTCCGCCAGGGATATCGAGATGCGACTTTTTTTAGATTGTTCCTGATGCCATTCCTTAGCTCGGTGCACAATTTAAAATGGAACAAACTCCGTGGGGCAAAGTTAGAATTTTTTGAACGTTCGTGAGGGAGGTTTTTGGCTGCTAGGGGTGCCTTCCGCCAGGGATATCGAGATGCGACTTTTTTTAGATTGTTCCTGATGCCATTCCTTAGCTCGGTGCACAATTTAAAATGGAACAAACTCCGTGGGGCAAAGTTAGAATTTTTTGAATGTTCGCGAGGGTGGTTTTTGGCTGCTAGGGGTGCCTTCCGCCAGGGATATCGAGATGCGACTTTTTTTAGATTGTTCCTGATGCCATTCCTTAGCTCGGTGCACAATTTAAAATGGAACAAACTCCGTGGGGCAAAGTTAGAATTTTTTGAACGTTCGCGAGGGTGGTTTTTGGCTGCTAGGGGTGCCTTCCGCCAGGGATATCGAGATGCGACTTTTTTTAGATTGTTCCTGATGCCATTCCTTAGCTCGGTGCACAATTTAAAATGGAACAAACTCCGTGGGGCAAAGTTAGAATTTTTTGAACGTTCGCGAGGGTGGTTTTTGGCTGCTAGGGGTGCCTTCCGCCAGGGATATCGAGATGCGACTTTTTTTAGATTGTTCCTGATGCCATTCCTTAGCTCGGTGCTCAATTTAAAATGGAACAAACTCCGTGGGGCAAAGTTAGAATTTTTTGAACGTTCGCGAGGGTGGTTTTTGCTGCTAGGGGTGCCTTCCGCCAGGGATATCGAGATGCGACTTTTTTTAGATTGTTCCTGATGCCATTCCTTAGCTCGGTGCAAAATTTAAAATGGAACAAACTCCGTGGGGCAAAGTTAGAATTTTTTGAACGTTCGCGAGGGTGGTTTTTGGCTGCTAGGGGTGCCTTCCGCCAGGGATATCGAGATGCGACTTTTTTTAGATTGTTCCTCATGCCATTCCTTAGCTCGGTGCACACTTTAAAATGGAACAAACTCCGTGGGGCAAAGTTAGAATTTTTTGAACGTTCGCGAGGGTGGTTTTTGGCTGCTAGGGGTGCCTTCCGCCAGGGATATCGAGATGCGACTTTTTTTAGATTGTTCCTCATGCCATTCCTTAGCTCGGTGCACAATTTAAAATGGAACAAACTCCGTGGGGCAAAGTTAGAATTTTTTGAACGTTCGCGAGGGTGGTTTTTGGCTGCTGGGGGTGCCTTCCGCCAGGGATATCGAGATGCGACTTTTTTTAGATTGTTCCTGATGCCATTCCTTAGCTCGGTGCACAATTTAAAATGGAACAAACTCCGTGGGGCAAAGTTAGAATTTTTTGAACGTTCGCGAGGGTGGTTTTTGGCTGCTAGGGGTGCCTTCCGCCAGGGATATCGAGATGCGACTTTTTTTAGATTGTTCCTGATGCCATTCCTTAGCTCGGTGCACAATTTAAAATGGAACACACTCCGTGGGGCAAAGTTAGAATTTTTTGAACGTTCGCGAGGGTGGTTTTTGGCTGCTAGGGGTGCCTTCCGCCAGGGATATCGAGATGCGACTTTTTTTAGATTGTTCCTGATGCCATTCCTTAGCTCGGTGCACAATTTAAAATGGAACAAACTCCGTGGGGCAAAGTTAGAATTTTTTGAACGTTCGCGAGGGTGGTTTTTGGCTGCTAGGGGTGCCTTCCGCCAGGGATATCGAGATGCGACTTTTTTTAGATTGTTCCTGATGCCATTCCTTAGCTCGGTGCTCAATTTAAAATGGAACAAACTCCGTGGGGCAAAGTTAGAATTTTTTGAACGTTCGCGAGGGTGGTTTTTGGCTGCTAGGGGTGCCTTCCGCCAGGGATATCGAGATGCGACTTTTTTTAGATTGTTCCTGATGCCATTCCTTAGCTCGGTGCAAAATTTAAAATGGAACAAACTCCGTGGGGCAAAGTTAGAATTTTTTGAACGTTCGCGAGGGTGGTTTTTGGCTGCTAGGGGTGCCTTCCGCCAGGGATATCGAGATGCGACTTTTTTTAGATTGTTCCTGATGCCATTCCTTAGCTCGGTGCACACTTTAAAATGGAACAAACTCCGTGGGGCAAAGTTAGAATTTTTTGAACGTTCGCGAGGGTGGTTTTTGGCTGCTAGGGGTGCCTTCCGCCAGGGATATCGAGATGCGACTTTTTTTAGATTGTTCCTCATGCCATTCCTTAGCTCGGTGCACAATTTAAAATGGAACAAACTCCGTGGGGCAAAGTTAGAATTTTTTGAACGTTCGCGAGGGTGGTTTTTGGCTGCTAGGGGTGCCTTCCGCCAGGGATATCGAGATGCGACTTTTTTTAGATTGTTCCTGATGCCATTCCTTAGCTCGGTGCACAATTTAAAATGGAACAAACTCCGTGGGGCAAAGTTAGAATTTTTTGAACGTTCGCGAGGGTGGTTTTTGGCTGCTAGGGGTGCCTTCCGCAAGGGATATCGAGATGCGACTTTTTTTAGATTGTTCCTCATGCCATTCCTTAGCTCGGTGCACAATTTAAAATGGAACAAACTCCGTGGGGCAAAGTTAGAATTTTTTGAACGTTCGCGAGGGTGGTTTTTGGCTGCTAGGGGTGCCTTCCGCCAGGGATATCGAGATGCGACTTTTTTTAGATTGTTCCTGATGCCATTCCTTAGCTCGGTGCACAATTTAAAATGGAACAAACTCCGTGGGGCAAAGTTAGAATTTTTTGAACGTTCGCGAGGGTGGTTTTTGGCTGCTAGGGGTGCCTTCCGCCAGGGATATCGAGATGCGACTTTTTTTAGATTGTTCCTGATGCCATTCCTTAGCTCGGTGCACAATTAAAATGGAACAAACTCCGTGGGGCAAAGTTAGAATTTTTTGAACGTTCGCGAGGGTGGTTTTTGGCTGCTAGGGGTGCCTTCCGCCAGGGATATCGAGATGCGACTTTTTTTAGATTGTTCCTGATGCCATTCCTTAGCTCGGTGCAAAATTTAAAATGGAACAAACTCCGTGGGGCAAAGTTAGAATTTTTTGAACGTTCGCGAGGGTGGTTTTTGGCTGCTAGGGGTGCCTTCCGCCAGGGATATCGAGATGCGACTTTTTTTAGATTGTTCCTGATGCCATTCCTTAGCTCGGTGCACAATTTAAAATGGAACAAACTCCGTGGGGCAAAGTTAGAATTTTTTGAACGTTCGCGAGGGTGGTTTTTGGCTGCTAGGGGTGCCTTCCGCCAGGGATATCGAGATGCGACTTTTTTTAGATTGTTCCTGATGCCATTCCTTAGCTCGGTGCACAATTTAAAATGGAACAAACTCCGTGGGGCAAAGTTAGAATTTTTTGAACGTTCGCGAGGGTGGTTTTTGGCTGCTAGGGGTGCCTTCCGCCAGGGATATCGAGATGCGACTTTTTTTAGATTGTTCCTGATGCCATTCCTTAGCTCGGTGCACAATTTAAAATGGAACAAACTCCGTGGGGCAAAGTTAGAATTTTTTGAACGTTCGCGAGGGTGGTTTTTGGCTGCTAGGGGTGCCTTCCGCCAGGGATATCGAGATGCGACTTTTTTTAGATTGTTCCTGATGCCATTCCTTAGCTCGGTGCCCACTTTAAAATGGAACAAACTCCGTGGGGCAAAGTTAGAATTTTTTGAACGTTCGCGAGGGTGGTTTTTGGCTGCTAGGGGTGCCTTCCGCCAGGGATATCGAGATGCGACTTTTTTTAGATTGTTCCTCATGCCATTCCTTAGCTCGGTGCACAATTTAAAATGGAACAAACTCCGTGGGGCAAAGTTAGAATTTTTTGAACGTTCGCGAGGGTGGTTTTTGGCCGCTAGGGGTGCCTTCCGCCAGGGATATCGAGATGCGACTTTTTTTAGATTGTTCCTGATGCCATTCCTTAGCTCGGTGCACAATTTAAAATGGAACAAACTCCGTGGGGCAAAGTTAGAATTTTTTGAACGTTCGCGAGGGTGGTTTTTGGCTGCTAGGGGTGCCTTCCGCCAGGGATATCGAGATGCGACTTTTTTTAGATTGTTCCTGATGCCATTCCTTAGCTCGGTGCACAATTTAAAATGGAACAAACTCCGTGGGGCAAAGTTAGAATTTTTTGAACGTTCGCGAGGGTGTTTTTTGGCTGCTAGGGGTGCCTTCCGCCAGGGATATCGAGATGCGACTTTTTTTAGATTGTTCCTGATGCCATTCCTTAGCTCGGTGCACAATTTAAAATGGAACAAACTCCGTGGGGCAAAGTTAGAATTTTTTGAACGTTCGCGAGGGTGGTTTTTGGCTGCTAGGGGTGCCTTCCGCCAGGGATATCGAGATGCGACTTTTTTTAGATTGTTCCTGATGCCATTCCTTAGCTCGGTGCACAATTTAAAATGGAACAAACTCCGTGGGGCAAAGTTAGAATTTTTTGAACGTTCGCGAGGGTGGTTTTTGGCTGCTAGGGGTGCCTTCCGCCAGGGATATCGAGATGCGACTTTTTTTAGATTGTTCCTGATGCCATTCCTTAGCTCGGTGCACAATTTAAAATGGAACAAACTCCGTGGGGCAAAGTTAGAATTTTTTGAACGTTCGCGAGGGTGGTTTTTGGCTGCTAGGGGTGCCTTCCGCCAGGGATATCGAGATGCGACTTTTTTTAGATTGTTCCTGATGCCATTCCTTAGCTCGGTGCACAATTTAAAATGGAACAAACTCCGTGGGGCAAAGTTAGAATTTTTTGAACGTTCGCGAGGGTGGTTTTTGGATGCTAGGGGTGCCTTCCGCCAGGGATATCGAGATGCGACTTTTTTTAGATTGTTCCTGATGCCATTCCTTAGCTCGGTGCACAATTTAAAATGGAACAAACTCCGTGGGGCAAAGTTAGAATTTTTTGAACGTTCGCGAGGGTGGTTTTTGGCTGCTAGGGGTGCCTTCCGCCAGGGGTATCGAGATGCGACTTTTTTTAGATTGTTCCTGATGCCATTCCTTAGCTCGGTGCACAATTTAAAATGGAACAAACTCCGTGGGGCAAAGTTAGAATTTTTTGAACGTTCGCGAGGGTGGTTTTTGGCTGCTAGGGGTGCCTTCCGCCAGGGATATCGAGATGCGACTTTTTTTAGATTGTTCCTGATGCCATTCCTTAGCTCGGTGCACAATTTAAAATGGAGCAAACTCCGTGGGGCAAAGTTAGAATTTTTTGAACGTTCGCGAGGGTGGTTTTTGGCTGCTAGGGGTGCCTTCCGCCAGGGATATCGAGATGCGACTTTTTTTAGATTGTTCCTGATGCCATTCCTTAGCTCGGTGCACAATTTAAAATGGAGCAAACTCCGTGGGGCAAAGTTAGAATTTTTTGAACGTTCGCGAGGGTGGTTTTTGGCTGCTAGGGGTTCCTTCCGCCAGGGATATCGAGATGCGACTTTTTTTAGATTGTTCCTGATGCCATTCCTTAGCTCGGTGCACAATTTAAAATAGAACAAACTCCGTGGGGCAAAGTTAGAATTTTTTGAACGTTCGCGAGGGTGGTTTTTGGCTGCTAGGGGTGCCTTCCGCCAGGGATATCGAGATGCGACTTTTTTTAGATTGTTCCTGATGCCATTCCTTAGCTCGGTGCACAATTTAAAATGGAACAAACTCCGTGGGGCAAAGTTAGAATTTTTTGAACGTTCGCGAGGGTGGTTTTTGGCTGCTAGGGGTGCCTTCCGCCAGGGATATCGAGATGCGACTTTTTTTAGATTGTTCCTGATGCCATTCCTTAGCTCGGTGCACAATTTAAAATGGAACAAACTCCGTGGGGCAAAGTTAGAATTTTTTGAACGTTCGCGAGGGTGGTTTTTGGCTGCTAGGGGTTCCTTCCGCCAGGGATATCGAGATGCGACTTTTTTTAGATTGTTCCTGATGCCATTCCTTAGCTCGGTGCACAATTTAAAATGGAACAAACTCCGTGGGGCAACGTTAGAATTTTTTGAACGTTCGCGAGGGTGGTTTTTGGCTGCTAGGGGTGCCTTCCGCCAGGGATATCGAGATGCGACTTTTTTTAGATTGTTCCTGATGCCATTCCTTAGCTCGGTGCACAATTTAAAATGGAACAAACTCCGTGGGGCAAAGTTAGAATTTTTTGAACGTTCGTGAGGGAGGTTTTTGGCTGCTAGGGGTGCCTTCCGCCAGGGATATCGAGATGCGACTTTTTTTAGATTGTTCCTGATGCCATTCCTTAGCTCGGTGCACAATTTAAAATGGAACAAACTCCGTGGGGCAAAGTTAGAATTTTTTGAATGTTCGCGAGGGTGGTTTTTGGCTGCTAGGGGTGCCTTCCGCCAGGGATATCGAGATGCGACTTTTTTTAGATTGTTCCTGATGCCATTCCTTAGCTCGGTGCACAATTTAAAATGGAACAAACTCCGTGGGGCAAAGTTAGAATTTTTTGAACGTTCGCGAGGGTGGTTTTTGGCTGCTAGGGGTGCCTTCCGCCAGGGATATCGAGATGCGACTTTTTTTAGATTGTTCCTGATGCCATTCCTTAGCTCGGTGCACAATTTAAAATGGAACAAACTCCGTGGGGCAAAGTTAGAATTTTTTGAACGTTCGCGAGGGTGGTTTTTGGCTGCTAGGGGTGCCTTCCGCCAGGGATATCGAGATGCGACTTTTTTTAGATTGTTCCTGATGCCATTCCTTAGCTCGGTGCTCAATTTAAAATGGAACAAACTCCGTGGGGCAAAGTTAGAATTTTTTGATCGTTCGCGAGGGTGGTTTTTGGCTGCTAGGGGTGCCTTCCGCCAGGGATATCGAGATGCGACTTTTTTTAGATTGTTCCTGATGCCATTCCTTAGCTCGGTGCAAAATTTAAAATGGAACAAACTCCGTGGGGCAAAGTTAGAATTTTTTGAACGTTCGCGAGGGTGGTTTTTGGCTGCTAGGGGTGCCTTCCGCCAGGGATATCGAGATGCGACTTTTTTTAGATTGTTCCTCATGCCATTCCTTAGCTCGGTGCACACTTTAAAATGGAACAAACTCCGTGGGGCAAAGTTAGAATTTTTTGAACGTTCGCGAGGGTGGTTTTTGGCTGCTAGGGGTGCCTTCCGCCAGGGATATCGAGATGCGACTTTTTTTAGATTGTTCCTCATGCCATTCCTTAGCTCGGTGCACAATTTAAAATGGAACAAACTCCGTGGGGCAAAGTTAGAATTTTTTGAACGTTCGCGAGGGTGGTTTTTGGCTGCTGGGGGTGCCTTCCGCCAGGGATATCGAGATGCGACTTTTTTTAGATTGTTCCTGATGCCATTCCTTAGCTCGGTGCACAATTTAAAATGGAACAAACTCCGTGGGGCAAAGTTAGAATTTTTTGAACGTTCGCGAGGGTGGTTTTTGGCTGCTAGGGGTGCCTTCCGCCAGGGATATCGAGATGCGACTTTTTTTAGATTGTTCCTGATGCCATTCCTTAGCTCGGTGCACAATTTAAAATGGAACAAACTCCGTGGGGCAAAGTTAGAATTTTTTGAACGTTCGCGAGGGTGGTTTTTGGCTGCTAGGGGTGCCTTCCGCCAGGGATATCGAGATGCGACTTTTTTTAGATTGTTCCTGATGCCATTCCTTAGCTCGGTGCACAATTTAAAATGGAACAAACTCCGTGGGGCAAAGTTAGAATTTTTTGAACGTTCGCGAGGGTGGTTTTTGGCTGCTAGGGGTGCCTTCCGCCAGGGATATCGAGATGCGACTTTTTTTAGATTGTTCCTGATGCCATTCCTTAGCTCGGTGCTCAATTTAAAATGGAACAAACTCCGTGGGGCAAAGTTAGAATTTTTTGAACGTTCGCGAGGGTGGTTTTTGGCTGCTAGGGGTGCCTTCCGCCAGGGATATCGAGATGCGACTTTTTTTAGATTGTTCCTGATGCCATTCCTTAGCTCGGTGCAAAATTTAAAATGGAACAAACTCCGTGGGGCAAAGTTAGAATTTTTTGAACGTTCGCGAGGGTGGTTTTTGGCTGCTAGGGGTGCCTTCCGCCAGGGATATCGAGATGCGACTTTTTTTAGATTGTTCCTGATGCCATTCCTTAGCTCGGTGCACACTTTAAAATGGAACAAACTCCGTGGGGCAAAGTTAGAATTTTTTGAACGTTCGCGAGGGTGGTTTTTGGCTGCTAGGGGTGCCTTCCGCCAGGGATATCGAGATGCGACTTTTTTTAGATTGTTCCTCATGCCATTCCTTAGCTCGGTGCACAATTTAAAATGGAACAAACTCCGTGGGGCAAAGTTAGAATTTTTTGAACGTTCGCGAGGGTGGTTTTTGGCTGCTAGGGGTGCCTTCCGCCAGGGATATCGAGATGCGACTTTTTTTAGATTGTTCCTGATGCCATTCCTTAGCTCGGTGCACAATTTAAAATGGAACAAACTCCGTGGGGCAAAGTTAGAATTTTTTGAACGTTCGCGAGGGTGGTTTTTGGCTGCTAGGGGTGCCTTCCGCAAGGGATATCGAGATGCGACTTTTTTTAGATTGTTCCTCATGCCATTCCTTAGCTCGGTGCACAATTTAAAATGGAACAAACTCCGTGGGGCAAAGTTAGAATTTTTTGAACGTTCGCGAGGGTGGTTTTTGGCTGCTAGGGGTGCCTTCCGCCAGGGATATCGAGATGCGACTTTTTTTAGATTGTTCCTGATGCCATTCCTTAGCTCGGTGCACAATTTAAAATGGAACAAACTCCGTGGGGCAAAGTTAGAATTTTTTGAACGTTCGCGAGGGTGGTTTTTGGCTGCTAGGGGTGCCTTCCGCCAGGGATATCGAGATGCGACTTTTTTTAGATTGTTCCTGATGCCATTCCTTAGCTCGGTGCACAATTAAAATGGAACAAACTCCGTGGGGCAAAGTTAGAATTTTTTGAACGTTCGCGAGGGTGGTTTTTGGCTGCTAGGGGTGCCTTCCGCCAGGGATATCGAGATGCGACTTTTTTTAGATTGTTCCTGATGCCATTCCTTAGCTCGGTGCAAAATTTAAAATGGAACAAACTCCGTGGGGCAAAGTTAGAATTTTTTGAACGTTCGCGAGGGTGGTTTTTGGCTGCTAGGGGTGCCTTCCGCCAGGGATATCGAGATGCGACTTTTTTTAGATTGTTCCTGATGCCATTCCTTAGCTCGGTGCACAATTTAAAATGGAACAAACTCCGTGGGGCAAAGTTAGAATTTTTTGAACGTTCGCGAGGGTGGTTTTTGGCTGCTAGGGGTGCCTTCCGCCAGGGATATCGAGATGCGACTTTTTTTAGATTGTTCCTGATGCCATTCCTTAGCTCGGTGCACAATTTAAAATGGAACAAACTCCGTGGGGCAAAGTTAGAATTTTTTGAACGTTCGCGAGGGTGGTTTTTGGCTGCTAGGGGTGCCTTCCGCCAGGGATATCGAGATGCGACTTTTTTTAGATTGTTCCTGATGCCATTCCTTAGCTCGGTGCACAATTTAAAATGGAACAAACTCCGTGGGGCAAAGTTAGAATTTTTTGAACGTTCGCGAGGGTGGTTTTTGGCTGCTAGGGGTGCCTTCCGCCAGGGATATCGAGATGCGACTTTTTTTAGATTGTTCCTGATGCCATTCCTTAGCTCGGTGCCCACTTTAAAATGGAACAAACTCCGTGGGGCAAAGTTAGAATTTTTTGAACGTTCGCGAGGGTGGTTTTTGGCTGCTAGGGGTGCCTTCCGCCAGGGATATCGAGATGCGACTTTTTTTAGATTGTTCCTCATGCCATTCCTTAGCTCGGTGCACAATTTAAAATGGAACAAACTCCGTGGGGCAAAGTTAGAATTTTTTGAACGTTCGCGAGGGTGGTTTTTGGCCGCTAGGGGTGCCTTCCGCCAGGGATATCGAGATGCGACTTTTTTTAGATTGTTCCTGATGCCATTCCTTAGCTCGGTGCACAATTTAAAATGGAACAAACTCCGTGGGGCAAAGTTAGAATTTTTTGAACGTTCGCGAGGGTGGTTTTTGGCTGCTAGGGGTGCCTTCCGCCAGGGATATCGAGATGCGACTTTTTTTAGATTGTTCCTGATGCCATTCCTTAGCTCGGTGCACAATTTAAAATGGAACAAACTCCGTGGGGCAAAGTTAGAATTTTTTGAACGTTCGCGAGGGTGGTTTTTGGCTGCTAGGGGTGCCTTCCGCCAGGGATATCGAGATGCGACTTTTTTTAGATTGTTCCTGATGCCATTCCTTAGCTCGGTGCACAATTTAAAATGGAACAAACTCCGTGGGGCAAAGTTAGAATTTTTTGAACGTTCGCGAGGGTGGTTTTTGGCTGCTAGGGGTGCCTTCCGCCAGGGATATCGAGATGCGACTTTTTTTAGATTGTTCCTGATGCCATTCCTTAGCTCGGTGCACAATTTAAAATGGAGCAAACTCCGTGGGGCAAAGTTAGAATTTTTTGAACGTTCGCGAGGGTGGTTTTTGGCTGCTAGGGGTGCCTTCCGCCAGGGATATCGAGATGCGACTTTTTTTAGATTGTTCCTGATGCCATTCCTTAGCTCGGTGCACAATTTAAAATGGAACAAACTCCGTGGGGCAAAGTTAGAATTTTTTGAACGTTCGCGAGGGTGGTTTTTGGCTGCTAGGGGTGCCTTCCGCCAGGGATATCGAGATGCGACTTTTTTTAGATTGTTCCTGATGCCATTCCTTAGCTCGGTGCACAATTTAAAATGGAACAAACTCCGTGGGGCAAAGTTAGAATTTTTTGAACGTTCGCGAGGGTGGTTTTTGGCTGCTAGGGGTGCCTTCCGCCAGGGATATCGAGATGCGACTTTTTTTAGATTGTTCCTGATGCCATTCCTTAGCTCGGTGCACAATTTAAAATGGAACAAACTCCGTGGGGCAAAGTTAGAATTTTTTGAACGTTCGCGAGGGTGGATTTTGGCTGCTAGGGGTGCCTTCCGCCAGGGATATCGAGATGCGACTTTTTTTAGATTGTTCCTGATGCCATTCCTTAGCTCGGTGCACAATTTATAATGGAACAAACTCCGTGGGGCAAAGTTAGAGTTTTTTGAACGTTCGCGAGGGTGGTTTTTGGCTGCTAGGGGTGCCTTCCGCCAGGGATATCGAGATGCGACTTTTTTTAGATTGTTCCTGATGCCATTCCTTAGCTCGGTGCACAATTTAAAATGGAACAAACTCCGTGGGGCAAAGTTAGAATTTTTTGAACGTTCGCGAGGGTGGTTTTTGGCTGCTAGGGGTGCCTTCCGCCAGGGATATCGAGATGCGACTTTTTTTAGATTGTTCCTGATGCCATTCCTTAGCTCGGTGCACAATTTAAAATGGAACAAACTCCGTGGGGCAAAGTTAGAATTTTTTGAACGTTCGCGAGGGTGGTTTTTGGCTGCTAGGGGTGCCTTCCGCCAGGGATATCGAGATGCGACTTTTTTTAGATTGTTCCTGATGCCATTCCTTAGCTCGGTGCACAATTTAAAATGGAGCAAACTCCGTGGGGCAAAGTTAGAATTTTTTGAACGTTCGCGAGGGTGGTTTTTGGCTGCTAGGGGTGCCTTCCGCCAGGGATATGGAGATGCGACTTTTTTTAGATTGTTCCTGATGCCATTCCTTAGCTCGGTGCACAATTTAAAATGGAGCAAACTCCGTGGGGCAAAGTTAGAATTTTTTGAACGTTCGCGAGGGTGGTTTTTGGCTGCTAGGGGTTCCTTCCGCAAGGGATATCGAGATGCGACTTTTTTTAGATTGTTCCTGATGCCATTCCTTAGCTCGGTGCACAATTTAAAATGGAACAAACTCCGTGGGGCAAAGTTAGAATTTTTTGAACGTTCGCGAGGGTGGTTTTTGGCTGCTAGGGGTGCCTTCCGCCAGGGATATCGAGATGCGACTTTTTTTAGATTGTTCCTGATGCCATTCCTTAGCTCGGTGCACAATTTAAAATGGAACAAACTCCGTGGGGCAAAGTTAGAATTTTTTGAACGTTCGCGAGGGTGGTTTTTGGCTGCTAGGGGTGCCTTCCGCCAGGGATATCGAGATGCGACTTTTTTTAGATTGTTCCTGATGCCATTCCTTAGCTCGGTGCACAATTTAAAATGGAACAAACTCCGTGGGGCAAAGTTAGAATTTTTTGAACGTTCGCGAGGGTGGTTTTTGGCTGCTAGGGGTTCCTTCCGCCAGGGATATCGAGATGCGACTTTTTTTAGATTGTTCCTGATGCCATTCCTTAGCTCGGTGCAGAATTTAAAATGGAACAAACTCCGTGGGGCAACGTTAGAATTTTTTGAACGTTCGCGAGGGTGGTTTTTGGCTGCTAGGGGTGCCTTCCGCCAGGGATATCGAGATGCGACTTTTTTTAGATTGTTCCTGATGCCATTCCTTAGCTCGGTGCACAATTTAAAATGGAACAAACTCCGTGGGGCAAAGTTAGAATTTTTTGAACGTTCGTGAGGGAGGTTTTTGGCTGCTAGGGGTGCCTTCCGCTAGGGATATCGAGATGCGACTTTTTTTAGATTGTTCCTGATGCCATTCCTTAGCTCGGTGCACAATTTAAAATGGAACAAACTCCGTGGGGCAAAGTTAGAATTTTTTGAACGTTCGCGAGGGTGGTTTTTGGCTGCTAGGGGTGCCTTCCGCCAGGGGTATCGAGATGCGACTTTTTTTAGATTGTTCCTGATGCCATTCCTTAGCTCGGTGCACAATTTAAAATGGAACAAACTCCGTGGGGCAAAGTTAGAATTTTTTGAACGTTCGCGAGGGTCGTTTTTGGCTGCTAGGGGTGCCTTCCGCCAGGGATATCGAGATGCGACTTTTTTTAGATTGTTCCTGATGCCATTCCTTAGCTCGGTGCACAATTTAAAATGGAACAAACTCCGTGGGGCAAAGTTAGAATTTTTTGAACGTTCGCGAGGGTGGTTTTTGGCTGCTAGGGGTGCCTTCCGCCAGGGATATCGAGATGCGACTTTTTTTAGATTGTTCCTGATGCCATTCCTTAGCTCGGTGCACAATTTAAAATGGAACAAACTCCGTGGGGCAAAGTTAGAATTTTTTGAACGTTCGCGAGGGTGGTTTTTGGCTGCTAGGGGTGCCTTCCGCCAGGGATATCGAGATGCGACTTTTTTTAGATTGTTCCTGATGCCATTCCTTAGCTCGGTGCACAATTTAAAATGGAGCAAACTCCGTGGGGCAAAGTTAGAATTTTTTGAACGTTCGCGAGGGTGGTTTTTGGCTGCTAGGGGTTCCTTCCGCAAGGGATATCGAGATGCGACTTTTTTTAGATTGTTCCTGATGCCATTCCTTAGCTCGGTGCACAATTTAAAATGGAACAAACTCCGTGGGGCAAAGTTAGAATTTTTTGAACGTTCGCGAGGGTGGTTTTTGGCTGCTAGGGGTGCCTTCCGCCAGGGATATCGAGATGCGACTTTTTTTAGATTGTTCCTGATGCCATTCCTTAGCTCGGTGCACAATTTAAAATGGAACAAACTCCGTGGGGCAAAGTTAGAATTTTTTGAACGTTCGCGAGGGTGGTTTTTGGCTGCTAGGGGTGCCTTCCGCCAGGGATATCGAGATGCGACTTTTTTTAGATTGTTCCTGATGCCATTCCTTAGCTCGGTGCACAATTTAAAATGGAACAAACTCCGTGGGGCAAAGTTAGAATTTTTTGAACGTTCGCGAGGGTGGTTTTTGGCTGCTAGGGGTTCCTTCCGCCAGGGATATCGAGATGCGACTTTTTTTAGATTGTTCCTGATGCCATTCCTTAGCTCGGTGCAGAATTTAAAATGGAACAAACTCCGTGGGGCAACGTTAGAATTTTTTGAACGTTCGCGAGGGTGGTTTTTGGCTGCTAGGGGTGCCTTCCGCCAGGGATATCGAGATGCGACTTTTTTTAGATTGTTCCTGATGCCATTCCTTAGCTCGGTGCACAATTTAAAATGGAACAAACTCCGTGGGGCAAAGTTAGAATTTTTTGAACGTTCGTGAGGGAGGTTTTTGGCTGCTAGGGGTGCCTTCCGCTAGGGATATCGAGATGCGACTTTTTTTAGATTGTTCCTGATGCCATTCCTTAGCTCGGTGCACAATTTAAAATGGAACAAACTCCGTGGGGCAAAGTTAGAATTTTTTGAACGTTCGCGAGGGTGGTTTTTGGCTGCTAGGGGTGCCTTCCGCCAGGGGTATCGAGATGCGACTTTTTTTAGATTGTTCCTGATGCCATTCCTTAGCTCGGTGCACAATTTAAAATGGAACAAACTCCGTGGGGCAAAGTTAGAATTTTTTGAACGTTCGCGAGGGTCGTTTTTGGCTGCTAGGGGTGCCTTCCGCCAGGGATATCGAGATGCGACTTTTTTTAGATTGTTCCTGATGCCATTCCTTAGCTCGGTGCACAATTTAAAATGGAACAAACTCCGTGGGGCAAAGTTAGAATTTTTTGAACGTTCGCGAGGGTGGTTTTTGGCTGCTAGGGGTGCCTTCCGCCAGGGATATCGAGATGCGACTTTTTTTAGATTGTTCCTGATGCCATTCCTTAGCTCGGTGCACAATTTAAAATGGAACAAACTCCGTGGGGCAAAGTTAGAATTTTTTGAACGTTCGCGAGGGTGGTTTTTGGCTGCTAGGGGTGCCTTCCGCCAGGGATATCGAGATGCGACTTTTTTTAGATTGTTCCTGATGCCATTCCTTAGCTCGGTGCACAATTTAAAATGGAGCAAACTCCGTGGGGCAAAGTTAGAATTTTTTGAACGTTCGCGAGGGTGGTTTTTGGCTGCTAGGGGTGCCTTCCGCCAGGGATATCGAGATGCGACTTTTTTTAGATTGTTCCTGATGCCATTCCTTAGCTCGGTGCACAATTTAAAATGGAACAAACTCCGTGGGGCAAAGTTAGAATTTTTTGAACGTTCGCGAGGGTGGTTTTTGGCTGCTAGGGGTGCCTTCCGCCAGGGATATCGAGATGCGACTTTTTTTAGATTGTTCCTGATGCCATTCCTTAGCTCGGTGCACAATTTAAAATGGAACAAACTCCGTGGGGCAAAGTTAGAATTTTTTGAACGTTCGCGAGGGTGGTTTTTGGCTGCTAGGGGTGCCTTCCGCCAGGGATATCGAGATGCGACTTTTTTTAGATTGTTCCTGATGCCATTCCTTAGCTCGGTGCACAATTTAAAATGGAGCAAACTCCGTGGGGCAAAGTTAGAATTTTTTGAACGTTCGCGAGGGTGGTTTTTGGCTGCTAGGGGTGCATTCCGCCAGGGATATCGAGATGCGACTTTTTTTAGATTGTTCCTGATGCCATTCCTTAGCTCGGTGCACAATTTAAAATGGAGCAAACTCCGTGGGGCAAAGTTAGAATTTTTTGAACGTTCGCGAGGGTGGTTTTTGGCTGCTAGGGGTGCCTTCCGCCAGGGATATCGAGATGCGACTTTTTTTAGATTGTTCCTGATGCCATTCCTTAGCTCGGTGCACAATTTAAAATGGAACAAACTCCGTGGGGCAAAGTTAGAATTTTTTGAACGTTCGCGAGGGTGGTTTTTGGCTGCTAGGGGTGCCTTCCGCCAGGGATATCGAGATGCGACTTTTTTTAGATTGTTCCTGATGCCATTCCTTAGCTCGGTGCACAATTTAAAATGGAACAAACTCCGTGGGGCAAAGTTAGAATTTTTTGAACGTTCGCGAGGGTGGTTTTTGGCTGCTAGGGGTGCCTTCCGCCAGGGATATCGAGATGCGACTTTTTTTAGATTGTTCCTGATGCCATTCCTTAGCTCGGTGCACAATTTAAAATGGAACAAACTCCGTGGGGCAAAGTTAGAATTTTTTGAACGTTCGCGAGGGTGGTTTTTGGCTGCTAGGGGTGCCTTCCGCCAGGGATATCGAGATGCGACTTTTTTTAGATTGTTCCTGATGCCATTCCTTAGCTCGGTGCACAATTTAAAATGGCACAAACTCCGTGGGGCAAAGTTAGAATTTTTTGAACGTTCGCGAGGGTGGTTTTTGGCTGCTAGGGGTGCCTTCCGCCAGGGATATCGAGATGCGACTTTTTTTAGATTGTTCCTGATGCCATTCCTTAGCTCGGTGCACAATTTAAAATGGCACAAACTCCGTGGGGCAAAGTTAGAATTTTTTGAACGTTCGCGAGGGTGGTTTTTGGCTGCTAGGGTTGCCTTCCGCCAGGGATATCGAGATGCGACTTTTTTTAGCTTGTTCCTGATGCCATTCCTTAGCTCGGTGCACAATTTAAAATGGAACAAACTCCGTGGGGCAAAGTTAGAATTTTTTGAACGTTCGCGAGGGTGGTTTTTGGCTGCTAGGGGTGCCTTCCGCCAGGGATATGGAGATGCGACTTTTTTTAGATTGTTCCTGATGCCATTCCTTAGCTCGGTGCACAATTTAAAATGGAACAAACTCCGTGGGGCAAAGTTAGAATTTTTTGAACGTTCGCGAGGGTGGTTTTTGGCTGCTAGGGGTGCCTTCCGCCAGGGATATCGAGATGCGACTTTTTTTAGATTGTTCCTGATGCCATTCCTTAGCTCGGTGCACAATTTAAAATGGAACAAACTCCGTGGGGCAAAGTTAGAATTTTTTGAACGTTCGCGAGGGTGGTTTTTGGCTGCTAGGGGTGCCTTCCGCCAGGGATATCGAGATGCGACTTTTTTTAGATTGTTCCTGATGCCATTCCTTAGCTCGGTGCACAATTTAAAATGGAACAAACTCCGTGGGGCAAAGTTAGAATTTTTTGAACGTTCGCGAGGGTGGTTTTTGGCTGCTAGGGGTGCCTTCCGCCAGGGATATCGAGATGCGACTTTTTTTAGATTGTTCCTGATGCCATTCCTTAGCTCGGTGCACAATTTAAAATGGAACAAACTCCGTGGGGCAAAGTTAGAATTTTTTGAACGTTCGCGAGGGTGGTTTTTGGCTGCTAGGGGTGCCTTCCGCCAGGGATATCGAGATGCGACTTTTTTTAGATTGTTCCTGATGCCATTCCTTAGCTCGGTGCACAATTTAAAATGGAACAAACTCCGTGGGGCAAAGTTAGAATTTTTTGAACGTTCGCGAGGGTGGTTTTTGGCTGCTAGGGGTGCCTTCCGCCAGGGATATCGAGATGCGACTTTTTTTAGATTGTTCCTGATGCCATTCCTTAGCTCGGTGCACAATTTAAAATGGAACAAACTCCGTGGGGCAAAGTTAGAATTTTTTGAACGTTCGCGAGGGTGGTTTTTGGCTGCTAGGGGTGCCTTCCGCCAGGGATATCGAGATGCGACTTTTTTTAGATTGTTCCTGATGCCATTCCTTAGCTCGGTGCACAATTTAAAATGGAACAAACTCCGTGGGGCAAAGTTAGAATTTTTTGAACGTTCGCGAGGGTGGTTTTTGGCTGCTAGGGGTGCCTTCCGCCAGGGATATCGAGATGCGACTTTTTTTAGATTGTTCCTGATGCCATTCCTTAGCTCGGTGCACAATTTAAAATGGAACAAACTCCGTGGGGCAAAGTTAGAATTTTTTGAACGTTCGCGAGGGTGGTTTTTGGCTGCTAGGGGTGCCTTCCGCCAGGGATATCGAGATGCGACTTTTTTTAGATTGTTCCTGATGCCATTCCTTAGCTCGGTGCACAATTTAAAATGGAACAAACTCCGTGGGGCAACGTTAGAATTTTTTGAACGTTCGCGAGGGTGGTTTTTGGCTGCTAGGGGTGCCTTCCGCCAGGGATATCGAGATGCGACTTTTTTTAGATTGTTCCTGATGCCATTCCTTAGCTCGGTGCACAATTTAAAATGGAACAAACTCCGTGGGGCAAAGTTAGAATTTTTTGAACGTTCGCGAGGGTGGTTTTTGGCTGCTAGGGGTGCCTTCCGCCAGGGATATCGAGATGCGACTTTTTTTAGATTGTTCCTGATGCCATTCCTTAGCTCGGTGCACAATTTAAAATGGAGCAAACTCCGTGGGGCAAAGTTAGAATTTTTTGAACGTTCGCGAGGGTGGTTTTTGGCTGCTAGGGGTTCCTTCCGCCAGGGATATCGAGATGCGACTTTTTTTAGATTGTTCCTGATGCCATTCCTTAGCTCGGTGCACAATTTAAAATGGAACAAACTCCGTGGGGCAAAGTTAGAATTTTTTGAACGTTCGCGAGGGTGGTTTTTGGCTGCTAGGGGTGCCTTCCGCCAGGGATATCGAGATGCGACTTTTTTTAGATTGTTCCTGATGCCATTCCTTAGCTCGGTGCACAATTTAAAATGGAACAAACTCCGTGGGGCAAAGTTAGAATTTTTTGAACGTTCGCGAGGGTCGTTTTTGGCTGCTAGGGGTGCCTTCCGCCAGGGATATCGAGATGCGACTTTTTTTAGATTGTTCCTGATGCCATTCCTTAGCTCGGTGCACAATTTAAAATGGAACAAACTCCGTGGGGCAAAGTTAGAATTTTTTGAACGTTCGCGAGGGTGGTTTTTGGCTGCTAGGGGTGCCTTCCGCCAGGGATATCGAGATGCGACTTTTTTTAGATTGTTCCTGATGCCATTCCTTAGCTCGGTGCACAATTTAAAATGGAACAAACTCCGTGGGGCAAAGTTAGAATTTTTTGAACGTTCGCGAGGGTGGTTTTTGGCTGCTAGGGGTGCCTTCCGCCAGGGATATCGAGATGCGACTTTTTTTAGATTGTTCCTGATGCCATTCCTTAGCTCGGTGCACAATTTAAAATGGCACAAACTCCGTGGGGCAAAGTTAGAATTTTTTGAACGTTCGCGAGGGTGGTTTTTGGCTGCTAGGGGTGCCTTCCGCCAGGGATATCGAGATGCGACTTTTTTTAGATTGTTCCTGATGCCATTCCTTAGCTCGGTGCACAATTTAAAATGGCACAAACTCCGTGGGGCAAAGTTAGAATTTTTTGAACGTTCGCGAGGGTGGTTTTTGGCTGCTAGGGGTGCCTTCCGCCAGGGATATCGAGATGCGACTTTTTTTAGCTTGTTCCTGATGCCATTCCTTAGCTCGGTGCACAATTTAAAATGGAACAAACTCCGTGGGGCAAAGTTAGAATTTTTTGAACGTTCGCGAGGGTGGTTTTTGGCTGCTAGGGGTGCCTTCCGCCAGGGATATGGAGATGCGACTTTTTTTAGATTGTTCCTGATGCCATTCCTTAGCTCGGTGCACAATTTAAAATGGAACAAACTCCGTGGGGCAAAGTTAGAATTTTTTGAACGTTCGCGAGGGTGGTTTTTGGCTGCTAGGGGTGCCTTCCGCCAGGGATATCGAGATGCGACTTTTTTTAGATTGTTCCTGATGCCATTCCTTAGCTCGGTGCACAATTTAAAATGGAACAAACTCCGTGGGGCAAAGTTAGAATTTTTTGAACGTTCGCGAGGGTGGTTTTTGGCTGCTAGGGGTGCCTTCCGCCAGGGATATCGAGATGCGACTTTTTTTAGATTGTTCCTGATGCCATTCCTTAGCTCGGTGCACAATTTAAAATGGAGCAAACTCCGTGGGGCAAAGTTAGAATTTTTTGAACGTTCGCGAGGGTGGTTTTTGGCTGCTAGGGGTGCCTTCCGCCAGGGATATCGAGATGCGACTTTTTTTAGATTGTTCCTGATGCCATTCCTTAGCTCGGTGCACAATTTAAAATGGAACAAACTCCGTGGGGCAAAGTTAGAATTTTTTGAACGTACGCGAGGGTGGTTTTTGGCTGCTAGGGGTGCCTTCCGCCAGGGATATCGAGATGCGACTTTTTTTAGATTGTTCCTGATGCCATTCCTTAGCTCGGTGCACAATTTAAAATGGAACAAACTCCGTGGGGCAAAGTTAGAATTTTTTGAACGTTCGCGAGGGTGGTTTTTGGCTGCTAGGGGTGCCTTCCGCCAGGGATATCGAGATGCGACTTTTTTTAGATTGTTCCTGATGCCATTCCTTAGCTCGGTGCACAATTTAAAATGGAGCAAACTCCGTGGGGCAAAGTTAGAATTTTTTGAACGTTCGCGAGGGTGGTTTTTGGCTGCTAGGGGTGCATTCCGCCAGGGATATCGAGATGCGACTTTTTTTAGATTGTTCCTGATGCCATTCCTTAGCTCGGTGCACAATTTAAAATGGAGCAAACTCCGTGGGGCAAAGTTAGAATTTTTTGAACGTTCGCGAGGGTGGTTTTTGGCTGCTAGGGGTGCCTTCCGCCAGGGATATCGAGATGCGACTTTTTTTAGATTGTTCCTGATGCCATTCCTTAGCTCGGTGCACAATTTAAAATGGAACAAACTCCGTGGGGCAAAGTTAGAATTTTTTGAACGTTCGCGAGGGTGGTTTTTGGCTGCTAGGGGTGCCTTCCGCCAGGGATATCGAGATGCGACTTTTTTTAGATTGTTCCTGATGCCATTCCTTAGCTCGGTGCACAATTTAAAATGGAACAAACTCCGTGGGGCAAAGTTAGAATTTTTTGAACGTTCGCGAGGGTGGTTTTTGGCTGCTAGGGGTGCCTTCCGCCAGGGATATCGAGATGCGACTTTTTTTAGATTGTTCCTGATGCCATTCCTTAGCTCGGTGCACAATTTAAAATGGAACAAACTCCGTGGGGCAAAGTTAGAATTTTTTGAACGTTCGCGAGGGTGGTTTTTGGCTGCTAGGGGTGCCTTCCGCCAGGGATATCGAGATGCGACTTTTTTTAGATTGTTCCTGATGCCATTCCTTAGCTCGGTGCACAATTTAAAATGGCACAAACTCCGTGGGGCAAAGTTAGAATTTTTTGAACGTTCGCGAGGGTGGTTTTTGGCTGCTAGGGGTGCCTTCCGCCAGGGATATCGAGATGCGACTTTTTTTAGATTGTTCCTGATGCCATTCCTTAGCTCGGTGCACAATTTAAAATGGAACAAACTCCGTGGGGCAAAGTTAGAATTTTTTGAACGTTCGCGAGGGTGGTTTTTGGCTGCTAGGGGTGCCTTCCGCCAGGGATATCGAGATGCGACTTTTTTTAGATTGTTCCTGATGCCATTCCTTAGCTCGGTGCACAATTTAAAATGGAACAAACTCCGTGGGGCAAAGTTAGAATTTTTTGAACGTTCGCGAGGGTGGTTTTTGGCTGCTAGGGGTGCCTTCCGCCAGGGATATCGAGATGCGACTTTTTTTAGATTGTTCCTGATGCCATTCCTTAGCTCGGTGCACAATTTAAAATGGAACAAACTCCGTGGGGCAAAGTTAGAATTTTTTGAACGTTCGCGAGGGTGGTTTTTGGCTGCTAGGGGTGCCTTCCGCCAGGGATATCGAGATGCGACTTTTTTTAGATTGTTCCTGGTGCCATTCCTTAGCTCGGTGCACAATTTAAAATGGAACAAACTCCGTGGGGCAAAGTTAGAATTTTTTGAACGTTCGCGAGGGTGGTTTTTGGCTGCTAGGGGTGCCTTCCGCCAGGGATATCGAGATGCGACTTTTTTTAGATTGTTCCTGATGCCATTCCTTAGCTCGGTGCACAATTTAAAATGGAACAAACTCCGTGGGGCAAAGTTAGAATTTTTTGAACGTTCGCGAGGGTGGTTTTTGGCTGCTAGGGGTGCCTTCCGCCAGGGATATCGAGATGCGACTTTTTTTAGATTGTTCCTGATGCCATTCCTTAGCTCGGTGCACAATTTAAAATGGAACAAACTCCGTGGGGCAAAGTTAGAATTTTTTGAACGTTCGCGAGGGTGGTTTTTGGCTGCTAGGGGTGCCTTCCGCCAGGGATATCGAGATGCGACTTTTTTTAGATTGTTCCTGATGCCATTCCTTAGCTCGGTGCACAATTTAAAATGGAACAAACTCCGTGGGGCAAAGTTAGAATTTTTTGAACGTTCGCGAGGGTGGTTTTTGGCTGCTAGGGGTGCCTTCCGCCAGGGATATCGAGATGCGACTTTTTTTAGATTGTTCCTGATGCCATTCCTTAGCTCGGTGCACAATTTAAAATGGAGCAAACTCCGTGGGGCAAAGTTAGAATTTTTTGAACGTTCGCGAGGGTGGTTTTTGGCTGCTAGGGGTTCCTTCCGCCAGGGATATCGAGATGCGACTTTTTTTAGATTGTTCCTGATGCCATTCCTTAGCTCGGTGCACAATTTAAAATGGAACAAACTCCGTGGGGCAAAGTTAGAATTTTTTGAACGTTCGCGAGGGTTGTTTTTGGCTGCTAGGGGTGCCTTCCGCCAGGGATATCGAGATGCGACTTTTTTTAGATTGTTCCTGATGCCATTCCTTAGCTCGGTGCACAATTTAAAATGGAACAAACTCCGTGGGGCAAAGTTAGAATTTTTTGAACGTTCGCGAGGGTGGTTTTTGGCTGCTAGGGGTGCCTTCCGCCAGGGATATCGAGATGCGACTTTTTTTAGATTGTTCCTGATGCCATTCCTTAGCTCGGTGCACAATTTAAAATGGAACAAACTCCGTGGGGCAAAGTTAGAATTTTTTGAACGTTCGCGAGGGTGGTTTTTGGCTGCTAGGGGTGCCTTCCGCCAGGGATATCGAGATGCGACTTTTTTTAGATTGTTCCTGATGCCATTCCTTAGCTCGGTGCACAATTTAAAATGGCACAAACTCCGTGGGGCAAAGTTAGAATTTTTTGAACGTTCGCGAGGGTGGTTTTTGGCTGCTAGGGGTGCCTTCCGCCAGGGATATCGAGATGCGACTTTTTTTAGATTGTTCCTGATGCCATTCCTTAGCTCGGTGCACAATTTAAAATGGCACAAACTCCGTGGGGCAAAGTTAGAATTTTTTGAACGTTCGCGAGGGTGGTTTTTGGCTGCTAGGGGTGCCTTCCGCCAGGGATATCGAGATGCGACTTTTTTTAGCTTGTTCCTGATGCCATTCCTTAGCTCGGTGCACAATTTAAAATGGAACAAACTCCGTGGGGCAAAGTTAGAATTTTTTGAACGTTCGCGAGGGTGGTTTTTGGCTGCTAGGGGTGCCTTCCGCCAGGGATATGGAGATGCGACTTTTTTTAGATTGTTCCTGATGCCATTCCTTAGCTCGGTGCACAATTTAAAATGGAACAAACTCCGTGGGGCAAAGTTAGAATTTTTTGAACGTTCGCGAGGGTGGTTTTTGGCTGCTAGGGGTGCCTTCCGCCAGGGATATCGAGATGCGACTTTTTTTAGATTGTTCCTGATGCCATTCCTTAGCTCGGTGCACAATTTAAAATGGAACAAACTCCGTGGGGCAAAGTTAGAATTTTTTGAACGTTCGCGAGGGTGGTTTTTGGCTGCTAGGGGTGCCTTCCGCCAGGGATATCGAGATGCGACTTTTTTTAGATTGTTCCTGATGCCATTCCTTAGCTCGGTGCACAATTTAAAATGGAGCAAACTCCGTGGGGCAAAGTTAGAATTTTTTGAACGTTCGCGAGGGTGGTTTTTGGCTGCTAGGGGTGCCTTCCGCCAGGGATATCGAGATGCGACTTTTTTTAGATTGTTCCTGATGCCATTCCTTAGCTCGGTGCACAATTTAAAATGGAACAAACTCCGTGGGGCAAAGTTAGAATTTTTTGAACGTACGCGAGGGTGGTTTTTGGCTGCTAGGGGTGCCTTCCGCCAGGGATATCGAGATGCGACTTTTTTTAGATTGTTCCTGATGCCATTCCTTAGCTCGGTGCACAATTTAAAATGGAACAAACTCCGTGGGGCAAAGTTAGAATTTTTTGAACGTTCGCGAGGGTGGTTTTTGGCTGCTAGGGGTGCCTTCCGCCAGGGATATCGAGATGCGACTTTTTTTAGATTGTTCCTGATGCCATTCCTTAGCTCGGTGCACAATTTAAAATGGAGCAAACTCCGTGGGGCAAAGTTAGAATTTTTTGAACGTTCGCGAGGGTGGTTTTTGGCTGCTAGGGGTGCATTCCGCCAGGGATATCGAGATGCGACTTTTTTTAGATTGTTCCTGATGCCATTCCTTAGCTCGGTGCACAATTTAAAATGGAGCAAACTCCGTGGGGCAAAGTTAGAATTTTTTGAACGTTCGCGAGGGTGGTTTTTGGCTGCTAGGGGTGCCTTCCGCCAGGGATATCGAGATGCGACTTTTTTTAGATTGTTCCTGATGCCATTCCTTAGCTCGGTGCACAATTTAAAATGGAACAAACTCCGTGGGGCAAAGTTAGAATTTTTTGAACGTTCGCGAGGGTGGTTTTTGGCTGCTAGGGGTGCCTTCCGCCAGGGATATCGAGATGCGACTTTTTTTAGATTGTTCCTGATGCCATTCCTTAGCTCGGTGCACAATTTAAAATGGAACAAACTCCGTGGGGCAAAGTTAGAATTTTTTGAACGTTCGCGAGGGTGGTTTTTGGCTGCTAGGGGTGCCTTCCGCCAGGGATATCGAGATGCGACTTTTTTTAGATTGTTCCTGATGCCATTCCTTAGCTCGGTGCACAATTTAAAATGGAACAAACTCCGTGGGGCAAAGTTAGAATTTTTTGAACGTTCGCGAGGGTGGTTTTTGGCTGCTAGGGGTGCCTTCCGCCAGGGATATCGAGATGCGACTTTTTTTAGATTGTTCCTGATGCCATTCCTTAGCTCGGTGCACAATTTAAAATGGCACAAACTCCGTGGGGCAAAGTTAGAATTTTTTGAACGTTCGCGAGGGTGGTTTTTGGCTGCTAGGGGTGCCTTCCGCCAGGGATATCGAGATGCGACTTTTTTTAGATTGTTCCTGATGCCATTCCTTAGCTCGGTGCACAATTTAAAATGGAACAAACTCCGTGGGGCAAAGTTAGAATTTTTTGAACGTTCGCGAGGGTGGTTTTTGGCTGCTAGGGGTGCCTTCCGCCAGGGATATCGAGATGCGACTTTTTTTAGATTGTTCCTGATGCCATTCCTTAGCTCGGTGCACAATTTAAAATGGAACAAACTCCGTGGGGCAAAGTTAGAATTTTTTGAACGTTCGCGAGGGTGGTTTTTGGCTGCTAGGGGTGCCTTCCGCCAGGGATATCGAGATGCGACTTTTTTTAGATTGTTCCTGATGCCATTCCTTAGCTCGGTGCACAATTTAAAATGGAACAAACTCCGTGGGGCAAAGTTAGAATTTTTTGAACGTTCGCGAGGGTGGTTTTTGGCTGCTAGGGGTGCCTTCCGCCAGGGATATCGAGATGCGACTTTTTTTAGATTGTTCCTGGTGCCATTCCTTAGCTCGGTGCACAATTTAAAATGGAACAAACTCCGTGGGGCAAAGTTAGAATTTTTTGAACGTTCGCGAGGGTGGTTTTTGGCTGCTAGGGGTGCCTTCCGCCAGGGATATCGAGATGCGACTTTTTTTAGATTGTTCCTGATGCCATTCCTTAGCTCGGTGCACAATTTAAAATGGAACAAACTCCGTGGGGCAAAGTTAGAATTTTTTGAACGTTCGCGAGGGTGGTTTTTGGCTGCTAGGGGTGCCTTCCGCCAGGGATATCGAGATGCGACTTTTTTTAGATTGTTCCTGATGCCATTCCTTAGCTCGGTGCACAATTTAAAATGGAACAAACTCCGTGGGGCAAAGTTAGAATTTTTTGAACGTTCGCGAGGGTGGTTTTTGGCTGCTAGGGGTGCCTTCCGCCAGGGATATCGAGATGCGACTTTTTTTAGATTGTTCCTGATGCCATTCCTTAGCTCGGTGCACAATTTAAAATGGAACAAACTCCGTGGGGCAAAGTTAGAATTTTTTGAACGTTCGCGAGGGTGGTTTTTGGCTGCTAGGGGTGCCTTCCGCCAGGGATATCGAGATGCGACTTTTTTTAGATTGTTCCTGATGCCATTCCTTAGCTCGGTGCACAATTTAAAATGGAGCAAACTCCGTGGGGCAAAGTTAGAATTTTTTGAACGTTCGCGAGGGTGGTTTTTGGCTGCTAGGGGTTCCTTCCGCCAGGGATATCGAGATGCGACTTTTTTTAGATTGTTCCTGATGCCATTCCTTAGCTCGGTGCACAATTTAAAATGGAACAAACTCCGTGGGGCAAAGTTAGAATTTTTTGAACGTTCGCGAGGGTGGTTTTTGGCTGCTAGGGGTGCCTTCCGCCAGGGATATCGAGATGCGACTTTTTTTAGATTGTTCCTGATGCCATTCCTTAGCTCGGTGCACAATTTAAAGTGGAACAAACTCCGTGGGGCAAAGTTAGAATTTTTTGAACGTTCGCGAGGGTGGTTTTTGGCTGCTAGGGGTGCCTTCCGCCAGGGATATGGAGATGCGACTTTTTTTAGATTGTTCCTGATGCCATTCCTTAGCTCGGTGCACAATTTAAAATGGAACAAACTCCGTGGGGCAAAGTTAGAATTTTTTGAACGTTCGCGAGGGTGGTTTTTGGCTGCTAGGGGTGCCTTCCGCCAGGGATATCGAGATGCGACTTTTTTTAGATTGTTCCTGATGCCATTCCTTAGCTCGGTGCACAATTTAAAATGGAACAAACTCCGTGGGGCAAAGTTAGAATTTTTTGAACGTTCGCGAGGGTGGTTTTTGGCTGCTAGGGGTGCCTTCCGCCAGGGATATCGAGATGCGACTTTTTTTAGATTGTTCCTGATGCCATTCCTTAGCTCGGTGCACAATTTAAAATGGAACAAACTCCGTGGGGCAAAGTTAGAATTTTTTGAACGTTCGCGAGGGTGGTTTTTGGCTGCTAGGGGTGCCTTCCGCCAGGGATATCGAGATGCGACTTTTTTTAGATTGTTCCTGATGCCATTCCTTAGCTCGGTGCACAATTTAAAATGGAACAAACTCCGTGGGGCAAAGTTAGAATTTTTTGAACGTTCGCGAGGGTGGTTTTTGGCTGCTAGGGGTGCCTTCCGCCAGGGATATCGAGATGCGACTTTTTTTAGATTGTTCCTGATGCCATTCCTTAGCTCGGTGCACAATTTAAAATGGAACAAACTCCGTGGGGCAAAGTTAGAATTTTTTGAACGTTCGCGAGGGTGGTTTTTGGCTGCTAGGGGTGCCTTCCGCCAGGGATATCGAGATGCGACTTTTTTTAGATTGTTCCTGATGCCATTCCTTAGCTCGGTGCACAATTTAAAATGGAACAAACTCCGTGGGGCAAAGTTAGAATTTTTTGAACGTTCGCGAGGGTCGTTTTTGGCTGCTAGGGGTGCCTTCCGCCAGGGATATCGAGATGCGACTTTTTTTAGATTGTTCCTGATGCCATTCCTTAGCTCGGTGCACAATTTAAAATGGAACAAACTCCGTGGGGCAAAGTTAGAATTTTTTGAACGTTCGCGAGGGTGGTTTTTGGCTGCTAGGGGTGCCTTCCGCCAGGGATATCGAGATGCGACTTTTTTTAGATTGTTCCTGATGCCATTCCTTAGCTCGGTGCACAATTTAAAATGGAACAAACTCCGTGGGGCAAAGTTAGAATTTTTTGAACGTTCGCGAGGGTGGTTTTTGGCTGCTAGGGGTGCCTTCCGCCAGGGATATCGAGATGCGACTTTTTTTAGATTGTTCCTGATGCCATTCCTTAGCTCGGTGCACAATTTAAAATGGAGCAAACTCCGTGGGGCAAAGTTAGAATTTTTTGAACGTTCGCGAGGGTGGTTTTTGGCTGCTAGGGGTGCCTTCCGCCAGGGATATCGAGATGCGACTTTTTTTAGATTGTTCCTGATGCCATTCCTTAGCTCGGTGCACAATTTAAAATGGAACAAACTCCGTGGGGCAAAGTTAGAATTTTTTGAACGTTCGCGAGGGTGGTTTTTGGCTGCTAGGGGTGCCTTCCGCCAGGGATATCGAGATGCGACTTTTTTTAGATTGTTCCTGATGCCATTCCTTAGCTCGGTGCACAATTTAAAATGGAACAAACTCCGTGGGGCAAAGTTAGAATTTTTTGAACGTTCGCGAGGGTGGTTTTTGGCTGCTAGGGGTGCCTTCCGCCAGGGATATCGAGATGCGACTTTTTTTAGATTGTTCCTGATGCCATTCCTTAGCTCGGTGCACAATTTAAAATGGAGCAAACTCCGTGGGGCAAAGTTAGAATTTTTTGAACGTTCGCGAGGGTGGTTTTTGGCTGCTAGGGGTGCATTCCGCCAGGGATATCGAGATGCGACTTTTTTTAGATTGTTCCTGATGCCATTCCTTAGCTCGGTGCACAATTTAAAATGGAGCAAACTCCGTGGGGCAAAGTTAGAATTTTTTGAACGTTCGCGAGGGTGGTTTTTGGCTGCTAGGGGTGCCTTCCGCCAGGGATATCGAGATGCGACTTTTTTTAGATTGTTCCTGATGCCATTCCTTAGCTCGGTGCACAATTTAAAATGGAACAAACTCCGTGGGGCAAAGTTAGAATTTTTTGAACGTTCGCGAGGGTGGTTTTTGGCTGCTAGGGGTGCCTTCCGCCAGGGATATCGAGATGCGACTTTTTTTAGATTGTTCCTGATGCCATTCCTTAGCTCGGTGCACAATTTAAAATGGAACAAACTCCGTGGGGCAAAGTTAGAATTTTTTGAACGTTCGCGAGGGTGGTTTTTGGCTGCTAGGGGTGCCTTCCGCCAGGGATATCGAGATGCGACTTTTTTTAGATTGTTCCTGATGCCATTCCTTAGCTCGGTGCACAATTTAAAATGGAACAAACTCCGTGGGGCAAAGTTAGAATTTTTTGAACGTTCGCGAGGGTGGTTTTTGGCTGCTAGGGGTGCCTTCCGCCAGGGATATCGAGATGCGACTTTTTTTAGATTGTTCCTGATGCCATTCCTTAGCTCGGTGCACAATTTAAAATGGCACAAACTCCGTGGGGCAAAGTTAGAATTTTTTGAACGTTCGCGAGGGTGGTTTTTGGCTGCTAGGGGTGCCTTCCGCCAGGGATATCGAGATGCGACTTTTTTTAGATTGTTCCTGATGCCATTCCTTAGCTCGGTGCACAATTTAAAATGGCACAAACTCCGTGGGGCAAAGTTAGAATTTTTTGAACGTTCGCGAGGGTGGTTTTTGGCTGCTAGGGTTGCCTTCCGCCAGGGATATCGAGATGCGACTTTTTTTAGCTTGTTCCTGATGCCATTCCTTAGCTCGGTGCACAATTTAAAATGGAACAAACTCCGTGGGGCAAAGTTAGAATTTTTTGAACGTTCGCGAGGGTGGTTTTTGGCTGCTAGGGGTGCCTTCCGCCAGGGATATGGAGATGCGACTTTTTTTAGATTGTTCCTGATGCCATTCCTTAGCTCGGTGCACAATTTAAAATGGAACAAACTCCGTGGGGCAAAGTTAGAATTTTTTGAACGTTCGCGAGGGTGGTTTTTGGCTGCTAGGGGTGCCTTCCGCCAGGGATATCGAGATGCGACTTTTTTTAGATTGTTCCTGATGCCATTCCTTAGCTCGGTGCACAATTTAAAATGGAACAAACTCCGTGGGGCAAAGTTAGAATTTTTTGAACGTTCGCGAGGGTGGTTTTTGGCTGCTAGGGGTGCCTTCCGCCAGGGATATCGAGATGCGACTTTTTTTAGATTGTTCCTGATGCCATTCCTTAGCTCGGTGCACAATTTAAAATGGAACAAACTCCGTGGGGCAAAGTTAGAATTTTTTGAACGTTCGCGAGGGTGGTTTTTGGCTGCTAGGGGTGCCTTCCGCCAGGGATATCGAGATGCGACTTTTTTTAGATTGTTCCTGATGCCATTCCTTAGCTCGGTGCACAATTTAAAATGGAACAAACTCCGTGGGGCAAAGTTAGAATTTTTTGAACGTTCGCGAGGGTGGTTTTTGGCTGCTAGGGGTGCCTTCCGCCAGGGATATCGAGATGCGACTTTTTTTAGATTGTTCCTGATGCCATTCCTTAGCTCGGTGCACAATTTAAAATGGAACAAACTCCGTGGGGCAAAGTTAGAATTTTTTGAACGTTCGCGAGGGTGGTTTTTGGCTGCTAGGGGTGCCTTCCGCCAGGGATATCGAGATGCGACTTTTTTTAGATTGTTCCTGATGCCATTCCTTAGCTCGGTGCACAATTTAAAATGGAACAAACTCCGTGGGGCAAAGTTAGAATTTTTTGAACGTTCGCGAGGGTGGTTTTTGGCTGCTAGGGGTGCCTTCCGCCAGGGATATCGAGATGCGACTTTTTTTAGATTGTTCCTGATGCCATTCCTTAGCTCGGTGCACAATTTAAAATGGAACAAACTCCGTGGGGCAAAGTTAGAATTTTTTGAACGTTCGCGAGGGTGGTTTTTGGCTGCTAGGGGTGCCTTCCGCCAGGGATATCGAGATGCGACTTTTTTTAGATTGTTCCTGATGCCATTCCTTAGCTCGGTGCACAATTTAAAATGGAACAAACTCCGTGGGGCAAAGTTAGAATTTTTTGAACGTTCGCGAGGGTGGTTTTTGGCTGCTAGGGGTGCCTTCCGCCAGGGATATCGAGATGCGACTTTTTTTAGATTGTTCCTGATGCCATTCCTTAGCTCGGTGCACAATTTAAAATGGAACAAACTCCGTGGGGCAACGTTAGAATTTTTTGAACGTTCGCGAGGGTGGTTTTTGGCTGCTAGGGGTGCCTTCCGCCAGGGATATCGAGATGCGACTTTTTTTAGATTGTTCCTGATGCCATTCCTTAGCTCGGTGCACAATTTAAAATGGAACAAACTCCGTGGGGCAAAGTTAGAATTTTTTGAACGTTCGCGAGGGTGGTTTTTGGCTGCTAGGGGTGCCTTCCGCCAGGGATATCGAGATGCGACTTTTTTTAGATTGTTCCTGATGCCATTCCTTAGCTCGGTGCACAATTTAAAATGGAGCAAACTCCGTGGGGCAAAGTTAGAATTTTTTGAACGTTCGCGAGGGTGGTTTTTGGCTGCTAGGGGTTCCTTCCGCCAGGGATATCGAGATGCGACTTTTTTTAGATTGTTCCTGATGCCATTCCTTAGCTCGGTGCACAATTTAAAATGGAACAAACTCCGTGGGGCAAAGTTAGAATTTTTTGAACGTTCGCGAGGGTGGTTTTTGGCTGCTAGGGGTGCCTTCCGCCAGGGATATCGAGATGCGACTTTTTTTAGATTGTTCCTGATGCCATTCCTTAGCTCGGTGCACAATTTAAAATGGAACAAACTCCGTGGGGCAAAGTTAGAATTTTTTGAACGTTCGCGAGGGTCGTTTTTGGCTGCTAGGGGTGCCTTCCGCCAGGGATATCGAGATGCGACTTTTTTTAGATTGTTCCTGATGCCATTCCTTAGCTCGGTGCACAATTTAAAATGGAACAAACTCCGTGGGGCAAAGTTAGAATTTTTTGAACGTTCGCGAGGGTGGTTTTTGGCTGCTAGGGGTGCCTTCCGCCAGGGATATCGAGATGCGACTTTTTTTAGATTGTTCCTGATGCCATTCCTTAGCTCGGTGCACAATTTAAAATGGAACAAACTCCGTGGGGCAAAGTTAGAATTTTTTGAACGTTCGCGAGGGTGGTTTTTGGCTGCTAGGGGTGCCTTCCGCCAGGGATATCGAGATGCGACTTTTTTTAGATTGTTCCTGATGCCATTCCTTAGCTCGGTGCACAATTTAAAATGGCACAAACTCCGTGGGGCAAAGTTAGAATTTTTTGAACGTTCGCGAGGGTGGTTTTTGGCTGCTAGGGGTGCCTTCCGCCAGGGATATCGAGATGCGACTTTTTTTAGATTGTTCCTGATGCCATTCCTTAGCTCGGTGCACAATTTAAAATGGCACAAACTCCGTGGGGCAAAGTTAGAATTTTTTGAACGTTCGCGAGGGTGGTTTTTGGCTGCTAGGGGTGCCTTCCGCCAGGGATATCGAGATGCGACTTTTTTTAGCTTGTTCCTGATGCCATTCCTTAGCTCGGTGCACAATTTAAAATGGAACAAACTCCGTGGGGCAAAGTTAGAATTTTTTGAACGTTCGCGAGGGTGGTTTTTGGCTGCTAGGGGTGCCTTCCGCCAGGGATATGGAGATGCGACTTTTTTTAGATTGTTCCTGATGCCATTCCTTAGCTCGGTGCACAATTTAAAATGGAACAAACTCCGTGGGGCAAAGTTAGAATTTTTTGAACGTTCGCGAGGGTGGTTTTTGGCTGCTAGGGGTGCCTTCCGCCAGGGATATCGAGATGCGACTTTTTTTAGATTGTTCCTGATGCCATTCCTTAGCTCGGTGCACAATTTAAAATGGAACAAACTCCGTGGGGCAAAGTTAGAATTTTTTGAACGTTCGCGAGGGTGGTTTTTGGCTGCTAGGGGTGCCTTCCGCCAGGGATATCGAGATGCGACTTTTTTTAGATTGTTCCTGATGCCATTCCTTAGCTCGGTGCACAATTTAAAATGGAGCAAACTCCGTGGGGCAAAGTTAGAATTTTTTGAACGTTCGCGAGGGTGGTTTTTGGCTGCTAGGGGTGCCTTCCGCCAGGGATATCGAGATGCGACTTTTTTTAGATTGTTCCTGATGCCATTCCTTAGCTCGGTGCACAATTTAAAATGGAACAAACTCCGTGGGGCAAAGTTAGAATTTTTTGAACGTACGCGAGGGTGGTTTTTGGCTGCTAGGGGTGCCTTCCGCCAGGGATATCGAGATGCGACTTTTTTTAGATTGTTCCTGATGCCATTCCTTAGCTCGGTGCACAATTTAAAATGGAACAAACTCCGTGGGGCAAAGTTAGAATTTTTTGAACGTTCGCGAGGGTGGTTTTTGGCTGCTAGGGGTGCCTTCCGCCAGGGATATCGAGATGCGACTTTTTTTAGATTGTTCCTGATGCCATTCCTTAGCTCGGTGCACAATTTAAAATGGAGCAAACTCCGTGGGGCAAAGTTAGAATTTTTTGAACGTTCGCGAGGGTGGTTTTTGGCTGCTAGGGGTGCATTCCGCCAGGGATATCGAGATGCGACTTTTTTTAGATTGTTCCTGATGCCATTCCTTAGCTCGGTGCACAATTTAAAATGGAGCAAACTCCGTGGGGCAAAGTTAGAATTTTTTGAACGTTCGCGAGGGTGGTTTTTGGCTGCTAGGGGTGCCTTCCGCCAGGGATATCGAGATGCGACTTTTTTTAGATTGTTCCTGATGCCATTCCTTAGCTCGGTGCACAATTTAAAATGGAACAAACTCCGTGGGGCAAAGTTAGAATTTTTTGAACGTTCGCGAGGGTGGTTTTTGGCTGCTAGGGGTGCCTTCCGCCAGGGATATCGAGATGCGACTTTTTTTAGATTGTTCCTGATGCCATTCCTTAGCTCGGTGCACAATTTAAAATGGAACAAACTCCGTGGGGCAAAGTTAGAATTTTTTGAACGTTCGCGAGGGTGGTTTTTGGCTGCTAGGGGTGCCTTCCGCCAGGGATATCGAGATGCGACTTTTTTTAGATTGTTCCTGATGCCATTCCTTAGCTCGGTGCACAATTTAAAATGGAACAAACTCCGTGGGGCAAAGTTAGAATTTTTTGAACGTTCGCGAGGGTGGTTTTTGGCTGCTAGGGGTGCCTTCCGCCAGGGATATCGAGATGCGACTTTTTTTAGATTGTTCCTGATGCCATTCCTTAGCTCGGTGCACAATTTAAAATGGCACAAACTCCGTGGGGCAAAGTTAGAATTTTTTGAACGTTCGCGAGGGTGGTTTTTGGCTGCTAGGGGTGCCTTCCGCCAGGGATATCGAGATGCGACTTTTTTTAGATTGTTCCTGATGCCATTCCTTAGCTCGGTGCACAATTTAAAATGGAACAAACTCCGTGGGGCAAAGTTAGAATTTTTTGAACGTTCGCGAGGGTGGTTTTTGGCTGCTAGGGGTGCCTTCCGCCAGGGATATCGAGATGCGACTTTTTTTAGATTGTTCCTGATGCCATTCCTTAGCTCGGTGCACAATTTAAAATGGAACAAACTCCGTGGGGCAAAGTTAGAATTTTTTGAACGTTCGCGAGGGTGGTTTTTGGCTGCTAGGGGTGCCTTCCGCCAGGGATATCGAGATGCGACTTTTTTTAGATTGTTCCTGATGCCATTCCTTAGCTCGGTGCACAATTTAAAATGGAACAAACTCCGTGGGGCAAAGTTAGAATTTTTTGAACGTTCGCGAGGGTGGTTTTTGGCTGCTAGGGGTGCCTTCCGCCAGGGATATCGAGATGCGACTTTTTTTAGATTGTTCCTGGTGCCATTCCTTAGCTCGGTGCACAATTTAAAATGGAACAAACTCCGTGGGGCAAAGTTAGAATTTTTTGAACGTTCGCGAGGGTGGTTTTTGGCTGCTAGGGGTGCCTTCCGCCAGGGATATCGAGATGCGACTTTTTTTAGATTGTTCCTGATGCCATTCCTTAGCTCGGTGCACAATTTAAAATGGAACAAACTCCGTGGGGCAAAGTTAGAATTTTTTGAACGTTCGCGAGGGTGGTTTTTGGCTGCTAGGGGTGCCTTCCGCCAGGGATATCGAGATGCGACTTTTTTTAGATTGTTCCTGATGCCATTCCTTAGCTCGGTGCACAATTTAAAATGGAACAAACTCCGTGGGGCAAAGTTAGAATTTTTTGAACGTTCGCGAGGGTGGTTTTTGGCTGCTAGGGGTGCCTTCCGCCAGGGATATCGAGATGCGACTTTTTTTAGATTGTTCCTGATGCCATTCCTTAGCTCGGTGCACAATTTAAAATGGAACAAACTCCGTGGGGCAAAGTTAGAATTTTTTGAACGTTCGCGAGGGTGGTTTTTGGCTGCTAGGGGTGCCTTCCGCCAGGGATATCGAGATGCGACTTTTTTTAGATTGTTCCTGATGCCATTCCTTAGCTCGGTGCACAATTTAAAATGGAGCAAACTCCGTGGGGCAAAGTTAGAATTTTTTGAACGTTCGCGAGGGTGGTTTTTGGCTGCTAGGGGTTCCTTCCGCCAGGGATATCGAGATGCGACTTTTTTTAGATTGTTCCTGATGCCATTCCTTAGCTCGGTGCACAATTTAAAATGGAACAAACTCCGTGGGGCAAAGTTAGAATTTTTTGAACGTTCGCGAGGGTTGTTTTTGGCTGCTAGGGGTGCCTTCCGCCAGGGATATCGAGATGCGACTTTTTTTAGATTGTTCCTGATGCCATTCCTTAGCTCGGTGCACAATTTAAAATGGAACAAACTCCGTGGGGCAAAGTTAGAATTTTTTGAACGTTCGCGAGGGTGGTTTTTGGCTGCTAGGGGTGCCTTCCGCCAGGGATATCGAGATGCGACTTTTTTTAGATTGTTCCTGATGCCATTCCTTAGCTCGGTGCACAATTTAAAATGGAACAAACTCCGTGGGGCAAAGTTAGAATTTTTTGAACGTTCGCGAGGGTGGTTTTTGGCTGCTAGGGGTGCCTTCCGCCAGGGATATCGAGATGCGACTTTTTTTAGATTGTTCCTGATGCCATTCCTTAGCTCGGTGCACAATTTAAAATGGCACAAACTCCGTGGGGCAAAGTTAGAATTTTTTGAACGTTCGCGAGGGTGGTTTTTGGCTGCTAGGGGTGCCTTCCGCCAGGGATATCGAGATGCGACTTTTTTTAGATTGTTCCTGATGCCATTCCTTAGCTCGGTGCACAATTTAAAATGGCACAAACTCCGTGGGGCAAAGTTAGAATTTTTTGAACGTTCGCGAGGGTGGTTTTTGGCTGCTAGGGGTGCCTTCCGCCAGGGATATCGAGATGCGACTTTTTTTAGCTTGTTCCTGATGCCATTCCTTAGCTCGGTGCACAATTTAAAATGGAACAAACTCCGTGGGGCAAAGTTAGAATTTTTTGAACGTTCGCGAGGGTGGTTTTTGGCTGCTAGGGGTGCCTTCCGCCAGGGATATGGAGATGCGACTTTTTTTAGATTGTTCCTGATGCCATTCCTTAGCTCGGTGCACAATTTAAAATGGAACAAACTCCGTGGGGCAAAGTTAGAATTTTTTGAACGTTCGCGAGGGTGGTTTTTGGCTGCTAGGGGTGCCTTCCGCCAGGGATATCGAGATGCGACTTTTTTTAGATTGTTCCTGATGCCATTCCTTAGCTCGGTGCACAATTTAAAATGGAACAAACTCCGTGGGGCAAAGTTAGAATTTTTTGAACGTTCGCGAGGGTGGTTTTTGGCTGCTAGGGGTGCCTTCCGCCAGGGATATCGAGATGCGACTTTTTTTAGATTGTTCCTGATGCCATTCCTTAGCTCGGTGCACAATTTAAAATGGAGCAAACTCCGTGGGGCAAAGTTAGAATTTTTTGAACGTTCGCGAGGGTGGTTTTTGGCTGCTAGGGGTGCCTTCCGCCAGGGATATCGAGATGCGACTTTTTTTAGATTGTTCCTGATGCCATTCCTTAGCTCGGTGCACAATTTAAAATGGAACAAACTCCGTGGGGCAAAGTTAGAATTTTTTGAACGTACGCGAGGGTGGTTTTTGGCTGCTAGGGGTGCCTTCCGCCAGGGATATCGAGATGCGACTTTTTTTAGATTGTTCCTGATGCCATTCCTTAGCTCGGTGCACAATTTAAAATGGAACAAACTCCGTGGGGCAAAGTTAGAATTTTTTGAACGTTCGCGAGGGTGGTTTTTGGCTGCTAGGGGTGCCTTCCGCCAGGGATATCGAGATGCGACTTTTTTTAGATTGTTCCTGATGCCATTCCTTAGCTCGGTGCACAATTTAAAATGGAGCAAACTCCGTGGGGCAAAGTTAGAATTTTTTGAACGTTCGCGAGGGTGGTTTTTGGCTGCTAGGGGTGCATTCCGCCAGGGATATCGAGATGCGACTTTTTTTAGATTGTTCCTGATGCCATTCCTTAGCTCGGTGCACAATTTAAAATGGAGCAAACTCCGTGGGGCAAAGTTAGAATTTTTTGAACGTTCGCGAGGGTGGTTTTTGGCTGCTAGGGGTGCCTTCCGCCAGGGATATCGAGATGCGACTTTTTTTAGATTGTTCCTGATGCCATTCCTTAGCTCGGTGCACAATTTAAAATGGAACAAACTCCGTGGGGCAAAGTTAGAATTTTTTGAACGTTCGCGAGGGTGGTTTTTGGCTGCTAGGGGTGCCTTCCGCCAGGGATATCGAGATGCGACTTTTTTTAGATTGTTCCTGATGCCATTCCTTAGCTCGGTGCACAATTTAAAATGGAACAAACTCCGTGGGGCAAAGTTAGAATTTTTTGAACGTTCGCGAGGGTGGTTTTTGGCTGCTAGGGGTGCCTTCCGCCAGGGATATCGAGATGCGACTTTTTTTAGATTGTTCCTGATGCCATTCCTTAGCTCGGTGCACAATTTAAAATGGAACAAACTCCGTGGGGCAAAGTTAGAATTTTTTGAACGTTCGCGAGGGTGGTTTTTGGCTGCTAGGGGTGCCTTCCGCCAGGGATATCGAGATGCGACTTTTTTTAGATTGTTCCTGATGCCATTCCTTAGCTCGGTGCACAATTTAAAATGGCACAAACTCCGTGGGGCAAAGTTAGAATTTTTTGAACGTTCGCGAGGGTGGTTTTTGGCTGCTAGGGGTGCCTTCCGCCAGGGATATCGAGATGCGACTTTTTTTAGATTGTTCCTGATGCCATTCCTTAGCTCGGTGCACAATTTAAAATGGAACAAACTCCGTGGGGCAAAGTTAGAATTTTTTGAACGTTCGCGAGGGTGGTTTTTGGCTGCTAGGGGTGCCTTCCGCCAGGGATATCGAGATGCGACTTTTTTTAGATTGTTCCTGATGCCATTCCTTAGCTCGGTGCACAATTTAAAATGGAACAAACTCCGTGGGGCAAAGTTAGAATTTTTTGAACGTTCGCGAGGGTGGTTTTTGGCTGCTAGGGGTGCCTTCCGCCAGGGATATCGAGATGCGACTTTTTTTAGATTGTTCCTGATGCCATTCCTTAGCTCGGTGCACAATTTAAAATGGAACAAACTCCGTGGGGCAAAGTTAGAATTTTTTGAACGTTCGCGAGGGTGGTTTTTGGCTGCTAGGGGTGCCTTCCGCCAGGGATATCGAGATGCGACTTTTTTTAGATTGTTCCTGGTGCCATTCCTTAGCTCGGTGCACAATTTAAAATGGAACAAACTCCGTGGGGCAAAGTTAGAATTTTTTGAACGTTCGCGAGGGTGGTTTTTGGCTGCTAGGGGTGCCTTCCGCCAGGGATATCGAGATGCGACTTTTTTTAGATTGTTCCTGATGCCATTCCTTAGCTCGGTGCACAATTTAAAATGGAACAAACTCCGTGGGGCAAAGTTAGAATTTTTTGAACGTTCGCGAGGGTGGTTTTTGGCTGCTAGGGGTGCCTTCCGCCAGGGATATCGAGATGCGACTTTTTTTAGATTGTTCCTGATGCCATTCCTTAGCTCGGTGCACAATTTAAAATGGAACAAACTCCGTGGGGCAAAGTTAGAATTTTTTGAACGTTCGCGAGGGTGGTTTTTGGCTGCTAGGGGTGCCTTCCGCCAGGGATATCGAGATGCGACTTTTTTTAGATTGTTCCTGATGCCATTCCTTAGCTCGGTGCACAATTTAAAATGGAACAAACTCCGTGGGGCAAAGTTAGAATTTTTTGAACGTTCGCGAGGGTGGTTTTTGGCTGCTAGGGGTGCCTTCCGCCAGGGATATCGAGATGCGACTTTTTTTAGATTGTTCCTGATGCCATTCCTTAGCTCGGTGCACAATTTAAAATGGAGCAAACTCCGTGGGGCAAAGTTAGAATTTTTTGAACGTTCGCGAGGGTGGTTTTTGGCTGCTAGGGGTTCCTTCCGCCAGGGATATCGAGATGCGACTTTTTTTAGATTGTTCCTGATGCCATTCCTTAGCTCGGTGCACAATTTAAAATGGAACAAACTCCGTGGGGCAAAGTTAGAATTTTTTGAACGTTCGCGAGGGTGGTTTTTGGCTGCTAGGGGTGCCTTCCGCCAGGGATATCGAGATGCGACTTTTTTTAGATTGTTCCTGATGCCATTCCTTAGCTCGGTGCACAATTTAAAGTGGAACAAACTCCGTGGGGCAAAGTTAGAATTTTTTGAACGTTCGCGAGGGTGGTTTTTGGCTGCTAGGGGTGCCTTCCGCCAGGGATATGGAGATGCGACTTTTTTTAGATTGTTCCTGATGCCATTCCTTAGCTCGGTGCACAATTTAAAATGGAACAAACTCCGTGGGGCAAAGTTAGAATTTTTTGAACGTTCGCGAGGGTGGTTTTTGGCTGCTAGGGGTGCCTTCCGCCAGGGATATCGAGATGCGACTTTTTTTAGATTGTTCCTGATGCCATTCCTTAGCTCGGTGCACAATTTAAAATGGAACAAACTCCGTGGGGCAAAGTTAGAATTTTTTGAACGTTCGCGAGGGTGGTTTTTGGCTGCTAGGGGTGCCTTCCGCCAGGGATATCGAGATGCGACTTTTTTTAGATTGTTCCTGATGCCATTCCTTAGCTCGGTGCACAATTTAAAATGGAACAAACTCCGTGGGGCAAAGTTAGAATTTTTTGAACGTTCGCGAGGGTGGTTTTTGGCTGCTAGGGGTGCCTTCCGCCAGGGATATCGAGATGCGACTTTTTTTAGATTGTTCCTGATGCCATTCCTTAGCTCGGTGCACAATTTAAAATGGAACAAACTCCGTGGGGCAAAGTTAGAATTTTTTGAACGTTCGCGAGGGTGGTTTTTGGCTGCTAGGGGTGCCTTCCGCCAGGGATATCGAGATGCGACTTTTTTTAGATTGTTCCTGATGCCATTCCTTAGCTCGGTGCACAATTTAAAATGGAACAAACTCCGTGGGGCAAAGTTAGAATTTTTTGAACGTTCGCGAGGGTGGTTTTTGGCTGCTAGGGGTGCCTTCCGCCAGGGATATCGAGATGCGACTTTTTTTAGATTGTTCCTGATGCCATTCCTTAGCTCGGTGCACAATTTAAAATGGAACAAACTCCGTGGGGCAAAGTTAGAATTTTTTGAACGTTCGCGAGGGTGGTTTTTGGCTGCTAGGGGTGCCTTCCGCCAGGGATATCGAGATGCGACTTTTTTTAGATTGTTCCTGATGCCATTCCTTAGCTCGGTGCACAATTTAAAATGGAACAAACTCCGTGGGGCAAAGTTAGAATTTTTTGAACGTTCGCGAGGGTGGTTTTTGGATGCTAGGGGTGCCTTCCGCCAGGGATATCGAGATGCGACTTTTTTTAGATTGTTCCTGATGCCATTCCTTAGCTCGGTGCACAATTTAAAATGGAACAAACTCCGTGGGGCAAAGTTAGAATTTTTTGAACGTTCGCGAGGGTGGTTTTTGGCTGCTAGGGGTGCCTTCCGCCAGGGGTATCGAGATGCGACTTTTTTTAGATTGTTCCTGATGCCATTCCTTAGCTCGGTGCACAATTTAAAATGGAACAAACTCCGTGGGGCAAAGTTAGAATTTTTTGAACGTTCGCGAGGGTGGTTTTTGGCTGCTAGGGGTGCCTTCCGCCAGGGATATCGAGATGCGACTTTTTTTAGATTGTTCCTGATGCCATTCCTTAGCTCGGTGCACAATTTAAAATGGAGCAAACTCCGTGGGGCAAAGTTAGAATTTTTTGAACGTTCGCGAGGGTGGTTTTTGGCTGCTAGGGGTGCCTTCCGCCAGGGATATCGAGATGCGACTTTTTTTAGATTGTTCCTGATGCCATTCCTTAGCTCGGTGCACAATTTAAAATGGAGCAAACTCCGTGGGGCAAAGTTAGAATTTTTTGAACGTTCGCGAGGGTGGTTTTTGGCTGCTAGGGGTTCCTTCCGCCAGGGATATCGAGATGCGACTTTTTTTAGATTCTTCCTGATGCCATTCCTTAGCTCGGTGCACAATTTAAAATAGAACAAACTCCGTGGGGCAAAGTTAGAATTTTTTGAACGTTCGCGAGGGTGGTTTTTGGCTGCTAGGGGTGCCTTCCGCCAGGGATATCGAGATGCGACTTTTTTTAGATTGTTCCTGATGCCATTCCTTAGCTCGGTGCACAATTTAAAATGGAACAAACTCCGTGGGGCAAAGTTAGAATTTTTTGAACGTTCGCGAGGGTGGTTTTTGGCTGCTAGGGGTGCCTTCCGCCAGGGATATCGAGATGCGACTTTTTTTAGATTGTTCCTGATGCCATTCCTTAGCTCGGTGCACAATTTAAAATGGAACAAACTCCGTGGGGCAAAGTTAGAATTTTTTGAACGTTCGCGAGGGTGGTTTTTGGCTGCTAGGGGTGCCTTCCGCCAGGGATATCGAGATGCGACTTTTTTTAGATTGTTCCTGATGCCATTCCTTAGCTCGGTGCTCAATTTAAAATGGAACAAACTCCGTGGGGCAAAGTTAGAATTTTTTGAACGTTCGCGAGGGTGGTTTTTGGCTGCTAGGGGTGCCTTCCGCCAGGGATATCGAGATGCGACTTTTTTTAGATTGTTCCTGATGCCATTCCTTAGCTCGGTGCAAAATTTAAAATGGAACAAACTCCGTGGGGCAAAGTTAGAATTTTTTGAACGTTCGCGAGGGTGGTTTTTGGCTGCTAGGGGTGCCTTCCGCCAGGGATATCGAGATGCGACTTTTTTTAGATTGTTCCTGATGCCATTCCTTAGCTCGGTGCACACTTTAAAATGGAACAAACTCCGTGGGGCAAAGTTAGAATTTTTTGAACGTTCGCGAGGGTGGTTTTTGGCTGCTAGGGGTGCCTTCCGCCAGGGATATCGAGATGCGACTTTTTTTAGATTGTTCCTCATGCCATTCCTTAGCTCGGTGCACAATTTAAAATGGAACAAACTCCGTGGGGCAAAGTTAGAATTTTTTGAACGTTCGCGAGGGTGGTTTTTGGCTGCTAGGGGTGCCTTCCGCCAGGGATATCGAGATGCGACTTTTTTTAGATTGTTCCTGATGCCATTCCTTAGCTCGGTGCACAATTTAAAATGGAACAAACTCCGTGGGGCAAAGTTAGAATTTTTTGAACGTTCGCGAGGGTGGTTTTTGGCTGCTAGGGGTGCCTTCCGCAAGGGATATCGAGATGCGACTTTTTTTAGATTGTTCCTCATGCCATTCCTTAGCTCGGTGCACAATTTAAAATGGAACAAACTCCGTGGGGCAAAGTTAGAATTTTTTGAACGTTCGCGAGGGTGGTTTTTGGCTGCTAGGGGTGCCTTCCGCCAGGGATATCGAGATGCGACTTTTTTTAGATTGTTCCTGATGCCATTCCTTAGCTCGGTGCACAATTTAAAATGGAACAAACTCCGTGGGGCAAAGTTAGAATTTTTTGAACGTTCGCGAGGGTGGTTTTTGGCTGCTAGGGGTGCCTTCCGCCAGGGATATCGAGATGCGACTTTTTTTAGATTGTTCCTGATGCCATTCCTTAGCTCGGTGCACAATTAAAATGGAACAAACTCCGTGGGGCAAAGTTAGAATTTTTTGAACGTTCGCGAGGGTGGTTTTTGGCTGCTAGGGGTGCCTTCCGCCAGGGATATCGAGATGCGACTTTTTTTAGATTGTTCCTGATGCCATTCCTTAGCTCGGTGCAAAATTTAAAATGGAACAAACTCCGTGGGGCAAAGTTAGAATTTTTTGAACGTTCGCGAGGGTGGTTTTTGGCTGCTAGGGGTGCCTTCCGCCAGGGATATCGAGATGCGACTTTTTTTAGATTGTTCCTGATGCCATTCCTTAGCTCGGTGCACAATTTAAAATGGAACAAACTCCGTGGGGCAAAGTTAGAATTTTTTGAACGTTCGCGAGGGTGGTTTTTGGCTGCTAGGGGTGCCTTCCGCCAGGGATATCGAGATGCGACTTTTTTTAGATTGTTCCTGATGCCATTCCTTAGCTCGGTGCACAATTTAAAATGGAACAAACTCCGTGGGGCAAAGTTAGAATTTTTTGAACGTTCGCGAGGGTGGTTTTTGGCTGCTAGGGGTGCCTTCCGCCAGGGATATCGAGATGCGACTTTTTTTAGATTGTTCCTGATGCCATTCCTTAGCTCGGTGCACAATTTAAAATGGAACAAACTCCGTGGGGCAAAGTTAGAATTTTTTGAACGTTCGCGAGGGTGGTTTTTGGCTGCTAGGGGTGCCTTCCGCCAGGGATATCGAGATGCGACTTTTTTTAGATTGTTCCTGATGCCATTCCTTAGCTCGGTGCACAATTTAAAATGGAACAAACTCCGTGGGGCAAAGTTAGAATTTTTTGAACGTTCGCGAGGGTGGTTTTTGGCTGCTAGGGGTGCCTTCCGCCAGGGATATCGAGATGCGACTTTTTTTAGATTGTTCCTGATGCCATTCCTTAGCTCGGTGCACAATTTAAAATGGAGCAAACTCCGTGGGGCAAAGTTAGAATTTTTTGAACGTTCGCGAGGGTGGTTTTTGGCTGCTAGGGGTGCCTTCCGCCAGGGATATCGAGATGCGACTTTTTTTAGATTGTTCCTGATGCCATTCCTTAGCTCGGTGCACAATTTAAAATGGAACAAACTCCGTGGGGCAAAGTTAGAATTTTTTGAACGTTCGCGAGGGTGGTTTTTGGCTGCTAGGGGTGCCTTCCGCCAGGGATATCGAGATGCGACTTTTTTTAGATTGTTCCTGATGCCATTCCTTAGCTCGGTGCACAATTTAAAATGGAACAAACTCCGTGGGGCAAAGTTAGAATTTTTTGAACGTTCGCGAGGGTGGTTTTTGGCTGCTAGGGGTGCCTTCCGCCAGGGATATCGAGATGCGACTTTTTTTAGATTGTTCCTGATGCCATTCCTTAGCTCGGTGCACAATTTAAAATGGAACAAACTCCGTGGGGCAAAGTTAGAATTTTTTGAACGTTCGCGAGGGTGGTTTTTGGCTGCTAGGGGTGCCTTCCGCCAGGGATATCGAGATGCGACTTTTTTTAGATTGTTCCTGATGCCATTCCTTAGCTCGGTGCACAATTTAAAATGGAACAAACTCCGTGGTGCAAAGTTAGAGTTTTTTGAACGTTCGCGAGGGTGGTTTTTGGCTGCTAGGGGTGCCTTCCGCCAGGGATATCGAGATGCGACTTTTTTTAGATTGTTCCTGATGCCATTCCTTAGCTCGGTGCACAATTTAAAATGGAACAAACTCCGTGGGGCAAAGTTAGAATTTTTTGAACGTTCGCGAGGGTGGTTTTTGGCTGCTAGGGGTGCCTTCCGCCAGGGATATCGAGATGCGACTTTTTTTAGATTGTTCCTGATGCCATTCCTTAGCTCGGTGCACAATTTAAAATGGAACAAACTCCGTGGGGCAAAGTTAGAATTTTTTGAACGTTCGCGAGGGTGGTTTTTGGCTGCTAGGGGTGCCTTCCGCCAGGGATATCGAGATGCGACTTTTTTTAGATTGTTCCTGATGCCATTCCTTAGCTCGGTGCACAATTTAAAATGGAGCAAACTCCGTGGGGCAAAGTTAGAATTTTTTGAACGTTCGCGAGGGTGGTTTTTGGCTGCTAGGGGTGCCTTCCGCCAGGGATATGGAGATGCGACTTTTTTTAGATTGTTCCTGATGCCATTCCTTAGCTCGGTGCACAATTTAAAATGGAGCAAACTCCGTGGGGCAAAGTTAGAATTTTTTGAACGTTCGCGAGGGTGGTTTTTGGCTGCTAGGGGTTCCTTCCGCAAGGGATATCGAGATGCGACTTTTTTTAGATTGTTCCTGATGCCATTCCTTAGCTCGGTGCACAATTTAAAATGGAACAAACTCCGTGGGGCAAAGTTAGAATTTTTTGAACGTTCGCGAGGGTGGTTTTTGGCTGCTAGGGGTGCCTTCCGCCAGGGATATCGAGATGCGACTTTTTTTAGATTGTTCCTGATGCCATTCCTTAGCTCGGTGCACAATTTAAAATGGAACAAACTCCGTGGGGCAAAGTTAGAATTTTTTGAACGTTCGCGAGGGTGGTTTTTGGCTGCTAGGGGTGCCTTCCGCCAGGGATATCGAGATGCGACTTTTTTTAGATTGTTCCTGATGCCATTCCTTAGCTCGGTGCACAATTTAAAATGGAACAAACTCCGTGGGGCAAAGTTAGAATTTTTTGAACGTTCGCGAGGGTGGTTTTTGGCTGCTAGGGGTTCCTTCCGCCAGGGATATCGAGATGCGACTTTTTTTAGATTGTTCCTGATGCCATTCCTTAGCTCGGTGCAGAATTTAAAATGGAACAAACTCCGTGGGGCAACGTTAGAATTTTTTGAACGTTCGCGAGGGTGGTTTTTGGCTGCTAGGGGTGCCTTCCGCCAGGGATATCGAGATGCGACTTTTTTTAGATTGTTCCTGATGCCATTCCTTAGCTCGGTGCACAATTTAAAATGGAACAAACTCCGTGGGGCAAAGTTAGAATTTTTTGAACGTTCGTGAGGGAGGTTTTTGGCTGCTAGGGGTGCCTTCCGCCAGGGATATCGAGATGCGACTTTTTTTAGATTGTTCCTGATGCCATTCCTTAGCTCGGTGCACAATTTAAAATGGAACAAACTCCGTGGGGCAAAGTTAGAATTTTTTGAACGTTCGCGAGGGTGGTTTTTGGCTGCTAGGGGTGCCTTCCGCCAGGGATATCGAGATGCGACTTTTTTTAGATTGTTCCTGATGCCATTCCTTAGCTCGGTGCACAATTTAAAATGGAACAAACTCCGTGGGGCAAAGTTAGAATTTTTTGAACGTTCGCGAGGGTGGTTTTTGGCTGCTAGGGGTGCCTTCCGCAAGGGATATCGAGATGCGACTTTTTTTAGATTGTTCCTGATGCCATTCCTTAGCTCGGTGCACAATTTAAAATGGAACAAACTCCGTGGGGCAAAGTTAGAATTTTTTGAACGTTCGCGAGGGTGGATTTTGGCTGCTAGGGGTGCCTTCCGCCAGGGATATCGAGATGCGACTTTTTTTAGATTGTTCCTGATGCCATTCCTTAGCTCGGTGCACAATTTAAAATGGAACAAACTCCGTGGGGCAAAGTTAGAATTTTTTGAACGTTCGCGAGGGTGGTTTTTGGCTGCTAGGGGTGCCTTCCGCCAGGGATATCGAGATGCGACTTTTTTTAGATTGTTCCTGATGCCATTCCTTAGCTCGGTGCACAATTTAAAATGGAACAAACTCCGTGGGGCAAAGTTAGAATTTTTTGAACGTTCGCGAGGGTGGTTTTTGGCTGCTAGGGGTGCCTTCCGCCAGGGATATCGAGATGCGACTTTTTTTAGATTGTTCCTGATGCCATTCCTTAGCTCGGTGCTCAATTTAAAATGGAACAAACTCCGTGGGGCAAAGTTAGAATTTTTTGAACGTTCGCGAGGGTGGTTTTTGGCTGCTAGGGGTGCCTTCCGCCAGGGATATCGAGATGCGACTTTTTTTAGATTGTTCCTGATGCCATTCCTTAGCTCGGTGCAAAATTTAAAATGGAACAAACTCCGTGGGGCAAAGTTAGAATTTTTTGAACGTTCGCGAGGGTGGTTTTTGGCTGCTAGGGGTGCCTTCCGCCAGGGATATCGAGATGCGACTTTTTTTAGATTGTTCCTCATGCCATTCCTTAGCTCGGTGCACACTTTAAAATGGAACAAACTCCGTGGGGCAAAGTTAGAATTTTTTGAATGTTCGCGAGGGTGGTTTTTGGCTGCTAGGGGTGCCTTCCGCCAGGGATATCGAGATGCGACTTTTTTTAGATTGTTCCTCATGCCATTCCTTAGCTCGGTGCACAATTTAAAATGGAACAAACTCCGTGGGGCAAAGTTAGAATTTTTTGAACGTTCGCGAGGGTGGTTTTTGGCTGCTGGGGGTGCCTTCCGCCAGGGATATCGAGATGCGACTTTTTTTAGATTGTTCCTGATGCCATTCCTTAGCTCGGTGCACAATTTAAAATGGAACAAACTCCGTGGGGCAAAGTTAGAATTTTTTGAACGTTCGCGAGGGTGGTTTTTGGCTGCTAGGGGTGCCTTCCGCCAGGGATATCGAGATGCGACTTTTTTTAGATTGTTCCTGATGCCATTCCTTAGCTCGGTGCACAATTTAAAATGGAACAAACTCCGTGGGGCAAAGTTAGAATTTTTTGAACGTTCGCGAGGGTGGTTTTTGGCTGCTAGGGGTGCCTTCCGCCAGGGATATCGAGATGCGACTTTTTTTAGATTGTTCCTGATGCCATTCCTTAGCTCGGTGCACAATTTAAAATGGAACAAACTCCGTGGGGCAAAGTTAGAATTTTTTGAACGTTCGCGAGGGTGGTTTTTGGCTGCTAGGGGTGCCTTCCGCCAGGGATATCGAGATGCGACTTTTTTTAGATTGTTCCTGATGCCATTCCTTAGCTCGGTGCTCAATTTAAAATGGAACAAACTCCGTGGGGCAAAGTTAGAATTTTTTGAACGTTCGCGAGGGTGGTTTTTGGCTGCTAGGGGTGCCTTCCGCCAGGGATATCGAGATGCGACTTTTTTTAGATTGTTCCTGATGCCATTCCTTAGCTCGGTGCAAAATTTAAAATGGAACAAACTCCGTGGGGCAAAGTTAGAATTTTTTGAACGTTCGCGAGGGTGGTTTTTGGCTGCTAGGGGTGCCTTCCGCCAGGGATATCGAGATGCGACTTTTTTTAGATTGTTCCTGATGCCATTCCTTAGCTCGGTGCACACTTTAAAATGGAACAAACTCCGTGGGGCAAAGTTAGAATTTTTTGAACGTTCGCGAGGGTGGTTTTTGGCTGCTAGGGGTGCCTTCCGCCAGGGATATCGAGATGCGACTTTTTTTAGATTGTTCCTCATGCCATTCCTTAGCTCGGTGCACAATTTAAAATGGAACAAACTCCGTGGGGCAAAGTTAGAATTTTTTGAACGTTCGCGAGGGTGGTTTTTGGCTGCTAGGGGTGCCTTCCGCCAGGGATATCGAGATGCGACTTTTTTTAGATTGTTCCTGATGCCATTCCTTAGCTCGGTGCACAATTTAAAATGGAACAAACTCCGTGGGGCAAAGTTAGAATTTTTTGAACGTTCGCGAGGGTGGTTTTTGGCTGCTAGGGGTGCCTTCCGCAAGGGATATCGAGATGCGACTTTTTTTAGATTGTTCCTCATGCCATTCCTTAGCTCGGTGCACAATTTAAAATGGAACAAACTCCGTGGGGCAAAGTTAGAATTTTTTGAACGTTCGCGAGGGTGGTTTTTGGCTGCTAGGGGTGCCTTCCGCCAGGGATATCGAGATGCGACTTTTTTTAGATTGTTCCTGATGCCATTCCTTAGCTCGGTGCACAATTTAAAATGGAACAAACTCCGTGGGGCAAAGTTAGAATTTTTTGAACGTTCGCGAGGGTGGTTTTTGGCTGCTAGGGGTGCCTTCCGCCAGGGATATCGAGATGCGACTTTTTTTAGATTGTTCCTGATGCCATTCCTTAGCTCGGTGCACAATTAAAATGGAACAAACTCCGTGGGGCAAAGTTAGAATTTTTTGAACGTTCGCGAGGGTGGTTTTTGGCTGCTAGGGGTGCCTTCCGCCAGGGATATCGAGATGCGACTTTTTTTAGATTGTTCCTGATGCCATTCCTTAGCTCGGTGCAAAATTTAAAATGGAACAAACTCCGTGGGGCAAAGTTAGAATTTTTTGAACGTTCGCGAGGGTGGTTTTTGGCTGCTAGGGGTGCCTTCCGCCAGGGATATCGAGATGCGACTTTTTTTAGATTGTTCCTGATGCCATTCCTTAGCTCGGTGCACAATTTAAAATGGAACAAACTCCGTGGGGCAAAGTTAGAATTTTTTGAACGTTCGCGAGGGTGGTTTTTGGCTGCTAGGGGTGCCTTCCGCCAGGGATATCGAGATGCGACTTTTTTTAGATTGTTCCTGATGCCATTCCTTAGCTCGGTGCACAATTTAAAATGGAACAAACTCCGTGGGGCAAAGTTAGAATTTTTTGAACGTTCGCGAGGGTGGTTTTTGGCTGCTAGGGGTGCCTTCCGCCAGGGATATCGAGATGCGACTTTTTTTAGATTGTTCCTGATGCCATTCCTTAGCTCGGTGCACAATTTAAAATGGAACAAACTCCGTGGGGCAAAGTTAGAATTTTTTGAACGTTCGCGAGGGTGGTTTTTGGCTGCTAGGGGTGCCTTCCGCCAGGGATATCGAGATGCGACTTTTTTTAGATTGTTCCTGATGCCATTCCTTAGCTCGGTGCCCACTTTAAAATGGAACAAACTCCGTGGGGCAAAGTTAGAATTTTTTGAACGTTCGCGAGGGTGGTTTTTGGCTGCTAGGGGTGCCTTCCGCCAGGGATATCGAGATGCGACTTTTTTTAGATTGTTCCTCATGCCATTCCTTAGCTCGGTGCACAATTTAAAATGGAACAAACTCCGTGGGGCAAAGTTAGAATTTTTTGAACGTTCGCGAGGGTGGTTTTTGGCCGCTAGGGGTGCCTTCCGCCAGGGATATCGAGATGCGACTTTTTTTAGATTGTTCCTGATGCCATTCCTTAGCTCGGTGCACAATTTAAAATGGAACAAACTCCGTGGGGCAAAGTTAGAATTTTTTGAACGTTCGCGAGGGTGGTTTTTGGCTGCTAGGGGTGCCTTCCGCCAGGGATATCGAGATGCGACTTTTTTTAGATTGTTCCTGATGCCATTCCTTAGCTCGGTGCACAATTTAAAATGGAACAAACTCCGTGGGGCAAAGTTAGAATTTTTTGAACGTTCGCGAGGGTGGTTTTTGGCTGCTAGGGGTGCCTTCCGCCAGGGATATCGAGATGCGACTTTTTTTAGATTGTTCCTGATGCCATTCCTTAGCTCGGTGCACAATTTAAAATGGAACAAACTCCGTGGGGCAAAGTTAGAATTTTTTGAACGTTCGCGAGGGTGGTTTTTGGCTGCTAGGGGTGCCTTCCGCCAGGGATATCGAGATGCGACTTTTTTTAGATTGTTCCTGATGCCATTCCTTAGCTCGGTGCACAATTAAAATGGAACAAACTCCGTGGGGCAAAGTTAGAATTTTTTGAACGTTCGCGAGGGTGGTTTTTGGCTGCTAGGGGTGCCTTCCGCCAGGGATATCGAGATGCGACTTTTTTTAGATTGTTCCTCATGCCATTCCTTAGCTCGGTGCACAATTTAAAATGGAACAAACTCCGTGGGGCAAAGTTAGAATTTTTTGAACGTTCGCGAGGGTGGTTTTTGGCCGCTAGGGGTGCCTTCCGCCAGGGATATCGAGATGCGACTTTTTTTAGATTGTTCCTGATGCCATTCCTTAGCTCGGTGCACAATTTAAAATGGAACAAACTCCGTGGGGCAAAGTTAGAATTTTTTGAACGTTCGCGAGGGTGGTTTTTGGCTGCTAGGGGTGCCTTCCGCCAGGGATATCGAGATGCGACTTTTTTTAGATTGTTCCTGATGCCATTCCTTAGCTCGGTGCACAATTTAAAATGGAACAAACTCCGTGGGGCAAAGTTAGAATTTTTTGAACGTTCGCGAGGGTGGTTTTTGGCTGCTAGGGGTGCCTTCCGCCAGGGATATCGAGATGCGACTTTTTTTAGATTGTTCCTGATGCCATTCCTTAGCTCGGTGCACAATTTAAAATGGAACAAACTCCGTGGGGCAAAGTTAGAATTTTTTGAACGTTCGCGAGGGTGGTTTTTGGCTGCTAGGGGTGCCTTCCGCCAGGGATATCGAGATGCGACTTTTTTTAGATTGTTCCTGATGCCATTCCTTAGCTCGGTGCACAATTTAAAATGGAGCAAACTCCGTGGGGCAAAGTTAGAATTTTTTGAACGTTCGCGAGGGTGGTTTTTGGCTGCTAGGGGTGCCTTCCGCCAGGGATATCGAGATGCGACTTTTTTTAGATTGTTCCTGATGCCATTCCTTAGCTCGGTGCACAATTTAAAATGGAACAAACTCCGTGGGGCAAAGTTAGAATTTTTTGAACGTTCGCGAGGGTGGTTTTTGGCTGCTAGGGGTGCCTTCCGCCAGGGATATCGAGATGCGACTTTTTTTAGATTGTTCCTGATGCCATTCCTTAGCTCGGTGCACAATTTAAAATGGAACAAACTCCGTGGGGCAAAGTTAGAATTTTTTGAACGTTCGCGAGGGTGGTTTTTGGCTGCTAGGGGTGCCTTCCGCCAGGGATATCGAGATGCGACTTTTTTTAGATTGTTCCTGATGCCATTCCTTAGCTCGGTGCACAATTTAAAATGGAACAAACTCCGTGGGGCAAAGTTAGAATTTTTTGAACGTTCGCGAGGGTGGTTTTTGGCTGCTAGGGGTGCCTTCCGCCAGGGATATCGAGATGCGACTTTTTTTAGATTGTTCCTGATGCCATTCCTTAGCTCGGTGCACAATTTAAAATGGAACAAACTCCGTGGGGCAAAGTTAGAGTTTTTTGAACGTTCGCGAGGGTGGTTTTTGGCTGCTAGGGGTGCCTTCCGCCAGGGATATCGAGATGCGACTTTTTTTAGATTGTTCCTGATGCCATTCCTTAGCTCGGTGCACAATTTAAAATGGAACAAACTCCGTGGGGCAAAGTTAGAATTTTTTGAACGTTCGCGAGGGTGGTTTTTGGCTGCTAGGGGTGCCTTCCGCCAGGGATATCGAGATGCGACTTTTTTTAGATTGTTCCTGATGCCATTCCTTAGCTCGGTGCACAATTTAAAATGGAACAAACTCCGTGGGGCAAAGTTAGAATTTTTTGAACGTTCGCGAGGGTGGTTTTTGGCTGCTAGGGGTGCCTTCCGCCAGGGATATCGAGATGCGACTTTTTTTAGATTGTTCCTGATGCCATTCCTTAGCTCGGTGCACAATTTAAAATGGAGCAAACTCCGTGGGGCAAAGTTAGAATTTTTTGAACGTTCGCGAGGGTGGTTTTTGGCTGCTAGGGGTGCCTTCCGCCAGGGATATGGAGATGCGACTTTTTTTAGATTGTTCCTGATGCCATTCCTTAGCTCGGTGCACAATTTAAAATGGAGCAAACTCCGTGGGGCAAAGTTAGAATTTTTTGAACGTTCGCGAGGGTGGTTTTTGGCTGCTAGGGGTTCCTTCCGCAAGGGATATCGAGATGCGACTTTTTTTAGATTGTTCCTGATGCCATTCCTTAGCTCGGTGCACAATTTAAAATGGAACAAACTCCGTGGGGCAAAGTTAGAATTTTTTGAACGTTCGCGAGGGTGGTTTTTGGCTGCTAGGGGTGCCTTCCGCCAGGGATATCGAGATGCGACTTTTTTTAGATTGTTCCTGATGCCATTCCTTAGCTCGGTGCACAATTTAAAATGGAACAAACTCCGTGGGGCAAAGTTAGAATTTTTTGAACGTTCGCGAGGGTGGTTTTTGGCTGCTAGGGGTGCCTTCCGCCAGGGATATCGAGATGCGACTTTTTTTAGATTGTTCCTGATGCCATTCCTTAGCTCGGTGCACAATTTAAAATGGAACAAACTCCGTGGGGCAAAGTTAGAATTTTTTGAACGTTCGCGAGGGTGGTTTTTGGCTGCTAGGGGTTCCTTCCGCCAGGGATATCGAGATGCGACTTTTTTTAGATTGTTCCTGATGCCATTCCTTAGCTCGGTGCAGAATTTAAAATGGAACAAACTCCGTGGGGCAACGTTAGAATTTTTTGAACGTTCGCGAGGGTGGTTTTTGGCTGCTAGGGGTGCCTTCCGCCAGGGATATCGAGATGCGACTTTTTTTAGATTGTTCCTGATGCCATTCCTTAGCTCGGTGCACAATTTAAAATGGAACAAACTCCGTGGGGCAAAGTTAGAATTTTTTGAACGTTCGTGAGGGAGGTTTTTGGCTGCTAGGGGTGCCTTCCGCCAGGGATATCGAGATGCGACTTTTTTTAGATTGTTCCTGATGCCATTCCTTAGCTCGGTGCACAATTTAAAATGGAACAAACTCCGTGGGGCAAAGTTAGAATTTTTTGAACGTTCGCGAGGGTGGTTTTTGGCTGCTAGGGGTGCCTTCCGCCAGGGATATCGAGATGCGACTTTTTTTAGATTGTTCCTGATGCCATTCCTTAGCTCGGTGCACAATTTAAAATGGAACAAACTCCGTGGGGCAAAGTTAGAATTTTTTGAACGTTCGCGAGGGTGGTTTTTGGCTGCTAGGGGTGCCTTCCGCCAGGGATATCGAGATGCGACTTTTTTTAGATTGTTCCTGATGCCATTCCTTAGCTCGGTGCACAATTTAAAATGGAACAAACTCCGTGGGGCAAAGTTAGAATTTTTTGAACGTTCGCGAGGGTGGTTTTTGGCTGCTAGGGGTGCCTTCCGCCAGGGATATCGAGATGCGACTTTTTTTAGATTGTTCCTGATGCCATTCCTTAGCTCGGTGCTCAATTTAAAATGGAACAAACTCCGTGGGGCAAAGTTAGAATTTTTTGAACGTTCGCGAGGGTGGTTTTTGGCTGCTAGGGGTGCCTTCCGCCAGGGATATCGAGATGCGACTTTTTTTAGATTGTTCCTGATGCCATTCCTTAGCTCGGTGCAAAATTTAAAATGGAACAAACTCCGTGGGGCAAAGTTAGAATTTTTTGAACGTTCGCGAGGGTGGTTTTTGGCTGCTAGGGGTGCCTTCCGCCAGGGATATCGAGATGCGACTTTTTTTAGATTGTTCCTCATGCCATTCCTTAGCTCGGTGCACACTTTAAAATGGAACAAACTCCGTGGGGCAAAGTTAGAATTTTTTGAACGTTCGCGAGGGTGGTTTTTGGCTGCTAGGGGTGCCTTCCGCCAGGGATATCGAGATGCGACTTTTTTTAGATTGTTCCTCATGCCATTCCTTAGCTCGGTGCACAATTTAAAATGGAACAAACTCCGTGGGGCAAAGTTAGAATTTTTTGAACGTTCGCGAGGGTGGTTTTTGGCTGCTGGGGGTGCCTTCCGCCAGGGATATCGAGATGCGACTTTTTTTAGATTGTTCCTGATGCCATTCCTTAGCTCGGTGCACAATTTAAAATGGAACAAACTCCGTGGGGCAAAGTTAGAATTTTTTGAACGTTCGCGAGGGTGGTTTTTGGCTGCTAGGGGTGCCTTCCGCCAGGGATATCGAGATGCGACTTTTTTTAGATTGTTCCTGATGCCATTCCTTAGCTCGGTGCACAATTTAAAATGGAACAAACTCCGTGGGGCAAAGTTAGAATTTTTTGAACGTTCGCGAGGGTGGTTTTTGGCTGCTAGGGGTGCCTTCCGCCAGGGATATCGAGATGCGACTTTTTTTAGATTGTTCCTGATGCCATTCCTTAGCTCGGTGCACAATTTAAAATGGAACAAACTCCGTGGGGCAAAGTTAGAATTTTTTGAACGTTCGCGAGGGTGGTTTTTGGCTGCTAGGGGTGCCTTCCGCCAGGGATATCGAGATGCGACTTTTTTTAGATTGTTCCTGATGCCATTCCTTAGCTCGGTGCTCAATTTAAAATGGAACAAACTCCGTGGGGCAAAGTTAGAATTTTTTGAACGTTCGCGAGGGTGGTTTTTGGCTGCTAGGGGTGCCTTCCGCCAGGGATATCGAGATGCGACTTTTTTTAGATTGTTCCTGATGCCATTCCTTAGCTCGGTGCAAAATTTAAAATGGAACAAACTCCGTGGGGCAAAGTTAGAATTTTTTGAACGTTCGCGAGGGTGGTTTTTGGCTGCTAGGGGTGCCTTCCGCCAGGGATATCGAGATGCGACTTTTTTTAGATTGTTCCTGATGCCATTCCTTAGCTCGGTGCACACTTTAAAATGGAACAAACTCCGTGGGGCAAAGTTAGAATTTTTTGAACGTTCGCGAGGGTGGTTTTTGGCTGCTAGGGGTGCCTTCCGCCAGGGATATCGAGATGCGACTTTTTTTAGATTGTTCCTCATGCCATTCCTTAGCTCGGTGCACAATTTAAAATGGAACAAACTCCGTGGGGCAAAGTTAGAATTTTTTGAACGTTCGCGAGGGTGGTTTTTGGCTGCTAGGGGTGCCTTCCGCCAGGGATATCGAGATGCGACTTTTTTTAGATTGTTCCTGATGCCATTCCTTAGCTCGGTGCACAATTTAAAATGGAACAAACTCCGTGGGGCAAAGTTAGAATTTTTTGAACGTTCGCGAGGGTGGTTTTTGGCTGCTAGGGGTGCCTTCCGCAAGGGATATCGAGATGCGACTTTTTTTAGATTGTTCCTCATGCCATTCCTTAGCTCGGTGCACAATTTAAAATGGAACAAACTCCGTGGGGCAAAGTTAGAATTTTTTGAACGTTCGCGAGGGTGGTTTTTGGCTGCTAGGGGTGCCTTCCGCCAGGGATATCGAGATGCGACTTTTTTTAGATTGTTCCTGATGCCATTCCTTAGCTCGGTGCACAATTTAAAATGGAACAAACTCCGTGGGGCAAAGTTAGAATTTTTTGAACGTTCGCGAGGGTGGTTTTTGGCTGCTAGGGGTGCCTTCCGCCAGGGATATCGAGATGCGACTTTTTTTAGATTGTTCCTGATGCCATTCCTTAGCTCGGTGCACAATTAAAATGGAACAAACTCCGTGGGGCAAAGTTAGAATTTTTTGAACGTTCGCGAGGGTGGTTTTTGGCTGCTAGGGGTGCCTTCCGCCAGGGATATCGAGATGCGACTTTTTTTAGATTGTTCCTGATGCCATTCCTTAGCTCGGTGCAAAATTTAAAATGGAACAAACTCCGTGGGGCAAAGTTAGAATTTTTTGAACGTTCGCGAGGGTGGTTTTTGGCTGCTAGGGGTGCCTTCCGCCAGGGATATCGAGATGCGACTTTTTTTAGATTGTTCCTGATGCCATTCCTTAGCTCGGTGCACAATTTAAAATGGAACAAACTCCGTGGGGCAAAGTTAGAATTTTTTGAACGTTCGCGAGGGTGGTTTTTGGCTGCTAGGGGTGCCTTCCGCCAGGGATATCGAGATGCGACTTTTTTTAGATTGTTCCTGATGCCATTCCTTAGCTCGGTGCACAATTTAAAATGGAACAAACTCCGTGGGGCAAAGTTAGAATTTTTTGAACGTTCGCGAGGGTGGTTTTTGGCTGCTAGGGGTGCCTTCCGCCAGGGATATCGAGATGCGACTTTTTTTAGATTGTTCCTGATGCCATTCCTTAGCTCGGTGCACAATTTAAAATGGAACAAACTCCGTGGGGCAAAGTTAGAATTTTTTGAACGTTCGCGAGGGTGGTTTTTGGCTGCTAGGGGTGCCTTCCGCCAGGGATATCGAGATGCGACTTTTTTTAGATTGTTCCTGATGCCATTCCTTAGCTCGGTGCCCACTTTAAAATGGAACAAACTCCGTGGGGCAAAGTTAGAATTTTTTGAACGTTCGCGAGGGTGGTTTTTGGCTGCTAGGGGTGCCTTCCGCCAGGGATATCGAGATGCGACTTTTTTTAGATTGTTCCTCATGCCATTCCTTAGCTCGGTGCACAATTTAAAATGGAACAAACTCCGTGGGGCAAAGTTAGAATTTTTTGAACGTTCGCGAGGGTGGTTTTTGGCCGCTAGGGGTGCCTTCCGCCAGGGATATCGAGATGCGACTTTTTTTAGATTGTTCCTGATGCCATTCCTTAGCTCGGTGCACAATTTAAAATGGAACAAACTCCGTGGGGCAAAGTTAGAATTTTTTGAACGTTCGCGAGGGTGGTTTTTGGCTGCTAGGGGTGCCTTCCGCCAGGGATATCGAGATGCGACTTTTTTTAGATTGTTCCTGATGCCATTCCTTAGCTCGGTGCACAATTTAAAATGGAACAAACTCCGTGGGGCAAAGTTAGAATTTTTTGAACGTTCGCGAGGGTGGTTTTTGGCTGCTAGGGGTGCCTTCCGCCAGGGATATCGAGATGCGACTTTTTTTAGATTGTTCCTGATGCCATTCCTTAGCTCGGTGCACAATTTAAAATGGAACAAACTCCGTGGGGCAAAGTTAGAATTTTTTGAACGTTCGCGAGGGTGGTTTTTGGCTGCTAGGGGTGCCTTCCGCCAGGGATATCGAGATGCGACTTTTTTTAGATTGTTCCTGATGCCATTCCTTAGCTCGGTGCACAATTTAAAATGGAGCAAACTCCGTGGGGCAAAGTTAGAATTTTTTGAACGTTCGCGAGGGTGGTTTTTGGCTGCTAGGGGTGCCTTCCGCCAGGGATATCGAGATGCGACTTTTTTTAGATTGTTCCTGATGCCATTCCTTAGCTCGGTGCACAATTTAAAATGGAACAAACTCCGTGGGGCAAAGTTAGAATTTTTTGAACGTTCGCGAGGGTGGTTTTTGGCTGCTAGGGGTGCCTTCCGCCAGGGATATCGAGATGCGACTTTTTTTAGATTGTTCCTGATGCCATTCCTTAGCTCGGTGCACAATTTAAAATGGAACAAACTCCGTGGGGCAAAGTTAGAATTTTTTGAACGTTCGCGAGGGTGGTTTTTGGCTGCTAGGGGTGCCTTCCGCCAGGGATATCGAGATGCGACTTTTTTTAGATTGTTCCTGATGCCATTCCTTAGCTCGGTGCACAATTTAAAATGGAACAAACTCCGTGGGGCAAAGTTAGAATTTTTTGAACGTTCGCGAGGGTGGTTTTTGGCTGCTAGGGGTGCCTTCCGCCAGGGATATCGAGATGCGACTTTTTTTAGATTGTTCCTGATGCCATTCCTTAGCTCGGTGCACAATTTAAAATGGAACAAACTCCGTGGGGCAAAGTTAGAGTTTTTTGAACGTTCGCGAGGGTGGTTTTTGGCTGCTAGGGGTGCCTTCCGCCAGGGATATCGAGATGCGACTTTTTTTAGATTGTTCCTGATGCCATTCCTTAGCTCGGTGCACAATTTAAAATGGAACAAACTCCGTGGGGCAAAGTTAGAATTTTTTGAACGTTCGCGAGGGTGGTTTTTGGCTGCTAGGGGTGCCTTCCGCCAGGGATATCGAGATGCGACTTTTTTTAGATTGTTCCTGATGCCATTCCTTAGCTCGGTGCACAATTTAAAATGGAACAAACTCCGTGGGGCAAAGTTAGAATTTTTTGAACGTTCGCGAGGGTGGTTTTTGGCTGCTAGGGGTGCCTTCCGCCAGGGATATCGAGATGCGACTTTTTTTAGATTGTTCCTGATGCCATTCCTTAGCTCGGTGCACAATTTAAAATGGAGCAAACTCCGTGGGGCAAAGTTAGAATTTTTTGAACGTTCGCGAGGGTGGTTTTTGGCTGCTAGGGGTGCCTTCCGCCAGGGATATGGAGATGCGACTTTTTTTAGATTGTTCCTGATGCCATTCCTTAGCTCGGTGCACAATTTAAAATGGAACAAACTCCGTGGGGCAAAGTTAGAATTTTTTGAACGTTCGCGAGGGTGGTTTTTGGCTGCTAGGGGTGCCTTCCGCCAGGGATATCGAGATGCGACTTTTTTTAGATTGTTCCTGATGCCATTCCTTAGCTCGGTGCACAATTTAAAATGGAACAAACTCCGTGGGGCAAAGTTAGAATTTTTTGAACGTTCGCGAGGGTGGTTTTTGGCTGCTAGGGGTTCCTTCCGCCAGGGATATCGAGATGCGACTTTTTTTAGATTGTTCCTGATGCCATTCCTTAGCTCGGTGCAGAATTTAAAATGGAACAAACTCCGTGGGGCAACGTTAGAATTTTTTGAACGTTCGCGAGGGTGGTTTTTGGCTGCTAGGGGTGCCTTCCGCCAGGGATATCGAGATGCGACTTTTTTTAGATTGTTCCTGATGCCATTCCTTAGCTCGGTGCACAATTTAAAATGGAACAAACTCCGTGGGGCAAAGTTAGAATTTTTTGAACGTTCGTGAGGGAGGTTTTTGGCTGCTAGGGGTGCCTTCCGCCAGGGATATCGAGATGCGACTTTTTTTAGATTGTTCCTGATGCCATTCCTTAGCTCGGTGCACAATTTAAAATGGAACAAACTCCGTGGGGCAAAGTTAGAATTTTTTGAACGTTCGCGAGGGTGGTTTTTGGCTGCTAGGGGTGCCTTCCGCCAGGGATATCGAGATGCGACTTTTTTTAGATTGTTCCTGATGCCATTCCTTAGCTCGGTGCACAATTTAAAATGGAACAAACTCCGTGGGGCAAAGTTAGAATTTTTTGAACGTTCGCGAGGGTGGTTTTTGGCTGCTAGGGGTGCCTTCCGCCAGGGATATCGAGATGCGACTTTTTTTAGATTGTTCCTGATGCCATTCCTTAGCTCGGTGCACAATTTAAAATGGAACAAACTCCGTGGGGCAAAGTTAGAATTTTTTGAACGTTCGCGAGGGTGGATTTTGGCTGCTAGGGGTGCCTTCCGCCAGGGATATCGAGATGCGACTTTTTTTAGATTGTTCCTGATGCCATTCCTTAGCTCGGTGCACAATTTAAAATGGAACAAACTCCGTGGGGCAAAGTTAGAATTTTTTGAACGTTCGCGAGGGTGGTTTTTGGCTGCTAGGGGTGCCTTCCGCCAGGGATATCGAGATGCGACTTTTTTTAGATTGTTCCTGATGCCATTCCTTAGCTCGGTGCACAATTTAAAATGGAACAAACTCCGTGGGGCAAAGTTAGAATTTTTTGAACGTTCGCGAGGGTGGTTTTTGGCTGCTAGGGGTGCCTTCCGCCAGGGATATCGAGATGCGACTTTTTTTAGATTGTTCCTGATGCCATTCCTTAGCTCGGTGCACAATTTAAAATGGAACAAACTCCGTGGGGCAAAGTTAGAATTTTTTGAACGTTCGCGAGGGTGGTTTTTGGCTGCTAGGGGTGCCTTCCGCCAGGGATATCGAGATGCGACTTTTTTTAGATTGTTCCTGATGCCATTCCTTAGCTCGGTGCACAATTTAAAATGGAGCAAACTCCGTGGGGCAAAGTTAGAATTTTTTGAACGTTCGCGAGGGTGGTTTTTGGCTGCTAGGGGTGCCTTCCGCCAGGGATATCGAGATGCGACTTTTTTTAGATTGTTCCTGATGCCATTCCTTAGCTCGGTGCACAATTTAAAATGGAACAAACTCCGTGGGGCAAAGTTAGAATTTTTTGAACGTTCGCGAGGGTGGTTTTTGGCTGCTAGGGGTGCCTTCCGCCAGGGATATCGAGATGCGACTTTTTTTAGATTGTTCCTGATGCCATTCCTTAGCTCGGTGCACAATTTAAAATGGAACAAACTCCGTGGGGCAAAGTTAGAATTTTTTGAACGTTCGCGAGGGTGGTTTTTGGCTGCTAGGGGTGCCTTCCGCCAGGGATATCGAGATGCGACTTTTTTTAGATTGTTCCTGATGCCATTCCTTAGCTCGGTGCACAATTTAAAATGGAACAAACTCCGTGGGGCAAAGTTAGAATTTTTTGAACGTTCGCGAGGGTGGTTTTTGGCTGCTAGGGGTGCCTTCCGCCAGGGATATCGAGATGCGACTTTTTTTAGATTGTTCCTGATGCCATTCCTTAGCTCGGTGCACAATTTAAAATGGAACAAACTCCGTGGGGCAAAGTTAGAGTTTTTTGAACGTTCGCGAGGGTGGTTTTTGGCTGCTAGGGGTGCCTTCCGCCAGGGATATCGAGATGCGACTTTTTTTAGATTGTTCCTGATGCCATTCCTTAGCTCGGTGCACAATTTAAAATGGAACAAACTCCGTGGGGCAAAGTTAGAATTTTTTGAACGTTCGCGAGGGTGGTTTTTGGCTGCTAGGGGTGCCTTCCGCCAGGGATATCGAGATGCGACTTTTTTTAGATTGTTCCTGATGCCATTCCTTAGCTCGGTGCACAATTTAAAATGGAACAAACTCCGTGGGGCAAAGTTAGAATTTTTTGAACGTTCGCGAGGGTGGTTTTTGGCTGCTAGGGGTGCCTTCCGCCAGGGATATCGAGATGCGACTTTTTTTAGATTGTTCCTGATGCCATTCCTTAGCTCGGTGCACAATTTAAAATGGAGCAAACTCCGTGGGGCAAAGTTAGAATTTTTTGAACGTTCGCGAGGGTGGTTTTTGGCTGCTAGGGGTGCCTTCCGCCAGGGATATGGAGATGCGACTTTTTTTAGATTGTTCCTGATGCCATTCCTTAGCTCGGTGCACAATTTAAAATGGAACAAACTCCGTGGGGCAAAGTTAGAATTTTTTGAACGTTCGCGAGGGTGGTTTTTGGCTGCTAGGGGTGCCTTCCGCCAGGGATATCGAGATGCGACTTTTTTTAGATTGTTCCTGATGCCATTCCTTAGCTCGGTGCACAATTTAAAATGGAACAAACTCCGTGGGGCAAAGTTAGAATTTTTTGAACGTTCGCGAGGGTGGTTTTTGGCTGCTAGGGGTTCCTTCCGCCAGGGATATCGAGATGCGACTTTTTTTAGATTGTTCCTGATGCCATTCCTTAGCTCGGTGCAGAATTTAAAATGGAACAAACTCCGTGGGGCAACGTTAGAATTTTTTGAACGTTCGCGAGGGTGGTTTTTGGCTGCTAGGGGTGCCTTCCGCCAGGGATATCGAGATGCGACTTTTTTTAGATTGTTCCTGATGCCATTCCTTAGCTCGGTGCACAATTTAAAATGGAACAAACTCCGTGGGGCAAAGTTAGAATTTTTTGAACGTTCGTGAGGGAGGTTTTTGGCTGCTAGGGGTGCCTTCCGCCAGGGATATCGAGATGCGACTTTTTTTAGATTGTTCCTGATGCCATTCCTTAGCTCGGTGCACAATTTAAAATGGAACAAACTCCGTGGGGCAAAGTTAGAATTTTTTGAACGTTCGCGAGGGTGGTTTTTGGCTGCTAGGGGTGCCTTCCGCCAGGGATATCGAGATGCGACTTTTTTTAGATTGTTCCTGATGCCATTCCTTAGCTCGGTGCACAATTTAAAATGGAACAAACTCCGTGGGGCAAAGTTAGAATTTTTTGAACGTTCGCGAGGGTGGTTTTTGGCTGCTAGGGGTGCCTTCCGCCAGGGATATCGAGATGCGACTTTTTTTAGATTGTTCCTGATGCCATTCCTTAGCTCGGTGCACAATTTAAAATGGAACAAACTCCGTGGGGCAAAGTTAGAATTTTTTGAACGTTCGCGAGGGTGGATTTTGGCTGCTAGGGGTGCCTTCCGCCAGGGATATCGAGATGCGACTTTTTTTAGATTGTTCCTGATGCCATTCCTTAGCTCGGTGCACAATTTAAAATGGAACAAACTCCGTGGGGCAAAGTTAGAATTTTTTGAACGTTCGCGAGGGTGGTTTTTGGCTGCTAGGGGTGCCTTCCGCCAGGGATATCGAGATGCGACTTTTTTTAGATTGTTCCTGATGCCATTCCTTAGCTCGGTGCACAATTTAAAATGGAACAAACTCCGTGGGGCAAAGTTAGAATTTTTTGAACGTTCGCGAGGGTGGTTTTTGGCTGCTAGGGGTGCCTTCCGCCAGGGATATCGAGATGCGACTTTTATTAGATTGTTCCTGATGCCATTCCTTAGCTCGGTGCACAATTTAAAATGGAACAAACTCCGTGGGGCAAAGTTAGAATTTTTTGAACGTTCGCGAGGGTGGTTTTTGGCTGCTAGGGGTGCCTTCCGCCAGGGATATCGAGATGCGACTTTTTTTAGATTGTTCCTGATGCCATTCCTTAGCTCGGTGCACAATTTAAAATGGAACAAACTCCGTGGGGCAAAGTTAGAATTTTTTGAACGTTCGCGAGGGTGGTTTTTGGCTGCTAGGGGTGCCTTCCGCCAGGGATATCGAGATGCGACTTTTTTTAGATTGTTCCTGATGCCATTCCTTAGCTCGGTGCACAATTTAAAATGGAACAAACTCCGTGGGGCAAAGTTAGAGTTTTTTGAACGTTCGCGAGGGTGGTTTTTGGCTGCTAGGGGTGCCTTCCGCCAGGGATATCGAGATGCGACTTTTTTTAGATTGTTCCTGATGCCATTCCTTAGCTCGGTGCACAATTTAAAATGGAACAAACTCCGTGGGGCAAAGTTAGAATTTTTTGAACGTTCGCGAGGGTGGTTTTTGGCTGCTAGGGGTGCCTTCCGCCAGGGATATCGAGATGCGACATTTTTTAGATTGTTCCTGATGCCATTCCTTAGCTCGGTGCACAATTTAAAATGGAACAAACTCCGTGGGGCAAAGTTAGAATTTTTTGAACGTTCGCGAGGGTGGTTTTTGGCTGCTAGGGGTGCCTTCCGCCAGGGATATCGAGATGCGACTTTTTTTAGATTGTTCCTGATGCCATTCCTTAGCTCGGTGCACAATTTAAAATGGAGCAAACTCCGTGGGGCAAAGTTAGAATTTTTTGAACGTTCGCGAGGGTGGTTTTTGGCTGCTAGGGGTGCCTTCCGCCAGGGATATGGAGATGCGACTTTTTTTAGATTGTTCCTGATGCCATTCCTTAGCTCGGTGCACAATTTAAAATGGAGCAAACTCCGTGGGGCAAAGTTAGAATTTTTTGAACGTTCGCGAGGGTGGTTTTTGGCTGCTAGGGGTTCCTTCCGCAAGGGATATCGAGATGCGACTTTTTTTAGATTGTTCCTGATGCCATTCCTTAGCTCGGTGCACAATTTAAAATGGAACAAACTCCGTGGGGCAAAGTTAGAATTTTTTGAACGTTCGCGAGGGTGGTTTTTGGCTGCTAGGGGTGCCTTCCGCCAGGGATATCGAGATGCGACTTTTTTTAGATTGTTCCTGATGCCATTCCTTAGCTCGGTGCACAATTTAAAATGGAACAAACTCCGTGGGGCAAAGTTAGAATTTTTTGAACGTTCGCGAGGGTGGTTTTTGGCTGCTAGGGGTGCCTTCCGCCAGGGATATCGAGATGCGACTTTTTTTAGATTGTTCCTGATGCCATTCCTTAGCTCGGTGCACAATTTAAAATGGAACAAACTCCGTGGGGCAAAGTTAGAATTTTTTGAACGTTCGCGAGGGTGGTTTTTGGCTGCTAGGGGTTCCTTCCGCCAGGGATATCGAGATGCGACTTTTTTTAGATTGTTCCTGATGCCATTCCTTAGCTCGGTGCAGAATTTAAAATGGAACAAACTCCGTGGGGCAACGTTAGAATTTTTTGAACGTTCGCGAGGGTGGTTTTTGGCTGCTAGGGGTGCCTTCCGCCAGGGATATCGAGATGCGACTTTTTTTAGATTGTTCCTGATGCCATTCCTTAGCTCGGTGCACAATTTAAAATGGAACAAACTCCGTGGGGCAAAGTTAGAATTTTTTGAACGTTCGTGAGGGAGGTTTTTGGCTGCTAGGGGTGCCTTCCGCCAGGGATATCGAGATGCGACTTTTTTTAGATTGTTCCTGATGCCATTCCTTAGCTCGGTGCACAATTTAAAATGGAACAAACTCCGTGGGGCAAAGTTAGAATTTTTTGAACGTTCGCGAGGGTGGTTTTTGGCTGCTAGGGGTGCCTTCCGCCAGGGATATCGAGATGCGACTTTTTTTAGATTGTTCCTGATGCCATTCCTTAGCTCGGTGCACAATTTAAAATGGAACAAACTCCGTGGGGCAAAGTTAGAATTTTTTGAACGTTCGCGAGGGTGGTTTTTGGCTGCTAGGGGTGCCTTCCGCCAGGGATATCGAGATGCGACTTTTTTTAGATTGTTCCTGATGCCATTCCTTAGCTCGGTGCACAATTTAAAATGGAACAAACTCCGTGGGGCAAAGTTAGAATTTTTTGAACGTTCGCGAGGGTGGATTTTGGCTGCTAGGGGTGCCTTCCGCCAGGGATATCGAGATGCGACTTTTTTTAGATTGTTCCTGATGCCATTCCTTAGCTCGGTGCACAATTTAAAATGGAACAAACTCCGTGGGGCAAAGTTAGAATTTTTTGAACGTTCGCGAGGGTGGTTTTTGGCTGCTAGGGGTGCCTTCCGCCAGGGATATCGAGATGCGACTTTTTTTAGATTGTTCCTGATGCCATTCCTTAGCTCGGTGCACAATTTAAAATGGAACAAACTCCGTGGGGCAAAGTTAGAATTTTTTGAACGTTCGCGAGGGTGGTTTTTGGCTGCTAGGGGTGCCTTCCGCCAGGGATATCGAGATGCGACTTTTATTAGATTGTTCCTGATGCCATTCCTTAGCTCGGTGCACAATTTAAAATGGAACAAACTCCGTGGGGCAAAGTTAGAATTTTTTGAACGTTCGCGAGGGTGGTTTTTGGCTGCTAGGGGTGCCTTCCGCCAGGGATATCGAGATGCGACTTTTTTTAGATTGTTCCTGATGCCATTCCTTAGCTCGGTGCACAATTTAAAATGGAACAAACTCCGTGGGGCAAAGTTAGAGTTTTTTGAACGTTCGCGAGGGTGGTTTTTGGCTGCTAGGGGTGCCTTCCGCCAGGGATATCGAGATGCGACTTTTTTTAGATTGTGCCTGATGCCATTCCTTAGCTCGGTGCACAATTTAAAATGGAACAAACTCCGTGGGGCAAAGTTAGAATTTTTTGAACGTTCGCGAGGGTGGTTTTTGGCTGCTAGGGGTGCCTTCCGCCAGGGATATCGAGATGCGACTTTTTTTAGATTGTTCCTGATGCCATTCCTTAGCTCGGTGCACAATTTAAAATGGAACAAACTCCGTGGGGCAAAGTTAGAATTTTTTGAACGTTCGCGAGGGTGGTTTTTGGCTGCTAGGGGTGCCTTCCGCCAGGGATATCGAGATGCGACTTTTTTTAGATTGTTCCTGATGCCATTCCTTAGCTCGGTGCACAATTTAAAATGGAACAAACTCCGTGGGGCAAAGTTAGAATTTTTTGAACGTTCGCGAGGGTGGTTTTTGGCTGCTAGGGGTGCCTTCCGCCAGGGATATCGAGATGCGACTTTTTTTAGATTGTTCCTGATGCCATTCCTTAGCTCGGTGCACAATTTAAAATGGAACAAACTCCGTGGGGCAAAGTTAGAATTTTTTTAACGTTCGCGAGGGTGGTTTTTGGCTGCTAGGGGTGCCTTCCGCCAGGGATATCGAGATGCGACTTTTTTTAGATTGTTCCTGATGCCATTCCTTAGCTCGGTGCACAATTTAAAATGGAAGAAACTCCGTGGGGCAAAGTTAGAGTTTTTTGAACGTTCGCGAGGGTGGTTTTTGGCTGCTAGGGGTGCCTTCCGCCAGGGATATCGAGATGCGACTTTTTTTAGATTGTTCCTGATGCCATTCCTTAGCTCGGTGCACAATTTAAAATGGAACAAACTCCGTGGGGCAAAGTTAGAATTTTTTGAACGTTCGCGAGGGTGGTTTTTGGCTGCTAGGGGTGCCTTCCGCCAGGGATATCGAGATGCGACTTTTTTTAGATTGTTCCTGATGCCATTCCTTAGCTCGGTGCACAATTTAAAATGGAACAAACTCCGTGGGGCAAAGTTAGAATTTTTTGAACGTTCGCGAGGGTGGTTTTTGGCTGCTAGGGGTGCCTTCCGCCAGGGATATCGAGATGCGACTTTTTTTAGATTGTTCCTGATGCCATTCCTTAGCTCGGTGCACAATTTAAAATGGAACAAACTCCGTGGGGCAAAGTTAGAATTTTTTGAACGTTCGCGAGGGTGGTTTTTGGCTGCTAGGGGTGCCTTCCGCCAGGGATATCGAGATGCGACTTTTTTTAGATTGTTCCTGATGCCATTCCTTAGCTCGGTGCACAATTTAAAATGGAACAAACTCCGTGGGGCAAAGTTAGAATTTTTTGAACGTTCGCGAGGGTGGTTTTTGGCTGCTAGGGGTGCCTTCCGCTAGGGATATCGAGATGCGACTTTTTTTAGATTGTTCCTGATGCCATTCCTTAGCTCGGTGCACAATTTAAAATGGAACAAACTCCGTGGGGCAAAGTTAGAATTTTTTGATCGTTCGCGAGGGTGGTTTTTGGCTGCTAGGGGTGCCTTCCGCCAGGGATATCGAGATGCGACTTTTTTTAGATTGTTCCTGATGCCATTCCTTAGCTCGGTGCACAATTTAAAATGGAGCAAACTCCGTGGGGCAAAGTTAGAATTTTTTGAACGTTCGCGAGGGTGGTTTTTGGCTGCTAGGGGTGCCTTCCGCCAGGGATATCGAGATGCGACTTTTTTTAGATTGTTCCTGATGCCATTCCTTAGCTCGGTGCACAATTTAAAATGGAGCAAACTCCGTGGGGCAAAGTTAGAATTTTTTGAACGTTCGCGAGGGTGGTTTTTGGCTGCTAGGGGTGCCTTCCGCCAGGGATATCGAGATGCGACTTTTTTTAGATTGTTCCTGATGCCATTCCTTAGCTCGGTGCACAATTTAAAATGGAACAAACTCCGTGGGGCAAAGTTAGAATTTTTTGAACGTTCGCGAGGGTGGTTTTTGGCTGCTAGGGGTGCCTTCCGCCAGGGATATCGAGATGCGACTTTTTTTAGATTGTTCCTGATGCCATTCCTTAGCTCGGTGCACAATTTAAAATGGAACAAACTCCGTGGGGCAAAGTTAGAATTTTGTGAACGTTCGCGAGGGTGGTTTTTGGCTGCTAGGGGTGCCTTCCGCCAGGGATATCGAGATGCGACTTTTTTTAGATTGTTCCTGATGCCATTCCTTAGCTCGGTGCACAATTTAAAATGGAACAAACTCCGTGGGGCAAAGTTAGAATTTTTTGAACGTTCGCGAGGGTGGTTTTTGGCTGCTAGGGGTGCCTTCCGCCAGGGATATCGAGATGCGACTTTTTTTAGATTGTTCCTGATGCCATTCCTTAGCTCGGTGCACAATTTAAAATGGAACAAACTCCGTGGGGCAAAGTTAGAATTTTTTGAACGTTCGTGAGGGAGGTTTTTGGCTGCTAGGGGTGCCTTCCGCCAGGGATATCGAGATGCGACTTTTTTTAGATTGTTCCTGATGCCATTCCTTAGCTCGGTGCACAATTTAAAATGGAACAAACTCCGTGGGGCAAAGTTAGAATTTTTTGAACGTTCGCGAGGGTGGTTTTTGGCTGCTAGGGGTGCCTTCCGCCAGGGATATCGAGATGCGACTTTTTTTAGATTGTTCCTGATGCCATTCCTTAGCTCGGTGCACAATTTAAAATGGAGCAAACTCCGTGGGGCAAAGTTAGAATTTTTTGAACGTTCGCGAGGGTGGTTTTTGGCTGCTAGGGGTGCCTTCCGCCAGGGATATCGAGATGCGACTTTTTTTAGATTGTTCCTGATGCCATTCCTTAGCTCGGTGCACAATTTAAAATGGAACAAACTCCGTGGGGCAAAGTTAGAGTTTTTTGAACGTTCGCGAGGGTGGTTTTTGGCTGCTAGGGGTGCCTTCCGCCAGGGATATCGAGATGCGACTTTTTTTAGATTGTGCCTGATGCCATTCCTTAGCTCGGTGCACAATTTAAAATGGAACAAACTCCGTGGGGCAAAGTTAGAATTTTTTGAACGTTCGCGAGGGTGGTTTTTGGCTGCTAGGGGTGCCTTCCGCCAGGGATATCGAGATGCGACTTTTTTTAGATTGTTCCTGATGCCATTCCTTAGCTCGGTGCACAATTTAAAATGGAACAAACTCCGTGGGGCAAAGTTAGAATTTTTTGAACGTTCGCGAGGGTGGTTTTTGGCTGCTAGGGGTGCCTTCCGCCAGGGATATCGAGATGCGACTTTTTTTAGATTGTTCCTGATGCCATTCCTTAGCTCGGTGCACAATTTAAAATGGAACAAACTCCGTGGGGCAAAGTTAGAATTTTTTGAACGTTCGCGAGGGTGGTTTTTGGCTGCTAGGGGTGCCTTCCGCCAGGGATATCGAGATGCGACTTTTTTTAGATTGTTCCTGATGCCATTCCTTAGCTCGGTGCACAATTTAAAATGGAACAAACTCCGTGGGGCAAAGTTAGAATTTTTTTAACGTTCGCGAGGGTGGTTTTTGGCTGCTAGGGGTGCCTTCCGCCAGGGATATCGAGATGCGACTTTTTTTAGATTGTTCCTGATGCCATTCCTTAGCTCGGTGCACAATTTAAAATGGAACAAACTCCGTGGGGCAAAGTTAGAGTTTTTTGAACGTTCGCGAGGGTGGTTTTTGGCTGCTAGGGGTGCCTTCCGCCAGGGATATCGAGATGCGACTTTTTTTAGATTGTTCCTGATGCCATTCCTTAGCTCGGTGCACAATTTAAAATGGAACAAACTCCGTGGGGCAAAGTTAGAATTTTTTGAACGTTCGCGAGGGTGGTTTTTGGCTGCTAGGGGTGCCTTCCGCCAGGGATATCGAGATGCGACTTTTTTTAGATTGTTCCTGATGCCATTCCTTAGCTCGGTGCACAATTTAAAATGGAACAAACTCCGTGGGGCAAAGTTAGAATTTTTTGAACGTTCGCGAGGGTGGTTTTTGGCTGCTAGGGGTGCCTTCCGCCAGGGATATCGAGATGCGACTTTTTTTAGATTGTTCCTGATGCCATTCCTTAGCTCGGTGCACAATTTAAAATGGAACAAACTCCGTGGGGCAAAGTTAGAATTTTTTGAACGTTCGCGAGGGTGGTTTTTGGCTGCTAGGGGTGCCTTCCGCCAGGGATATCGAGATGCGACTTTTTTTAGATTGTTCCTGATGCCATTCCTTAGCTCGGTGCACAATTTAAAATGGAACAAACTCCGTGGGGCAAAGTTAGAATTTTTTGAACGTTCGCGAGGGTGGTTTTTGGCTGCTAGGGGTGCCTTCCGCCAGGGATATCGAGATGCGACTTTTTTTAGATTGTTCCTGATGCCATTCCTTAGCTCGGTGCACAATTTAAAATGGAACAAACTCCGTGGGGCAAAGTTAGAATTTTTTGATCGTTCGCGAGGGTGGTTTTTGGCTGCTAGGGGTGCCTTCCGCCAGGGATATCGAGATGCGACTTTTTTTAGATTGTTCCTGATGCCATTCCTTAGCTCGGTGCACAATTTAAAATGGAGCAAACTCCGTGGGGCAAAGTTAGAATTTTTTGAACGTTCGCGAGGGTGGTTTTTGGCTGCTAGGGGTGCCTTCCGCCAGGGATATCGAGATGCGACTTTTTTTAGATTGTTCCTGATGCCATTCCTTAGCTCGGTGCACAATTTAAAATGGAGCAAACTCCGTGGGGCAAAGTTAGAATTTTTTGAACGTTCGCGAGGGTGGTTTTTGGCTGCTAGGGGTGCCTTCCGCCAGGGATATCGAGATGCGACTTTTTTTAGATTGTTCCTGATGCCATTCCTTAGCTCGGTGCACAATTTAAAATGGAACAAACTCCGTGGGGCAAAGTTAGAATTTTTTGAACGTTCGCGAGGGTGGTTTTTGGCTGCTAGGGGTGCCTTCCGCCAGGGATATCGAGATGCGACTTTTTTTAGATTGTTCCTGATGCCATTCCTTAGCTCGGTGCACAATTTAAAATGGAACAAACTCCGTGGGGCAAAGTTAGAATTTTGTGAACGTTCGCGAGGGTGGTTTTTGGCTGCTAGGGGTGCCTTCCGCCAGGGATATCGAGATGCGACTTTTTTTAGATTGTTCCTGATGCCATTCCTTAGCTCGGTGCACAATTTAAAATGGAACAAACTCCGTGGGGCAAAGTTAGAATTTTTTGAACGTTCGCGAGGGTGGTTTTTGGCTGCTAGGGGTGCCTTCCGCCAGGGATATCGAGATGCGACTTTTTTTAGATTGTTCCTGATGCCATTCCTTAGCTCGGTGCACAATTTAAAATGGAACAAACTCCGTGGGGCAAAGTTAGAATTTTTTGAACGTTCGCGAGGGTGGTTTTTGGCTGCTAGGGGTGCCTTCCGCCAGGGATATCGAGATGCGACTTTTTTTAGATTGTTCCTGATGCCATTCCTTAGCTCGGTGCACAATTTAAAATGGAACAAACTCCGTGGGGCAAAGTTAGAATTTTTTGAACGTTCGCGAGGGTGGTTTTTGGCTGCTAGGGGTGCCTTCCGCCAGGGATATCGAGATGCGACTTTTTTTAGATTGTTCCTGATGCCATTCCTTAGCTCGGTGCACAATTTAAAATGGAACAAACTCCGTGGGGCAAAGTTAGAATTTTTTGAACGTTCGCGAGGGTGGTTTTTGGCTGCTAGGGGTGCCTTCCGCCAGGGATATCGAGATGCGACTTTTTTTAGATTGTTCCTGATGCCATTCCTTAGCTCGGTGCACAATTTAAAATGGAACAAACTCCGTGGGGCAAAGTTAGAATTTTTTGAACGTTCGCGAGGGTGGTTTTTGGCTGCTGGGGGTGCCTTCCGCCAGGGATATCGAGATGCGACTTTTTTTAGATTGTTCCTGATGCCATTCCTTAGCTCGGTGCACAATTTAAAATGGAACAAACTCCGTGGGGCAAAGTTAGAATTTTATGAACGTTCGCGAGGGTGGTTTTTGGCTGCTAGGGGTGCCTTCCGCCAGGGATATCGAGATGCGACTTTTTTTAGATTGTTCCTGATGCCATTCCTTAGCTCGGTGCACAATTTAAAATGGAGCAAACTCCGTGGGGCAAAGTTAGAATTTTTTGAACGTTCGCGAGGGTGGTTTTTGGCTGCTAGGGGTTCCTTCCGCCAGGGATATCGAGATGCGACTTTTTTTAGATTGTTCCTGATGCCATTCCTTAGCTCGGTGCACAATTTAAAATGGAACAAACTCCGTGGGGCAAAGTTAGAATTTTTTGAACGTTCGCGAGGGTGGTTTTTGGCTGCTAGGGGTGCCTTCCGCCAGGGATATCGAGATGCGACTTTTTTTAGATTGTTCCTGATGCCATTCCTTAGCTCGGTGCACAATTTAAAATGGAACAAACTCCGTGGGGCAAAGTTAGAATTTTTTGAACGTTCGCGAGGGTGGTTTTTGGCTGCTAGGGGTGCCTTCCGCCAGGGATATCGAGATGCGACTTTTTTTAGATTGTTCCTGATGCCATTCCTTAGCTCGGTGCACAATTTAAAATGGAACAAACTCCGTGGGGCAAAGTTAGAATTTTTTGAACGTTCGCGAGGGTGGTTTTTGGCTGCTAGGGGTGCCTTCCGCCAGGGATATCGAGATGCGACTTTTTTTAGATTGTTCCTGATGCCATTCCTTAGCTCGGTGCACAATTTAAAATGGAACAAACTCCGTGGGGCAAAGTTAGAATTTTTTGAACGTTCGCGAGGGTGGTTTTTGGCTGCTAGGGGTGCCTTCCGCCAGGGATATCGAGATGCGACTTTTTTTAGATTGTTCCTGATGCCATTCCTTAGCTCGGTGCACAATTTAAAATGGAACAAACTCCGTGGGGCAAAGTTAGAATTTTTTGAACGTTCGCGAGGGTGGTTTTTGGCTGCTGGGGGTGCCTTCCGCCAGGGATATCGAGATGCGACTTTTTTTAGATTGTTCCTGATGCCATTCCTTAGCTCGGTGCACAATTTAAAATGGAACAAACTCCGTGGGGCAAAGTTAGAATTTTTTGAACGTTCGCGAGGGTGGTTTTTGGCTGCTAGGGGTGCCTTCCGCCAGGGATATCGAGATGCGACTTTTTTTAGATTGTTCCTGATGCCATTCCTTAGCTCGGTGCACAATTTAAAATGGAGCAAACTCCGTGGGGCAAAGTTAGAATTTTTTGAACGTTCGCGAGGGTGGTTTTTGGCTGCTAGGGGTGCCTTCCGCCAGGGATATCGAGATGCGACTTTTTTTAGATTGTTCCTGATGCCATTCCTTAGCTCGGTGCACAATTTAAAATGGAACAAACTCCGTGGGGCAAAGTTAGAATTTTTTGAACGTTCGCGAGGGTGGTTTTTGGCTGCTAGGGGTGCCTTCCGCCAGGGATATCGAGATGCGACTTTTTTTAGATTGTTCCTGATGCCATTCCTTAGCTCGGTGCACAATTTAAAATGGAACAAACTCCGTGGGGCAAAGTTAGAATTTTTTGAACGTTCGCGAGGGTGGTTTTTGGCTGCTAGGGGTGCCTTCCGCCAGGGATATCGAGATGCGACTTTTTTTAGATTGTTCCTGATGCCATTCCTTAGCTCGGTGCACAATTTAAAATGGAACAAACTCCGTGGGGCAAAGTTAGAATTTTTTGAACGTTCGCGAGGGTGGTTTTTGGCTGCTAGGGGTGCCTTCCGCCAGGGATATCGAGATGCGACTTTTTTTAGATTGTTCCTGATGCCATTCCTTAGCTCGGTGCACAATTTAAAATGGAACAAACTCCGTGGGGCAAAGTTAGAATTTTTTGAACGTTCGCGAGGGTGGTTTTTGGCTGCTAGGGGTGCCTTCCGCCAGGGATATCGAGATGCGACTTTTTTTAGATTGTTCCTGATGCCATTCCTTAGCTCGGTGCACAATTTAAAATGGAACAAACTCCGTGGGGCAAAGTTAGAGTTTTTTGAACGTTCGCGAGGGTGGTTTTTGACTGCTAGGGGTGCCTTCCGCCAGGGATATCGAGATGCGACTTTTTTTAGATTGTTCCTGATGCCATTCCTTAGCTCGGTGCACAATTTAAAATGGAACAAACTCCGTGGGGCAAAGTTAGAATTTTTTGAACGTTCGCGAGGGTGGTTTTTGGCTGCTAGGGGTGCCTTCCGCCAGGGATATCGAGATGCGACTTTTTTTAGATTGTTCCTGATGCCATTCCTTAGCTCGGTGCACAATTTAAAATGGAACAAACTCCGTGGGGCAAAGTTAGAATTTTTTGAACGTTCGCGAGGGTGGTTTTTGGCTGCTAGGGGTGCCTTCCGCCAGGGATATCGAGATGCGACTTTTTTTAGATTGTTCCTGATGCCATTCCTTAGCTCGGTGCACAATTTAAAATGGAACAAACTCCGTGGGGCAAAGTTAGAATTTTTTGAACGTTCGCGAGGGTGGTTTTTGGCTGCTAGGGGTGCCTTCCGCCAGGGATATCGAGATGCGACTTTTTTTAGATTGTTCCTGATGCCATTCCTTAGCTCGGTGCACAATTTAAAATGGAACAAACTCCGTGGGGCAAAGTTAGAATTTTTTGAACGTTCGCGAGGGTGGTTTTTGGCTGCTAGGGGTGCCTTCCGCCAGGGATATCGAGATGCGACTTTTTTTAGATTGTTCCTGATGCCATTCCTTAGCTCGGTGCACAATTTAAAATGGAACAAACTCCGTGGGGCAAAGTTAGAATTTTTTGAACGTTCGCGAGGGTGGTTTTTGGCTGCTAGGGGTGCCTTCCGCCAGGGATATCGAGATGCGACTTTTTTTAGATTGTTCCTGATGCCATTCCTTAGCTCGGTGCACAATTTAAAATGGAACAAACTCCGTGGGGCAAAGTTAGAATTTTTTGAACGTTCGCGAGGGTGGTTTTTGGCTGCTAGGGGTGCCTTCCGCCAGGGATATCGAGATGCGACTTTTTTTAGATTGTTCCTGATGCCATTCCTTAGCTCGGTGCACAATTTAAAATGGAACAAACTCCGTGGGGCAAAGTTAGAATTTTTTGAACGTTCGCGAGGGTGGTTTTTGGCTGCTAGGGGTGCCTTCCGCCAGGGATATCGAGATGCGACTTTTTTTAGATTGTTCCTGATGCCATTCCTTAGCTCGGTGCACAATTTAAAATGGAGCAAACTCCGTGGGGCAAAGTTAGAATTTTTTGAACGTTCGCGAGGGTGGTTTTTGGCTGCTAGGGGTTCCTTCCGCCAGGGATATCGAGATGCGACTTTTTTTAGATTGTTCCTGATGCCATTCCTTAGCTCGGTGCACAATTTAAAATGGAACAAACTCCGTGGGGCAAAGTTAGAATTTTTTGAACGTTCGCGAGGGTGGTTTTTGGCTGCTAGGGGTGCCTTCCGCCAGGGATATCGAGATGCGACTTTTTTTAGATTGTTCCTGATGCCATTCCTAAGCTCGGTGCACAATTTAAAATGGAACAAACTCCGTGGGGCAAAGTTAGAATTTTTTGAACGTTCGCGAGGGTGGTTTTTGGCTGCTAGGGGTGCCTTCCGCCAGGGATATCGAGATGCGACTTTTTTTAGATTGTTCCTGATGCCATTCCTTAGCTCGGTGCACAATTTAAAATGGAACAAACTCCGTGGGGCAAAGTTAGAATTTTTTGAACGTTCGCGAGGGTGGTTTTTGGCTGCTAGGGGTGCCTTCCGCCAGGGATATCGAGATGCGACTTTTTTTAGATTGTTCCTGATGCCATTCCTTAGCTCGGTGCACAATTTAAAATGGAACAAACTCCGTGGGGCAAAGTTAGAATTTTTTGAACGTTCGCGAGGGTGGTTTTTGGCTGCTAGGGGTGCCTTCCGCCAGGGATATCGAGATGCGACTTTTTTTAGATTGTTCCTGATGCCATTCCTTAGCTCGGTGCACAATTTAAAATGGAACAAACTCCGTGGGGCAAAGTTAGAATTTTTTGAACGTTCGCGAGGGTGGTTTTTGGCTGCTAGGGGTGCCTTCCGCCAGGGATATCGAGATGCGACTTTTTTTAGATTGTTCCTGATGCCATTCCTTAGCTCGGTGCACAATTTAAAATGGAACAAACTCCGTGGGGCAAAGTTAGAATTTTTTGAACGTTCGCGAGGGTGGTTTTTGGCTGCTAGGGGTGCCTTCCGCCAGGGATATCGAGATGCGACTTTTTTTAGATTGTTCCTGATGCCATTCCTTAGCTCGGTGCACAATTTAAAATGGAGCAAACTCCGTGGGGCAAAGTTAGAATTTTTTGAACGTTCGCGAGGGTGGTTTTTGGCTGCTAGGGGTTCCTTCCGCCAGGGATATCGAGATGCGACTTTTTTTAGATTGTTCCTGATGCCATTCCTTAGCTCGGTGCACAATTTAAAATGGAACAAACTCCGTGGGGCAAAGTTAGAATTTTTTGAACGTTCGCGAGGGTGGTTTTTGGCTGCTAGGGGTGCCTTCCGCCAGGGATATCGAGATGCGACTTTTTTTAGATTGTTCCTGATGCCATTCCTAAGCTCGGTGCACAATTTAAAATGGAACAAACTCCGTGGGGCAAAGTTAGAATTTTTTGAACGTTCGCGAGGGTGGTTTTTGGCTGCTAGGGGTGCCTTCCGCCAGGGATATCGAGATGCGACTTTTTTTAGATTGTTCCTGATGCCATTCCTTAGCTCGGTGCACAATTTAAAATGGAACAAACTCCGTGGGGCAAAGTTAGAATTTTTTGAACGTTCGCGAGGGTGGTTTTTGGCTGCTAGGGGTGCCTTCCGCCAGGGATATCGAGATGCGACTTTTTTTAGATTGTTCCTGATGCCATTCCTTAGCTCGGTGCACAATTTAAAATGGAACAAACTCCGTGGGGCAAAGTTAGAATTTTTTGAACGTTCGCGAGGGTGGTTTTTGGCTGCTAGGGGTGCCTTCCGCCAGGGATATCGAGATGCGACTTTTTTTAGATTGTTCCTGATGCCATTCCTTAGCTCGGTGCACAATTTAAAATGGAGCAAACTCCGTGGGGCAAAGTTAGAATTTTTTGAACGTTCGCGAGGGTGTTTTTTGGCTGCTAGGGGTGCCTTCCGCCAGGGATATCGAGATGCGACTTTTTTTAGATTGTTCCTGATGCCATTCCTTAGCTCGGTGCACAATTTAAAATGGAACAAACTCCGTGGGGCAAAGTTAGAATTTTTTGAACGTTCGCGAGGGTGGTTTTTGGCTGCTAGGGGTGCCTTCCGCCAGGGATATCGAGATGCGACTTTTTTTAGATTGTTCCTGATGCCATTCCTTAGCTCGGTGCACAATTTAAAATGGAGCAAACTCCGTGGGGCAAAGTTAGAATTTTTTGAACGTTCGCGAGGGTGGTTTTTGGCTGCTAGGGGTGCCTTCCGCCAGGGATATCGAGATGCGACTTTTTTTAGATTGTTCCTGATGCCATTCCTTAGCTCGGTGCACAATTTAAAATGGAGCAAACTCCGTGGGGCAAAGTTAGAATTTTTTGAACGTTCGCGAGGGTGGTTTTTGGCTGCTAGGGGTGCCTTCCGCCAGGGATATCGAGATGCGACTTTTTTTAGATTGTTCCTGATGCCATTCCTTAGCTCGGTGCACAATTTAAAATGGAACAAACTCCGTGGGGCAAAGTTAGAATTTTTTGAACGTTCGCGAGGGTGGTTTTTGGCTGCTAGGGGTGCCTTCCGCCAGGGATATCGAGATGCGACTTTTTTTAGATTGTTCCTGATGCCATTCCTTAGCTCGGTGCACAATTTAAAATGGAACAAACTCCGTGGGGCAAAGTTAGAATTTTTTGAACGTTCGCGAGGGTGGTTTTTGGCTGCTAGGGGTGCCTTCCGCCAGGGATATCGAGATGCGACTTTTTTTAGATTGTTCCTGATGCCATTCCTTAGCTCGGTGCACAATTTAAAATGGAGCAAACTCCGTGGGGCAAAGTTAGAATTTTTTGAACGTTCGCGAGGGTGGTTTTTGGCTGCTAGGGGTGCCTTCCGCCAGGGATATCGAGATGCGACTTTTTTTAGATTGTTCCTGATGCCATTCCTTAGCTCGGTGCACAATTTAAAATGGAACAAACTCCGTGGGGCAAAGTTAGAATTTTTTGAACGTTCGCGAGGGTGGTTTTTGGCTGCTAGGGGTGCCTTCCGCCAGGGATATCGAGATGCGACTTTTTTTAGATTGTTCCTGATGCCATTCCTTAGCTCGGTGCACAATTTAAAATGGAACAAACTCCGTGGGGCAAAGTTAGAATTTTTTGAACGTTCGCGAGGGTGGTTTTTGGCTGCTAGGGGTGCCTTCCGCCAGGGATATCGAGATGCGACTTTTTTTAGATTGTTCCTGATGCCATTCCTTAGCTCGGTGCACAATTTAAAATGGAGCAAACTCCGTGGGGCAAAGTTAGAATTTTTTGAACGTTCGCGAGGGTGGTTTTTGGCTGCTAGGGGTGCCTTCCGCCAGGGATATCGAGATGCGACTTTTTTTAGATTGTTCCTGATGCCATTCCTTAGCTCGGTGCACAATTTAAAATGGAGCAAACTCCGTGGGGCAAAGTTAGAATTTTTTGAACGTTCGCGAGGGTGGTTTTTGGCTGCTAGGGGTGCCTTCCGCCAGGGATATCGAGATGCGACTTTTTTTAGATTGTTCCTGATGCCATTCCTTAGCTCGGTGCACAATTTAAAATGGAACAAACTCCGTGGGGCAAAGTTAGAATTTTTTGAACGTTCGCGAGGGTGGTTTTTGGCTGCTAGGGGTGCCTTCCGCCAGGGATATCGAGATGCGACTTTTTTTAGATTGTTCCTGATGCCATTCCTTAGCTCGGTGCACAATTTAAAATGGAACAAACTCCGTGGGGCAAAGTTAGAATTTTTTGAACGTTCGCGAGGGTGGTTTTTGGCTGCTAGGGGTGCCTTCCGCCAGGGATATCGAGATGCGACTTTTTTTAGATTGTTCCTGATGCCATTCCTTAGCTCGGTGCACAATTTAAAATGGAACAAACTCCGTGGGGCAAAGTTAGAATTTTTTGAACGTTCGCGAGGGTGGTTTTTGGCTGCTAGGGGTGCCTTCCGCCAGGGATATCGAGATGCGACTTTTTTTAGATTGTTCCTGGTGCCATTCCTTAGCTCGGTGCACAATTTAAAATGGAACAAACTCCGTGGGGCAAAGTTAGAATTTTTTGAACGTTCGCGAGGGTGGTTTTTGGCTGCTAGGGGTGCCTTCCGCCAGGGATATCGAGATGCGACTTTTTTTAGATTGTTCCTGATGCCATTCCTTAGCTCGGTGCACAATTTAAAATGGAACAAACTCCGTGGGGCAAAGTTAGAATTTTTTGAACGTTCGCGAGGGTGGTTTTTGGCTGCTAGGGGTGCCTTCCGCCAGGGATATCGAGATGCGACTTTTTTTAGATTGTTCCTGATGCCATTCCTTAGCTCGGTGCACAATTTAAAATGGCACAAACTCCGTGGGGCAAAGTTAGAATTTTTTGAACGTTCGCGAGGGTGGTTTTTGGCTGCTAGGGGTGCCTTCCGCCAGGGATATCGAGATGCGACTTTTTTTAGATTGTTCCTGATGCCATTCCTTAGCTCGGTGCACAATTTAAAATGGCACAAACTCCGTGGGGCAAAGTTAGAATTTTTTGAACGTTCGCGAGGGTGGTTTTTGGCTGCTAGGGGTGCCTTCCGCCAGGGATATCGAGATGCGACTTTTTTTAGCTTGTTCCTGATGCCATTCCTTAGCTCGGTGCACAATTTAAAATGGAACAAACTCCGTGGGGCAAAGTTAGAATTTTTTGAACGTTCGCGAGGGTGGTTTTTGGCTGCTAGGGGTGCCTTCCGCCAGGGATATCGAGATGCGACTTTTTTTAGATTGTTCCTGATGCCATTCCTTAGCTCGGTGCACAATTTAAAATGGAACAAACTCCGTGGGGCAAAGTTAGAATTTTTTGAACGTTCGCGAGGGTGGTTTTTGGCTGCTAGGGGTGCCTTCCGCCAGGGATATCGAGATGCGACTTTTTTTAGATTGTTCCTGATGCCATTCCTTAGCTCGGTGCACAATTTAAAATGGAACAAACTCCGTGGGGCAAAGTTAGAATTTTTTGAACGTTCGCGAGGGTGGTTTTTTTCTGCTAGGGGTGCCTTCCGCCAGGGATATCGAGATGCGACTTTTTTTAGATTGTTCCTGATGCCATTCCTTAGCTCGGTGCACAATTTAAAATGGCACAAACTCCGTGGGGCAAAGTTAGAATTTTTTGAACGTTCGCGAGGGTGGTTTTTGGCTGCTAGGGGTGCCTTCCGCCAGGGATATCGAGATGCGACTTTTTTTAGATTGTTCCTGATGCCATTCCTTAGCTCGGTGCACAATTTAAAATGGCACAAACTCCGTGGGGCAAAGTTAGAATTTTTTGAACGTTCGCGAGGGTGGTTTTTGGCTGCTAGGGGTGCCTTCCGCCAGGGATATCGAGATGCGACTTTTTTTAGATTGTTCCTGATGCCATTCCTTAGCTCGGTGCACAATTTAAAATGGAACAAACTCCGTGGGGCAAAGTTAGAATTTTTTGAACGTTCGCGAGGGTGGTTTTTGGCTGCTAGGGGTGCCTTCCGCCAGGGATATCGAGATGCGACTTTTTTTAGATTGTTCCTGATGCCATTCCTTAGCTCGGTGCACAATTTAAAATGGAACAAACTCCGTGGGGCAAAGTTAGAATTTTTTGAACGTTCGCGAGGGTGGTTTTTGGCTGCTAGGGGTGCCTTCCGCCAGGGATATCGAGATGCGACTTTTTTTAGATTGTTCCTGATGCCATTCCTTAGCTCGGTGCACAATTTAAAATGGAACAAACTCCGTGGGGCAAAGTTAGAATTTTTTGAACGTTCGCGAGGGTGGTTTTTGGCTGCTAGGGGTGCCTTCCGCCAGGGATATCGAGATGCGACTTTTTTTAGATTGTTCCTGATGCCATTCCTTAGCTCGGTGCACAATTTAAAATGGAACAAACTCCGTGGGGCAAAGTTAGAATTTTTTTAACGTTCGCGAGGGTGGTTTTTGGCTGCTAGGGGTTCCTTCCGCCAGGGATATCGAGATGCGACTTTTTTTAGATTGTTCCTGATGCCATTCCTTAGCTCGGTGCACAATTTAAAATGGAACAAACTCCGTGGGGCAAAGTTAGAATTTTTTGAACGTTCGCGAGGGTGGTTTTTGGCTGCTAGGGGTGCCTTCCGCCAGGGATATCGAGATGCGACTTTTTTTAGATTGTTCCTGATGCCATTCCTTAGCTCGGTGCACAATTTAAAATGGAACAAACTCCGTGGGGCAAAGTTAGAATTTTTTGAACGTTCGCGAGGGTGGTTTTTGGCTGCTAGGGGTGCCTTCCGCCAGGGATATCGAGATGCGACTTTTTTTAGATTGTTCCTGATGCCATTCCTTAGCCCGGTGCACAATTTAAAATGGAACAAACTCCGTGGGGCAAAGTTAGAATTTTTTGAACGTTCGCGAGGGTGGTTTTTGGCTGCTAGGGGTGCCTTCCGCCAGGGATATCGAGATGCGACTTTTTTTAGATTGTTCCTCATGCCATTCCTTAGCTCGGTGCACAATTTAAAATGGAACAAACTCCGTGGGGCAAAGTTAGAATTTTTTGAACGTTCGCGAGGGTGGTTTTTGGCTGCTAGGGGTGCCTTCCGCCAGGGATATCGAGATGCGACTTTTTTTAGATTGTTCCTGATGCCATTCCTTAGCTCGGTGCACAATTTAAAATGGAACAAACTCCGTGGGGCAAAGTTAGAATTTTTTGAACGTTCGCGAGGGTGGTTTTTGGCTGCTAGGGGTGCCTTCCGCCAGGGATATCGAGATGCGACTTTTTTTAGATTGTTCCTGATGCCATTCCTTAGCTCGGTGCACAATTTAAAATGGAACAAACTCCGTGGGGCAAAGTTAGAATTTTTTGAACGTTCGCGAGGGTGGTTTTTGGCTGCTAGGGGTGCCTTCCGCCAGGGATATCGAGATGCGACTTTTTTTAGATTGTTCCTGATGCCATTCCTTAGCTCGGTGCACAATTTAAAATGGAACAAACTCCGTGGGGCAAAGTTAGAATTTTTTGAACGTTCGCGAGGGTGGTTTTTGGCTGCTAGGGGTGCCTTCCGCCAGGGATATCGAGATGCGACTTTTTTTAGATTGTTCCTGATGCCATTCCTTAGCTCGGTGCACAATTTAAAATGGAACAAACTCCGTGGGGCAAAGTTAGAATTTTTTGAACGTTCGCGAGGGTGGTTTTTGGCTGCTAGGGGTGCCTTCCGCCAGGGATATCGAGATGCGACTTTTTTTAGATTGTTCCTGATGCCATTCCTTAGCTCGGTGCACAATTTAAAATGGAACAAACTCCGTGGGGCAAAGTTAGAATTTTTTGAACGTTCGCGAGGGTGGTTTTTGGCTGCTAGGGGTGCCTTCCGCCAGGGATATCGAGATGCGACTTTTTTTAGATTGTTCCTGATGCCATTCCTTAGCTCGGTGCACAATTTAAAATGGAACAAACTCCGTGGGGCAAAGTTAGAGTTTTTTGAACGTTCGCGAGGGTGGTTTTTGACTGCTAGGGGTGCCTTCCGCCAGGGATATCGAGATGCGACTTTTTTTAGATTGTTCCTGATGCCATTCCTTAGCTCGGTGCACAATTTAAAATGGAACAAACTCCGTGGGGCAAAGTTAGAATTTTTTGAACGTTCGCGAGGGTGGTTTTTGGCTGCTAGGGGTGCCTTCCGCCAGGGATATCGAGATGCGACTTTTTTTAGATTGTTCCTGATGCCATTCCTTAGCTCGGTGCACAATTTAAAATGGAGCAAACTCCGTGGGGCAAAGTTAGAATTTTTTGAACGTTCGCGAGGGTGGTTTTTGGCTGCTAGGGGTGCCTTCCGCCAGGGATATCGAGATGCGACTTTTTTTAGATTGTTCCTGATGCCATTCCTTAGCTCGGTGCACAATTTAAAATGGAACAAACTCCGTGGGGCAAAGTTAGAATTTTTTGAACGTTCGCGAGGGTGGTTTTTGGCTGCTAGGGGTGCCTTCCGCCAGGGATATCGAGATGCGACTTTTTTTAGATTGTTCCTGATGCCATTCCTTAGCTCGGTGCACAATTTAAAATGGAACAAACTCCGTGGGGCAAAGTTAGAATTTTTTGAACGTTCGCGAGGGTGGTTTTTGGCTGCTAGGGGTGCCTTCCGCCAGGGATATCGAGATGCGACTTTTTTTAGATTGTTCCTGATGCCATTCCTTAGCTCGGTGCACAATTTAAAATGGAGCAAACTCCGTGGGGCAAAGTTAGAATTTTTTGAACGTTCGCGAGGGTGGTTTTTGGCTGCTAGGGGTTCCTTCCGCCAGGGATATCGAGATGCGACTTTTTTTAGATTGTTCCTGATGCCATTCCTTAGCTCGGTGCACAATTTAAAATGGAACAAACTCCGTGGGGCAAAGTTAGAATTTTTTGAACGTTCGCGAGGGTGGTTTTTGGCTGCTAGGGGTGCCTTCCGCCAGGGATATCGAGATGCGACTTTTTTTAGATTGTTCCTGATGCCATTCCTTAGCTCGGTGCACAATTTAAAATGGAACAAACTCCGTGGGGCAAAGTTAGAATTTTTTGAACGTTCGCGAGGGTCGTTTTTGGCTGCTAGGGGTGCCTTCCGCCAGGGATATCGAGATGCGACTTTTTTTAGATTGTTCCTGATGCCATTCCTTAGCTCGGTGCACAATTTAAAATGGAACAAACTCCGTGGGGCAAAGTTAGAATTTTTTGAACGTTCGCGAGGGTGGTTTTTGGCTGCTAGGGGTGCCTTCCGCCAGAGATATCGAGATGCGACTTTTTTTAGATTGTTCCTGATGCCATTCCTTAGCTCGGTGCACAATTTAAAATGGAACAAACTCCGTGGGGCAAAGTTAGAATTTTTTGAACGTTCGCGAGGGTGGTTTTTGGCTGCTAGGGGTGCCTTCCGCCAGGGATATCGAGATGCGACTTTTTTTAGATTGTTCCTGATGCCATTCCTTAGCTCGGTGCACAATTTAAAATGGAGCAAACTCCGTGGGGCAAAGTTAGAATTTTTTGAACGTTCGCGAGGGTGGTTTTTGGCTGCTAGGGGTTCCTTCCGCCAGGGATATCGAGATGCGACTTTTTTTAGATTGTTCCTGATGCCATTCCTTTGCTCGGTGCACAATTTAAAATGGAACAAACTCCGTGGGGCAAAGTTAGAATTTTTTGAACGTTCGCGAGGGTGGTTTTTGGCTGCTAGGGGTGCCTTCCGCCAGGGATATCGAGATGCGACTTTTTTTAGATTGTTCCTGATGCCATTCCTTAGCTCGGTGCACAATTTAAAATGGAACAAACTCCGTGGGGCAAAGTTAGAATTTTTTTAACGTTCGCGAGGGTGGTTTTTGGCCGCTAGGGGTGCCTTCCGCCAGGGATATCGAGATGCGACTTTTTTTAGATTGTTCCTGATGCCATTCCTTAGCTCGGTGCACAATTTAAAATGGAGCAAACTCCGTGGGGCAAAGTTAGAATTTTTTGAACGTTCGCGAGGGTGGTTTTTGGCTGCTAGGGGTGCCTTCCGCCAGGGATATCGAGATGCGACTTTTTTTAGATTGTTCCTGATGCCATTCCTTAGCTCGGTGCACAATTTAAAATGGAGCAAACTCCGTGGGGCAAAGTTAGAATTTTTTGAACGTTCGCGAGGGTGGTTTTTGGCTGCTAGGGGTGCCTTCCGCCAGGGATATCGAGATGCGACTTTTTTTAGATTGTTCCTGATGCCATTCCTTAGCTCGGTGCACAATTTAAAATGGAACAAACTCCGTGGGGCAAAGTTAGAATTTTTTGAACGTTCGCGAGGGTGGTTTTTGGCTGCTAGGGGTGCCTTCCGCCAGGGATATCGAGATGCGACTTTTTTTAGATTGTTCCTGATGCCATTCCTTAGCTCGGTGCACAATTTAAAATGGAACAAACTCCGTGGGGCAAAGTTAGAATTTTTTGAACGTTCGCGAGGGTGGTTTTTGGCTGCTAGGGGTGCCTTCCGCCAGGGATATCGAGATGCGACTTTTTTTAGATTGTTCCTGATGCCATTCCTTAGCTCGGTGCACAATTTAAAATGGAACAAACTCCGTGGGGCAAAGTTAGAATTTTTTGAACGTTCGCGAGGGTGGTTTTTGGCTGCTAGGGGTGCCTTCCGCCAGGGATATCGAGATGCGACTTTTTTTAGATTGTTCCTGATGCCATTCCTTAGCTCGGTGCACAATTTAAAATGGAACAAACTCCGTGGGGCAAAGTTAGAATTTTTTGAACGTTCGCGAGGGTGGTTTTTGGCTGCTGGGGGTGCCTTCCGCCAGGGATATCGAGATGCGACTTTTTTTAGATTGTTCCTGATGCCATTCCTTAGCTCGGTGCACAATTTAAAATGGAACAAACTCCGTGGGGCAAAGTTAGAATTTTATGAACGTTCGCGAGGGTGGTTTTTGGCTGCTAGGGGTGCCTTCCGCCAGGGATATCGAGATGCGACTTTTTTTAGATTGTTCCTGATGCCATTCCTTAGCTCGGTGCACAATTTAAAATGGAGCAAACTCCGTGGGGCAAAGTTAGAATTTTTTGAACGTTCGCGAGGGTGGTTTTTGGCTGCTAGGGGTTCCTTCCGCCAGGGATATCGAGATGCGACTTTTTTTAGATTGTTCCTGATGCCATTCCTTAGCTCGGTGCACAATTTAAAATGGAACAAACTCCGTGGGGCAAAGTTAGAATTTTTTGAACGTTCGCGAGGGTGGTTTTTGGCTGCTAGGGGTGCCTTCCGCCAGGGATATCGAGATGCGACTTTTTTTAGATTGTTCCTGATGCCATTCCTTAGCTCGGTGCACAATTTAAAATGGAACAAACTCCGTGGGGCAAAGTTAGAATTTTTTGAACGTTCGCGAGGGTGGTTTTTGGCTGCTAGGGGTGCCTTCCGCCAGGGATATCGAGATGCGACTTTTTTTAGATTGTTCCTGATGCCATTCCTTAGCTCGGTGCACAATTTAAAATGGAACAAACTCCGTGGGGCAAAGTTAGAATTTTTTGAACGTTCGCGAGGGTGGTTTTTGGCTGCTAGGGGTGCCTTCCGCCAGGGATATCGAGATGCGACTTTTTTTAGATTGTTCCTGATGCCATTCCTTAGCTCGGTGCACAATTTAAAATGGAACAAACTCCGTGGGGCAAAGTTAGAATTTTTTGAACGTTCGCGAGGGTGGTTTTTGGCTGCTAGGGGTGCCTTCCGCCAGGGATATCGAGATGCGACTTTTTTTAGATTGTTCCTGATGCCATTCCTTAGCTCGGTGCACAATTTAAAATGGAACAAACTCCGTGGGGCAAAGTTAGAATTTTTTGAACGTTCGCGAGGGTGGTTTTTGGCTGCTGGGGGTGCCTTCCGCCAGGGATATCGAGATGCGACTTTTTTTAGATTGTTCCTGATGCCATTCCTTAGCTCGGTGCACAATTTAAAATGGAACAAACTCCGTGGGGCAAAGTTAGAATTTTTTGAACGTTCGCGAGGGTGGTTTTTGGCTGCTAGGGGTGCCTTCCGCCAGGGATATCGAGATGCGACTTTTTTTAGATTGTTCCTGATGCCATTCCTTAGCTCGGTGCACAATTTAAAATGGAACAAACTCCGTGGGGCAAAGTTAGAATTTTTTGAACGTTCGCGAGGGTGGTTTTTGGCTGCTAGGGGTGCCTTCCGCCAGGGATATCGAGATGCGACTTTTTTTAGATTGTTCCTGATGCCATTCCTTAGCTCGGTGCACAATTTAAAATGGAACAAACTCCGTGGGGCAAAGTTAGAGTTTTTTGAACGTTCGCGAGGGTGGTTTTTGACTGCTAGGGGTGCCTTCCGCCAGGGATATCGAGATGCGACTTTTTTTAGATTGTTCCTGATGCCATTCCTTAGCTCGGTGCACAATTTAAAATGGAACAAACTCCGTGGGGCAAAGTTAGAATTTTTTGAACGTTCGCGAGGGTGGTTTTTGGCTGCTAGGGGTGCCTTCCGCCAGGGATATCGAGATGCGACTTTTTTTAGATTGTTCCTGATGCCATTCCTTAGCTCGGTGCACAATTTAAAATGGAACAAACTCCGTGGGGCAAAGTTAGAATTTTTTGAACGTTCGCGAGGGTGGTTTTTGGCTGCTAGGGGTGCCTTCCGCCAGGGATATCGAGATGCGACTTTTTTTAGATTGTTCCTGATGCCATTCCTTAGCTCGGTGCACAATCTAAAATGGAACAAACTCCGTGGGGCAAAGTTAGAATTTTTTGAACGTTCGCGAGGGTGGTTTTTGGCTGCTAGGGGTGCCTTCCGCCAGGGATATCGAGATGCGACTTTTTTTAGATTGTTCCTGATGCCATTCCTTAGCTCGGTGCACAATTTAAAATGGAACAAACTCCGTGGGGCAAAGTTAGAATTTTTTGAACGTTCGCGAGGGTGGTTTTTGGCTGCTAGGGGTGCCTTCCGCCAGGGATATCGAGATGCGACTTTTTTTAGATTGTTCCTGATGCCATTCCTTAGCTCGGTGCACAATTTAAAATGGAACAAACTCCGTGGGGCAAAGTTAGAATTTTTTGAACGTTCGCGAGGGTGGTTTTTGGCTGCTAGGGGTGCCTTCCGCCAGGGATATCGAGATGCGACTTTTTTTAGATTGTTCCTGATGCCATTCCTTAGCTCGGTGCACAATTTAAAATGGAACAAACTCCGTGGGGCAAAGTTAGAATTTTTTGAACGTTCGCGAGGGTGGTTTTTGGCTGCTAGGGGTGCCTTCCGCCAGGGATATCGAGATGCGACTTTTTTTAGATTGTTCCTGATGCCATTCCTTAGCTCGGTGCACAATTTAAAATGGAACAAACTCCGTGGGGCAAAGTTAGAATTTTTTGAACGTTCGCGAGGGTGGTTTTTGGCTGCTAGGGGTGCCTTCCGCCAGGGATATCGAGATGCGACTTTTTTTAGATTGTTCCTGATGCCATTCCTTAGCTCGGTGCACAATTTAAAATGGAGCAAACTCCGTGGGGCAAAGTTAGAATTTTTTGAACGTTCGCGAGGGTGGTTTTTGGCTGCTAGGGGTTCCTTCCGCCAGGGATATCGAGATGCGACTTTTTTTAGATTGTTCCTGATGCCATTCCTTAGCTCGGTGCACAATTTAAAATGGAACAAACTCCGTGGGGCAAAGTTAGAATTTTTTGAACGTTCGCGAGGGTGGTTTTTGGCTGCTAGGGGTGCCTTCCGCCAGGGATATCGAGATGCGACTTTTTTTAGATTGTTCCTGATGCCATTCCTAAGCTCGGTGCACAATTTAAAATGGAACAAACTCCGTGGGGCAAAGTTAGAATTTTTTGAACGTTCGCGAGGGTGGTTTTTGGCTGCTAGGGGTGCCTTCCGCCAGGGATATCGAGATGCGACTTTTTTTAGATTGTTCCTGATGCCATTCCTTAGCTCGGTGCACAATTTAAAATGGAACAAACTCCGTGGGGCAAAGTTAGAATTTTTTGAACGTTCGCGAGGGTGGTTTTTGGCTGCTAGGGGTGCCTTCCGCCAGGGATATCGAGATGCGACTTTTTTTAGATTGTTCCTGATGCCATTCCTTAGCTCGGTGCACAATTTAAAATGGAACAAACTCCGTGGGGCAAAGTTAGAATTTTTTGAACGTTCGCGAGGGTGGTTTTTGGCTGCTAGGGGTGCCTTCCGCCAGGGATATCGAGATGCGACTTTTTTTAGATTGTTCCTGATGCCATTCCTTAGCTCGGTGCACAATTTAAAATGGAACAAACTCCGTGGGGCAAAGTTAGAATTTTTTGAACGTTCGCGAGGGTGGTTTTTGGCTGCTAGGGGTGCCTTCCGCCAGGGATATCGAGATGCGACTTTTTTTAGATTGTTCCTGATGCCATTCCTTAGCTCGGTGCACAATTTAAAATGGAACAAACTCCGTGGGGCAAAGTTAGAATTTTTTGAACGTTCGCGAGGGTGGTTTTTGGCTGCTAGGGGTGCCTTCCGCCAGGGATATCGAGATGCGACTTTTTTTAGATTGTTCCTGATGCCATTCCTTAGCTCGGTGCACAATTTAAAATGGAGCAAACTCCGTGGGGCAAAGTTAGAATTTTTTGAACGTTCGCGAGGGTGGTTTTTGGCTGCTAGGGGTTCCTTCCGCCAGGGATATCGAGATGCGACTTTTTTTAGATTGTTCCTGATGCCATTCCTTAGCTCGGTGCACAATTTAAAATGGAACAAACTCCGTGGGGCAAAGTTAGAATTTTTTGAACGTTCGCGAGGGTGGTTTTTGGCTGCTAGGGGTGCCTTCCGCCAGGGATATCGAGATGCGACTTTTTTTAGATTGTTCCTGATGCCATTCCTAAGCTCGGTGCACAATTTAAAATGGAACAAACTCCGTGGGGCAAAGTTAGAATTTTTTGAACGTTCGCGAGGGTGGTTTTTGGCTGCTAGGGGTGCCTTCCGCCAGGGATATCGAGATGCGACTTTTTTTAGATTGTTCCTGATGCCATTCCTTAGCTCGGTGCACAATTTAAAATGGAACAAACTCCGTGGGGCAAAGTTAGAATTTTTTGAACGTTCGCGAGGGTGGTTTTTGGCTGCTAGGGGTGCCTTCCGCCAGGGATATCGAGATGCGACTTTTTTTAGATTGTTCCTGATGCCATTCCTTAGCTCGGTGCACAATTTAAAATGGAACAAACTCCGTGGGGCAAAGTTAGAATTTTTTGAACGTTCGCGAGGGTGGTTTTTGGCTGCTAGGGGTGCCTTCCGCCAGGGATATCGAGATGCGACTTTTTTTAGATTGTTCCTGATGCCATTCCTTAGCTCGGTGCACAATTTAAAATGGAGCAAACTCCGTGGGGCAAAGTTAGAATTTTTTGAACGTTCGCGAGGGTGTTTTTTGGCTGCTAGGGGTGCCTTCCGCCAGGGATATCGAGATGCGACTTTTTTTAGATTGTTCCTGATGCCATTCCTTAGCTCGGTGCACAATTTAAAATGGAACAAACTCCGTGGGGCAAAGTTAGAATTTTTTGAACGTTCGCGAGGGTGGTTTTTGGCTGCTAGGGGTGCCTTCCGCCAGGGATATCGAGATGCGACTTTTTTTAGATTGTTCCTGATGCCATTCCTTAGCTCGGTGCACAATTTAAAATGGAGCAAACTCCGTGGGGCAAAGTTAGAATTTTTTGAACGTTCGCGAGGGTGGTTTTTGGCTGCTAGGGGTGCCTTCCGCCAGGGATATCGAGATGCGACTTTTTTTAGATTGTTCCTGATGCCATTCCTTAGCTCGGTGCACAATTTAAAATGGAGCAAACTCCGTGGGGCAAAGTTAGAATTTTTTGAACGTTCGCGAGGGTGGTTTTTGGCTGCTAGGGGTGCCTTCCGCCAGGGATATCGAGATGCGACTTTTTTTAGATTGTTCCTGATGCCATTCCTTAGCTCGGTGCACAATTTAAAATGGAACAAACTCCGTGGGGCAAAGTTAGAATTTTTTGAACGTTCGCGAGGGTGGTTTTTGGCTGCTAGGGGTGCCTTCCGCCAGGGATATCGAGATGCGACTTTTTTTAGATTGTTCCTGATGCCATTCCTTAGCTCGGTGCACAATTTAAAATGGAACAAACTCCGTGGGGCAAAGTTAGAATTTTTTGAACGTTCGCGAGGGTGGTTTTTGGCTGCTAGGGGTGCCTTCCGCCAGGGATATCGAGATGCGACTTTTTTTAGATTGTTCCTGATGCCATTCCTTAGCTCGGTGCACAATTTAAAATGGAGCAAACTCCGTGGGGCAAAGTTAGAATTTTTTGAACGTTCGCGAGGGTGGTTTTTGGCTGCTAGGGGTGCCTTCCGCCAGGGATATCGAGATGCGACTTTTTTTAGATTGTTCCTGATGCCATTCCTTAGCTCGGTGCACAATTTAAAATGGAGCAAACTCCGTGGGGCAAAGTTAGAATTTTTTGAACGTTCGCGAGGGTGGTTTTTGGCTGCTAGGGGTGCCTTCCGCCAGGGATATCGAGATGCGACTTTTTTTAGATTGTTCCTGATGCCATTCCTTAGCTCGGTGCACAATTTAAAATGGAACAAACTCCGTGGGGCAAAGTTAGAATTTTTTGAACGTTCGCGAGGGTGGTTTTTGGCTGCTAGGGGTGCCTTCCGCCAGGGATATCGAGATGCGACTTTTTTTAGATTGTTCCTGATGCCATTCCTTAGCTCGGTGCACAATTTAAAATGGAACAAACTCCGTGGGGCAAAGTTAGAATTTTTTGAACGTTCGCGAGGGTGGTTTTTGGCTGCTAGGGGTGCCTTCCGCCAGGGATATCGAGATGCGACTTTTTTTAGATTGTTCCTGATGCCATTCCTTAGCTCGGTGCACAATTTAAAATGGAACAAACTCCGTGGGGCAAAGTTAGAATTTTTTGAACGTTCGCGAGGGTGGTTTTTGGCTGCTAGGGGTGCCTTCCGCCAGGGATATCGAGATGCGACTTTTTTTAGATTGTTCCTGGTGCCATTCCTTAGCTCGGTGCACAATTTAAAATGGAACAAACTCCGTGGGGCAAAGTTAGAATTTTTTGAACGTTCGCGAGGGTGGTTTTTGGCTGCTAGGGGTGCCTTCCGCCAGGGATATCGAGATGCGACTTTTTTTAGATTGTTCCTGATGCCATTCCTTAGCTCGGTGCACAATTTAAAATGGAACAAACTCCGTGGGGCAAAGTTAGAATTTTTTGAACGTTCGCGAGGGTGGTTTTTGGCTGCTAGGGGTGCCTTCCGCCAGGGATATCGAGATGCGACTTTTTTTAGATTGTTCCTGATGCCATTCCTTAGCTCGGTGCACAATTTAAAATGGCACAAACTCCGTGGGGCAAAGTTAGAATTTTTTGAACGTTCGCGAGGGTGGTTTTTGGCTGCTAGGGGTGCCTTCCGCCAGGGATATCGAGATGCGACTTTTTTTAGATTGTTCCTGATGCCATTCCTTAGCTCGGTGCACAATTTAAAATGGCACAAACTCCGTGGGGCAAAGTTAGAATTTTTTGAACGTTCGCGAGGGTGGTTTTTGGCTGCTAGGGGTGCCTTCCGCCAGGGATATCGAGATGCGACTTTTTTTAGCTTGTTCCTGATGCCATTCCTTAGCTCGGTGCACAATTTAAAATGGAACAAACTCCGTGGGGCAAAGTTAGAATTTTTTGAACGTTCGCGAGGGTGGTTTTTGGCTGCTAGGGGTGCCTTCCGCCAGGGATATCGAGATGCGACTTTTTTTAGATTGTTCCTGATGCCATTCCTTAGCTCGGTGCACAATTTAAAATGGAACAAACTCCGTGGGGCAAAGTTAGAATTTTTTGAACGTTCGCGAGGGTGGTTTTTGGCTGCTAGGGGTGCCTTCCGCCAGGGATATCGAGATGCGACTTTTTTTAGATTGTTCCTGATGCCATTCCTTAGCTCGGTGCACAATTTAAAATGGAACAAACTCCGTGGGGCAAAGTTAGAATTTTTTGAACGTTCGCGAGGGTGGTTTTTTTCTGCTAGGGGTGCCTTCCGCCAGGGATATCGAGATGCGACTTTTTTTAGATTGTTCCTGATGCCATTCCTTAGCTCGGTGCACAATTTAAAATGGCACAAACTCCGTGGGGCAAAGTTAGAATTTTTTGAACGTTCGCGAGGGTGGTTTTTGGCTGCTAGGGGTGCCTTCCGCCAGGGATATCGAGATGCGACTTTTTTTAGATTGTTCCTGATGCCATTCCTTAGCTCGGTGCACAATTTAAAATGGCACAAACTCCGTGGGGCAAAGTTAGAATTTTTTGAACGTTCGCGAGGGTGGTTTTTGGCTGCTAGGGGTGCCTTCCGCCAGGGATATCGAGATGCGACTTTTTTTAGATTGTTCCTGATGCCATTCCTTAGCTCGGTGCACAATTTAAAATGGAACAAAGTCCGTGGGGCAAAGTTAGAATTTTTTGAACGTTCGCGAGGGTGGTTTTTGGCTGCTAGGGGTGCCTTCCGCCAGGGATATCGAGATGCGACTTTTTTTAGATTGTTCCTGATGCCATTCCTTAGCTCGGTGCACAATTTAAAATGGAACAAACTCCGTGGGGCAAAGTTAGAATTTTTTGAACGTTCGCGAGGGTGGTTTTTGGCTGCTAGGGGTGCCTTCCGCCAGGGATATCGAGATGCGACTTTTTTTAGATTGTTCCTGATGCCATTCCTTAGCTCGGTGCACAATTTAAAATGGAACAAACTCCGTGGGGCAAAGTTAGAATTTTTTGAACGTTCGCGAGGGTGGTTTTTGGCTGCTAGGGGTGCCTTCCGCCAGGGATATCGAGATGCGACTTTTTTTAGATTGTTCCTGATGCCATTCCTTAGCTCGGTGCACAATTTAAAATGGAACAAACTCCGTGGGGCAAAGTTAGAATTTTTTTAACGTTCGCGAGGGTGGTTTTTGGCTGCTAGGGGTTCCTTCCGCCAGGGATATCGAGATGCGACTTTTTTTAGATTGTTCCTGATGCCATTCCTTAGCTCGGTGCACAATTTAAAATGGAACAAACTCCGTGGGGCAAAGTTAGAATTTTTTGAACGTTCGCGAGGGTGGTTTTTGGCTGCTAGGGGTGCCTTCCGCCAGGGATATCGAGATGCGACTTTTTTTAGATTGTTCCTGATGCCATTCCTTAGCTCGGTGCACAATTTAAAATGGAACAAACTCCGTGGGGCAAAGTTAGAATTTTTTGAACGTTCGCGAGGGTGGTTTTTGGCTGCTAGGGGTGCCTTCCGCCAGGGATATCGAGATGCGACTTTTTTTAGATTGTTCCTGATGCCATTCCTTAGCCCGGTGCACAATTTAAAATGGAACAAACTCCGTGGGGCAAAGTTAGAATTTTTTGAACGTTCGCGAGGGTGGTTTTTGGCTGCTAGGGGTGCCTTCCGCCAGGGATATCGAGATGCGACTTTTTTTAGATTGTTCCTCATGCCATTCCTTAGCTCGGTGCACAATTTAAAATGGAACAAACTCCGTGGGGCAAAGTTAGAATTTTTTGAACGTTCGCGAGGGTGGTTTTTGGCTGCTAGGGGTGCCTTCCGCCAGGGATATCGAGATGCGACTTTTTTTAGATTGTTCCTGATGCCATTCCTTAGCTCGGTGCACAATTTAAAATGGAACAAACTCCGTGGGGCAAAGTTAGAATTTTTTGAACGTTCGCGAGGGTGGTTTTTGGCTGCTAGGGGTGCCTTCCGCCAGGGATATCGAGATGCGACTTTTTTTAGATTGTTCCTGATGCCATTCCTTAGCTCGGTGCACAATTTAAAATGGAACAAACTCCGTGGGGCAAAGTTAGAATTTTTTGAACGTTCGCGAGGGTGGTTTTTGGCTGCTAGGGGTGCCTTCCGCCAGGGATATCGAGATGCGACTTTTTTTAGATTGTTCCTGATGCCATTCCTTAGCTCGGTGCACAATTTAAAATGGAACAAACTCCGTGGGGCAAAGTTAGAATTTTTTGAACGTTCGCGAGGGTGGTTTTTGGCTGCTAGGGGTGCCTTCCGCCAGGGATATCGAGATGCGACTTTTTTTAGATTGTTCCTGATGCCATTCCTTAGCTCGGTGCACAATTTAAAATGGAACAAACTCCGTGGGGCAAAGTTAGAATTTTTTGAACGTTCGCGAGGGTGGTTTTTGGCTGCTAGGGGTGCCTTCCGCCAGGGATATCGAGATGCGACTTTTTTTAGATTGTTCCTGATGCCATTCCTTAGCTCGGTGCACAATTTAAAATGGAACAAACTCCGTGGGGCAAAGTTAGAATTTTTTGAACGTTCGCGAGGGTGGTTTTTGGCTGCTAGGGGTGCCTTCCGCCAGGGATATCGAGATGCGACTTTTTTTAGATTGTTCCTGATGCCATTCCTTAGCTCGGTGCACAATTTAAAATGGAACAAACTCCGTGGGGCAAAGTTAGAGTTTTTTGAACGTTCGCGAGGGTGGTTTTTGACTGCTAGGGGTGCCTTCCGCCAGGGATATCGAGATGCGACTTTTTTTAGATTGTTCCTGATGCCATTCCTTAGCTCGGTGCACAATTTAAAATGGAACAAACTCCGTGGGGCAAAGTTAGAATTTTTTGAACGTTCGCGAGGGTGGTTTTTGGCTGCTAGGGGTGCCTTCCGCCAGGGATATCGAGATGCGACTTTTTTTAGATTGTTCCTGATGCCATTCCTTAGCTCGGTGCACAATTTAAAATGGAGCAAACTCCGTGGGGCAAAGTTAGAATTTTTTGAACGTTCGCGAGGGTGGTTTTTGGCTGCTAGGGGTGCCTTCCGCCAGGGATATCGAGATGCGACTTTTTTTAGATTGTTCCTGATGCCATTCCTTAGCTCGGTGCACAATTTAAAATGGAACAAACTCCGTGGGGCAAAGTTAGAATTTTTTGAACGTTCGCGAGGGTGGTTTTTGGCTGCTAGGGGTGCCTTCCGCCAGGGATATCGAGATGCGACTTTTTTTAGATTGTTCCTGATGCCATTCCTTAGCTCGGTGCACAATTTAAAATGGAACAAACTCCGTGGGGCAAAGTTAGAATTTTTTGAACGTTCGCGAGGGTGGTTTTTGGCTGCTAGGGGTGCCTTCCGCCAGGGATATCGAGATGCGACTTTTTTTAGATTGTTCCTGATGCCATTCCTTAGCTCGGTGCACAATTTAAAATGGAACAAACTCCGTGGGGCAAAGTTAGAATTTTTTGAACGTTCGCGAGGGTGGTTTTTGGCTGCTAGGGGTGCCTTCCGCCAGGGGTATCGAGATGCGACTTTTTTTAGATTGTTCCTGATGCCATTCCTTAGCTCGGTGCACAATTTAAAATGGAACAAACTCCGTGGGGCAAAGTTAGAATTTTTTGAACGTTCGCGAGGGTCGTTTTTGGCTGCTAGGGGTGCCTTCCGCCAGGGATATCGAGATGCGACTTTTTTTAGATTGTTCCTGATGCCATTCCTTAGCTCGGTGCACAATTTAAAATGGAACAAACTCCGTGGGGCAAAGTTAGAATTTTTTGAACGTTCGCGAGGGTGGTTTTTGGCTGCTAGGGGTGCCTTCCGCCAGGGATATCGAGATGCGACTTTTTTTAGATTGTTCCTGATGCCATTCCTTAGCTCGGTGCACAATTTAAAATGGAACAAACTCCGTGGGGCAAAGTTAGAATTTTTTGAACGTTCGCGAGGGTGGTTTTTGGCTGCTAGGGGTGCCTTCCGCCAGGGATATCGAGATGCGACTTTTTTTAGATTGTTCCTGATGCCATTCCTTAGCTCGGTGCACAATTTAAAATGGAGCAAACTCCGTGGGGCAAAGTTAGAATTTTTTGAACGTTCGCGAGGGTGGTTTTTGGCTGCTAGGGGTGCCTTCCGCCAGGGATATCGAGATGCGACTTTTTTTAGATTGTTCCTGATGCCATTCCTTAGCTCGGTGCACAATTTAAAATGGAACAAACTCCGTGGGGCAAAGTTAGAATTTTTTGAACGTTCGCGAGGGTGGTTTTTGGCTGCTAGGGGTGCCTTCCGCCAGGGATATCGAGATGCGACTTTTTTTAGATTGTTCCTGATGCCATTCCTTAGCTCGGTGCACAATTTAAAATGGAACAAACTCCGTGGGGCAAAGTTAGAATTTTTTGAACGTTCGCGAGGGTGGTTTTTGGCTGCTAGGGGTGCCTTCCGCCAGGGATATCGAGATGCGACTTTTTTTAGATTGTTCCTGATGCCATTCCTTAGCTCGGTGCACAATTTAAAATGGAGCAAACTCCGTGGGGCAAAGTTAGAATTTTTTGAACGTTCGCGAGGGTGGTTTTTGGCTGCTAGGGGTGCATTCCGCCAGGGATATCGAGATGCGACTTTTTTTAGATTGTTCCTGATGCCATTCCTTAGCTCGGTGCACAATTTAAAATGGAGCAAACTCCGTGGGGCAAAGTTAGAATTTTTTGAACGTTCGCGAGGGTGGTTTTTGGCTGCTAGGGGTGCCTTCCGCCAGGGATATCGAGATGCGACTTTTTTTAGATTGTTCCTGATGCCATTCCTTAGCTCGGTGCACAATTTAAAATGGAACAAACTCCGTGGGGCAAAGTTAGAATTTTTTGAACGTTCGCGAGGGTGGTTTTTGGCTGCTAGGGGTGCCTTCCGCCAGGGATATCGAGATGCGACTTTTTTTAGATTGTTCCTGATGCCATTCCTTAGCTCGGTGCACAATTTAAAATGGAACAAACTCCGTGGGGCAAAGTTAGAATTTTTTGAACGTTCGCGAGGGTGGTTTTTGGCTGCTAGGGGTGCCTTCCGCCAGGGATATCGAGATGCGACTTTTTTTAGATTGTTCCTGATGCCATTCCTTAGCTCGGTGCACAATTTAAAATGGAACAAACTCCGTGGGGCAAAGTTAGAATTTTTTGAACGTTCGCGAGGGTGGTTTTTGGCTGCTAGGGGTGCCTTCCGCCAGGGATATCGAGATGCGACTTTTTTTAGATTGTTCCTGATGCCATTCCTTAGCTCGGTGCACAATTTAAAATGGCACAAACTCCGTGGGGCAAAGTTAGAATTTTTTGAACGTTCGCGAGGGTGGTTTTTGGCTGCTAGGGGTGCCTTCCGCCAGGGATATCGAGATGCGACTTTTTTTAGATTGTTCCTGATGCCATTCCTTAGCTCGGTGCACAATTTAAAATGGCACAAACTCCGTGGGGCAAAGTTAGAATTTTTTGAACGTTCGCGAGGGTGGTTTTTGGCTGCTAGGGGTGCCTTCCGCCAGGGATATCGAGATGCGACTTTTTTTAGCTTGTTCCTGATGCCATTCCTTAGCTCGGTGCACAATTTAAAATGGAACAAACTCCGTGGGGCAAAGTTAGAATTTTTTGAACGTTCGCGAGGGTGGTTTTTGGCTGCTAGGGGTGCCTTCCGCCAGGGATATGGAGATGCGACTTTTTTTAGATTGTTCCTGATGCCATTCCTTAGCTCGGTGCACAATTTAAAATGGAACAAACTCCGTGGGGCAAAGTTAGAATTTTTTGAACGTTCGCGAGGGTGGTTTTTGGCTGCTAGGGGTGCCTTCCGCCAGGGATATCGAGATGCGACTTTTTTTAGATTGTTCCTGATGCCATTCCTTAGCTCGGTGCACAATTTAAAATGGAACAAACTCCGTGGGGCAAAGTTAGAATTTTTTGAACGTTCGCGAGGGTGGTTTTTGGCTGCTAGGGGTGCCTTCCGCCAGGGATATCGAGATGCGACTTTTTTTAGATTGTTCCTGATGCCATTCCTTAGCTCGGTGCACAATTTAAAATGGAACAAACTCCGTGGGGCAAAGTTAGAATTTTTTGAACGTTCGCGAGGGTGGTTTTTGGCTGCTAGGGGTGCCTTCCGCCAGGGATATCGAGATGCGACTTTTTTTAGATTGTTCCTGATGCCATTCCTTAGCTCGGTGCACAATTTAAAATGGAACAAACTCCGTGGGGCAAAGTTAGAATTTTTTGAACGTTCGCGAGGGTGGTTTTTGGCTGCTAGGGGTGCCTTCCGCCAGGGATATCGAGATGCGACTTTTTTTAGATTGTTCCTGATGCCATTCCTTAGCTCGGTGCACAATTTAAAATGGAACAAACTCCGTGGGGCAAAGTTAGAATTTTTTGAACGTTCGCGAGGGTGGTTTTTGGCTGCTAGGGGTGCCTTCCGCCAGGGATATCGAGATGCGACTTTTTTTAGATTGTTCCTGATGCCATTCCTTAGCTCGGTGCACAATTTAAAATGGAACAAACTCCGTGGGGCAAAGTTAGAATTTTTTGAACGTTCGCGAGGGTGGTTTTTGGCTGCTAGGGGTGCCTTCCGCCAGGGATATCGAGATGCGACTTTTTTTAGATTGTTCCTGATGCCATTCCTTAGCTCGGTGCACAATTTAAAATGGCACAAACTCCGTGGGGCAAAGTTAGAATTTTTTGAACGTTCGCGAGGGTGGTTTTTGGCTGCTAGGGGTGCCTTCCGCCAGGGATATCGAGATGCGACTTTTTTTAGATTGTTCCTGATGCCATTCCTTAGCTCGGTGCACAATTTAAAATGGAACAAACTCCGTGGGGCAAAGTTAGAATTTTTTGAACGTTCGCGAGGGTGGTTTTTGGCTGCTAGGGGTGCCTTCCGCCAGGGATATCGAGATGCGACTTTTTTTAGATTGTTCCTGATGCCATTCCTTAGCTCGGTGCACAATTTAAAATGGAACAAACTCCGTGGGGCAAAGTTAGAATTTTTTGAACGTTCGCGAGGGTGGTTTTTGGCTGCTAGGGGTGCCTTCCGCCAGGGATATCGAGATGCGACTTTTTTTAGATTGTTCCTGATGCCATTCCTTAGCTCGGTGCACAATTTAAAATGGAGCAAACTCCGTGGGGCAAAGTTAGAATTTTTTGAACGTTCGCGAGGGTGGTTTTTGGCTGCTAGGGGTGCCTTCCGCCAGGGATATCGAGATGCGACTTTTTTTAGATTGTTCCTGATGCCATTCCTTAGCTCGGTGCACAATTTAAAATGGAACAAACTCCGTGGGGCAAAGTTAGAATTTTTTGAACGTTCGCGAGGGTGGTTTTTGGCTGCTAGGGGTGCCTTCCGCCAGGGATATCGAGATGCGACTTTTTTTAGATTGTTCCTGATGCCATTCCTTAGCTCGGTGCACAATTTAAAATGGAACAAACTCCGTGGGGCAAAGTTAGAATTTTTTGAACGTTCGCGAGGGTGGTTTTTGGCTGCTAGGGGTGCCTTCCGCCAGGGATATCGAGATGCGACTTTTTTTAGATTGTTCCTGATGCCATTCCTTAGCTCGGTGCACAATTTAAAATGGAGCAAACTCCGTGGGGCAAAGTTAGAATTTTTTGAACGTTCGCGAGGGTGGTTTTTGGCTGCTAGGGGTGCATTCCGCCAGGGATATCGAGATGCGACTTTTTTTAGATTGTTCCTGATGCCATTCCTTAGCTCGGTGCACAATTTAAAATGGAGCAAACTCCGTGGGGCAAAGTTAGAATTTTTTGAACGTTCGCGAGGGTGGTTTTTGGCTGCTAGGGGTGCCTTCCGCCAGGGATATCGAGATGCGACTTTTTTTAGATTGTTCCTGATGCCATTCCTTAGCTCGGTGCACAATTTAAAATGGAACAAACTCCGTGGGGCAAAGTTAGAATTTTTTGAACGTTCGCGAGGGTGGTTTTTGGCTGCTAGGGGTGCCTTCCGCCAGGGATATCGAGATGCGACTTTTTTTAGATTGTTCCTGATGCCATTCCTTAGCTCGGTGCACAATTTAAAATGGAACAAACTCCGTGGGGCAAAGTTAGAATTTTTTGAACGTTCGCGAGGGTGGTTTTTGGCTGCTAGGGGTGCCTTCCGCCAGGGATATCGAGATGCGACTTTTTTTAGATTGTTCCTGATGCCATTCCTTAGCTCGGTGCACAATTTAAAATGGAACAAACTCCGTGGGGCAAAGTTAGAATTTTTTGAACGTTCGCGAGGGTGGTTTTTGGCTGCTAGGGGTGCCTTCCGCCAGGGATATCGAGATGCGACTTTTTTTAGATTGTTCCTGATGCCATTCCTTAGCTCGGTGCACAATTTAAAATGGCACAAACTCCGTGGGGCAAAGTTAGAATTTTTTGAACGTTCGCGAGGGTGGTTTTTGGCTGCTAGGGGTGCCTTCCGCCAGGGATATCGAGATGCGACTTTTTTTAGATTGTTCCTGATGCCATTCCTTAGCTCGGTGCACAATTTAAAATGGCACAAACTCCGTGGGGCAAAGTTAGAATTTTTTGAACGTTCGCGAGGGTGGTTTTTGGCTGCTAGGGGTGCCTTCCGCCAGGGATATCGAGATGCGACTTTTTTTAGCTTGTTCCTGATGCCATTCCTTAGCTCGGTGCACAATTTAAAATGGAACAAACTCCGTGGGGCAAAGTTAGAATTTTTTGAACGTTCGCGAGGGTGGTTTTTGGCTGCTAGGGGTGCCTTCCGCCAGGGATATGGAGATGCGACTTTTTTTAGATTGTTCCTGATGCCATTCCTTAGCTCGGTGCACAATTTAAAATGGAACAAACTCCGTGGGGCAAAGTTAGAATTTTTTGAACGTTCGCGAGGGTGGTTTTTGGCTGCTAGGGGTGCCTTCCGCCAGGGATATCGAGATGCGACTTTTTTTAGATTGTTCCTGATGCCATTCCTTAGCTCGGTGCACAATTTAAAATGGAACAAACTCCGTGGGGCAAAGTTAGAATTTTTTGAACGTTCGCGAGGGTGGTTTTTGGCTGCTAGGGGTGCCTTCCGCCAGGGATATCGAGATGCGACTTTTTTTAGATTGTTCCTGATGCCATTCCTTAGCTCGGTGCACAATTTAAAATGGAACAAACTCCGTGGGGCAAAGTTAGAATTTTTTGAACGTTCGCGAGGGTGGTTTTTGGCTGCTAGGGGTGCCTTCCGCCAGGGATATCGAGATGCGACTTTTTTTAGATTGTTCCTGATGCCATTCCTTAGCTCGGTGCACAATTTAAAATGGAACAAACTCCGTGGGGCAAAGTTAGAATTTTTTGAACGTTCGCGAGGGTGGTTTTTGGCTGCTAGGGGTGCCTTCCGCCAGGGATATCGAGATGCGACTTTTTTTAGATTGTTCCTGATGCCATTCCTTAGCTCGGTGCACAATTTAAAATGGAACAAACTCCGTGGGGCAAAGTTAGAATTTTTTGAACGTTCGCGAGGGTGGTTTTTGGCTGCTAGGGGTGCCTTCCGCCAGGGATATCGAGATGCGACTTTTTTTAGATTGTTCCTGATGCCATTCCTTAGCTCGGTGCACAATTTAAAATGGAACAAACTCCGTGGGGCAAAGTTAGAATTTTTTGAACGTTCGCGAGGGTGGTTTTTGGCTGCTAGGGGTGCCTTCCGCCAGGGATATCGAGATGCGACTTTTTTTAGATTGTTCCTGATGCCATTCCTTAGCTCGGTGCACAATTTAAAATGGAACAAACTCCGTGGGGCAAAGTTAGAATTTTTTGAACGTTCGCGAGGGTGGTTTTTGGCTGCTAGGGGTGCCTTCCGCCAGGGATATCGAGATGCGACTTTTTTTAGATTGTTCCTGATGCCATTCCTTAGCTCGGTGCACAATTTAAAATGGAACAAACTCCGTGGGGCAAAGTTAGAATTTTTTGAACGTTCGCGAGGGTGGTTTTTGGCTGCTAGGGGTGCCTTCCGCCAGGGATATCGAGATGCGACTTTTTTTAGATTGTTCCTGATGCCATTCCTTAGCTCGGTGCACAATTTAAAATGGAACAAACTCCGTGGGGCAAAGTTAGAATTTTTTGAACGTTCGCGAGGGTGGTTTTTGGCTGCTAGGGGTGCCTTCCGCCAGGGATATCGAGATGCGACTTTTTTTAGATTGTTCCTGATGCCATTCCTTAGCTCGGTGCACAATTTAAAATGGAACAAACTCCGTGGGGCAAAGTTAGAATTTTTTGAACGTTCGCGAGTGTGGTTTTTGGCTGCTAGGGGTGCCTTCCGCCAGGGATATCGAGATGCGACTTTTTTTAGATTGTTCCTGATGCCATTCCTTAGCTCGGTGCACAATTTAAAATGGAACAAACTCCGTGGGGCAAAGTTAGAATTTTTTGAACGTTCGCGAGGGTGGTTTTTGGCTGCTAGGGGTGCCTTCCGCCAGGGATATCGAGATGCGACTTTTTTTAGATTGTTCCTGATGCCATTCCTTAGCTCGGTGCACAATTTAAAATGGAGCAAACTCCGTGGGGCAAAGTTAGAATTTTTTGAACGTTCGCGAGGGTGGTTTTTGGCTGCTAGGGGTGCCTTCCGCCAGGGATATCGAGATGCGACTTTTTTTAGATTGTTCCTGATGCCATTCCTTAGCTCGGTGCACAATTTAAAATGGAGCAAACTCCGTGGGGCAAAGTTAGAATTTTTTGAACGTTCGCGAGGGTGGTTTTTGGCTGCTAGGGGTGCCTTCCGCCAGGGATATCGAGATGCGACTTTTTTTAGATTGTTCCTGATGCCATTCCTTAGCTCGGTGCACAATTTAAAATGGAACAAACTCCGTGGGGCAAAGTTAGAATTTTTTGAACGTTCGCGAGGGTGGTTTTTGGCTGCTAGGGGTGCCTTCCGCCAGGGATATCGAGATGCGACTTTTTTTAGATTGTTCCTGATGCCATTCCTTAGCTCGGTGCACAATTTAAAATGGAACAAACTCCGTGGGGCAACGTTAGAATTTTTTGAACGTTCGCGAGGGTGGTTTTTGGCTGCTAGGGGTGCCTTCCGCCAGGGATATCGAGATGCGACTTTTTTTAGATTGTTCCTGATGCCATTCCTTAGCTCGGTGCACAATTTAAAATGGAACAAACTCCGTGGGGCAAAGTTAGAATTTTTTGAACGTTCGCGAGGGTGGTTTTTGGCTGCTAGGGGTGCCTTCCGCCAGGGATATCGAGATGCGACTTTTTTTAGATTGTTCCTGATGCCATTCCTTAGCTCGGTGCACAATTTAAAATGGAGCAAACTCCGTGGGGCAAAGTTAGAATTTTTTGAACGTTCGCGAGGGTGGTTTTTGGCTGCTAGGGGTTCCTTCCGCCAGGGATATCGAGATGCGACTTTTTTTAGATTGTTCCTGATGCCATTCCTTAGCTCGGTGCACAATTTAAAATGGAACAAACTCCGTGGGGCAAAGTTAGAATTTTTTGAACGTTCGCGAGGGTGGTTTTTGGCTGCTAGGGGTGCCTTCCGCCAGGGATATCGAGATGCGACTTTTTTTAGATTGTTCCTGATGCCATTCCTTAGCTCGGTGCACAATTTAAAATGGAGCAAACTCCGTGGGGCAAAGTTAGAATTTTTTGAACGTTCGCGAGGGTGGTTTTTGGCTGCTAGGGGTGCCTTCCGCCAGGGATATCGAGATGCGACTTTTTTTAGATTGTTCCTGATGCCATTCCTTAGCTCGGTGCACAATTTAAAATGGAGCAAACTCCGTGGGGCAAAGTTAGAATTTTTTGAACGTTCGCGAGGGTGGTTTTTGGCTGCTAGGGGTGCCTTCCGCCAGGGATATCGAGATGCGACTTTTTTTAGATTGTTCCTGATGCCATTCCTTAGCTCGGTGCACAATTTAAAATGGAACAAACTCCGTGGGGCAAAGTTAGAATTTTTTGAACGTTCGCGAGGGTGGTTTTTGGCTGCTAGGGGTGCCTTCCGCCAGGGATATCGAGATGCGACTTTTTTTAGATTGTTCCTGATGCCATTCCTTAGCTCGGTGCACAATTTAAAATGGAACAAACTCCGTGGGGCAACGTTAGAATTTTTTGAACGTTCGCGAGGGTGGTTTTTGGCTGCTAGGGGTGCCTTCCGCCAGGGATATCGAGATGCGACTTTTTTTAGATTGTTCCTGATGCCATTCCTTAGCTCGGTGCACAATTTAAAATGGAACAAACTCCGTGGGGCAAAGTTAGAATTTTTTGAACGTTCGCGAGGGTGGTTTTTGGCTGCTAGGGGTGCCTTCCGCCAGGGATATCGAGATGCGACTTTTTTTAGATTGTTCCTGATGCCATTCCTTAGCTCGGTGCACAATTTAAAATGGAGCAAACTCCGTGGGGCAAAGTTAGAATTTTTTGAACGTTCGCGAGGGTGGTTTTTGGCTGCTACGGGTTCCTTCCGCCAGGGATATCGAGATGCGACTTTTTTTAGATTGTTCCTGATGCCATTCCTTAGCTCGGTGCACAATTTAAAATGGAACAAACTCCGTGGGGCAAAGTTAGAATTTTTTGAACGTTCGCGAGGGTGGTTTTTGGCTGCTAGGGGTGCCTTCCGCCAGGGATATCGAGATGCGACTTTTTTTAGATTGTTCCTGATGCCATTCCTTAGCTCGGTGCACAATTTAAAATGGAACAAACTCCGTGGGGCAAAGTTAGAATTTTTTGAACGTTCGCGAGGGTCGTTTTTGGCTGCTAGGGGTGCCTTCCGCCAGGGATATCGAGATGCGACTTTTTTTAGATTGTTCCTGATGCCATTCCTTAGCTCGGTGCACAATTTAAAATGGAACAAACTCCGTGGGGCAAAGTTAGAATTTTTTGAACGTTCGCGAGGGTGGTTTTTGGCTGCTAGGGGTGCCTTCCGCCAGGGATATCGAGATGCGACTTTTTTTAGATTGTTCCTGATGCCATTCCTTAGCTCGGTGCACAATTTAAAATGGAACAAACTCCGTGGGGCAAAGTTAGAATTTTTTGAACGTTCGCGAGGGTGGTTTTTGGCTGCTAGGGGTGCCTTCCGCCAGGGATATCGAGATGCGACTTTTTTTAGATTGTTCCTGATGCCATTCCTTAGCTCGGTGCACAATTTAAAATGGAGCAAACTCCGTGGGGCAAAGTTAGAATTTTTTGAACGTTCGCGAGGGTGGTTTTTGGCTGCTAGGGGTGCCTTCCGCCAGGGATATCGAGATGCGACTTTTTTTAGATTGTTCCTGATGCCATTCCTTAGCTCGGTGCACAATTTAAAATGGAGCAAACTCCGTGGGGCAAAGTTAGAATTTTTTGAACGTTCGCGAGGGTGGTTTTTGGCTGCTAGGGGTGCCTTCCGCCAGGGATATCGAGATGCGACTTTTTTTAGATTGTTCCTGATGCCATTCCTTAGCTCGGTGCACAATTTAAAATGGAACAAACTCCGTGGGGCAAAGTTAGAATTTTTTGAACGTTCGCGAGGGTGGTTTTTGGCTGCTAGGGGTGCCTTCCGCCAGGGATATCGAGATGCGACTTTTTTTAGATTGTTCCTGATGCCATTCCTTAGCTCGGTGCACAATTTAAAATGGAACAAACTCCGTGGGGCAAAGTTAGAATTTTTTGAACGTTCGCGAGGGTGGTTTTTGGCTGCTAGGGGTGCCTTCCGCCAGGGATATCGAGATGCGACTTTTTTTAGATTGTTCCTGATGCCATTCCTTAGCTCGGTGCACAATTTAAAATGGCACAAACTCCGTGGGGCAAAGTTAGAATTTTTTGAACGTTCGCGAGGGTGGTTTTTGGCTGCTAGGGGTGCCTTCCGCCAGGGATATCGAGATGCGACTTTTTTTAGATTGTTCCTGATGCCATTCCTTAGCTCGGTGCACAATTTAAAATGGCACAAACTCCGTGGGGCAAAGTTAGAATTTTTTGAACGTTCGCGAGGGTGGTTTTTGGCTGCTAGGGGTGCCTTCCGCCAGGGATATCGAGATGCGACTTTTTTTAGCTTGTTCCTGATGCCATTCCTTAGCTCGGTGCACAATTTAAAATGGAACAAACTCCGTGGGGCAAAGTTAGAATTTTTTGAACGTTCGCGAGGGTGGTTTTTGGCTGCTAGGGGTGCCTTCCGCCAGGGATATCGAGATGCGACTTTTTTTAGATTGTTCCTGATGCCATTCCTTAGCTCGGTGCACAATTTAAAATGGAGCAAACTCCGTGGGGCAAAGTTAGAATTTTTTGAACGTTCGCGAGGGTGGTTTTTGGCTGCTAGGGGTGCCTTCCGAAAGGGATATCGAGATGCGACTTTTTTTAGATTGTTCCTGATGCCATTCCTTAGCTCGGTGCACAATTTAAAATGGAGCAAACTCCGTGGGGCAAAGTTAGAATTTTTTGAACGTTCGCGAGGGTGGTTTTTGGCTGCTAGGGGTGCCTTCCGCCAGGGATATCGAGATGCGACTTTTTTTAGATTGTTCCTGATGCCATTCCTTAGCTCGGTGCACAATTTAAAATGGAGCAAACTCCGTGGGGCAAAGTTAGAATTTTTTGAACGTTCGCGAGGGTGGTTTTTGGCTGCTAGGGGTGCCTTCCGCCAGGGATATCGAGATGCGACTTTTTTTAGATTGTTCCTGATGCCATTCCTTAGCTCGGTGCACAATTTAAAATGGAACAAACTCCGTGGGGCAAAGTTAGAATTTTTTGAACGTTCGCGAGGGTGGTTTTTGGCTGCTAGGGGTGCCTTCCGCCAGGGATATCGAGATGCGACTTTTTTTAGATTGTTCCTGATGCCATTCCTTAGCTCGGTGCACAATTTAAAATGGAACAATCTCCGTGGGGCAAAGTTAGAATTTTTTGAACGTTCGCGAGGGTGGTTTTTGGCTGCTAGGGGTGCCTTCCGCCAGGGATATCGAGATGCGACTTTTTTTAGATTGTTCCTGATGCCATTCCTTAGCTCGGTGCACAATTTAAAATGGAGCAAACTCCGTGGGGCAAAGTTAGAATTTTTTGAACGTTCGCGAGGGTGGTTTTTGGCTGCTAGGGGTGCATTCCGCCAGGGATATCGAGATGCGACTTTTTTTAGATTGTTCCTGATGCCATTCCTTAGCTCGGTGCACAATTTAAAATGGAGCAAACTCCGTGGGGCAAAGTTAGAATTTTTTGAACGTTCGCGAGGGTGGTTTTTGGCTGCTAGGGGTGCCTTCCGCCAGGGATATCGAGATGCGACTTTTTTTAGATTGTTCCTGATGCCATTCCTTAGCTCGGTGCACAATTTAAAATGGAACAAACTCCGTGGGGCAAAGTTAGAATTTTTTGAACGTTCGCGAGGGTGGTTTTTGGCTGCTAGGGGTGCCTTCCGCCAGGGATATCGAGATGCGACTTTTTTTAGATTGTTCCTGATGCCATTCCTTAGCTCGGTGCACAATTTAAAATGGAACAAACTCCGTGGGGCAAAGTTAGAATTTTTTGAACGTTCGCGAGGGTGGTTTTTGGCTGCTAGGGGTGCCTTCCGCCAGGGATATCGAGATGCGACTTTTTTTAGATTGTTCCTGATGCCATTCCTTAGCTCGGTGCACAATTTAAAATGGAACAAACTCCGTGGGGCAAAGTTAGAATTTTTTGAACGTTCGCGAGGGTGGTTTTTGGCTGCTAGGGGTGCCTTCCGCCAGGGATATCGAGATGCGACTTTTTTTAGATTGTTCCTGATGCCATTCCTTAGCTCGGTGCACAATTTAAAATGGCACAAACTCCGTGGGGCAAAGTTAGAATTTTTTGAACGTTCGCGAGGGTGGTTTTTGGCTGCTAGGGGTGCCTTCCGCCAGGGATATCGAGATGCGACTTTTTTTAGATTGTTCCTGATGCCATTCCTTAGCTCGGTGCACAATTTAAAATGGAACAAACTCCGTGGGGCAAAGTTAGAATTTTTTGAACGTTCGCGAGGGTGGTTTTTGGCTGCTAGGGGTGCCTTCCGCCAGGGATATCGAGATGCGACTTTTTTTAGATTGTTCCTGATGCCATTCCTTAGCTCGGTGCACAATTTAAAATGGAACAAACTCCGTGGGGCAAAGTTAGAATTTTTTGAACGTTCGCGAGGGTGGTTTTTGGCTGCTAGGGGTGCCTTCCGCCAGGGATATCGAGATGCGACTTTTTTTAGATTGTTCCTGATGCCATTCCTTAGCTCGGTGCACAATTTAAAATGGAACAAACTCCGTGGGGCAAAGTTAGAATTTTTTGAACGTTCGCGAGGGTGGTTTTTGGCTGCTAGGGGTGCCTTCCGCCAGGGATATCGAGATGCGACTTTTTTTAGATTGTTCCTGGTGCCATTCCTTAGCTCGGTGCACAATTTAAAATGGAACAAACTCCGTGGGGCAAAGTTAGAATTTTTTGAACGTTCGCGAGGGTGGTTTTTGGCTGCTAGGGGTGCCTTCCGCCAGGGATATCGAGATGCGACTTTTTTTAGATTGTTCCTGATGCCATTCCTTAGCTCGGTGCACAATTTAAAATGGAACAAACTCCGTGGGGCAAAGTTAGAATTTTTTGAACGTTCGCGAGGGTGGTTTTTGGCTGCTAGGGGTGCCTTCCGCCAGGGATATCGAGATGCGACTTTTTTTAGATTGTTCCTGATGCCATTCCTTAGCTCGGTGCACAATTTAAAATGGAACAAACTCCGTGGGGCAAAGTTAGAATTTTTTGAACGTTCGCGAGGGTGGTTTTTGGCTGCTAGGGGTGCCTTCCGCCAGGGATATCGAGATGCGACTTTTTTTAGATTGTTCCTGATGCCATTCCTTAGCTCGGTGCACAATTTAAAATGGAACAAACTCCGTGGGGCAAAGTTAGAATTTTTTGAACGTTCGCGAGGGTGGTTTTTGGCTGCTAGGGGTGCCTTCCGCCAGGGATATCGAGATGCGACTTTTTTTAGATTGTTCCTGATGCCATTCCTTAGCTCGGTGCACAATTTAAAATGGAGCAAACTACGTGGGGCAAAGTTAGAATTTTTTGAACGTTCGCGAGGGTGGTTTTTGGCTGCTAGGGGTTCCTTCCGCCAGGGATATCGAGATGCGACTTTTTTTAGATTGTTCCTGATGCCATTCCTTAGCTCGGTGCACAATTTAAAATGGAACAAACTCCGTGGGGCAAAGTTAGAATTTTTTGAACGTTCGCGAGGGTGGTTTTTGGCTGCTAGGGGTGCCTTCCGCCAGGGATATCGAGATGCGACTTTTTTTAGATTGTTCCTGATGCCATTCCTTAGCTCGGTGCACAATTTAAAGTGGAACAAACTCCGTGGGGCAAAGTTAGAATTTTTTGAACGTTCGCGAGGGTGGTTTTTGGCTGCTAGGGGTGCCTTCCGCCAGGGATATGGAGATGCGACTTTTTTTAGATTGTTCCTGATGCCATTCCTTAGCTCGGTGCACAATTTAAAATGGAACAAACTCCGTGGGGCAAAGTTAGAATTTTTTGAACGTTCGCGAGGGTGGTTTTTGGCTGCTAGGGGTGCCTTCCGCCAGGGATATCGAGATGCGACTTTTTTTAGATTGTTCCTGATGCCATTCCTTAGCTCGGTGCACAATTTAAAATGGAACAAACTCCGTGGGGCAAAGTTAGAATTTTTTGAACGTTCGCGAGGGTGGTTTTTGGCTGCTAGGGGTGCCTTCCGCCAGGGATATCGAGATGCGACTTTTTTTAGATTGTTCCTGATGCCATTCCTTAGCTCGGTGCACAATTTAAAATGGAACAAACTCCGTGGGGCAAAGTTAGAATTTTTTGAACGTTCGCGAGGGTGGTTTTTGGCTGCTAGGGGTGCCTTCCGCCAGGGATATCGAGATGCGACTTTTTTTAGATTGTTCCTGGTGCCATTCCTTAGCTCGGTGCACAATTTAAAATGGAACAAACTCCGTGGGGCAAAGTTAGAATTTTTTGAACGTTCGCGAGGGTGGTTTTTGGCTGCTAGGGGTGCCTTCCGCCAGGGATATCGAGATGCGACTTTTTTTAGATTGTTCCTGATGCCATTCCTTAGCTCGGTGCACAATTTAAAATGGAACAAACTCCGTGGGGCAAAGTTAGAATTTTTTGAACGTTCGCGAGGGTGGTTTTTGGCTGCTAGGGGTGCCTTCCGCCAGGGATATCGAGATGCGACTTTTTTTAGATTGTTCCTGATGCCATTCCTTAGCTCGGTGCACAATTTAAAATGGAACAAACTCCGTGGGGCAAAGTTAGAATTTTTTGAACGTTCGCGAGGGTGGTTTTTGGCTGCTAGGGGTGCCTTCCGCCAGGGATATCGAGATGCGACTTTTTTTAGATTGTTCCTGATGCCATTCCTTAGCTCGGTGCACAATTTAAAATGGAACAAACTCCGTGGGGCAAAGTTAGAATTTTTTGAACGTTCGCGAGGGTGGTTTTTGGCTGCTAGGGGTGCCTTCCGCCAGGGATATCGAGATGCGACTTTTTTTAGATTGTTCCTGATGCCATTCCTTAGCTCGGTGCACAATTTAAAATGGAGCAAACTCCGTGGGGCAAAGTTAGAATTTTTTGAACGTTCGCGAGGGTGGTTTTTGGCTGCTAGGGGTTCCTTCCGCCAGGGATATCGAGATGCGACTTTTTTTAGATTGTTCCTGATGCCATTCCTTAGCTCGGTGCACAATTTAAAATGGAACAAACTCCGTGGGGCAAAGTTAGAATTTTTTGAACGTTCGCGAGGGTGGTTTTTGGCTGCTAGGGGTGCCTTCCGCCAGGGATATCGAGATGCGACTTTTTTTAGATTGTTCCTGATGCCATTCCTTAGCTCGGTGCACAATTTAAAATGGAACAAACTCCGTGGGGCAAAGTTAGAATTTTTTGAACGTTCGCGAGGGTGGTTTTTGGCTGCTAGGGGTGCCTTCCGCCAGGGATATCGAGATGCGACTTTTTTTAGATTGTTCCTGATGCCATTCCTTAGCTCGGTGCACAATTTAAAATGGAACAAACTCCGTGGGGCAAAGTTAGAATTTTTTGAACGTTCGCGAGGGTGGTTTTTGGCTGCTAGGGGTGCCTTCCGCCAGGGATATCGAGATGCGACTTTTTTTAGATTGTTCCTGATGCCATTCCTTAGCTCGGTGCACAATTTAAAATGGAACAAACTCCGTGGGGCAAAGTTAGAATTTTTTGAACGTTCGCGAGGGTGGTTTTTGGCTGCTAGGGGTGCCTTCCGCCAGGGATATCGAGATGCGACTTTTTTTAGATTGTTCCTGATGCCATTCCCTAGCTCGGTGCACAATTTAAAATGGAACAAACTCCGTGGGGCAAAGTTAGAATTTTTTGAACGTTCGCGAGGGTGGTTTTTGGCTGCTAGGGGTGCCTTCCGCCAGGGATATCGAGATGCGACTTTTTTTAGATTGTTCCTGATGCCATTCCTTAGCTCGGTGCACAATTTAAAATGGAACAAACTCCGTGGGGCAAAGTTAGAATTTTTTGAACGTTCGCGAGGGTGGTTTTTGGCTGCTAGGGGTGCCTTCCGCCAGGGATATCGAGATGCGACTTTTTTTAGATTGTTCCTGATGCCATTCCTTAGCTCGGTGCACAATTTAAAATGGAACAAACTCCGTGGGGCAAAGTTAGAATTTTTTGAACGTTCGCGAGGGTGGTTTTTGGCTGCTAGGGGTGCCTTCCGCCAGGGATATCGAGATGCGACTTTTTTTAGATTGTTCCTGATGCCATTCCTTAGCTCGGTGCACAATTTAAAATGGAACAAACTCCGTGGGGCAAAGTTAGAATTTTTTGAACGTTCGCGAGGGTGGTTTTTGGCTGCTAGGGGTGCCTTCCGCCAGGGATATCGAGATGCGACTTTTTTTAGATTGTTCCTGATGCCATTCCTTAGCTCGGTGCACAATTTAAAATGGAACAAACTCCGTGGGGCAAAGTTAGAATTTTTTGAACGTTCGCGAGGGTGGTTTTTGGCTGCTAGGGGTGCCTTCCGCCAGGGATATCGAGATGCGACTTTTTTTAGATTGTTCCTGATGCCATTCCTTAGCTCGGTGCACAATTTAAAATGGAACAAACTCCGTGGGGCAAAGTTAGAATTTTTTGAACGTTCGCGAGGGTGGTTTTTGGCTGCTAGGGGTGCCTTCCGCCAGGGATATCGAGATGCGACTTTTTTTAGATTGTTCCTGATGCCATTCCTTAGCTCGGTGCACAATTTAAAATGGAGCAAACTCCGTGGGGCAAAGTTAGAATTTTTTGAACGTTCGCGAGGGTGGTTTTTGGCTGCTAGGGGTGCCTTCCGCCAGGGATATCGAGATGCGACTTTTTTTAGATTGTTCCTGATGCCATTCCTTAGCTCGGTGCACAATTTAAAATGGAGCAAACTCCGTGGGGCAAAGTTAGAATTTTTTGAACGTTCGCGAGGGTGGTTTTTGGCTGCTAGGGGTGCCTTCCGCCAGGGATATCGAGATGCGACTTTTTTTAGATTGTTCCTGATGCCATTCCTTAGCTCGGTGCACAATTTAAAATGGAACAAACTCCGTGGGGCAAAGTTAGAATTTTTTGAACGTTCGCGAGGGTGGTTTTTGGCTGCTAGGGGTGCCTTCCGCCAGGGATATCGAGATGCGACTTTTTTTAGATTGTTCCTGATGCCATTCCTTAGCTCGGTGCACAATTTAAAATGGAACAAACTCCGTGGGGCAACGTTAGAATTTTTTGAACGTTCGCGAGGGTGGTTTTTGGCTGCTAGGGGTGCCTTCCGCCAGGGATATCGAGATGCGACTTTTTTTAGATTGTTCCTGATGCCATTCCTTAGCTCGGTGCACAATTTAAAATGGAACAAACTCCGTGGGGCAAAGTTAGAATTTTTTGAACGTTCGCGAGGGTGGTTTTTGGCTGCTAGGGGTGCCTTCCGCCAGGGATATCGAGATGCGACTTTTTTTAGATTGTTCCTGATGCCATTCCTTAGCTCGGTGCACAATTTAAAATGGAGCAAACTCCGTGGGGCAAAGTTAGAATTTTTTGAACGTTCGCGAGGGTGGTTTTTGGCTGCTAGGGGTTCCTTCCGCCAGGGATATCGAGATGCGACTTTTTTTAGATTGTTCCTGATGCCATTCCTTAGCTCGGTGCACAATTTAAAATGGAACAAACTCCGTGGGGCAAAGTTAGAATTTTTTGAACGTTCGCGAGGGTGGTTTTTGGCTGCTAGGGGTGCCTTCCGCCAGGGATATCGAGATGCGACTTTTTTTAGATTGTTCCTGATGCCATTCCTTAGCTCGGTGCACAATTTAAAATGGAACAAACTCCGTGGGGCAAAGTTAGAATTTTTTGAACGTTCGCGAGGGTCGTTTTTGGCTGCTAGGGGTGCCTTCCGCCAGGGATATCGAGATGCGACTTTTTTTAGATTGTTCCTGATGCCATTCCTTAGCTCGGTGCACAATTTAAAATGGAACAAACTCCGTGGGGCAAAGTTAGAATTTTTTGAACGTTCGCGAGGGTGGTTTTTGGCTGCTAGGGGTGCCTTCCGCCAGGGATATCGAGATGCGACTTTTTTTAGATTGTTCCTGATGCCATTCCTTAGCTCGGTGCACAATTTAAAATGGAACAAACTCCGTGGGGCAAAGTTAGAATTTTTTGAACGTTCGCGAGGGTGGTTTTTGGCTGCTAGGGGTGCCTTCCGCCAGGGATATCGAGATGCGACTTTTTTTAGATTGTTCCTGATGCCATTCCTTAGCTCGGTGCACAATTTAAAATGGAGCAAACTCCGTGGGGCAAAGTTAGAATTTTTTGAACGTTCGCGAGGGTGGTTTTTGGCTGCTAGGGGTGCCTTCCGCCAGGGATATCGAGATGCGACTTTTTTTAGATTGTTCCTGATGCCATTCCTTAGCTCGGTGCACAATTTAAAATGGAGCAAACTCCGTGGGGCAAAGTTAGAATTTTTTGAACGTTCGCGAGGGTGGTTTTTGGCTGCTAGGGGTGCCTTCCGCCAGGGATATCGAGATGCGACTTTTTTTAGATTGTTCCTGATGCCATTCCTTAGCTCGGTGCACAATTTAAAATGGAACAAACTCCGTGGGGCAAAGTTAGAATTTTTTGAACGTTCGCGAGGGTGGTTTTTGGCTGCTAGGGGTGCCTTCCGCCAGGGATATCGAGATGCGACTTTTTTTAGATTGTTCCTGATGCCATTCCTTAGCTCGGTGCACAATTTAAAATGGAACAAACTCCGTGGGGCAAAGTTAGAATTTTTTGAACGTTCGCGAGGGTGGTTTTTGGCTGCTAGGGGTGCCTTCCGCCAGGGATATCGAGATGCGACTTTTTTTAGATTGTTCCTGATGCCATTCCTTAGCTCGGTGCACAATTTAAAATGGCACAAACTCCGTGGGGCAAAGTTAGAATTTTTTGAACGTTCGCGAGGGTGGTTTTTGGCTGCTAGGGGTGCCTTCCGCCAGGGATATCGAGATGCGACTTTTTTTAGATTGTTCCTGATGCCATTCCTTAGCTCGGTGCACAATTTAAAATGGCACAAACTCCGTGGGGCAAAGTTAGAATTTTTTGAACGTTCGCGAGGGTGGTTTTTGGCTGCTAGGGGTGCCTTCCGCCAGGGATATCGAGATGCGACTTTTTTTAGATTGTTCCTGATGCCATTCCTTAGCTCGGTGCACAATTTAAAATGGCACAAACTCCGTGGGGCAAAGTTAGAATTTTTTGAACGTTCGCGAGGGTGGTTTTTGGCTGCTAGGGGTGCCTTCCGCCAGGGATATCGAGATGCGACTTTTTTTAGATTGTTCCTGATGCCATTCCTTAGCTCGGTGCACAATTTAAAATGGCACAAACTCCGTGGGGCAAAGTTAGAATTTTTTGAACGTTCGCGAGGGTGGTTTTTGGCTGCTAGGGGTGCCTTCCGCCAGGGATATCGAGATGCGACTTTTTTTAGCTTGTTCCTGATGCCATTCCTTAGCTCGGTGCACAATTTAAAATGGAACAAACTCCGTGGGGCAAAGTTAGAATTTTTTGAACGTTCGCGAGGGTGGTTTTTGGCTGCTAGGGGTGCCTTCCGCCAGGGATATCGAGATGCGACTTTTTTTAGATTGTTCCTGATGCCATTCCTTAGCTCGGTGCACAATTTAAAATGGAACAAACTCCGTGGGGCAAAGTTAGAATTTTTTGAACGTTCGCGAGGGTGGTTTTTGGCTGCTAGGGGTGCCTTCCGCCAGGGATATCGAGATGCGACTTTTTTTAGATTGTTCCTGATGCCATTCCTTAGCTCGGTGCACAATTTAAAATGGAACAAACTCCGTGGGGCAACGTTAGAATTTTTTGAACGTTCGCGAGGGTGGTTTTTGGCTGCTAGGGGTGCCTTCCGCCAGGGATATCGAGATGCGACTTTTTTTAGATTGTTCCTGATGCCATTCCTTAGCTCGGTGCACAATTTAAAATGGAACAAACTCCGTGGGGCAAAGTTAGAATTTTTTGAACGTTCGCGAGGGTGGTTTTTGGCTGCTAGGGGTGCCTTCCGCCAGGGATATCGAGATGCGACTTTTTTTAGATTGTTCCTGATGCCATTCCTTAGCTCGGTGCACAATTTAAAATGGAGCAAACTCCGTGGGGCAAAGTTAGAATTTTTTGAACGTTCGCGAGGGTGGTTTTTGGCTGCTAGGGGTTCCTTCCGCCAGGGATATCGAGATGCGACTTTTTTTAGATTGTTCCTGATGCCATTCCTTAGCTCGGTGCACAATTTAAAATGGAACAAACTCCGTGGGGCAAAGTTAGAATTTTTTGAACGTTCGCGAGGGTGGTTTTTGGCTGCTAGGGGTGCCTTCCGCCAGGGATATCGAGATGCGACTTTTTTTAGATTGTTCCTGATGCCATTCCTTAGCTCGGTGCACAATTTAAAATGGAACAAACTCCGTGGGGCAAAGTTAGAATTTTTTGAACGTTCGCGAGGGTCGTTTTTGGCTGCTAGGGGTGCCTTCCGCCAGGGATATCGAGATGCGACTTTTTTTAGATTGTTCCTGATGCCATTCCTTAGCTCGGTGCACAATTTAAAATGGAACAAACTCCGTGGGGCAAAGTTAGAATTTTTTGAACGTTCGCGAGGGTGGTTTTTGGCTGCTAGGGGTGCCTTCCGCCAGGGATATCGAGATGCGACTTTTTTTAGATTGTTCCTGATGCCATTCCTTAGCTCGGTGCACAATTTAAAATGGAACAAACTCCGTGGGGCAAAGTTAGAATTTTTTGAACGTTCGCGAGGGTGGTTTTTGGCTGCTAGGGGTGCCTTCCGCCAGGGATATCGAGATGCGACTTTTTTTAGATTGTTCCTGATGCCATTCCTTAGCTCGGTGCACAATTTAAAATGGAGCAAACTCCGTGGGGCAAAGTTAGAATTTTTTGAACGTTCGCGAGGGTGGTTTTTGGCTGCTAGGGGTGCCTTCCGCCAGGGATATCGAGATGCGACTTTTTTTAGATTGTTCCTGATGCCATTCCTTAGCTCGGTGCACAATTTAAAATGGAGCAAACTCCGTGGGCCAAAGTTAGAATTTTTTGAACGTTCGCGAGGGTGGTTTTTGGCTGCTAGGGGTGCCTTCCGCCAGGGATATCGAGATGCGACTTTTTTTAGATTGTTCCTGATGCCATTCCTTAGCTCGGTGCACAATTTAAAATGGAACAAACTCCGTGGGGCAAAGTTAGAATTTTTTGAACGTTCGCGAGGGTGGTTTTTGGCTGCTAGGGGTGCCTTCCGCCAGGGATATCGAGATGCGACTTTTTTTAGATTGTTCCTGATGCCATTCCTTAGCTCGGTGCACAATTTAAAATGGAACAAACTCCGTGGGGCAAAGTTAGAATTTTTTGAACGTTCGCGAGGGTGGTTTTTGGCTGCTAGGGGTGCCTTCCGCCAGGGATATCGAGATGCGACTTTTTTTAGATTGTTCCTGATGCCATTCCTTAGCTCGGTGCACAATTTAAAATGGCACAAACTCCGTGGGGCAAAGTTAGAATTTTTTGAACGTTCGCGAGGGTGGTTTTTGGCTGCTAGGGGTGCCTTCCGCCAGGGATATCGAGATGCGACTTTTTTTAGATTGTTCCTGATGCCATTCCTTAGCTCGGTGCACAATTTAAAATGGCACAAACTCCGTGGGGCAAAGTTAGAATTTTTTGAACGTTCGCGAGGGTGGTTTTTGGCTGCTAGGGGTGCCTTCCGCCAGGGATATCGAGATGCGACTTTTTTTAGCTTGTTCCTGATGCCATTCCTTAGCTCGGTGCACAATTTAAAATGGAACAAACTCCGTGGGGCAAAGTTAGAATTTTTTGAACGTTCGCGAGGGTGGTTTTTGGCTGCTAGGGGTGCCTTCCGCCAGGGATATCGAGATGCGACTTTTTTTAGATTGTTCCTGATGCCATTCCTTAGCTCGGTGCACAATTTAAAATGGAACAAACTCCGTGGGGCAAAGTTAGAATTTTTTGAACGTTCGCGAGGGTGGTTTTTGGCTGCTAGGGGTGCCTTCCGCCAGGGATATCGAGATGCGACTTTTTTTAGATTGTTCCTGATGCCATTCCTTAGCTCGGTGCACAATTTAAAATGGAACAAACTCCGTGGGGCAAAGTTAGAATTTTTTGAACGTTCGCGAGGGTGGTTTTTGGCTGTTAGGGGTGCCTTCCGAAAGGGATATCGAGATGCGACTTTTTTTAGATTGTTCCTGATGCCATTCCTTAGCTCGGTGCACAATTTAAAATGGAGCAAACTCCGTGGGGCAAAGTTAGAATTTTTTGAACGTTCGCGAGGGTGGTTTTTGGCTGCTAGGGGTGCCTTCCGCCAGGGATATCGAGATGCGACTTTTTTTAGATTGTTCCTGATGCCATTCCTTAGCTCGGTGCACAATTTAAAATGGAGCAAACTCCGTGGGGCAAAGTTAGAATTTTTTGAACGTTCGCGAGGGTGGTTTTTGGCTGCTAGGGGTGCCTTCCGCCAGGGATATCGAGATGCGACTTTTTTTAGATTGTTCCTGATGCCATTCCTTAGCTCGGTGCACAATTTAAAATGGAACAAACTCCGTGGGGCAAAGTTAGAATTTTTTGAACGTACGCGAGGGTGGTTTTTGGCTGCTAGGGGTGCCTTCCGCCAGGGATATCGAGATGCGACTTTTTTTAGATTGTTCCTGATGCCATTCCTTAGCTCGGTGCACAATTTAAAATGGAACAAACTCCGTGGGGCAAAGTTAGAATTTTTTGAACGTTCGCGAGGGTGGTTTTTGGCTGCTAGGGGTGCCTTCCGCCAGGGATATCGAGATGCGACTTTTTTTAGATTGTTCCTGATGCCATTCCTTAGCTCGGTGCACAATTTAAAATGGAGCAAACTCCGTGGGGCAAAGTTAGAATTTTTTGAACGTTCGCGAGGGTGGTTTTTGGCTGCTAGGGGTGCATTCCGCCAGGGATATCGAGATGCGACTTTTTTTAGATTGTTCCTGATGCCATTCCTTAGCTCGGTGCACAATTTAAAATGGCACAAACTCCGTGGGGCAAAGTTAGAATTTTTTGAACGTTCGCGAGGGTGGTTTTTGGCTGCTAGGGGTGCCTTCCGCCAGGGATATCGAGATGCGACTTTTTTTAGCTTGTTCCTGATGCCATTCCTTAGCTCGGTGCACAATTTAAAATGGAACAAACTCCGTGGGGCAAAGTTAGAATTTTTTGAACGTTCGCGAGGGTGGTTTTTGGCTGCTAGGGGTGCCTTCCGCCAGGGATATCGAGATGCGACTTTTTTTAGATTGTTCCTGATGCCATTCCTTAGCTCGGTGCACAATTTAAAATGGAACAAACTCCGTGGGGCAAAGTTAGAATTTTTTGAACGTTCGCGAGGGTGGTTTTTGGCTGCTAGGGGTGCCTTCCGCCAGGGATATCGAGATGCGACTTTTTTTAGATTGTTCCTGATGCCATTCCTTAGCTCGGTGCACAATTTAAAATGGAACAAACTCCGTGGGGCAAAGTTAGAATTTTTTGAACGTTCGCGAGGGTGGTTTTTGGCTGTTAGGGGTGCCTTCCGAAAGGGATATCGAGATGCGACTTTTTTTAGATTGTTCCTGATGCCATTCCTTAGCTCGGTGCACAATTTAAAATGGAGCAAACTCCGTGGGGCAAAGTTAGAATTTTTTGAACGTTCGCGAGGGTGGTTTTTGGCTGCTAGGGGTGCCTTCCGCCAGGGATATCGAGATGCGACTTTTTTTAGATTGTTCCTGATGCCATTCCTTAGCTCGGTGCACAATTTAAAATGGAGCAAACTCCGTGGGGCAAAGTTAGAATTTTTTGAACGTTCGCGAGGGTGGTTTTTGGCTGCTAGGGGTGCCTTCCGCCAGGGATATCGAGATGCGACTTTTTTTAGATTGTTCCTGATGCCATTCCTTAGCTCGGTGCACAATTTAAAATGGAACAAACTCCGTGGGGCAAAGTTAGAATTTTTTGAACGTACGCGAGGGTGGTTTTTGGCTGCTAGGGGTGCCTTCCGCCAGGGATATCGAGATGCGACTTTTTTTAGATTGTTCCTGATGCCATTCCTTAGCTCGGTGCACAATTTAAAATGGAACAAACTCCGTGGGGCAAAGTTAGAATTTTTTGAACGTTCGCGAGGGTGGTTTTTGGCTGCTAGGGGTGCCTTCCGCCAGGGATATCGAGATGCGACTTTTTTTAGATTGTTCCTGATGCCATTCCTTAGCTCGGTGCACAATTTAAAATGGAGCAAACTCCGTGGGGCAAAGTTAGAATTTTTTGAACGTTCGCGAGGGTGGTTTTTGGCTGCTAGGGGTGCATTCCGCCAGGGATATCGAGATGCGACTTTTTTTAGATTGTTCCTGATGCCATTCCTTAGCTCGGTGCACAATTTAAAATGGAGCAAACTCCGTGGGGCAAAGTTAGAATTTTTTGAACGTTCGCGAGGGTGGTTTTTGGCTGCTAGGGGTGCCTTCCGCCAGGGATATCGAGATGCGACTTTTTTTAGATTGTTCCTGATGCCATTCCTTAGCTCGGTGCACAATTTAAAATGGAACAAACTCCGTGGGGCAAAGTTAGAATTTTTTGAACGTTCGCGAGGGTGGTTTTTGGCTGCTAGGGGTGCCTTCCGCCAGGGATATCGAGATGCGACTTTTTTTAGATTGTTCCTGATGCCATTCCTTAGCTCGGTGCACAATTTAAAATGGAACAAACTCCGTGGGGCAAAGTTAGAATTTTTTGAACGTTCGCGAAGGTGGTTTTTGGCTGCTAGGGGTGCCTTCCGCCAGGGATATCGAGATGCGACTTTTTTTAGATTGTTCCTGATGCCATTCCTTAGCTCGGTGCACAATTTAAAATGGAACAAACTCCGTGGGGCAAAGTTAGAATTTTTTGAACGTTCGCGAGGGTGGTTTTTGGCTGCTAGGGGTGCCTTCCGCCAGGGATATCGAGATGCGACTTTTTTTAGATTGTTCCTGATGCCATTCCTTAGCTCGGTGCACAATTTAAAATGGCACAAACTCCGTGGGGCAAAGTTAGAATTTTTTGAACGTTCGCGAGGGTGGTTTTTGGCTGCTAGGGGTGCCTTCCGCCAGGGATATCGAGATGCGACTTTTTTTAGATTGTTCCTGATGCCATTCCTTAGCTCGGTGCACAATTTAAAATGGAACAAACTCCGTGGGGCAAAGTTAGAATTTTTTGAACGTTCGCGAGGGTGGTTTTTGGCTGCTAGGGGTGCCTTCCGCCAGGGATATCGAGATGCGACTTTTTTTAGATTGTTCCTGATGCCATTCCTTAGCTCGGTGCACAATTTAAAATGGAACAAACTCCGTGGGGCAAAGTTAGAATTTTTTGAACGTTCGCGAGGGTGGTTTTTGGCTGCTAGGGGTGCCTTCCGCCAGGGATATCGAGATGCGACTTTTTTTAGATTGTTCCTGATGCCATTCCTTAGCTCGGTGCACAATTTAAAATGGAACAAACTCCGTGGGGCAAAGTTAGAATTTTTTGAACGTTCGCGAGGGTGGTTTTTGGCTGCTAGGGGTGCCTTCCGCCAGGGATATCGAGATGCGACTTTTTTTAGATTGTTCCTGGTGCCATTCCTTAGCTCGGTGCACAATTTAAAATGGAACAAACTCCGTGGGGCAAAGTTAGAATTTTTTGAACGTTCGCGAGGGTGGTTTTTGGCTGCTAGGGGTGCCTTCCGCCAGGGATATCGAGATGCGACTTTTTTTAGATTGTTCCTGATGCCATTCCTTAGCTCGGTGCACAATTTAAAATGGAACAAACTCCGTGGGGCAAAGTTAGAATTTTTTGAACGTTCGCGAGGGTGGTTTTTGGCTGCTAGGGGTGCCTTCCGCCAGGGATATCGAGATGCGACTTTTTTTAGATTGTTCCTGATGCCATTCCTTAGCTCGGTGCACAATTTAAAATGGAACAAACTCCGTGGGGCAAAGTTAGAATTTTTTGAACGTTCGCGAGGGTGGTTTTTGGCTGCTAGGGGTGCCTTCCGCCAGGGATATCGAGATGCGACTTTTTTTAGATTGTTCCTGATGCCATTCCTTAGCTCGGTGCACAATTTAAAATGGAACAAACTCCGTGGGGCAAAGTTAGAATTTTTTGAACGTTCGCGAGGGTGGTTTTTGGCTGCTAGGGGTGCCTTCCGCCAGGGATATCGAGATGCGACTTTTTTTAGATTGTTCCTGATGCCATTCCTTAGCTCGGTGCACAATTTAAAATGGAGCAAACTCCGTGGGGCAAAGTTAGAATTTTTTGAACGTTCGCGAGGGTGGTTTTTGGCTGCTAGGGGTTCCTTCCGCCAGGGATATCGAGATGCGACTTTTTTTAGATTGTTCCTGATGCCATTCCTTAGCTCGGTGCACAATTTAAAATGGAACAAACTCCGTGGGGCAAAGTTAGAATTTTTTGAACGTTCGCGAGGGTGGTTTTTGGCTGCTAGGGGTGCCTTCCGCCAGGGATATCGAGATGCGACTTTTTTTAGATTGTTCCTGATGCCATTCCTTAGCTCGGTGCACAATTTAAAGTGGAACAAACTCCGTGGGGCAAAGTTAGAATTTTTTGAACGTTCGCGAGGGTGGTTTTTGGCTGCTAGGGGTGCCTTCCGCCAGGGATATGGAAATGCGACTTTTTTTAGATTGTTCCTGATGCCATTCCTTAGCTCGGTGCACAATTTAAAATGGAACAAACTCCGTGGGGCAAAGTTAGAATTTTTTGAACGTTCGCGAGGGTGGTTTTTGGCTGCTAGGGGTGCCTTCCGCCAGGGATATCGAGATGCGACTTTTTTTAGATTGTTCCTGATGCCATTCCTTAGCTCGGTGCACAATTTAAAATGGAACAAACTCCGTGGGGCAAAGTTAGAATTTTTTGAACGTTCGCGAGGGTGGTTTTTGGCTGCTAGGGGTGCCTTCCGCCAGGGATATCGAGATGCGACTTTTTTTAGATTGTTCCTGATGCCATTCCTTAGCTCGGTGCACAATTTAAAATGGAACAAACTCCGTGGGGCAAAGTTAGAATTTTTTGAACGTTCGCGAGGGTGGTTTTTGGCTGCTAGGGGTGCCTTCCGCCAGGGATATCGAGATGCGACTTTTTTTAGATTGTTCCTGGTGCCATTCCTTAGCTCGGTGCACAATTTAAAATGGAACAAACTCCGTGGGGCAAAGTTAGAATTTTTTGAACGTTCGCGAGGGTGGTTTTTGGCTGCTAGGGGTGCCTTCCGCCAGGGATATCGAGATGCGACTTTTTTTAGATTGTTCCTGATGCCATTCCTTAGCTCGGTGCACAATTTAAAATGGAACAAACTCCGTGGGGCAAAGTTAGAATTTTTTGAACGTTCGCGAGGGTGGTTTTTGGCTGCTAGGGGTGCCTTCCGCCAGGGATATCGAGATGCGACTTTTTTTAGATTGTTCCTGATGCCATTCCTTAGCTCGGTGCACAATTTAAAATGGAACAAACTCCGTGGGGCAAAGTTAGAATTTTTTGAACGTTCGCGAGGGTGGTTTTTGGCTGCTAGGGGTGCCTTCCGCCAGGGATATCGAGATGCGACTTTTTTTAGATTGTTCCTGATGCCATTCCTTAGCTCGGTGCACAATTTAAAATGGAACAAACTCCGTGGGGCAAAGTTAGAATTTTTTGAACGTTCGCGAGGGTGGTTTTTGGCTGCTAGGGGTGCCTTCCGCCAGGGATATCGAGATGCGACTTTTTTTAGATTGTTCCTGATGCCATTCCTTAGCTCGGTGCACAATTTAAAATGGAGCAAACTCCGTGGGGCAAAGTTAGAATTTTTTGAACGTTCGCGAGGGTGGTTTTTGGCTGCTAGGGGTTCCTTCCGCCAGGGATATCGAGATGCGACTTTTTTTAGATTGTTCCTGATGCCATTCCTTAGCTCGGTGCACAATTTAAAATGGAACAAACTCCGTGGGGCAAAGTTAGAATTTTTTGAACGTTCGCGAGGGTGGTTTTTGGCTGCTAGGGGTGCCTTCCGCCAGGGATATCGAGATGCGACTTTTTTTAGATTGTTCCTGATGCCATTCCTTAGCTCGGTGCACAATTTAAAGTGGAACAAACTCCGTGGGGCAAAGTTAGAATTTTTTGAACGTTCGCGAGGGTGGTTTTTGGCTGCTAGGGGTGCCTTCCGCCAGGGATATGGAAATGCGACTTTTTTTAGATTGTTCCTGATGCCATTCCTTAGCTCGGTGCACAATTTAAAATGGAACAAACTCCGTGGGGCAAAGTTAGAATTTTTTGAACGTTCGCGAGGGTGGTTTTTGGCTGCTAGGGGTGCCTTCCGCCAGGGATATCGAGATGCGACTTTTTTTAGATTGTTCCTGATGCCATTCCTTAGCTCGGTGCACAATTTAAAATGGAACAAACTCCGTGGGGCAAAGTTAGAATTTTTTGAACGTTCGCGAGGGTGGTTTTTGGCTGCTAGGGGTGCCTTCCGCCAGGGATATCGAGATGCGACTTTTTTTAGATTGTTCCTGATGCCATTCCTTAGCTCGGTGCACAATTTAAAATGGAACAAACTCCGTGGGGCAAAGTTAGAATTTTTTGAACGTTCGCGAGGGTGGTTTTTGGATGCTAGGGGTGCCTTCCGCCAGGGATATCGAGATGCGACTTTTTTTAGATTGTTCCTGATGCCATTCCTTAGCTCGGTGCACAATTTAAAATGGAACAAACTCCGTGGGGCAAAGTTAGAATTTTTTGAACGTTCGCGAGGGTGGTTTTTGGCTGCTAGGGGTGCCTTCCGCCAGGGGTATCGAGATGCGACTTTTTTTAGATTGTTCCTGATGCCATTCCTTAGCTCGGTGCACAATTTAAAATGGAACAAACTCCGTGGGGCAAAGTTAGAATTTTTTGAACGTTCGCGAGGGTCGTTTTTGGCTGCTAGGGGTGCCTTCCGCCAGGGATATCGAGATGCGACTTTTTTTAGATTGTTCCTGATGCCATTCCTTAGCTCGGTGCACAATTTAAAATGGAACAAACTCCGTGGGGCAAAGTTAGAATTTTTTGAACGTTCGCGAGGGTGGTTTTTGGCTGCTAGGGGTGCCTTCCGCCAGGGATATCGAGATGCGACTTTTTTTAGATTGTTCCTGATGCCATTCCTTAGCTCGGTGCACAATTTAAAATGGAACAAACTCCGTGGGGCAAAGTTAGAATTTTTTGAACGTTCGCGAGGGTGGTTTTTGGCTGCTAGGGGTGCCTTCCGCCAGGGATATCGAGATGCGACTTTTTTTAGATTGTTCCTGATGCCATTCCTTAGCTCGGTGCACAATTTAAAATGGAGCAAACTCCGTGGGGCAAAGTTAGAATTTTTTGAACGTTCGCGAGGGTGGTTTTTGGCTGCTAGGGGTGCCTTCCGCCAGGGATATCGAGATGCGACTTTTTTTAGATTGTTCCTGATGCCATTCCTTAGCTCGGTGCACAATTTAAAATGGAACAAACTCCGTGGGGCAAAGTTAGAATTTTTTGAACGTTCGCGAGGGTGGTTTTTGGCTGCTAGGGGTGCCTTCCGCCAGGGATATCGAGATGCGACTTTTTTTAGATTGTTCCTGATGCCATTCCTTAGCTCGGTGCACAATTTAAAATGGAACAAACTCCGTGGGGCAAAGTTAGAATTTTTTGAACGTTCGCGAGGGTGGTTTTTGGCTGCTAGGGGTGCCTTCCGCCAGGGATATCGAGATGCGACTTTTTTTAGATTGTTCCTGATGCCATTCCTTAGCTCGGTGCACAATTTAAAATGGAGCAAACTCCGTGGGGCAAAGTTAGAATTTTTTGAACGTTCGCGAGGGTGGTTTTTGGCTGCTAGGGGTGCATTCCGCCAGGGATATCGAGATGCGACTTTTTTTAGATTGTTCCTGATGCCAATCCTTAGCTCGGTGCACAATTTAAAATGGAGCAAACTCCGTGGGGCAAAGTTAGAATTTTTTGAACGTTCGCGAGGGTGGTTTTTGGCTGCTAGGGGTGCCTTCCGCCAGGGATATCGAGATGCGACTTTTTTTAGATTGTTCCTGATGCCATTCCTTAGCTCGGTGCACAATTTAAAATGGAACAAACTCCGTGGGGCAAAGTTAGAATTTTTTGAACGTTCGCGAGGGTGGTTTTTGGCTGCTAGGGGTGCCTTCCGCCAGGGATATCGAGATGCGACTTTTTTTAGATTGTTCCTGATGCCATTCCTTAGCTCGGTGCACAATTTAAAATGGAACAAACTCCGTGGGGCAAAGTTAGAATTTTTTGAACGTTCGCGAGGGTGGTTTTTGGCTGCTAGGGGTGCCTTCCGCCAGGGATATCGAGATGCGACTTTTTTTAGATTGTTCCTGATGCCATTCCTTAGCTCGGTGCACAATTTAAAATGGAACAAACTCCGTGGGGCAAAGTTAGAATTTTTTGAACGTTCGCGAGGGTGGTTTTTGGCTGCTAGGGGTGCCTTCCGCCAGGGATATGGAGATGCGACTTTTTTTAGATTGTTCCTGATGCCATTCCTTAGCTCGGTGCACAATTTAAAATGGCACAAACTCCGTGGGGCAAAGTTAGAATTTTTTGAACGTTCGCGAGGGTGGTTTTTGGCTGCTAGGGGTGCCTTCCGCCAGGGATATCGAGATGCGACTTTTTTTAGATTGTTCCTGATGCCATTCCTTAGCTCGGTGCACAATTTAAAATGGAACAAACTCCGTGGGGCAAAGTTAGAATTTTTTGAACGTTCGCGAGGGTGGTTTTTGGCTGCTAGGGGTGCCTTCCGCCAGGGATATCGAGATGCGACTTTTTTTAGATTGTTCCTGATGCCATTCCTTAGCTCGGTGCACAATTTAAAATGGAACAAACTCCGTGGGGCAAAGTTAGAATTTTTTGAACGTTCGCGAGGGTGGTTTTTGGCTGCTAGGGGTGCCTTCCGCCAGGGATATCGAGATGCGACTTTTTTTAGATTGTTCCTGATGCCATTCCTTAGCTCGGTGCACAATTTAAAATGGAACAAACTCCGTGGGGCAAAGTTAGAATTTTTTGAACGTTCGCGAGGGTGGTTTTTGGCTGCTAGGGGTGCCTTCCGCCAGGGATATCGAGATGCGACTTTTTTTAGATTGTTCCTGATGCCATTCCTTAGCTCGGTGCACAATTTAAAATGGAACAAACTCCGTGGGGCAAAGTTAGAATTTTTTGAACGTTCGCGAGGGTGGTTTTTGGCTGCTAGGGGTGCCTTCCGCCAGGGATATCGAGATGCGACTTTTTTTAGATTGTTCCTGATGCCATTCCTTAGCTCGGTGCACAATTTAAAATGGAACAAACTCCGTGGGGCAAAGTTAGAATTTTTTGAACGTTCGCGAGGGTGGTTTTTGGCTGCTAGGGGTGCCTTCCGCCAGGGATATCGAGATGCGACTTTTTTTAGATTGTTCCTGATGCCATTCCTTAGCTCGGTGCACAATTTAAAATGGAACAAACTCCGTGGGGCAAAGTTAGAATTTTTTGAACGTTCGCGAGGGTGGTTTTTGGCTGCTAGGGGTGCCTTCCGCCAGGGATATCGAGATGCGACTTTTTTTAGATTGTTCCTGATGCCATTCCTTAGCTCGGTGCACAATTTAAAATGGAACAAACTCCGTGGGGCAAAGTTAGAATTTTTTGAACGTTCGCGAGGGTGGTTTTTGGCTGCTAGGGGTTCCTTCCGCCAGGGATATCGAGATGCGACTTTTTTTAGATTGTTCCTGATGCCATTCCTTAGCTCGGTGCACAATTTAAAATGGAACAAACTCCGTGGGGCAAAGTTAGAATTTTTTGAACGTTCGCGAGGGTGGTTTTTGGCTGCTAGGGGTGCCTTCCGCCAGGGATATCGAGATGCGACTTTTTTTAGATTGTTCCTGATGCCATTCCTTAGCTCGGTGCACAATTTAAAGTGGAACAAACTCCGTGGGGCAAAGTTAGAATTTTTTGAACGTTCGCGAGGGTGGTTTTTGGCTGCTAGGGGTGCCTTCCGCCAGGGATATGGAAATGCGACTTTTTTTAGATTGTTCCTGATGCCATTCCTTAGCTCGGTGCACAATTTAAAATGGAACAAACTCCGTGGGGCAAAGTTAGAATTTTTTGAACGTTCGCGAGGGTGGTTTTTGGCTGCTAGGGGTGCCTTCCGCCAGGGATATCGAGATGCGACTTTTTTTAGATTGTTCCTGATGCCATTCCTTAGCTCGGTGCACAATTTAAAATGGAACAAACTCCGTGGGGCAAAGTTAGAATTTTTTGAACGTTCGCGAGGGTGGTTTTTGGCTGCTAGGGGTGCCTTCCGCCAGGGATATCGAGATGCGACTTTTTTTAGATTGTTCCTGATGCCATTCCTTAGCTCGGTGCACAATTTAAAATGGAACAAACTCCGTGGGGCAAAGTTAGAATTTTTTGAACGTTCGCGAGGGTGGTTTTTGGATGCTAGGGGTGCCTTCCGCCAGGGATATCGAGATGCGACTTTTTTTAGATTGTTCCTGATGCCATTCCTTAGCTCGGTGCACAATTTCAAATGGAACAAACTCCGTGGGGCAAAGTTAGAATTTTTTGAACGTTCGCGAGGGTGGTTTTTGGCTGCTAGGGGTGCCTTCCGCCAGGGGTATCGAGATGCGACTTTTTTTAGATTGTTCCTGATGCCATTCCTTAGCTCGGTGCACAATTTAAAATGGAACAAACTCCGTGGGGCAAAGTTAGAATTTTTTGAACGTTCGCGAGGGTCGTTTTTGGCTGCTAGGGGTGCCTTCCGCCAGGGATATCGAGATGCGACTTTTTTTAGATTGTTCCTGATGCCATTCCTTAGCTCGGTGCACAATTTAAAATGGAACAAACTCCGTGGGGCAAAGTTAGAATTTTTTGAACGTTCGCGAGGGTGGTTTTTGGCTGCTAGGGGTGCCTTCCGCCAGGGATATCGAGATGCGACTTTTTTTAGATTGTTCCTGATGCCATTCCTTAGCTCGGTGCACAATTTAAAATGGAACAAACTCCGTGGGGCAAAGTTAGAATTTTTTGAACGTTCGCGAGGGTGGTTTTTGGCTGCTAGGGGTGCCTTCCGCCAGGGATATCGAGATGCGACTTTTTTTAGATTGTTCCTGATGCCATTCCTTAGCTCGGTGCACAATTTAAAATGGAGCAAACTCCGTGGGGCAAAGTTAGAATTTTTTGAACGTTCGCGAGGGTGGTTTTTGGCTGCTAGGGGTGCCTTCCGCCAGGGATATCGAGATGCGACTTTTTTTAGATTGTTCCTGATGCCATTCCTTAGCTCGGTGCACAATTTAAAATGGAACAAACTCCGTGGGGCAAAGTTAGAATTTTTTGAACGTTCGCGAGGGTGGTTTTTGGCTGCTAGGGGTGCCTTCCGCCAGGGATATCGAGATGCGACTTTTTTTAGATTGTTCCTGATGCCATTCCTTAGCTCGGTGCACAATTTAAAATGGAACAAACTCCGTGGGGCAAAGTTAGAATTTTTTGAACGTTCGCGAGGGTGGTTTTTGGCTGCTAGGGGTGCCTTCCGCCAGGGATATCGAGATGCGACTTTTTTTAGATTGTTCCTGATGCCATTCCTTAGCTCGGTGCACAATTTAAAATGGAGCAAACTCCGTGGGGCAAAGTTAGAATTTTTTGAACGTTCGCGAGGGTGGTTTTTGGCTGCTAGGGGTGCATTCCGCCAGGGATATCGAGATGCGACTTTTTTTAGATTGTTCCTGATGCCATTCCTTAGCTCGGTGCACAATTTAAAATGGAGCAAACTCCGTGGGGCAAAGTTAGAATTTTTTGAACGTTCGCGAGGGTGGTTTTTGGCTGCTAGGGGTGCCTTCCGCCAGGGATATCGAGATGCGACTTTTTTTAGATTGTTCCTGATGCCATTCCTTAGCTCGGTGCACAATTTAAAATGGAACAAACTCCGTGGGGCAAAGTTAGAATTTTTTGAACGTTCGCGAGGGTGGTTTTTGGCTGCTAGGGGTGCCTTCCGCCAGGGATATCGAGATGCGACTTTTTTTAGATTGTTCCTGATGCCATTCCTTAGCTCGGTGCACAATTTAAAATGGAACAAACTCCGTGGGGCAAAGTTAGAATTTTTTGAACGTTCGCGAGGGTGGTTTTTGGCTGCTAGGGGTGCCTTCCGCCAGGGATATCGAGATGCGACTTTTTTTAGATTGTTCCTGATGCCATTCCTTAGCTCGGTGCACAATTTAAAATGGAACAAACTCCGTGGGGCAAAGTTAGAATTTTTTGAACGTTCGCGAGGGTGGTTTTTGGCTGCTAGGGGTGCCTTCCGCCAGGGATATGGAGATGCGACTTTTTTTAGATTGTTCCTGATGCCATTCCTTAGCTCGGTGCACAATTTAAAATGGCACAAACTCCGTGGGGCAAAGTTAGAATTTTTTGAACGTTCGCGAGGGTGGTTTTTGGCTGCTAGGGGTGCCTTCCGCCAGGGATATCGAGATGCGACTTTTTTTAGATTGTTCCTGATGCCATTCCTTAGCTCGGTGCACAATTTAAAATGGAACAAACTCCGTGGGGCAAAGTTAGAATTTTTTGAACGTTCGCGAGGGTGGTTTTTGGCTGCTAGGGGTGCCTTCCGCCAGGGATATCGAGATGCGACTTTTTTTAGATTGTTCCTGATGCCATTCCTTAGCTCGGTGCACAATTTAAAATGGAACAAACTCCGTGGGGCAAAGTTAGAATTTTTTGAACGTTCGCGAGGGTGGTTTTTGGCTGCTAGGGGTGCCTTCCGCCAGGGATATCGAGATGCGACTTTTTTTAGATTGTTCCTGATGCCATTCCTTAGCTCGGTGCACAATTTAAAATGGAACAAACTCCGTGGGGCAAAGTTAGAATTTTTTGAACGTTCGCGAGGGTGGTTTTTGGCTGCTAGGGGTGCCTTCCGCCAGGGATATCGAGATGCGACTTTTTTTAGATTGTTCCTGATGCCATTCCTTAGCTCGGTGCACAATTTAAAATGGAACAAACTCCGTGGGGCAAAGTTAGAATTTTTTGAACGTTCGCGAGGGTGGTTTTTGGCTGCTAGGGGTGCCTTCCGCCAGGGATATCGAGATGCGACTTTTTTTAGATTGTTCCTGATGCCATTCCTTAGCTCGGTGCACAATTTAAAATGGAACAAACTCCGTGGGGCAAAGTTAGAATTTTTTGAACGTTCGCGAGGGTGGTTTTTGGCTGCTAGGGGTGCCTTCCGCCAGGGATATCGAGATGCGACTTTTTTTAGATTGTTCCTGATGCCATTCCTTAGCTCGGTGCACAATTTAAAATGGAACAAACTCCGTGGGGCAAAGTTAGAATTTTTTGAACGTTCGCGAGGGTGGTTTTTGGCTGCTAGGGGTGCCTTCCGCCAGGGATATCGAGATGCGACTTTTTTTAGATTGTTCCTGATGCCATTCCTTAGCTCGGTGCACAATTTAAAATGGAACAAACTCCGTGGGGCAAAGTTAGAATTTTTTGAACGTTCGCGAGGGTGGTTTTTGGCTGCTAGGGGTGCCTTCCGCCAGGGATATCGAGATGCGACTTTTTTTAGATTGTTCCTGATGCCATTCCTTAGCTCGGTGCACAATTTAAAATGGAACAAACTCCGTGGGGCAAAGTTAGAATTTTTTGAACGTTCGCGAGGGTGGTTTTTGGCTGCTAGGGGTGCCTTCCGCCAGGGATATCGAGATGCGACTTTTTTTAGATTGTTCCTGATGCCATTCCTTAGCTCGGTGCACAATTTAAAATGGAACAAACTCCGTGGGGCAAAGTTAGAATTTTTTGAACGTTCGCGAGGGTGGTTTTTGGCTGCTAGGGGTGCCTTCCGCCAGGGATATCGAGATGCGACTTTTTTTAGATTGTTCCTGATGCCATTCCTTAGCTCGGTGCACAATTTAAAATGGAGCAAACTCCGTGGGGCAAAGTTAGAATTTTTTGAACGTTCGCGAGGGTGGTTTTTGGCTGCTAGGGGTTCCTTCCGCCAGGGATATCGAGATGCGACTTTTTTTAGATTGTTCCTGATGCCATTCCTTAGCTCGGTGCACAATTTAAAATGGAACAAACTCCGTGGGGCAAAGTTAGAATTTTTTGAACGTTCGCGAGGGTGGTTTTTGGCTGCTAGGGGTGCCTTCCGCCAGGGATATCGAGATGCGACTTTTTTTAGATTGTTCCTGATGCCATTCCTTAGCTCGGTGCACAATTTAAAATGGAACAAACTCCGTGGGGCAAAGTTAGAATTTTTTGAACGTTCGCGAGGGTGGTTTTTGGCTGCTAGGGGTGCCTTCCGCCAGGGATATCGAGATGCGACTTTTTTTAGATTGTTCCTGATGCCATTCCTTAGCTCGGTGCACAATTTAAAATGGAGCAAACTCCGTGGGGCAAAGTTAGAATTTTTTGAACGTTCGCGAGGGTGGTTTTTGGCTGCTAGGGGTGCCTTCCGCCAGGGATATCGAGATGCGACTTTTTTTAGATTGTTCCTGATGCCATTCCTTAGCTCGGTGCACAATTTAAAATGGAGCAAACTCCGTGGGGCAAAGTTAGAATTTTTTGAACGTTCGCGAGGGTGGTTTTTGGCTGCTAGGGGTGCCTTCCGCCAGTTATATCGAGATGCGACTTTTTTTAGATTGTTCCTGATGCCATTCCTTAGCTCGGTGCACAATTTAAAATGGAACAAACTCCGTGGGGCAAAGTTAGAATTTTTTGAACGTTCGCGAGGGTGGTTTTTGGCTGCTAGGGGTGCCTTCCGCCAGGGATATCGAGATGCGACTTTTTTTAGATTGTTCCTGATGCCATTCCTTAGCTCGGTGCACAATTTAAAATGGAACAAACTCCGTGGGGCAACGTTAGAATTTTTTGAACGTTCGCGAGGGTGGTTTTTGGCTGCTAGGGGTGCCTTCCGCCAGGGATATCGAGATGCGACTTTTTTTAGATTGTTCCTGATGCCATTCCTTAGCTCGGTGCACAATTTAAAATGGAACAAACTCCGTGGGGCAAAGTTAGAATTTTTTGAACGTTCGCGAGGGTGGTTTTTGGCTGCTAGGGGTGCCTTCCGCCAGGGATATCGAGATGCGACTTTTTTTAGATTGTTCCTGATGCCATTCCTTAGCTCGGTGCACAATTTAAAATGGAGCAAACTCCGTGGGGCAAAGTTAGAATTTTTTGAACGTTCGCGAGGGTGGTTTTTGGCTGCTAGGGGTTCCTTCCGCCAGGGATATCGAGATGCGACTTTTTTTAGATTGTTCCTGATGCCATTCCTTAGCTCGGTGCACAATTTAAAATGGAACAAACTCCGTGGGGCAAAGTTAGAATTTTTTGAACGTTCGCGAGGGTGGTTTTTGGCTGCTAGGGGTGCCTTCCGCCAGGGATATCGAGATGCGACTTTTTTTAGATTGTTCCTGATGCCATTCCTTAGCTCGGTGCACAATTTAAAATGGAACAAACTCCGTGGGGCAAAGTTAGAATTTTTTGAACGTTCGCGAGGGTCGTTTTTGGCTGCTAGGGGTGCCTTCCGCCAGGGATATCGAGATGCGACTTTTTTTAGATTGTTCCTGATGCCATTCCTTAGCTCGGTGCACAATTTAAAATGGAACAAACTCCGTGGGGCAAAGTTAGAATTTTTTGAACGTTCGCGAGGGTGGTTTTTGGCTGCTAGGGGTGCCTTCCGCCAGGGATATCGAGATGCGACTTTTTTTAGATTGTTCCTGATGCCATTCCTTAGCTCGGTGCACAATTTAAAATGGAACAAACTCCGTGGGGCAAAGTTAGAATTTTTTGAACGTTCGCGAGGGTGGTTTTTGGCTGCTAGGGGTGCCTTCCGCCAGGGATATCGAGATGCGACTTTTTTTAGATTGTTCCTGATGCCATTCCTTAGCTCGGTGCACAATTTAAAATGGAGCAAACTCCGTGGGGCAAAGTTAGAATTTTTTGAACGTTCGCGAGGGTGGTTTTTGGCTGCTAGGGGTGCCTTCCGCCAGGGATATCGAGATGCGACTTTTTTTAGATTGTTCCTGATGCCATTCCTTAGCTCGGTGCACAATTTAAAATGGAGCAAACTCCGTGGGGCAAAGTTAGAATTTTTTGAACGTTCGCGAGGGTGGTTTTTGGCTGCTAGGGGTGCCTTCCGCCAGGGATATCGAGATGCGACTTTTTTTAGATTGTTCCTGATGCCATTCCTTAGCTCGGTGCACAATTTAAAATGGAACAAACTCCGTGGGGCAAAGTTAGAATTTTTTGAACGTTCGCGAGGGTGGTTTTTGGCTGCTAGGGGTGCCTTCCGCCAGGGATATCGAGATGCGACTTTTTTTAGATTGTTCCTGATGCCATTCCTTAGCTCGGTGCACAATTTAAAATGGAACAAACTCCGTGGGGCAAAGTTAGAATTTTTTGAACGTTCGCGAGGGTGGTTTTTGGCTGCTAGGGGTGCCTTCCGCCAGGGATATCGAGATGCGACTTTTTTTAGATTGTTCCTGATGCCATTCCTTAGCTCGGTGCACAATTTAAAATGGCACAAACTCCGTGGGGCAAAGTTAGAATTTTTTGAACGTTCGCGAGGGTGGTTTTTGGCTGCTAGGGGTGCCTTCCGCCAGGGATATCGAGATGCGACTTTTTTTAGATTGTTCCTGATGCCATTCCTTAGCTCGGTGCACAATTTAAAATGGCACAAACTCCGTGGGGCAAAGTTAGAATTTTTTGAACGTTCGCGAGGGTGGTTTTTGGCTGCTAGGGGTGCCTTCCGCCAGGGATATCGAGATGCGACTTTTTTTAGATTGTTCCTGATGCCATTCCTTAGCTCGGTGCACAATTTAAAATGGAACAAACTCCGTGGGGCAAAGTTAGAATTTTTTGAACGTTCGCGAGGGTGGTTTTTGGCTGCTAGGGGTGCCTTCCGCCAGGGATATCGAGATGCGACTTTTTTTAGATTGTTCCTGATGCCATTCCTTAGCTCGGTGCACAATTTAAAATGGCACAAACTCCGTGGGGCAAAGTTAGAATTTTTTGAACGTTCGCGAGGGTGGTTTTTGGCTGCTAGGGGTGCCTTCCGCCAGGGATATCGAGATGCGACTTTTTTTAGATTGTTCCTGATGCCATTCCTTAGCTCGGTGCACAATTTAAAATGGCACAAACTCCGTGGGGCAAAGTTAGAATTTTTTGAACGTTCGCGAGGGTGGTTTTTGGCTGCTAGGGGTGCCTTCCGCCAGGGATATCGAGATGCGACTTTTTTTAGCTTGTTCCTGATGCCATTCCTTAGCTCGGTGCACAATTTAAAATGGAACAAACTCCGTGGGGCAAAGTTAGAATTTTTTGAACGTTCGCGAGGGTGGTTTTTGGCTGCTAGGGGTGCCTTCCGCCAGGGATATGGAGATGCGACTTTTTTTAGATTGTTCCTGATGCCATTCCTTAGCTCGGTGCACAATTTAAAATGGAACAAACTCCGTGGGGCAAAGTTAGAATTTTTTGAACGTTCGCGAGGGTGGTTTTTGGCTGCTAGGGGTGCCTTCCGCCAGGGATATCGAGATGCGACTTTTTTTAGATTGTTCCTGATGCCATTCCTTAGCTCGGTGCACAATTTAAAATGGAACAAACTCCGTGGGGCAAAGTTAGAATTTTTTGAACGTTCGCGAGGGTGGTTTTTGGCTGCTAGGGGTGCCTTCCGCCAGGGATATCGAGATGCGACTTTTTTTAGATTGTTCCTGATGCCATTCCTTAGCTCGGTGCACAATTTAAAATGGAGCAAACTCCGTGGGGCAAAGTTAGAATTTTTTGAACGTTCGCGAGGGTGGTTTTTGGCTGCTAGGGGTTCCTTCCGCCAGGGATATCGAGATGCGACTTTTTTTAGATTGTTCCTGATGCCATTCCTTAGCTCGGTGCACAATTTAAAATGGAACAAACTCCGTGGGGCAAAGTTAGAATTTTTTGAACGTTCGCGAGGGTGGTTTTTGGCTGCTAGGGGTGCCTTCCGCCAGGGATATCGAGATGCGACTTTTTTTAGATTGTTCCTGATGCCATTCCTTAGCTCGGTGCACAATTTAAAATGGAGCAAACTCCGTGGGGCAAAGTTAGAATTTTTTGAACGTTCGCGAGGGTGGTTTTTGGCTGCTAGGGGTGCCTTCCGCCAGGGATATCGAGATGCGACTTTTTTTAGATTGTTCCTGATGCCATTCCTTAGCTCGGTGCACAATTTAAAATGGAGCAAACTCCGTGGGGCAAAGTTAGAATTTTTTGAACGTTCGCGAGGGTGGTTTTTGGCTGCTAGGGGTGCCTTCCGCCAGGGATATCGAGATGCGACTTTTTTTAGATTGTTCCTGATGCCATTCCTTAGCTCGGTGCACAATTTAAAATGGAACAAACTCCGTGGGGCAAAGTTAGAATTTTTTGAACGTTCGCGAGGGTGGTTTTTGGCTGCTAGGGGTGCCTTCCGCCAGGGATATCGAGATGCGACTTTTTTTAGATTGTTCCTGATGCCATTCCTTAGCTCGGTGCACAATTTAAAATGGAACAAACTCCGTGGGGCAACGTTAGAATTTTTTGAACGTTCGCGAGGGTGGTTTTTGGCTGCTAGGGGTGCCTTCCGCCAGGGATATCGAGATGCGACTTTTTTTAGATTGTTCCTGATGCCATTCCTTAGCTCGGTGCACAATTTAAAATGGAACAAACTCCGTGGGGCAAAGTTAGAATTTTTTGAACGTTCGCGAGGGTGGTTTTTGGCTGCTAGGGGTGCCTTCCGCCAGGGATATCGAGATGCGACTTTTTTTAGATTGTTCCTGATGCCATTCCTTAGCTCGGTGCACAATTTAAAATGGAGCAAACTCCGTGGGGCAAAGTTAGAATTTTTTGAACGTTCGCGAGGGTGGTTTTTGTCTGCTAGGGGTTCCTTCCGCCAGGGATATCGAGATGCGACTTTTTTTAGATTGTTCCTGATGCCATTCCTTAGCTCGGTGCACAATTTAAAATGGAACAAACTCCGTGGGGCAAAGTTAGAATTTTTTGAACGTTCGCGAGGGTGGTTTTTGGCTGCTAGGGGTGCCTTCCGCCAGGGATATCGAGATGCGACTTTTTTTAGATTGTTCCTGATGCCATTCCTTAGCTCGGTGCACAATTTAAAATGGAACAAACTCCGTGGGGCAAAGTTAGAATTTTTTGAACGTTCGCGAGGGTCGTTTTTGGCTGCTAGGGGTGCCTTCCGCCAGGGATATCGAGATGCGACTTTTTTTAGATTGTTCCTGATGCCATTCCTTAGCTCGGTGCACAATTTAAAATGGAACAAACTCCGTGGGGCAAAGTTAGAATTTTTTGAACGTTCGCGAGGGTGGTTTTTGGCTGCTAGGGGTGCCTTCCGCCAGGGATATCGAGATGCGACTTTTTTTAGATTGTTCCTGATGCCATTCCTTAGCTCGGTGCACAATTTAAAATGGAGCAAACTCCGTGGGGCAAAGTTAGAATTTTTTGAACGTTCGCGAGGGTGGTTTTTGGCTGCTAGGGGTGCCTTCCGACAGGGATATCGAGATGCGACTTTTTTTAGATTGTTCCTGATGCCATTCCTTAGCTCGGTGCACAATTTAAAATGGAGCAAACTCCGTGGGGCAAAGTTAGAATTTTTTGAACGTTCGCGAGGGTGGTTTTTGGCTGCTAGGGGTGCCTTCCGCCAGGGATATCGAGATGCGACTTTTTTTAGATTGTTCCTGATGCCATTCCTTAGCTCGGTGCACAATTTAAAATGGAACAAACTCCGTGGGGCAAAGTTAGAATTTTTTGAACGTTCGCGAGGGTGGTTTTTGGCTGCTAGGGGTGCCTTCCGCCAGGGATATCGAGATGCGACTTTTTTTAGATTGCTCCTGATGCCATTCCTTAGCTCGGTGCACAATTTAAAATGGAACAAACTCCGTGGGGCAAAGTTAGAATTTTTTGAACGTTCGCGAGGGTGGTTTTTGGCTGCTAGGGGTGCCTTCCGCCAGGGATATCGAGATGCGACTTTTTTTAGATTGTTCCTGATGCCATTCCTTAGCTCGGTGCACAATTTAAAATGGAGCAAACTCCGTGGGGCAAAGTTAGAATTTTTTGAACGTTCGCGAGGGTGGTTTTTGGCTGCTAGGGGTGCATTCCGCCAGGGATATCGAGATGCGACTTTTTTTAGATTGTTCCTGATGCCATTCCTTAGCTCGGTGCACAATTTAAAATGGCACAAACTCCGTGGGGCAAAGTTAGAATTTTTTGAACGTTCGCGAGGGTGGTTTTTGGCTGCTAGGGGTGCCTTCCGCCAGGGATATCGAGATGCGACTTTTTTTAGATTGTTCCTGATGCCATTCCTTAGCTCGGTGCACAATTTAAAATGGCACAAACTCCGTGGGGCAAAGTTAGAATTTTTTGAACGTTCGCGAGGGTGGTTTTTGGCTGCTAGGGGTGCCTTCCGCCAGGGATATCGAGATGCGACTTTTTTTAGATTGTTCCTGATGCCATTCCTTAGCTCGGTGCACAATTTAAAATGGAACAAACTCCGTGGGGCAAAGTTAGAATTTTTTGAACGTTCGCGAGGGTGGTTTTTGGCTGCTAGGGGTGCCTTCCGCCAGGGATATCGAGATGCGACTTTTTTTAGATTGTTCCTGATGCCATTCCTTAGCTCGGTGCACAATTTAAAATGGAACAAACTCCGTGGGGCAAAGTTAGAATTTTTTGAACGTTCGCGAGGGTGGTTTTTGGCTGCTAGGGGTGCCTTCCGCCAGGGATATCGAGATGCGACTTTTTTTAGATTGTTCCTGATGCCATTCCTTAGCTCGGTGCACAATTTAAAATGGAACAAACTCCGTGGGGCAAAGTTAGAATTTTTTGAACGTTCGCGAGGGTGATTTTTGGCTGCTAGGGGTGCCTTCCGCCAGGGATATCGAGATGCGACTTTTTTTAGATTGTTCCTGATGCCATTCCTTAGCTCGGTGCACAATTTAAAATGGAGCAAACTCCGTGGGGCAAAGTTAGAATTTTTTGAACGTTCGCGAGGGTGGTTTTTGGCTGCTAGGGGTTCCTTCCGCCAGGGATATCGAGATGCGACTTTTTTTAGATTGTTCCTGATGCCATTCCTTAGCTCGGTGCACAATTTAAAATGGAACAAACTCCGTGGGGCAAAGTTAGAATTTTTTGAACGTTCGCGAGGGTGGTTTTTGGCTGCTAGGGGTGCCTTCCGCCAGGGATATCGAGATGCGACTTTTTTTAGATTGTTCCTGATGCCATTCCTTAGCTCGGTGCACAATTTAAAGTGGAACAAACTCCGTGGGGCAAAGTTAGAATTTTTTGAACGTTCGCGAGGGTGGTTTTTGGCTGCTAGGGGTGCCTTCCGCCAGGGATATGGAAATGCGACTTTTTTTAGATTGTTCCTGATGCCATTCCTTAGCTCGGTGCACAATTTAAAATGGAACAAACTCCGTGGGGCAAAGTTAGAATTTTTTGAACGTTCGCGAGGGTGGTTTTTGGCTGCTAGGGGTGCCTTCCGCCAGGGATATCGAGATGCGACTTTTTTTAGATTGTTCCTGATGCCATTCCTTAGCTCGGTGCACAATTTAAAATGGAACAAACTCCGTGGGGCAAAGTTAGAATTTTTTGAACGTTCGCGAGGGTGGTTTTTGGCTGCTAGGGGTGCCTTCCGCCAGGGATATCGAGATGCGACTTTTTTTAGATTGTTCCTGATGCCATTCCTTAGCTCGGTGCACAATTTAAAATGGAACAAACTCCGTGGGGCAAAGTTAGAATTTTTTGAACGTTCGCGAGGGTGGTTTTTGGATGCTAGGGGTGCCTTCCGCCAGGGATATCGAGATGCGACTTTTTTTAGATTGTTCCTGATGCCATTCCTTAGCTCGGTGCACAATTTAAAATGGAACAAACTCCGTGGGGCAAAGTTAGAATTTTTTGAACGTTCGCGAGGGTGGTTTTTGGCTGCTAGGGGTGCCTTCCGCCAGGGGTATCGAGATGCGACTTTTTTTAGATTGTTCCTGATGCCATTCCTTAGCTCGGTGCACAATTTAAAATGGAACAAACTCCGTGGGGCAAAGTTAGAATTTTTTGAACGTTCGCGAGGGTCGTTTTTGGCTGCTAGGGGTGCCTTCCGCCAGGGATATCGAGATGCGACTTTTTTTAGATTGTTCCTGATGCCATTCCTTAGCTCGGTGCACAATTTAAAATGGAACAAACTCCGTGGGGCAAAGTTAGAATTTTTTGAACGTTCGCGAGGGTGGTTTTTGGCTGCTAGGGGTGCCTTCCGCCAGGGATATCGAGATGCGACTTTTTTTAGATTGTTCCTGATGCCATTCCTTAGCTCGGTGCACAATTTAAAATGGAACAAACTCCGTGGGGCAAAGTTAGAATTTTTTGAACGTTCGCGAGGGTGGTTTTTGGCTGCTAGGGGTGCCTTCCGCCAGGGATATCGAGATGCGACTTTTTTTAGATTGTTCCTGATGCCATTCCTTAGCTCGGTGCACAATTTAAAATGGAGCAAACTCCGTGGGGCAAAGTTAGAATTTTTTGAACGTTCGCGAGGGTGGTTTTTGGCTGCTAGGGGTGCCTTCCGCCAGGGATATCGAGATGCGACTTTTTTTAGATTGTTCCTGATGCCATTCCTTAGCTCGGTGCACAATTTAAAATGGAACAAACTCCGTGGGGCAAAGTTAGAATTTTTTGAACGTTCGCGAGGGTGGTTTTTGGCTGCTAGGGGTGCCTTCCGCCAGGGATATCGAGATGCGACTTTTTTTAGATTGTTCCTGATGCCATTCCTTAGCTCGGTGCACAATTTAAAATGGAACAAACTCCGTGGGGCAAAGTTAGAATTTTTTGAACGTTCGCGAGGGTGGTTTTTGGCTGCTAGGGGTTCCTTCCGCCAGGGATATCGAGATGCGACTTTTTTTAGATTGTTCCTGATGCCATTCCTTAGCTCGGTGCACAATTTAAAATGGAACAAACTCCGTGGGGCAAAGTTAGAATTTTTTGAACGTTCGCGAGGGTGGTTTTTGGCTGCTAGGGGTGCCTTCCGCCAGGGATATCGAGATGCGACTTTTTTTAGATTGTTCCTGATGCCATTCCTTAGCTCGGTGCACAATTTAAAATGGAACAAACTCCGTGGGGCAAAGTTAGAATTTTTTGAACGTTCGCGAGGGTGGTTTTTGGCTGCTAGGGGTGCCTTCCGCCAGGGATATCGAGATGCGACTTTTTTTAGATTGTTCCTGATGCCATTCCTTAGCTCGGTGCACAATTTAAAATGGAGCAAACTCCGTGGGGCAAAGTTAGAATTTTTTGAACGTTCGCGAGGGTGGTTTTTGGCTGCTAGGGGTGCCTTCCGCCAGGGATATCGAGATGCGACTTTTTTTAGATTGTTCCTGATGCCATTCCTTAGCTCGGTGCACAATTTAAAATGGAGCAAACTCCGTGGGGCAAAGTTAGAATTTTTTGAACGTTCGCGAGGGTGGTTTTTGGCTGCTAGGGGTGCCTTCCGCCAGGGATATCGAGATGCGACTTTTTTTAGATTGTTCCTGATGCCATTCCTTAGCTCGGTGCACAATTTAAAATGGAACAAACTCCGTGGGGCAAAGTTAGAATTTTTTGAACGTTCGCGAGGGTGGTTTTTGGCTGCTAGGGGTGCCTTCCGCCAGGGATATCGAGATGCGACTTTTTTTAGATTGTTCCTGATGCCATTCCTTAGCTCGGTGCACAATTTAAAATGGAACAAACTCCGTGGGGCAAAGTTAGAATTTTTTGAACGTTCGCGAGGGTGGTTTTTGGCTGCTAGGGGTGCCTTCCGCCAGGGATATCGAGATGCGACTTTTTTTAGATTGTTCCTGATGCCATTCCTTAGCTCGGTGCACAATTTAAAATGGAACAAACTCCGTGGGGCAAAGTTAGAATTTTTTGAACGTTCGCGAGGGTGGTTTTTGGCTGCTAGGGGTGCCTTCCGCCAGGGATATCGAGATGCGACTTTTTTTAGATTGTTCCTGATGCCATTCCTTAGCTCGGTGCACAATTTAAAATGGCACAAACTCCGTGGGGCAAAGTTAGAATTTTTTGAACGTTCGCGAGGGTGGTTTTTGGCTGCTAGGGGTGCCTTCCGCCAGGGATATCGAGATGCGACTTTTTTTAGATTGTTCCTCATGCCATTCCTTAGCTCGGTGCACAATTTAAAATGGCACAAACTCCGTGGGGCAAAGTTAGAATTTTTTGAACGTTCGCGAGGGTGGTTTTTGGCTGCTAGGGGTGCCTTCCGCCAGGGATATCGAGATGCGACTTTTTTTAGCTTGTTCCTGATGCCATTCCTTAGCTCGGTGCACAATTTAAAATGGAACAAACTCCGTGGGGCAAAGTTAGAATTTTTTGAACGTTCGCGAGGGTGGTTTTTGGCTGCTAGGGGTGCCTTCCGCCAGGGATATGGAGATGCGACTTTTTTTAGATTGTTCCTGATGCCATTCCTTAGCTCGGTGCACAATTTAAAATGGCACAAACTCCGTGGGGCAAAGTTAGAATTTTTTGAACGTTCGCGAGGGTGGTTTTTGGCTGCTAGGGGTGCCTTCCGCCAGGGATATCGAGATGCGACTTTTTTTAGATTGTTCCTGATGCCATTCCTTAGCTCGGTGCACAATTTAAAATGGAACAAACTCCGTGGGGCAAAGTTAGAATTTTTTGAACGTTCGCGAGGGTGGTTTTTGGCTGCTAGGGGTGCCTTCCGCCAGGGATATCGAGATGCGACTTTTTTTAGATTGTTCCTGATGCCATTCCTTAGCTCGGTGCACAATTTAAAATGGAACAAACTCCGTGGGGCAAAGTTAGAATTTTTTGAACGTTCGCGAGGGTGGTTTTTGGCTGCTAGGGGTGCCTTCCGCCAGGGATATCGAGATGCGACTTTTTTTAGATTGTTCCTGATGCCATTCCTTAGCTCGGTGCACAATTTAAAATGGAACAAACTCCGTGGGGCAAAGTTAGAATTTTTTGAACGTTCGCGAGGGTGGTTTTTGGCTGCTAGGGGTGCCTTCCGCCAGGGATATCGAGATGCGACTTTTTTTAGATTGTTCCTGATGCCATTCCTTAGCTCGGTGCACAATTTAAAATGGAACAAACTCCGTGGGGCAAAGTTAGAATTTTTTGAACGTTCGCGAGGGTGGTTTTTGGCTGCTAGGGGTGCCTTCCGCCAGGGATATCGAGATGCGACTTTTTTTAGATTGTTCCTGATGCCATTCCTTAGCTCGGTGCACAATTTAAAATGGAACAAACTCCGTGGGGCAAAGTTAGAATTTTTTGAACGTTCGCGAGGGTGGTTTTTGGCTGCTAGGGGTGCCTTCCGCCAGGGATATCGAGATGCGACTTTTTTTAGATTGTTCCTGATGCCATTCCTTAGCTCGGTGCACAATTTAAAATGGAACAAACTCCGTGGGGCAAAGTTAGAATTTTTTGAACGTTCGCGAGGGTGGTTTTTGGCTGCTAGGGGTGCCTTCCGCCAGGGATATCGAGATGCGACTTTTTTTAGATTGTTCCTGATGCCATTCCTTAGCTCGGTGCACAATTTAAAATGGAACAAACTCCGTGGGGCAAAGTTAGAATTTTTTGAACGTTCGCGAGGGTGGTTTTTGGCTGCTAGGGGTGCCTTCCGCCAGGGATATCGAGATGCGACTTTTTTTAGATTGTTCCTGATGCCATTCCTTAGCTCGGTGCACAATTTAAAATGGAACAAACTCCGTGGGGCAAAGTTAGAATTTTTTGAACGTTCGCGAGGGTGGTTTTTGGCTGCTAGGGGTGCCTTCCGCCAGGGATATCGAGATGCGACTTTTTTTAGATTGTTCCTGATGCCATTCCTTAGCTCGGTGCACAATTTAAAATGGAACAAACTCCGTGGGGCAAAGTTAGAATTTTTTGAACGTTCGCGAGGGTGGTTTTTGGCTGCTAGGGGTGCCTTCCGCCAGGGATATCGAGATGCGACTTTTTTTAGATTGTTCCTGATGCCATTCCTTAGCTCGGTGCACAATTTAAAATGGAGCAAACTCCGTGGGGCAAAGTTAGAATTTTTTGAACGTTCGCGAGGGTGGTTTTTGGCTGCTAGGGGTTCCTTCCGCCAGGGATATCGAGATGCGACTTTTTTTAGATTGTTCCTGATGCCATTCCTTAGCTCGGTGCACAATTTAAAATGGAACAAACTCCGTGGGGCAAAGTTAGAATTTTTTGAACGTTCGCGAGGGTGGTTTTTGGCTGCTAGGGGTGCCTTCCGCCAGGGATATCGAGATGCGACTTTTTTTAGATTGTTCCTGATGCCATTCCTTAGCTCGGTGCACAATTTAAAATGGAACAAACTCCGTGGGGCAAAGTTAGAATTTTTTGAACGTTCGCGAGGGTGGTTTTTGGCTGCTAGGGGTGCCTTCCGCCAGGGATATCGAGATGCGACTTTTTTTAGATTGTTCCTGATGCCATTCCTTAGCTCGGTGCACAATTTAAAATGGAGCAAACTCCGTGGGGCAAAGTTAGAATTTTTTGAACGTTCGCGAGGGTGGTTTTTGGCTGCTAGGGGTGCCTTCCGCCAGGGATATCGAGATGCGACTTTTTTTAGATTGTTCCTGATGCCATTCCTTAGCTCGGTGCACAATTTAAAATGGAGCAAACTCCGTGGGGCAAAGTTAGAATTTTTTGAACGTTCGCGAGGGTGGTTTTTGGCTGCTAGGGGTGCCTTCCGCCAGGGATATCGAGATGCGACTTTTTTTAGATTGTTCCTGATGCCATTCCTTAGCTCGGTGCACAATTTAAAATGGAACAAACTCCGTGGGGCAAAGTTAGAATTTTTTGAACGTTCGCGAGGGTGGTTTTTGGCTGCTAGGGGTGCCTTCCGCCAGGGATATCGAGATGCGACTTTTTTTAGATTGTTCCTGATGCCATTCCTTAGCTCGGTGCACAATTTAAAATGGAACAAACTCCGTGCGGCAACGTTAGAATTTTTTGAACGTTCGCGAGGGTGGTTTTTGGCTGCTAGGGGTGCCTTCCGCCAGGGATATCGAGATGCGACTTTTTTTAGATTGTTCCTGATGCCATTCCTTAGCTCGGTGCACAATTTAAAATGGAACAAACTCCGTGGGGCAAAGTTAGAATTTTTTGAACGTTCGCGAGGGTCGTTTTTGGCTGCTAGGGGTGCCTTCCGCCAGGGATATCGAGATGCGACTTTTTTTAGATTGTTCCTGATGCCATTCCTTAGCTCGGTGCACAATTTAAAATGGAACAAACTCCGTGGGGCAAAGTTAGAATTTTTTGAACGTTCGCGAGGGTGGTTTTTGGCTGCTAGGGGTGCCTTCCGCCAGGGATATCGAGATGCGACTTTTTTTAGATTGTTCCTGATGCCATTCCTTAGCTCGGTGCACAATTTAAAATGGAACAAACTCCGTGGGGCAAAGTTAGAATTTTTTGAACGTTCGCGAGGGTGGTTTTTGGCTGCTAGGGGTGCCTTCCGCCAGGGATATCGAGATGCGACTTTTTTTAGATTGTTCCTGATGCCATTCCTTAGCTCGGTGCACAATTTAAAATGGAGCAAACTCCGTGGGGCAAAGTTAGAATTTTTTGAACGTTCGCGAGGGTGGTTTTTGGCTGCTAGGGGTGCCTTCCGCCAGGGATATCGAGATGCGACTTTTTTTAGATTGTTCCTGATGCCATTCCTTAGCTCGGTGCACAATTTAAAATGGAGCAAACTCCGTGGGGCAAAGTTAGAATTTTTTGAACGTTCGCGAGGGTGGTTTTTGGCTGCTAGGGGTGCCTTCCGCCAGGGATATCGAGATGCGACTTTTTTTAGATTGTTCCTGATGCCATTCCTTAGCTCGGTGCACAATTTAAAATGGAACAAACTCCGTGGGGCAAAGTTAGAATTTTTTGAACGTTCGCGAGGGTGGTTTTTGGCTGCTAGGGGTGCCTTCCGCCAGGGATATCGAGATGCGACTTTTTTTAGATTGTTCCTGATGCCATTCCTTAGCTCGGTGCACAATTTAAAATGGAACAAACTCCGTGGGGCAAAGTTAGAATTTTTTGAACGTTCGCGAGGGTGGTTTTTGGCTGCTAGGGGTGCCTTCCGCCAGGGATATCGAGATGCGACTTTTTTTAGATTGTTCCTGATGCCATTCCTTAGCTCGGTGCACAATTTAAAATGGCACAAACTCCGTGGGGCAAAGTTAGAATTTTTTGAACGTTCGCGAGGGTGGTTTTTGGCTGCTAGGGGTGCCTTCCGCCAGGGATATCGAGATGCGACTTTTTTTAGATTGTTCCTGATGCCATTCCTTAGCTCGGTGCACAATTTAAAATGGCACAAACTCCGTGGGGCAAAGTTAGAATTTTTTGAACGTTCGCGAGGGTGGTTTTTGGCTGCTAGGGGTGCCTTCCGCCAGGGATATCGAGATGCGACTTTTTTTAGATTGTTCCTGATGCCATTCCTTAGCTCGGTGCACAATTTAAAATGGAACAAACTCCGTGGGGCAAAGTTAGAATTTTTTGAACGTTCGCGAGGGTGGTTTTTGGCTGCTAGGGGTGCCTTCCGCCAGGGATATCGAGATGCGACTTTTTTTAGATTGTTCCTGATGCCATTCCTTAGCTCGGTGCACAATTTAAAATGGCACAAACTCCGTGGGGCAAAGTTAGAATTTTTTGAACGTTCGCGAGGGTGGTTTTTGGCTGCTAGGGGTGCCTTCCGCCAGGGATATCGAGATGCGACTTTTTTTAGATTGTTCCTGATGCCATTCCTTAGCTCGGTGCACAATTTAAAATGGCACAAACTCCGTGGGGCAAAGTTAGAATTTTTTGAACGTTCGCGAGGGTGGTTTTTGGCTGCTAGGGGTGCCTTCCGCCAGGGATATCGAGATGCGACTTTTTTTAGCTTGTTCCTGATGCCATTCCTTAGCTCGGTGCACAATTTAAAATGGAACAAACTCCGTGGGGCAAAGTTAGAATTTTTTGAACGTTCGCGAGGGTGGTTTTTGGCTGCTAGGGGTGCCTTCCGCCAGGGATATGGAGATGCGACTTTTTTTAGATTGTTCCTGATGCCATTCCTTAGCTCGGTGCACAATTTAAAATGGAACAAACTCCGTGGGGCAAAGTTAGAATTTTTTGAACGTTCGCGAGGGTGGTTTTTGGCTGCTAGGGGTGCCTTCCGCCAGGGATATCGAGATGCGACTTTTTTTAGATTGTTCCTGATGCCATTCCTTAGCTCGGTGCACAATTTAAAATGGAACAAACTCCGTGGGGCAAAGTTAGAATTTTTTGAACGTTCGCGAGGGTGGTTTTTGGCTGCTAGGGGTGCCTTCCGCCAGGGATATCGAGATGCGACTTTTTTTAGATTGTTCCTGATGCCATTCCTTAGCTCGGTGCACAATTTAAAATGGAGCAAACTCCGTGGGGCAAAGTTAGAATTTTTTGAACGTTCGCGAGGGTGGTTTTTGGCTGCTAGGGGTTCCTTCCGCCAGGGATATCGAGATGCGACTTTTTTTAGATTGTTCCTGATGCCATTCCTTAGCTCGGTGCACAATTTAAAATGGAACAAACTCCGTGGGGCAAAGTTAGAATTTTTTGAACGTTCGCGAGGGTGGTTTTTGGCTGCTAGGGGTGCCTTCCGCCAGGGATATCGAGATGCGACTTTTTTTAGATTGTTCCTGATGCCATTCCTTAGCTCGGTGCACAATTTAAAATGGAACAAACTCCGTGGGGCAAAGTTAGAATTTTTTGAACGTTCGCGAGGGTGGTTTTTGGCTGCTAGGGGTGCCTTCCGCCAGGGATATCGAGATGCGACTTTTTTTAGATTGTTCCTGATGCCATTCCTTAGCTCGGTGCACAATTTAAAATGGAGCAAACTCCGTGGGGCAAAGTTAGAATTTTTTGAACGTTCGCGAGGGTGGTTTTTGGCTGCTAGGGGTGCCTTCCGCCAGGGATATCGAGATGCGACTTTTTTTAGATTGTTCCTGATGCCATTCCTTAGCTCGGTGCACAATTTAAAATGGAGCAAACTCCGTGGGGCAAAGTTAGAATTTTTTGAACGTTCGCGAGGGTGGTTTTTGGCTGCTAGGGGTGCCTTCCGCCAGGGATATCGAGATGCGACTTTTTTTAGATTGTTCCTGATGCCATTCCTTAGCTCGGTGCACAATTTAAAATGGAACAAACTCCGTGGGGCAAAGTTAGAATTTTTTGAACGTTCGCGAGGGTGGTTTTTGGCTGCTAGGGGTGCCTTCCGCCAGGGATATCGAGATGCGACTTTTTTTAGATTGTTCCTGATGCCATTCCTTAGCTCGGTGCACAATTTAAAATGGAACAAACTCCGTGGGGCAACGTTAGAATTTTTTGAACGTTCGCGAGGGTGGTTTTTGGCTGCTAGGGGTGCCTTCCGCCAGGGATATCGAGATGCGACTTTTTTTAGATTGTTCCTGATGCCATTCCTTAGCTCGGTGCACAATTTAAAATGGAACAAACTCCGTGGGGCAAAGTTAGAATTTTTTGAACGTTCGCGAGGGTGGTTTTTGGCTGCTAGGGGTGCCTTCCGCCAGGGATATCGAGATGCGACTTTTTTTAGATTGTTCCTGATGCCATTCCTTAGCTCGGTGCACAATTTAAAATGGAGCAAACTCCGTGGGGCAAAGTTAGAATTTTTTGAACGTTCGCGAGGGTGGTTTTTGTCTGCTAGGGGTTCCTTCCGCCAGGGATATCGAGATGCGACTTTTTTTAGATTGTTCCTGATGCCATTCCTTAGCTCGGTGCACAATTTAAAATGGAACAAACTCCGTGGGGCAAAGTTAGAATTTTTTGAACGTTCGCGAGGGTGGTTTTTGGCTGCTAGGGGTGCCTTCCGCCAGGGATATCGAGATGCGACTTTTTTTAGATTGTTCCTGATGCCATTCCTTAGCTCGGTGCACAATTTAAAATGGAACAAACTCCGTGGGGCAAAGTTAGAATTTTTTGAACGTTCGCGAGGGTCGTTTTTGGCTGCTAGGGGTGCCTTCCGCCAGGGATATCGAGATGCGACTTTTTTTAGATTGTTCCTGATGCCATTCCTTAGCTCGGTGCACAATTTAAAATGGAACAAACTCCGTGGGGCAAAGTTAGAATTTTTTGAACGTTCGCGAGGGTGGTTTTTGGCTGCTAGGGGTGCCTTCCGCCAGGGATATCGAGATGCGACTTTTTTTAGATTGTTCCTGATGCCATTCCTTAGCTCGGTGCACAATTTAAAATGGAGCAAACTCCGTGGGGCAAAGTTAGAATTTTTTGAACGTTCGCGAGGGTGGTTTTTGGCTGCTAGGGGTGCCTTCCGACAGGGATATCGAGATGCGACTTTTTTTAGATTGTTCCTGATGCCATTCCTTAGCTCGGTGCACAATTTAAAATGGAGCAAACTCCGTGGGGCAAAGTTAGAATTTTTTGAACGTTCGCGAGGGTGGTTTTTGGCTGCTAGGGGTGCCTTCCGCCAGGGATATCGAGATGCGACTTTTTTTAGATTGTTCCTGATGCCATTCCTTAGCTCGGTGCACAATTTAAAATGGAACAAACTCCGTGGGGCAAAGTTAGAATTTTTTGAACGTTCGCGAGGGTGGTTTTTGGCTGCTAGGGGTGCCTTCCGCCAGGGATATCGAGATGCGACTTTTTTTAGATTGCTCCTGATGCCATTCCTTAGCTCGGTGCACAATTTAAAATGGAACAAACTCCGTGGGGCAAAGTTAGAATTTTTTGAACGTTCGCGAGGGTGGTTTTTGGCTGCTAGGGGTGCCTTCCGCCAGGGATATCGAGATGCGACTTTTTTTAGATTGTTCCTGATGCCATTCCTTAGCTCGGTGCACAATTTAAAATGGAGCAAACTCCGTGGGGCAAAGTTAGAATTTTTTGAACGTTCGCGAGGGTGGTTTTTGGCTGCTAGGGGTGCATTCCGCCAGGGATATCGAGATGCGACTTTTTTTAGATTGTTCCTGATGCCATTCCTTAGCTCGGTGCACAATTTAAAATGGCACAAACTCCGTGGGGCAAAGTTAGAATTTTTTGAACGTTCGCGAGGGTGGTTTTTGGCTGCTAGGGGTGCCTTCCGCCAGGGATATCGAGATGCGACTTTTTTTAGATTGTTCCTGATGCCATTCCTTAGCTCGGTGCACAATTTAAAATGGCACAAACTCCGTGGGGCAAAGTTAGAATTTTTTGAACGTTCGCGAGGGTGGTTTTTGGCTGCTAGGGGTGCCTTCCGCCAGGGATATCGAGATGCGACTTTTTTTAGATTGTTCCTGATGCCATTCCTTAGCTCGGTGCACAATTTAAAATGGAACAAACTCCGTGGGGCAAAGTTAGAATTTTTTGAACGTTCGCGAGGGTGGTTTTTGGCTGCTAGGGGTGCCTTCCGCCAGGGATATCGAGATGCGACTTTTTTTAGATTGTTCCTGATGCCATTCCTTAGCTCGGTGCACAATTTAAAATGGAACAAACTCCGTGGGGCAAAGTTAGAATTTTTTGAACGTTCGCGAGGGTGGTTTTTGGCTGCTAGGGGTGCCTTCCGCCAGGGATATCGAGATGCGACTTTTTTTAGATTGTTCCTGATGCCATTCCTTAGCTCGGTGCACAATTTAAAATGGAACAAACTCCGTGGGGCAAAGTTAGAATTTTTTGAACGTTCGCGAGGGTGATTTTTGGCTGCTAGGGGTGCCTTCCGCCAGGGATATCGAGATGCGACTTTTTTTAGATTGTTCCTGATGCCATTCCTTAGCTCGGTGCACAATTTAAAATGGAGCAAACTCCGTGGGGCAAAGTTAGAATTTTTTGAACGTTCGCGAGGGTGGTTTTTGGCTGCTAGGGGTTCCTTCCGCCAGGGATATCGAGATGCGACTTTTTTTAGATTGTTCCTGATGCCATTCCTTAGCTCGGTGCACAATTTAAAATGGAACAAACTCCGTGGGGCAAAGTTAGAATTTTTTGAACGTTCGCGAGGGTGGTTTTTGGCTGCTAGGGGTGCCTTCCGCCAGGGATATCGAGATGCGACTTTTTTTAGATTGTTCCTGATGCCATTCCTTAGCTCGGTGCACAATTTAAAGTGGAACAAACTCCGTGGGGCAAAGTTAGAATTTTTTGAACGTTCGCGAGGGTGGTTTTTGGCTGCTAGGGGTGCCTTCCGCCAGGGATATGGAAATGCGACTTTTTTTAGATTGTTCCTGATGCCATTCCTTAGCTCGGTGCACAATTTAAAATGGAACAAACTCCGTGGGGCAAAGTTAGAATTTTTTGAACGTTCGCGAGGGTGGTTTTTGGCTGCTAGGGGTGCCTTCCGCCAGGGATATCGAGATGCGACTTTTTTTAGATTGTTCCTGATGCCATTCCTTAGCTCGGTGCACAATTTAAAATGGAACAAACTCCGTGGGGCAAAGTTAGAATTTTTTGAACGTTCGCGAGGGTGGTTTTTGGCTGCTAGGGGTGCCTTCCGCCAGGGATATCGAGATGCGACTTTTTTTAGATTGTTCCTGATGCCATTCCTTAGCTCGGTGCACAATTTAAAATGGAACAAACTCCGTGGGGCAAAGTTAGAATTTTTTGAACGTTCGCGAGGGTGGTTTTTGGATGCTAGGGGTGCCTTCCGCCAGGGATATCGAGATGCGACTTTTTTTAGATTGTTCCTGATGCCATTCCTTAGCTCGGTGCACAATTTAAAATGGAACAAACTCCGTGGGGCAAAGTTAGAATTTTTTGAACGTTCGCGAGGGTGGTTTTTGGCTGCTAGGGGTGCCTTCCGCCAGGGGTATCGAGATGCGACTTTTTTTAGATTGTTCCTGATGCCATTCCTTAGCTCGGTGCACAATTTAAAATGGAACAAACTCCGTGGGGCAAAGTTAGAATTTTTTGAACGTTCGCGAGGGTCGTTTTTGGCTGCTAGGGGTGCCTTCCGCCAGGGATATCGAGATGCGACTTTTTTTAGATTGTTCCTGATGCCATTCCTTAGCTCGGTGCACAATTTAAAATGGAACAAACTCCGTGGGGCAAAGTTAGAATTTTTTGAACGTTCGCGAGGGTGGTTTTTGGCTGCTAGGGGTGCCTTCCGCCAGGGATATCGAGATGCGACTTTTTTTAGATTGTTCCTGATGCCATTCCTTAGCTCGGTGCACAATTTAAAATGGAACAAACTCCGTGGGGCAAAGTTAGAATTTTTTGAACGTTCGCGAGGGTGGTTTTTGGCTGCTAGGGGTGCCTTCCGCCAGGGATATCGAGATGCGACTTTTTTTAGATTGTTCCTGATGCCATTCCTTAGCTCGGTGCACAATTTAAAATGGAGCAAACTCCGTGGGGCAAAGTTAGAATTTTTTGAACGTTCGCGAGGGTGGTTTTTGGCTGCTAGGGGTGCCTTCCGCCAGGGATATCGAGATGCGACTTTTTTTAGATTGTTCCTGATGCCATTCCTTAGCTCGGTGCACAATTTAAAATGGAACAAACTCCGTGGGGCAAAGTTAGAATTTTTTGAACGTTCGCGAGGGTGGTTTTTGGCTGCTAGGGGTGCCTTCCGCCAGGGATATCGAGATGCGACTTTTTTTAGATTGTTCCTGATGCCATTCCTTAGCTCGGTGCACAATTTAAAATGGAACAAACTCCGTGGGGCAAAGTTAGAATTTTTTGAACGTTCGCGAGGGTGGTTTTTGGCTGCTAGGGGTGCCTTCCGCCAGGGATATCGAGATGCGACTTTTTTTAGATTGTTCCTGATGCCATTCCTTAGCTCGGTGCACAATTTAAAATGGAGCAAACTCCGTGGGGCAAAGTTAGAATTTTTTGAACGTTCGCGAGGGTGGTTTTTGGCTGCTAGGGGTGCATTCCGCCAGGGATATCGAGATGCGACTTTTTTTAGATTGTTCCTGATGCCATTCCTTAGCTCGGTGCACAATTTAAAATGGAGCAAACTCCGTGGGGCAAAGTTAGAATTTTTTGAACGTTCGCGAGGGTGGTTTTTGGCTGCTAGGGGTGCCTTCCGCCAGGGATATCGAGATGCGACTTTTTTTAGATTGTTCCTGATGCCATTCCTTAGCTCGGTGCACAATTTAAAATGGAACAAACTCCGTGGGGCAAAGTTAGAATTTTTTGAACGTTCGCGAGGGTGGTTTTTGGCTGCTAGGGGTGCCTTCCGCCAGGGATATCGAGATGCGACTTTTTTTAGATTGTTCCTGATGCCATTCCTTAGCTCGGTGCACAATTTAAAATGGAACAAACTCCGTGGGGCAAAGTTAGAATTTTTTGAACGTTCGCGAGGGTGGTTTTTGGCTGCTAGGGGTGCCTTCCGCCAGGGATATCGAGATGCGACTTTTTTTAGATTGTTCCTGATGCCATTCCTTAGCTCGGTGCACAATTTAAAATGGAACAAACTCCGTGGGGCAAAGTTAGAATTTTTTGAACGTTCGCGAGGGTGGTTTTTGGCTGCTAGGGGTGCCTTCCGCCAGGGATATCGAGATGCGACTTTTTTTAGATTGTTCCTGATGCCATTCCTTAGCTCGGTGCACAATTTAAAATGGCACAAACTCCGTGGGGCAAAGTTAGAATTTTTTGAACGTTCGCGAGGGTGGTTTTTGGCTGCTAGGGGTGCCTTCCGCCAGGGATATCGAGATGCGACTTTTTTTAGATTGTTCCTCATGCCATTCCTTAGCTCGGTGCACAATTTAAAATGGCACAAACTCCGTGGGGCAAAGTTAGAATTTTTTGAACGTTCGCGAGGGTGGTTTTTGGCTGCTAGGGGTGCCTTCCGCCAGGGATATCGAGATGCGACTTTTTTTAGCTTGTTCCTGATGCCATTCCTTAGCTCGGTGCACAATTTAAAATGGAACAAACTCCGTGGGGCAAAGTTAGAATTTTTTGAACGTTCGCGAGGGTGGTTTTTGGCTGCTAGGGGTGCCTTCCGCCAGGGATATCGAGATGCGACTTTTTTTAGATTGTTCCTGATGCCATTCCTTAGCTCGGTGCACAATTTAAAATGGAACAAACTCCGTGGGGCAAAGTTAGAATTTTTTGAACGTTCGCGAGGGTGGTTTTTGGCTGCTAGGGGTGCCTTCCGCCAGGGATATCGAGATGCGACTTTTTTTAGATTGTTCCTGATGCCATTCCTTAGCTCGGTGCACAATTTAAAATGGAACAAACTCCGTGGGGCAAAGTTAGAATTTTTTGAACGTTCGCGAGGGTGGTTTTTGGCTGCTAGGGGTGCCTTCCGCCAGGGATATCGAGATGCGACTTTTTTTAGATTGTTCCTGATGCCATTCCTTAGCTCGGTGCACAATTTAAAATGGAACAAACTCCGTGGGGCAAAGTTAGAATTTTTTGAACGTTCGCGAGGGTGGTTTTTGGCTGCTAGGGGTGCCTTCCGCCAGGGATATCGAGATGCGACTTTTTTTAGATTGTTCCTGATGCCATTCCTTAGCTCGGTGCACAATTTAAAATGGAACAAACTCCGTGGGGCAAAGTTAGAATTTTTTGAACGTTCGCGAGGGTGGTTTTTGGCTGCTAGGGGTGCCTTCCGCCAGGGATATCGAGATGCGACTTTTTTTAGATTGTTCCTCATGCCATTCCTTAGCTCGGTGCACAATTTAAAATGGAACAAACTCCGTGGGGCAAAGTTAGAATTTTTTGAACGTTCGCGAGGGTGGTTTTTGGCTGCTAGGGGTGCCTTCCGCCAGGGATATCGAGATGCGACTTTTTTTAGATTGTTCCTGATGCCATTCCTTAGCTCGGTGCACAATTTAAAATGGAACAAACTCCGTGGGGCAAAGTTAGAATTTTTTGAACGTTCGCGAGGGTGGTTTTTGGCTGCTAGGGGTGCCTTCCGCCAGGGATATCGAGATGCGACTTTTTTTAGATTGTTCCTGATGCCATTCCTTAGCTCGGTGCACAATTTAAAATGGAACAAACTCCGTGGGGCAAAGTTAGAATTTTTTGAACGTTCGCGAGGGTGGTTTTTGGCTGCTAGGGGTGCCTTCCGCCAGGGATATCGAGATGCGACTTTTTTTAGATTGTTCCTGATGCCATTCCTTAGCTCGGTGCACAATTTAAAATGGAACAAACTCCGTGGGGCAAAGTTAGAATTTTTTGAACGTTCGCGAGGGTGGTTTTTGGCTGCTAGGGGTGCCTTCCGCCAGGGATATCGAGATGCGACTTTTTTTAGATTGTTCCTGATGCCATTCCTTAGCTCGGTGCACAATTTAAAATGGAACAAACTCCGTGGGGCAAAGTTAGAATTTTTTGAACGTTCGCGAGGGTGGTTTTTGGCTGCTAGGGGTGCCTTCCGCCAGGGATATCGAGATGCGACTTTTTTTAGATTGTTCCTGATGCCATTCCTTAGCTCGGTGCACAATTTAAAATGGAGCAAACTCCGTGGGGCAAAGTTAGAATTTTTTGAACGTTCGCGAGGGTGGTTTTTGGCTGCTAGGGGTTCCTTCCGCCAGGGATATCGAGATGCGACTTTTTTTAGATTGTTCCTGATGCCATTCCTTAGCTCGGTGCACAATTTAAAATGGAACAAACTCCGTGGGGCAAAGTTAGAATTTTTTGAACGTTCGCGAGGGTGGTTTTTGGCTGCTAGGGGTGCCTTCCGCCAGGGATATCGAGATGCGACTTTTTTTAGATTGTTCCTGATGCCATTCCTTAGCTCGGTGCACAATTTAAAATGGAACAAACTCCGTGGGGCAAAGTTAGAATTTTTTGAACGTTCGCGAGGGTGGTTTTTGGCTGCTAGGGGTGCCTTCCGCCAGGGATATCGAGATGCGACTTTTTTTAGATTGTTCCTGATGCCATTCCTTAGCTCGGTGCACAATTTAAAATGGAGCAAACTCCGTGGGGCAAAGTTAGAATTTTTTGAACGTTCGCGAGGGTGGTTTTTGGCTGCTAGGGGTGCCTTCCGCCAGGGATATCGAGATGCGACTTTTTTTAGATTGTTCCTGATGCCATTCCTTAGCTCGGTGCACAATTTAAAATGGAGCAAACTCCGTGGGGCAAAGTTAGAATTTTTTGAACGTTCGCGAGGGTGGTTTTTGGCTGCTAGGGGTGCCTTCCGCCAGGGATATCGAGATGCGACTTTTTTTAGATTGTTCCTGATGCCATTCCTTAGCTCGGTGCACAATTTAAAATGGAACAAACTCCGTGGGGCAAAGTTAGAATTTTTTGAACGTTCGCGAGGGTGGTTTTTGGCTGCTAGGGGTGCCTTCCGCCAGGGATATCGAGATGCGACTTTTTTTAGATTGTTCCTGATGCCATTCCTTAGCTCGGTGCACAATTTAAAATGGAACAAACTCCGTGCGGCAACGTTAGAATTTTTTGAACGTTCGCGAGGGTGGTTTTTGGCTGCTAGGGGTGCCTTCCGCCAGGGATATCGAGATGCGACTTTTTTTAGATTGTTCCTGATGCCATTCCTTAGCTCGGTGCACAATTTAAAATGGAACAAACTCCGTGGGGCAAAGTTAGAATTTTTTGAACGTTCGCGAGGGTGGTTTTTGGCTGCTAGGGGTGCCTTCCGCCAGGGATATCGAGATGCGACTTTTTTTAGATTGTTCCTGATGCCATTCCTTAGCTCGGTGCACAATTTAAAATGGAGCAAACTCCGTGGGGCAAAGTTAGAATTTTTTGAACGTTCGCGAGGGTGGTTTTTGGCTGCTAGGGGTTCCTTCCGCCAGGGATATCGAGATGCGACTTTTTTTAGATTGTTCCTGATGCCATTCCTTAGCTCGGTGCACAATTTAAAATGGAACAAACTCCGTGGGGCAAAGTTAGAATTTTTTGAACGTTCGCGAGGGTGGTTTTTGGCTGCTAGGGGTGCCTTCCGCCAGGGATATCGAGATGCGACTTTTTTTAGATTGTTCCTGATGCCATTCCTTAGCTCGGTGCACAATTTAAAATGGAACAAACTCCGTGGGGCAAAGTTAGAATTTTTTGAACGTTCGCGAGGGTCGTTTTTGGCTGCTAGGGGTGCCTTCCGCCAGGGATATCGAGATGCGACTTTTTTTAGATTGTTCCTGATGCCATTCCTTAGCTCGGTGCACAATTTAAAATGGAACAAACTCCGTGGGGCAAAGTTAGAATTTTTTGAACGTTCGCGAGGGTGGTTTTTGGCTGCTAGGGGTGCCTTCCGCCAGGGATATCGAGATGCGACTTTTTTTAGATTGTTCCTGATGCCATTCCTTAGCTCGGTGCACAATTTAAAATGGAACAAACTCCGTGGGGCAAAGTTAGAATTTTTTGAACGTTCGCGAGGGTGGTTTTTGGCTGCTAGGGGTGCCTTCCGCCAGGGATATCGAGATGCGACTTTTTTTAGATTGTTCCTGATGCCATTCCTTAGCTCGGTGCACAATTTAAAATGGAGCAAACTCCGTGGGGCAAAGTTAGAATTTTTTGAACGTTCGCGAGGGTGGTTTTTGGCTGCTAGGGGTGCCTTCCGCCAGGGATATCGAGATGCGACTTTTTTTAGATTGTTCCTGATGCCATTCCTTAGCTCGGTGCACAATTTAAAATGGAGCAAACTCCGTGGGGCAAAGTTAGAATTTTTTGAACGTTCGCGAGGGTGGTTTTTGGCTGCTAGGGGTGCCTTCCGCCAGGGATATCGAGATGCGACTTTTTTTAGATTGTTCCTGATGCCATTCCTTAGCTCGGTGCACAATTTAAAATGGAACAAACTCCGTGGGGCAAAGTTAGAATTTTTTGAACGTTCGCGAGGGTGGTTTTTGGCTGCTAGGGGTGCCTTCCGCCAGGGATATCGAGATGCGACTTTTTTTAGATTGTTCCTGATGCCATTCCTTAGCTCGGTGCACAATTTAAAATGGAACAAACTCCGTGGGGCAAAGTTAGAATTTTTTGAACGTTCGCGAGGGTGGTTTTTGGCTGCTAGGGGTGCCTTCCGCCAGGGATATCGAGATGCGACTTTTTTTAGATTGTTCCTGATGCCATTCCTTAGCTCGGTGCACAATTTAAAATGGCACAAACTCCGTGGGGCAAAGTTAGAATTTTTTGAACGTTCGCGAGGGTGGTTTTTGGCTGCTAGGGGTGCCTTCCGCCAGGGATATCGAGATGCGACTTTTTTTAGATTGTTCCTGATGCCATTCCTTAGCTCGGTGCACAATTTAAAATGGCACAAACTCCGTGGGGCAAAGTTAGAATTTTTTGAACGTTCGCGAGGGTGGTTTTTGGCTGCTAGGGGTGCCTTCCGCCAGGGATATCGAGATGCGACTTTTTTTAGCTTGTTCCTGATGCCATTCCTTAGCTCGGTGCACAATTTAAAATGGAACAAACTCCGTGGGGCAAAGTTAGAATTTTTTGAACGTTCGCGAGGGTGGTTTTTGGCTGCTAGGGGTGCCTTCCGCCAGGGATATGGAGATGCGACTTTTTTTAGATTGTTCCTGATGCCATTCCTTAGCTCGGTGCACAATTTAAAATGGAACAAACTCCGTGGGGCAAAGTTAGAATTTTTTGAACGTTCGCGAGGGTGGTTTTTGGCTGCTAGGGGTGCCTTCCGCCAGGGATATCGAGATGCGACTTTTTTTAGATTGTTCCTGATGCCATTCCTTAGCTCGGTGCACAATTTAAAATGGAACAAACTCCGTGGGGCAAAGTTAGAATTTTTTGAACGTTCGCGAGGGTGGTTTTTGGCTGCTAGGGGTGCCTTCCGCCAGGGATATCGAGATGCGACTTTTTTTAGATTGTTCCTGATGCCATTCCTTAGCTCGGTGCACAATTTAAAATGGAGCAAACTCCGTGGGGCAAAGTTAGAATTTTTTGAACGTTCGCGAGGGTGGTTTTTGGCTGCTAGGGGTTCCTTCCGCCAGGGATATCGAGATGCGACTTTTTTTAGATTGTTCCTGATGCCATTCCTTAGCTCGGTGCACAATTTAAAATGGAACAAACTCCGTGGGGCAAAGTTAGAATTTTTTGAACGTTCGCGAGGGTGGTTTTTGGCTGCTAGGGGTGCCTTCCGCCAGGGATATCGAGATGCGACTTTTTTTAGATTGTTCCTGATGCCATTCCTTAGCTCGGTGCACAATTTAAAATGGAACAAACTCCGTGGGGCAAAGTTAGAATTTTTTGAACGTTCGCGAGGGTGGTTTTTGGCTGCTAGGGGTGCCTTCCGCCAGGGATATCGAGATGCGACTTTTTTTAGATTGTTCCTGATGCCATTCCTTAGCTCGGTGCACAATTTAAAATGGAGCAAACTCCGTGGGGCAAAGTTAGAATTTTTTGAACGTTCGCGAGGGTGGTTTTTGGCTGCTAGGGGTGCCTTCCGCCAGGGATATCGAGATGCGACTTTTTTTAGATTGTTCCTGATGCCATTCCTTAGCTCGGTGCACAATTTAAAATGGAGCAAACTCCGTGGGGCAAAGTTAGAATTTTTTGAACGTTCGCGAGGGTGGTTTTTGGCTGCTAGGGGTGCCTTCCGCCAGGGATATCGAGATGCGACTTTTTTTAGATTGTTCCTGATGCCATTCCTTAGCTCGGTGCACAATTTAAAATGGAACAAACTCCGTGGGGCAAAGTTAGAATTTTTTGAACGTTCGCGAGGGTGGTTTTTGGCTGCTAGGGGTGCCTTCCGCCAGGGATATCGAGATGCGACTTTTTTTAGATTGTTCCTGATGCCATTCCTTAGCTCGGTGCACAATTTAAAATGGAACAAACTCCGTGGGGCAACGTTAGAATTTTTTGAACGTTCGCGAGGGTGGTTTTTGGCTGCTAGGGGTGCCTTCCGCCAGGGATATCGAGATGCGACTTTTTTTAGATTGTTCCTGATGCCATTCCTTAGCTCGGTGCACAATTTAAAATGGAACAAACTCCGTGGGGCAAAGTTAGAATTTTTTGAACGTTCGCGAGGGTGGTTTTTGGCTGCTAGGGGTGCCTTCCGCCAGGGATATCGAGATGCGACTTTTTTTAGATTGTTCCTGATGCCATTCCTTAGCTCGGTGCACAATTTAAAATGGAGCAAACTCCGTGGGGCAAAGTTAGAATTTTTTGAACGTTCGCGAGGGTGGTTTTTGTCTGCTAGGGGTTCCTTCCGCCAGGGATATCGAGATGCGACTTTTTTTAGATTGTTCCTGATGCCATTCCTTAGCTCGGTGCACAATTTAAAATGGAACAAACTCCGTGGGGCAAAGTTAGAATTTTTTGAACGTTCGCGAGGGTGGTTTTTGGCTGCTAGGGGTGCCTTCCGCCAGGGATATCGAGATGCGACTTTTTTTAGATTGTTCCTGATGCCATTCCTTAGCTCGGTGCACAATTTAAAATGGAACAAACTCCGTGGGGCAAAGTTAGAATTTTTTGAACGTTCGCGAGGGTCGTTTTTGGCTGCTAGGGGTGCCTTCCGCCAGGGATATCGAGATGCGACTTTTTTTAGATTGTTCCTGATGCCATTCCTTAGCTCGGTGCACAATTTAAAATGGAACAAACTCCGTGGGGCAAAGTTAGAATTTTTTGAACGTTCGCGAGGGTGGTTTTTGGCTGCTAGGGGTGCCTTCCGCCAGGGATATCGAGATGCGACTTTTTTTAGATTGTTCCTGATGCCATTCCTTAGCTCGGTGCACAATTTAAAATGGAGCAAACTCCGTGGGGCAAAGTTAGAATTTTTTGAACGTTCGCGAGGGTGGTTTTTGGCTGCTAGGGGTGCCTTCCGACAGGGATATCGAGATGCGACTTTTTTTAGATTGTTCCTGATGCCATTCCTTAGCTCGGTGCACAATTTAAAATGGAGCAAACTCCGTGGGGCAAAGTTAGAATTTTTTGAACGTTCGCGAGGGTGGTTTTTGGCTGCTAGGGGTGCCTTCCGCCAGGGATATCGAGATGCGACTTTTTTTAGATTGTTCCTGATGCCATTCCTTAGCTCGGTGCACAATTTAAAATGGAACAAACTCCGTGGGGCAAAGTTAGAATTTTTTGAACGTTCGCGAGGGTGGTTTTTGGCTGCTAGGGGTGCCTTCCGCCAGGGATATCGAGATGCGACTTTTTTTAGATTGCTCCTGATGCCATTCCTTAGCTCGGTGCACAATTTAAAATGGAACAAACTCCGTGGGGCAAAGTTAGAATTTTTTGAACGTTCGCGAGGGTGGTTTTTGGCTGCTAGGGGTGCCTTCCGCCAGGGATATCGAGATGCGACTTTTTTTAGATTGTTCCTGATGCCATTCCTTAGCTCGGTGCACAATTTAAAATGGAGCAAACTCCGTGGGGCAAAGTTAGAATTTTTTGAACGTTCGCGAGGGTGGTTTTTGGCTGCTAGGGGTGCATTCCGCCAGGGATATCGAGATGCGACTTTTTTTAGATTGTTCCTGATGCCATTCCTTAGCTCGGTGCACAATTTAAAATGGCACAAACTCCGTGGGGCAAAGTTAGAATTTTTTGAACGTTCGCGAGGGTGGTTTTTGGCTGCTAGGGGTGCCTTCCGCCAGGGATATCGAGATGCGACTTTTTTTAGATTGTTCCTGATGCCATTCCTTAGCTCGGTGCACAATTTAAAATGGCACAAACTCCGTGGGGCAAAGTTAGAATTTTTTGAACGTTCGCGAGGGTGGTTTTTGGCTGCTAGGGGTGCCTTCCGCCAGGGATATCGAGATGCGACTTTTTTTAGCTTGTTCCTGATGCCATTCCTTAGCTCGGTGCACAATTTAAAATGGAACAAACTCCGTGGGGCAAAGTTAGAATTTTTTGAACGTTCGCGAGGGTGGTTTTTGGCTGCTAGGGGTGCCTTCCGCCAGGGATATGGAGATGCGACTTTTTTTAGATTGTTCCTGATGCCATTCCTTAGCTCGGTGCACAATTTAAAATGGAACAAACTCCGTGGGGCAAAGTTAGAATTTTTTGAACGTTCGCGAGGGTGGTTTTTGGCTGCTAGGGGTGCCTTCCGCCAGGGATATCGAGATGCGACTTTTTTTAGATTGTTCCTGATGCCATTCCTTAGCTCGGTGCACAATTTAAAATGGAACAAACTCCGTGGGGCAAAGTTAGAATTTTTTGAACGTTCGCGAGGGTGGTTTTTGGCTGCTAGGGGTGCCTTCCGCCAGGGATATCGAGATGCGACTTTTTTTAGATTGTTCCTGATGCCATTCCTTAGCTCGGTGCACAATTTAAAATGGAACAAACTCCGTGGGGCAAAGTTAGAATTTTTTGAACGTTCGCGAGGGTGGTTTTTGGCTGCTAGGGGTGCCTTCCGCCAGGGATATCGAGATGCGACTTTTTTTAGATTGTTCCTGATGCCATTCCTTAGCTCGGTGCACAATTTAAAATGGAACAAACTCCGTGGGGCAAAGTTAGAATTTTTTGAACGTTCGCGAGGGTGGTTTTTGGCTGCTAGGGGTGCCTTCCGCCAGGGATATCGAGATGCGACTTTTTTTAGATTGTTCCTGATGCCATTCCTTAGCTCGGTGCACAATTTAAAATGGAACAAACTCCGTGGGGCAAAGTTAGAATTTTTTGAACGTTCGCGAGGGTGGTTTTTGGCTGCTAGGGGTGCCTTCCGCCAGGGATATCGAGATGCGACTTTTTTTAGATTGTTCCTGATGCCATTCCTTAGCTCGGTGCACAATTTAAAATGGAACAAACTCCGTGGGGCAAAGTTAGAATTTTTTGAACGTTCGCGAGGGTGGTTTTTGGCTGCTAGGGGTGCCTTCCGCCAGGGATATCGAGATGCGACTTTTTTTAGATTGTTCCTGATGCCATTCCTTAGCTCGGTGCACAATTTAAAATGGAACAAACTCCGTGGGGCAAAGTTAGAATTTTTTGAACGTTCGCGAGGGTGGTTTTTGGCTGCTAGGGGTGCCTTCCGCCAGGGATATCGAGATGCGACTTTTTTTAGATTGTTCCTGATGCCATTCCTTAGCTCGGTGCACAATTTAAAATGGAACAAACTCCGTGGGGCAAAGTTAGAATTTTTTGAACGTTCGCGAGGGTGGTTTTTGGCTGCTAGGGGTGCCTTCCGCCAGGGATATCGAGATGCGACTTTTTTTAGATTGTTCCTGATGCCATTCCTTAGCTCGGTGCACAATTTAAAATGGAACAAACTCCGTGGGGCAAAGTTAGAATTTTTTGAACGTTCGCGAGGGTGGTTTTTGGCTGCTAGGGGTGCCTTCCGCCAGGGATATCGAGATGCGACTTTTTTTAGATTGTTCCTGATGCCATTCCTTAGCTCGGTGCACAATTTAAAATGGAACAAACTCCGTGGGGCAAAGTTAGAATTTTTTGAACGTTCGCGAGGGTGGTTTTTGGCTGCTAGGGGTGCCTTCCGCCAGGGATATCGAGATGCGACTTTTTTTAGATTGTTCCTGATGCCATTCCTTAGCTCGGTGCACAATTTAAAATGGAACAAACTCCGTGGGGCAAAGTTAGAATTTTTTGAACGTTCGCGAGGGTGGTTTTTGGCTGCTAGGGGTGCCTTCCGCCAGGGATATCGAGATGCGACTTTTTTTAGATTGTTCCTGATGCCATTCCTTAGCTCGGTGCACAATTTAAAATGGAGCAAACTCCGTGGGGCAAAGTTAGAATTTTTTGAACGTTCGCGAGGGTGGTTTTTGGCTGCTAGGGGTTCCTTCCGCCAGGGATATCGAGATGCGACTTTTTTTAGATTGTTCCTGATGCCATTCCTTAGCTCGGTGCACAATTTAAAATGGAACAAACTCCGTGGGGCAAAGTTAGAATTTTTTGAACGTTCGCGAGGGTGGTTTTTGGCTGCTAGGGGTGCCTTCCGCCAGGGATATCGAGATGCGACTTTTTTTAGATTGTTCCTGATGCCATTCCTTAGCTCGGTGCACAATTTAAAATGGAACAAACTCCGTGGGGCAAAGTTAGAATTTTTTGAACGTTCGCGAGGGTGGTTTTTGGCTGCTAGGGGTGCCTTCCGCCAGGGATATCGAGATGCAACTTTTTTTAGATTGTTCCTGATGCCATTCCTTAGCTCGGTGCACAATTTAAAATGGAGCAAACTCCGTGGGGCAAAGTTAGAATTTTTTGAACGTTCGCGAGGGTGGTTTTTGGCTGCTAGGGGTGCCTTCCGCCAGGGATATCGAGATGCGACTTTTTTTAGATTGTTCCTGATGCCATTCCTTAGCTCGGTGCACAATTTAAAATGGAACAAACTCCGTGGGGCAAAGTTAGAATTTTTTGAACGTTCGCGAGGGTGGTTTTTGGCTGCTAGGGGTGCCTTCCGCCAGGGATATCGAGATGCGACTTTTTTTAGATTGTTCCTGATGCCATTCCTTAGCTCGGTGCACAATTTAAAATGGAGCAAACTCCGTGGGGCAAAGTTAGAATTTTTTGAACGTTCGCGAGGGTGGTTTTTGGCTGCTAGGGGTTCCTTCCGCCAGGGATATCGAGATGCGACTTTTTTTAGATTGTTCCTGATGCCATTCCTTTTCTCGGTGCACAATTTAAAATGGAACAAACTCCGTGGGGCAAAGTTAGAATTTTTTGAACGTTCGCGAGGGTGGTTTTTGGCTGCTAGGGGTGCCTTCCGCCAGGGATATCGAGATGCGACTTTTTTTAGATTGTTCCTGATGCCATTCCTTAGCTCGGTGCACAATTTAAAATGGAACAAACTCCGTGGGGCAAAGTTAGAATTTTTTGAACGTTCGCGAGGGTCGTTTTTGGCTGCTAGGGGTGCCTTCCGCCAGGGATATCGAGATGCGACTTTTTTTAGATTGTTCCTGATGCCATTCCTTAGCTCGGTGCACAATTTAAAATGGAACAAACTCCGTGGGGCAAAGTTAGAATTTTTTGAACGTTCGCGAGGGTGGTTTTTGGCTGCTAGGGGTGCCTTCCGCCAGGGATATCGAGATGCGACTTTTTTTAGATTGTTCCTGATGCCATTCCTTAGCTCGGTGCACAATTTAAAATGGAACAAACTCCGTGGGGCAAAGTTAGAATTTTTTGAACGTTCGCGAGGGTGGTTTTTGGCTGCTAGGGGTGCCTTCCGCCAGGGATATCGAGATGCGACTTTTTTTAGATTGTTCCTGATGCCATTCCTTAGCTCGGTGCACAATTTAAAATGGAGCAAACTCCGTGGGGCAAAGTTAGAATTTTTTGAACGTTCGCGAGGGTGGTTTTTGGCTGCTAGGGGTGCCTTCCGCCAGGGATATCGAGATGCGACTTTTTTTAGATTGTTCCTGATGCCATTCCTTAGCTCGGTGCACAATTTAAAATGGAGCAAACTCCGTGGGGCAAAGTTAGAATTTTTTGAACGTTCGCGAGGGTGGTTTTTGGCTGCTAGGGGTGCCTTCCGCCAGGGATATCGAGATGCGACTTTTTTTAGATTGTTCCTGATGCCATTCCTTAGCTCGGTGCACAATTTAAAATGGAACAAACTCCGTGGGGCAAAGTTAGAATTTTTTGAACGTTCGCGAGGGTGGTTTTTGGCTGCTAGGGGTGCCTTCCGCCAGGGATATCGAGATGCGACTTTTTTTAGATTGTTCCTGATGCCATTCCTTAGCTCGGTGCACAATTTAAAATGGAACAAACTCCGTGGGGCAAAGTTAGAATTTTTTGAACGTTCGCGAGGGTGGTTTTTGGCTGCTAGGGGTGCCTTCCGCCAGGGATATCGAGATGCGACTTTTTTTAGATTGTTCCTGATGCCATTCCTTAGCTCGGTGCACAATTTAAAATGGCACAAACTCCGTGGGGCAAAGTTAGAATTTTTTGAACGTTCGCGAGGGTGGTTTTTGGCTGCTAGGGGTGCCTTCCGCCAGGGATATCGAGATGCGACTTTTTTTAGATTGTTCCTGATGCCATTCCTTAGCTCGGTGCACAATTTAAAATGGCACAAACTCCGTGGGGCAAAGTTAGAATTTTTTGAACGTTCGCGAGGGTGGTTTTTGGCTGCTAGGGGTGCCTTCCGCCAGGGATATCGAGATGCGACTTTTTTTAGCTTGTTCCTGATGCCATTCCTTAGCTCGGTGCACAATTTAAAATGGAACAAACTCCGTGGGGCAAAGTTAGAATTTTTTGAACGTTCGCGAGGGTGGTTTTTGGCTGCTAGGGGTGCCTTCCGCCAGGGATATGGAGATGCGACTTTTTTTAGATTGTTCCTGATGCCATTCCTTAGCTCGGTGCACAATTTAAAATGGAACAAACTCCGTGGGGCAAAGTTAGAATTTTTTGAACGTTCGCGAGGGTGGTTTTTGGCTGCTAGGGGTGCCTTCCGCCAGGGATATCGAGATGCGACTTTTTTTAGATTGTTCCTGATGCCATTCCTTAGCTCGGTGCACAATTTAAAATGGAACAAACTCCGTGGGGCAAAGTTAGAATTTTTTGAACGTTCGCGAGGGTGGTTTTTGGCTGCTAGGGGTGCCTTCCGCCAGGGATATCGAGATGCGACTTTTTTTAGATTGTTCCTGATGCCATTCCTTAGCTCGGTGCACAATTTAAAATGGAACAAACTCCGTGGGGCAAAGTTAGAATTTTTTGAACGTTCGCGAGGGTGGTTTTTGGCTGCTAGGGGTGCCTTCCGCCAGGGATATCGAGATGCGACTTTTTTTAGATTGTTCCTGATGCCATTCCTTAGCTCGGTGCACAATTTAAAATGGAACAAACTCCGTGGGGCAAAGTTAGAATTTTTTGAACGTTCGCGAGGGTCGTTTTTGGCTGCTAGGGGTGCCTTCCGCCAGGGATATCGAGATGCGACTTTTTTTAGATTGTTCCTGATGCCATTCCTTAGCTCGGTGCACAATTTAAAATGGAACAAACTCCGTGGGGCAAAGTTAGAATTTTTTGAACGTTCGCGAGGGTGGTTTTTGGCTGCTAGGGGTGCCTTCCGCCAGGGATATCGAGATGCGACTTTTTTTAGATTGTTCCTGATGCCATTCCTTAGCTCGGTGCACAATTTAAAATGGAACAAACTCCGTGGGGCAAAGTTAGAATTTTTTGAACGTTCGCGAGGGTGGTTTTTGGCTGCTAGGGGTGCCTTCCGAAAGGGATATCGAGATGCGACTTTTTTTAGATTGTTCCTGATGCCATTCCTTAGCTCGGTGCACAATTTAAAATGGAGCAAACTCCGTGGGGCAAAGTTAGAATTTTTTGAACGTTCGCGAGGGTGGTTTTTGGCTGCTAGGGGTGCCTTCCGCCAGGGATATCGAGATGCGACTTTTTTTAGATTGTTCCTGATGCCATTCCTTAGCTCGGTGCACAATTTAAAATGGAGCAAACTCCGTGGGGCAAAGTTAGAATTTTTTGAACGTTCGCGAGGGTGGTTTTTGGCTGCTAGGGGTGCCTTCCGCCAGGGATATCGAGATGCGACTTTTTTTAGATTGTTCCTGATGCCATTCCTTAGCTCGGTGCACAATTTAAAATGGAGCAAACTCCGTGGGGCAAAGTTAGAATTTTTTGAACGTTCGCGAGGGTGGTTTTTGGCTGCTAGGGGTGCCTTCCGCCAGGGATATCGAGATGCGACTTTTTTTAGATTGTTCCTGATGCCATTCCTTAGCTCGGTGCACAATTTAAAATGGAACAAACTCCGTGGGGCAAAGTTAGAATTTTTTGAACGTTCGCGAGGGTGGTTTTTGGCTGCTAGGGGTGCCTTCCGCCAGGGATATCGAGATGCGACTTTTTTTAGATTGTTCCTGATGCCATTCCTTAGCTCGGTGCATAATTTAAAATGGAACAAACTCCGTGGGGCAAAGTTAGAATTTTTTGAACGTTCGCGAGGGTGGTTTTTGGCTGCTAGGGGTGCCTTCCGCCAGGGATATCGAGATGCGACTTTTTTTAGATTGTTCCTGATGCCATTCCTTAGCTCGGTGCACAATTTAAAATGGAGCAAACTCCGTGGGGCAAAGTTAGAATTTTTTGAACGTTCGCGAGGGTGGTTTTTGGCTGCTAGGGGTGCATTCCGCCAGGGATATCGAGATGCGACTTTTTTTAGATTGTTCCTGATGCCATTCCTTAGCTCGGTGCACAATTTAAAATGGAGCAAACTCCGTGGGGCAAAGTTAGAATTTTTTGAACGTTCGCGAGGGTGGTTTTTGGCTGCTAGGGGTGCCTTCCGCCAGGGATATCGAGATGCGACTTTTTTTAGATTGTTCCTGATGCCATTCCTTAGCTCGGTGCACAATTTAAAATGGAACAAACTCCGTGGGGCAAAGTTAGAATTTTTTGAACGTTCGCGAGGGTGGTTTTTGGCTGCTAGGGGTGCCTTCCGCCAGGGATATCGAGATGCGACTTTTTTTAGATTGTTCCTGATGCCATTCCTTAGCTCGGTGCACAATTTAAAATGGAACAAACTCCGTGGGGCAAAGTTAGAATTTTTTGAACGTTCGCGAGGGTGGTTTTTGGCTGCTAGGGGTGCCTTCCGCCAGGGATATCGAGATGCGACTTTTTTTAGATTGTTCCTGATGCCATTCCTTAGCTCGGTGCACAATTTAAAATGGAACAAACTCCGTGGGGCAAAGTTAGAATTTTTTGAACGTTCGCGAGGGTGGTTTTTGGCTGCTAGGGGTGCCTTCCGCCAGGGATATCGAGATGCGACTTTTTTTAGATTGTTCCTGATGCCATTCCTTAGCTCGGTGCACAATTTAAAATGGCACAAACTCCGTGGGGCAAAGTTAGAATTTTTTGAACGTTCGCGAGGGTGGTTTTTGGCTGCTAGGGGTGCCTTCCGCCAGGGATATCGAGATGCGACTTTTTTTAGATTGTTCCTGATGCCATTCCTTAGCTCGGTGCACAATTTAAAATGGAACAAACTCCGTGGGGCAAAGTTAGAATTTTTTGAACGTTCGCGAGGGTGGTTTTTGGCTGCTAGGGGTGCCTTCCGCCAGGGATATCGAGATGCGACTTTTTTTGATTGTTCCTGATGCCATTCCTTAGCTCGGTGCACAATTTAAAATGGAACAAACTCCGTGGGGCAAAGTTAGAATTTTTTGAACGTTCGCGAGGGTGGTTTTTGGCTGCTAGGGGTGCCTTCCGCCAGGGATATCGAGATGCGACTTTTTTTAGATTGTTCCTGATGCCATTCCTTAGCTCGGTGCACAATTTAAAATGGAACAAACTCCGTGGGGCAAAGTTAGAATTTTTTGAACGTTCGCGAGGGTGGTTTTTGGCTGCTAGGGGTGCCTTCCGCCAGGGATATCGAGATGCGACTTTTTTTAGATTGTTCCTGGTGCCATTCCTTAGCTCGGTGCACAATTTAAAATGGAACAAACTCCGTGGGGCAAAGTTAGAATTTTTTGAACGTTCGCGAGGGTGGTTTTTGGCTGCTAGGGGTGCCTTCCGCCAGGGATATCGAGATGCGACTTTTTTTAGATTGTTCCTGATGCCATTCCTTAGCTCGGTGCACAATTTAAAATGCAGCAAACTCCGTGGGGCAAAGTTAGAATTTTTTGAACGTTCGCGAGGGTGGTTTTTGGCTGCTAGGGGTTCCTTCCGCCAGGGATATCGAGATGCGACTTTTTTTAGATTGTTCCTGATGCCATTCCTTAGCTCGGTGCACAATTTAAAATGGAACAAACTCCGTGGGGCAAAGTTAGAATTTTTTGAACGTTCGCGAGGGTGGTTTTTGGCTGCTAGGGGTGCCTTCCGCCAGGGATATCGAGATGCGACTTTTTTTAGATTGTTCCTGATGCCATTCCTTAGCTCGGTGCACAATTTAAAGTGGAACAAACTCCGTGGGGCAAAGTTAGAATTTTTTGAACGTTCGCGAGGGTGGTTTTTGGCTGCTAGGGGTGCCTTCCGCCAGGGATATGGAGATGCGACTTTTTTTAGATTGTTCCTGATGCCATTCCTTAGCTCGGTGCACAATTTAAAATGGAACAAACTCCGTGGGGCAAAGTTAGAATTTTTTGAACGTTCGCGAGGGTGGTTTTTGGCTGCTAGGGGTGCCTTCCGCCAGGGATATCGAGATGCGACTTTTTTTAGATTGTTCCTGATGCCATTCCTTAGCTCGGTGCACAATTTAAAATGGAACAAACTCCGTGGGGCAAAGTTAGAATTTTTTGAACGTTCGCGAGGGTGGTTTTTGGCTGCTAGGGGTGCCTTCCGCCAGGGATATCGAGATGCGACTTTTTTTAGATTGTTCCTGATGCCATTCCTTAGCTCGGTGCACAATTTAAAATGGAACAAACTCCGTGGGGCAAAGTTAGAATTTTTTGAACGTTCGCGAGGGTGGTTTTTGGATGCTAGGGGTGCCTTCCGCCAGGGATATCGAGATGCGACTTTTTTTAGATTGTTCCTGATGCCATTCCTTAGCTCGGTGCACAATTTAAAATGGAACAAACTCCGTGGGGCAAAGTTAGAATTTTTTGAACGTTCGCGAGGGTGGTTTTTGGCTGCTAGGGGTGCCTTCCGCCAGGGATATCGAGATGCGACTTTTTTTAGATTGTTCCTGATGCCATTCCTTAGCTCGGTGCACAATTTAAAATGGAACAAACTCCGTGGGGCAAAGTTAGAATTTTTTGAACGTTCGCGAGGGTGGTTTTTGGCTGCTAGGGGTGCCTTCCGCCAGGGATATCGAGATGCGACTTTTTTTAGATTGTTCCTGATGCCATTCCTTAGCTCGGTGCACAATTTAAAATGGAACAAACTCCGTGGGGCAAAGTTAGAATTTTTTGAACGTTCGCGAGGGTGGTTTTTGGCTGCTAGGGGTGCCTTCCGCCAGGGATATCGAGATGCGACTTTTTTTAGATTGTTCCTGATGCCATTCCTTAGCTCGGTGCACAATTTAAAATGGAGCAAACTCCGTGGGGCAAAGTTAGAATTTTTTGAACGTTCGCGAGGGTGGTTTTTGGCTGCTAGGGGTGCCTTCCGCCAGGGATATCGAGATGCGACTTTTTTTAGATTGTTCCTGATGCCATTCCTTAGCTCGGTGCACAATTTAAAATGGAACAAACTCCGTGGGGCAAAGTTAGAATTTTTTGAACGTTCGCGAGGGTGGTTTTTGGCTGCTAGGGGTGCCTTCCGCCAGGGATATCGAGATGCGACTTTTTTTAGATTGTTCCTGATGCCATTCCTTAGCTCGGTGCACAATTTAAAATGGAACAAACTCCGTGGGGCAAAGTTAGAATTTTTTGAACGTTCGCGAGGGTGGTTTTTGGCTGCTAGGGGTGCCTTCCGCCAGGGATATCGAGATGCGACTTTTTTTAGATTGTTCCTGATGCCATTCCTTAGCTCGGTGCACAATTTAAAATGGAGCAAACTCCGTGGGGCAAAGTTAGAATTTTTTGAACGTTCGCGAGGGTGGTTTTTGGCTGCTAGGGGTGCATTCCGCCAGGGATATCGAGATGCGACTTTTTTTAGATTGTTCCTGATGCCATTCCTTAGCTCGGTGCACAATTTAAAATGGAGCAAACTCCGTGGGGCAAAGTTAGAATTTTTTGAACGTTCGCGAGGGTGGTTTTTGGCTGCTAGGGGTGCCTTCCGCCAGGGATATCGAGATGCGACTTTTTTAGATTGTTCCTGATGCCATTCCTTAGCTCGGTGCACAATTTAAAATGGAACAAACTCCGTGGGGCAAAGTTAGAATTTTTTGAACGTTCGCGAGGGTGGTTTTTGGCTGCTAGGGGTGCCTTCCGCCAGGGATATCGAGATGCGACTTTTTTTAGATTGTTCCTGATGCCATTCCTTAGCTCGGTGCACAATTTAAAATGGAACAAACGCCGTGGGGCAAAGTTAGAATTTTTTGAACGTTCGCGAGGGTGGTTTTTGGCTGCTAGGGGTGCCTTCCGCCAGGGATATCGAGATGCGACTTTTTTTAGATTGTTCCTGATGCCATTCCTTAGCTCGGTGCACAATTTAAAATGGAGCAAACTCCGTGGGGCAAAGTTAGAATTTTTTGAACGTTCGCGAGGGTGGTTTTTGGCTGCTAGGGGTGCCTTCCGCCAGGGATATCGAGATGCGACTTTTTTTAGATTGTTCCTGATGCCATTCCTTAGCTCGGTGCACAATTTAAAATGGAACAAACTCCGTGGGGCAAAGTTAGAATTTTTTGAACGTTCGCGAGGGTGGTTTTTGGCTGCTAGGGGTGCCTTCCGCCAGGGATATCGAGATGCGACTTTTTTTAGATTGTTCCTGATGCCATTCCTTAGCTCGGTGCACAATTTAAAATGGAACAAACTCCGTGGGGCAAAGTTAGAATTTTTTGAACGTTCGCGAGGGTGGTTTTTGGCTGCTAGGGGTGCCTTCCGCCAGGGATATCGAGATGCGACTTTTTTTAGATTGTTCCTGATGCCATTCCTTAGCTCGGTCCACAATTTAAAATGGAACAAACTCCGTGGGGCAAAGTTAGAATTTTTTGAACGTTCGCGAGGGTGGTTTTTGGCTGCTAGGGGTGCCTTCCGCCAGGGATATCGAGATGCGACTTTTTTTAGATTGTTCCTGATGCCATTCCTTAGCTCGGTGCACAATTTAAAATGGAGCAAACTCCGTGGGGCAAAGTTAGAATTTTTTGAACGTTCGCGAGGGTGGTTTTTGGCTGCTAGGGGTGCATTCCGCCAGGGATATCGAGATGCGACTTTTTTTAGATTGTTCCTGATGCCATTCCTTAGCTCGGTGCACAATTTAAAATGGAGCAAACTCCGTGGGGCAAAGTTAGAATTTTTTGAACGTTCGCGAGGGTGGTTTTTGGCTGCTAGGGGTGCCTTCCGCCAGGGATATCGAGATGCGACTTTTTTTAGATTGTTCCTGATGCCATTCCTTAGCTCGGTGCACAATTTAAAATGGAACAAACTCCGTGGGGCAAAGTTAGAATTTTTTGAACGTTCGCGAGGGTGGTTTTTGGCTGCTAGGGGTGCCTTCCGCCAGGGATATCGAGATGCGACTTTTTTTAGATTGTTCCTGATGCCATTCCTTAGCTCGGTGCACAATTTAAAATGGAACAAACTCCGTGGGGCAAAGTTAGAATTTTTTGAACGTTCGCGAGGGTGGTTTTTGGCTGCTAGGGGTGCCTTCCGCCAGGGATATCGAGATGCGACTTTTTTTAGATTGTTCCTGATGCCATTCCTTAGCTCGGTGCACAATTTAAAATGGAACAAACTCCGTGGGGCAAAGTTAGAATTTTTTGAACGTTCGCGAGGGTGGTTTTTGGCTGCTAGGGGTGCCTTCCGCCAGGGATATCGAGATGCGACTTTTTTTAGATTGTTCCTGATGCCATTCCTTAGCTCGGTGCACAATTTAAAATGGCACAAACTCCGTGGGGCAAAGTTAGAATTTTTTGAACGTTCGCGAGGGTGGTTTTTGGCTGCTAGGGGTGCCTTCCGCCAGGGATATCGAGATGCGACTTTTTTTAGATTGTTCCTGATGCCATTCCTTAGCTCGGTGCACAATTTAAAATGGAACAAACTCCGTGGGGCAAAGTTAGAATTTTTTGAACGTTCGCGAGGGTGGTTTTTGGCTGCTAGGGGTGCCTTCCGCCAGGGATATCGAGATGCGACTTTTTTTGATTGTTCCTGATGCCATTCCTTAGCTCGGTGCACAATTTAAAATGGAACAAACTCCGTGGGGCAAAGTTAGAATTTTTTGAACGTTCGCGAGGGTGGTTTTTGGCTGCTAGGGGTGCCTTCCGCCAGGGATATCGAGATGCGACTTTTTTTAGATTGTTCCTGATGCCATTCCTTAGCTCGGTGCACAATTTAAAATGGAACAAACTCCGTGGGGCAAAGTTAGAATTTTTTGAACGTTCGCGAGGGTGGTTTTTGGCTGCTAGGGGTGCCTTCCGCCAGGGATATCGAGATGCGACTTTTTTTAGATTGTTCCTGGTGCCATTCCTTAGCTCGGTGCACAATTTAAAATGGAACAAACTCCGTGGGGCAAAGTTAGAATTTTTTGAACGTTCGCGAGGGTGGTTTTTGGCTGCTAGGGGTGCCTTCCGCCAGGGATATCGAGATGCGACTTTTTTTAGATTGTTCCTGATGCCATTCCTTAGCTCGGTGCACAATTTAAAATGCAGCAAACTCCGTGGGGCAAAGTTAGAATTTTTTGAACGTTCGCGAGGGTGGTTTTTGGCTGCTAGGGGTTCCTTCCGCCAGGGATATCGAGATGCGACTTTTTTTAGATTGTTCCTGATGCCATTCCTTAGCTCGGTGCACAATTTAAAATGGAACAAACTCCGTGGGGCAAAGTTAGAATTTTTTGAACGTTCGCGAGGGTGGTTTTTGGCTGCTAGGGGTGCCTTCCGCCAGGGATATCGAGATGCGACTTTTTTTAGATTGTTCCTGATGCCATTCCTTAGCTCGGTGCACAATTTAAAGTGGAACAAACTCCGTGGGGCAAAGTTAGAATTTTTTGAACGTTCGCGAGGGTGGTTTTTGGCTGCTAGGGGTGCCTTCCGCCAGGGATATGGAGATGCGACTTTTTTTAGATTGTTCCTGATGCCATTCCTTAGCTCGGTGCACAATTTAAAATGGAACAAACTCCGTGGGGCAAAGTTAGAATTTTTTGAACGTTCGCGAGGGTGGTTTTTGGCTGCTAGGGGTGCCTTCCGCCAGGGATATCGAGATGCGACTTTTTTTAGATTGTTCCTGATGCCATTCCTTAGCTCGGTGCACAATTTAAAATGGAACAAACTCCGTGGGGCAAAGTTAGAATTTTTTGAACGTTCGCGAGGGTGGTTTTTGGCTGCTAGGGGTGCCTTCCGCCAGGGATATCGAGATGCGACTTTTTTTAGATTGTTCCTGATGCCATTCCTTAGCTCGGTGCACAATTTAAAATGGAACAAACTCCGTGGGGCAAAGTTAGAATTTTTTGAACGTTCGCGAGGGTGGTTTTTGGATGCTAGGGGTGCCTTCCGCCAGGGATATCGAGATGCGACTTTTTTTAGATTGTTCCTGATGCCATTCCTTAGCTCGGTGCACAATTTAAAATGGAACAAACTCCGTGGGGCAAAGTTAGAATTTTTTGAACGTTCGCGAGGGTGGTTTTTGGCTGCTAGGGGTGCCTTCCGCCAGGGATATCGAGATGCGACTTTTTTTAGATTGTTCCTGATGCCATTCCTTAGCTCGGTGCACAATTTAAAATGGAACAAACTCCGTGGGGCAAAGTTAGAATTTTTTGAACGTTCGCGAGGGTGGTTTTTGGCTGCTAGGGGTGCCTTCCGCCAGGGATATCGAGATGCGACTTTTTTTAGATTGTTCCTGATGCCATTCCTTAGCTCGGTGCACAATTTAAAATGGAACAAACTCCGTGGGGCAAAGTTAGAATTTTTTGAACGTTCGCGAGGGTGGTTTTTGGCTGCTAGGGGTGCCTTCCGCCAGGGATATCGAGATGCGACTTTTTTTAGATTGTTCCTGATGCCATTCCTTAGCTCGGTGCACAATTTAAAATGGAGCAAACTCCGTGGGGCAAAGTTAGAATTTTTTGAACGTTCGCGAGGGTGGTTTTTGGCTGCTAGGGGTGCCTTCCGCCAGGGATATCGAGATGCGACTTTTTTTAGATTGTTCCTGATGCCATTCCTTAGCTCGGTGCACAATTTAAAATGGAACAAACTCCGTGGGGCAAAGTTAGAATTTTTTGAACGTTCGCGAGGGTGGTTTTTGGCTGCTAGGGGTGCCTTCCGCCAGGGATATCGAGATGCGACTTTTTTTAGATTGTTCCTGATGCCATTCCTTAGCTCGGTGCACAATTTAAAATGGAACAAACTCCGTGGGGCAAAGTTAGAATTTTTTGAACGTTCGCGAGGGTGGTTTTTGGCTGCTAGGGGTGCCTTCCGCCAGGGATATCGAGATGCGACTTTTTTTAGATTGTTCCTGATGCCATTCCTTAGCTCGGTGCACAATTTAAAATGGAGCAAACTCCGTGGGGCAAAGTTAGAATTTTTTGAACGTTCGCGAGGGTGGTTTTTGGCTGCTAGGGGTGCATTCCGCCAGGGATATCGAGATGCGACTTTTTTTAGATTGTTCCTGATGCCATTCCTTAGCTCGGTGCACAATTTAAAATGGAGCAAACTCCGTGGGGCAAAGTTAGAATTTTTTGAACGTTCGCGAGGGTGGTTTTTGGCTGCTAGGGGTGCCTTCCGCCAGGGATATCGAGATGCGACTTTTTTAGATTGTTCCTGATGCCATTCCTTAGCTCGGTGCACAATTTAAAATGGAACAAACTCCGTGGGGCAAAGTTAGAATTTTTTGAACGTTCGCGAGGGTGGTTTTTGGCTGCTAGGGGTGCCTTCCGCCAGGGATATCGAGATGCGACTTTTTTTAGATTGTTCCTGATGCCATTCCTTAGCTCGGTGCACAATTTAAAATGGAACAAACGCCGTGGGGCAAAGTTAGAATTTTTTGAACGTTCGCGAGGGTGGTTTTTGGCTGCTAGGGGTGCCTTCCGCCAGGGATATCGAGATGCGACTTTTTTTAGATTGTTCCTGATGCCATTCCTTAGCTCGGTGCACAATTTAAAATGGAGCAAACTCCGTGGGGCAAAGTTAGAATTTTTTGAACGTTCGCGAGGGTGGTTTTTGGCTGCTAGGGGTGCCTTCCGCCAGGGATATCGAGATGCGACTTTTTTTAGATTGTTCCTGATGCCATTCCTTAGCTCGGTGCACAATTTAAAATGGAACAAACTCCGTGGGGCAAAGTTAGAATTTTTTGAACGTTCGCGAGGGTGGTTTTTGGCTGCTAGGGGTGCCTTCCGCCAGGGATATCGAGATGCGACTTTTTTTAGATTGTTCCTGATGCCATTCCTTAGCTCGGTGCACAATTTAAAATGGAACAAACTCCGTGGGGCAAAGTTAGAATTTTTTGAACGTTCGCGAGGGTGGTTTTTGGCTGCTAGGGGTGCCTTCCGCCAGGGATATCGAGATGCGACTTTTTTTAGATTGTTCCTGATGCCATTCCTTAGCTCGGTCCACAATTTAAAATGGAACAAACTCCGTGGGGCAAAGTTAGAATTTTTTGAACGTTCGCGAGGGTGGTTTTTGGCTGCTAGGGGTGCCTTCCGCCAGGGATATCGAGATGCGACTTTTTTTAGATTGTTCCTGATGCCATTCCTTAGCTCGGTGCACAATTTAAAATGGAACAAACTCCGTGGGGCAAAGTTAGAATTTTTTGAACGTTCGCGAGGGTGGTTTTTGGCTGCTAGGGGTGCCTTCCGCCAGGGATATCGAGATGCGACTTTTTTTAGATTGTTCCTGATGCCATTCCTTAGCTCGGTGCACAATTTAAAATGGAACAAACTCCGTGGGGCAAAGTTAGAATTTTTTGAACGTTCGCGAGGGTGGTTTTTGGCTGCTAGGGGTGCCTTCCGCCAGGGATATCGAGATGCGACTTTTTTTAGATTGTTCCTGATGCCATTCCTTAGCTCGGTGCACAATTTAAAATGGAACAAACTCCGTGGGGCAAAGTTAGAATTTTTTGAACGTTCGCGAGGGTGGTTTTTGGCTGCTAGGGGTGCCTTCCGCCAGGGATATCGAGATGCGACTTTTTTTAGATTGTTCCTGATGCCATTCCTTAGCTCGGTGCACAATTTAAAATGGAACAAACTCCGTGGGGCAAAGTTAGAATTTTTTGAACGTTCGCGAGGGTGGTTTTTGGCTGCTAGGGGTGCCTTCCGCCAGGGATATCGAGATGCCACTTTTTTTAGATTGTTCCTGATGCCATTCCTTAGCTCGGTGCACAATTTAAAATGGAACAAACTCCGTGGGGCAAAGTTAGAATTTTTTGAACGTTCGCGAGGGTGGTTTTTGGCTGCTAGGGGTGCCTTCCGCCAGGGATATCGAGATGCGACTTTTTTTAGATTGTTCCTGATGCCATTCCTTAGCTCGGTGCACAATTTAAAATGGAACAAACTCCGTGGGGCAAAGTTAGAATTTTTTGAACGTTCGCGAGGGTGGTTTTTGGCTGCTAGGGGTGCCTTCCGCCAGGGATATCGAGATGCGACTTTTTTTAGATTGTTCCTGATGCCATTCCTTAGCTCGGTGCACAATTTAAAATGGAACAAACTCCGTGGGGCAAAGTTAGAATTTTTTGAACGTTCGCGAGGGTGGTTTTTGGCTGCTAGGGGTGCCTTCCGCCAGGGATATCGAGATGCGACTTTTTTTAGATTGTTCCTGATGCCATTCCTTAGCTCGGTGCACAATTTAAAATGGAACAAACTCCGTGGGGCAAAATTAGAATTTTTTGAACGTTCGCGAGGGTGGTTTTTGGCTGCTAGGGGTGCCTTCCGCCAGGGATATCGAGATGCGACTTTTTTTAGATTGTTCCTGATGCCATTCCTTAGCTCGGTGCACAATTTAAAATGGAACAAACTCCGTGGGGCAAAGTTAGAATTTTTTGAACGTTCGCGAGGGTGGTTTTTGGCTGCTAGGGGTGCCTTCCGCCAGGGATATCGAGATGCGACTTTTTTTAGATTGTTCCTGATGCCATTCCTTAGCTCGGTGCACAATTTAAAATGGAACAAACTCCGTGGGGCAAAGTTAGAATTTTTTGAACGTTCGCGAGGGTGGTTTTTGGCTGCTAGGGGTGCCTTCCGCCAGGGATATCGAGATGCGACTTTTTTTAGATTGTTCCTGATGCCATTCCTTAGCTCGGTGCACAATTTAAAATGGAGCAAACTCCGTGGGGCAAAGTTAGAATTTTTTGAACGTTCGCGAGGGTGGTTTTTGGCTGCTAGGGGTTCCTTCCGCCAGGGATATCGAGATGCGACTTTTTTTAGATTGTTCCTGATGCCATTCCTTAGCTCGGTGCACAATTTAAAATGGAACAAACTCCGTGGGGCAAAGTTAGAATTTTTTGAACGTTCGCGAGGGTGGTTTTTGGCTGCTAGGGGTGCCTTCCGCCAGGGATATCGAGATGCGACTTTTTTTAGATTGTTCCTGATGCCATTCCTTAGCTCGGTGCACAATTTAAAATGGAGCAAACTCCGTGGGGCAAAGTTAGAATTTTTTGAACGTTCGCGAGGGTGGTTTTTGGCTGCTAGGGGTGCCTTCCGCCAGGGATATCGAGATGCGACTTTTTTTAGATTGTTCCTGATGCCATTCCTTAGCTCGGTGCACAATTTAAAATGGAGCAAACTCCGTGGGGCAAAGTTAGAATTTTTTGAACGTTCGCGAGGGTGGTTTTTGGCTGCTAGGGGTGCCTTCCGCCAGGGATATCGAGATGCGACTTTTTTTAGATTGTTCCTGATGCCATTCCTTAGCTCGGTGCACAATTTAAAATGGAACAAACTCCGTGGGGCAAAGTTAGAGTTTTTTGAACGTTCGCGAGGGTGGTTTTTGACTGCTAGGGGTGCCTTCCGCCAGGGATATCGAGATGCGACTTTTTTTAGATTGTTCCTGATGCCATTCCTTAGCTCGGTGCACAATTTAAAATGGAACAAACTCCGTGGGGCAACGTTAGAATTTTTTGAACGTTCGCGAGGGTGGTTTTTGGCTGCTAGGGGTGCCTTCCGCCAGGGATATCGAGATGCGACTTTTTTTAGATTGTTCCTGATGCCATTCCTTAGCTCGGTGCACAATTTAAAATGGAACAAACTCCGTGGGGCAAAGTTAGAATTTTTTGAACGTTCGCGAGGGTGGTTTTTGGCTGCTAGGGGTGCCTTCCGCCAGGGATATCGAGATGCGACTTTTTTTAGATTGTTCCTGATGCCATTCCTTAGCTCGGTGCACAATTTAAAATGGAGCAAACTCCGTGGGGCAAAGTTAGAATTTTTTGAACGTTCGCGAGGGTGGTTTTTGGCTGCTAGGGGTTCCTTCCGCCAGGGATATCGAGATGCGACTTTTTTTAGATTGTTCCTGATGCCATTCCTTAGCTCGGTGCACAATTTAAAATGGAACAAACTCCGTGGGGCAAAGTTAGAATTTTTTGAACGTTCGCGAGGGTGGTTTTTGGCTGCTAGGGGTGCCTTCCGCCAGGGATATCGAGATGCGACTTTTTTTAGATTGTTCCTGATGCCATTCCTTAGCTCGGTGCACAATTTAAAATGGAACAAACTCCGTGGGGCAAAGTTAGAATTTTTTGAACGTTCGCGAGGGTCGTTTTTGGCTGCTAGGGGTGCCTTCCGCCAGGGATATCGAGATGCGACTTTTTTTAGATTGTTCCTGATGCCATTCCTTAGCTCGGTGCACAATTTAAAATGGAACAAACTCCGTGGGGCAAAGTTAGAATTTTTTGAACGTTCGCGAGGGTGGTTTTTGGCTGCTAGGGGTGCCTTCCGCCAGGGATATCGAGATGCGACTTTTTTTAGATTGTTCCTGATGCCATTCCTTAGCTCGGTGCACAATTTAAAATGGAACAAACTCCGTGGGGCAAAGTTAGAATTTTTTGAACGTTCGCGAGGGTGGTTTTTGGCTGCTAGGGGTTCCTTCCGCCAGGGATATCGAGATGCGACTTTTTTTAGATTGTTCCTGATGCCATTCCTTAGCTCGGTGCACAATTTAAAATGGAACAAACTCCGTGGGGCAAAGTTAGAATTTTTTGAACGTTCGCGAGGGTGGTTTTTGGCTGCTAGGGGTGCCTTCCGCCAGGGATATCGAGATGCGACTTTTTTTAGATTGTTCCTGATGCCATTCCTTAGCTCGGTGCACAATTTAAAATGGAACAAACTCCGTGGGGCAAAGTTAGAATTTTTTGAACGTTCGCGAGGGTGGTTTTTGGCTGCTAGGGGTGCCTTCCGCCAGGGATATCGAGATGCGACTTTTTTTAGATTGTTCCTGATGCCATTCCTTAGCTCGGTGCACAATTTAAAATGGAACAAACTCCGTGGGGCAAAGTTAGAATTTTGTGAACGTTCGCGAGGGTGGTTTTTGGCTGCTAGGGGTGCCTTCCGCCAGGGATATCGAGATGCGACTTTTTTTAGATTGTTCCTCATGCCATTCCTTAGCTCGGTGCACAATTTAAAATGGAACAAACTCCGTGAGGCAAAGTTAGAATTTTTTGAACGTTCGCGAGGGTGGTTTTTGGCTGCTAGGGGTGCCTTCCGCCAGGGATATCGAGATGCGACTTTTTTTAGATTGTTCCTGATGCCATTCCTTAGCTCGGTGCACAATTTAAAATGGAACAAACTCCGTGGGGCAAAGTTAGAATTTTTTGAACGTTCGCGAGGGTGGTTTTTGGCTGCTAGGGGTGCCTTCCGCCAGGGATATCGAGATGCGACTTTTTTTAGATTGTTCCTGATGCCATTCCTTAGCTCGGTGCACAATTTAAAATGGAACAAACTCCGTGGGGCAAAGTTAGAATTTTTTGAACGTTCGCGAGGGTGGTTTTTGGCTGCTAGGGGTGCCTTCCGCCAGGGATATCGAGATGCGACTTTTTTTAGATTGTTCCTGATGCCATTCCTTAGCTCGGTGCACAATTTAAAATGGCACAAACTCCGTGGGGCAAAGTTAGAATTTTTTGAACGTTCGCGAGGGTGGTTTTTGGCTGCTAGGGGTGCCTTCCGCCAGGGATATCGAGATGCGACTTTTTTTAGATTGTTCCTGATGCCATTCCTTAGCTCGGTGCACAATTTAAAATGGCACAAACTCCGTGGGGCAAAGTTAGAATTTTTTGAACGTTCGCGAGGGTGGTTTTTGGCTGCTAGGGGTGCCTTCCGCCAGGGATATCGAGATGCGACTTTTTTTAGCTTGTTCCTGATGCCATTCCTTAGCTCGGTGCACAATTTAAAATGGAACAAACTCCGTGGGGCAAAGTTAGAATTTTTTGAACGTTCGCGAGGGTGGTTTTTGGCTGCTAGGGGTGCCTTCCGCCAGGGATATGGAGATGCGACTTTTTTTAGATTGTTCCTGATGCCATTCCTTAGCTCGGTGCACAATTTAAAATGGAACAAACTCCGTGGGGCAAAGTTAGAATTTTTTGAACGTTCGCGAGGGTGGTTTTTGGCTGCTAGGGGTGCCTTCCGCCAGGGATATCGAGATGCGACTTTTTTTAGATTGTTCCTGATGCCATTCCTTAGCTCGGTGCACAATTTAAAATGGAACAAACTCCGTGGGGCAAAGTTAGAATTTTTTGAACGTTCGCGAGGGTGGTTTTTGGCTGCTAGGGGTGCCTTCCGCCAGGGATATCGAGATGCGACTTTTTTTAGATTGTTCCTCATGCCATTCCTTAGCTCGGTGCACAATTTAAAATGGAACAAACTCCGTGGGGCAAAGTTAGAATTTTTTGAACGTTCGCGAGGGTGGTTTTTGGCTGCTAGGGGTGCCTTCCGCCAGGGATATCGAGATGCGACTTTTTTTAGATTGTTCCTGATGCCATTCCTTAGCTCGGTGCACAATTTAAAATGGAACAAACTCCGTGGGGCAAAGTTAGAATTTTTTGAACGTTCGCGAGGGTGGTTTTTGGCTGCTAGGGGTGCCTTCCGCCAGGGATATCGAGATGCGACTTTTTTTAGATTGTTCCTGATGCCATTCCTTAGCTCGGTGCACAATTTAAAATGGAACAAACTCCGTGGGGCAAAGTTAGAATTTTTTGAACGTTCGCGAGGGTGGTTTTTGGCTGCTAGGGGTGCCTTCCGCCAGGGATATCGAGATGCGACTTTTTTTAGATTGTTCCTGATGCCATTCCTTAGCTCGGTGCACAATTTAAAATGGAACAAACTCCGTGGGGCAAAGTTAGAATTTTTTGAACGTTCGCGAGGGTGGTTTTTGGCTGCTAGGGGTGCCTTCCGCCAGGGATATCGAGATGCGACTTTTTTTAGATTGTTCCTGATGCCATTCCTTAGCTCGGTGCACAATTTAAAATGGAACAAACTCCGTGGGGCAAAGTTAGAATTTTTTGAACGTTCGCGAGGGTGGTTTTTGGCTGCTAGGGGTGCCTTCCGCCAGGGATATCGAGATGCGACTTTTTTTAGATTGTTCCTGATGCCATTCCTTAGCTCGGTGCACAATTTAAAATGGAACAAACTCCGTGGGGCAAAGTTAGAATTTTTTGAACGTTCGCGAGGGTGGTTTTTGGCTGCTAGGGGTGCCTTCCGCCAGGGATATCGAGATGCGACTTTTTTTAGATTGTTCCTGATGCCATTCCTTAGCTCGGTGCACAATTTAAAATGGAGCAAACTCCGTGGGGCAAAGTTAGAATTTTTTGAACGTTCGCGAGGGTGGTTTTTGGCTGCTAGGGGTTCCTTCCGCCAGGGATATCGAGATGCGACTTTTTTTAGATTGTTCCTGATGCCATTCCTTAGCTCGGTGCACAATTTAAAATGGAACAAACTCCGTGGGGCAAAGTTAGAATTTTTTGAACGTTCGCGAGGGTGGTTTTTGGCTGCTAGGGGTGCCTTCCGCCAGGGATATCGAGATGCGACTTTTTTTAGATTGTTCCTGATGCCATTCCTTAGCTCGGTGCACAATTTAAAATGGAACAAACTCCGTGGGGCAAAGTTAGAATTTTTTGAACGTTCGCGAGGGTGGTTTTTGGCTGCTAGGGGTGCCTTCCGCCAGGGATATCGAGATGCGACTTTTTTTAGATTGTTCCTGATGCCATTCCTTAGCTCGGTGCACAATTTAAAATGGAGCAAACTCCGTGGGGCAAAGTTAGAATTTTTTGAACGTTCGCGAGGGTGGTTTTTGGCTGCTAGGGGTGCCTTCCGCCAGGGATATCGAGATGCGACTTTTTTTAGATTGTTCCTGATGCCATTCCTTAGCTCGGTGCACAATTTAAAATGGAGCAAACTCCGTGGGGCAAAGTTAGAATTTTTTGAACGTTCGCGAGGGTGGTTTTTGGCTGCTAGGGGTGCCTTCCGCCAGGGATATCGAGATGCGACTTTTTTTAGATTGTTCCTGATGCCATTCCTTAGCTCGGTGCACAATTTAAAATGGAACAAACTCCGTGGGGCAAAGTTAGAATTTTTTGAACGTTCGCGAGGGTGGTTTTTGGCTGCTAGGGGTGCCTTCCGCCAGGGATATCGAGATGCGACTTTTTTTAGATTGTTCCTGATGCCATTCCTTAGCTCGGTGCACAATTTAAAATGGAACAAACTCCGTGGGGCAACGTTAGAATTTTTTGAACGTTCGCGAGGGTGGTTTTTGGCTGCTAGGGGTGCCTTCCGCCAGGGATATCGAGATGCGACTTTTTTTAGATTGTTCCTGATGCCATTCCTTAGCTCGGTGCACAATTTAAAATGGAACAAACTCCGTGGGGCAAAGTTAGAATTTTTTGAACGTTCGCGAGGGTGGTTTTTGGCTGCTAGGGGTGCCTTCCGCCAGGGATATCGAGATGCGACTTTTTTTAGATTGTTCCTGATGCCATTCCTTAGCTCGGTGCACAATTTAAAATGGCACAAACTCCGTGGGGCAAAGTTAGAATTTTTTGAACGTTCGCGAGGGTGGTTTTTGGCTGCTAGGGGTGCCTCCCGCCAGGGATATCGAGATGCGACTTTTTTTAGATTGTTCCTGATGCCATTCCTTAGCTCGGTGCACAATTTAAAATGGCACAAACTCCGTGGGGCAAAGTTAGAATTTTTTGAACGTTCGCGAGGGTGGTTTTTGGCTGCTAGGGGTGCCTTCCGCCAGGGATATCGAGATGCGACTTTTTTTAGCTTGTTCCTGATGCCATTCCTTAGCTCGGTGCACAATTTAAAATGGAACAAACTCCGTGGGGCAAAGTTAGAATTTTTTGAACGTTCGCGAGGGTGGTTTTTGGCTGCTAGGGGTGCCTTCCGCCAGGGATATGGAGATGCGACTTTTTTTAGATTGTTCCTGATGCCATTCCTTAGCTCGGTGCACAATTTAAAATGGAACAAACTCCGTGGGGCAAAGTTAGAATTTTTTGAACGTTCGCGAGGGTGGTTTTTGGCTGCTAGGGGTGCCTTCCGCCAGGGATATCGAGATGCGACTTTTTTTAGATTGTTCCTGATGCCATTCCTTAGCTCGGTGCACAATTTAAAATGGAACAAACTCCGTGGGGCAAAGTTAGAATTTTTTGAACGTTCGCGAGGGTGGTTTTTGGCTGCTAGGGGTGCCTTCCGCCAGGGATATCGAGATGCGACTTTTTTTAGATTGTTCCTCATGCCATTCCTTAGCTCGGTGCACAATTTAAAATGGAACAAACTCCGTGGGGCAAAGTTAGAATTTTTTGAACGTTCGCGAGGGTGGTTTTTGGCTGCTAGGGGTGCCTTCCGCCAGGGATATCGAGATGCGACTTTTTTTAGATTGTTCCTGATGCCATTCCTTAGCTCGGTGCACAATTTAAAATGGCACAAACTCCGTGGGGCAAAGTTAGAATTTTTTGAACGTTCGCGAGGGTGGTTTTTGGCTGCTAGGGGTGCCTTCCGCCAGGGATATCGAGATGCGACTTTTTTTAGATTGTTCCTGATGCCATTCCTTAGCTCGGTGCACAATTTAAAATGGCACAAACTCCGTGGGGCAAAGTTAGAATTTTTTGAACGTTCGCGAGGGTGGTTTTTGGCTGCTAGGGGTGCCTTCCGCCAGGGATATCGAGATGCGACTTTTTTTAGCTTGTTCCTGATGCCATTCCTTAGCTCGGTGCACAATTTAAAATGGAACAAACTCCGTGGGGCAAAGTTAGAATTTTTTGAACGTTCGCGAGGGTGGTTTTTGGCTGCTAGGGGTGCCTTCCGCCAGGGATATGGAGATGCGACTTTTTTTAGATTGTTCCTGATGCCATTCCTTAGCTCGGTGCACAATTTAAAATGGAGCAAACTCCGTGGGGCAAAGTTAGAATTTTTTGAACGTTCGCGAGGGTGGTTTTTGGCTGCTAGGGGTGCCTTCCGCCAGGGATATCGAGATGCGACTTTTTTTAGATTGTTCCTGATGCCATTCCTTAGCTCGGTGCACAATTTAAAATGGAACAAACTCCGTGGGGCAAAGTTAGAATTTTTTGAACGTTCGCGAGGGTGGTTTTTGGCTGCTAGGGGTGCCTTCCGCCAGGGATATCGAGATGCGACTTTTTTTAGATTGTTCCTGATGCCATTCCTTAGCTCGGTGCACAATTTAAAATGGAACAAACTCCGTGGGGCAAAGTTAGAATTTTTTGAACGTTCGCGAGGGTGGTTTTTGGCTGCTAGGGGTGCCTTCCGCCAGGGATATCGAGATGCGACTTTTTTTAGATTGTTCCTGATGCCATTCCTTAGCTCGGTGCACAATTTAAAATGGAACAAACTCCGTGGGGCAAAGTTAGAATTTTTTGAACGTTCGCGAGGGTGGTTTTTGGCTGCTAGGGGTGCCTTCCGCCAGGGATATCGAGATGCGACTTTTTTTAGATTGTTCCTGATGCCATTCCTTAGCTCGGTGCACAATTTAAAATGGAACAAACTCCGTGGGGCAAAGTTAGAATTTTTTGAACGTTCGCGAGGGTGGTTTTTGGCTGCTAGGGGTGCCTTCCGCCAGGGATATCGAGATGCGACTTTTTTTAGATTGTTCCTGATGCCATTCCTTAGCTCGGTGCACAATTTAAAATGGAGCAAACTCCGTGGGGCAAAGTTAGAATTTTTTGAACGTTCGCGAGGGTGGTTTTTGGCTGCTAGGGGTTCCTTCCGCCAGGGATATCGAGATGCGACTTTTTTTAGATTGTTCCTGATGCCATTCCTTAGCTCGGTGCACAATTTAAAATGGAACAAACTCCGTGGGGCAAAGTTAGAATTTTTTGAACGTTCGCGAGGGTGGTTTTTGGCTGCTAGGGGTGCCTTCCGCCAGGGATATCGAGATGCGACTTTTTTTAGATTGTTCCTGATGCCATTCCTTAGCTCGGTGCACAATTTAAAATGGAACAAACTCCGTGGGGCAAAGTTAGAATTTTTTGAACGTTCGCGAGGGTGGTTTTTGGCTGCTAGGGGTGCCTTCCGCCAGGGATATCGAGATGCGACTTTTTTTAGATTGTTCCTGATGCCATTCCTTAGCTCGGTGCACAATTTAAAATGGAGCAAACTCCGTGGGGCAAAGTTAGAATTTTTTGAACGTTCGCGAGGGTGGTTTTTGGCTGCTAGGGGTGCCTTCCGCCAGGGATATCGAGATGCGACTTTTTTTAGATTGTTCCTGATGCCATTCCTTAGCTCGGTGCACAATTTAAAATGGAGCAAACTCCGTGGGGCAAAGTTAGAATTTTTTGAACGTTCGCGAGGGTGGTTTTTGGCTGCTAGGGGTGCCTTCCGCCAGGGATATCGAGATGCGACTTTTTTTAGATTGTTCCTGATGCCATTCCTTAGCTCGGTGCACAATTTAAAATGGAACAAACTCCGTGGGGCAAAGTTAGAATTTTTTGAACGTTCGCGAGGGTGGTTTTTGGCTGCTAGGGGTGCCTTCCGCCAGGGATATCGAGATGCGACTTTTTTTAGATTGTTCCTGATGCCATTCCTTAGCTCGGTGCACAATTTAAAATGGAACAAACTCCGTGGGGCAACGTTAGAATTTTTTGAACGTTCGCGAGGGTGGTTTTTGGCTGCTAGGGGTGCCTTCCGCCAGGGATATCGAGATGCGACTTTTTTTAGATTGTTCCTGATGCCATTCCTTAGCTCGGTGCACAATTTAAAATGGAACAAACTCCGTGGGGCAAAGTTAGAATTTTTTGAACGTTCGCGAGGGTGGTTTTTGGCTGCTAGGGGTGCCTTCCGCCAGGGATATCGAGATGCGACTTTTTTTAGATTGTTCCTGATGCCATTCCTTAGCTCGGTGCACAATTTAAAATGGCACAAACTCCGTGGGGCAAAGTTAGAATTTTTTGAACGTTCGCGAGGGTGGTTTTTGGCTGCTAGGGGTGCCTTCCGCCAGGGATATCGAGATGCGACTTTTTTTAGATTGTTCCTGATGCCATTCCTTAGCTCGGTGCACAATTTAAAATGGCACAAACTCCGTGGGGCAAAGTTAGAATTTTTTGAACGTTCGCGAGGGTGGTTTTTGGCTGCTAGGGGTGCCTTCCGCCAGGGATATCGAGATGCGACTTTTTTTAGCTTGTTCCTGATGCCATTCCTTAGCTCGGTGCACAATTTAAAATGGAACAAACTCCGTGGGGCAAAGTTAGAATTTTTTGAACGTTCGCGAGGGTGGTTTTTGGCTGCTAGGGGTGCCTTCCGCCAGGGATATGGAGATGCGACTTTTTTTAGATTGTTCCTGATGCCATTCCTTAGCTCGGTGCACAATTTAAAATGGAACAAACTCCGTGGGGCAAAGTTAGAATTTTTTGAACGTTCGCGAGGGTGGTTTTTGGCTGCTAGGGGTGCCTTCCGCCAGGGATATCGAGATGCGACTTTTTTTAGATTGTTCCTGATGCCATTCCTTAGCTCGGTGCACAATTTAAAATGGAACAAACTCCGTGGGGCAAAGTTAGAATTTTTTGAACGTTCGCGAGGGTGGTTTTTGGCTGCTAGGGGTGCCTTCCGCCAGGGATATCGAGATGCGACTTTTTTTAGATTGTTCCTCATGCCATTCCTTAGCTCGGTGCACAATTTAAAATGGAACAAACTCCGTGGGGCAAAGTTAGAATTTTTTGAACGTTCGCGAGGGTGGTTTTTGGCTGCTAGGGGTGCCTTCCGCCAGGGATATCGAGATGCGACTTTTTTTAGATTGTTCCTGATGCCATTCCTTAGCTCGGTGCACAATTTAAAATGGCACAAACTCCGTGGGGCAAAGTTAGAATTTTTTGAACGTTCGCGAGGGTGGTTTTTGGCTGCTAGGGGTGCCTTCCGCCAGGGATATCGAGATGCGACTTTTTTTAGATTGTTCCTGATGCCATTCCTTAGCTCGGTGCACAATTTAAAATGGCACAAACTCCGTGGGGCAAAGTTAGAATTTTTTGAACGTTCGCGAGGGTGGTTTTTGGCTGCTAGGGGTGCCTTCCGCCAGGGATATCGAGATGCGACTTTTTTTAGCTTGTTCCTGATGCCATTCCTTAGCTCGGTGCACAATTTAAAATGGAACAAACTCCGTGGGGCAAAGTTAGAATTTTTTGAACGTTCGCGAGGGTGGTTTTTGGCTGCTAGGGGTGCCTTCCGCCAGGGATATGGAGATGCGACTTTTTTTAGATTGTTCCTGATGCCATTCCTTAGCTCGGTGCACAATTTAAAATGGAACAAACTCCGTGGGGCAAAGTTAGAATTTTTTGAACGTTCGCGAGGGTGGTTTTTGGCTGCTAGGGGTGCCTTCCGCCAGGGATATCGAGATGCGACTTTTTTTAGATTGTTCCTGATGCCATTCCTTATCTCGGTGCACAATTTAAAATGGAACAAACTCCGTGGGGCAAAGTTAGAATTTTTTGAACGTTCGCGAGGGTGGTTTTTGGCTGCTAGGGGTGCCTTCCGCCAGGGATATCGAGATGCGACTTTTTTTAGATTGTTCCTCATGCCATTCCTTAGCTCGGTGCACAATTTAAAATGGAACAAACTCCGTGGGGCAAAGTTAGAATTTTTTGAACGTTCGCGAGGGTGGTTTTTGGCTGCTAGGGGTGCCTTCCGCCAGGGATATCGAGATGCGACTTTTTTTAGATTGTTCCTGATGCCATTCCTTAGCTCGGTGCACAATTTAAAATGGAACAAACTCCGTGGGGCAAAGTTAGAATTTTTTGAACGTTCGCGAGGGTGGTTTTTGGCTGCTAGGGGTGCCTTCCGCCAGGGATATCGAGATGCGACTTTTTTTAGATTGTTCCTGATGCCATTCCTTAGCTCGGTGCACAATTTAAAATGGAACAAACTCCGTGGGGCAAAGTTAGAATTTTTTGAACGTTCGCGAGGGTGGTTTTTGGCTGCTAGGGGTGCCTTCCGCCAGGGATATCGAGATGCGACTTTTTTTAGATTGTTCCTGATGCCATTCCTTAGCTCGGTGCACAATTTAAAATGGAACAAACTCCGTGGGGCAAAGTTAGAATTTTTTGAACGTTCGCGAGGGTGGTTTTTGGCTGCTAGGGGTGCCTTCCGCCAGGGATATCGAGATGCGACTTTTTTTAGATTGTTCCTGATGCCATTCCTTAGCTCGGTGCACAATTTAAAATGGAACAAACTCCGTGGGGCAAAGTTAGAATTTTTTGAACGTTCGCGAGGGTGGTTTTTGGCTGCTAGGGGTGCCTTCCGCCAGGGATATCGAGATGCGACTTTTTTTAGATTGTTCCTGATGCCATTCCTTAGCTCGGTGCACAATTTAAAATGGAACAAACTCCGTGGGGCAACGTTAGAATTTTTTGAACGTTCGCGAGGGTGGTTTTTGGCTGCTAGGGGTGCCTTCCGCCAGGGATATCGAGATGCGACTTTTTTTAGATTGTTCCTGATGCCATTCCTTAGCTCGGTGCACAATTTAAAATGGAGCAAACTCCGTGGGGCAAAGTTAGAATTTTTTGAACGTTCGCGAGGGTGGTTTTTGGCTGCTAGGGGTGCCTTCCGCCAGGGATATCGAGATGCGACTTTTTTTAGATTGTTCCTGATGCCATTCCTTAGCTCGGTGCACAATTTAAAATGGAGCAAACTCCGTGGGGCAAAGTTAGAATTTTTTGAACGTTCGCGAGGGTGGTTTTTGGCTGCTAGGGGTGCCTTCCGCCAGGGATATCGAGATGCGACTTTTTTTAGATTGTTCCTTCTGCCATTCCTTAGCTCGGTGCACAATTTAAAATGGAACAAACTCCGTGGGGCAAAGTTAGAATTTTTTGAACGTTCGCGAGGGTGGTTTTTGGCTGCTAGGGGTGCCTTCCGCCAGGGATATCGAGATGCGACTTTTTTTAGATTGTTCCTGATGCCATTCCTTAGCTCGGTGCACAATTTAAAATGGAACAAACTCCGTGGGGCAAAGTTAGAATTTTTTGAACGTTCGCGAGGGTGGTTTTTGGCTGCTAGGGGTGCCTTCCGCCAGGGATATCGAGATGCGACATTTTTTAGATTGTTCCTGATGCCATTCCTTAGCTCGGTGCACAATTTAAAATGGAGCAAACTCCGTGGGGCAAAGTTAGAATTTTTTGAACGTTCGCGAGGGTGGTTTTTGGCTGCTAGGGGTTCCTTCCGCCAGGGATATCGAGATGCGACTTTTTTTAGATTGTTCCTGATGCCATTCCTTAGCTCGGTGCACAATTTAAAATGGAACAAACTCCGTGGGGCAAAGTTAGAATTTTTTGAACGTTCGCGAGGGTGGTTTTTGGCTGCTAGGGGTGCCTTCCGCCAGGGATATCGAGATGCGACTTTTTTTAGATTGTTCCTGATGCCATTCCTTAGCTCGGTGCACAATTTAAAATGGAACAAACTCCGTGGGGCAAAGTTAGAATTTTTTGAACGTTCGCGAGGGTCGTTTTTGGCTGCTAGGGGTGCCTTCCGCCAGGGATATCGAGATGCGACTTTTTTTAGATTGTTCCTGATGCCATTCCTTAGCTCGGTGCACAATTTAAAATGGAACAAACTCCGTGGGGCAAAGTTAGAATTTTTTGAACGTTCGCGAGGGTGGTTTTTGGCTGCTAGGGGTGCCTTCCGCCAGGGATATCGAGATGCGACTTTTTTTAGATTGTTCCTGATGCCATTCCTTAGCTCGGTGCACAATTTAAAATGGAACAAACTCCGTGGGGCAAAGTTAGAATTTTTTGAACGTTCGCGAGGGTGGTTTTTGGCTGCTAGGGGTGCCTTCCGCCAGGGATATCGAGATGCGACTTTTTTTAGATTGTTCCTGATGCCATTCCTTAGCTCGGTGCACAATTTAAAATGGAGCAAACTCCGTGGGGCAAAGTTAGAATTTTTTGAACGTTCGCGAGGGTGGTTTTTGGCTGCTAGGGGTGCCTTCCGCCAGGGATATCGAGATGCGACTTTTTTTAGATTGTTCCTGATGCCATTCCTTAGCTCGGTGCACAATTTAAAATGGAGCAAACTCCGTGGGGCAAAGTTAGAATTTTTTGAACGTTCGCGAGGGTGGTTTTTGGCTGCTAGGGGTGCCTTCCGCCAGGGATATCGAGATGCGACTTTTTTTAGATTGTTCCTGATGCCATTCCTTAGCTCGGTGCACAATTTAAAATGGAACAAACTCCGTGGGGCAAAGTTAGAATTTTTTGAACGTTCGCGAGGGTGGTTTTTGGCTGCTAGGGGTGCCTTCCGCCAGGGATATCGAGATGCGACTTTTTTTAGATTGTTCCTGATGCCATTCCTTAGCTCGGTGCACAATTTAAAATGGAACAAACTCCGTGGGGCAAAGTTAGAATTTTTTGAACGTTCGCGAGGGTGGTTTTTGGCTGCTAGGGGTGCCTTCCGCCAGGGATATCGAGATGCGACTTTTTTTAGATTGTTCCTGATGCCATTCCTTAGCTCGGTGCACAATTTAAAATGGAGCAAACTCCGTGGGGCAAAGTTAGAATTTTTTGAACGTTCGCGAGGGTGGTTTTTGGCTGCTAGGGGTGCATTCCGCCAGGGATATCGAGATGCGACTTTTTTTAGGTTGTTCCTGATGCCATTCCTTAGCTCGGTGCACAATTTAAAATGGAGCAAACTCCGTGGGGCAAAGTTAGAATTTTTTGAACGTTCGCGAGGGTGGTTTTTGGCTGCTAGGGGTGCCTTCCGCCAGGGATATCGAGATGCGACTTTTTTTAGATTGTTCCTGATGCCATTCCTTAGCTCGGTGCACAATTTAAAATGGAACAAACTCCGTGGGGCAAAGTTAGAATTTTTTGAACGTTCGCGAGGGTGGTTTTTGGCTGCTAGGGGTGCCTTCCGCCAGGGATATCGAGATGCGACTTTTTTTAGATTGTTCCTGATGCCATTCCTTAGCTCGGTGCACAATTTAAAATGGAACAAACTCCGTGGGGCAAAGTTAGAATTTTTTGAACGTTCGCGAGGGTGGTTTTTGGCTGCTAGGGGTGCCTTCCGCCAGGGATATCGAGATGCGACTTTTTTTAGATTGTTCCTGATGCCATTCCTTAGCTCGGTGCACAATTTAAAATGGAACAAACTCCGTGGGGCAAAGTTAGAATTTTTTGAACGTTCGCGAGGGTGGTTTTTGGCTGCTAGGGGTGCCTTCCGCCAGGGATATCGAGATGCGACTTTTTTTAGATTGTTCCTGATGCCATTCCTTAGCTCGGTGCACAATTTAAAATGGCACAAACTCCGTGGGGCAAAGTTAGAATTTTTTGAACGTTCGCGAGGGTGGTTTTTGGCTGCTAGGGGTGCCTTCCGCCAGGGATATCGAGATGCGACTTTTTTTAGATTGTTCCTGATGCCATTCCTTAGCTCGGTGCACAATTTAAAATGGCACAAACTCCGTGGGGCAAAGTTAGAATTTTTTGAACGTTCGCGAGGGTGGTTTTTGGCTGCTAGGGGTGCCTTCCGCCAGGGATATCGAGATGCGACTTTTTTTAGCTTGTTCCTGATGCCATTCCTTAGCTCGGTGCACAATTTAAAATGGAACAAACTCCGTGGGGCAAAGTTAGAATTTTTTGAACGTTCGCGAGGGTGGTTTTTGGCTGCTAGGGGTGCCTTCCGCCAGGGATATGGAGATGCGACTTTTTTTAGATTGTTCCTGATGCCATTCCTTAGCTCGGTGCACAATTTAAAATGGAACAAACTCCGTGGGGCAAAGTTAGAATTTTTTGAACGTTCGCGAGGGTGGTTTTTGGCTGCTAGGGGTGCCTTCCGCCAGGGATATCGAGATGCGACTTTTTTTAGATTGTTCCTGATGCCATTCCTTAGCTCGGTGCACAATTTAAAATGGAACAAACTCCGTGGGGCAAAGTTAGAATTTTTTGAACGTTCGCGAGGGTGGTTTTTGGCTGCTAGGGGTGCCTTCCGCCAGGGATATCGAGATGCGACTTTTTTTAGATTGTTCCTGATGCCATTCCTTAGCTCGGTGCACAATTTAAAATGGAACAAACTCCGTGGGGCAAAGTTAGAATTTTTTGAACGTTCGCGAGGGTGGTTTTTGGCTGCTAGGGGTGCCTTCCGCCAGGGATATCGAGATGCGACTTTTTTTAGATTGTTCCTGATGCCATTCCTTAGCTCGGTGCACAATTTAAAATGGAACAAACTCCGTGGGGCAAAGTTAGAATTTTTTGAACGTTCGCGAGGGTGGTTTTTGGCTGCTAGGGGTGCCTTCCGCCAGGGATATCGAGATGCGACTTTTTTTAGATTGTTCCTGATGCCATTCCTTAGCTCGGTGCACAATTTAAAATGGAACAAACTCCGTGGGGCAAAGTTAGAATTTTTTGAACGTTCGCGAGGGTGGTTTTTGGCTGCTAGGGGTGCCTTCCGCCAGGGATATCGAGATGCGACTTTTTTTAGATTGTTCCTGATGCCATTCCTTAGCTCGGTGCACAATTTAAAATGGAACAAACTCCGTGGGGCAAAGTTAGAATTTTTTGAACGTTCGCGAGGGTGGTTTTTGGCTGCTAGGGGTGCCTTCCGCCAGGGATATCGAGATGCGACTTTTTTTAGATTGTTCCTGATGCCATTCCTTAGCTCGGTGCACAATTTAAAATGGAGCAAACTCCGTGGGGCAAAGTTAGAATTTTTTGAACGTTCGCGAGGGTGGTTTTTGGCTGCTAGGGGTGCATTCCGCCAGGGATATCGAGATGCGACTTTTTTTAGATTGTTCCTGATGCCATTCCTTAGCTCGGTGCACAATTTAAAATGGAGCAAACTCCGTGGGGCAAAGTTAGAATTTTTTGAACGTTCGCGAGGGTGGTTTTTGGCTGCTAGGGGTGCCTTCCGCCAGGGATATCGAGATGCGACTTTTTTTAGATTGTTCCTGATGCCATTCCTTAGCTCGGTGCACAATTTAAAATGGAACAAACTCCGTGGGGCAAAGTTAGAATTTTTTGAACGTTCGCGAGGGTGGTTTTTGGCTGCTAGGGGTGCCTTCCGCCAGGGATATCGAGATGCGACTTTTTTTAGATTGTTCCTGATGCCATTCCTTAGCTCGGTGCACAATTTAAAATGGAACAAACTCCGTGGGGCAAAGTTAGAATTTTTTGAACGTTCGCGAGGGTGGTTTTTGGCTGCTAGGGGTGCCTTCCGCCAGGGATATCGAGATGCGACTTTTTTTAGATTGTTCCTGATGCCATTCCTTAGCTCGGTGCACAATTTAAAATGGAGCAAACTCCGTGGGGCAAAGTTAGAATTTTTTGAACGTTCGCGAGGGTGGTTTTTGGCTGCTAGGGGTTCTTTCCGCCAGGGATATCGAGATGCGACTTTTTTTAGATTGTTCCTGATGCCATTCCTTAGCTCGGTGCACAATTTAAAATGGAACAAACTCCGTGGGGCAAAGTTAGAATTTTTTGAACGTTCGCGAGGGTGGTTTTTGGCTGCTAGGGGTGCCTTCCGCCAGGGATATCGAGATGCGACTTTTTTTAGATTGTTCCTGATGCCATTCCTTAGCTCGGTGCACAATTTAAAATGGAACAAACTCCGTGGGGCAAAGTTAGAATTTTTTGAACGTTCGCGAGGGTCGTTTTTGGCTGCTAGGGGTGCCTTCCGCCAGGGATATCGAGATGCGACTTTTTTTAGATTGTTCCTGATGCCATTCCTTAGCTCGGTGCACAATTTAAAATGGAACAAACTCCGTGGGGCAAAGTTAGAATTTTTTGAACGTTCGCGAGGGTGGTTTTTGGCTGCTAGGGGTGCCTTCCGCCAGGGATATCGAGATGCGACTTTTTTTAGATTGTTCCTGATGCCATTCCTTAGCTCGGTGCACAATTTAAAATGGAACAAACTCCGTGGGGCAAAGTTAGAATTTTTTGAACGTTCGCGAGGGTGGTTTTTGGCTGCTAGGGGTGCCTTCCGCCAGGGATATCGAGATGCGACTTTTTTTAGATTGTTCCTGATGCCATTCCTTAGCTCGGTGCACAATTTAAAATGGAGCAAACTCCGTGGGGCAAAGTTAGAATTTTTTGAACGTTCGCGAGGGTGGTTTTTGGCTGCTAGGGGTGCCTTCCGCCAGGGATATCGAGATGCGACTTTTTTTAGATTGTTCCTGATGCCATTCCTTAGCTCGGTGCACAATTTAAAATGGAGCAAACTCCGTGGGGCAAAGTTAGAATTTTTTGAACGTTCGCGAGGGTGGTTTTTGGCTGCTAGGGGTGCCTTCCGCCAGGGATATCGAGATGCGACTTTTTTTAGATTGTTCCTGATGCCATTCCTTAGCTCGGTGCACAATTTAAAATGGAACAAACTCCGTGGGGCAAAGTTAGAATTTTTTGAACGTTCGCGAGGGTGGTTTTTGGCTGCTAGGGGTGCCTTCCGCCAGGGATATCGAGATGCGACTTTTTTTAGATTGTTCCTGATGCCATTCCTTAGCTCGGTGCACAATTTAAAATGGAGCAAACTCCGTGGGGCAAAGTTAGAATTTTTTGAACGTTCGCGAGGGTGGTTTTTGGCTGCTAGGGGTGCCTTCCGCCAGGGATATCGAGATGCGACTTTTTTTAGATTGTTCCTGATGCCATTCCTTAGCTCGGTGCACAATTTAAAATGGAACAAACTCCGTGGGGCAAAGTTAGAATTTTTTGAACGTTCGCGAGGGTGGTTTTTGGCTGCTAGGGGTGCCTTCCGCCAGGGATATCGAGATGCGACTTTTTTTAGATTGTTCCTGATGCCATTCCTTAGCTCGGTGCACAATTTAAAATGGAACAAACTCCGTGGGGCAAAGTTAGAATTTTTTGAACGTTCGCGAGGGTGGTTTTTGGCTGCTAGGGGTGCCTTCCGCCAGGGATATCGAGATGCGACTTTTTTTAGATTGTTCCTGATGCCATTCCTTAGCTCGGTGCACAATTTAAAATGGAACAAACTCCGTGGGGCAAAGTTAGAATTTTTTGAACGTTCGCGAGGGTGGTTTTTGGCTGCTAGGGGTGCCTTCCGCCAGGGATATCGAGATGCGACTTTTTTTAGATTGTTCCTGATGCCATTCCTTAGCTCGGTGCACAATTTAAAATGGCACAAACTCCGTGGGGCAAAGTTAGAATTTTTTGAACGTTCGCGAGGGTGGTTTTTGGCTGCTAGGGGTGCCTTCCGCCAGGGATATCGAGATGCGACTTTTTTTAGATTGTTCCTGATGCCATTCCTTAGCTCGGTGCACAATTTAAAATGGCACAAACTCCGTGGGGCAAAGTTAGAATTTTTTGAACGTTCGCGAGGGTGGTTTTTGGCTGCTAGGGGTGCCTTCCGCCAGGGATATCGAGATGCGACTTTTTTTAGCTTGTTCCTGATGCCATTCCTTAGCTCGGTGCACAATTTAAAATCGAACAAACTCCGTGGGGCAAAGTTAGAATTTTTTGAACGTTCGCGAGGGTGGTTTTTGGCTGCTAGGGGTGCCTTCCGCCAGGGATATGGAGATGCGACTTTTTTTAGATTGTTCCTGATGCCATTCCTTAGCTCGGTGCACAATTTAAAATGGAACAAACTCCGTGGGGCAAAGTTAGAATTTTTTGAACGTTCGCGAGGGTGGTTTTTGGCTGCTAGGGGTGCCTTCCGCCAGGGATATCGAGATGCGACTTTTTTTAGATTGTTCCTGATGCCATTCCTTAGCTCGGTGCACAATTTAAAATGGAACAAACTCCGTGGGGCAAAGTTAGAATTTTTTGAACGTTCGCGAGGGTGGTTTTTGGCTGCTAGGGGTGCCTTCCGCCAGGGATATCGAGATGCGACTTTTTTTAGATTGTTCCTGATGCCATTCCTTAGCTCGGTGCACAATTTAAAATGGAACAAACTCCGTGGGGCAAAGTTAGAATTTTTTGAACGTTCGCGAGGGTGGTTTTTGGCTGCTAGGGGTGCCTTCCGCCAGGGATATCGAGATGCGACTTTTTTTAGATTGTTCCTGATGCCATTCCTTAGCTCGGTGCACAATTTAAAATGGAACAAACTCCGTGGGGCAAAGTTAGAATTTTTTGAACGTTCGCGAGGGTGGTTTTTGGCTGCTAGGGGTGCCTTCCGCCAGGGATATCGAGATGCGACTTTTTTTAGATTGTTCCTGATGCCATTCCTTAGCTCGGTGCACAATTTAAAATGGAACAAACTCCGTGGGGCAAAGTTAGAATTTTTTGAACGTTCGCGAGGGTGGTTTTTGGCTGCTAGGGGTGCCTTCCGCCAGGGATATCGAGATGCGACTTTTTTTAGATTGTTCCTGATGCCATTCCTTAGCTCGGTGCACAATTTAAAATGGAACAAACTCCGTGGGGCAAAGTTAGAATTTTTTGAACGTTCGCGAGGGTGGTTTTTGGCTGCTAGGGGTGCCTTCCGCCAGGGATATCGAGATGCGACTTTTTTTAGATTGTTCCTGATGCCATTCCTTAGCTCGGTGCACAATTTAAAATGGAGCAAACTCCGTGGGGCAAAGTTAGAATTTTTTGAACGTTCGCGAGGGTGGTTTTTGGCTGCTAGGGGTGCATTCCGCCAGGGATATCGAGATGCGACTTTTTTTAGATTGTTCCTGATGCCATTCCTTAGCTCGGTGCACAATTTAAAATGGAGCAAACTCCGTGGGGCAAAGTTAGAATTTTTTGAACGTTCGCGAGGGTGGTTTTTGGCTGCTAGGGGTGCCTTCCGCCAGGGATATCGAGATGCGACTTTTTTTAGATTGTTCCTGATGCCATTCCTTATCTCGGTGCACAATTTAAAATGGAACAAACTCCGTGGGGCAAAGTTAGAATTTTTTGAACGTTCGCGAGGGTGGTTTTTGGCTGCTAGGGGTGCCTTCCGCCAGGGATATCGAGATGCGACTTTTTTTAGATTGTTCCTGATGCCATTCCTTAGCTCGGTGCACAATTTAAAATGGAACAAACTCCGTGGGGCAAAGTTAGAATTTTTTGAACGTTCGCGAGGGTGGTTTTTGGCTGCTAGGGGTGCCTTCCGCCAGGGATATCGAGATGCGACTTTTTTTAGATTGTTCCTGATGCCATTCCTTAGCTCGGTGCACAATTTAAAATGGAACAAACTCCGTGGGGCAAAGTTAGAATTTTTTGAACGTTCGCGAGGGTGGTTTTTGGCTGCTAGGGGTGCCTTCCGCCAGGGATATCGAGATGCGACTTTTTTTAGATTGTTCCTGATGCCATTCCTTAGCTCGGTGCACAATTTAAAATGGCACAAACTCCGTGGGGCAAAGTTAGAATTTTTTGAACGTTCGCGAGGGTGGTTTTTGGCTGCTAGGGGTGCCTTCCGCCAGGGATATCGAGATGCGACTTTTTTTAGATTGTTCCTGATGCCATTCCTTAGCTCGGTGCACAATTTAAAATGGCACAAACTACGTGGGGCAAAGTTAGAATTTTTTGAACGTTCGCGAGGGTGGTTTTTGGCTGCTAGGGGTGCCTTCCGCCAGGGATATCGAGATGCGACTTTTTTTAGCTTGTTCCTGATGCCATTCCTTAGCTCGGTGCACAATTTAAAATGGAACAAACTCCGTGGGGCAAAGTTAGAATTTTTTGAACGTTCGCGAGGGTGGTTTTTGGCTGCTAGGGGTGCCTTCCGCCAGGGATATGGAGATGCGACTTTTTTTAGATTGTTCCTGATGCCATTCCTTAGCTCGGTGCACAATTTAAAATGGAACAAACTCCGTGGGGCAAAGTTAGAATTTTTTGAACGTTCGCGAGGGTGGTTTTTGGCTGCTAGGGGTGCCTTCCGCCAGGGATATCGAGATGCGACTTTTTTTAGATTGTTCCTGATGCCATTCCTTAGCTCGGTGCACAATTTAAAATGGAACAAACTCCGTGGGGCAAAGTTAGAATTTTTTGAACGTTCGCGAGGGTGGTTTTTGGCTGCTAGGGGTGCCTTCCGCCAGGGATATCGAGATGCGACTTTTTTTAGATTGTTCCTGATGCCATTCCTTAGCTCGGTGCACAATTTAAAATGGAACAAACTCCGTGGGGCAAAGTTAGAATTTTTTGAACGTTCGCGAGGGTGGTTTTTGGCTGCTAGGGGTGCCTTCCGAAAGGGATATCGAGATGCGACTTTTTTTAGATTGTTCCTGATGCCATTCCTTAGCTCGGTGCACAATTTAAAATGGAGCAAACTCCGTGGGGCAAAGTTAGAATTTTTTGAACGTTCGCGAGGGTGGTTTTTGGCTGCTAGGGGTGCCTTCCGCCAGGGATATCGAGATGCGACTTTTTTTAGATTGTTCCTGATGCCATTCCTTAGCTCGGTGCACAATTTAAAATGGAGCAAACTCCGTGGGGCAAAGTTAGAATTTTTTGAACGTTCGCGAGGGTGGTTTTTGGCTGCTAGGGGTGCCTTCCGCCAGGGATATCGAGATGCGACTTTTTTTAGATTGTTCCTGATGCCATTCCTTAGCTCGGTGCACAATTTAAAATGGAACAAACTCCGTGGGGCAAAGTTAGAATTTTTTGAACGTTCGCGAGGGTGGTTTTTGGCTGCTAGGGGTGCCTTCCGCCAGGGATATCGAGATGCGACTTTTTTTAGATTGTTCCTGATGCCATTCCTTAGCTCGGTGCACAATTTAAAATGGAACAAACTCCGTGGGGCAAAGTTAGAATTTTTTGAACGTTCGCGAGGGTGGTTTTTGGCTGCTAGGGGTGCCTTCCGCCAGGGATATCGAGATGCGACTTTTTTTAGATTGTTCCTGATGCCATTCCTTAGCTCGGTGCACAATTTAAAATGGAGCAAACTCCGTGGGGCAAAGTTAGAATTTTTTGAACGTTCGCGAGGGTGGTTTTTGGCTGCTAGGGGTGCATTCCGCCAGGGATATCGAGATGCGACTTTTTTTAGATTGTTCCTGATGCCATTCCTTAGCTCGGTGCACAATTTAAAATGGAGCAAACTCCGTGGGGCAAAGTTAGAATTTTTTGAACGTTCGCGAGGGTGGTTTTTGGCTGCTAGGGGTGCCTTCCGCCAGGGATATCGAGATGCGACTTTTTTTAGATTGTTCCTGATGCCATTCCTTAGCTCGGTGCACAATTTAAAATGGAACAAACTCCGTGGGGCAAAGTTAGAATTTTTTGAACGTTCGCGAGGGTGGTTTTTGGCTGCTAGGGGTGCCTTCCGCCAGGGATATCGAGATGCGACTTTTTTTAGATTGTTCCTGATGCCATTCCTTAGCTCGGTGCACAATTTAAAATGGAACAAACTCCGTGGGGCAAAGTTAGAATTTTTTGAACGTTCGCGAGGGTGGTTTTTGGCTGCTAGGGGTGCCTTCCGCCAGGGATATCGAGATGCGACTTTTTTTAGATTGTTCCTGATGCCATTCCTTAGCTCGGTGCACAATTTAAAATGGAACAAACTCCGTGGGGCAAAGTTAGAATTTTTTGAACGTTCGCGAGGGTGGTTTTTGGCTGCTAGGGGTGCCTTCCGCCAGGGATATCGAGATGCGACTTTTTTTAGATTGTTCCTGATGCCATTCCTTAGCTCGGTGCACAATTTAAAATGGCACAAACTCCGTGGGGCAAAGTTAGAATTTTTTGAACGTTCGCGAGGGTGGTTTTTGGCTGCTAGGGGTGCCTTCCGCCAGGGATATCGAGATGCGACTTTTTTTAGATTGTTCCTCATGCCATTCCTTAGCTCGGTGCACAATTTAAAATGGAACAAACTCCGTGGGGCAAAGTTAGAATTTTTTGAACGTTCGCGAGGGTGGTTTTTGGCTGCTAGGGGTGCCTTCCGCCAGGGATATCGAGATGCGACTTTTTTTAGATTGTTCCTGATGCCATTCCTTAGCTCGGTGCACAATTTAAAATGGAACAAACTCCGTGGGGCAAAGTTAGAATTTTTTGAACGTTCGCGAGGGTGGTTTTTGGCTGCTAGGGGTGCCTTCCGCCAGGGATATCGAGATGCGACTTTTTTTAGATTGTTCCTGATGCCATTCCTTAGCTCGGTGCACAATTTAAAATGGAACAAACTCCGTGGGGCAAAGTTAGAATTTTTTGAACGTTCGCGAGGGTGGTTTTTGGCTGCTAGGGGTGCCTTCCGCCAGGGATATCGAGATGCGACTTTTTTTAGATTGTTCCTGGTGCCATTCCTTAGCTCGGTGCACAATTTAAAATGGAACAAACTCCGTGGGGCAAAGTTAGAATTTTTTGAACGTTCGCGAGGGTGGTTTTTGGCTGCTAGGGGTGCCTTCCGCCAGGGATATCGAGATGCGACTTTTTTTAGATTGTTCCTGATGCCATTCCTTAGCTCGGTGCACAATTTAAAATGGAACAAACTCCGTGGGGCAAAGTTAGAATTTTTTGAACGTTCGCGAGGGTGGTTTTTGGCTGCTAGGGGTGCCTTCCGCCAGGGATATCGAGATGCGACTTTTTTTAGATTGTTCCTGATGCCATTCCTTAGCTCGGTGCAAAATTTAAAATGGAACAAACTCCGTGGGGCAAAGTTAGAATTTTTTGAACGTTCGCGAGGGTGGTTTTTGGCTGCTAGGGGTGCCTTCCGCCAGGGATATCGAGATGCGACTTTTTTTAGATTGTTCCTGATGCCATTCCTTAGCTCGGTGCACAATTTAAAATGGAACAAACTCCGTGGGGCAAAGTTAGAATTTTTTGAACGTTCGCGAGGGTGGTTTTTGGCTGCTAGGGGTGCCTTCCGCCAGGGATATCGAGATGCGACTTTTTTTAGATTGTTCCTGATGCCATTCCTTAGCTCGGTGCACAATTTAAAATGGAGCAAACTCCGTGGGGCAAAGTTAGAATTTTTTGAACGTTCGCGAGGGTGGTTTTTGGCTGCTAGGGGTGCCTTCCGCCAGGGATATGGAGATGCGACTTTTTTTAGATTGTTCCTGATGCCATTCCTTAGCTCGGTGCACAATTTAAAATGGAACAAACTCCGTGGGGCAAAGTTAGAATTTTTTGAACGTTCGCGAGGGTGGTTTTTGGCTGCTAGGGGTGCCTTCCGCCAGGGATATCGAGATGCGACTTTTTTTAGATTGTTCCTGATGCCATTCCTTAGCTCGGTGCACAATTTAAAATGGAACAAACTCCGTGGGGCAAAGTTAGAATTTTTTGAACGTTCGCGAGGGTGGTTTTTGGCTGCTAGGGGTGCCTTCCGCCAGGGATATCGAGATGCGACTTTTTTTAGATTGTTCCTGATGCCATTCCTTAGCTCGGTGCACAATTTAAAATGGAACAAACTCCGTGGGGCAAAGTTAGAATTTTTTGAACGTTCGCGAGGGTGGTTTTTGGCTGCTAGGGGTGCCTTCCGCCAGGGATATCGAGATGCGACTTTTTTTAGATTGTTCCTGATGCCATTCCTTAGCTCGGTGCACAATTTAAAATGGAACAAACTCCGTGGGGCAAAGTTAGAATTTTTTGAACGTTCGCGAGGGTGGTTTTTGGCTGCTAGGGGTGCCTTCCGCCAGGGGTATCGAGATGCGACTTTTTTTAGATTGTTCCTGATGCCATTCCTTAGCTCGGTGCACAATTTAAAATGGAACAAACTCCGTGGGGCAAAGTTAGAATTTTTTGAACGTTCGCGAGGGTCGTTTTTGGCTGCTAGGGGTGCCTTCCGCCAGGGATATCGAGATGCGACTTTTTTTAGATTGTTCCTGATGCCATTCCTTAGCTCGGTGCACAATTTAAAATGGAACAAACTCCGTGGGGCAAAGTTAGAATTTTTTGAACGTTCGCGAGGGTGGTTTTTGGCTGCTAGGGGTGCCTTCCGCCAGGGATATCGAGATGCGACTTTTTTTAGATTGTTCCTGATGCCATTCCTTAGCTCGGTGCACAATTTAAAATGGAACAAACTCCGTGGGGCAAAGTTAGAATTTTTTGAACGTTCGCGAGGGTGGTTTTTGGCTGCTAGGGGTGCCTTCCGCCAGGGATATCGAGATGCGACTTTTTTTAGATTGTTCCTGATGCCATTCCTTAGCTCGGTGCACAATTTAAAATGGAGCAAACTCCGTGGGGCAAAGTTAGAATTTTTTGAACGTTCGCGAGGGTGGTTTTTGGCTGCTAGGGGTGCCTTCCGCCAGGGATATCGAGATGCGACTTTTTTTAGATTGTTCCTGATGCCATTCCTTAGCTCGGTGCACAATTTAAAATGGAACAAACTCCGTGGGGCAAAGTTAGAATTTTTTGAACGTTCGCGAGGGTGGTTTTTGGCTGCTAGGGGTGCCTTCCGCCAGGGATATCGAGATGCGACTTTTTTTAGATTGTTCCTGATGCCATTCCTTAGCTCGGTGCACAATTTAAAATGGAACAAACTCCGTGGGGCAAAGTTAGAATTTTTTGAACGTTCGCGAGGGTGGTTTTTGGCTGCTAGGGGTGCCTTCCGCCAGGGATATCGAGATGCGACTTTTTTTAGATTGTTCCTGATGCCATTCCTTAGCTCGGTGCACAATTTAAAATGGAGCAAACTCCGTGGGGCAAAGTTAGAATTTTTTGAACGTTCGCGAGGGTGGTTTTTGGCTGCTAGGGGTGCATTCCGCCAGGGATATCGAGATGCGACTTTTTTTAGATTGTTCCTGATGCCATTCCTTAGCTCGGTGCACAATTTAAAATGGAGCAAACTCCGTGGGGCAAAGTTAGAATTTTTTGAACGTTCGCGAGGGTGGTTTTTGGCTGCTAGGGGTGCCTTCCGCCAGGGATATCGAGATGCGACTTTTTTTAGATTGTTCCTGATGCCATTCCTTAGCTCGGTGCACAATTTAAAATGGAACAAACTCCGTGGGGCAAAGTTAGAATTTTTTGAACGTTCGCGAGGGTGGTTTTTGGCTGCTAGGGGTGCCTTCCGCCAGGGATATCGAGATGCGACTTTTTTTAGATTGTTCCTGATGCCATTCCTTAGCTCGGTGCACAATTTAAAATGGAACAAACTCCGTGGGGCAAAGTTAGAATTTTTTGAACGTTCGCGAGGGTGGTTTTTGGCTGCTAGGGGTGCCTTCCGCCAGGGATATCGAGATGCGACTTTTTTTAGATTGTTCCTGATGCCATTCCTTAGCTCGGTGCACAATTTAAAATGGAACAAACTCCGTGGGGCAAAGTTAGAATTTTTTGAACGTTCGCGAGGGTGGTTTTTGGCTGCTAGGGGTGCCTTCCGCCAGGGATATCGAGATGCGACTTTTTTTAGATTGTTCCTGATGCCATTCCTTAGCTCGGTGCACAATTTAAAATGGCACAAACTCCGTGGGGCAAAGTTAGAATTTTTTGAACGTTCGCGAGGGTGGTTTTCGGCTGCTAGGGGTGCCTTCCGCCAGGGATATCGAGATGCGACTTTTTTTAGATTGTTCCTGATGCCATTCCTTAGCTCGGTGCACAATTTAAAATGGAACAAACTCCGTGGGGCAAAGTTAGAATTTTTTGAACGTTCGCGAGGGTGGTTTTTGGCTGCTAGGGGTGCCTTCCGCCAGGGATATCGAGATGCGACTTTTTTTAGATTGTTCCTGATGCCATTCCTTAGCTCGGTGCACAATTTAAAATGGAACAAACTCCGTGGGGCAAAGTTAGAATTTTTTGAACGTTCGCGAGGGTGGTTTTTGGCTGCTAGGGGTGCCTTCCGCCAGGGATATCGAGATGCGACTTTTTTTAGATTGTTCCTGATGCCATTCCTTAGCTCGGTGCACAATTTAAAATGGAACAAACTCCGTGGGGCAAAGTTAGAATTTTTTGAACGTTCGCGAGGGTGGTTTTTGGCTGCTAGGGGTGCCTTCCGCCAGGGATATCGAGATGCGACTTTTTTTAGATTGTTCCTGATGCCATTCCTTAGCTCGGTGCACAATTTAAAATGGAACAAACTCCGTGGGGCAAAGTTAGAATTTTTTGAACGTTCGCGAGGGTGGTTTTTGGCTGCTAGGGGTTCCTTCCGCCAGGGATATCGAGATGCGACTTTTTTTAGATTGTTCCTGATGCCATTCCTTAGCTCGGTGCACAATTTAAAATGGAACAAACTCCGTGGGGCAAAGTTAGAATTTTTTGAACGTTCGCGAGGGTGGTTTTTGGCTGCTAGGGGTGCCTTCCGCCAGGGATATCGAGATGCGACTTTTTTTAGATTGTTCCTGATGCCATTCCTTAGCTCGGTGCACAATTTAAAATGGAACAAACTCCGTGGGGCAAAGTTAGAATTTTTTGAACGTTCGCGAGGGTGGTTTTTGGCTGCTAGGGGTGCCTTCCGCCAGGGATATCGAGATGCGACTTTTTTTAGATTGTTCCTGATGCCATTCCTTAGCTCGGTGCACAATTTAAAATGGAACAAACTCCGTGGGGCAAAGTTAGAATTTTTTGAACGTTCGCGAGGGTGGTTTTTGGCTGCTAGGGGTTCCTTCCGCCAGGGATATCGAGATGCGACTTTTTTTAGATTGTTCCTGATGCCATTCCTTAGCTCGGTGCACAATTTAAAATGGAACAAACTCCGTGGGGCAAAGTTAGAATTTTTTGAACGTTCGCGAGGGTGGTTTTTGGCTGCTAGGGGTGCCTTCCGCCAGGGATATCGAGATGCGACTTTTTTTAGATTGTTCCTCATGCCATTCCTTAGCTCGGTGCACAATTTAAAATGGAACAAACTCCGTGGAGCAAAGTTAGAATTTTTTGAACGTTCGCGAGGGTGGTTTTTGGCTGCTAGGGGTGCCTTCCGCCAGGGATATCGAGATGCGACTTTTTTTAGATTGTTCCTGATGCCATTCCTTAGCTCGGTGCACAATTTAAAATGGAACAAACTCCGTGGGGCAAAGTTAGAATTTTTTGAACGTTCGCGAGGGTGGTTTTTGGCTGCTAGGGGTGCCTTCCGCCAGGGATATCGAGATGCGACTTTTTTTAGATTGTTCCTGATGCCATTCCTTAGCTCGGTGCACAATTTAAAATGGAACAAACTCCGTGGGGCAAAGTTAGAATTTTTTGAACGTTCGCGAGGGTGGTTTTTGGCTGCTAGGGGTGCCTTCCGCCAGGGATATCGAGATGCGACTTTTTTTAGATTGTTCCTGATGCCATTCCTTAGCTCGGTGCACAATTTAAAATGGAACAAACTCCGTGGGGCAAAGTTAGAATTTTTTGAACGTTCGCGAGGGTGGTTTTTGGCTGCTAGGGGTGCCTTCCGCCAGGGATATCGTGATGCGACTTTTTTTAGATTGTTCCTGATGCCATTCCTTAGCTCGGTGCACAATTTAAAATGGAACAAACTCCGTGGGGCAAAGTTAGAATTTTTTGAACGTTCGCGAGGGTGGTTTTTGGCTGCTAGGGGTGCCTTCCGCCAGGGATATCGAGATGCGACTTTTTTTAGATTGTTCCTGATGCCATTCCTTAGCTCGGTGCACAATTTAAAATGGAACAAACTCCGTGGGGCAAAGTTAGAATTTTTTGAACGTTCGCGAGGGTGGTTTTTGGCTGCTAGGGGTGCCTTCCGCCAGGGATATCGAGATGCGACTTTTTTTAGATTGTTCCTGATGCCATTCCTTAGCTCGGTGCACAATTTAAAATGGAGCAAACTCCGTGGGGCAAAGTTAGAATTTTTTGAACGTTCGCGAGGGTGGTTTTTGGCTGCTAGGGGTTCCTTCCGCCAGGGATATCGAGATGCGACTTTTTTTAGATTGTTCCTGATGCCATTCCTTAGCTCGGTGCACAATTTAAAATGGAACAAACTCCGTGGGGCAAAGTTAGAATTTTTTGAACGTTCGCGAGGGTGGTTTTTGGCTGCTAGGGGTGCCTTCCGCCAGGGATATCGAGATGCGACTTTTTTTAGATTGTTCCTGATGCCATTCCTTAGCTCGGTGCACAATTTAAAATGGAACAAACTCCGTGGGGCAAAGTTAGAATTTTTTGAACGTTCGCGAGGGTGGTTTTTGGCTGCTAGGGGTGCCTTCCGCCAGGGATATCGAGATGCGACTTTTTTTAGATTGTTCCTGATGCCATTCCTTAGCTCGGTGCACAATTTAAAATGGAACAAACTCCGTGGGGCAAAGTTAGAATTTTTTGAACGTTCGCGAGGGTGGTTTTTGGCTGCTAGGGGTGCCTTCCGCCAGGGATATCGAGATGCGACTTTTTTTAGATTGTTCCTGATGCCATTCCTTAGCTCGGTGCTCAATTTAAAATGGAACAAACTCCGTGGGGCAAAGTTAGAATTTTTTGAACGTTCGCGAGGGTGGTTTTTGGCTGCTAGGGGTGCCTTCCGCCAGGGATATCGAGATGCGACTTTTTTTAGATTGTTCCTGATGCCATTCCTTAGCTCGGTGCAAAATTTAAAATGGAACAAACTCCGTGGGGCAAAGTTAGAATTTTTTGAACGTTCGCGAGGGTGGTTTTTGGCTGCTAGGGGTGCCTTCCGCCAGGGATATCGAGATGCGACTTTTTTTAGATTGTTCCTGATGCCATTCCTTAGCTCGGTGCACAATTTAAAATGGAACAAACTCCGTGGGGCAAAGTTAGAATTTTTTGAACGTTCGCGAGGGTGGTTTTTGGCTGCTAGGGGTGCCTTCCGCCAGGGATATCGAGATGCGACTTTTTTTAGATTGTTCCTGATGCCATTCCTTAGCTCGGTCCACAATTTAAAATGGAACAAACTCCGTGGGGCAAAGTTAGAATTTTTTGAACGTTCGCGAGGGTGGTTTTTGGCTGCTAGGGGTGCCTTCCGCCAGGGATATCGAGATGCGACTTTTTTTAGATTGTTCCTGATGCCATTCCTTAGCTCGGTGCACAATTTAAAATGGAACAAACTCCGTGGGGCAAAGTTAGAATTTTTTGAACGTTCGCGAGGGTGGTTTTTGGCTGCTAGGGGTGCCTTCCGCCAGGGATATCGAGATGCGACTTTTTTTAGATTGTTCCTGATGCCATTCCTTAGCTCGGTGCTCAATTTAAAATGGAACAAACTCCGTGGGGCAAAGTTAGAATTTTTTGAACGTTCGCGAGGGTGGTTTTTGGCTGCTAGGGGTGCCTTCCGCCAGGGATATCGAGATGCGACTTTTTTTAGATTGTTCCTGATGCCATTCCTTAGCTCGGTGCAAAATTTAAAATGGAACAAACACCGTGGGGCAAAGTTAGAATTTTTTGAACGTTCGCGAGGGTGGTTTTTGGCTGCTAGGGGTGCCTTCCGCCAGGGATATCGAGATGCGACTTTTTTTAGATTGTTCCTGATGCCATTCCTTAGCTCGGTGCACAATTTAAAATGGAACAAACTCCGTGGGGCAAAGTTAGAATTTTTTGAACGTTCGCGAGGGTGGTTTTTGGCTGCTAGGGGTGCCTTCCGCCAGGGATATCCAGATGCGACTTTTTTTAGATTGTTCCTGATGCCATTCCTTAGCTCGGTGCACAATTTAAAATGGAACAAACTCCGTGGGGCAAAGTTAGAATTTTTTGAACGTTCGCGAGGGTGGTTTTTGGCTGCTAGGGGTGCCTTCCGCCAGGGATATCGAGATGCGACTTTTTTTAGATTGTTCCTGATGCCATTCCTTAGCTCGGTGCACAATTTAAAATGGAACAAACTCCGTGGGGCAAAGTTAGAATTTTTTGAACGTTCGCGAGGGTGGTTTTTGGCTGCTAGGGGTTCCTTCCGCCAGGGATATCGAGATGCGACTTTTTTTAGATTGTTCCTGATGCCATTCCTTAGCTCGGTGCACAATTTAAAATGGAACAAACTCCGTGGGGCAAAGTTAGAATTTTTTGAACGTTCGCGAGGGTGGTTTTTGGCTGCTAGGGGTGCCTTCCGCCAGGGATATCGAGATGCGACTTTTTTTAGATTGTTCCTGATGCCATTCCTTAGCTCGGTGCACAATTTAAAATGGAACAAACTCCGTGGGGCAAAGTTAGAATTTTTTGAACGTTCGCGAGGGTGGTTTTTGGCTGCTAGGGGTGCCTTCCGCCAGGGATATCGAGATGCGACTTTTTTTAGATTGTTCCTGATGCCATTCCTTAGCTCGGTGCACACTTTAAAATGGAACAAACTCCGTGGGGCAAAGTTAGAATTTTTTGAACGTTCGCGAGGGTGGTTTTTGGCTGCTAGGGGTGCCTTCCGCCAGGGATATCGAGATGCGACTTTTTTTAGATTGTTCCTCATGCCATTCCTTAGCTCGGTGCACAATTTAAAATGGAACAAACTCCGTGGGGCAAAGTTAGAATTTTTTGAACGTTCGCGAGGGTGGTTTTTGGCTGCTAGGGGTGCCTTCCGCCAGGGATATCGAGATGCGACTTTTTTTAGATTGTTCCTGATGCCATTCCTTAGCTCGGTGCACAATTTAAAATGGAACAAACTCCGTGGGGCAAAGTTAGAATTTTTTGAACGTTCGCGAGGGTGGTTTTTGGCTGCTAGGGGTGCCTTCCGCCAGGGATATCGAGATGCGACTTTTTTTAGATTGTTCCTGATGCCATTCCTTAGCTCGGTGCACAATTTAAAATGGAACAAACTCCGTGGGGCAAAGTTAGAATTTTTTGAACGTTCGCGAGGGTGGTTTTTGGCTGCTAGGGGTGCCTTCCGCCAGGGATTTCGAGATGCGACTTTTTTTAGATTGTTCCTGATGCCATTCCTTAGCTCGGTGCACAATTTAAAGTGGAACAAACTCCGTGGGGCAAAGTTAGAATTTTTTGAACGTTCGCGAAGGTGGTTTTTGGCTGCTAGGGGTGCCTTCCGCCAGGGATATCGAGATGCGACTTTTTTTAGATTGTTCCTGATGCCATTCCTTAGCTCGGTGCACAATTTAAAATGGAACAAACTCCGTGAGGCAAAGTTAGAATTTTTTGAACGTTCGCGAGGGTGGTTTTTGGCTGCTAGGGGTGCCTTCCGCCAGGGATATCGAGATGCGACTTTTTTTAGATTGTTCCTGATGCCATTCCTTAGCTCGGTGCACAATTTAAAATGGAACAAACTCCGTGGGGCAAAGTTAGAATTTTTTGAACGTTCGCGAGGGTGGTTTTTGTCTGCTAGGGGTGCCTTCCGCCAGGGATATCGAGATGCGACTTTTTTTAGATTGTTCCTGATGCCATTCCTTAGCTCGGTGCACAATTTAAAATGGAGCAAACTCCGTGGGGCAAAGTTAGAATTTTTTGAACGTTCGCGAGGGTGGTTTTTGGCTGCTAGGGGTGCCTTCCGCCAGGGATATCGAGATGCGACTTTTTTTAGATTGTTCCTGATGCCATTCCTTAGCTCGGTGCACAATTTAAAATGGAACAAACTCCGTGGGGCAAAGTTAGAATTTTTTGAACGTTCGCGAGGGTGGTTTTTGGCTGCTAGGGGTGCCTTCCGCCAGGGATATCGAGATGCGACTTTTTTTAGATTGTTCCTGGTGCCATTCCTTAGCTCGGTGCACAATTTAAAATGGAACAAACTCCGTGGGGCAAAGTTAGAATTTTTTGAACGTTCGCGAGGGTGGTTTTTGGCTGCTAGGGCTGCCTTCCGCCAGGGATATCGAGATGCGACTTTTTTTAGATTGTTCCTGATGCCATTCCTTAGCTCGGTGCACAATTTAAAATGGAACAAACTCCGTGGGGCAAAGTTAGAATTTTTTGAACGTTCGCGAGGGTGGTTTTTGGCTGCTAGGGGTGCCTTCCGCCAGGGATATCGAGATGCGACTTTTTTTAGATTGTTCCTGATGCCATTCCTTAGCTCGGTGCACAATTTAAAATGGAACAAACTCCGTGGGGCAAAGTTAGAATTTTTTGAACGTTCGCGAGGGTGGTTTTTGGCTGCTAGGGGTGCCTTCCGCCAGGGATATCGAGATGCGACTTTTTTTAGATTGTTCCTGATGCCATTCCTTAGCTCGGTGCACAATTTAAAATGGAACAAACTCCGTGGGGCAAAGTTAGAATTTTTTGAACGTTCGCGAGGGTGGTTTTTGGCTGCTAGGGGTGCCTTCCGCCAGGGATATCGAGATGCGACTTTTTTTAGATTGTTCCTGATGCCATTCCTTAGCTCGGTGCACAATTTAAAATGGAACAAACTCCGTGGGGCAAAGTTAGAATTTTTTGAACGTTCGCGAGGGTGGTTTTTGGCTGCTAGGGGTGCCTTCCGCCAGGGATATCGAGATGCGACTTTTTTTAGATTGTTCCTGATGCCATTCCTTAGCTCGGTGCACAATTTAAAATGGCACAAACTCCGTGGGGCAAAGTTAGAATTTTTTGAACGTTCGCGAGGGTGGTTTTTGGCTGCTAGGGGTGCCTTCCGCCAGGGATATCGAGATGCGACTTTTTTTAGATTGTTCCTGATGCCATTCCTTAGCTCGGTGCACAATTTAAAATGGAACAAACTCCGTGGGGCAAAGTTAGAATTTTTTGAACGTTCGCGAGGGTGGTTTTTGGCTGCTAGGGGTGCCTTCCGCCAGGGATATCGAGATGCGACTTTTTTTAGATTGTTCCTGATGCCATTCCTTAGCTCGGTGCACAATTTAAAATGGAACAAACTCCGTGGGGCAAAGTTAGAATTTTTTGAACGTTCGCGAGGGTGGTTTTTGGCTGCTAGGGGTGCCTTCCGCCAGGGATATCGAGATGCGACTTTTTTTAGATTGTTCCTGATGCCATTCCTTAGCTCGGTGCACAATTTAAAGTGGAACAAACTCCGTGGGGCAAAGTTAGAATTTTTTGAACGTTCGCGAGGGTGGTTTTTGGCTGCTAGGGGTGCCTTCCGCCAGGGATATCGAGATGCGACTTTTTTTAGATTGTTCCTGATGCCATTCCTTAGCTCGGTGCACAATTTAAAATGGAACAAACTCCGTGGGGCAAAGTTAGAATTTTTTGAACGTTCGCGAGGGTGGTTTTTGGCTGCTAGGGGTGCCTTCCGCCAGGGATATCGAGATGCGACTTTTTTTAGATTGTTCCTGATGCCATTCCTTACCTCGGTGCACAATTTAAAATGGAACAAACTCCGTGGGGCAAAGTTAGAATTTTTTGAACGTTCGCGAGGGTGGTTTTTGGCTGCTAGGGGTGCCTTCCGCCAGGGATATCGAGATGCGACTTTTTTTAGATTGTTCCTCATGCCATTCCTTAGCTCGGTGCACAATTTAAAATGGAACAAACTCCGTGGGGCAAAGTTAGAATTTTTTGAACGTTCGCGAGGGTGGTTTTTGGCTGCTAGGGGTGCCTTCCGCCCGGGATATCGAGATGCGACTTTTTTTAGATTGTTCCTGATGCCATTCCTTAGCTTGGTGCACAATTTAAAATGGAACAAACTCCGTGGGGCAAAGTTAGAATTTTTTGAACGTTCGCGAGGGTGGTTTTTGGCTGCTAGGGGTGCCTTCCGCCAGGGATATCGAGATGCGACTTTTTTTAGATTGTTCCTGATGCCATTCCTTAGCTCGGTGCACAATTTAAAATGGAACAAACTCCGTGGGGCAAAGTTAGAATTTTTTGAACGTTCGCGAGGGTGGTTTTTGGCTGCTAGGGGTGCCTTCCGCCAGGGATATCGAGATGCGACTTTTTTTAGATTGTTCCTGATGCCATTCCTTAGCTCGGTGCACAATTTAAAATGGAACAAACTCCGTGGGGCAAAGTTAGAATTTTTTGAACGTTCGCGAGGGTGGTTTTTGGCTGCTAGGGGTGCCTTCCGCCAGGGATATCGAGATGCGACTTTTTTTAGATTGTTCCTGGTGCCATTCCTTAGCTCGGTGCACAATTTAAAATGGAACAAACTCCGTGGGGCAAAGTTAGAATTTTTTGAACGTTCGCGAGGGTGGGTTTTGGCTGCTAGGGCTGCCTTCCGCCAGGGATATCGAGATGCGACTTTTTTTAGATTGTTCCTGATGCCATTCCTTAGCTCGGTGCACAATTTAAAATGGAACAAACTCCGTGGGGCAAAGTTAGAATTTTTTGAACGTTCGCGAGGGTGGTTTTTGGCTGCTAGGGGTGCCTTCCGCCAGGGATATCGAGATGCGACTTTTTTTAGATTGTTCCTGATGCCATTCCTTAGCTCGGTGCACAATTTAAAATGGAACAAACTCCGTGGGGCAAAGTTAGAATTTTTTGAACGTTCGCGAGGGTGGTTTTTGGCTGCTAGGGGTGCCTTCCGCCAGGGATATCGAGATGCGACTTTTTTTAGATTGTTCCTGATGCCATTCCTTAGCTCGGTGCACAATTTAAAGTGGAACAAACTCCGTGGGGCAAAGTTAGAATTTTTTGAACGTTCGCGAGGGTGGTTTTTGGCTGCTAGGGGTGCCTTCCGCCAGGGATATCGAGATGCGACTTTTTTTAGATTGTTCCTGATGCCATTCCTTAGCTCGGTGCACAATTTAAAATGGAACAAACTCCGTGAGGCAAAGTTAGAATTTTTTGAACGTTCGCGAGGGTGGTTTTTGGCTGCTAGGGGTGCCTTCCGCCAGGGATATCGAGATGCGACTTTTTTTAGATTGTTCCTGATGCCATTCCTTAGCTCGGTGCACAATTTAAAATGGAACAAACTCCGTGGGGCAAAGTTAGAATTTTTTGAACGTTCGCGAGGGTGGTTTTTGTCTGCTAGGGGTGCCTTCCGCCAGGGATATCGAGATGCGACTTTTTTTAGATTGTTCCTGATGCCATTCCTTAGCTCGGTGCACAATTTAAAATGGAGCAAACTCCGTGGGGCAAAGTTAGAATTTTTTGAACGTTCGCGAGGGTGGTTTTTGGCTGCTAGGGGTGCCTTCCGCCAGGGATATCGAGATGCGACTTTTTTTAGATTGTTCCTGATGCCATTCCTTAGCTCGGTGCACAATTTAAAATGGAACAAACTCCGTGGGGCAAAGTTAGAATTTTTTGAACGTTCGCGAGGGTGGTTTTTGGCTGCTAGGGGTGCCTTCCGCCAGGGATATCGAGATGCGACTTTTTTTAGATTGTTCCTGATGCCATTCCTTAGCTCGGTGCACAATTTAAAATGGAACAAACTCCGTGGGGCAAAGTTAGAATTTTTTGAACGTTCGCGAGGGTGGTTTTTGGCTGCTAGGGGTGCCTTCCGCCAGGGATATCGAGATGCGACTTTTTTTAGATTGTTCCTGATGCCTTTCCTTAGCTCGGTCCACAATTTAAAATGGAACAAACTCCGTGGGGCAAAGTTAGAATTTTTTGAACGTTCGCGAGGGTGGTTTTTGGCTGCTAGGGGTGCCTTCCGCCAGGGATATCGAGATGCGACTTTTTTTAGATTGTTCCTGATGCCATTCCTTAGCTCGGTGCACAATTTAAAATGGAACAAACTCCGTGGGGCAAAGTTAGAATTTTTTGAACGTTCGCGAGGGTGGTTTTTGGCTGCTAGGGGTGCCTTCCGCCAGGGATATCGAGATGCGACTTTTTTTAGATTGTTCCTGATGCCATTCCTTAGCTCGGTGCACAATTTAAAATGGAACAAACTCCGTGGGGCAAAGTTAGAATTTTTTGAACGTTCGCGAGGGTGGTTTTTGGCTGCTAGGGGTGCCTTCCGCCAGGGATATCGAGATGCGACTTTTTTTAGATTGTTCCTGATGCCATTCCTTAGCTCGGTGCACAATTTAAAATGGAACAAACTCCGTGGGGCAAAGTTAGAATTTTTTGAACGTTCGCGAGGGTGGTTTTTGGCTGCTAGGGGTGCCTTCCGCCAGGGATATCGAGATGCGACTTTTTTTAGATTGTTCCTGATGCCATTCCTTAGCTCGGTGCACAATTTAAAATGGAACAAACTCCGTGGGGCAAAGTTAGAATTTTTTGAACGTTCGCGAGGGTGGTTTTTGGCTGCTAGGGGTGCCTTCCGCCAGGGATATCGAGATGCGACTTTTTTTAGATTGTTCCTGATGCCATTCCTTAGCTCGGTGCACAATTTAAAATGGAGCAAACTCCGTGGGGCAAAGTTAGAATTTTTTGAACGTTCGCGAGGGTGGTTTTTGGCTGCTAGGGGTTCCTTCCGCCAGGGATATCGAGATGCGACTTTTTTTAGATTGTTCCTGATGCCATTCCTTAGCTCGGTGCACAATTTAAAATGGAACAAACTCCGTGGGGCAAAGTTAGAATTTTTTGAACGTTCGCGAGGGTGGTTTTTGGCTGCTAGGGGTGCCTTCCGCCAGGGATATCGAGATGCGACTTTTTTTAGATTGTTCCTGATGCCATTCCTTAGCTCGGTGCACAATTTAAAATGGAACAAACTCCGTGGGGCAAAGTTAGAATTTTTTGAACGTTCGCGAGGGTGGTTTTTGGCTGCTAGGGGTGCCTTCCGCCAGGGATATCGAGATGCGACTTTTTTTAGATTGTTCCTGATGCCATTCCTTAGCTCGGTGCACAATTTAAAATGGAACAAACTCCGTGGGGCAAAGTTAGAATTTTTTGAACGTTCGCGAGGGTGGTTTTTGGCTGCTAGGGGTGCCTTCCGCCAGGGATATCGAGATGCGACTTTTTTTAGATTGTTCCTGATGCCATTCCTTAGCTCGGTGCACAATTTAAAGTGGAACAAACTCCGTGGGGCAAAGTTAGAATTTTTTGAACGTTCGCGAGGGTGGTTTTTGGCTGCTAGGGGTGCCTTCCGCCAGGGATATCGAGATGCGACTTTTTTTAGATTGTTCCTGATGCCATTCCTTAGCTCGGTGCACAATTTAAAATGGAACAAACTCCGTGGGGCAAAGTTAGAATTTTTTGAACGTTCGCGAGGGTGGTTTTTGGCTGCTAGGGGTGCCTTCCGCCAGGGATATCGAGATGCGACTTTTTTTAGATTGTTCCTGATGCCATTCCTTACCTCGGTGCACAATTTAAAATGGAACAAACTCCGTGGGGCAAAGTTAGAATTTTTTGAACGTTCGCGAGGGTGGTTTTTGGCTGCTAGGGGTGCCTTCCGCCAGGGATATCGAGATGCGACTTTTTTTAGATTGTTCCTGATGCCATTCCTTAGCTCGGTGCACAATTTAAAATGGAACAAACTCCGTGGGGCAAAGTTAGAATTTTTTGAACGTTCGCGAGGGTGGTTTTTGGCTGCTAGGGGTGCCTTCCGCCAGGGATTTCGAGATGCGACTTTTTTTAGATTGTTCCTGATGCCATTCCTTAGCTCGGTGCACAATTTAAAATGGAACAAACTCCGTGGGGCAAAGTTAGAATTTTTTGAACGTTCGCGAGGGTGGTTTTTGGCTGCTAGGGGTGCCTTCCGCCAGGGATATCGAGATGCGACTTTTTTTAGATTGTTCCTGATGCCATTCCTTAGCTCGGTGCACAATTTAAAATGGAACAAACTCCGTGGGGCAAAGTTAGAATTTTTTGAACGTTCGCGAGGGTGGTTTTTGGCTGCTAGGGGTGCCTTCCGCCAGGGATATCGAGATGCGACTTTTTTTAGATTGTTCCTCATGCCATTCCTTAGCTCGGTGCACAATTTAAAATGGAACAAACTCCGTGGGGCAAAGTTAGAATTTTTTGAACGTTCGCGAGGGTGGTTTTTGGCTGCTAGGGGTGCCTTCCGCCAGGGATATCGAGATGCGACTTTTTTTAGATTGTTCCTGATGCCATTCCTTAGCTCGGTGCACAATTTAAAATGGAACAAACTCCGTGGGGCAAAGTTAGAATTTTTTGAACGTTCGCGAGGGTCGTTTTTGGCTGCTAGGGGTGCCTTCCGCCAGGGATATCGAGATGCGACTTTTTTTAGATTGTTCCTGATGCCATTCCTTAGCTCGGTGCACAATTTAAAATGGAACAAACTCCGTGGGGCAAAGTTAGAATTTTTTGAACGTTCGCGAGGGTGGTTTTTGGCTGCTAGGGGTGCCTTCCGCCAGGGATATCGAGATGCGACTTTTTTTAGATTGTTCCTGATGCCATTCCTTAGCTCGGTGCACAATTTAAAATGGAACAAACTCCGTGGGGCAAAGTTAGAATTTTTTGAACGTTCGCGAGGGTGGTTTTTGGCTGCTAGGGGTGCCTTCCGCCAGGGATATCGAGATGCGACTTTTTTTAGATTGTTCCTGATGCCATTCCTTAGCTCGGTGCACAATTTAAAATGGAACAAACTCCGTGGGGCAAAGTTAGAATTTTTTGAACGTTCGCGAGGGTGGTTTTTGGCTGCTAGGGGTGCCTTCCGCCAGGGATATCGAGATGCGACTTTTTTTAGATTGTTCCTGATGCCATTCCTTAGCTCGGTGCACAATTTAAAATGGAACAAACTCCGTGGGGCAACGTTAGAATTTTTTGAACGTTCGCGAGGGTGGTTTTTGGCTGCTAGGGGTGCCTTCCGCCAGGGATATCGAGATGCGACTTTTTTTAGATTGTTCCTGATGCCATTCCTTAGCTCGGTGCACAATTTAAAATGGAGCAAACTCCGTGGGGCAAAGTTAGAATTTTTTGAACGTTCGCGAGGGTGGTTTTTGGCTGCTAGGGGTGCCTTCCGCCAGGGATATCGAGATGCGACTTTTTTTAGATTGTTCCTGATGCCATTCCTTAGCTCGGTGCACAATTTAAAATGGAGCAAACTCCGTGGGGCAAAGTTAGAATTTTTTGAACGTTCGCGAGGGTGGTTTTTGGCTGCTAGGGGTGCCTTCCGCCAGGGATATCGAGATGCGACTTTTTTTAGATTGTTCCTGATGCCATTCCTTAGCTCGGTGCACAATTTAAAATGGAACAAACTCCGTGGGGCAAAGTTAGAATTTTTTGAACGTTCGCGAGGGTGGTTTTTGGCTGCTAGGGGTGCCTTCCGCCAGGGATATCGAGATGCGACTTTTTTTAGATTGTTCCTGATGCCATTCCTTAGCTCGGTGCACAATTTAAAATGGAACAAACTCCGTGGGGCAAAGTTAGAATTTTTTGAACGTTCGCGAGGGTGGTTTTTGGCTGCTAGGGGTGCCTTCCGCCAGGGATATCGAGATGCGACATTTTTTAGATTGTTCCTGATGCCATTCCTTAGCTCGGTGCACAATTTAAAATGGAGCAAACTCCGTGGGGCAAAGTTAGAATTTTTTGAACGTTCGCGAGGGTGGTTTTTGGCTGCTAGGGGTTCCTTCCGCCAGGGATATCGAGATGCGACTTTTTTTAGATTGTTCCTGATGCCATTCCTTAGCTCGGTGCACAATTTAAAATGGAACAAACTCCGTGGGGCAAAGTTAGAATTTTTTGAACGTTCGCGAGGGTGGTTTTTGGCTGCTAGGGGTGCCTTCCGCCAGGGATATCGAGATGCGACTTTTTTTAGATTGTTCCTGATGCCATTCCTTAGCTCGGTGCACAATTTAAAATGGAACAAACTCCGTGGGGCAAAGTTAGAATTTTTTGAACGTTCGCGAGGGTCGTTTTTGGCTGCTAGGGGTGCCTTCCGCCAGGGATATCGAGATGCGACTTTTTTTAGATTGTTCCTGATGCCATTCCTTAGCTCGGTGCACAATTTAAAATGGAACAAACTCCGTGGGGCAAAGTTAGAATTTTTTGAACGTTCGCGAGGGTGGTTTTTGGCTGCTAGGGGTGCCTTCCGCCAGGGATATCGAGATGCGACTTTTTTTAGATTGTTCCTGATGCCATTCCTTAGCTCGGTGCACAATTTAAAATGGAACAAACTCCGTGGGGCAAAGTTAGAATTTTTTGAACGTTCGCGAGGGTGGTTTTTGGCTGCTAGGGGTGCCTTCCGCCAGGGATATCGAGATGCGACTTTTTTTAGATTGTTCCTGATGCCATTCCTTAGCTCGGTGCACAATTTAAAATGGAGCAAACTCCGTGGGGCAAAGTTAGAATTTTTTGAACGTTCGCGAGGGTGGTTTTTGGCTGCTAGGGGTGCCTTCCGCCAGGGATATCGAGATGCGACTTTTTTTAGCTTGTTCCTGATGCCATTCCTTAGCTCGGTGCACAATTTAAAATGGAACAAACTCCGTGGGGCAAAGTTAGAATTTTTTGAACGTTCGCGAGGGTGGTTTTTGGCTGCTAGGGGTGCCTTCCGCCAGGGATATGGAGATGCGACTTTTTTTAGATTGTTCCTGATGCCATTCCTTAGCTCGGTGCACAATTTAAAATGGAGCAAACTCCGTGGGGCAAAGTTAGAATTTTTTGAACGTTCGCGAGGGTGGTTTTTGGCTGCTAGGGGTGCCTTCCGCCAGGGATATCGAGATGCGACTTTTTTTAGCTTGTTCCTGATGCCATTCCTTAGCTCGGTGCACAATTTAAAATGGAACAAACTCCGTGGGGCAAAGTTAGAATTTTTTGAACGTTCGCGAGGGTGGTTTTTGGCTGCTAGGGGTGCCTTCCGCCAGGGATATGGAGATGCGACTTTTTTTAGATTGTTCCTGATGCCATTCCTTAGCTCGGTGCACAATTTAAAATGGAACAAACTCCGTGGGGCAAAGTTAGAATTTTTTGAACGTTCGCGAGGGTGGTTTTTGGCTGCTAGGGGTGCCTTCCGCCAGGGATATCGAGATGCGACTTTTTTTAGATTGTTCCTGATGCCATTCCTTAGCTCGGTGCACAATTTAAAATGGAACAAACTCCGTGGGGCAAAGTTAGAATTTTTTGAACGTTCGCGAGGGTGGTTTTTGGCTGCTAGGGGTGCCTTCCGCCAGGGATATCGAGATGCGACTTTTTTTAGATTGTTCCTGATGCCATTCCTTAGCTCGGTGCACAATTTAAAATGGAACAAACTCCGTGGGGCAAAGTTAGAATTTTTTGAACGTTCGCGAGGGTGGTTTTTGGCTGCTAGGGGTGCCTTCCGAAAGGGATATCGAGATGCGACTTTTTTTAGATTGTTCCTGATGCCATTCCTTAGCTCGGTGCACAATTTAAAATGGAGCAAACTCCGTGGGGCAAAGTTAGAATTTTTTGAACGTTCGCGAGGGTGGTTTTTGGCTGCTAGGGGTGCCTTCCGCCAGGGATATCGAGATGCGACTTTTTTTAGATTGTTCCTGATGCCATTCCTTAGCTCGGTGCACAATTTAAAATGGAGCAAACTCCGTGGGGCAAAGTTAGAATTTTTTGAACGTTCGCGAGGGTGGTTTTTGGCTGCTAGGGGTGCCTTCCGCCAGGGATATCGAGATGCGACTTTTTTTAGATTGTTCCTGATGCCATTCCTTAGCTCGGTGCACAATTTAAAATGGAACAAACTCCGTGGGGCAAAGTTAGAATTTTTTGAACGTTCGCGAGGGTGGTTTTTGGCTGCTAGGGGTGCCTTCCGCCAGGGATATCGAGATGCGACTTTTTTTAGATTGTTCCTGATGCCATTCCTTAGCTCGGTGCACAATTTAAAATGGAACAAACTCCGTGGGGCAAAGTTAGAATTTTTTGAACGTTCGCGAGGGTGGTTTTTGGCTGCTAGGGGTGCCTTCCGCCAGGGATATCGAGATGCGACTTTTTTTAGATTGTTCCTGATGCCATTCCTTAGCTCGGTGCACAATTTAAAATGGAACAAACTCCGTGGGGCAACGTTAGAATTTTTTGAACGTTCGCGAGGGTGGTTTTTGGCTGCTAGGGGTGCCTTCCGCCAGGGATATCGAGATGCGACTTTTTTTAGATTGTTCCTGATGCCATTCCTTAGCTCGGTGCACAATTTAAAATGGAGCAAACTCCGTGGGGCAAAGTTAGAATTTTTTGAACGTTCGCGAGGGTGGTTTTTGGCTGCTAGGGGTGCCTTCCGCCAGGGATATCGAGATGCGACTTTTTTTAGATTGTTCCTGATGCCATTCCTTAGCTCGGTGCACAATTTAAAATGGAGCAAACTCCGTGGGGCAAAGTTAGAATTTTTTGAACGTTCGCGAGGGTGGTTTTTGGCTGCTAGGGGTGCCTTCCGCCAGGGATATCGAGATGCGACTTTTTTTAGATTGTTCCTGATGCCATTCCTTAGCTCGGTGCACAATTTAAAATGGAACAAACTCCGTGGGGCAAAGTTAGAATTTTTTGAACGTTCGCGAGGGTGGTTTTTGGCTGCTAGGGGTGCCTTCCGCCAGGGATATCGAGATGCGACTTTTTTTAGATTGTTCCTGATGCCATTCCTTAGCTCGGTGCACAATTTAAAATGGAACAAACTCCGTGGGGCAAAGTTAGAATTTTTTGAACGTTCGCGAGGGTGGTTTTTGGCTGCTAGGGGTGCCTTCCGCCAGGGATATCGAGATGCGACATTTTTTAGATTGTTCCTGATGCCATTCCTTAGCTCGGTGCACAATTTAAAATGGAGCAAACTCCGTGGGGCAAAGTTAGAATTTTTTGAACGTTCGCGAGGGTGGTTTTTGGCTGCTAGGGGTTCCTTCCGCCAGGGATATCGAGATGCGACTTTTTTTAGATTGTTCCTGATGCCATTCCTTAGCTCGGTGCACAATTTAAAATGGAACAAACTCCGTGGGGCAAAGTTAGAATTTTTTGAACGTTCGCGAGGGTGGTTTTTGGCTGCTAGGGGTGCCTTCCGCCAGGGATATCGAGATGCGACTTTTTTTAGATTGTTCCTGATGCCATTCCTTAGCTCGGTGCACAATTTAAAATGGAACAAACTCCGTGGGGCAAAGTTAGAATTTTTTGAACGTTCGCGAGGGTCGTTTTTGGCTGCTAGGGGTGCCTTCCGCCAGGGATATCGAGATGCGACTTTTTTTAGATTGTTCCTGATGCCATTCCTTAGCTCGGTGCACAATTTAAAATGGAACAAACTCCGTGGGGCAAAGTTAGAATTTTTTGAACGTTCGCGAGGGTGGTTTTTGGCTGCTAGGGGTGCCTTCCGCCAGGGATATCGAGATGCGACTTTTTTTAGATTGTTCCTGATGCCATTCCTTAGCTCGGTGCACAATTTAAAATGGAACAAACTCCGTGGGGCAAAGTTAGAATTTTTTGAACGTTCGCGAGGGTGGTTTTTGGCTGCTAGGGGTGCCTTCCGCCAGGGATATCGAGATGCGACTTTTTTTAGATTGTTCCTGATGCCATTCCTTAGCTCGGTGCACAATTTAAAATGGAGCAAACTCCGTGGGGCAAAGTTAGAATTTTTTGAACGTTCGCGAGGGTGGTTTTTGGCTGCTAGGGGTGCCTTCCGCCAGGGATATCGAGATGCGACTTTTTTTAGCTTGTTCCTGATGCCATTCCTTAGCTCGGTGCACAATTTAAAATGGAACAAACTCCGTGGGGCAAAGTTAGAATTTTTTGAACGTTCGCGAGGGTGGTTTTTGGCTGCTAGGGGTGCCTTCCGCCAGGGATATGGAGATGCGACTTTTTTTAGATTGTTCCTGATGCCATTCCTTAGCTCGGTGCACAATTTAAAATGGAGCAAACTCCGTGGGGCAAAGTTAGAATTTTTTGAACGTTCGCGAGGGTGGTTTTTGGCTGCTAGGGGTGCCTTCCGCCAGGGATATCGAGATGCGACTTTTTTTAGCTTGTTCCTGATGCCATTCCTTAGCTCGGTGCACAATTTAAAATGGAACAAACTCCGTGGGGCAAAGTTAGAATTTTTTGAACGTTCGCGAGGGTGGTTTTTGGCTGCTAGGGGTGCCTTCCGCCAGGGATATGGAGATGCGACTTTTTTTAGATTGTTCCTGATGCCATTCCTTAGCTCGGTGCACAATTTAAAATGGAACAAACTCCGTGGGGCAAAGTTAGAATTTTTTGAACGTTCGCGAGGGTGGTTTTTGGCTGCTAGGGGTGCCTTCCGCCAGGGATATCGAGATGCGACTTTTTTTAGATTGTTCCTGATGCCATTCCTTAGCTCGGTGCACAATTTAAAATGGAACAAACTCCGTGGGGCAAAGTTAGAATTTTTTGAACGTTCGCGAGGGTGGTTTTTGGCTGCTAGGGGTGCCTTCCGCCAGGGATATCGAGATGCGACTTTTTTTAGATTGTTCCTGATGCCATTCCTTAGCTCGGTGCACAATTTAAAATGGAACAAACTCCGTGGGGCAAAGTTAGAATTTTTTGAACGTTCGCGAGGGTGGTTTTTGGCTGCTAGGGGTGCCTTCCGAAAGGGATATCGAGATGCGACTTTTTTTAGATTGTTCCTGATGCCATTCCTTAGCTCGGTGCACAATTTAAAATGGAGCAAACTCCGTGGGGCAAAGTTAGAATTTTTTGAACGTTCGCGAGGGTGGTTTTTGGCTGCTAGGGGTGCCTTCCGCCAGGGATATCGAGATGCGACTTTTTTTAGATTGTTCCTGATGCCATTCCTTAGCTCGGTGCACAATTTAAAATGGAGCAAACTCCGTGGGGCAAAGTTAGAATTTTTTGAACGTTCGCGAGGGTGGTTTTTGGCTGCTAGGGGTGCCTTCCGCCAGGGATATCGAGATGCGACTTTTTTTAGATTGTTCCTGATGCCATTCCTTAGCTCGGTGCACAATTTAAAATGGAACAAACTCCGTGGGGCAAAGTTAGAATTTTTTGAACGTTCGCGAGGGTGGTTTTTGGCTGCTAGGGGTGCCTTCCGCCAGGGATATCGAGATGCGACTTTTTTTAGATTGTTCCTGATGCCATTCCTTAGCTCGGTGCACAATTTAAAATGGAACAAACTCCGTGGGGCAAAGTTAGAATTTTTTGAACGTTCGCGAGGGTGGTTTTTGGCTGCTAGGGGTGCCTTCCGCCAGGGATATCGAGATGCGACTTTTTTTAGATTGTTCCTGATGCCATTCCTTAGCTCGGTGCACAATTTAAAATGGAGCAAACTCCGTGGGGCAAAGTTAGAATTTTTTGAACGTTCGCGAGGGTGGTTTTTGGCTGCTAGGGGTGCATTCCGCCAGGGATATCGAGATGCGACTTTTTTTAGATTGTTCCTGATGCCATTCCTTAGCTCGGTGCACAATTTAAAATGGAGCAAACTCCGTGGGGCAAAGTTAGAATTTTTTGAACGTTCGCGAGGGTGGTTTTTGGCTGCTAGGGGTGCCTTCCGCCAGGGATATCGAGATGCGACTTTTTTTAGATTGTTCCTGATGCCATTCCTTAGCTCGGTGCACAATTTAAAATGGAACAAACTCCGTGGGGCAAAGTTAGAATTTTTTGAACGTTCGCGAGGGTGGTTTTTGGCTGCTAGGGGTGCCTTCCGCCAGGGATATCGAGATGCGACTTTTTTTAGATTGTTCCTGATGCCATTCCTTAGCTCGGTGCACAATTTAAAATGGAACAAACTCCGTGGGGCAAAGTTAGAATTTTTTGAACGTTCGCGAGGGTGGTTTTTGGCTGCTAGGGGTGCCTTCCGCCAGGGATATCGAGATGCGACTTTTTTTAGATTGTTCCTGATGCCATTCCTTAGCTCGGTGCACAATTTAAAATGGAACAAACTCCGTGGGGCAAAGTTAGAATTTTTTGAACGTTCGCGAGGGTGGTTTTTGGCTGCTAGGGGTGCCTTCCGCCAGGGATATCGAGATGCGACTTTTTTTAGATTGTTCCTGATGCCATTCCTTAGCTCGGTGCACAATTTAAAATGGAACAAACTCCGTGGGGCAAAGTTAGAATTTTTTGAACGTTCGCGAGGGTGGTTTTTGGCTGCTAGGGGTGCCTTCCGCCAGGGATATCGAGATGCGACTTTTTTTAGATTGTTCCTGATGCCATTCCTTAGCTCGGTGCACAATTTAAAATGGAACAAACTCCGTGGGGCAAAGTTAGAATTTTTTGAACGTTCGCGAGGGTCGTTTTTGGCTGCTAGGGGTGCCTTCCGCCAGGGATATCGAGATGCGACTTTTTTTAGATTGTTCCTGATGCCATTCCTTAGCTCGGTGCACAATTTAAAATGGAACAAACTCCGTGGGGCAAAGTTAGAATTTTTTGAACGTTCGCGAGGGTGGTTTTTGGCTGCTAGGGGTGCCTTCCGCCAGGGATATCGAGATGCGACTTTTTTTAGATTGTTCCTGATGCCATTCCTTAGCTCGGTGCACAATTTAAAATGGAACAAACTCCGTGGGGCAAAGTTAGAATTTTTTGAACGTTCGCGAGGGTGGTTTTTGGCTGCTAGGGGTGCCTTCCGCCAGGGATATCGAGATGCGACTTTTTTTAGATTGTTCCTGATGCCATTCCTTAGCTCGGTGCACAATTTAAAATGGAGCAAACTCCGTGGGGCAAAGTTAGAATTTTTTGAACGTTCGCGAGGGTGGTTTTTGGCTGCTAGGGGTGCCTTCCGCCAGGGATATCGAGATGCGACTTTTTTTAGATTGTTCCTGATGCCATTCCTTAGCTCGGTGCACAATTTAAAATGGAGCAAACTCCGTGGGGCAAAGTTAGAATTTTTTGAACGTTCGCGAGGGTGGTTTTTGGCTGCTAGGGGTGCCTTCCGCCAGGGATATCGAGATGCGACTTTTTTTAGATTGTTCCTGATGCCATTCCTTAGCTCGGTGCACAATTTAAAATGGAACAAACTCCGTGGGGCAAAGTTAGAATTTTTTGAACGTTCGCGAGGGTGGTTTTTGGCTGCTAGGGGTGCCTTCCGCCAGGGATATCGAGATGCGACTTTTTTTAGATTGTTCCTGATGCCATTCCTTAGCTCGGTGCACAATTTAAAATGGAACAAACTCCGTGGGGCAAAGTTAGAATTTTTTGAACGTTCGCGAGGGTGGTTTTTGGCTGCTAGGGGTGCCTTCCGCCAGGGATATCGAGATGCGACTTTTTTTAGATTGTTCCTGATGCCATTCCTTAGCTCGGTGCACAATTTAAAATGGAGCAAACTCCGTGGGGCAAAGTTAGAATTTTTTGAACGTTCGCGAGGGTGGTTTTTGGCTGCTAGGGGTGCATTCCGCCAGGGATATCGAGATGCGACTTTTTTTAGGTTGTTCCTGATGCCATTCCTTAGCTCGGTGCACAATTTAAAATGGAGCAAACTCCGTGGGGCAAAGTTAGAATTTTTTGAACGTTCGCGAGGGTGGTTTTTGGCTGCTAGGGGTGCCTTCCGCCAGGGATATCGAGATGCGACTTTTTTTAGATTGTTCCTGATGCCATTCCTTAGCTCGGTGCACAATTTAAAATGGAACAAACTCCGTGGGGCAAAGTTAGAATTTTTTGAACGTTCGCGAGGGTGGTTTTTGGCTGCTAGGGGTGCCTTCCGCCAGGGATATCGAGATGCGACTTTTTTTAGATTGTTCCTGATGCCATTCCTTAGCTCGGTGCACAATTTAAAATGGAACAAACTCCGTGGGGCAAAGTTAGAATTTTTTGAACGTTCGCGAGGGTGGTTTTTGGCTGCTAGGGGTGCCTTCCGCCAGGGATATCGAGATGCGACTTTTTTTAGATTGTTCCTGATGCCATTCCTTAGCTCGGTGCACAATTTAAAATGGAACAAACTCCGTGGGGCAAAGTTAGAATTTTTTGAACGTTCGCGAGGGTGGTTTTTGGCTGCTAGGGGTGCCTTCCGCCAGGGATATCGAGATGCGACTTTTTTTAGATTGTTCCTGATGCCATTCCTTAGCTCGGTGCACAATTTAAAATGGCACAAACTCCGTGGGGCAAAGTTAGAATTTTTTGAACGTTCGCGAGGGTGGTTTTTGGCTGCTAGGGGTGCCTTCCGCCAGGGATATCGAGATGCGACTTTTTTTAGATTGTTCCTGATGCCATTCCTTAGCTCGGTGCACAATTTAAAATGGCACAAACTCCGTGGGGCAAAGTTAGAATTTTTTGAACGTTCGCGAGGGTGGTTTTTGGCTGCTAGGGGTGCCTTCCGCCAGGGATATCGAGATGCGACTTTTTTTAGCTTGTTCCTGATGCCATTCCTTAGCTCGGTGCACAATTTAAAATGGAACAAACTCCGTGGGGCAAAGTTAGAATTTTTTGAACGTTCGCGAGGGTGGTTTTTGGCTGCTAGGGGTGCCTTCCGCCAGGGATATGGAGATGCGACTTTTTTTAGATTGTTCCTGATGCCATTCCTTAGCTCGGTGCACAATTTAAAATGGAACAAACTCCGTGGGGCAAAGTTAGAATTTTTTGAACGTTCGCGAGGGTGGTTTTTGGCTGCTAGGGGTGCCTTCCGCCAGGGATATCGAGATGCGACTTTTTTTAGATTGTTCCTGATGCCATTCCTTAGCTCGGTGCACAATTTAAAATGGAACAAACTCCGTGGGGCAAAGTTAGAATTTTTTGAACGTTCGCGAGGGTGGTTTTTGGCTGCTAGGGGTGCCTTCCGCCAGGGATATCGAGATGCGACTTTTTTTAGATTGTTCCTGATGCCATTCCTTAGCTCGGTGCACAATTTAAAATGGAACAAACTCCGTGGGGCAAAGTTAGAATTTTTTGAACGTTCGCGAGGGTGGTTTTTGGCTGCTAGGGGTGCCTTCCGCCAGGGATATCGAGATGCGACTTTTTTTAGATTGTTCCTGATGCCATTCCTTAGCTCGGTGCACAATTTAAAATGGAACAAACTCCGTGGGGCAAAGTTAGAATTTTTTGAACGTTCGCGAGGGTGGTTTTTGGCTGCTAGGGGTGCCTTCCGCCAGGGATATCGAGATGCGACTTTTTTTAGATTGTTCCTGATGCCATTCCTTAGCTCGGTGCACAATTTAAAATGGAACAAACTCCGTGGGGCAAAGTTAGAATTTTTTGAACGTTCGCGAGGGTGGTTTTTGGCTGCTAGGGGTGCCTTCCGCCAGGGATATCGAGATGCGACTTTTTTTAGATTGTTCCTGATGCCATTCCTTAGCTCGGTGCACAATTTAAAATGGAACAAACTCCGTGGGGCAAAGTTAGAATTTTTTGAACGTTCGCGAGGGTGGTTTTTGGCTGCTAGGGGTGCCTTCCGCCAGGGATATCGAGATGCGACTTTTTTTAGATTGTTCCTGATGCCATTCCTTAGCTCGGTGCACAATTTAAAATGGAGCAAACTCCGTGGGGCAAAGTTAGAATTTTTTGAACGTTCGCGAGGGTGGTTTTTGGCTGCTAGGGGTGCATTCCGCCAGGGATATCGAGATGCGACTTTTTTTAGATTGTTCCTGATGCCATTCCTTAGCTCGGTGCACAATTTAAAATGGAGCAAACTCCGTGGGGCAAAGTTAGAATTTTTTGAACGTTCGCGAGGGTGGTTTTTGGCTGCTAGGGGTGCCTTCCGCCAGGGATATCGAGATGCGACTTTTTTTAGATTGTTCCTGATGCCATTCCTTAGCTCGGTGCACAATTTAAAATGGAACAAACTCCGTGGGGCAAAGTTAGAATTTTTTGAACGTTCGCGAGGGTGGTTTTTGGCTGCTAGGGGTGCCTTCCGCCAGGGATATCGAGATGCGACTTTTTTTAGATTGTTCCTGATGCCATTCCTTAGCTCGGTGCACAATTTAAAATGGAACAAACTCCGTGGGGCAAAGTTAGAATTTTTTGAACGTTCGCGAGGGTGGTTTTTGGCTGCTAGGGGTGCCTTCCGCCAGGGATATCGAGATGCGACTTTTTTTAGATTGTTCCTGATGCCATTCCTTAGCTCGGTGCACAATTTAAAATGGAGCAAACTCCGTGGGGCAAAGTTAGAATTTTTTGAACGTTCGCGAGGGTGGTTTTTGGCTGCTAGGGGTTCCTTCCGCCAGGGATATCGAGATGCGACTTTTTTTAGATTGTTCCTGATGCCATTCCTTAGCTCGGTGCACAATTTAAAATGGAACAAACTCCGTGGGGCAAAGTTAGAATTTTTTGAACGTTCGCGAGGGTGGTTTTTGGCTGCTAGGGGTGCCTTCCGCCAGGGATATCGAGATGCGACTTTTTTTAGATTGTTCCTGATGCCATTCCTTAGCTCGGTGCACAATTTAAAATGGAACAAACTCCGTGGGGCAAAGTTAGAATTTTTTGAACGTTCGCGAGGGTCGTTTTTGGCTGCTAGGGGTGCCTTCCGCCAGGGATATCGAGATGCGACTTTTTTTAGATTGTTCCTGATGCCATTCCTTAGCTCGGTGCACAATTTAAAATGGAACAAACTCCGTGGGGCAAAGTTAGAATTTTTTGAACGTTCGCGAGGGTGGTTTTTGGCTGCTAGGGGTGCCTTCCGCCAGGGATATCGAGATGCGACTTTTTTTAGATTGTTCCTGATGCCATTCCTTAGCTCGGTGCACAATTTAAAATGGAACAAACTCCGTGGGGCAAAGTTAGAATTTTTTGAACGTTCGCGAGGGTGGTTTTTGGCTGCTAGGGGTGCCTTCCGCCAGGGATATCGAGATGCGACTTTTTTTAGATTGTTCCTGATGCCATTCCTTAGCTCGGTGCACAATTTAAAATGGAGCAAACTCCGTGGGGCAAAGTTAGAATTTTTTGAACGTTCGCGAGGGTGGTTTTTGGCTGCTAGGGGTGCCTTCCGCCAGGGATATCGAGATGCGACTTTTTTTAGATTGTTCCTGATGCCATTCCTTAGCTCGGTGCACAATTTAAAATGGAGCAAACTCCGTGGGGCAAAGTTAGAATTTTTTGAACGTTCGCGAGGGTGGTTTTTGGCTGCTAGGGGTGCCTTCCGCCAGGGATATCGAGATGCGACTTTTTTTAGATTGTTCCTGATGCCATTCCTTAGCTCGGTGCACAATTTAAAATGGAACAAACTCCGTGGGGCAAAGTTAGAATTTTTTGAACGTTCGCGAGGGTGGTTTTTGGCTGCTAGGGGTGCCTTCCGCCAGGGATATCGAGATGCGACTTTTTTTAGATTGTTCCTGATGCCATTCCTTAGCTCGGTGCACAATTTAAAATGGAGCAAACTCCGTGGGGCAAAGTTAGAATTTTTTGAACGTTCGCGAGGGTGGTTTTTGGCTGCTAGGGGTGCCTTCCGCCAGGGATATCGAGATGCGACTTTTTTTAGATTGTTCCTGATGCCATTCCTTAGCTCGGTGCACAATTTAAAATGGAACAAACTCCGTGGGGCAAAGTTAGAATTTTTTGAACGTTCGCGAGGGTGGTTTTTGGCTGCTAGGGGTGCCTTCCGCCAGGGATATCGAGATGCGACTTTTTTTAGATTGTTCCTGATGCCATTCCTTAGCTCGGTGCACAATTTAAAATGGAACAAACTCCGTGGGGCAAAGTTAGAATTTTTTGAACGTTCGCGAGGGTGGTTTTTGGCTGCTAGGGGTGCCTTCCGCCAGGGATATCGAGATGCGACTTTTTTTAGATTGTTCCTGATGCCATTCCTTAGCTCGGTGCACAATTTAAAATGGAACAAACTCCGTGGGGCAAAGTTAGAATTTTTTGAACGTTCGCGAGGGTGGTTTTTGGCTGCTAGGGGTGCCTTCCGCCAGGGATATCGAGATGCGACTTTTTTTAGATTGTTCCTGATGCCATTCCTTAGCTCGGTGCACAATTTAAAATGGCACAAACTCCGTGGGGCAAAGTTAGAATTTTTTGAACGTTCGCGAGGGTGGTTTTTGGCTGCTAGGGGTGCCTTCCGCCAGGGATATCGAGATGCGACTTTTTTTAGATTGTTCCTGATGCCATTCCTTAGCTCGGTGCACAATTTAAAATGGCACAAACTCCGTGGGGCAAAGTTAGAATTTTTTGAACGTTCGCGAGGGTGGTTTTTGGCTGCTAGGGGTGCCTTCCGCCAGGGATATCGAGATGCGACTTTTTTTAGCTTGTTCCTGATGCCATTCCTTAGCTCGGTGCACAATTTAAAATCGAACAAACTCCGTGGGGCAAAGTTAGAATTTTTTGAACGTTCGCGAGGGTGGTTTTTGGCTGCTAGGGGTGCCTTCCGCCAGGGATATGGAGATGCGACTTTTTTTAGATTGTTCCTGATGCCATTCCTTAGCTCGGTGCACAATTTAAAATGGAACAAACTCCGTGGGGCAAAGTTAGAATTTTTTGAACGTTCGCGAGGGTGGTTTTTGGCTGCTAGGGGTGCCTTCCGCCAGGGATATCGAGATGCGACTTTTTTTAGATTGTTCCTGATGCCATTCCTTAGCTCGGTGCACAATTTAAAATGGAACAAACTCCGTGGGGCAAAGTTAGAATTTTTTGAACGTTCGCGAGGGTGGTTTTTGGCTGCTAGGGGTGCCTTCCGCCAGGGATATCGAGATGCGACTTTTTTTAGATTGTTCCTGATGCCATTCCTTAGCTCGGTGCACAATTTAAAATGGAACAAACTCCGTGGGGCAAAGTTAGAATTTTTTGAACGTTCGCGAGGGTGGTTTTTGGCTGCTAGGGGTGCCTTCCGCCAGGGATATCGAGATGCGACTTTTTTTAGATTGTTCCTGATGCCATTCCTTAGCTCGGTGCACAATTTAAAATGGAACAAACTCCGTGGGGCAAAGTTAGAATTTTTTGAACGTTCGCGAGGGTGGTTTTTGGCTGCTAGGGGTGCCTTCCGCCAGGGATATCGAGATGCGACTTTTTTTAGATTGTTCCTGATGCCATTCCTTAGCTCGGTGCACAATTTAAAATGGAACAAACTCCGTGGGGCAAAGTTAGAATTTTTTGAACGTTCGCGAGGGTGGTTTTTGGCTGCTAGGGGTGCCTTCCGCCAGGGATATCGAGATGCGACTTTTTTTAGATTGTTCCTGATGCCATTCCTTAGCTCGGTGCACAATTTAAAATGGAACAAACTCCGTGGGGCAAAGTTAGAATTTTTTGAACGTTCGCGAGGGTGGTTTTTGGCTGCTAGGGGTGCCTTCCGCCAGGGATATCGAGATGCGACTTTTTTTAGATTGTTCCTGATGCCATTCCTTAGCTCGGTGCACAATTTAAAATGGAGCAAACTCCGTGGGGCAAAGTTAGAATTTTTTGAACGTTCGCGAGGGTGGTTTTTGGCTGCTAGGGGTGCATTCCGCCAGGGATATCGAGATGCGACTTTTTTTAGATTGTTCCTGATGCCATTCCTTAGCTCGGTGCACAATTTAAAATGGAGCAAACTCCGTGGGGCAAAGTTAGAATTTTTTGAACGTTCGCGAGGGTGGTTTTTGGCTGCTAGGGGTGCCTTCCGCCAGGGATATCGAGATGCGACTTTTTTTAGATTGTTCCTGATGCCATTCCTTATCTCGGTGCACAATTTAAAATGGAACAAACTCCGTGGGGCAAAGTTAGAATTTTTTGAACGTTCGCGAGGGTGGTTTTTGGCTGCTAGGGGTGCCTTCCGCCAGGGATATCGAGATGCGACTTTTTTTAGATTGTTCCTGATGCCATTCCTTAGCTCGGTGCACAATTTAAAATGGAACAAACTCCGTGGGGCAAAGTTAGAATTTTTTGAACGTTCGCGAGGGTGGTTTTTGGCTGCTAGGGGTGCCTTCCGCCAGGGATATCGAGATGCGACTTTTTTTAGATTGTTCCTGATGCCATTCCTTAGCTCGGTGCACAATTTAAAATGGAACAAACTCCGTGGGGCAAAGTTAGAATTTTTTGAACGTTCGCGAGGGTGGTTTTTGGCTGCTAGGGGTGCCTTCCGCCAGGGATATCGAGATGCGACTTTTTTTAGATTGTTCCTGATGCCATTCCTTAGCTCGGTGCACAATTTAAAATGGCACAAACTCCGTGGGGCAAAGTTAGAATTTTTTGAACGTTCGCGAGGGTGGTTTTTGGCTGCTAGGGGTGCCTTCCGCCAGGGATATCGAGATGCGACTTTTTTTAGATTGTTCCTGATGCCATTCCTTAGCTCGGTGCACAATTTAAAATGGCACAAACTACGTGGGGCAAAGTTAGAATTTTTTGAACGTTCGCGAGGGTGGTTTTTGGCTGCTAGGGGTGCCTTCCGCCAGGGATATCGAGATGCGACTTTTTTTAGCTTGTTCCTGATGCCATTCCTTAGCTCGGTGCACAATTTAAAATGGAACAAACTCCGTGGGGCAAAGTTAGAATTTTTTGAACGTTCGCGAGGGTGGTTTTTGGCTGCTAGGGGTGCCTTCCGCCAGGGATATGGAGATGCGACTTTTTTTAGATTGTTCCTGATGCCATTCCTTAGCTCGGTGCACAATTTAAAATGGAACAAACTCCGTGGGGCAAAGTTAGAATTTTTTGAACGTTCGCGAGGGTGGTTTTTGGCTGCTAGGGGTGCCTTCCGCCAGGGATATCGAGATGCGACTTTTTTTAGATTGTTCCTGATGCCATTCCTTAGCTCGGTGCACAATTTAAAATGGAACAAACTCCGTGGGGCAAAGTTAGAATTTTTTGAACGTTCGCGAGGGTGGTTTTTGGCTGCTAGGGGTGCCTTCCGCCAGGGATATCGAGATGCGACTTTTTTTAGATTGTTCCTGATGCCATTCCTTAGCTCGGTGCACAATTTAAAATGGAACAAACTCCGTGGGGCAAAGTTAGAATTTTTTGAACGTTCGCGAGGGTGGTTTTTGGCTGCTAGGGGTGCCTTCCGAAAGGGATATCGAGATGCGACTTTTTTTAGATTGTTCCTGATGCCATTCCTTAGCTCGGTGCACAATTTAAAATGGAGCAAACTCCGTGGGGCAAAGTTAGAATTTTTTGAACGTTCGCGAGGGTGGTTTTTGGCTGCTAGGGGTGCCTTCCGCCAGGGATATCGAGATGCGACTTTTTTTAGATTGTTCCTGATGCCATTCCTTAGCTCGGTGCACAATTTAAAATGGAGCAAACTCCGTGGGGCAAAGTTAGAATTTTTTGAACGTTCGCGAGGGTGGTTTTTGGCTGCTAGGGGTGCCTTCCGCCAGGGATATCGAGATGCGACTTTTTTTAGATTGTTCCTGATGCCATTCCTTAGCTCGGTGCACAATTTAAAATGGAACAAACTCCGTGGGGCAAAGTTAGAATTTTTTGAACGTTCGCGAGGGTGGTTTTTGGCTGCTAGGGGTGCCTTCCGCCAGGGATATCGAGATGCGACTTTTTTTAGATTGTTCCTGATGCCATTCCTTAGCTCGGTGCACAATTTAAAATGGAACAAACTCCGTGGGGCAAAGTTAGAATTTTTTGAACGTTCGCGAGGGTGGTTTTTGGCTGCTAGGGGTGCCTTCCGCCAGGGATATCGAGATGCGACTTTTTTTAGATTGTTCCTGATGCCATTCCTTAGCTCGGTGCACAATTTAAAATGGAGCAAACTCCGTGGGGCAAAGTTAGAATTTTTTGAACGTTCGCGAGGGTGGTTTTTGGCTGCTAGGGGTGCATTCCGCCAGGGATATCGAGATGCGACTTTTTTTAGATTGTTCCTGATGCCATTCCTTAGCTCGGTGCACAATTTAAAATGGAGCAAACTCCGTGGGGCAAAGTTAGAATTTTTTGAACGTTCGCGAGGGTGGTTTTTGGCTGCTAGGGGTGCCTTCCGCCAGGGATATCGAGATGCGACTTTTTTTAGATTGTTCCTGATGCCATTCCTTAGCTCGGTGCACAATTTAAAATGGAACAAACTCCGTGGGGCAAAGTTAGAATTTTTTGAACGTTCGCGAGGGTGGTTTTTGGCTGCTAGGGGTGCCTTCCGCCAGGGATATCGAGATGCGACTTTTTTTAGATTGTTCCTGATGCCATTCCTTAGCTCGGTGCACAATTTAAAATGGAACAAACTCCGTGGGGCAAAGTTAGAATTTTTTGAACGTTCGCGAGGGTGGTTTTTGGCTGCTAGGGGTGCCTTCCGCCAGGGATATCGAGATGCGACTTTTTTTAGATTGTTCCTGATGCCATTCCTTAGCTCGGTGCACAATTTAAAATGGCACAAACTCCGTGGGGCAAAGTTAGAATTTTTTGAACGTTCGCGAGGGTGGTTTTTGGCTGCTAGGGGTGCCTTCCGCCAGGGATATCGAGATGCGACTTTTTTTAGATTGTTCCTGATGCCATTCCTTAGCTCGGTGCACAATTTAAAATGGAACAAACTCCGTGGGGCAAAGTTAGAATTTTTTGAACGTTCGCGAGGGTGGTTTTTGGCTGCTAGGGGTGCCTTCCGCCAGGGATATCGAGATGCGACTTTTTTTAGATTGTTCCTGATGCCATTCCTTAGCTCGGTGCACAATTTAAAATGGAACAAACTCCGTGGGGCAAAGTTAGAATTTTTTGAACGTTCGCGAGGGTGGTTTTTGGCTGCTAGGGGTGCCTTCCGCCAGGGATATCGAGATGCGACTTTTTTTAGATTGTTCCTGATGCCATTCCTTAGCTCGGTGCACAATTTAAAATGGAACAAACTCCGTGGGGCAAAGTTAGAATTTTTTGAACGTTCGCGAGGGTGGTTTTTGGCTGCTAGGGGTGCCTTCCGCCAGGGATATCGAGATGCGACTTTTTTTAGATTGTTCCTGGTGCCATTCCTTAGCTCGGTGCACAATTTAAAATGGAACAAACTCCGTGGGGCAAAGTTAGAATTTTTTGAACGTTCGCGAGGGTGGTTTTTGGCTGCTAGGGGTGCCTTCCGCCAGGGATATCGAGATGCGACTTTTTTTAGATTGTTCCTGATGCCATTCCTTAGCTCGGTGCACAATTTAAAATGGAACAAACTCCGTGGGGCAAAGTTAGAATTTTTTGAACGTTCGCGAGGGTGGTTTTTGGCTGCTAGGGGTGCCTTCCGCCAGGGATATCGAGATGCGACTTTTTTTAGATTGTTCCTGATGCCATTCCTTAGCTCGGTGCAAAATTTAAAATGGAACAAACTCCGTGGGGCAAAGTTAGAATTTTTTGAACGTTCGCGAGGGTGGTTTTTGGCTGCTAGGGGTGCCTTCCGCCAGGGATATCGAGATGCGACTTTTTTTAGATTGTTCCTGATGCCATTCCTTAGCTCGGTGCACAATTTAAAATGGAACAAACTCCGTGGGGCAAAGTTAGAATTTTTTGAACGTTCGCGAGGGTGGTTTTTGGCTGCTAGGGGTGCCTTCCGCCAGGGATATCGAGATGCGACTTTTTTTAGATTGTTCCTGATGCCATTCCTTAGCTCGGTGCACAATTTAAAATGGAGCAAACTCCGTGGGGCAAAGTTAGAATTTTTTGAACGTTCGCGAGGGTGGTTTTTGGCTGCTAGGGGTGCCTTCCGCCAGGGATATGGAGATGCGACTTTTTTTAGATTGTTCCTGATGCCATTCCTTAGCTCGGTGCACAATTTAAAATGGAACAAACTCCGTGGGGCAAAGTTAGAATTTTTTGAACGTTCGCGAGGGTGGTTTTTGGCTGCTAGGGGTGCCTTCCGCCAGGGATATCGAGATGCGACTTTTTTTAGATTGTTCCTGATGCCATTCCTTAGCTCGGTGCACAATTTAAAATGGAACAAACTCCGTGGGGCAAAGTTAGAATTTTTTGAACGTTCGCGAGGGTGGTTTTTGGCTGCTAGGGGTGCCTTCCGCCAGGGATATCGAGATGCGACTTTTTTTAGATTGTTCCTGATGCCATTCCTTAGCTCGGTGCACAATTTAAAATGGAACAAACTCCGTGGGGCAAAGTTAGAATTTTTTGAACGTTCGCGAGGGTGGTTTTTGGCTGCTAGGGGTGCCTTCCGCCAGGGATATCGAGATGCGACTTTTTTTAGATTGTTCCTGATGCCATTCCTTAGCTCGGTGCACAATTTAAAATGGAACAAACTCCGTGGGGCAAAGTTAGAATTTTTTGAACGTTCGCGAGGGTGGTTTTTGGCTGCTAGGGGTGCCTTCCGCCAGGGGTATCGAGATGCGACTTTTTTTAGATTGTTCCTGATGCCATTCCTTAGCTCGGTGCACAATTTAAAATGGAACAAACTCCGTGGGGCAAAGTTAGAATTTTTTGAACGTTCGCGAGGGTCGTTTTTGGCTGCTAGGGGTGCCTTCCGCCAGGGATATCGAGATGCGACTTTTTTTAGATTGTTCCTGATGCCATTCCTTAGCTCGGTGCACAATTTAAAATGGAACAAACTCCGTGGGGCAAAGTTAGAATTTTTTGAACGTTCGCGAGGGTGGTTTTTGGCTGCTAGGGGTGCCTTCCGCCAGGGATATCGAGATGCGACTTTTTTTAGATTGTTCCTGATGCCATTCCTTAGCTCGGTGCACAATTTAAAATGGAACAAACTCCGTGGGGCAAAGTTAGAATTTTTTGAACGTTCGCGAGGGTGGTTTTTGGCTGCTAGGGGTGCCTTCCGCCAGGGATATCGAGATGCGACTTTTTTTAGATTGTTCCTGATGCCATTCCTTAGCTCGGTGCACAATTTAAAATGGAGCAAACTCCGTGGGGCAAAGTTAGAATTTTTTGAACGTTCGCGAGGGTGGTTTTTGGCTGCTAGGGGTGCCTTCCGCCAGGGATATCGAGATGCGACTTTTTTTAGATTGTTCCTGATGCCATTCCTTAGCTCGGTGCACAATTTAAAATGGAACAAACTCCGTGGGGCAAAGTTAGAATTTTTTGAACGTTCGCGAGGGTGGTTTTTGGCTGCTAGGGGTGCCTTCCGCCAGGGATATCGAGATGCGACTTTTTTTAGATTGTTCCTGATGCCATTCCTTAGCTCGGTGCACAATTTAAAATGGAACAAACTCCGTGGGGCAAAGTTAGAATTTTTTGAACGTTCGCGAGGGTGGTTTTTGGCTGCTAGGGGTGCCTTCCGCCAGGGATATCGAGATGCGACTTTTTTTAGATTGTTCCTGATGCCATTCCTTAGCTCGGTGCACAATTTAAAATGGAGCAAACTCCGTGGGGCAAAGTTAGAATTTTTTGAACGTTCGCGAGGGTGGTTTTTGGCTGCTAGGGGTGCATTCCGCCAGGGATATCGAGATGCGACTTTTTTTAGATTGTTCCTGATGCCATTCCTTAGCTCGGTGCACAATTTAAAATGGAGCAAACTCCGTGGGGCAAAGTTAGAATTTTTTGAACGTTCGCGAGGGTGGTTTTTGGCTGCTAGGGGTGCCTTCCGCCAGGGATATCGAGATGCGACTTTTTTTAGATTGTTCCTGATGCCATTCCTTAGCTCGGTGCACAATTTAAAATGGAACAAACTCCGTGGGGCAAAGTTAGAATTTTTTGAACGTTCGCGAGGGTGGTTTTTGGCTGCTAGGGGTGCCTTCCGCCAGGGATATCGAGATGCGACTTTTTTTAGATTGTTCCTGATGCCATTCCTTAGCTCGGTGCACAATTTAAAATGGAACAAACTCCGTGGGGCAAAGTTAGAATTTTTTGAACGTTCGCGAGGGTGGTTTTTGGCTGCTAGGGGTGCCTTCCGCCAGGGATATCGAGATGCGACTTTTTTTAGATTGTTCCTGATGCCATTCCTTAGCTCGGTGCACAATTTAAAATGGAACAAACTCCGTGGGGCAAAGTTAGAATTTTTTGAACGTTCGCGAGGGTGGTTTTTGGCTGCTAGGGGTGCCTTCCGCCAGGGATATCGAGATGCGACTTTTTTTAGATTGTTCCTGATGCCATTCCTTAGCTCGGTGCACAATTTAAAATGGCACAAACTCCGTGGGGCAAAGTTAGAATTTTTTGAACGTTCGCGAGGGTGGTTTTCGGCTGCTAGGGGTGCCTTCCGCCAGGGATATCGAGATGCGACTTTTTTTAGATTGTTCCTGATGCCATTCCTTAGCTCGGTGCACAATTTAAAATGGAACAAACTCCGTGGGGCAAAGTTAGAATTTTTTGAACGTTCGCGAGGGTGGTTTTTGGCTGCTAGGGGTGCCTTCCGCCAGGGATATCGAGATGCGACTTTTTTTAGATTGTTCCTGATGCCATTCCTTAGCTCGGTGCACAATTTAAAATGGAACAAACTCCGTGGGGCAAAGTTAGAATTTTTTGAACGTTCGCGAGGGTGGTTTTTGGCTGCTAGGGGTGCCTTCCGCCAGGGATATCGAGATGCGACTTTTTTTAGATTGTTCCTGATGCCATTCCTTAGCTCGGTGCACAATTTAAAATGGAACAAACTCCGTGGGGCAAAGTTAGAATTTTTTGAACGTTCGCGAGGGTGGTTTTTGGCTGCTAGGGGTGCCTTCCGCCAGGGATATCGAGATGCGACTTTTTTTAGATTGTTCCTGATGCCATTCCTTAGCTCGGTGCACAATTTAAAATGGAACAAACTCCGTGGGGCAAAGTTAGAATTTTTTGAACGTTCGCGAGGGTGGTTTTTGGCTGCTAGGGGTTCCTTCCGCCAGGGATATCGAGATGCGACTTTTTTTAGATTGTTCCTGATGCCATTCCTTAGCTCGGTGCACAATTTAAAATGGAACAAACTCCGTGGGGCAAAGTTAGAATTTTTTGAACGTTCGCGAGGGTGGTTTTTGGCTGCTAGGGGTGCCTTCCGCCAGGGATATCGAGATGCGACTTTTTTTAGATTGTTCCTGATGCCATTCCTTAGCTCGGTGCACAATTTAAAATGGAACAAACTCCGTGGGGCAAAGTTAGAATTTTTTGAACGTTCGCGAGGGTGGTTTTTGGCTGCTAGGGGTGCCTTCCGCCAGGGATATCGAGATGCGACTTTTTTTAGATTGTTCCTGATGCCATTCCTTAGCTCGGTGCACAATTTAAAATGGAACAAACTCCGTGGGGCAAAGTTAGAATTTTTTGAACGTTCGCGAGGGTGGTTTTTGGCTGCTAGGGGTTCCTTCCGCCAGGGATATCGAGATGCGACTTTTTTTAGATTGTTCCTGATGCCATTCCTTAGCTCGGTGCACAATTTAAAATGGAACAAACTCCGTGGGGCAAAGTTAGAATTTTTTGAACGTTCGCGAGGGTGGTTTTTGGCTGCTAGGGGTGCCTTCCGCCAGGGATATCGAGATGCGACTTTTTTTAGATTGTTCCTCATGCCATTCCTTAGCTCGGTGCACAATTTAAAATGGAACAAACTCCGTGGAGCAAAGTTAGAATTTTTTGAACGTTCGCGAGGGTGGTTTTTGGCTGCTAGGGGTGCCTTCCGCCAGGGATATCGAGATGCGACTTTTTTTAGATTGTTCCTGATGCCATTCCTTAGCTCGGTGCACAATTTAAAATGGAACAAACTCCGTGGGGCAAAGTTAGAATTTTTTGAACGTTCGCGAGGGTGGTTTTTGGCTGCTAGGGGTGCCTTCCGCCAGGGATATCGAGATGCGACTTTTTTTAGATTGTTCCTGATGCCATTCCTTAGCTCGGTGCACAATTTAAAATGGAACAAACTCCGTGGGGCAAAGTTAGAATTTTTTGAACGTTCGCGAGGGTGGTTTTTGGCTGCTAGGGGTGCCTTCCGCCAGGGATATCGAGATGCGACTTTTTTTAGATTGTTCCTGATGCCATTCCTTAGCTCGGTGCACAATTTAAAATGGAACAAACTCCGTGGGGCAAAGTTAGAATTTTTTGAACGTTCGCGAGGGTGGTTTTTGGCTGCTAGGGGTGCCTTCCGCCAGGGATATCGTGATGCGACTTTTTTTAGATTGTTCCTGATGCCATTCCTTAGCTCGGTGCACAATTTAAAATGGAACAAACTCCGTGGGGCAAAGTTAGAATTTTTTGAACGTTCGCGAGGGTGGTTTTTGGCTGCTAGGGGTGCCTTCCGCCAGGGATATCGAGATGCGACTTTTTTTAGATTGTTCCTGATGCCATTCCTTAGCTCGGTGCACAATTTAAAATGGAACAAACTCCGTGGGGCAAAGTTAGAATTTTTTGAACGTTCGCGAGGGTGGTTTTTGGCTGCTAGGGGTGCCTTCCGCCAGGGATATCGAGATGCGACTTTTTTTAGATTGTTCCTGATGCCATTCCTTAGCTCGGTGCACAATTTAAAATGGAGCAAACTCCGTGGGGCAAAGTTAGAATTTTTTGAACGTTCGCGAGGGTGGTTTTTGGCTGCTAGGGGTTCCTTCCGCCAGGGATATCGAGATGCGACTTTTTTTAGATTGTTCCTGATGCCATTCCTTAGCTCGGTGCACAATTTAAAATGGAACAAACTCCGTGGGGCAAAGTTAGAATTTTTTGAACGTTCGCGAGGGTGGTTTTTGGCTGCTAGGGGTGCCTTCCGCCAGGGATATCGAGATGCGACTTTTTTTAGATTGTTCCTGATGCCATTCCTTAGCTCGGTGCACAATTTAAAATGGAACAAACTCCGTGGGGCAAAGTTAGAATTTTTTGAACGTTCGCGAGGGTGGTTTTTGGCTGCTAGGGGTGCCTTCCGCCAGGGATATCGAGATGCGACTTTTTTTAGATTGTTCCTGATGCCATTCCTTAGCTCGGTGCACAATTTAAAATGGAACAAACTCCGTGGGGCAAAGTTAGAATTTTTTGAACGTTCGCGAGGGTGGTTTTTGGCTGCTAGGGGTGCCTTCCGCCAGGGATATCGAGATGCGACTTTTTTTAGATTGTTCCTGATGCCATTCCTTAGCTCGGTGCTCAATTTAAAATGGAACAAACTCCGTGGGGCAAAGTTAGAATTTTTTGAACGTTCGCGAGGGTGGTTTTTGGCTGCTAGGGGTGCCTTCCGCCAGGGATATCGAGATGCGACTTTTTTTAGATTGTTCCTGATGCCATTCCTTAGCTCGGTGCAAAATTTAAAATGGAACAAACTCCGTGGGGCAAAGTTAGAATTTTTTGAACGTTCGCGAGGGTGGTTTTTGGCTGCTAGGGGTGCCTTCCGCCAGGGATATCGAGATGCGACTTTTTTTAGATTGTTCCTGATGCCATTCCTTAGCTCGGTGCACAATTTAAAATGGAACAAACTCCGTGGGGCAAAGTTAGAATTTTTTGAACGTTCGCGAGGGTGGTTTTTGGCTGCTAGGGGTGCCTTCCGCCAGGGATATCGAGATGCGACTTTTTTTAGATTGTTCCTGATGCCATTCCTTAGCTCGGTCCACAATTTAAAATGGAACAAACTCCGTGGGGCAAAGTTAGAATTTTTTGAACGTTCGCGAGGGTGGTTTTTGGCTGCTAGGGGTGCCTTCCGCCAGGGATATCGAGATGCGACTTTTTTTAGATTGTTCCTGATGCCATTCCTTAGCTCGGTGCACAATTTAAAATGGAACAAACTCCGTGGGGCAAAGTTAGAATTTTTTGAACGTTCGCGAGGGTGGTTTTTGGCTGCTAGGGGTGCCTTCCGCCAGGGATATCGAGATGCGACTTTTTTTAGATTGTTCCTGATGCCATTCCTTAGCTCGGTGCTCAATTTAAAATGGAACAAACTCCGTGGGGCAAAGTTAGAATTTTTTGAACGTTCGCGAGGGTGGTTTTTGGCTGCTAGGGGTGCCTTCCGCCAGGGATATCGAGATGCGACTTTTTTTAGATTGTTCCTGATGCCATTCCTTAGCTCGGTGCAAAATTTAAAATGGAACAAACACCGTGGGGCAAAGTTAGAATTTTTTGAACGTTCGCGAGGGTGGTTTTTGGCTGCTAGGGGTGCCTTCCGCCAGGGATATCGAGATGCGACTTTTTTTAGATTGTTCCTGATGCCATTCCTTAGCTCGGTGCACAATTTAAAATGGAACAAACTCCGTGGGGCAAAGTTAGAATTTTTTGAACGTTCGCGAGGGTGGTTTTTGGCTGCTAGGGGTGCCTTCCGCCAGGGATATCGAGATGCGACTTTTTTTAGATTGTTCCTGATGCCATTCCTTAGCTCGGTGCACAATTTAAAATGGAACAAACTCCGTGGGGCAAAGTTAGAATTTTTTGAACGTTCGCGAGGGTGGTTTTTGGCTGCTAGGGGTGCCTTCCGCCAGGGATATCGAGATGCGACTTTTTTTAGATTGTTCCTGATGCCATTCCTTAGCTCGGTGCACAATTTAAAATGGAACAAACTCCGTGGGGCAAAGTTAGAATTTTTTGAACGTTCGCGAGGGTGGTTTTTGGCTGCTAGGGGTTCCTTCCGCCAGGGATATCGAGATGCGACTTTTTTTAGATTGTTCCTGATGCCATTCCTTAGCTCGGTGCACAATTTAAAATGGAACAAACTCCGTGGGGCAAAGTTAGAATTTTTTGAACGTTCGCGAGGGTGGTTTTTGGCTGCTAGGGGTGCCTTCCGCCAGGGATATCGAGATGCGACTTTTTTTAGATTGTTCCTGATGCCATTCCTTAGCTCGGTGCACAATTTAAAATGGAACAAACTCCGTGGGGCAAAGTTAGAATTTTTTGAACGTTCGCGAGGGTGGTTTTTGGCTGCTAGGGGTGCCTTCCGCCAGGGATATCGAGATGCGACTTTTTTTAGATTGTTCCTGATGCCATTCCTTAGCTCGGTGCACACTTTAAAATGGAACAAACTCCGTGGGGCAAAGTTAGAATTTTTTGAACGTTCGCGAGGGTGGTTTTTGGCTGCTAGGGGTGCCTTCCGCCAGGGATATCGAGATGCGACTTTTTTTAGATTGTTCCTCATGCCATTCCTTAGCTCGGTGCACAATTTAAAATGGAACAAACTCCGTGGGGCAAAGTTAGAATTTTTTGAACGTTCGCGAGGGTGGTTTTTGGCTGCTAGGGGTGCCTTCCGCCAGGGATATCGAGATGCGACTTTTTTTAGATTGTTCCTGATGCCATTCCTTAGCTCGGTGCACACTTTAAAATGGAACAAACTCCGTGGGGCAAAGTTAGAATTTTTTGAACGTTCGCGAGGGTGGTTTTTGGCTGCTAGGGGTGCCTTCCGCCAGGGATATCGAGATGCGACTTTTTTTAGATTGTTCCTCATGCCATTCCTTAGCTCGGTGCACAATTTAAAATGGAACAAACTCCGTGGGGCAAAGTTAGAATTTTTTGAACGTTCGCGAGGGTGGTTTTTGGCTGCTAGGGGTGCCTTCCGCCAGGGATATCGAGATGCGACTTTTTTTAGATTGTTCCTGATGCCATTCCTTAGCTCGGTGCACAATTTAAAATGGAACAAACTCCGTGGGGCAAAGTTAGAATTTTTTGAACGTTCGCGAGGGTGGTTTTTGGCTGCTAGGGGTGCCTTCCGCCAGGGATATCGAGATGCGACTTTTTTTAGATTGTTCCTGATGCCATTCCTTAGCTCGGTGCACAATTTAAAATGGAACAAACTCCGTGGGGCAAAGTTAGAATTTTTTGAACGTTCGCGAGGGTGGTTTTTGGCTGCTAGGGGTGCCTTCCGCCAGGGATTTCGAGATGCGACTTTTTTTAGATTGTTCCTGATGCCATTCCTTAGCTCGGTGCACAATTTAAAGTGGAACAAACTCCGTGGGGCAAAGTTAGAATTTTTTGAACGTTCGCGAAGGTGGTTTTTGGCTGCTAGGGGTGCCTTCCGCCAGGGATATCGAGATGCGACTTTTTTTAGATTGTTCCTGATGCCATTCCTTAGCTCGGTGCACAATTTAAAATGGAACAAACTCCGTGAGGCAAAGTTAGAATTTTTTGAACGTTCGCGAGGGTGGTTTTTGGCTGCTAGGGGTGCCTTCCGCCAGGGATATCGAGATGCGACTTTTTTTAGATTGTTCCTGATGCCATTCCTTAGCTCGGTGCACAATTTAAAATGGAACAAACTCCGTGGGGCAAAGTTAGAATTTTTTGAACGTTCGCGAGGGTGGTTTTTGTCTGCTAGGGGTGCCTTCCGCCAGGGATATCGAGATGCGACTTTTTTTAGATTGTTCCTGATGCCATTCCTTAGCTCGGTGCACAATTTAAAATGGAGCAAACTCCGTGGGGCAAAGTTAGAATTTTTTGAACGTTCGCGAGGGTGGTTTTTGGCTGCTAGGGGTGCCTTCCGCCAGGGATATCGAGATGCGACTTTTTTTAGATTGTTCCTGATGCCATTCCTTAGCTCGGTGCACAATTTAAAATGGAACAAACTCCGTGGGGCAAAGTTAGAATTTTTTGAACGTTCGCGAGGGTGGTTTTTGGCTGCTAGGGGTGCCTTCCGCCAGGGATATCGAGATGCGACTTTTTTTAGATTGTTCCTGGTGCCATTCCTTAGCTCGGTGCACAATTTAAAATGGAACAAACTCCGTGGGGCAAAGTTAGAATTTTTTGAACGTTCGCGAGGGTGGTTTTTGGCTGCTAGGGCTGCCTTCCGCCAGGGATATCGAGATGCGACTTTTTTTAGATTGTTCCTGATGCCATTCCTTAGCTCGGTGCACAATTTAAAATGGAACAAACTCCGTGGGGCAAAGTTAGAATTTTTTGAACGTTCGCGAGGGTGGTTTTTGGCTGCTAGGGGTGCCTTCCGCCAGGGATATCGAGATGCGACTTTTTTTAGATTGTTCCTGATGCCATTCCTTAGCTCGGTGCACAATTTAAAATGGAACAAACTCCGTGGGGCAAAGTTAGAATTTTTTGAACGTTCGCGAGGGTGGTTTTTGGCTGCTAGGGGTGCCTTCCGCCAGGGATATCGAGATGCGACTTTTTTTAGATTGTTCCTGATGCCATTCCTTAGCTCGGTGCACAATTTAAAATGGAACAAACTCCGTGGGGCAAAGTTAGAATTTTTTGAACGTTCGCGAGGGTGGTTTTTGGCTGCTAGGGGTGCCTTCCGCCAGGGATATCGAGATGCGACTTTTTTTAGATTGTTCCTGATGCCATTCCTTAGCTCGGTGCACAATTTAAAATGGAACAAACTCCGTGGGGCAAAGTTAGAATTTTTTGAACGTTCGCGAGGGTGGTTTTTGGCTGCTAGGGGTGCCTTCCGCCAGGGATATCGAGATGCGACTTTTTTTAGATTGTTCCTGATGCCATTCCTTAGCTCGGTGCACAATTTAAAATGGCACAAACTCCGTGGGGCAAAGTTAGAATTTTTTGAACGTTCGCGAGGGTGGTTTTTGGCTGCTAGGGGTGCCTTCCGCCAGGGATATCGAGATGCGACTTTTTTTAGATTGTTCCTGATGCCATTCCTTAGCTCGGTGCACAATTTAAAATGGAACAAACTCCGTGGGGCAAAGTTAGAATTTTTTGAACGTTCGCGAGGGTGGTTTTTGGCTGCTAGGGGTGCCTTCCGCCAGGGATATCGAGATGCGACTTTTTTTAGATTGTTCCTGATGCCATTCCTTAGCTCGGTGCACAATTTAAAATGGAACAAACTCCGTGGGGCAAAGTTAGAATTTTTTGAACGTTCGCGAGGGTGGTTTTTGGCTGCTAGGGGTGCCTTCCGCCAGGGATATCGAGATGCGACTTTTTTTAGATTGTTCCTGATGCCATTCCTTAGCTCGGTGCACAATTTAAAGTGGAACAAACTCCGTGGGGCAAAGTTAGAATTTTTTGAACGTTCGCGAGGGTGGTTTTTGGCTGCTAGGGGTGCCTTCCGCCAGGGATATCGAGATGCGACTTTTTTTAGATTGTTCCTGATGCCATTCCTTAGCTCGGTGCACAATTTAAAATGGAACAAACTCCGTGGGGCAAAGTTAGAATTTTTTGAACGTTCGCGAGGGTGGTTTTTGGCTGCTAGGGGTGCCTTCCGCCAGGGATATCGAGATGCGACTTTTTTTAGATTGTTCCTGATGCCATTCCTTACCTCGATGCACAATTTAAAATGGAACAAACTCCGTGGGGCAAAGTTAGAATTTTTTGAACGTTCGCGAGGGTGGTTTTTGGCTGCTAGGGGTGCCTTCCGCCAGGGATATCGAGATGCGACTTTTTTTAGATTGTTCCTCATGCCATTCCTTAGCTCGGTGCACAATTTAAAATGGAACAAACTCCGTGGGGCAAAGTTAGAATTTTTTGAACGTTCGCGAGGGTGGTTTTTGGCTGCTAGGGGTGCCTTCCGCCAGGGATATCGAGATGCGACTTTTTTTAGATTGTTCCTGATGCCATTCCTTAGCTTGGTGCACAATTTAAAATGGAACAAACTCCGTGGGGCAAAGTTAGAATTTTTTGAACGTTCGCGAGGGTGGTTTTTGGCTGCTAGGGGTGCCTTCCGCCAGGGATATCGAGATGCGACTTTTTTTAGATTGTTCCTGATGCCATTCCTTAGCTCGGTGCACAATTTAAAATGGAACAAACTCCGTGGGGCAAAGTTAGAATTTTTTGAACGTTCGCGAGGGTGGTTTTTGGCTGCTAGGGGTGCCTTCCGCCAGGGATATCGAGATGCGACTTTTTTTAGATTGTTCCTGATGCCATTCCTTAGCTCGGTGCACAATTTAAAATGGAACAAACTCCGTGGGGCAAAGTTAGAATTTTTTGAACGTTCGCGAGGGTGGTTTTTGGCTGCTAGGGGTGCCTTCCGCCAGGGATATCGAGATGCGACTTTTTTTAGATTGTTCCTGGTGCCATTCCTTAGCTCGGTGCACAATTTAAAATGGAACAAACTCCGTGGGGCAAAGTTAGAATTTTTTGAACGTTCGCGAGGGTGGGTTTTGGCTGCTAGGGCTGCCTTCCGCCAGGGATATCGAGATGCGACTTTTTTTAGATTGTTCCTGATGCCATTCCTTAGCTCGGTGCACAATTTAAAATGGAACAAACTCCGTGGGGCAAAGTTAGAATTTTTTGAACGTTCGCGAGGGTGGTTTTTGGCTGCTAGGGGTGCCTTCCGCCAGGGATATCGAGATGCGACTTTTTTTAGATTGTTCCTGATGCCATTCCTTAGCTCGGTGCACAATTTAAAATGGAACAAACTCCGTGGGGCAAAGTTAGAATTTTTTGAACGTTCGCGAGGGTGGTTTTTGGCTGCTAGGGGTGCCTTCCGCCAGGGATATCGAGATGCGACTTTTTTTAGATTGTTCCTGATGCCATTCCTTAGCTCGGTGCACAATTTAAAGTGGAACAAACTCCGTGGGGCAAAGTTAGAATTTTTTGAACGTTCGCGAGGGTGGTTTTTGGCTGCTAGGGGTGCCTTCCGCCAGGGATATCGAGATGCGACTTTTTTTAGATTGTTCCTGATGCCATTCCTTAGCTCGGTGCACAATTTAAAATGGAACAAACTCCGTGAGGCAAAGTTAGAATTTTTTGAACGTTCGCGAGGGTGGTTTTTGGCTGCTAGGGGTGCCTTCCGCCAGGGATATCGAGATGCGACTTTTTTTAGATTGTTCCTGATGCCATTCCTTAGCTCGGTGCACAATTTAAAATGGAACAAACTCCGTGGGGCAAAGTTAGAATTTTTTGAACGTTCGCGAGGGTGGTTTTTGTCTGCTAGGGGTGCCTTCCGCCAGGGATATCGAGATGCGACTTTTTTTAGATTGTTCCTGATGCCATTCCTTAGCTCGGTGCACAATTTAAAATGGAGCAAACTCCGTGGGGCAAAGTTAGAATTTTTTGAACGTTCGCGAGGGTGGTTTTTGGCTGCTAGGGGTGCCTTCCGCCAGGGATATCGAGATGCGACTTTTTTTAGATTGTTCCTGATGCCATTCCTTAGCTCGGTGCACAATTTAAAATGGAACAAACTCCGTGGGGCAAAGTTAGAATTTTTTGAACGTTCGCGAGGGTGGTTTTTGGCTGCTAGGGGTGCCTTCCGCCAGGGATATCGAGATGCGACTTTTTTTAGATTGTTCCTGATGCCATTCCTTAGCTCGGTGCACAATTTAAAATGGAACAAACTCCGTGGGGCAAAGTTAGAATTTTTTGAACGTTCGCGAGGGTGGTTTTTGGCTGCTAGGGGTGCCTTCCGCCAGGGATATCGAGATGCGACTTTTTTTAGATTGTTCCTGATGCCTTTCCTTAGCTCGGTCCACAATTTAAAATGGAACAAACTCCGTGGGGCAAAGTTAGAATTTTTTGAACGTTCGCGAGGGTGGTTTTTGGCTGCTAGGGGTGCCTTCCGCCAGGGATATCGAGATGCGACTTTTTTTAGATTGTTCCTGATGCCATTCCTTAGCTCGGTGCACAATTTAAAATGGAACAAACTCCGTGGGGCAAAGTTAGAATTTTTTGAACGTTCGCGAGGGTGGTTTTTGGCTGCTAGGGGTGCCTTCCGCCAGGGATATCGAGATGCGACTTTTTTTAGATTGTTCCTGATGCCATTCCTTAGCTCGGTGCACAATTTAAAATGGAACAAACTCCGTGGGGCAAAGTTAGAATTTTTTGAACGTTCGCGAGGGTGGTTTTTGGCTGCTAGGGGTGCCTTCCGCCAGGGATATCGAGATGCGACTTTTTTTAGATTGTTCCTGATGCCATTCCTTAGCTCGGTGCACAATTTAAAATGGAACAAACTCCGTGGGGCAAAGTTAGAATTTTTTGAACGTTCGCGAGGGTGGTTTTTGGCTGCTAGGGGTGCCTTCCGCCAGGGATATCGAGATGCGACTTTTTTTAGATTGTTCCTGGTGCCATTCCTTAGCTCGGTGCACAATTTAAAATGGAACAAACTCCGTGGGGCAAAGTTAGAATTTTTTGAACGTTCGCGAGGGTGGTTTTTGGCTGCTAGGGCTGCCTTCCGCCAGGGATATCGAGATGCGACTTTTTTTAGATTGTTCCTGATGCCATTCCTTAGCTCGGTGCACAATTTAAAATGGAACAAACTCCGTGGGGCAAAGTTAGAATTTTTTGAACGTTCGCGAGGGTGGTTTTTGGCTGCTAGGGGTGCCTTCCGCCAGGGATATCGAGATGCGACTTTTTTTAGATTGTTCCTGATGCCATTCCTTAGCTCGGTGCACAATTTAAAATGGAACAAACTCCGTGGGGCAAAGTTAGAATTTTTTGAACGTTCGCGAGGGTGGTTTTTGGCTGCTAGGGGTGCCTTCCGCCAGGGATATCGAGATGCGACTTTTTTTAGATTGTTCCTGATGCCATTCCTTAGCTCGGTGCACAATTTAAAATGGAACAAACTCCGTGGGGCAAAGTTAGAATTTTTTGAACGTTCGCGAGGGTGGTTTTTGGCTGCTAGGGGTGCCTTCCGCCAGGGATATCGAGATGCGACTTTTTTTAGATTGTTCCTGATGCCATTCCTTAGCTCGGTGCACAATTTAAAATGGAGCAAACTCCGTGGGGCAAAGTTAGAATTTTTTGAACGTTCGCGAGGGTGGTTTTTGGCTGCTAGGGGTTCCTTCCGCCAGGGATATCGAGATGCGACTTTTTTTAGATTGTTCCTGATGCCATTCCTTAGCTCGGTGCACAATTTAAAATGGAACAAACTCCGTGGGGCAAAGTTAGAATTTTTTGAACGTTCGCGAGGGTGGTTTTTGGCTGCTAGGGGTGCCTTCCGCCAGGGATATCGAGATGCGACTTTTTTTAGATTGTTCCTGATGCCATTCCTTAGCTCGGTGCACAATTTAAAATGGAACAAACTCCGTGGGGCAAAGTTAGAATTTTTTGAACGTTCGCGAGGGTGGTTTTTGGCTGCTAGGGGTGCCTTCCGCCAGGGATATCGAGATGCGACTTTTTTTAGATTGTTCCTGATGCCATTCCTTAGCTCGGTGCACAATTTAAAATGGAACAAACTCCGTGGGGCAAAGTTAGAATTTTTTGAACGTTCGCGAGGGTGGTTTTTGGCTGCTAGGGGTGCCTTCCGCCAGGGATATCGAGATGCGACTTTTTTTAGATTGTTCCTGATGCCATTCCTTAGCTCGGTGCACAATTTAAAGTGGAACAAACTCCGTGGGGCAAAGTTAGAATTTTTTGAACGTTCGCGAGGGTGGTTTTTGGCTGCTAGGGGTGCCTTCCGCCAGGGATATCGAGATGCGACTTTTTTTAGATTGTTCCTGATGCCATTCCTTAGCTCGGTGCACAATTTAAAATGGAACAAACTCCGTGGGGCAAAGTTAGAATTTTTTGAACGTTCGCGAGGGTGGTTTTTGGCTGCTAGGGGTGCCTTCCGCCAGGGATATCGAGATGCGACTTTTTTTAGATTGTTCCTGATGCCATTCCTTACCTCGGTGCACAATTTAAAATGGAACAAACTCCGTGGGGCAAAGTTAGAATTTTTTGAACGTTCGCGAGGGTGGTTTTTGGCTGCTAGGGGTGCCTTCCGCCAGGGATATCGAGATGCGACTTTTTTTAGATTGTTCCTGATGCCATTCCTTAGCTCGGTGCACAATTTAAAATGGAACAAACTCCGTGGGGCAAAGTTAGAATTTTTTGAACGTTCGCGAGGGTGGTTTTTGGCTGCTAGGGGTGCCTTCCGCCAGGGATTTCGAGATGCGACTTTTTTTAGATTGTTCCTGATGCCATTCCTTAGCTCGGTGCACAATTTAAAATGGAACAAACTCCGTGGGGCAAAGTTAGAATTTTTTGAACGTTCGCGAGGGTGGTTTTTGGCTGCTAGGGGTGCCTTCCGCCAGGGATATCGAGATGCGACTTTTTTTAGATTGTTCCTGATGCCATTCCTTAGCTCGGTGCACAATTTAAAATGGAACAAACTCCGTGGGGCAAAGTTAGAATTTTTTGAACGTTCGCGAGGGTGGTTTTTGGCTGCTAGGGGTGCCTTCCGCCAGGGATATCGAGATGCGACTTTTTTTAGATTGTTCCTGATGCCATTCCTTAGCTCGGTGCACAATTTAAAATGGAACAAACTCCGTGGAGCAAAGTTAGAATTTTTTGAACGTTCGCGAGGGTGGTTTTTGGCTGCTAGGGGTGCCTTCCGCCAGGGATATCGAGATGCGACTTTTTTTAGATTGTTCCTGATGCCATTCCTTAGCTCGGTGCACAATTTAAAATGGAACAAACTCCGTGGGGCAAAGTTAGAATTTTTTGAACGTTCGCGAGGGTGGTTTTTGGCTGCTAGGGGTGCCTTCCGCCAGGGATATCGAGATGCGACTTTTTTTAGATTGTTCCTGATGCCATTCCTTAGCTCGGTGCACAATTTAAAATGGAACAAACTCCGTGGGGCAAAGTTAGAATTTTTTGAACGTTCGCGAGGGTGGTTTTTGGCTGCTAGGGGTGCCTTCCGCCAGGGATATCGAGATGCGACTTTTTTTAGATTGTTCCTGATGCCATTCCTTAGCTCGGTGCACAATTTAAAATGGAACAAACTCCGTGGGGCAAAGTTAGAATTTTTTGAACGTTCGCGAGGGTGGTTTTTGGCTGCTAGGGGTGCCTTCCGCCAGGGATATCGAGATGCGACTTTTTTTAGATTGTTCCTGATGCCATTCCTTAGCTCGGTGCACAATTTAAAATGGAACAAACTCCGTGGGGCAAAGTTAGAATTTTTTGAACGTTCGCGAGGGTGGTTTTTGGCTGCTAGGGGTGCCTTCCGATAGGGATATCGAGATGCGACTTTTTTTAGATTGTTCCTGATGCCATTCCTTAGCTCGGTGCACAATTTAAAATGGAACAAACTCCGTGGGGCAAAGTTAGAATTTTTTGAACGTTCGCGAGGGTGGTTTTTGGCTGCTAGGGGTGCCTTCCGCCAGGGATATCGAGATGCGACTTTTTTTAGATTGTTCCTGATGCCATTCCTTAGCTCGGTGCACAATTTAAAATGGAACAAACTCCGTGGGGCAAAGTTAGAATTTTTTGAACGTTCGCGAGGGTGGTTTTTGTCTGCTAGGGGTGCCTTCCGCCAGGGATATCGAGATGCGACTTTTTTTAGATTGTTCCTGATGCCATTCCTTAGCTCGGTGCACAATTTAAAATGGAGCAAACTCCGTGGGGCAAAGTTAGAATTTTTTGAACGTTCGCGAGGGTGGTTTTTGGCTGCTAGGGGTGCCTTCCGCCAGGGATATCGAGATGCGACTTTTTTTAGATTGTTCCTGATGCCATTCCTTAGCTCGGTGCACAATTTAAAATGGAACAAACTCCGTGGGGCAAAGTTAGAATTTTTTGAACGTTCGCGAGGGTGGTTTTTGGCTGCTAGGGGTGCCTTCCGCCAGGGATATCGAGATGCGACTTTTTTTAGATTGTTCCTGATGCCATTCCTTAGCTCGGTGCACAATTTAAAATGGAACAAACTCCGTGGGGCAAAGTTAGAATTTTTTGAACGTTCGCGAGGGTGGTTTTTGGCTGCTAGGGGTGCCTTCCGCCAGGGATATCGAGATGCGACTTTTTTTAGATTGTTCCTGATGCCATTCCTTAGCTCGGTCCACAATTTAAAATGGAACAAACTCCGTGGGGCAAAGTTAGAATTTTTTGAACGTTCGCGAGGGTGGTTTTTGGCTGCTAGGGGTGCCTTCCGCCAGGGATATCGAGATGCGACTTTTTTTAGATTGTTCCTGATGCCATTCCTTAGCTCGGTGCACAATTTAAAATGGAACAAACTCCGTGGGGCAAAGTTAGAATTTTTTGAACGTTCGCGAGGGTGGTTTTTGGCTGCTAGGGGTGCCTTCCGCCAGGGATATCGAGATGCGACTTTTTTTAGATTGTTCCTGATGCCATTCCTTAGCTCGGTGCACAATTTAAAATGGAACAAACTCCGTGGGGCAAAGTTAGAATTTTTTGAACGTTCGCGAGGGTGGTTTTTGGCTGCTAGGGGTGCCTTCCGCCAGGGATATCGAGATGCGACTTTTTTTAGATTGTTCCTGATGCCATTCCTTAGCTCGGTGCACAATTTAAAATGGAACAAACTCCGTGGGGCAAAGTTAGAATTTTTTGAACGTTCGCGAGGGTGGTTTTTGGCTGCTAGGGGTGCCTTCCGCCAGGGATATCGAGATGCGACTTTTTTTAGATTGTTCCTGGTGCCATTCCTTAGCTCGGTGCACAATTTAAAATGGAACAAACTCCGTGGGGCAAAGTTAGAATTTTTTGAACGTTCGCGAGGGTGGTTTTTGGCTGCTAGGGCTGCCTTCCGCCAGGGATATCGAGATGCGACTTTTTTTAGATTGTTCCTGATGCCATTCCTTAGCTCGGTGCACAATTTAAAATGGAACAAACTCCGTGGGGCAAAGTTAGAATTTTTTGAACGTTCGCGAGGGTGGTTTTTGGCTGCTAGGGGTGCCTTCCGCCAGGGATATCGAGATGCGACTTTTTTTAGATTGTTCCTGATGCCATTCCTTAGCTCGGTGCACAATTTAAAATGGAACAAACTCCGTGGGGCAAAGTTAGAATTTTTTGAACGTTCGCGAGGGTGGTTTTTGGCTGCTAGGGGTGCCTTCCGCCAGGGATATCGAGATGCGACTTTTTTTAGATTGTTCCTGATGCCATTCCTTAGCTCGGTGCACAATTTAAAATGGAACAAACTCCGTGGGGCAAAGTTAGAATTTTTTGAACGTTCGCGAGGGTGGTTTTTGGCTGCTAGGGGTGCCTTCCGCCAGGGATATCGAGATGCGACTTTTTTTAGATTGTTCCTGATGCCATTCCTTAGCTCGGTGCACAATTTAAAATGGAACAAACTCCGTGGGGCAAAGTTAGAATTTTTTGAACGTTCGCGAGGGTGGTTTTTGGCTGCTAGGGGTGCCTTCCGCCAGGGATATCGAGATGCGACTTTTTTTAGATTGTTCCTGATGCCATTCCTTAGCTCGGTGCACAATTTAAAATGGCACAAACTCCGTGGGGCAAAGTTAGAATTTTTTGAACGTTCGCGAGGGTGGTTTTTGGCTGCTAGGGGTGCCTTCCGCCAGGGATATCGAGATGCGACTTTTTTTAGATTGTTCCTGATGCCATTCCTTAGCTCGGTGCACAATTTAAAATGGAACAAACTCCGTGGGGCAAAGTTAGAATTTTTTGAACGTTCGCGAGGGTGGTTTTTGGCTGCTAGGGGTGCCTTCCGCCAGGGATATCGAGATGCGACTTTTTTTAGATTGTTCCTGATGCCATTCCTTAGCTCGGTGCACAATTTAAAATGGAACAAACTCCGTGGGGCAAAGTTAGAATTTTTTGAACGTTCGCGAGGGTGGTTTTTGGCTGCTAGGGGTGCCTTCCGCCAGGGATATCGAGATGCGACTTTTTTTAGATTGTTCCTGGTGCCATTCCTTAGCTCGGTGCACAATTTAAAATGGAACAAACTCCGTGGGGCAAAGTTAGAATTTTTTGAACGTTCGCGAGGGTGGGTTTTGGCTGCTAGGGCTGCCTTCCGCCAGGGATATCGAGATGCGACTTTTTTTAGATTGTTCCTGATGCCATTCCTTAGCTCGGTGCACAATTTAAAATGGAACAAACTCCGTGGGGCAAAGTTAGAATTTTTTGAACGTTCGCGAGGGTGGTTTTTGGCTGCTAGGGGTGCCTTCCGCCAGGGATATCGAGATGCGACTTTTTTTAGATTGTTCCTGATGCCATTCCTTAGCTCGGTGCACAATTTAAAATGGAACAAACTCCGTGGGGCAAAGTTAGAATTTTTTGAACGTTCGCGAGGGTGGTTTTTGGCTGCTAGGGGTGCCTTCCGCCAGGGATATCGAGATGCGACTTTTTTTAGATTGTTCCTGATGCCATTCCTTAGCTCGGTGCACAATTTAAAGTGGAACAAACTCCGTGGGGCAAAGTTAGAATTTTTTGAACGTTCGCGAGGGTGGTTTTTGGCTGCTAGGGGTGCCTTCCGCCAGGGATATCGAGATGCGACTTTTTTTAGATTGTTCCTGATGCCATTCCTTAGCTCGGTGCACAATTTAAAATGGAACAAACTCCGTGAGGCAAAGTTAGAATTTTTTGAACGTTCGCGAGGGTGGTTTTTGGCTGCTAGGGGTGCCTTCCGCCAGGGATATCGAGATGCGACTTTTTTTAGATTGTTCCTGATGCCATTCCTTAGCTCGGTGCACAATTTAAAATGGAACAAACTCCGTGGGGCAAAGTTAGAATTTTTTGAACGTTCGCGAGGGTGGTTTTTGTCTGCTAGGGGTGCCTTCCGCCAGGGATATCGAGATGCGACTTTTTTTAGATTGTTCCTGATGCCATTCCTTAGCTCGGTGCACAATTTAAAATGGAGCAAACTCCGTGGGGCAAAGTTAGAATTTTTTGAACGTTCGCGAGGGTGGTTTTTGGCTGCTAGGGGTGCCTTCCGCCAGGGATATCGAGATGCGACTTTTTTTAGATTGTTCCTGATGCCATTCCTTAGCTCGGTGCACAATTTAAAATGGAACAAACTCCGTGGGGCAAAGTTAGAATTTTTTGAACGTTCGCGAGGGTGGTTTTTGGCTGCTAGGGGTGCCTTCCGCCAGGGATATCGAGATGCGACTTTTTTTAGATTGTTCCTGATGCCATTCCTTAGCTCGGTGCACAATTTAAAATGGAACAAACTCCGTGGGGCAAAGTTAGAATTTTTTGAACGTTCGCGAGGGTGGTTTTTGGCTGCTAGGGGTGCCTTCCGCCAGGGATATCGAGATGCGACTTTTTTTAGATTGTTCCTGATGCCTTTCCTTAGCTCGGTCCACAATTTAAAATGGAACAAACTCCGTGGGGCAAAGTTAGAATTTTTTGAACGTTCGCGAGGGTGGTTTTTGGCTGCTAGGGGTGCCTTCCGCCAGGGATATCGAGATGCGACTTTTTTTAGATTGTTCCTGATGCCATTCCTTAGCTCGGTGCACAATTTAAAATGGAACAAACTCCGTGGGGCAAAGTTAGAATTTTTTGAACGTTCGCGAGGGTGGTTTTTGGCTGCTAGGGGTGCCTTCCGCCAGGGATATCGAGATGCGACTTTTTTTAGATTGTTCCTGATGCCATTCCTTAGCTCGGTGCACAATTTAAAATGGAACAAACTCCGTGGGGCAAAGTTAGAATTTTTTGAACGTTCGCGAGGGTGGTTTTTGGCTGCTAGGGGTGCCTTCCGCCAGGGATATCGAGATGCGACTTTTTTTAGATTGTTCCTGATGCCATTCCTTAGCTCGGTGCACAATTTAAAATGGAACAAACTCCGTGGGGCAAAGTTAGAATTTTTTGAACGTTCGCGAGGGTGGTTTTTGGCTGCTAGGGGTGCCTTCCGCCAGGGATATCGAGATGCGACTTTTTTTAGATTGTTCCTGGTGCCATTCCTTAGCTCGGTGCACAATTTAAAATGGAACAAACTCCGTGGGGCAAAGTTAGAATTTTTTGAACGTTCGCGAGGGTGGTTTTTGGCTGCTAGGGCTGCCTTCCGCCAGGGATATCGAGATGCGACTTTTTTTAGATTGTTCCTGATGCCATTCCTTAGCTCGGTGCACAATTTAAAATGGAACAAACTCCGTGGGGCAAAGTTAGAATTTTTTGAACGTTCGCGAGGGTGGTTTTTGGCTGCTAGGGGTGCCTTCCGCCAGGGATATCGAGATGCGACTTTTTTTAGATTGTTCCTGATGCCATTCCTTAGCTCGGTGCACAATTTAAAATGGAACAAACTCCGTGGGGCAAAGTTAGAATTTTTTGAACGTTCGCGAGGGTGGTTTTTGGCTGCTAGGGGTGCCTTCCGCCAGGGATATCGAGATGCGACTTTTTTTAGATTGTTCCTGATGCCATTCCTTAGCTCGGTGCACAATTTAAAATGGAACAAACTCCGTGGGGCAAAGTTAGAATTTTTTGAACGTTCGCGAGGGTGGTTTTTGGCTGCTAGGGGTGCCTTCCGCCAGGGATATCGAGATGCGACTTTTTTTAGATTGTTCCTGATGCCATTCCTTAGCTCGGTGCACAATTTAAAATGGAGCAAACTCCGTGGGGCAAAGTTAGAATTTTTTGAACGTTCGCGAGGGTGGTTTTTGGCTGCTAGGGGTTCCTTCCGCCAGGGATATCGAGATGCGACTTTTTTTAGATTGTTCCTGATGCCATTCCTTAGCTCGGTGCACAATTTAAAATGGAACAAACTCCGTGGGGCAAAGTTAGAATTTTTTGAACGTTCGCGAGGGTGGTTTTTGGCTGCTAGGGGTGCCTTCCGCCAGGGATATCGAGATGCGACTTTTTTTAGATTGTTCCTGATGCCATTCCTTAGCTCGGTGCACAATTTAAAATGGAACAAACTCCGTGGGGCAAAGTTAGAATTTTTTGAACGTTCGCGAGGGTGGTTTTTGGCTGCTAGGGGTGCCTTCCGCCAGGGATATCGAGATGCGACTTTTTTTAGATTGTTCCTGATGCCATTCCTTAGCTCGGTGCACAATTTAAAATGGAACAAACTCCGTGGGGCAAAGTTAGAATTTTTTGAACGTTCGCGAGGGTGGTTTTTGGCTGCTAGGGGTGCCTTCCGCCAGGGATATCGAGATGCGACTTTTTTTAGATTGTTCCTGATGCCATTCCTTAGCTCGGTGCACAATTTAAAGTGGAACAAACTCCGTGGGGCAAAGTTAGAATTTTTTGAACGTTCGCGAGGGTGGTTTTTGGCTGCTAGGGGTGCCTTCCGCCAGGGATATCGAGATGCGACTTTTTTTAGATTGTTCCTGATGCCATTCCTTAGCTCGGTGCACAATTTAAAATGGAACAAACTCCGTGGGGCAAAGTTAGAATTTTTTGAACGTTCGCGAGGGTGGTTTTTGGCTGCTAGGGGTGCCTTCCGCCAGGGATATCGAGATGCGACTTTTTTTAGATTGTTCCTGATGCCATTCCTTACCTCGGTGCACAATTTAAAATGGAACAAACTCCGTGGGGCAAAGTTAGAATTTTTTGAACGTTCGCGAGGGTGGTTTTTGGCTGCTAGGGGTGCCTTCCGCCAGGGATATCGAGATGCGACTTTTTTTAGATTGTTCCTCATGCCATTCCTTAGCTCGGTGCACAATTTAAAATGGAACAAACTCCGTGGGGCAAAGTTAGAATTTTTTGAACGTTCGCGAGGGTGGTTTTTGGCTGCTAGGGGTGCCTTCCGCCAGGGATATCGAGATGCGACTTTTTTTAGATTGTTCCTGATGCCATTCCTTAGCTGGGTGCACAATTTAAAATGGAACAAACTCCGTGGGGCAAAGTTAGAATTTTTTGAACGTTCGCGAGGGTGGTTTTTGGCTGCTAGGGGTGCCTTCCGCCAGGGATATCGAGATGCGACTTTTTTTAGATTGTTCCTGATGCCATTCCTTAGCTCGGTGCACAATTTAAAATGGAACAAACTCCGTGGGGCAAAGTTAGAATTTTTTGAACGTTCGCGAGGGTGGTTTTTGGCTGCTAGGGGTGCCTTCCGCCAGGGATATCGAGATGCGACTTTTTTTAGATTGTTCCTGATGCCATTCCTTAGCTCGGTGCACAATTTAAAATGGAACAAACTCCGTGGGGCAAAGTTAGAATTTTTTGAACGTTCGCGAGGGTGGTTTTTGGCTGCTAGGGGTGCCTTCCGCCAGGGATATCGAGATGCGACTTTTTTTAGATTGTTCCTGGTGCCATTCCTTAGCTCGGTGCACAATTTAAAATGGAACAAACTCCGTGGGGCAAAGTTAGAATTTTTTGAACGTTCGCGAGGGTGGGTTTTGGCTGCTAGGGCTGCCTTCCGCCAGGGATATCGAGATGCGACTTTTTTTAGATTGTTCCTGATGCCATTCCTTAGCTCGGTGCACAATTTAAAATGGAACAAACTCCGTGGGGCAAAGTTAGAATTTTTTGAACGTTCGCGAGGGTGGTTTTTGGCTGCTAGGGGTGCCTTCCGCCAGGGATATCGAGATGCGACTTTTTTTAGATTGTTCCTGATGCCATTCCTTAGCTCGGTGCACAATTTAAAATGGAACAAACTCCGTGGGGCAAAGTTAGAATTTTTTGAACGTTCGCGAGGGTGGTTTTTGGCTGCTAGGGGTGCCTTCCGCCAGGGATATCGAGATGCGACTTTTTTTAGATTGTTCCTGATGCCATTCCTTAGCTCGGTGCACAATTTAAAATGGAGCAAACTCCGTGGGGCAAAGTTAGAATTTTTTGAACGTTCGCGAGGGTGGTTTTTGGCTGCTAGGGGTTCCTTCCGCCAGGGATATCGAGATGCGACTTTTTTTAGATTGTTCCTGATGCCATTCCTTAGCTCGGTGCACAATTTAAAATGGAACAAACTCCGTGGGGCAAAGTTAGAATTTTTTGAACGTTCGCGAGGGTGGTTTTTGGCTGCTAGGGGTGCCTTCCGCCAGGGATATCGAGATGCGACTTTTTTTAGATTGTTCCTGATGCCATTCCTTAGCTCGGTGCACAATTTAAAATGGAGCAAACTCCGTGGGGCAAAGTTAGAATTTTTTGAACGTTCGCGAGGGTGGTTTTTGGCTGCTAGGGGTGCCTTCCGCCAGGGATATCGAGATGCGACTTTTTTTAGATTGTTCCTGATGCCATTCCTTAGCTCGGTGCACAATTTAAAATGGAACAAACTCCGTGGGGCAAAGTTAGAATTTTTTGAACGTTCGCGAGGGTGGTTTTTGGCTGCTAGGGGTGCCTTCCGCCAGGGATATCGAGATGCGACTTTTTTTAGATTGTTCCTGATGCCATTCCTTAGCTCGGTGCACAATTTAAAATGGAACAAACTCCGTGGGGCAAAGTTAGAATTTTTTGAACGTTCGCGAGGGTGGTTTTTGGCTGCTAGGGGTGCCTTCCGCCAGGGATATCGAGATGCGACTTTTTTTAGATTGTTCCTGATGCCATTCCTTAGCTCGGTGCACAATTTAAAATGGAACAAACTCCGTGGGGCAAAGTTAGAATTTTTTGAACGTTCGCGAGGGTGGTTTTTGGCTGCTAGGGGTGCCTTCCGCCAGGGATATCGAGATGCGACTTTTTTTAGATTGTTCCTGATGCCATTCCTTAGCTCGGTGCACAATTTAAAATGGCACAAACTCCGTGGGGCAAAGTTAGAATTTTTTGAACGTTCGCGAGGGTGGTTTTTGGCTGCTAGGGGTGCCTTCCGCCAGGGATATCGAGATGCGACTTTTTTTAGATTGTTCCTGATGCCATTCCTTAGCTCGGTGCACAATTTAAAATGGAACAAACTCCGTGGGGCAAAGTTAGAATTTTTTGAACGTTCGCGAGGGTGGTTTTTGGCTGCTAGGGGTGCCTTCCGCCAGGGATATCGAGATGCGACTTTTTTTAGATTGTTCCTGATGCCATTCCTTAGCTCGGTGCACAATTTAAAATGGAACAAACTCCGTGGGGCAAAGTTAGAATTTTTTGAACGTTCGCGAGGGTGGTTTTTGGCTGCTAGGGGTGCCTTCCGCCAGGGATATCGAGATGCGACTTTTTTTAGATTGTTCCTGATGCCATTCCTTAGCTCGGTGCACAATTTAAAATGGAACAAACTCCGTGGGGCAAAGTTAGAATTTTTTGAACGTTCGCGAGGGTGGTTTTTGGCTGCTAGGGGTGCCTTCCGCCAGGGATATCGAGATGCGACTTTTTTTATATTGTTCCTGGTGCCATTCCTTAGCTCGGTGCACAATTTAAAATGGAACAAACTCCGTGGGGCAAAGTTAGAATTTTTTGAACGTTCGCGAGGGTGGTTTTTGGCTGCTAGGGGTGCCTTCCGCCAGGGATATCGAGATGCGACTTTTTTTAGATTGTTCCTGATGCCATTCCTTAGCTCGGTGCACAATTTAAAATGGAACAAACTCCGTGGGGCAAAGTTAGAATTTTTTGAACGTTCGCGAGGGTGGTTTTTGGCTGCTAGGGGTGCCTTCCGCCAGGGATATCGAGATGCGACTTTTTTTAGATTGTTCCTGATGCCATTCCTTAGCTCGGTGCAAAATTTAAAATGGAACAAACTCCGTGGGGCAAAGTTAGAATTTTTTGAACGTTCGCGAGGGTGGTTTTTGGCTGCTAGGGGTGCCTTCCGCCAGGGATATCGAGATGCGACTTTTTTTAGATTGTTCCTGATGCCATTCCTTAGCTCGGTGCACAATTTAAAATGGAACAAACTCCGTGGGGCAAAGTTAGAATTTTTTGAACGTTCGCGAGGGTGGTTTTTGGCTGCTAGGGGTGCCTTCCGCCAGGGATATCGAGATGCGACTTTTTTTAGATTGTTCCTGATGCCATTCCTTAGCTCGGTGCACAATTTAAAATGGAGCAAACTCCGTGGGGCAAAGTTAGAATTTTTTGAACGTTCGCGAGGGTGGTTTTTGGCTGCTAGGGGTTCCTTCCGCCAGGGATATCGAGATGCGACTTTTTTTAGATTGTTCCTGATGCCATTCCTTAGCTCGGTGCACAATTTAAAATGGAACAAACTCCGTGGGGCAAAGTTAGAATTTTTTGAACGTTCGCGAGGGTGGTTTTTGGCTGCTAGGGGTGCCTTCCGCCAGGGATATCGAGATGCGACTTTTTTTAGATTGTTCCTGATGCCATTCCTTAGCTCGGTGCACAATTTAAAGTGGAACAAACTCCGTGGGGCAAAGTTAGAATTTTTTGAACGTTCGCGAGGGTGGTTTTTGGCTGCTAGGGGTGCCTTCCGCCAGGGATATGGAGATGCGACTTTTTTTAGATTGTTCCTGATGCCATTCCTTAGCTCGGTGCACAATTTAAAATGGAACAAACTCCGTGGGGCAAAGTTAGAATTTTTTGAACGTTCGCGAGGGTGGTTTTTGGCTGCTAGGGGTGCCTTCCGCCAGGGATATCGAGATGCGACTTTTTTTAGATTGTTCCTGATGCCATTCCTTAGCTCGGTGCACAATTTAAAATGGAACAAACTCCGTGGGGCAAAGTTAGAATTTTTTGAACGTTCGCGAGGGTGGTTTTTGGCTGCTAGGGGTGCCTTCCGCCAGGGGTATCGAGATGCGACTTTTTTTAGATTGTTCCTGATGCCATTCCTTAGCTCGGTGCACAATTTAAAATGGAACAAACTCCGTGGGGCAAAGTTAGAATTTTTTGAACGTTCGCGAGGGTCGTTTTTGGCTGCTAGGGGTGCCTTCCGCCAGGGATATCGAGATGCGACTTTTTTTAGATTGTTCCTGATGCCATTCCTTAGCTCGGTGCACAATTTAAAATGGAACAAACTCCGTGGGGCAAAGTTAGAATTTTTTGAACGTTCGCGAGGGTGGTTTTTGGCTGCTAGGGGTGCCTTCCGCCAGGGATATCGAGATACGACTTTTTTTAGATTGTTCCTGATGCCATTCCTTAGCTCGGTGCACAATTTAAAATGGAACAAACTCCGTGGGGCAAAGTTAGAATTTTTTGAACGTTCGCGAGGGTGGTTTTTGGCTGCTAGGGGTGCCTTCCGCCAGGGATATCGAGATGCGACTTTTTTTAGATTGTTCCTGATGCCATTCCTTAGCTCGGTGCACAATTTAAAATGGAGCAAACTCCGTGGGGCAAAGTTAGAATTTTTTGAACGTTCGCGAGGGTGGTTTTTGGCTGCTAGGGGTGCCTTCCGCCAGGGATATCGAGATGCGACTTTTTTTAGATTGTTCCTGATGCCATTCCTTAGCTCGGTGCACAATTTAAAATGGAACAAACTCCGTGGGGCAAAGTTAGAATTTTTTGAACGTTCGCGAGGGTGGTTTTTGGCTGCTAGGGGTGCCTTCCGCCAGGGATATCGAGATGCGACTTTTTTTAGATTGTTCCTGATGCCATTCCTTAGCTCGGTGCACAATTTAAAATGGAACAAACTCCGTGGGGCAAAGTTAGAATTTTTTGAACGTTCGCGAGGGTGGTTTTTGGCTGCTAGGGGTGCCTTCCGCCAGGGATATCGAGATGCGACTTTTTTTAGATTGTTCCTGATGCCATTCCTTAGCTCGGTGCACAATTTAAAATGGAGCAAACTCCGTGGGGCAAAGTTAGAATTTTTTGAACGTTCGCGAGGGTGGTTTTTGGCTGCTAGGGGTGCATTCCGCCAGGGATATCGAGATGCGACTTTTTTTAGATTGTTCCTGATGCCATTCCTTAGCTCGGTGCACAATTTAAAATGGAGCAAACTCCGTGGGGCAAAGTTAGAATTTTTTGAACGTTCGCGAGGGTGGTTTTTGGCTGCTAGGGGTGCCTTCCGCCAGGGATATCGAGATGCGACTTTTTTTAGATTGTTCCTGATGCCATTCCTTAGCTCGGTGCACAATTTAAAATGGAACAAACTCCGTGGGGCAAAGTTAGAATTTTTTGAACGTTCGCGAGGGTGGTTTTTGGCTGCTAGGGGTGCCTTCCGCCAGGGATATCGAGATGCGACTTTTTTTAGATTGTTCCTGATGCCATTCCTTAGCTCGGTGCACAATTTAAAATGGAACAAACTCCGTGGGGCAAAGTTAGAATTTTTTGAACGTTCGCGAGGGTGGTTTTTGGCTGCTAGGGGTGCCTTCCGCCAGGGATATCGAGATGCGACTTTTTTTAGATTGTTCCTGATGCCATTCCTTAGCTCGGTGCACAATTTAAAATGGAACAAACTCCGTGGGGCAAAGTTAGAATTTTTTGAACGTTCGCGAGGGTGGTTTTTGGCTGCTAGGGGTGCCTTCCGCCAGGGATATCGAGATGCGACTTTTTTTAGATTGTTCCTGATGCCATTCCTTAGCTCGGTGCACAATTTAAAATGGCACAAACTCCGTGGGGCAAAGTTAGAATTTTTTGAACGTTCGCGAGGGTGGTTTTCGGCTGCTAGGGGTGCCTTCCGCCAGGGATATCGAGATGCGACTTTTTTTAGATTGTTCCTGATGCCATTCCTTAGCTCGGTGCACAATTTAAAATGGCACAAACTCCGTGGGGCAAAGTTAGAATTTTTTGAACGTTCGCGAGGGTGGTTTTTGGCTGCTAGGGGTGCCTTCCGCCAGGGATATCGAGATGCGACTTTTTTTAGCTTGTTCCTGATGCCATTCCTTAGCTCGGTGCACAATTTAAAATGGAACAAACTCCGTGGGGCAAAGTTAGAATTTTTTGAACGTTCGCGAGGGTGGTTTTTGGCTGCTAGGGGTGCCTTCCGCCAGGGATATGGAGATGCGACTTTTTTTAGATTGTTCCTGATGCCATTCCTTAGCTCGGTGCACAATTTAAAATGGAACAAACTCCGTGGGGCAAAGTTAGAATTTTTTGAACGTTCGCGAGGGTGGTTTTTGGCTGCTAGGGGTGCCTTCCGCCAGGGATATCGAGATGCGACTTTTTTTAGATTGTTCCTGATGCCATTCCTTAGCTCGGTGCACAATTTAAAATGGAACAAACTCCGTGGGGCAAAGTTAGAATTTTTTGAACGTTCGCGAGGGTGGTTTTTGGCTGCTAGGGGTGCCTTCCGCCAGGGATATCGAGATGCGACTTTTTTTAGATTGTTCCTGATGCCATTCCTTAGCTCGGTGCACAATTTAAAATGGAACAAACTCCGTGGGGCAAAGTTAGAATTTTTTGAACGTTCGCGAGGGTGGTTTTTGGCTGCTAGGGGTGCCTTCCGCCAGGGATATCGAGATGCGACTTTTTTTAGATTGTTCCTGATGCCATTCCTTAGCTCGGTGCACAATTTAAAATGGAACAAACTCCGTGGGGCAAAGTTAGAATTTTTTGAACGTTCGCGAGGGTGGTTTTTGGCTGCTAGGGGTGCCTTCCGCCAGGGATATCGAGATGCGACTTTTTTTAGATTGTTCCTGATGCCATTCCTTAGCTCGGTGCACAATTTAAAATGGAACAAACTCCGTGGGGCAAAGTTAGAATTTTTTGAACGTTCGCGAGGGTGGTTTTTGGCTGCTAGGGGTGCCTTCCGCCAGGGATATCGAGATGCGACTTTTTTTAGATTGTTCCTGATGCCATTCCTTAGCTCGGTGCACAATTTAAAATGGAACAAACTCCGTGGGGCAAAGTTAGAATTTTTTGAACGTTCGCGAGGGTGGTTTTTGGCTGCTAGGGGTGCCTTCCGCCAGGGATATCGAGATGCGACTTTTTTTAGATTGTTCCTGATGCCATTCCTTAGCTCGGTGCACAATTTAAAATGGAACAAACTCCGTGGGGCAAAGTTAGAATTTTTTGAACGTTCGCGAGGGTGGTTTTTGGCTGCTAGGGGTTCCTTCCGCCAGGGATATCGAGATGCGACTTTTTTTAGATTGTTCCTGATGCCATTCCTTAGCTCGGTGCACAATTTAAAATGGAACAAACTCCGTGGGGCAAAGTTAGAATTTTTTGAACGTTCGCGAGGGTGGTTTTTGGCTGCTAGGGGTGCCTTCCGCCAGGGATATCGAGATGCGACTTTTTTTAGATTGTTCCTGATGCCATTCCTTAGCTCGGTGCACAATTTAAAATGGAACAAACTCCGTGGGGCAAAGTTAGAATTTTTTGAACGTTCGCGAGGGTGGTTTTTGGCTGCTAGGGGTGCCTTCCGCCAGGGATATCGAGATGCGACTTTTTTTAGATTGTTCCTGATGCCATTCCTTAGCTCGGTGCACAATTTAAAATGGAACAAACTCCGTGGGGCAAAGTTAGAATTTTTTGAACGTTCGCGAGGGTGGTTTTTGGCTGCTAGGGGTGCCTTCCGCCAGGGATATCGAGATGCGACTTTTTTTAGATTGTTCCTCATGCCATTCCTTAGCTCGGTGCACAATTTAAAATGGAACAAACTCCGTGGGGCAAAGTTAGAATTTTTTGAACGTTCGCGAGGGTGGTTTTTGGCTGCTAGGGGTGCCTTCCGCCAGGGATATCGAGATGCGACTTTTTTTAGATTGTTCCTGATGCCATTCCTTAGCTCGGTGCACAATTTAAAATGGAACAAACTCCGTGGGGCAAAGTTAGAATTTTTTGAACGTTCGCGAGGGTGGTTTTTGGCTGCTAGGGGTGCCTTCCGCCAGGGATATCGAGATGCGACTTTTTTTAGATTGTTCCTGATGCCATTCCTTAGCTCGGTGCACAATTTAAAATGGAACAAACTCCGTGGGGCAAAGTTAGAATTTTTTGAACGTTCGCGAGGGTGGTTTTTGGCTGCTAGGGGTGCCTTCCGCCAGGGATATCGAGATGCGACTTTTTTTAGATTGTTCCTGATGCCATTCCTTAGCTCGGTGCACAATTTAAAATGGAACAAACTCCGTGGGGCAAAGTTAGAATTTTTTGAACGTTCGCGAGGGTGGTTTTTGGCTGCTAGGGGTGCCTTCCGCCAGGGATATCGAGATGCGACTTTTTTTAGATTGTTCCTGGTGCCATTCCTTAGCTCGGTGCACAATTTAAAATGGAACAAACTCCGTGGGGCAAAGTTAGAATTTTTTGAACGTTCGCGAGGGTGGTTTTTGGCTGCTAGGGCTGCCTTCCGCCAGGGATATCGAGATGCGACTTTTTTTAGATTGTTCCTGATGCCATTCCTTAGCTCGGTGCACAATTTAAAATGGAACAAACTCCGTGGGGCAAAGTTAGAATTTTTTGAACGTTCGCGAGGGTGGTTTTTGGCTGCTAGGGGTGCCTTCCGCCAGGGATATCGAGATGCGACTTTTTTTAGATTGTTCCTGATGCCATTCCTTAGCTCGGTGCACAATTTAAAATGGAACAAACTCCGTGGGGCAAAGTTAGAATTTTTTGAACGTTCGCGAGGGTGGTTTTTGGCTGCTAGGGGTGCCTTCCGCCAGGGATATCGAGATGCGACTTTTTTTAGATTGTTCCTGATGCCATTCCTTAGCTCGGTGCACAATTTAAAATGGAACAAACTCCGTGGGGCAAAGTTAGAATTTTTTGAACGTTCGCGAGGGTGGTTTTTGGCTGCTAGGGGTGCCTTCCGCCAGGGATATCGAGATGCGACTTTTTTTAGATTGTTCCTGATGCCATTCCTTAGCTCGGTGCACAATTTAAAATGGAGCAAACTCCGTGGGGCAAAGTTAGAATTTTTTGAACGTTCGCGAGGGTGGTTTTTGGCTGCTAGGGGTTCCTTCCGCCAGGGATATCGAGATGCGACTTTTTTTAGATTGTTCCTGATGCCATTCCTTAGCTCGGTGCACAATTTAAAATGGAACAAACTCCGTGGGGCAAAGTTAGAATTTTTTGAACATTCGCGAGGGTGGTTTTTGGCTGCTAGGGGTGCCTTCCGCCAGGGATATCGAGATGCGACTTTTTTTAGATTGTTCCTGATGCCATTCCTTAGCTCGGTGCACAATTTAAAATGGAACAAACTCCGTGGGGCAAAGTTAGAATTTTTTGAACGTTCGCGAGGGTGGTTTTTGGCTGCTAGGGGTGCCTTCCGCCAGGGATATCGAGATGCGACTTTTTTTAGATTGTTCCTGATGCCATTCCTTAGCTCGGTGCACAATTTAAAATGGAACAAACTCCGTGGGGCAAAGTTAGAATTTTTTGAACGTTCGCGAGGGTGGTTTTTGGCTGCTAGGGGTGCCTTCCGCCAGGGATATCGAGATGCGACTTTTTTTAGATTGTTCCTGATGCCATTCCTTAGCTCGGTGCACAATTTAAAATGGAGCAAACTCCGTGGGGCAAAGTTAGAATTTTTTGAACGTTCGCGAGGGTGGTTTTTGGCTGCTAGGGGTTCCTTCCGCCAGGGATATCGAGATGCGACTTTTTTTAGATTGTTCCTGATGCCATTCCTTAGCTCGGTGCACAATTTAAAATGGAACAAACTCCGTGGGGCAAAGTTAGAATTTTTTGAACGTTCGCGAGGGTGGTTTTTGGCTGCTAGGGGTGCCTTCCGCCAGGGATATCGAGATGCGACTTTTTTTAGATTGTTCCTGATGCCATTCCTTAGCTCGGTGCACAATTTAAAGTGGAACAAACTCCGTGGGGCAAAGTTAGAATTTTTTGAACGTTCGCGAGGGTGGTTTTTGGCTGCTAGGGGTGCCTTCCGCCAGGGATATGGAGATGCGACTTTTTTTAGATTGTTCCTGATGCCATTCCTTAGCTCGGTGCACAATTTAAAATGGAACAAACTCCGTGGGGCAAAGTTAGAATTTTTTGAACGTTCGCGAGGGTGGTTTTTGGCTGCTAGGGGTGCCTTCCGCCAGGGATATCGAGATGCGACTTTTTTTAGATTGTTCCTGATGCCATTCCTTAGCTCGGTGCACAATTTAAAATGGAACAAACTCCGTGGGGCAAAGTTAGAATTTTTTGAACGTTCGCGAGGGTGGTTTTTGGCTGCTAGGGGTGCCTTCCGCCAGGGGTATCGAGATGCGACTTTTTTTAGATTGTTCCTGATGCCATTCCTTAGCTCGGTGCACAATTTAAAATGGAACAAACTCCGTGGGGCAAAGTTAGAATTTTTTGAACGTTCGCGAGGGTCGTTTTTGGCTGCTAGGGGTGCCTTCCGCCAGGGATATCGAGATGCGACTTTTTTTAGATTGTTCCTGATGCCATTCCTTAGCTCGGTGCACAATTTAAAATGGAACAAACTCCGTGGGGCAAAGTTAGAATTTTTTGAACGTTCGCGAGGGTGGTTTTTGGCTGCTAGGGGTGCCTTCCGCCAGGGATATCGAGATACGACTTTTTTTAGATTGTTCCTGATGCCATTCCTTAGCTCGGTGCACAATTTAAAATGGAACAAACTCCGTGGGGCAAAGTTAGAATTTTTTGAACGTTCGCGAGGGTGGTTTTTGGCTGCTAGGGGTGCCTTCCGCCAGGGATATCGAGATGCGACTTTTTTTAGATTGTTCCTGATGCCATTCCTTAGCTCGGTGCACAATTTAAAATGGAGCAAACTCCGTGGGGCAAAGTTAGAATTTTTTGAACGTTCGCGAGGGTGGTTTTTGGCTGCTAGGGGTGCCTTCCGCCAGGGATATCGAGATGCGACTTTTTTTAGATTGTTCCTGATGCCATTCCTTAGCTCGGTGCACAATTTAAAATGGAACAAACTCCGTGGGGCAAAGTTAGAATTTTTTGAACGTTCGCGAGGGTGGTTTTTGGCTGCTAGGGGTGCCTTCCGCCAGGGATATCGAGATGCGACTTTTTTTAGATTGTTCCTGATGCCATTCCTTAGCTCGGTGCACAATTTAAAATGGAACAAACTCCGTGGGGCAAAGTTAGAATTTTTTGAACGTTCGCGAGGGTGGTTTTTGGCTGCTAGGGGTGCCTTCCGCCAGGGATATCGAGATGCGACTTTTTTTAGATTGTTCCTGATGCCATTCCTTAGCTCGGTGCACAATTTAAAATGGAGCAAACTCCGTGGGGCAAAGTTAGAATTTTTTGAACGTTCGCGAGGGTGGTTTTTGGCTGCTAGGGGTGCATTCCGCCAGGGATATCGAGATGCGACTTTTTTTAGATTGTTCCTGATGCCATTCCTTAGCTCGGTGCACAATTTAAAATGGAGCAAACTCCGTGGGGCAAAGTTAGAATTTTTTGAACGTTCGCGAGGGTGGTTTTTGGCTGCTAGGGGTGCCTTCCGCCAGGGATATCGAGATGCGACTTTTTTTAGATTGTTCCTGATGCCATTCCTTAGCTCGGTGCACAATTTAAAATGGAACAAACTCCGTGGGGCAAAGTTAGAATTTTTTGAACGTTCGCGAGGGTGGTTTTTGGCTGCTAGGGGTGCCTTCCGCCAGGGATATCGAGATGCGACTTTTTTTAGATTGTTCCTGATGCCATTCCTTAGCTCGGTGCACAATTTAAAATGGAACAAACTCCGTGGGGCAAAGTTAGAATTTTTTGAACGTTCGCGAGGGTGGTTTTTGGCTGCTAGGGGTGCCTTCCGCCAGGGATATCGAGATGCGACTTTTTTTAGATTGTTCCTGATGCCATTCCTTAGCTCGGTGCACAATTTAAAATGGAACAAACTCCGTGGGGCAAAGTTAGAATTTTTTGAACGTTCGCGAGGGTGGTTTTTGGCTGCTAGGGGTGCCTTCCGCCAGGGATATCGAGATGCGACTTTTTTTAGATTGTTCCTGATGCCATTCCTTAGCTCGGTGCACAATTTAAAATGGCACAAACTCCGTGGGGCAAAGTTAGAATTTTTTGAACGTTCGCGAGGGTGGTTTTCGGCTGCTAGGGGTGCCTTCCGCCAGGGATATCGAGATGCGACTTTTTTTAGATTGTTCCTGATGCCATTCCTTAGCTCGGTGCACAATTTAAAATGGCACAAACTCCGTGGGGCAAAGTTAGAATTTTTTGAACGTTCGCGAGGGTGGTTTTTGGCTGCTAGGGGTGCCTTCCGCCAGGGATATCGAGATGCGACTTTTTTTAGCTTGTTCCTGATGCCATTCCTTAGCTCGGTGCACAATTTAAAATGGAACAAACTCCGTGGGGCAAAGTTAGAATTTTTTGAACGTTCGCGAGGGTGGTTTTTGGCTGCTAGGGGTGCCTTCCGCCAGGGATATGGAGATGCGACTTTTTTTAGATTGTTCCTGATGCCATTCCTTAGCTCGGTGCACAATTTAAAATGGAACAAACTCCGTGGGGCAAAGTTAGAATTTTTTGAACGTTCGCGAGGGTGGTTTTTGGCTGCTAGGGGTGCCTTCCGCCAGGGATATCGAGATGCGACTTTTTTTAGATTGTTCCTGATGCCATTCCTTAGCTCGGTGCACAATTTAAAATGGAACAAACTCCGTGGGGCAAAGTTAGAATTTTTTGAACGTTCGCGAGGGTGGTTTTTGGCTGCTAGGGGTGCCTTCCGCCAGGGATATCGAGATGCGACTTTTTTTAGATTGTTCCTGATGCCATTCCTTAGCTCGGTGCACAATTTAAAATGGAACAAACTCCGTGGGGCAAAGTTAGAATTTTTTGAACGTTCGCGAGGGTGGTTTTTGGCTGCTAGGGGTGCCTTCCGCCAGGGATATCGAGATGCGACTTTTTTTAGATTGTTCCTGATGCCATTCCTTAGCTCGGTGCACAATTTAAAATGGAACAAACTCCGTGGGGCAAAGTTAGAATTTTTTGAACGTTCGCGAGGGTGGTTTTTGGCTGCTAGGGGTGCCTTCCGCCAGGGATATCGAGATGCGACTTTTTTTAGATTGTTCCTGATGCCATTCCTTAGCTCGGTGCACAATTTAAAATGGAACAAACTCCGTGGGGCAAAGTTAGAATTTTTTGAACGTTCGCGAGGGTGGTTTTTGGCTGCTAGGGGTGCCTTCCGCCAGGGATATCGAGATGCGACTTTTTTTAGATTGTTCCTGATGCCATTCCTTAGCTCGGTGCACAATTTAAAATGGAACAAACTCCGTGGGGCAAAGTTAGAATTTTTTGAACGTTCGCGAGGGTGGTTTTTGGCTGCTAGGGGTGCCTTCCGCCAGGGATATCGAGATGCGACTTTTTTTAGATTGTTCCTGATGCCATTCCTTAGCTCGGTGCACAATTTAAAATGGAACAAACTCCGTGGGGCAAAGTTAGAATTTTTTGAACGTTCGCGAGGGTGGTTTTTGGCTGCTAGGGGTTCCTTCCGCCAGGGATATCGAGATGCGACTTTTTTTAGATTGTTCCTGATGCCATTCCTTAGCTCGGTGCACAATTTAAAATGGAACAAACTCCGTGGGGCAAAGTTAGAATTTTTTGAACGTTCGCGAGGGTGGTTTTTGGCTGCTAGGGGTGCCTTCCGCCAGGGATATCGAGATGCGACTTTTTTTAGATTGTTCCTGATGCCATTCCTTAGCTCGGTGCACAATTTAAAATGGAACAAACTCCGTGGGGCAAAGTTAGAATTTTTTGAACGTTCGCGAGGGTGGTTTTTGGCTGCTAGGGGTGCCTTCCGCCAGGGATATCGAGATGCGACTTTTTTTAGATTGTTCCTGATGCCATTCCTTAGCTCGGTGCACAATTTAAAATGGAACAAACTCCGTGGGGCAAAGTTAGAATTTTTTGAACGTTCGCGAGGGTGGTTTTTGGCTGCTAGGGGTGCCTTCCGCCAGGGATATCGAGATGCGACTTTTTTTAGATTGTTCCTCATGCCATTCCTTAGCTCGGTGCACAATTTAAAATGGAACAAACTCCGTGGGGCAAAGTTAGAATTTTTTGAACGTTCGCGAGGGTGGTTTTTGGCTGCTAGGGGTGCCTTCCGCCAGGGATATCGAGATGCGACTTTTTTTAGATTGTTCCTGATGCCATTCCTTAGCTCGGTGCACAATTTAAAATGGAACAAACTCCGTGGGGCAAAGTTAGAATTTTTTGAACGTTCGCGAGGGTGGTTTTTGGCTGCTAGGGGTGCCTTCCGCCAGGGATATCGAGATGCGACTTTTTTTAGATTGTTCCTGATGCCATTCCTTAGCTCGGTGCACAATTTAAAATGGAACAAACTCCGTGGGGCAAAGTTAGAATTTTTTGAACGTTCGCGAGGGTGGTTTTTGGCTGCTAGGGGTGCCTTCCGCCAGGGATATCGAGATGCGACTTTTTTTAGATTGTTCCTGATGCCATTCCTTAGCTCGGTGCACAATTTAAAATGGAACAAACTCCGTGGGGCAAAGTTAGAATTTTTTGAACGTTCGCGAGGGTGGTTTTTGGCTGCTAGGGGTGCCTTCCGCCAGGGATATCGAGATGCGACTTTTTTTAGATTGTTCCTGGTGCCATTCCTTAGCTCGGTGCACAATTTAAAATGGAACAAACTCCGTGGGGCAAAGTTAGAATTTTTTGAACGTTCGCGAGGGTGGTTTTTGGCTGCTAGGGCTGCCTTCCGCCAGGGATATCGAGATGCGACTTTTTTTAGATTGTTCCTGATGCCATTCCTTAGCTCGGTGCACAATTTAAAATGGAACAAACTCCGTGGGGCAAAGTTAGAATTTTTTGAACGTTCGCGAGGGTGGTTTTTGGCTGCTAGGGGTGCCTTCCGCCAGGGATATCGAGATGCGACTTTTTTTAGATTGTTCCTGATGCCATTCCTTAGCTCGGTGCACAATTTAAAATGGAACAAACTCCGTGGGGCAAAGTTAGAATTTTTTGAACGTTCGCGAGGGTGGTTTTTGGCTGCTAGGGGTGCCTTCCGCCAGGGATATCGAGATGCGACTTTTTTTAGATTGTTCCTGATGCCATTCCTTAGCTCGGTGCACAATTTAAAATGGAACAAACTCCGTGGGGCAAAGTTAGAATTTTTTGAACGTTCGCGAGGGTGGTTTTTGGCTGCTAGGGGTGCCTTCCGCCAGGGATATCGAGATGCGACTTTTTTTAGATTGTTCCTGATGCCATTCCTTAGCTCGGTGCACAATTTAAAATGGAGCAAACTCCGTGGGGCAAAGTTAGAATTTTTTGAACGTTCGCGAGGGTGGTTTTTGGCTGCTAGGGGTTCCTTCCGCCAGGGATATCGAGATGCGACTTTTTTTAGATTGTTCCTGATGCCATTCCTTAGCTCGGTGCACAATTTAAAATGGAACAAACTCCGTGGGGCAAAGTTAGAATTTTTTGAACATTCGCGAGGGTGGTTTTTGGCTGCTAGGGGTGCCTTCCGCCAGGGATATCGAGATGCGACTTTTTTTAGATTGTTCCTGATGCCATTCCTTAGCTCGGTGCACAATTTAAAATGGAACAAACTCCGTGGGGCAAAGTTAGAATTTTTTGAACGTTCGCGAGGGTGGTTTTTGGCTGCTAGGGGTGCCTTCCGCCAGGGATATCGAGATGCGACTTTTTTTAGATTGTTCCTGATGCCATTCCTTAGCTCGGTGCACAATTTAAAATGGAACAAACTCCGTGGGGCAAAGTTAGAATTTTTTGAACGTTCGCGAGGGTGGTTTTTGGCTGCTAGGGGTGCCTTCCGCCAGGGATATCGAGATGCGACTTTTTTTAGATTGTTCCTGATGCCATTCCTTAGCTCGGTGCACAATTTAAAATGGAACAAACTCCGTGGGGCAAAGTTAGAATTTTTTGAACGTTCGCGAGGGTGGTATTTGGCTGCTAGGGGTGCCTTCCGCCAGGGATATCGAGATGCGACTTTTTTTAGATTGTTCCTGATGCCATTCCTTAGCTCGGTGCACAATTTAAAATGGAACAAACTCCGTGGGGCAAAGTTAGAATTTTTTGAACGTTCGCGAGGGTGGTTTTTGGCTGCTAGGGGTGCCTTCCGCCAGGGATATCGAGATGCGACTTTTTTTAGATTGTTCCTGATGCCATTCCTTAGCTCGGTGCACAATTTAAAATGGAACAAACTCCGTGGGGCAAAGTTAGAATTTTTTGAACGTTCGCGAGGGTGGTTTTTGGCTGCTAGGGGTTCCTTCCGCCAGGGATATCGAGATGCGACTTTTTTTAGATTGTTCCTAATGCCATTCCTTAGCTCGGTGCACAATTTAAAATGGAACAAACTCCGTGGGGCAAAGTTAGAATTTTTTGAACGTTCGCGAGGGTGGTTTTTGGCTGCTAGGGGTGCCTTCCGCCAGGGATATCGAGATGCGACTTTTTTTAGATTGTTCCTCATGCCATTCCTTAGCTCGGTGCACAATTTAAAATGGAACAAACTCCGTGGAGCAAAGTTAGAATTTTTTGAACGTTCGCGAGGGTGGTTTTTGGCTGCTAGGGGTGCCTTCCGCCAGGGATATCGAGATGCGACTTTTTTTAGATTGTTCCTGATGCCATTCCTTAGCTCGGTGCACAATTTAAAATGGAACAAACTCCGTGGGGCAAAGTTAGAATTTTTTGAACGTTCGCGAGGGTGGTTTTTGGCTGCTAGGGGTGCCTTCCGCCAGGGATATCGAGATGCGACTTTTTTTAGATTGTTCCTGATGCCATTCCTTAGCTCGGTGCACAATTTAAAATGGAACAAACTCCGTGGGGCAAAGTTAGAATTTTTTGAACGTTCGCGAGGGTGGTTTTTGGCTGCTAGGGGTGCCTTCCGCCAGGGATATCGAGATGCGACTTTTTTTAGATTGTTCCTGATGCCATTCCTTAGCTCGGTGCACAATTTAAAATGGAACAAACTCCGTGGGGCAAAGTTAGAATTTTTTGAACGTTCGCGAGGGTGGTTTTTGGCTGCTAGGGGTGCCTTCCGCCAGGGATATCGAGATGCGACTTTTTTTAGATTGTTCCTGATGCCATTCCTTAGCTCGGTGCACAATTTAAAATGGAACAAACTCCGTGGGGCAAAGTTAGAATTTTTTGAACGTTCGCGAGGGTGGTTTTTGGCTGCTAGGGGTGCCTTCCGCCAGGGATATCGAGATGCGACTTTTTTTAGATTGTTCCTGATGCCATTCCTTAGCTCGGTGCACAATTTAAAATGGAACAAACTCCGTGGGGCAAAGTTAGAATTTTTTGAACGTTCGCGAGGGTGGTTTTTGGCTGCTAGGGGTGCCTTCCGCCAGGGATATCGAGATGCGACTTTTTTTAGATTGTTCCTGATGCCATTCCTTAGCTCGGTGCACAATTTAAAATGGAACAAACTCCGTGGGGCAAAGTTAGAATTTTTTGAACGTTCGCGAGGGTGGTTTTTGGCTGCTAGGGGTGCCTTCCGCCAGGGATATCGAGATGCGACTTTTTTTAGATTGTTCCTGATGCCATTCCTTAGCTCGGTGCACAATTTAAAATGGAACAAACTCCGTGGGGCAAAGTTAGAATTTTTTGAACGTTCGCGAGGGTGGTTTTTGGCTGCTAGGGGTGCCTTCCGCCAGGGATATCGAGATGCGACTTTTTTTAGATTGTTCCTGATGCCATTCCTTAGCTCGGTGCACAATTTAAAATGGAACAAACTCCGTGGGGCAAAGTTAGAATTTTTTGAACGTTCGCGAGGGTGGTTTTTGGCTGCTAGGGGTGCCTTCCGCCAGGGATATCGAGATGCGACTTTTTTTAGATTGTTCCTGATGCCATTCCTTAGCTCGGTGCACAATTTAAAATGGAGCAAACTCCGTGGGGCAAAGTTAGAATTTTTTGAACGTTCGCGAGGGTGGTTTTTGGCTGCTAGGGGTTCCTTCCGCCAGGGATATCGAGATGCGACTTTTTTTAGATTATTCCTGATGCCATTCCTTAGCTCGGTGCACAATTTAAAATGGAACAAACTCCGTGGGGCAAAGTTAGAATTTTTTGAACGTTCGCGAGGGTGGTTTTTGGCTGCTAGGGGTGCCTTCCGCCAGGGATATCGAGATGCGACTTTTTTTAGATTGTTCCTGATGCCATTCCTTAGCTCGGTGCACAATTTAAAATGGAACAAACTCCGTGGGGCAAAGTTAGAATTTTTTGAACGTTCGCGAGGGTGGTTTTTGGCTGCTAGGGGTGCCTTCCGCCAGGGATATCGAGATGCGACTTTTTTTAGATTGTTCCTGATGCCATTCCTTAGCTCGGTGCACAATTTAAAATGGAACAAACTCCGTGGGGCAAAGTTAGAATTTTTTGAACGTTCGCGAGGGTGGTTTTTGGCTGCTAGGGGTGCCTTCCGCCAGGGATATCGAGATGCGACTTTTTTTAGATTGTTCCTGATGCCATTCCTTAGCTCGGTGCTCAATTTAAAATGGAACAAACTCCGTGGGGCAAAGTTAGAATTTTTTGAACGTTCGCGAGGGTGGTTTTTGGCTGCTAGGGGTGCCTTCCGCCAGGGATATCGAGATGCGACTTTTTTTAGATTGTTCCTGATGCCATTCCTTAGCTCGGTGCAAAATTTAAAATGGAACAAACTCCGTGGGGCAAAGTTAGAATTTTTTGAACGTTCGCGAGGGTGGTTTTTGGCTGCTAGGGGTGCCTTCCGCCAGGGATATCGAGATGCGACTTTTTTTAGATTGTTCCTGATGCCATTCCTTAGCTCGGTGCACAATTTAAAATGGAACAAACTCCGTGGGGCAAAGTTAGAATTTTTTGAACGTTCGCGAGGGTGGTTTTTGGCTGCTAGGGGTGCCTTCCGCCAGGGATATCGAGATGCGACTTTTTTTAGATTGTTCCTGATGCCATTCCTTAGCTCGGTCCACAATTTAAAATGGAACAAACTCCGTGGGGCAAAGTTAGAATTTTTTGAACGTTCGCGAGGGTGGTTTTTGGCTGCTAGGGGTGCCTTCCGCCAGGGATATCGAGATGCGACTTTTTTTAGATTGTTCCTGATGCCATTCCTTAGCTCGGTGCACAATTTAAAATGGAACAAACTCCGTGGGGCAAAGTTAGAATTTTTTGAACGTTCGCGAGGGTGGTTTTTGGCTGCTAGGGGTGCCTTCCGCCAGGGATATCGAGATGCGACTTTTTTTAGATTGTTCCTGATGCCATTCCTTAGCTCGGTGCTCAATTTAAAATGGAACAAACTCCGTGGGGCAAAGTTAGAATTTTTTGAACGTTCGCGAGGGTGGTTTTTGGCTGCTAGGGGTGCCTTCCGCCAGGGATATCGAGATGCGACTTTTTTTAGATTGTTCCTGATGCCATTCCTTAGCTCGGTGCAAAATTTAAAATGGAACAAACACCGTGGGGCAAAGTTAGAATTTTTTGAACGTTCGCGAGGGTGGTTTTTGGCTGCTAGGGGTGCCTTCCGCCAGGGATATCGAGATGCGACTTTTTTTAGATTGTTCCTGATGCCATTCCTTAGCTCGGTGCACAATTTAAAATGGAACAAACTCCGTGGGGCAAAGTTAGAATTTTTTGAACGTTCGCGAGGGTGGTTTTTGGCTGCTAGGGGTGCCTTCCGCCAGGGATATCGAGATGCGACTTTTTTTAGATTGTTCCTGATGCCATTCCTTAGCTCGGTGCACAATTTAAAATGGAACAAACTCCGTGGGGCAAAGTTAGAATTTTTTGAACGTTCGCGAGGGTGGTTTTTGGCTGCTAGGGGTGCCTTCCGCCAGGGATATCGAGATGCGACTTTTTTTAGATTGTTCCTGATGCCATTCCTTAGCTCGGTGCACAATTTAAAATGGAACAAACTCCGTGGGGCAAAGTTAGAATTTTTTGAACGTTCGCGAGGGTGGTTTTTGGCTGCTAGGGGTTCCTTCCGCCAGGGATATCGAGATGCGACTTTTTTTAGATTGTTCCTGATGCCATTCCTTAGCTCGGTGCACAATTTAAAATGGAACAAACTCCGTGGGGCAAAGTTAGAATTTTTTGAACGTTCGCGAGGGTGGTTTTTGGCTGCTAGGGGTGCCTTCCGCCAGGGATATCGAGATGCGACTTTTTTTAGATTGTTCCTGATGCCATTCCTTAGCTCGGTGCACAATTTAAAATGGAACAAACTCCGTGGGGCAAAGTTAGAATTTTTTGAACGTTCGCGAGGGTGGTTTTTGGCTGCTAGGGGTGCCTTCCGCCAGGGATATCGAGATGCGACTTTTTTTAGATTGTTCCTGATGCCATTCCTTAGCTCGGTGCACACTTTAAAATGGAACAAACTCCGTGGGGCAAAGTTAGAATTTTTTGAACGTTCGCGAGGGTGGTTTTTGGCTGCTAGGGGTGCCTTCCGCCAGGGATATCGAGATGCGACTTTTTTTAGATTGTTCCTCATGCCATTCCTTAGCTCGGTGCACAATTTAAAATGGAACAAACTCCGTGGGGCAAAGTTAGAATTTTTTGAACGTTCGCGAGGGTGGTTTTTGGCTGCTAGGGGTGCCTTCCGCCAGGGATATCGAGATGCGACTTTTTTTAGATTGTTCCTGATGCCATTCCTTAGCTCGGTGCACAATTTAAAATGGAACAAACTCCGTGGGGCAAAGTTAGAATTTTTTGAACGTTCGCGAGGGTGGTTTTTGGCTGCTAGGGGTGCCTTCCGCCAGGGATATCGAGATGCGACTTTTTTTAGATTGTTCCTGATGCCATTCCTTAGCTCGGTGCACAATTTAAAATGGAACAAACTCCGTGGGGCAAAGTTAGAATTTTTTGAACGTTCGCGAGGGTGGTTTTTGGCTGCTAGGGGTGCCTTCCGCCAGGGATTTCGAGATGCGACTTTTTTTAGATTGTTCCTGATGCCATTCCTTAGCTCGGTGCACAATTTAAAATGGAACAAACTCCGTGGGGCAAAGTTAGAATTTTTTGAACGTTCGCGAGGGTGGTTTTTGGCTGCTAGGGGTGCCTTCCGCCAGGGATATCGAGATGCGACTTTTTTTAGATTGTTCCTGATGCCATTCCTTAGCTCGGTGCACAATTTAAAATGGAACAAACTCCGTGGGGCAAAGTTAGAATTTTTTGAACGTTCGCGAGGGTGGTTTTTGGCTGCTAGGGGTGCCTTCCGCCAGGGATATCGAGATGCGACTTTTTTTAGATTGTTCCTGATGCCATTCCTTAGCTCGGTGCACAATTTAAAATGGAACAAACTCCGTGGAGCAAAGTTAGAATTTTTTGAACGTTCGCGAGGGTGGTTTTTGGCTGCTAGGGGTGCCTTCCGCCAGGGATATCGAGATGCGACTTTTTTTAGATTGTTCCTGATGCCATTCCTTAGCTCGGTGCACAATTTAAAATGGAACAAACTCCGTGGGGCAAAGTTAGAATTTTTTGAACGTTCGCGAGGGTGGTTTTTGGCTGCTAGGGGTGCCTTCCGCCAGGGATATCGAGATGCGACTTTTTTTAGATTGTTCCTGATGCCATTCCTTAGCTCGGTGCACAATTTAAAATGGAACAAACTCCGTGGGGCAAAGTTAGAATTTTTTGAACGTTCGCGAGGGTGGTTTTTGGCTGCTAGGGGTGCCTTCCGCCAGGGATATCGAGATGCGACTTTTTTTAGATTGTTCCTGATGCCATTCCTTAGCTCGGTGCACAATTTAAAATGGAACAAACTCCGTGGGGCAAAGTTAGAATTTTTTGAACGTTCGCGAGGGTGGTTTTTGGCTGCTAGGGGTGCCTTCCGCCAGGGATATCGAGATGCGACTTTTTTTAGATTGTTCCTGATGCCATTCCTTAGCTCGGTGCACAATTTAAAATGGAACAAACTCCGTGGGGCAAAGTTAGAATTTTTTGAACGTTCGCGAGGGTGGTTTTTGGCTGCTAGGGGTGCCTTCCGCCAGGGATATCGAGATGCGACTTTTTTTAGATTGTTCCTGATGCCATTCCTTAGCTCGGTGCACAATTTAAAATGGAACAAACTCCGTGGGGCAAAGTTAGAATTTTTTGAACGTTCGCGAGGGTGGTTTTTGGCTGCTAGGGGTGCCTTCCGCCAGGGATATCGAGATGCGACTTTTTTTAGATTGTTCCTGATGCCATTCCTTAGCTCGGTGCACAATTTAAAATGGAACAAACTCCGTGGGGCAAAGTTAGAATTTTTTGAACGTTCGCGAGGGTGGTTTTTGGCTGCTAGGGGTGCCTTCCGCCAGGGATATCGAGATGCGACTTTTTTTAGATTGTTCCTGATGCCATTCCTTAGCTCGGTGCACAATTTAAAATGGAGCAAACTCCGTGGGGCAAAGTTAGAATTTTTTGAACGTTCGCGAGGGTGGTTTTTGGCTGCTAGGGGTGCCTTCCGCCAGGGATATCGAGATGCGACTTTTTTTAGATTGTTCCTGATGCCATTCCTTAGCTCGGTGCACAATTTAAAATGGAACAAACTCCGTGGGGCAAAGTTAGAATTTTTTGAACGTTCGCGAGGGTGGTTTTTGGCTGCTAGGGGTGCCTTCCGCCAGGGATATCGAGATGCGACTTTTTTTAGATTGTTCCTGATGCCATTCCTTAGCTCGGTGCACAATTTAAAATGGAACAAACTCCGTGGGGCAAAGTTAGAATTTTTTGAACGTTCGCGAGGGTGGTTTTTGGCTGCTAGGGGTGCCTTCCGCCAGGGATATCGAGATGCGACTTTTTTTAGATTGTTCCTGATGCCATTCCTTAGCTCGGTGCACAATTTAAAATGGAACAAACTCCGTGGGGCAAAGTTAGAATTTTTTGAACGTTCGCGAGGGTGGTTTTTGGCTGCTAGGGGTGCCTTCCGCCAGGGATATCGAGATGCGACTTTTTTTAGATTGTTCCTGATGCCATTCCTTAGCTCGGTGCACAATTTAAAATGGAACAAACTCCGTGGGGCAAAGTTAGAATTTTTTGAACGTTCGCGAGGGTGGTTTTTGGCTGCTAGGGGTGCCTTCCGCCAGGGATATCGAGATGCGACTTTTTTTAGATTGTTCCTGATGCCATTCCTTAGCTCGGTGCACAATTTAAAATGGAACAAACTCCGTGGGGCAAAGTTAGAATTTTTTGAACGTTCGCGAGGGTGGTTTTTGGCTGCTAGGGGTGCCTTCCGCCAGGGATATCGAGATGCGACTTTTTTTAGATTGTTCCTGATGCCATTCCTTAGCTCGGTGCACAATTTAAAATGGAGCAAACTCCGTGGGGCAAAGTTAGAATTTTTTGAACGTTCGCGAGGGTGGTTTTTGGCTGCTAGGGGTTCCTTCCGCCAGGGATATCGAGATGCGACTTTTTTTAGATTGTTCCTGATGCCATTCCTTAGCTCGGTGCACAATTTAAAATGGAACAAACTCCGTGGGGCAAAGTTAGAATTTTTTGAACGTTCGCGAGGGTGGTTTTTGGCTGCTAGGGGTGCCTTCCGCCAGGGATATCGAGATGCGACTTTTTTTAGATTGTTCCTGATGCCATTCCTTAGCTCGGTGCACAATTTAAAATGGAACAAACTCCGTGGGGCAAAGTTAGAATTTTTTGAACGTTCGCGAGGGTGGTTTTTGGCTGCTAGGGGTGCCTTCCGCCAGGGATATCGAGATGCGACTTTTTTTAGATTGTTCCTGATGCCATTCCTTAGCTCGGTGCACAATTTAAAATGGAACAAACTCCGTGGGGCAAAGTTAGAATTTTTTGAACGTTCGCGAGGGTGGTTTTTGGCTGCTAGGGGTGCCTTCCGCCAGGGATATCGAGATGCGACTTTTTTTAGATTGTTCCTGATGCCATTCCTTAGCTCGGTGCTCAATTTAAAATGGAACAAACTCCGTGGGGCAAAGTTAGAATTTTTTGAACGTTCGCGAGGGTGGTTTTTGGCTGCTAGGGGTGCCTTCCGCCAGGGATATCGAGATGCGACTTTTTTTAGATTGTTCCTGATGCCATTCCTTAGCTCGGTGCAAAATTTAAAATGGAACAAACTCCGTGGGGCAAAGTTAGAATTTTTTGAACGTTCGCGAGGGTGGTTTTTGGCTGCTAGGGGTGCCTTCCGCCAGGGATATCGAGATGCGACTTTTTTTAGATTGTTCCTGATGCCATTCCTTAGCTCGGTGCACAATTTAAAATGGAACAAACTCCGTGGGGCAAAGTTAGAATTTTTTGAACGTTCGCGAGGGTGGTTTTTGGCTGCTAGGGGTGCCTTCCGCCAGGGATATCGAGATGCGACTTTTTTTAGATTGTTCCTGATGCCATTCCTTAGCTCGGTGCACAATTTAAAATGGAACAAACTCCGTGGGGCAAAGTTAGAATTTTTTGAACGTTCGCGAGGGTGGTTTTTGGCTGCTAGGGGTGCCTTCCGCCAGGGATATCGAGATGCGACTTTTTTTAGATTGTTCCTGATGCCATTCCTTAGCTCGGTGCACAATTTAAAATGGAACAAACTCCGTGGGGCAAAGTTAGAATTTTTTGAACGTTCGCGAGGGTGGTTTTTGGCTGCTAGGGGTGCCTTCCGCCAGGGATATCGAGATGCGACTTTTTTTAGATTGTTCCTGATGCCATTCCTTAGCTCGGTGCTCAATTTAAAATGGAACAAACTCCGTGGGGCAAAGTTAGAATTTTTTGAACGTTCGCGAGGGTGGTTTTTGGCTGCTAGGGGTGCCTTCCGCCAGGGATATCGAGATGCGACTTTTTTTAGATTGTTCCTGATGCCATTCCTTAGCTCGGTGCAAAATTTAAAATGGAACAAACACCGTGGGGCAAAGTTAGAATTTTTTGAACGTTCGCGAGGGTGGTTTTTGGCTGCTAGGGGTGCCTTCCGCCAGGGATATCGAGATGCGACTTTTTTTAGATTGTTCCTGATGCCATTCCTTAGCTCGGTGCACAATTTAAAATGGAACAAACTCCGTGGGGCAAAGTTAGAATTTTTTGAACGTTCGCGAGGGTGGTTTTTGGCTGCTAGGGGTGCCTTCCGCCAGGGATATCGAGATGCGACTTTTTTTAGATTGTTCCTGATGCCATTCCTTAGCTCGGTGCACAATTTAAAATGGAACAAACTCCGTGGGGCAAAGTTAGAATTTTTTGAACGTTCGCGAGGGTGGTTTTTGGCTGCTAGGGGTGCCTTCCGCCAGGGATATCGAGATGCGACTTTTTTTAGATTGTTCCTGATGCCATTCCTTAGCTCGGTGCACAATTTAAAATGGAGCAAACTCCGTGGGGCAAAGTTAGAATTTTTTGAACGTTCGCGAGGGTGGTTTTTGGCTGCTAGGGGTTCCTTCCGCCAGGGATATCGAGATGCGACTTTTTTTAGATTGTTCCTGATGCCATTCCTTAGCTCGGTGCACAATTTAAAATGGAACAAACTCCGTGGGGCAAAGTTAGAATTTTTTGAACGTTCGCGAGGGTGGTTTTTGGCTGCTAGGGGTGCCTTCCGCCAGGGATATCGAGATGCGACTTTTTTTAGATTGTTCCTGATGCCATTCCTTAGCTCGGTGCACAATTTAAAATGGAACAAACTCCGTGGGGCAAAGTTAGAATTTTTTGAACGTTCGCGAGGGTGGTTTTTGGCTGCTAGGGGTGCCTTCCGCCAGGGATATCGAGATGCGACTTTTTTTAGATTGTTCCTGATGCCATTCCTTAGCTCGGTGCACAATTTAAAATGGAACAAACTCCGTGGGGCAAAGTTAGAATTTTTTGAACGTTCGCGAGGGTGGTTTTTGGCTGCTAGGGGTGCCTTCCGCCAGGGATATCGAGATGCGACTTTTTTTAGATTGTTCCTGATGCCATTCCTTAGCTCGGTGCTCAATTTAAAATGGAACAAACTCCGTGGGGCAAAGTTAGAATTTTTTGAACGTTCGCGAGGGTGGTTTTTGGCTGCTAGGGGTGCCTTCCGCCAGGGATATCGAGATGCGACTTTTTTTAGATTGTTCCTGATGCCATTCCTTAGCTCGGTGCAAAATTTAAAATGGAACAAACTCCGTGGGGCAAAGTTAGAATTTTTTGAACGTTCGCGAGGGTGGTTTTTGGCTGCTAGGGGTGCCTTCCGCCAGGGATATCGAGATGCGACTTTTTTTAGATTGTTCCTGATGCCATTCCTTAGCTCGGTGCACAATTTAAAATGGAACAAACTCCGTGGGGCAAAGTTAGAATTTTTTGAACGTTCGCGAGGGTGGTTTTTGGCTGCTAGGGGTGCCTTCCGCCAGGGATATCGAGATGCGACTTTTTTTAGGTTGTTCCTGATGCCATTCCTTAGCTCGGTCCACAATTTAAAATGGAACAAACTCCGTGGGGCAAAGTTAGAATTTTTTGAACGTTCGCGAGGGTGGTTTTTGGCTGCTAGGGGTGCCTTCCGCCAGGGATATCGAGATGCGACTTTTTTTAGATTGTTCCTGATGCCATTCCTTAGCTCGGTGCACAATTTAAAATGGAACAAACTCCGTGGGGCAAAGTTAGAATTTTTTGAACGTTCGCGAGGGTGGTTTTTGGCTGCTAGGGGTGCCTTCCGCCAGGGATTTCGAGATGCGACTTTTTTTAGATTGTTCCTGATGCCATTCCTTAGCTCGGTGCACAATTTAAAATGGAACAAACTCCGTGGGGCAAAGTTAGAATTTTTTGAACGTTCGCGAGGGTGGTTTTTGGCTGCTAGGGGTGCCTTCCGCCAGGGATATCGAGATGCGACTTTTTTTAGATTGTTCCTGATGCCATTCCTTAGCTCGGTGCACAATTTAAAATGGAACAAACTCCGTGGGGCAAAGTTAGAATTTTTTGAACGTTCGCGAGGGTGGTTTTTGGCTGCTAGGGGTGCCTTCCGCCAGGGATATCGAGATGCGACTTTTTTTAGATTGTTCCTGATGCCATTCCTTAGCTCGGTGCACAATTTAAAATGGAACAAACTCCGTGGAGCAAAGTTAGAATTTTTTGAACGTTCGCGAGGGTGGTTTTTGGCTGCTAGGGGTGCCTTCCGCCAGGGATATCGAGATGCGACTTTTTTTAGATTGTTCCTGATGCCATTCCTTAGCTCGGTGCACAATTTAAAATGGAACAAACTCCGTGGGGCAAAGTTAGAATTTTTTGAACGTTCGCGAGGGTGGTTTTTGGCTGCTAGGGGTGCCTTCCGCCAGGGATATCGAGATGCGACTTTTTTTAGATTGTTCCTGATGCCATTCCTTAGCTCGGTGCACAATTTAAAATGGAACAAACTCCGTGGGGCAAAGTTAGAATTTTTTGAACGTTCGCGAGGGTGGTTTTTGGCTGCTAGGGGTGCCTTCCGCCAGGGATATCGAGATGCGACTTTTTTTAGATTGTTCCTGATGCCATTCCTTAGCTCGGTGCACAATTTAAAATGGAACAAACTCCGTGGGGCAAAGTTAGAATTTTTTGAACGTTCGCGAGGGTGGTTTTTGGCTGCTAGGGGTGCCTTCCGCCAGGGATATCGAGATGCGACTTTTTTTAGATTGTTCCTGATGCCATTCCTTAGCTCGGTGCACAATTTAAAATGGAACAAACTCCGTGGGGCAAAGTTAGAATTTTTTGAACGTTCGCGAGGGTGGTTTTTGGCTGCTAGGGGTGCCTTCCGCCAGGGATATCGAGATGCGACTTTTTTTAGATTGTTCCTGATGCCATTCCTTAGCTCGGTGCACAATTTAAAATGGAACAAACTCCGTGGGGCAAAGTTAGAATTTTTTGAACGTTCGCGAGGGTGGTTTTTGGCTGCTAGGGGTGCCTTCCGCCAGGGATATCGAGATGCGACTTTTTTTAGATTGTTCCTGATGCCATTCCTTAGCTCGGTGCACAATTTAAAATGGAACAAACGCCGTGGGGCAAAGTTAGAATTTTTTGAACGTTCGCGAGGGTGGTTTTTGGCTGCTAGGGGTGCCTTCCGCCAGGGATATCGAGATGCGACTTTTTTTAGATTGTTCCTGATGCCATTCCTTAGCTCGGTGCACAATTTAAAATGGAGCAAACTCCGTGGGGCAAAGTTAGAATTTTTTGAACGTTCGCGAGGGTGGTTTTTGGCTGCTAGGGGTGCCTTCCGCCAGGGATATCGAGATGCGACTTTTTTTAGATTGTTCCTGATGCCATTCCTTAGCTCGGTGCACAATTTAAAATGGAACAAACTCCGTGGGGCAAAGTTAGAATTTTTTGAACGTTCGCGAGGGTGGTTTTTGGCTGCTAGGGGTGCCTTCCGCCAGGGATATCGAGATGCGACTTTTTTTAGATTGTTCCTGATGCCATTCCTTAGCTCGGTGCACAATTTAAAATGGAACAAACTCCGTGGGGCAAAGTTAGAATTTTTTGAACGTTCGCGAGGGTGGTTTTTGGCTGCTAGGGGTGCCTTCCGCCAGGGATATCGAGATGCGACTTTTTTTAGATTGTTCCTGATGCCATTCCTTAGCTCGGTCCACAATTTAAAATGGAACAAACTCCGTGGGGCAAAGTTAGAATTTTTTGAACGTTCGCGAGGGTGGTTTTTGGCTGCTAGGGGTGCCTTCCGCCAGGGATATCGAGATGCGACTTTTTTTAGATTGTTCCTGATGCCATTCCTTAGCTCGGTGCACAATTTAAAATGGAACAAACTCCGTGGGGCAAAGTTAGAATTTTTTGAACGTTCGCGAGGGTGGTTTTTGGCTGCTAGGGGTGCCTTCCGCCAGGGATATCGAGATGCGACTTTTTTTAGATTGTTCCTGATGCCATTCCTTAGCTCGGTGCACAATTTAAAATGGAACAAACTCCGTGGGGCAAAGTTAGAATTTTTTGAACGTTCGCGAGGGTGGTTTTTGGCTGCTAGGGGTGCCTTCCGCCAGGGATATCGAGATGCGACTTTTTTTAGATTGTTCCTGATGCCATTCCTTAGCTCGGTGCACAATTTAAAATGGAACAAACTCCGTGGGGCAAAGTTAGAATTTTTTGAACGTTCGCGAGGGTGGTTTTTGGCTGCTAGGGGTGCCTTCCGCCAGGGATATCGAGATGCGACTTTTTTTAGATTGTTCCTGGTGCCATTCCTTAGCTCGGTGCACAATTTAAAATGGAACAAACTCCGTGGGGCAAAGTTAGAATTTTTTGAACGTTCGCGAGGGTGGTTTTTGGCTGCTAGGGCTGCCTTCCGCCAGGGATATCGAGATGCGACTTTTTTTAGATTGTTCCTGATGCCATTCCTTAGCTCGGTGCACAATTTAAAATGGAACAAACTCCGTGGGGCAAAGTTAGAATTTTTTGAACGTTCGCGAGGGTGGTTTTTGGCTGCTAGGGGTGCCTTCCGCCAGGGATATCGAGATGCGACTTTTTTTAGATTGTTCCTGATGCCATTCCTTAGCTCGGTGCACAATTTAAAATGGAACAAACTCCGTGGGGCAAAGTTAGAATTTTTTGAACGTTCGCGAGGGTGGTTTTTGGCTGCTAGGGGTGCCTTCCGCCAGGGATATCGAGATGCGACTTTTTTTAGATTGTTCCTGATGCCATTCCTTAGCTCGGTGCACAATTTAAAATGGAACAAACTCCGTGGGGCAAAGTTAGAATTTTTTGAACGTTCGCGAGGGTGGTTTTTGGCTGCTAGGGGTGCCTTCCGCCAGGGATATCGAGATGCGACTTTTTTTAGATTGTTCCTGATGCCATTCCTTAGCTCGGTGCACAATTTAAAATGGAGCAAACTCCGTGGGGCAAAGTTAGAATTTTTTGAACGTTCGCGAGGGTGGTTTTTGGCTGCTAGGGGTTCCTTCCGCCAGGGATATCGAGATGCGACTTTTTTTAGATTGTTCCTGATGCCATTCCTTAGCTCGGTGCACAATTTAAAATGGAACAAACTCCGTGGGGCAAAGTTAGAATTTTTTGAACGTTCGCGAGGGTGGTTTTTGGCTGCTAGGGGTGCCTTCCGCCAGGGATATCGAGATGCGACTTTTTTTAGATTGTTCCTGATGCCATTCCTTAGCTCGGTGCACAATTTAAAATGGAACAAACTCCGTGGGGCAAAGTTAGAATTTTTTGAACGTTCGCGAGGGTGGTTTTTGGCTGCTAGGGGTGCCTTCCGCCAGGGATATCGAGATGCGACTTTTTTTAGATTGTTCCTGATGCCATTCCTTAGCTCGGTGCACAATTTAAAATGGAACAAACTCCGTGGGGCAAAGTTAGAATTTTTTGAACGTTCGCGAGGGTGGTTTTTGGCTGCTAGGGGTGCCTTCCGCCAGGGATATCGAGATGCGACTTTTTTTAGATTGTTCCTGATGCCATTCCTTAGCTCGGTGCACAATTTAAAATGGAACAAACTCCGTGGGGCAAAGTTAGAATTTTTTGAACGTTCGCGAGGGTGGTTTTTGGCTGCTAGGGGTGCCTTCCGCCAGGGATATCGAGATGCGACTTTTTTTAGATTGTTCCTGATGCCATTCCTTAGCTCGGTGCACAATTTAAAATGGAACAAACTCCGTGGGGCAAAGTTAGAATTTTTTGAACGTTCGCGAGGGTGGTATTTGGCTGCTAGGGGTGCCTTCCGCCAGGGATATCGAGATGCGACTTTTTTTAGATTGTTCCTGATGCCATTCCTTAGCTCGGTGCACAATTTAAAATGGAACAAACTCCGTGGGGCAAAGTTAGAATTTTTTGAACGTTCGCGAGGGTGGTTTTTGGCTGCTAGGGGTGCCTTCCGCCAGGGATATCGAGATGCGACTTTTTTTAGATTGTTCCTGATGCCATTCCTTAGCTCGGTGCACAATTTAAAATGGAACAAACTCCGTGGGGCAAAGTTAGAATTTTTTGAACGTTCGCGAGGGTGGTTTTTGGCTGCTAGGGGTTCCTTCCGCCAGGGATATCGAGATGCGACTTTTTTTAGATTGTTCCTAATGCCATTCCTTAGCTCGGTGCACAATTTAAAATGGAACAAACTCCGTGGGGCAAAGTTAGAATTTTTTGAACGTTCGCGAGGGTGGTTTTTGGCTGCTAGGGGTGCCTTCCGCCAGGGATATCGAGATGCGACTTTTTTTAGATTGTTCCTCATGCCATTCCTTAGCTCGGTGCACAATTTAAAATGGAACAAACTCCGTGGAGCAAAGTTAGAATTTTTTGAACGTTCGCGAGGGTGGTTTTTGGCTGCTAGGGGTGCCTTCCGCCAGGGATATCGAGATGCGACTTTTTTTAGATTGTTCCTGATGCCATTCCTTAGCTCGGTGCACAATTTAAAATGGAACAAACTCCGTGGGGCAAAGTTAGAATTTTTTGAACGTTCGCGAGGGTGGTTTTTGGCTGCTAGGGGTGCCTTCCGCCAGGGATATCGAGATGCGACTTTTTTTAGATTGTTCCTGATGCCATTCCTTAGCTCGGTGCACAATTTAAAATGGAACAAACTCCGTGGGGCAAAGTTAGAATTTTTTGAACGTTCGCGAGGGTGGTTTTTGGCTGCTAGGGGTGCCTTCCGCCAGGGATATCGAGATGCGACTTTTTTTAGATTGTTCCTGATGCCATTCCTTAGCTCGGTGCACAATTTAAAATGGAACAAACTCCGTGGGGCAAAGTTAGAATTTTTTGAACGTTCGCGAGGGTGGTTTTTGGCTGCTAGGGGTGCCTTCCGCCAGGGATATCGAGATGCGACTTTTTTTAGATTGTTCCTGATGCCATTCCTTAGCTCGGTGCACAATTTAAAATGGAACAAACTCCGTGGGGCAAAGTTAGAATTTTTTGAACGTTCGCGAGGGTGGTTTTTGGCTGCTAGGGGTGCCTTCCGCCAGGGATATCGAGATGCGACTTTTTTTAGATTGTTCCTGATGCCATTCCTTAGCTCGGTGCACAATTTAAAATGGAACAAACTCCGTGGGGCAAAGTTAGAATTTTTTGAACGTTCGCGAGGGTGGTTTTTGGCTGCTAGGGGTGCCTTCCGCCAGGGATATCGAGATGCGACTTTTTTTAGATTGTTCCTGATGCCATTCCTTAGCTCGGTGCACAATTTAAAATGGAACAAACTCCGTGGGGCAAAGTTAGAATTTTTTGAACGTTCGCGAGGGTGGTTTTTGGCTGCTAGGGGTGCCTTCCGCCAGGGATATCGAGATGCGACTTTTTTTAGATTGTTCCTGATGCCATTCCTTAGCTCGGTGCACAATTTAAAATGGAACAAACTCCGTGGGGCAAAGTTAGAATTTTTTGAACGTTCGCGAGGGTGGTTTTTGGCTGCTAGGGGTGCCTTCCGCCAGGGATATCGAGATGCGACTTTTTTTAGATTGTTCCTGATGCCATTCCTTAGCTCGGTGCACAATTTAAAATGGAGCAAACTCCGTGGGGCAAAGTTAGAATTTTTTGAACGTTCGCGAGGGTGGTTTTTGGCTGCTAGGGGTTCCTTCCGCCAGGGATATCGAGATGCGACTTTTTTTAGATTATTCCTGATGCCATTCCTTAGCTCGGTGCACAATTTAAAATGGAACAAACTCCGTGGGGCAAAGTTAGAATTTTTTGAACGTTCGCGAGGGTGGTTTTTGGCTGCTAGGGGTGCCTTCCGCCAGGGATATCGAGATGCGACTTTTTTTAGATTGTTCCTGATGCCATTCCTTAGCTCGGTGCACAATTTAAAATGGAACAAACTCCGTGGGGCAAAGTTAGAATTTTTTGAACGTTCGCGAGGGTGGTTTTTGGCTGCTAGGGGTGCCTTCCGCCAGGGATATCGAGATGCGACTTTTTTTAGATTGTTCCTGATGCCATTCCTTAGCTCGGTGCACAATTTAAAATGGAACAAACTCCGTGGGGCAAAGTTAGAATTTTTTGAACGTTCGCGAGGGTGGTTTTTGGCTGCTAGGGGTGCCTTCCGCCAGGGATATCGAGATGCGACTTTTTTTAGATTGTTCCTGATGCCATTCCTTAGCTCGGTGCTCAATTTAAAATGGAACAAACTCCGTGGGGCAAAGTTAGAATTTTTTGAACGTTCGCGAGGGTGGTTTTTGGCTGCTAGGGGTGCCTTCCGCCAGGGATATCGAGATGCGACTTTTTTTAGATTGTTCCTGATGCCATTCCTTAGCTCGGTGCAAAATTTAAAATGGAACAAACTCCGTGGGGCAAAGTTAGAATTTTTTGAACGTTCGCGAGGGTGGTTTTTGGCTGCTAGGGGTGCCTTCCGCCAGGGATATCGAGATGCGACTTTTTTTAGATTGTTCCTGATGCCATTCCTTAGCTCGGTGCACAATTTAAAATGGAACAAACTCCGTGGGGCAAAGTTAGAATTTTTTGAACGTTCGCGAGGGTGGTTTTTGGCTGCTAGGGGTGCCTTCCGCCAGGGATATCGAGATGCGACTTTTTTTAGATTGTTCCTGATGCCATTCCTTAACTCGGTCCACAATTTAAAATGGAACAAACTCCGTGGGGCAAAGTTAGAATTTTTTGAACGTTCGCGAGGGTGGTTTTTGGCTGCTAGGGGTGCCTTCCGCCAGGGATATCGAGATGCGACTTTTTTTAGATTGTTCCTGATGCCATTCCTTAGCTCGGTCCACAATTTAAAATGGAACAAACTCCGTGGGGCAAAGTTAGAATTTTTTGAACGTTCGCGAGGGTGGTTTTTGGCTGCTAGGGGTGCCTTCCGCCAGGGATATCGAGATGCGACTTTTTTTAGATTGTTCCTGATGCCATTCCTTAGCTCGGTGCTCAATTTAAAATGGAACAAACTCCGTGGGGCAAAGTTAGAATTTTTTGAACGTTCGCGAGGGTGGTTTTTGGCTGCTAGGGGTGCCTTCCGCCAGGGATATCGAGATGCGACTTTTTTTAGATTGTTCCTGATGCCATTCCTTAGCTCGGTGCAAAATTTAAAATGGAACAAACACCGTGGGGCAAAGTTAGAATTTTTTGAACGTTCGCGAGGGTGGTTTTTGGCTGCTAGGGGTGCCTTCCGCCAGGGATATCGAGATGCGACTTTTTTTAGATTGTTCCTGATGCCATTCCTTAGCTCGGTGCACAATTTAAAATGGAACAAACTCCGTGGGGCAAAGTTAGAATTTTTTGAACGTTCGCGAGGGTGGTTTTTGGCTGCTAGGGGTGCCTTCCGCCAGGGATATCGAGATGCGACTTTTTTTAGATTGTTCCTGATGCCATTCCTTAGCTCGGTGCACAATTTAAAATGGAACAAACTCCGTGGGGCAAAGTTAGAATTTTTTGAACGTTCGCGAGGGTGGTTTTTGGCTGCTAGGGGTGCCTTCCGCCAGGGATATCGAGATGCGACTTTTTTTAGATTGTTCCTGATGCCATTCCTTAGCTCGGTGCACAATTTAAAATGGAACAAACTCCGTGGGGCAAAGTTAGAATTTTTTGAACGTTCGCGAGGGTGGTTTTTGGCTGCTAGGGGTGCCTTCCGCCAGGGATATCGAGATGCGACTTTTTTTAGATTGTTCCTGATGCCATTCCTTAGCTCGGTGCACACTTTAAAATGGAACAAACTCCGTGGGGCAAAGTTAGAATTTTTTGAACGTTCGCGAGGGTGGTTTTTGGCTGCTAGGGGTGCCTTCCGCCAGGGATATCGAGATGCGACTTTTTTTAGATTGTTCCTCATGCCATTCCTTAGCTCGGTGCACAATTTAAAATGGAACAAACTCCGTGGGGCAAAGTTAGAATTTTTTGAACGTTCGCGAGGGTGGTTTTTGGCTGCTAGGGGTGCCTTCCGCCAGGGATATCGAGATGCGACTTTTTTTAGATTGTTCCTGATGCCATTCCTTAGCTCGGTGCACAATTTAAAATGGAACAAACTCCGTGGGGCAAAGTTAGAATTTTTTGAACGTTCGCGAGGGTGGTTTTTGGCTGCTAGGGGTGCCTTCCGCCAGGGATATCGAGATGCGACTTTTTTTAGATTGTTCCTCATGCCATTCCTTAGCTCGGTGCACAATTTAAAATGGAACAAACTCCGTGGGGCAAAGTTAGAATTTTTTGAACGTTCGCGAGGGTGGTTTTTGGCTGCTAGGGGTGCCTTCCGCCAGGGATATCGAGATGCGACTTTTTTTAGATTGTTCCTGATGCCATTCCTTAGCTCGGTGCACAATTTAAAATGGAACAAACTCCGTGGGGCAAAGTTAGAATTTTTTGAACGTTCGCGAGGGTGGTTTTTGGCTGCTAGGGGTGCCTTCCGCCAGGGATATCGAGATGCGACTTTTTTTAGATTGTTCCTGATGCCATTCCTTAGCTCGGTGCACAATTTAAAATGGAACAAACTCCGTGGGGCAAAGTTAGAATTTTTTGAACGTTCGCGAGGGTGGTTTTTGGCTGCTAGGGGTGCCTTCCGCCAGGGATTTCGAGATGCGACTTTTTTTAGATTGTTCCTGATGCCATTCCTTAGCTCGGTGCACAATTTAAAATGGAACAAACTCCGTGGGGCAAAGTTAGAATTTTTTGAACGTTCGCGAGGGTGGTTTTTGGCTGCTAGGGGTGCCTTCCGCCAGGGATATCGAGATGCGACTTTTTTTAGATTGTTCCTGATGCCATTCCTTAGCTCGGTGCACAATTTAAAATGGAACAAACTCCGTGGGGCAAAGTTAGAATTTTTTGAACGTTCGCGAGGGTGGTTTTTGGCTGCTAGGGGTGCCTTCCGCCAGGGATATCGAGATGCGACTTTTTTTAGATTGTTCCTGATGCCATTCCTTAGCTCGGTGCACAATTTAAAATGGAACAAACTCCGTGGAGCAAAGTTAGAATTTTTTGAACGTTCGCGAGGGTGGTTTTTGGCTGCTAGGGGTGCCTTCCGCCAGGGATATCGAGATGCGACTTTTTTTAGATTGTTCCTGATGCCATTCCTTAGCTCGGTGCACAATTTAAAATGGAACAAACTCCGTGGGGCAAAGTTAGAATTTTTTGAACGTTCGCGAGGGTGGTTTTTGGCTGCTAGGGGTGCCTTCCGCCAGGGATATCGAGATGCGACTTTTTTTAGATTGTTCCTGATGCCATTCCTTAGCTCGGTGCACAATTTAAAATGGAACAAACTCCGTGGGGCAAAGTTAGAATTTTTTGAACGTTCGCGAGGGTGGTTTTTGGCTGCTAGGGGTGCCTTCCGCCAGGGATATCGAGATGCGACTTTTTTTAGATTGTTCCTGATGCCATTCCTTAGCTCGGTGCACAATTTAAAATGGAACAAACTCCGTGGGGCAAAGTTAGAATTTTTTGAACGTTCGCGAGGGTGGTTTTTGGCTGCTAGGGGTGCCTTCCGCCAGGGATATCGAGATGCGACTTTTTTTAGATTGTTCCTGATGCCATTCCTTAGCTCGGTGCACAATTTAAAATGGAACAAACTCCGTGGGGCAAAGTTAGAATTTTTTGAACGTTCGCGAGGGTGGTTTTTGGCTGCTAGGGGTGCCTTCCGCCAGGGATATCGAGATGCGACTTTTTTTAGATTGTTCCTGATGCCATTCCTTAGCTCGGTGCACAATTTAAAATGGAACAAACTCCGTGGGGCAAAGTTAGAATTTTTTGAACGTTCGCGAGGGTGGTTTTTGGCTGCTAGGGGTGCCTTCCGCCAGGGATATCGAGATGCGACTTCTTTTAGATTGTTCCTGATGCCATTCCTTAGCTCGGTGCACAATTTAAAATGGAACAAACTCCGTGGGGCAAAGTTAGAATTTTTTGAACGTTCGCGAGGGTGGTTTTTGGCTGCTAGGGGTGCCTTCCGCCAGGGATATCGAGATGCGACTTTTTTTAGATTGTTCCTGATGCCATTCCTTAGCTCGGTGCACAATTTAAAATGGAGCAAACTCCGTGGGGCAAAGTTAGAATTTTTTGAACGTTCGCGAGGGTGGTTTTTGGCTGCTAGGGGTGCCTTCCGCCAGGGATATCGAGATGCGACTTTTTTTAGATTGTTCCTGATGCCATTCCTTAGCTCGGTGCACAATTTAAAATGGAACAAACTCCGTGGGGCAAAGTTAGAATTTTTTGAACGTTCGCGAGGGTGGTTTTTGGCTGCTAGGGGTGCCTTCCGCCAGGGATATCGAGATGCGACTTTTTTTAGATTGTTCCTGATGCCATTCCTTAGCTCGGTGCACAATTTAAAATGGAACAAACTCCGTGGGGCAAAGTTAGAATTTTTTGAACGTTCGCGAGGGTGGTTTTTGGCTGCTAGGGGTGCCTTCCGCCAGGGATATCGAGATGCGACTTTTTTTAGATTGTTCCTGATGCCATTCCTTAGCTCGGTGCACAATTTAAAATGGAACAAACTCCGTGGGGCAAAGTTAGAATTTTTTGAACGTTCGCGAGGGTGGTTTTTGGCTGCTAGGGGTGCCTTCCGCCAGGGATATCGAGATGCGACTTTTTTTAGATTGTTCCTGATGCCATTCCTTAGCTCGGTGCACAATTTAAAATGGAACAAACTCCGTGGGGCAAAGTTAGAATTTTTTGAACGTTCGCGAGGGTGGTTTTTGGCTGCTAGGGGTGCCTTCCGCCAGGGATATCGAGATGCGACTTTTTTTAGATTGTTCCTGATGCCATTCCTTAGCTCGGTGCACAATTTAAAATGGAACAAACTCCGTGGGGCAAAGTTAGAATTTTTTGAACGTTCGCGAGGGTGGTTTTTGGCTGCTAGGGGTGCCTTCCGCCAGGGATATCGAGATGCGACTTTTTTTAGATTGTTCCTGATGCCATTCCTTAGCTCGGTGCACAATTTAAAATGGAGCAAACTCCGTGGGGCAAAGTTAGAATTTTTTGAACGTTCGCGAGGGTGGTTTTTGGCTGCTAGGGGTTCCTTCCGCCAGGGATATCGAGATGCGACTTTTTTTAGATTGTTCCTGATGCCATTCCTTAGCTCGGTGCACAATTTAAAATGGAACAAACTCCGTGGGGCAAAGTTAGAATTTTTTGAACGTTCGCGAGGGTGGTTTTTGGCTGCTAGGGGTGCCTTCCGCCAGGGATATCGAGATGCGACTTTTTTTAGATTGTTCCTGATGCCATTCCTTAGCTCGGTGCACAATTTAAAATGGAACAAACTCCGTGGGGCAAAGTTAGAATTTTTTGAACGTTCGCGAGGGTGGTTTTTGGCTGCTAGGGGTGCCTTCCGCCAGGGATATCGAGATGCGACTTTTTTTAGATTGTTCCTGATGCCATTCCTTAGCTCGGTGCACAATTTAAAATGGAACAAACTCCGTGGGGCAAAGTTAGAATTTTTTGAACGTTCGCGAGGGTGGTTTTTGGCTGCTAGGGGTGCCTTCCGCCAGGGATATCGAGATGCGACTTTTTTTAGATTGTTCCTGATGCCATTCCTTAGCTCGGTGCTCAATTTAAAATGGAACAAACTCCGTGGGGCAAAGTTAGAATTTTTTGAACGTTCGCGAGGGTGGTTTTTGGCTGCTAGGGGTGCCTTCCGCCAGGGATATCGAGATGCGACTTTTTTTAGATTGTTCCTGATGCCATTCCTTAGCTCGGTGCAAAATTTAAAATGGAACAAACTCCGTGGGGCAAAGTTAGAATTTTTTGAACGTTCGCGAGGGTGGTTTTTGGCTGCTAGGGGTGCCTTCCGCCAGGGATATCGAGATGCGACTTTTTTTAGATTGTTCCTGATGCCATTCCTTAGCTCGGTGCACAATTTAAAATGGAACAAACTCCGTGGGGCAAAGTTAGAATTTTTTGAACGTTCGCGAGGGTGGTTTTTGGCTGCTAGGGGTGCCTTCCGCCAGGGATATCGAGATGCGACTTTTTTTAGATTGTTCCTGATGCCATTCCTTAGCTCGGTGCACAATTTAAAATGGAACAAACTCCGTGGGGCAAAGTTAGAATTTTTTGAACGTTCGCGAGGGTGGTTTTTGGCTGCTAGGGGTGCCTTCCGCCAGGGATATCGAGATGCGACTTTTTTTAGATTGTTCCTGATGCCATTCCTTAGCTCGGTGCACAATTTAAAATGGAACAAACTCCGTGGGGCAAAGTTAGAATTTTTTGAACGTTCGCGAGGGTGGTTTTTGGCTGCTAGGGGTGCCTTCCGCCAGGGATATCGAGATGCGACTTTTTTTAGATTGTTCCTGATGCCATTCCTTAGCTCGGTGCTCAATTTAAAATGGAACAAACTCCGTGGGGCAAAGTTAGAATTTTTTGAACGTTCGCGAGGGTGGTTTTTGGCTGCTAGGGGTGCCTTCCGCCAGGGATATCGAGATGCGACTTTTTTTAGATTGTTCCTGATGCCATTCCTTAGCTCGGTGCAAAATTTAAAATGGAACAAACACCGTGGGGCAAAGTTAGAATTTTTTGAACGTTCGCGAGGGTGGTTTTTGGCTGCTAGGGGTGCCTTCCGCCAGGGATATCGAGATGCGACTTTTTTTAGATTGTTCCTGATGCCATTCCTTAGCTCGGTGCACAATTTAAAATGGAACAAACTCCGTGGGGCAAAGTTAGAATTTTTTGAACGTTCGCGAGGGTGGTTTTTGGCTGCTAGGGGTGCCTTCCGCCAGGGATATCGAGATGCGACTTTTTTTAGATTGTTCCTGATGCCATTCCTTAGCTCGGTGCACAATTTAAAATGGAACAAACTCCGTGGGGCAAAGTTAGAATTTTTTGAACGTTCGCGAGGGTGGTTTTTGGCTGCTAGGGGTGCCTTCCGCCAGGGATATCGAGATGCGACTTTTTTTAGATTGTTCCTGATGCCATTCCTTAGCTCGGTGCACAATTTAAAATGGAGCAAACTCCGTGGGGCAAAGTTAGAATTTTTTGAACGTTCGCGAGGGTGGTTTTTGGCTGCTAGGGGTTCCTTCCGCCAGGGATATCGAGATGCGACTTTTTTTAGATTGTTCCTGATGCCATTCCTTAGCTCGGTGCACAATTTAAAATGGAACAAACTCCGTGGGGCAAAGTTAGAATTTTTTGAACGTTCGCGAGGGTGGTTTTTGGCTGCTAGGGGTGCCTTCCGCCAGGGATATCGAGATGCGACTTTTTTTAGATTGTTCCTGATGCCATTCCTTAGCTCGGTGCACAATTTAAAATGGAACAAACTCCGTGGGGCAAAGTTAGAATTTTTTGAACGTTCGCGAGGGTGGTTTTTGGCTGCTAGGGGTGCCTTCCGCCAGGGATATCGAGATGCGACTTTTTTTAGATTGTTCCTGATGCCATTCCTTAGCTCGGTGCACAATTTAAAATGGAACAAACTCCGTGGGGCAAAGTTAGAATTTTTTGAACGTTCGCGAGGGTGGTTTTTGGCTGCTAGGGGTGCCTTCCGCCAGGGATATCGAGATGCGACTTTTTTTAGATTGTTCCTGATGCCATTCCTTAGCTCGGTGCTCAATTTAAAATGGAACAAACTCCGTGGGGCAAAGTTAGAATTTTTTGAACGTTCGCGAGGGTGGTTTTTGGCTGCTAGGGGTGCCTTCCGCCAGGGATATCGAGATGCGACTTTTTTTAGATTGTTCCTGATGCCATTCCTTAGCTCGGTGCAAAATTTAAAATGGAACAAACTCCGTGGGGCAAAGTTAGAATTTTTTGAACGTTCGCGAGGGTGGTTTTTGGCTGCTAGGGGTGCCTTCCGCCAGGGATATCGAGATGCGACTTTTTTTAGATTGTTCCTGATGCCATTCCTTAGCTCGGTGCACAATTTAAAATGGAACAAACTCCGTGGGGCAAAGTTAGAATTTTTTGAACGTTCGCGAGGGTGGTTTTTGGCTGCTAGGGGTGCCTTCCGCCAGGGATATCGAGATGCGACTTTTTTTAGGTTGTTCCTGATGCCATTCCTTAGCTCGGTCCACAATTTAAAATGGAACAAACTCCGTGGGGCAAAGTTAGAATTTTTTGAACGTTCGCGAGGGTGGTTTTTGGCTGCTAGGGGTGCCTTCCGCCAGGGATATCGAGATGCGACTTTTTTTAGATTGTTCCTGATGCCATTCCTTAGCTCGGTGCACAATTTAAAATGGAACAAACTCCGTGGGGCAAAGTTAGAATTTTTTGAACGTTCGCGAGGGTGGTTTTTGGCTGCTAGGGGTGCCTTCCGCCAGGGATTTCGAGATGCGACTTTTTTTAGATTGTTCCTGATGCCATTCCTTAGCTCGGTGCACAATTTAAAATGGAACAAACTCCGTGGGGCAAAGTTAGAATTTTTTGAACGTTCGCGAGGGTGGTTTTTGGCTGCTAGGGGTGCCTTCCGCCAGGGATATCGAGATGCGACTTTTTTTAGATTGTTCCTGATGCCATTCCTTAGCTCGGTGCACAATTTAAAATGGAACAAACTCCGTGGGGCAAAGTTAGAATTTTTTGAACGTTCGCGAGGGTGGTTTTTGGCTGCTAGGGGTGCCTTCCGCCAGGGATATCGAGATGCGACTTTTTTTAGATTGTTCCTGATGCCATTCCTTAGCTCGGTGCACAATTTAAAATGGAACAAACTCCGTGGAGCAAAGTTAGAATTTTTTGAACGTTCGCGAGGGTGGTTTTTGGCTGCTAGGGGTGCCTTCCGCCAGGGATATCGAGATGCGACTTTTTTTAGATTGTTCCTGATGCCATTCCTTAGCTCGGTGCACAATTTAAAATGGAACAAACTCCGTGGGGCAAAGTTAGAATTTTTTGAACGTTCGCGAGGGTGGTTTTTGGCTGCTAGGGGTGCCTTCCGCCAGGGATATCGAGATGCGACTTTTTTTAGATTGTTCCTGATGCCATTCCTTAGCTCGGTGCACAATTTAAAATGGAACAAACTCCGTGGGGCAAAGTTAGAATTTTTTGAACGTTCGCGAGGGTGGTTTTTGGCTGCTAGGGGTGCCTTCCGCCAGGGATATCGAGATGCGACTTTTTTTAGATTGTTCCTGATGCCATTCCTTAGCTCGGTGCACAATTTAAAATGGAACAAACTCCGTGGGGCAAAGTTAGAATTTTTTGAACGTTCGCGAGGGTGGTTTTTGGCTGCTAGGGGTGCCTTCCGCCAGGGATATCGAGATGCGACTTTTTTTAGATTGTTCCTGATGCCATTCCTTAGCTCGGTGCACAATTTAAAATGGAACAAACTCCGTGGGGCAAAGTTAGAATTTTTTGAACGTTCGCGAGGGTGGTTTTTGGCTGCTAGGGGTGCCTTCCGCCAGGGATATCGAGATGCGACTTTTTTTAGATTGTTCCTGATGCCATTCCTTAGCTCGGTGCACAATTTAAAATGGAACAAACTCCGTGGGGCAAAGTTAGAATTTTTTGAACGTTCGCGAGGGTGGTTTTTGGCTGCTAGGGGTGCCTTCCGCCAGGGATATCGAGATGCGACTTTTTTTAGATTGTTCCTGATGCCATTCCTTAGCTCGGTGCACAATTTAAAATGGAACAAACGCCGTGGGGCAAAGTTAGAATTTTTTGAACGTTCGCGAGGGTGGTTTTTGGCTGCTAGGGGTGCCTTCCGCCAGGGATATCGAGATGCGACTTTTTTTAGATTGTTCCTGATGCCATTCCTTAGCTCGGTGCACAATTTAAAATGGAGCAAACTCCGTGGGGCAAAGTTAGAATTTTTTGAACGTTCGCGAGGGTGGTTTTTGGCTGCTAGGGGTGCCTTCCGCCAGGGATATCGAGATGCGACTTTTTTTAGATTGTTCCTGATGCCATTCCTTAGCTCGGTGCACAATTTAAAATGGAACAAACTCCGTGGGGCAAAGTTAGAATTTTTTGAACGTTCGCGAGGGTGGTTTTTGGCTGCTAGGGGTGCCTTCCGCCAGGGATATCGAGATGCGACTTTTTTTAGATTGTTCCTGATGCCATTCCTTAGCTCGGTGCACAATTTAAAATGGAACAAACTCCGTGGGGCAAAGTTAGAATTTTTTGAACGTTCGCGAGGGTGGTTTTTGGCTGCTAGGGGTGCCTTCCGCCAGGGATATCGAGATGCGACTTTTTTTAGATTGTTCCTGATGCCATTCCTTAGCTCGGTCCACAATTTAAAATGGAACAAACTCCGTGGGGCAAAGTTAGAATTTTTTGAACGTTCGCGAGGGTGGTTTTTGGCTGCTAGGGGTGCCTTCCGCCAGGGATATCGAGATGCGACTTTTTTTAGATTGTTCCTGATGCCATTCCTTAGCTCGGTGCACAATTTAAAATGGAACAAACTCCGTGGGGCAAAGTTAGAATTTTTTGAACGTTCGCGAGGGTGGTTTTTGGCTGCTAGGGGTGCCTTCCGCCAGGGATATCGAGATGCGACTTTTTTTAGATTGTTCCTGATGCCATTCCTTAGCTCGGTGCACAATTTAAAATGGAACAAACTCCGTGGGGCAAAGTTAGAATTTTTTGAACGTTCGCGAGGGTGGTTTTTGGCTGCTAGGGGTGCCTTCCGCCAGGGATATCGAGATGCGACTTTTTTTAGATTGTTCCTGATGCCATTCCTTAGCTCGGTGCACAATTTAAAATGGAACAAACTCCGTGGGGCAAAGTTAGAATTTTTTGAACGTTCGCGAGGGTGGTTTTTGGCTGCTAGGGGTGCCTTCCGCCAGGGATATCGAGATGCGACTTTTTTTAGATTGTTCCTGGTGCCATTCCTTAGCTCGGTGCACAATTTAAAATGGAACAAACTCCGTGGGGCAAAGTTAGAATTTTTTGAACGTTCGCGAGGGTGGTTTTTGGCTGCTAGGGCTGCCTTCCGCCAGGGATATCGAGATGCGACTTTTTTTAGATTGTTCCTGATGCCATTCCTTAGCTCGGTGCACAATTTAAAATGGAACAAACTCCGTGGGGCAAAGTTAGAATTTTTTGAACGTTCGCGAGGGTGGTTTTTGGCTGCTAGGGGTGCCTTCCGCCAGGGATATCGAGATGCGACTTTTTTTAGATTGTTCCTGATGCCATTCCTTAGCTCGGTGCACAATTTAAAATGGAACAAACTCCGTGGGGCAAAGTTAGAATTTTTTGAACGTTCGCGAGGGTGGTTTTTGGCTGCTAGGGGTGCCTTCCGCCAGGGATATCGAGATGCGACTTTTTTTAGATTGTTCCTGATGCCATTCCTTAGCTCGGTGCACAATTTAAAATGGAACAAACTCCGTGGGGCAAAGTTAGAATTTTTTGAACGTTCGCGAGGGTGGTTTTTGGCTGCTAGGGGTGCCTTCCGCCAGGGATATCGAGATGCGACTTTTTTTAGATTGTTCCTGATGCCATTCCTTAGCTCGGTGCACAATTTAAAATGGAGCAAACTCCGTGGGGCAAAGTTAGAATTTTTTGAACGTTCGCGAGGGTGGTTTTTGGCTGCTAGGGGTTCCTTCCGCCAGGGATATCGAGATGCGACTTTTTTTAGATTGTTCCTGATGCCATTCCTTAGCTCGGTGCACAATTTAAAATGGAACAAACTCCGTGGGGCAAAGTTAGAATTTTTTGAACGTTCGCGAGGGTGGTTTTTGGCTGCTAGGGGTGCCTTCCGCCAGGGATATCGAGATGCGACTTTTTTTAGATTGTTCCTGATGCCATTCCTTAGCTCGGTGCACAATTTAAAATGGAACAAACTCCGTGGGGCAAAGTTAGAATTTTTTGAACGTTCGCGAGGGTGGTTTTTGGCTGCTAGGGGTGCCTTCCGCCAGGGATATCGAGATGCGACTTTTTTTAGATTGTTCCTGATGCCATTCCTTAGCTCGGTGCACAATTTAAAATGGAACAAACTCCGTGGGGCAAAGTTAGAATTTTTTGAACGTTCGCGAGGGTGGTTTTTGGCTGCTAGGGGTGCCTTCCGCCAGGGATATCGAGATGCGACTTTTTTTAGATTGTTCCTGATGCCATTCCTTAGCTCGGTGCACAATTTAAAGTGGAACAAACTCCGTGGGGCAAAGTTAGAATTTTTTGAACGTTCGCGAGGGTGGTTTTTGGCTGCTAGGGGTGCCTTCCGCCAGGGATATCGAGATGCGACTTTTTTTAGATTGTTCCTGATGCCATTCCTTAGCTCGGTGCACAATTTAAAATGGAACAAACTCCGTGGGGCAAAGTTAGAATTTTTTGAACGTTCGCGAGGGTGGTTTTTGGCTGCTAGGGGTGCCTTCCGCCAGGGATATCGAGATGCGACTTTTTTTAGATTGTTCCTGATGCCATTCCTTAGCTCGGTGCACAATTTAAAATGGAACAAACTCCGTGGGGCAAAGTTAGAATTTTTTGAACGTTCGCGAGGGTGGTTTTTGGCTGCTAGGGGTGCCTTCCGCCAGGGATATCGAGATGCGACTTTTTTTAGATTGTTCCTCATGCCATTCCTTAGCTCGGTGCACAATTTAAAATGGAACAAACTCCGTGGGGCAAAGTTAGAATTTTTTGAACGTTCGCGAGGGTGGTTTTTGGCTGCTAGGGGTGCCTTCCGCCAGGGATATCGAGATGCGACTTTTTTTAGATTGTTCCTGATGCCATTCCTTAGCTTGGTGCACAATTTAAAATGGAACAAACTCCGTGGGGCAAAGTTAGAATTTTTTGAACGTTCGCGAGGGTGGTTTTTGGCTGCTAGGGGTGCCTTCCGCCAGGGATATCGAGATGCGACTTTTTTTAGATTGTTCCTGATGCCATTCCTTAGCTCGGTGCACAATTTAAAATGGAACAAACTCCGTGGGGCAAAGTTAGAATTTTTTGAACGTTCGCGAGGGTGGTTTTTGGCTGCTAGGGGTGCCTTCCGCCAGGGATATCGAGATGCGACTTTTTTTAGATTGTTCCTGATGCCATTCCTTAGCTCGGTGCACAATTTAAAATGGAACAAACTCCGTGGGGCAAAGTTAGAATTTTTTGAACGTTCGCGAGGGTGGTTTTTGGCTGCTAGGGGTGCCTTCCGCCAGGGATATCGAGATGCGACTTTTTTTAGATTGTTCCTGGTGCCATTCCTTAGCTCGGTGCACAATTTAAAATGGAACAAACTCCGTGGGGCAAAGTTAGAATTTTTTGAACGTTCGCGAGGGTGGTTTTTGGCTGCTAGGGCTGCCTTCCGCCAGGGATATCGAGATGCGACTTTTTTTAGATTGTTCCTGATGCCATTCCTTAGCTCGGTGCACAATTTAAAATGGAACAAACTCCGTGGGGCAAAGTTAGAATTTTTTGAACGTTCGCGAGGGTGGTTTTTGGCTGCTAGGGGTGCCTTCCGCCAGGGATATCGAGATGCGACTTTTTTTAGATTGTTCCTGATGCCATTCCTTAGCTCGGTGCACAATTTAAAATGGAACAAACTCCGTGGGGCAAAGTTAGAATTTTTTGAACGTTCGCGAGGGTGGTTTTTGGCTGCTAGGGGTGCCTTCCGCCAGGGATATCGAGATGCGACTTTTTTTAGATTGTTCCTGATGCCATTCCTTAGCTCGGTGCACAATTTAAAATGGAACAAACTCCGTGGGGCAAAGTTAGAATTTTTTGAACGTTCGCGAGGGTGGTTTTTGGCTGCTAGGGGTGCCTTCCGCCAGGGATATCGAGATGCGACTTTTTTTAGATTGTTCCTGATGCCATTCCTTAGCTCGGTGCACAATTTAAAATGGAGCAAACTCCGTGGGGCAAAGTTAGAATTTTTTGAACGTTCGCGAGGGTGGTTTTTGGCTGCTAGGGGTTCCTTCCGCCAGGGATATCGAGATGCGACTTTTTTTAGATTGTTCCTGATGCCATTCCTTAGCTCGGTGCACAATTTAAAATGGAACAAACTCCGTGGGGCAAAGTTAGAATTTTTTGAACGTTCGCGAGGGTGGTTTTTGGTTGCTAGGGGTGCCTTCCGCCAGGGATATCGAGATGCGACTTTTTTTAGATTGTTCCTGATGCCATTCCTTAGCTCGGTGCACAATTTAAAATGGAACAAACTCCGTGGGGCAAAGTTAGAATTTTTTGAACGTTCGCGAGGGTGGTTTTTGGCTGCTAGGGGTGCCTTCCGCCAGGGATATCGAGATGCGACTTTTTTTAGATTGTTCCTGATGCCATTCCTTAGCTCGGTGCACAATTTAAAATGGAACAAACTCCGTGGGGCAAAGTTAGAATTTTTTGAACGTTCGCGAGGGTGGTTTTTGGCTGCTAGGGGTGCCTTCCGCCAGGGATATCGAGATGCGACTTTTTTTAGATTGTTCCTGATGCCATTCCTTAGCTCGGTGCACAATTTAAAGTGGAACAAACTCCGTGGGGCAAAGTTAGAATTTTTTGAACGTTCGCGAGGGTGGTTTTTGGCTGCTAGGGGTGCCTTCCGCCAGGGATATCGAGATGCGACTTTTTTTAGATTGTTCCTGATGCCATTCCTTAGCTCGGTGCACAATTTAAAATGGAACAAACTCCGTGGGGCAAAGTTAGAATTTTTTGAACGTTCGCGAGGGTGGTTTTTGGCTGCTAGGGGTGCCTTCCGCCAGGGATATCGAGATGCGACTTTTTTTAGATTGTTCCTGATGCCATTCCTTAGCTCGGTGCACAATTTAAAATGGAACAAACTCCGTGGGGCAAAGTTAGAATTTTTTGAACGTTCGCGAGGGTGGTTTTTGGCTGCTAGGGGTGCCTTCCGCCAGGGATATCGAGATGCGACTTTTTTTAGATTGTTCCTCATGCCATTCCTTAGCTCGGTGCACAATTTAAAATGGAACAAACTCCGTGGGGCAAAGTTAGAATTTTTTGAACGTTCGCGAGGGTGGTTTTTGGCTGCTAGGGGTGCCTTCCGCCAGGGATATCGAGATGCGACTTTTTTTAGATTGTTCCTGATGCCATTCCTTAGCTCGGTGCACAATTTAAAATGGAACAAACTCCGTGGGGCAAAGTTAGAATTTTTTGAACGTTCGCGAGGGTGGTTTTTGGCTGCTAGGGGTGCCTTCCGCCAGGGATATCGAGATGCGACTTTTTTTAGATTGTTCCTGATGCCATTCCTTAGCTCGGTGCACAATTTAAAATGGAACAAACTCCGTGGGGCAAAGTTAGAATTTTTTGAACGTTCGCGAGGGTGGTTTTTGGCTGCTAGGGGTGCCTTCCGCCAGGGATATCGAGATGCGACTTTTTTTAGATTGTTCCTGATGCCATTCCTTAGCTCGGTGCACAATTTAAAATGGAACAAACTCCGTGGGGCAAAGTTAGAATTTTTTGAACGTTCGCGAGGGTGGTTTTTGGCTGCTAGGGGTGCCTTCCGCCAGGGATATCGAGATGCGACTTTTTTTAGATTGTTCCTGATGCCATTCCTTAGCTCGGTGCACAATTTAAAATGGAACAAACTCCGTGGGGCAAAGTTAGAATTTTTTGAACGTTCGCGAGGGTGGTTTTTGGCTGCTAGGGGTGCCTTCCGCCAGGGATATCGAGATGCGACTTTTTTTAGATTGTTCCTGATGCCATTCCTTAGCTCGGTGCACAATTTAAAATGGAACAAACTCCGTGGGGCAAAGTTAGAATTTTTTGAACGTTCGCGAGGGTGGTTTTTGGCTGCTAGGGGTTCCTTCCGCCAGGGATATCGAGATGCGACTTTTTTTAGATTGTTCCTGATGCCATTCCTTAGCTCGGTGCACAATTTAAAATGGAACAAACTCCGTGGGGCAAAGTTAGAATTTTTTGAACGTTCGCGAGGGTGGTTTTTGGCTGCTAGGGGTGCCTTCCGCCAGGGATATCGAGATGCGACTTTTTTTAGATTGTTCCTCATGCCATTCCTTAGCTCGGTGCACAATTTAAAATGGAACAAACTCCGTGGAGCAAAGTTAGAATTTTTTGAACGTTCGCGAGGGTGGTTTTTGGCTGCTAGGGGTGCCTTCCGCCAGGGATATCGAGATGCGACTTTTTTTAGATTGTTCCTGATGCCATTCCTTAGCTCGGTGCACAATTTAAAATGGAACAAACTCCGTGGGGCAAAGTTAGAATTTTTTGAACGTTCGCGAGGGTGGTTTTTGGCTGCTAGGGGTGCCTTCCGCCAGGGATATCGAGATGCGACTTTTTTTAGATTGTTCCTGATGCCATTCCTTAGCTCGGTGCACAATTTAAAATGGAACAAACTCCGTGGGGCAAAGTTAGAATTTTTTGAACGTTCGCGAGGGTCGTTTTTGGCTGCTAGGGGTGCCTTCCGCCAGGGATATCGAGATGCGACTTTTTTTAGATTGTTCCTGATGCCATTCCTTAGCTCGGTGCACAATTTAAAATGGAACAAACTCCGTGGGGCAAAGTTAGAATTTTTTGAACGTTCGCGAGGGTGGTTTTTGGCTGCTAGGGGTGCCTTCCGCCAGGGATATCGAGATGCGACTTTTTTTAGATTGTTCCTGATGCCATTCCTTAGCTCGGTGCACAATTTAAAATGGAACAAACTCCGTGGGGCAAAGTTAGAATTTTTTGAACGTTCGCGAGGGTGGTTTTTGGCTGCTAGGGGTGCCTTCCGCCAGGGATATCGAGATGCGACTTTTTTTAGATTGTTCCTGATGCCATTCCTTAGCTCGGTGCACAATTTAAAATGGAACAAACTCCGTGGGGCAAAGTTAGAATTTTTTGAACGTTCGCGAGGGTGGTTTTTGGCTGCTAGGGGTTCCTTCCGCCAGGGATATCGAGATGCGACTTTTTTTAGATTGTTCCTGATGCCATTCCTTAGCTCGGTGCACAATTTAAAATGGAACAAACTCCGTGGGGCAAAGTTAGAATTTTTTGAACGTTCGCGAGGGTGGTTTTTGGCTGCTAGGGGTGCCTTCCGCCAGGGATATCGAGATGCGACTTTTTTTAGATTGTTCCTGATGCCATTCCTTAGCTCGGTGCACAATTTAAAATGGAACAAACTCCGTGGGGCAAAGTTAGAATTTTTTGAACGTTCGCGAGGGTGGTTTTTGGCTGCTAGGGGTGCCTTCCGCCAGGGATATCGAGATGCGACTTTTTTTAGATTGTTCCTGATGCCATTCCTTAGCTCGGTGCACACTTTAAAATGGAACAAACTCCGTGGGGCAAAGTTAGAATTTTTTGAACGTTCGCGAGGGTGGTTTTTGGCTGCTAGGGGTGCCTTCCGCCAGGGATATCGAGATGCGACTTTTTTTAGATTGTTCCTGATGCCATTCCTTAGCTCGGTGCACAATTTAAAATGGAACAAACTCCGTGGGGCAAAGTTAGAATTTTTTGAACGTTCGCGAGGGTGGTTTTTGGCTGCTAGGGGTGCCTTCCGCCAGGGATATCGAGATGCGACTTTTTTTAGATTGTTCCTGATGCCATTCCTTAGCTCGGTGCACAATTTAAAATGGAACAAACTCCGTGGGGCAAAGTTAGAATTTTTTGAACGTTCGCGAGGGTGGTTTTTGGCTGCTAGGGGTGCCTTCCGCCAGGGATATCGAGATGCGACTTTTTTTAGATTGTTCCTGATGCCATTCCTTAGCTCGGTGCACAATTTAAAATGGAACAAACTCCGTGGGGCAAAGTTAGAATTTTTTGAACGTTCGCGAGGGTGGTTTTTGACTGCTAGGGGTGCCTTCCGCCACGGATTTCGAGATGCGACTTTTTTTAGATTGTTCCTGATGCCATTCCTTAGCTCGGTGCACAATTTAAAATGGAACAAACTCCGTGGGGCAAAGTTAGAATTTTTTGAACGTTCGCGAGGGTGGTTTTTGGCTGCTAGGGGTGCCTTCCGCCAGGGATATCGAGATGCGACTTTTTTTAGATTGTTCCTGATGCCATTCCTTAGCTCGGTGCACAATTTAAAATGGAACAAACTCCGTGGGGCAAAGTTAGAATTTTTTGAACGTTCGCGAGGGTGGTTTTTGGCTGCTAGGGGTGCCTTCCGCCAGGGATATCGAGATGCGACTTTTTTTAGATTGTTCCTGATGCCATTCCTTAGCTCGGTGCACAATTTAAAATGGAACAAACTCCGTGGAGCAAAGTTAGAATTTTTTGAACGTTCGCGAGGGTGGTTTTTGGCTGCTAGGGGTGCCTTCCGCCAGGGATATCGAGATGCGACTTTTTTTAGATTGTTCCTGATGCCATTCCTTAGCTCGGTGCACAATTTAAAATGGAACAAACTCCGTGGGGCAAAGTTAGAATTTTTTGAACGTTCGCGAGGGTGGTTTTTGGCTGCTAGGGGTGCCTTCCGCCAGGGATATCGAGATGCGACTTTTTTTAGATTGTTCCTGATGCCATTCCTTAGCTCGGTGCACAATTTAAAATGGAACAAACTCCGTGGGGCAAAGTTAGAATTTTTTGAACGTTCGCGAGGGTGGTTTTTGGCTGCTAGGGGTGCCTTCCGCCAGGGATATCGAGATGCGACTTTTTTTAGATTGTTCCTGATGCCATTCCTTAGCTCGGTGCACAATTTAAAATGGAACAAACTCCGTGGGGCAAAGTTAGAATTTTTTGAACGTTCGCGAGGGTGGTTTTTGGCTGCTAGGGGTGCCTTCCGCCAGGGATATCGAGATGCGACTTTTTTTAGATTGTTCCTGATGCCATTCCTTAGCTCGGTCCACAATTTAAAATGGAACAAACTCCGTGGGGCAAAGTTAGAATTTTTTGAACGTTCGCGAGGGTGGTTTTTGGCTGCTAGGGGTGCCTTCCGCCAGGGATATCGAGATGCGACTTTTTTTAGATTGTTCCTGATGCCATTCCTTAGCTCGGTGCACAATTTAAAATGGAACAAACTCCGTGGGGCAAAGTTAGAATTTTTTGAACGTTCGCGAGGGTGGTTTTTGGCTGCTAGGGGTGCCTTCCGCCAGGGATATCGAGATGCGACTTTTTTTAGATTGTTCCTGATGCCATTCCTTAGCTCGGTGCACAATTTAAAATGGAACAAACTCCGTGGGGCAAAGTTAGAATTTTTTGAACGTTCGCGAGGGTGGTTTTTGGCTGCTAGGGGTGCCTTCCGCCAGGGATATCGAGATGCGACTTTTTTTAGATTGTTCCTGATGCCATTCCTTAGCTCGGTGCACAATTTAAAATGGAGCAAACTCCGTGGGGCAAAGTTAGAATTTTTTGAACGTTCGCGAGGGTGGTTTTTGGCTGCTAGGGGTGCCTTCCGCCAGGGATATCGAGATGCGACTTTTTTTAGATTGTTCCTGATGCCATTCCTTAGCTCGGTGCACAATTTAAAATGGAACAAACTCCGTGGGGCAAAGTTAGAATTTTTTGAACGTTCGCGAGGGTGGTTTTTGGCTGCTAGGGGTGCCTTCCGCCAGGGATATCGAGATGCGACTTTTTTTAGATTGTTCCTGATGCCATTCCTTAGCTCGGTGCACAATTTAAAATGGAACAAACTCCGTGGGGCAAAGTTAGAATTTTTTGAACGTTCGCGAGGGTGGTTTTTGGCTGCTAGGGGTGCCTTCCGCCAGGGATATCGAGATGCGACTTTTTTTAGATTGTTCCTGATGCCATTCCTTAGCTCGGTCCACAATTTAAAATGGAACAAACTCCGTGGGGCAAAGTTAGAATTTTTTGAACGTTCGCGAGGGTGGTTTTTGGCTGCTAGGCGTGCCTTCCGCCAGGGATATCGAGATGCGACTTTTTTTAGATTGTTCCTGATGCCATTCCTTAGCTCGGTGCACAATTTAAAATGGAACAAACTCCGTGGGGCAAAGTTAGAATTTTTTGAACGTTCGCGAGGGTGGTTTTTGGCTGCTAGGGGTGCCTTCCGCCAGGGATATCGAGATGCGACTTTTTTTAGATTGTTCCTGATGCCATTCCTTAGCTCGGTGCACAATTTAAAATGGAACAAACTCCGTGGGGCAAAGTTAGAATTTTTTGAACGTTCGCGAGGGTGGTTTTTGGCTGCTAGGGGTGCCTTCCGCCAGGGATATCGAGATGCGACTTTTTTTAGATTGTTCCTGATGCCATTCCTTAGCTCGGTGCACAATTTAAAATGGAACAAACTCCGTGGGGCAAAGTTAGAATTTTTTGAACGTTCGCGAGGGTGGTTTTTGGCTGCTAGGGGTGCCTTCCGCCAGGGATATCGAGATGCGACTTTTTTTAGATTGTTCCTGATGCCATTCCTTAGCTCGGTCCACAATTTAAAATGGAACAAACTCCGTGGGGCAAAGTTAGAATTTTTTGAACGTTCGCGAGGGTGGTTTTTGGCTGCTAGGGGTGCCTTCCGCCAGGGATATCGAGATGCGACTTTTTTTAGATTGTTCCTGATGCCATTCCTTAGCTCGGTGCACAATTTAAAATGGAACAAACTCCGTGGGGCAAAGTTAGAATTTTTTGAACGTTCGCGAGGGTGGTTTTTGGCTGCTAGGGGTGCCTTCCGCCAGGGATATCGAGATGCGACTTTTTTTAGATTGTTCCTGATGCCATTCCTTAGCTCGGTGCACAATTTAAAATGGAACAAACTCCGTGGGGCAAAGTTAGAATTTTTTGAACGTTCGCGAGGGTGGTTTTTGGCTGCTAGGGGTGCCTTCCGCCAGGGATATCGAGATGCGACTTTTTTTAGATTGTTCCTGATGCCATTCCTTAGCTCGGTGCACAATTTAAAATGGAGCAAACTCCGTGGGGCAAAGTTAGAATTTTTTGAACGTTCGCGAGGGTGGTTTTTGGCTGCTAGGGGTGCCTTCCGCCAGGGATATCGAGATGCGACTTTTTTTAGATTGTTCCTGATGC